>OX411752.1:27873940-30273940 GCA_948252205.1 Orthosia incerta | reverse complement strand
CGCGCTTGACCACCATCTCACCTGATGGTAAGCGATGATGTGGCCGATGATGGAGCACGCTTGCCTAGAAGTAACCTATTCACTCTTGACTTAAAGACCCCTAGGTTGTAGCTATCGGGAAACACAGACTCCGGCAGGGAATTCCATTATACACATATACAAATAAAATAGACTAATAAATACCAATAATAAAAGAGAAACCTATTAATAATTATTACGACTAGACTTCTGTCTCTAGATGAGAGCATTGAGAGCTATTTAGTCTGACTCAAATAATGGTCACGAACTTTTCTTTTAAAAGTGAGTTTGCTTTCAGCCTTTTTAATGCTAAAGGGTAGCGCGTTCCAGAGCTTTATTGTTGAGACAGCGTATGAATTGGACATAAAACCGGTACGGTGTGAAGGAATTTGGAGGAGTAGATTAAAAGAGTAAAATGACATAAATTTAAAAAGAGTAAAATGACATAAATTTCGGAAGTCAGTGTTCTTGTTTTGTTTCCTCGACTTCCGAAATTGTAGTTATTTTTCACTATTTAGTGTTTTTATTTGAACTCTCAAATAAAAACACTAAAAACACGGTTGTATTTTTTTTGTAAAAAGTCTTTTAGTTGTTTTACAATGCTCACAGTTATGACAGAATGTATTACCCGAATAACATGAAACTTGAACACAACCTATGAAATTAGAGTGTAGCAGGGTGAACTGCACACTTCTGCGTACCCCTTTAGAGTGTACCAGTGTGATGTTAAATTATGAAATGGCGTAAACAACAAACAAACATGCGATTGCAGCAATCCCGAGAGATTTACCGTTGTTTATTGAAGAATTCTGTTGTATATCTCCGAAGCTCTTCATCAGATCTTCACCAAATTTAAATGGGACCACATGAATGAATGATAAAATTAATAAAAAAATAATCATCAAAATCGGTTCACCTAGTAAAAAGTTCTAAGGGAACAAACATAAAAAGTACAGTCGAATTGAAAACCTCCTCCTTTTTGAAGTCGCTTAAAAAGTAGATGAGGTACCTACTTTATTGATTCAACTAGCTCAAGCAGTAGTTACGTTAAAGGTCGTTTGTCGAAGGCAACACCTGATACTTAAAGTTTAATGACTTAACAGTGATGCTTTTAGCTCTTAGCAAAGCATTAAATAGCTTCCACGAGTGGAGATGCTTTAATGCATGTCCGCTACTTATAGCAAGCCTTAGTATAGTAAGCCATCTCAACTTGCTGACTGGTTGTTTTTTATACAACGGATTTTATAGTGGGGCCATTTAAATTAACTATAATCTATATATAAAATCAAAAGGTCACTCACTTACCTAACACGAAATATCGAAAACCTCGGAACGCGCCACCACGGTTCCCAAATAACGGTAAGAGGGGTTCACATTGGCGTCGGGTTGACGATGAAGTCCTCCTGCGCGGGGTTTGTACGGTCCATGGCTCTTTGCGGCGCACCGGTATGGGCGCGTTCCCTGAGGCGGCGACCAGCCCGCTCGTTGAACGCGTTCCAAAGGGTCATGGCCATCCGGCTGGTCCGAGGATACCGCACGGTCTCCGGTGAGGTGGCGAGCCTCCTTGCCGGATTGCCGCCATGGGATCTGGAGGCAAAAGTCCTCGCGCACATTTGGGAGTGGCGCGAGGAGGCGAAACGCCGGGGCGAAACTCCGCTGCCACGACAAATCGCGGCTTGGCGGACAGAGCTCCGGCAGGATCTCATGGCGTCATGGAGAGAGCGACTATCGCAACCCAGTGCTGGGCACGCCACAATTGCGGCGATAAGGCCCCTCTTTGAGGAGTGGCTTGAGAGGCACCACGGCGTCCTCACCTTCCGCCTGACGCAGGTCCTCACCGGACATGGCTGGAGGACACGGTGTAGCATACGGTGGAGGCCTGCCCCGCTTGGGTGTGGTGGAGGCGATCAGCGGTGGCGACCTCTCGCGTCCGGCCCCGGTTCAGGCCATGGTACGGAGCGAGAGGGCATGGGAAGCTGTCACCTCCTTCTGCGAAGCAGTAATGCTCGCGAAGGAGGAGGCGGAACGCGTGAGGGAGACGCAACGGAGACGCCCTCACACCCCTAGCCACCGCAGGAGAGTCGCAAGCCGATTTCCAGCCACCGTAGGCGCGGGCTTGCGGACGGTGAGTAATGGGTAACTCGCCGTCCGATAAGGACCAGGCCCGAATCGACGGCGCGTAGTGATCCACGCGCGCCTCAAAGAGATGTCAGCAAAAATTGACGGGATCCGCTAGGGCCGATGCCTGTCTGGGTCGCGGATAAATTTGAAAAAGAGTTACCGCGGCCCTGGCTCAAGCAACTGAAGGAACACGGGTGGGTTTTAGTAAGTAAAAGTCTGACACGCCCTTCCGCTTCACCCAGAGCGGGAGAAGTCATTGGAGGACTTCCAAAAAAAAAAAAAAAGGCCATGGTCTAAGTGTGCCAAGTTTCGTCCAAATTCGTCCAGCCATTGAGACTTGATTGAGAACAAACATCTACCAACACATACAAGAAGCTTTTCAAATTTATAATTATTACTGAAACACCAAATTTTCAATAATTAGAAAAAATATACTGATGAATAAATAAGGCTTTTTTTCAAACCGCCATTTTGATTCCTCAGGTAAAAGTTATCTCACTATTGAAAATCGGCACAGAAACTTGTTAAAATAATGTGAAACATTTGTGAAATGAAAGAGACTCTAAAACCAATTTAGTCTTGCTGAAATATTCTTTATATGCCTATTTAGCAAAAACACTACTATCTACTTTTATTTAAAATGGCCGTCTTTTCCCGAAGGCCGAGAGAAAGTTATGAATCAGAATTAAGCAAAAAGTTTTGAGAGCCGCTCCCAACGTAGAATCTAGAATTAGGACATTAATAATATCTGTTTTATGATTATGCAATGATTCTTGATTACGTTTTGTTTCGTTTTCGTAAATTATCTTGTGAGATTCAAATTTATTTCTGAGTGCTGTTTATTTTTGGAGAATTATTCTTTAAAATGTTACTTCATCTCCTTTGAGACCTCAACATCTCATTAATTTATTCTAACTTTAGCTAAACCCACATGTTTAATTCGTTGATTGCTTATTTTATTGTTGTGAGTTGACCTACGGTGTATGCCGATTGTTTAACTATTCTGTATCTATTACAGTTTGCGTTGTGAAAAATGAATTTAATAAGATATAGAATTAAGGCCTAAGTCACAAAAGATCCCAATGGGTCGAAGTGTCCCGAGTTATTTCTCGGCCCCTCCATAAGATAAGATAAGGCCTAAGTCAGAATTTAGAAGATCTGATGTAAGTTATTAGAATCGGAGTGCATAGATCGCTTTGCCTGCAGGTTTTGGAGCATAGAGAACATGAAAGTGGAGGAGGAAAGTGGTGAAGTATTGGCTCAATAAAATGCAGATATACCATCGACATAAAGCAGAACAAGTCATTAAATCTTACTCACACGGGAATATCAGGCATATCAAAGAATCATTTTATATCGATTCACTTCATCCAAACCACAACCCTTATAGGTCGTACAACCCAATCACATGTTAAACAATATCTTATATCTGTAGAACGTGAAGACACGTCGCACCCTGCTCACTGCTCAGCGATCCCCAGTGAAAGGAGTCACGTCACGGATTGTCTTTAATTTGCCAATATTTATGCGAGGCTCAGAAGGGTACAAAATTTTTTGGGTGTTCAATGTATGTATTGTGTTTGGGGAATTGTTCTTTTTCTGTTTGCTTGTTACTAGGTACAAGTTTTATGTTACCTTGCTTTCGTTTGTCCGTCAAGTAAGTAATTAATCCAGTTTTCAAGCACTTATTTATATCGTGCGAAAAGTATTCTTACTAAGACGACTGAGCAAGCAAACCGACACGGCCTACAACGGCGGCCATTTACCTGTAGCTTAGCAGTGACATTATTTCGATTTTAAAAACAACACGTCATATCGCGCATATGTGGCAGTTCTGTATTTTTTTTACTTATTTGTAGCATTGTAACATTTACTAAACAGGCAACTTTATTTTATTTATTTTTGGATGGGATATCGTCCAATGATTCCCCCGGCTCTGGGTGAAGCAGGAGGGCGTGCCAGACTTTTACTAACTAAAAACCCACCCGTATTCCTTCAGCTGCTTGTGCCAAGGCCGCGGTAACTCATTAAACAGGCCCCTGACATCTGACATACTTATGTTTCTTTGGTAACATTGAAATAATATGGCTTTATGGTGCTGTTCTCATAATGGAGCCTGCAAGTAGCCATAGCAAGTTCTGAATTAGACAAGATAGCACCATCGTGTTAGGCTGGTTTTAGAGTCACGCTGACCGTAGGCGCTGACGGTCGCCGCGAGCTCGTCATTGGTCGAGTCGCTCGGCTCAGCGATGACGGCCGTCAGAATCGGCCAATGAAGAGCTCGCGGCTGCCGTCAGAATGGGCCAATGAAGAGCTCGCGGCGACCGTCAGCGCCGACGAACGGTCAGCTTCGGTCAGCGTAACTCTAAAACCAACCTTGGGCTCAGTGGATGTGTGATATTACATTTAGAACCTTGTTTGCTTGTTTTTGAATAGTGTTTGTCGAATTATATACTGGTTTTCTCCTCAAACTTTGTTTAATTACTTAATGTTATAGGAGCATAATTTACAGATGTTTGAAATAAAATTTCATCAAGCGCCACCGCTTTCTTAAGTTCTCAGAATCATTACATATGTACAAGAATTTACAAGCAGTAAAAACTTTATCTTTGCCTAAATCTAACGAAAAACAACTCGCAGAATGGTAGCAATTTATTACACGAGGTATTTCTGAATTCGTGGTATTTCATAAATAGACTGTCGCTTGTCTATCAAAGTCAGATAAACTTTCTGAGAATACACAGGATTAAGTCAACCATTTTAAATACTGGCATCAAACCGTGATCGGACTGCCTGGAAAAGGAGTGACGAAAATTGGACATGCCTTGTCACATGTCAATCAGGAACGTCGAAAAGCAATTATGTTGGGACAAGCTGGAAGAGTGAAAGACATCTGACAATCAAAGTAGATCAGAGAAGAATTGAGAGATATGGCACTAGGGTTGTAATAGATGCCACCTTATCAAAAAAAAGGTAAACCAATAATACAATTGTTCAAAGCCTAGCCTAGCCTACCTAGCCAACTTTTTAATGGACTGCCCAAAAACGACGATATTCCCAATTCGGGTGTTTTTTAATGTCTGTTCTAACTCATAATAATATGTAGACGGATTAGTAAAATTCTGTTTTTGTTTGAAAGGGTATACTCTCGAGGTGGTCCCATTGACCTGATATCAGATACCATCCCACAAAGACAGAATCTGATAATGGGATCCCATGGAAATTCAAGGAACTTCTCAAATATTATTAGTGGTACATGAAATAAAATGGCTCTACTCAATTGCTCACTTGGTATCGAATCAGGCTGCCAATCAGTCAGAGCTGATCTTTTTTGTGAGACCTTCGATACTTAACATAACAGGACATCATGTCTGTTTTCCCCGAAGCGTTTGGAGACGGCACATTTTGCCAGTTATGTAAGTCCCATGTTCATGGGGTGAGCCTAGGATAGGATAGGATAGATGGACCCCCTTTTCCACGACTTTAGAGTCCCATTTGGTCCCAGTTGGTGGATGTCACATGGCTTCGAATTTTTGTTTCTAAGACATGCCAGTTTCCTCAGGATGTTTTCCTTCACCGTATTGAGAGCGGTGGTGATGAAATAATTGACACAAAGTAAAGCACCTGCCTGGGTTCGAAACCACGACCTACAACTTATAAGCCGCGGCCGTTAGCACTGGGCTATCTCTGTTCTTTGGGGGCGAGCCTTTTCCAGAGCCGTGCATACGTTCCGATTCCAGGCTGCTACTGAGAAATCTCAGATCGAAAAACCCTTTAAAACTATGTCCAACTTGGAATTCAAACTTCCTCTCAACTCCGCTAAAAACTTGCGGAGGTGGATCTGGAAGCAAAGGTAGATGAATTCTTGTGAAAGTTCCGAATTTGCGATTACGGAGATGCTTTCCAACCCTAACACGCATCAGTAGACCCATACAAATAGCGGCAACAATAGACACCGCAACACCGCAACACCGCACAGTCACAGTTCTTCAATAGTGAACACGAATGCGGATCGAACTGAAAGCTTTTGTTTACGTATATTACCTGATTGCTGAAGAACCGCGCCGCTATTGAATTTAATATTGAATTGTATGAATGAAGGCTTTGCACTTTTCAATTCAGTTTTTGTGATTTTTGAAGTTATGATTTGTTACTCATTGGAAAATTGTTTGTTTTGTAGAGGAACTGCCTGAAAAAGTCATACCTAATCTGATACCTAGTATCTGCCTAGTATTTTTACGGACGCATGGTCACATCATGTTCACCTCACCTTAGTTTTCACGGTGAGATTTTGACAAAGTGCTATCACTTTCTACCCATTGTGTTTGCCTAAAAACAAACGTTTGCGGATGTCAGCAACCAAAATTTGTGGACATGCCGATACCGTATCTATGCCGTGTCCGGTGGCCGTCCGATTTATGAGCGTGTTGCCACCGGCATGCGGCACGGAGCAAGATAACACGATACGGGGCATGCTAAACACTTGTAATGAACTGTTTAAGTGACATTCCTTGTATGTTTTAGTGTTGTGTTGGTAGACAGGATGGTATTTTGCACGCGAATGTTTATGTTATTGAAATACTTTGATGCGGTTGGATAATAAGATTTCTGAGTTTTGAAGGCATGGATTTTTTACTCCAAGAACAAGCCTCACCGGCTTTCCGGCTCATCAAGCACATCTACCTGCACGGTAGGACAGGACTTCAACAAGGCGAATGACAAAGCTATCCAGGTGGTTACTGGTTGGGCAAAACAGCAGTCAATCAAAACGCAAAAAAGATCACGATAGCATATCTAATTAAAATAAAAAATGTAGTAGTAGATACGATAAACTAAAGCAATTTATTTTTATCATAAATCATCAAGACGTCGATATTTTTCTCTATTTGCTAATCTTGTTACTACACATAATTATGTCGTTGATTACATAATTATCTTCCTTTCAGAGCGTTCCATATTACCAGCTTAAAATACCAACAGTTGGCTGTAAGGCTTCCCTCCTAATTAGTAACTAGGTAATTAGAAACGTGAGTGGGTATCATAGCTGCTTTGTTCTTGTAAGGTGTGAACATTATAGTTTGCATAAATAAGTGTGGCTGTTTTAATCATGTTTTGAAAATGGTTGGAATTCTGGCTGTATAACATAACATCACGCCTGTTTTTCCCAAAGGGTAAGATAGAGTTGCACCCATTGGTTGACCATGAGTTGCACACATTATAATACACCCACATACTATGTTTAAAAATCTGTATAAATAACAATGAAATACTGTTGACTGGTAAGCGCTTTACTTGGGAACTGCTGGACGGATTCGGTTTATATTTATTACTAGCTGTGCCCGCAGCTTCGCTCCCGTTACCTGACTGGCTACCCTACCCTACTACCTTCCTGACTACCCTACTCACCTACCTAGATTTTTTTTCTAGGGTAATCAATCATTCTTTCGCGGAGAATCTTAACACCGCCATTCAGAAAATGACTTCGAATGCACAACGCCATCTATCGAATAGCGAGTTCAACTGTCCGAGTAACTGAATTGCGTGTATTGTGATAATTTTACTTCTTGAACACTTTAAATTCATCTAACTTTTATATAGTTATTTATTTTTATTTTTAGATAGAGTGAACCGATTGCGATGAAACAAAAACTAAGTAATACTTCAAGTTACGCACAATTTTTATGTATAAAACTTATCTACATTTGTTTCGTACATTTCACGTGATGCGTGCACAAATTAACAGACAAACAGATAAACAGACAAAAATTCCAAAAATGCTGGAAATGGGTTCTGTTGGTTATGCTTTAACACCCTGGCTATTTTTTTGGAAATATTTTCGTTGTACAAAAACGACTTTTCTACAGATTTATGATAATGATGATAATGATGAAATGTTTGTAACCGTCCGTTTTTTGGGTTTTTATTCTTCACTTTTTAGTTGTGGTACATAATGAGCAAGTTCTATAGGTAAGGTAGGTACCTATAATGCAAAAAGTTATGCCAGAATAGATTACCCGAATAACATAAAACTTGAACATAACGGGTGAAACGAGAGTGTACCAGGGTGAACTGTACGCAACTGCGTACCCCTTTAGAGCGTACCGGCGTGATGTTATGTTATGAAAAATGGTATAAACAATAAACAGACATGCGATTGCAGTAATCCCGAGAATTTTACCGTTGTTTATTGAAGAGTTAAATTGTATATCTCCGAAGTTTATTATCAGATCTTTACCACATTTAAACGGAACCTTAAGAGAAGCACTAGTTTTCAAATAAAAAAGAATCATCAAAATCAGGTTACCTACAAATTCTCACACATCCAAAAAAAATACAGTCGAATTGATAACCTCCTCCTTTTTGAAGTCGGTTAAAAAAAGATACAGACAATTTAAAAACATCCTCCTTTTTGAAGTAGCTATTAAAAATGATGATAAAGGCTGCGTGTAAAGTTTTCTGGGCATCAACGCCACTTGAAATCTAAATAATAAATATTAAATAGATTAATAAATGACTTGTCACGAACGGCCGCATTTTAATGAATATTATATTACTGAAAATTCTGCAAACAATCCTCTTCGTATTTTGCCTCATTCTTAAATATTCGGCACTCAAAAACCTCTTCAAAGGCACCGCTGAAAGGAAAGATGTAAAATTTCAAACTACGTTATACTGAATATTATATAATAGAATCAAGTACATTAAGTATTAATATAGAACTCTAGGATAGTTAAAAAAATCCGGTCACTATCATAAAAGAAAAAACAAATTCACATTTGGATTTCGATAAATAAGATTCATTTGTAGATACAGCGACAGTATTATTTTATTAAAAATCTCCTTCAGTTTATTTAGCCACAAACAGAAGCTTTTCGTCTGCTTGTTTATTAAAATAAAATAATACAGAATTACACTTTGTGATATGAATAAAATCATGTGTTTATCCCTCTTGATAATGTTTCTTATTACTAGTCATTTCAAGAAAAAAAACCGGCCAAGTGCGAGTCGGACTCGCGTACGAAGGGCTCCGTACCATTATCGCAAAAAACGTTGGTTGTATGGGAGCCCCACTTAAATATTAATTTTATTCTGATTTTAGTATTTGTTGTTATAGCGGCAACAGAAATACATCATCAGTGAAAATTTCAGCTGTCTAGCTATCACGGTTCATGAGATACAGCCTGGTGGCAGACGGACAGACAGACAGACAGACGGATCGCGGAGTCTTAGTAATAGGGTCCCTCCTTTGGGTACGGAACCCTAAAAAGCGACTTTTACAACCGTCTTTAAGTTAGAATCGACCTGTACCTATCCTCGTGGATCAAAAGACCACATCTAACATAGTAACAAAAGACCCTTCCTAAACTTCGCTGCTTTCTACTCATGACAGATTGGTGTCTCATAGCACCACAGAATCAGGTATTTCTGGAACTGACACACCCGACATCCCATTTGTTGAGATATATTAGCTTTGTTCTGTCACTGAGCTGCCTTGTCTAGTTGTTATTAGGCGTGGGAGTTATTGATTGAAGTTTTATTGGGAACAGGCTTAGCTGAATATTGTTACTAGGGAAAATAGTGTAAATAATCAGATACTAAATCACAGGAAAATATGGAGTTCCTATTTCCTAGTAATCTTACATCCATTTCAATATAGGATAAGACCAAACACTTTTTCTTGTTCTTGTCAGCAACTTTTATTAGTTCTTTTAGGACTTATCTAGACTGCCTTAGGAAAATCATTCTGTCGTATATTAACGCCAATATTTTTTTGTAAATTGTTTAGGTAAATGAGAAAATTGGCTTATTTCCTTATGGAAGGCACAGGTAAACTGCATAAATATTAAAAAAAACGGCCAAATGCGAGTTGGACTCGCGCACGAAGAGTTCCGTACCATTATCTCAACAAACGACAAAATAATCACGATTGTTGTATGGGAGCCTTATTTAAATATTTGTTTATTCTGTTTTTAGTATTTGTTGTTATAGCAGCAACAGAAATACATCATCTGTGAAAATTACAACTATCTAGCTATTACGGTTCATGTGCTACAGCCTGGTGATAGACAGACAGAGAGACGGACAGTGGAGTCTTAGTAGGGTCCCGTTTTTACCCTTTGGGTAAGGAACCCTAAAAAGCAGTGTGGACCAGTTAGAGCTTAACTGTCAAGCTTATATTTCCTTTACGAATATTATTTTTACCTAACAATCCATCGATACTCGCACAACAAAGGTATTTCAGAATCTACTTTTAATATTTAAAACCAAGGAAAACTTAAAGCAGTATCTCCCATCAAAATGGAACACTAAATAATTGAGTACACTTTCGTACAAATTCGTGCAATCCCAGAGTTTTAGTCGGCACGTTAGGGTGCGAAATATACTGTGATAGTATGAGATCCCACCGCATAAATCTGCAGTTTTTTTGTTTTTGATTTAGCTTAGTTTTTGTGAAAATACTTGATAGAAGAATAGATTACAGCAGGGTTTCCTTGCAATATTTAGTCAAAGTTTATGGGTTGCCAAGTATAAACAGGTAAACTGGCTTCTTTTACATGACGTTGGATTCAGATGAAATACTTGTATGTCTATCCAACATAAATTAGGTACAATTTATTAAATTAAGGCAATTGCTGATAGATATTGCCAGGCAAGCCTGCAATTTATTCTACTATAAAGTCTCATTCATGAAAATTAAGTTTTATCAGAAACAAAAATATCTGCAGATTTTTGCAGTGGGATCTTAGGCTATAGGAAATTCAACAATTTCACAGTTTCGTAGTGCGAGCTAAAACTGTAAAGTTTTGCGCCACTTGCCTAGATCGTTCGCTGGTAAGTTCAGAAACTTGCTACAATACATAGCCTTAGTGTTGTGTAAGAGGCTGGATTCTCTATCTTGCCTTGTATAAATACTGGGAGGTCGGTAATGTGAGCAACTGTTTTTTATTGTTTATTTATTTTAGTTGGGTTTGCTCTTGACTCTAGTCTAGGTCAGAGGTGACAGAGACAAAGTCGACGATGGAGTGAGCTTACCCAGAAGGAGCCTGTTCACTCAAACTTTGAAGAGATTCGGTTTGAATGCATTCGGAAACACAGAGGCAGACAGTGAGTTCCACTCTTTTGCTGTGCGCATCATGAAGGATGTTTGTAAGCACACATCACACATCACATCATCAGCCTATTAATGTTCTCACTGCTGGGACACAGGTCAAAGTCAAAGTCAAAACGTTTATTGCGAAATAAGTGTATAATGTTGGTCTCCTCTCCGTGAGAGGGGATGGGCCGTAATCCACCAGGCGAGCCCAGCACGGGTTGGTGGATGTCACATGGCTTCGAATTTTTGGTTCTAGAACATGCCGGTTTCCTCACGATGTTTTCCTTCACCGTTTTTGAGAGCAGTGGTGATGAAATAATTTACACAAAGAAATGCGCCTGCCTAGGTTCGTACCCACGACCTACAACTTGTAAGCCGCTGCCGATACCACTGGGCCACCACTGCTATTGTGTGTAAGCGTTTGGTTTTAATAATTAACCTTAATAATTAGCGCTTGGTTTATAATAAGCTAATTTTACATTTGGAAGCTTAACTGCCAGTGACGATACCTTTGGCACAGAAACTTAACCTAAATATACTTTCTTTAGTCAAGGCGCCTTTGATACCAGTGTATTCCATTACATGTGTTGTCAGATTGGATGATTGCGTAGCTTTAACTCTGGGTAGAAGCTGTCCATACTGTTACCCTCTTTTCCATGTAGAACTTTCCAATCTACACAAGTGCTCTGCCCAGTTCCATTTCAATAACCTAATTCTTTGCGTTACATCTGTTAATTTTGTTTTTCTGCTTATTATTTCGTATTTTAATTTGTAATTTTTTTATGTATAGCATACTCCTTTCCATTTTTCTCCAAACGGCAATTTTCTCTTCGTCTTCTTTCCTCAACGATCATGTTTGGCATCCGTTCATAAGATACAGTAGTATATCTATTATAAATTAGACTCTATTTTTAATATGTAAGCTAATTTCATTATTCTTTGTTAATTTCTTTAGCCCCCAGTATTTCTTCCAAATTAAAGCTATTCTCCTTTGCCTCTCTTTCTCCGTGTAGTTTTTGAATAACTATTCTTCCTTTACCGGATACTATACTAATTAAACCTGAAAATTTCTAGGAAATACTTAATCCAAATAGATTGTCATGTCTAACATTCACGCTTGACCTCATCAACCCATAACTAATCAACGTAGTCTACATCACAACATAATGATACATGACTACAACCGACCGTCTAACCGTTGCCCTTACATTTGACGCGAGGGTCCGGAGTTAATTAGTCTAAAGTGAATTTAACTGATAAAATCTGCGAGATCAGAGGAACAGGCTTGACTTATCGTCGATGCTTAGAGATGAGGAGCTTGTGGCTAAATTATAACAGCCGCACGGGTCGATCTACAAGGTTAAGCAACGCTTACCGAGGTCGGTCTGTGGATGGGTGACCATCTTTAAATAGCGAGGTTCCTCCGTGTCTCGGAAAACAATTTAAGCCGTTGGTCCCGGGTGTAATTTAAAGAGCTTTCACCGTCGTTATGGGTAGACGGAAGCCTGAAAATTTTACCCAGTCTGGCCAAGGGGTATCGTGTTACCCAATTACTGGGTTGTGGAGGTCAGATAGGCAATCACTCCATGTAAAACACTGGTACTCAGCTGAATCCGGTTAGACTAGCCGACACCAACGCATTTGGGAAAAGCCTGGGCAGATTGATCGGTTGGAGACGTGTACCTAACTAACGAGAAGTTTAATTATTTTGTGGGTATTTCATTGGGCGAAAGGAAGTACTAAGTTTATGTAAAGGACGTACGTAGATTATGAGATATTGTTAGGCAAAATGAGATAGCAGCTTTACTGAAATAGTTGGGTTAATAGGTACGATTTCTAGCGAAATTAAATATTAATTAAGTAACTGGCGAATTCATATATTATTCATTTGCATTTTGCTTTTTAATGTTGAATATTCATGCATATTTCATTTACATAGATAAAAATATATACAGTGTTTAAAATATTTATATATAAGACTACAAACTTAAATATATACTTAAAACAAAAACTACTAACCAACAAACCTAAAAATGTACGATTCTAAAATATGGCGTCGAAAAACTTTTACAAATCGTTGTCCACTGGTAATGTGCCTAAAAGACTGGCATTATTGCCACGTTGTATGGCAATGCATATTCTCTGACCAAGGTAAAAGCCAGCTCTTGGGCCACGCGAAGTAAAATTAGGCTTTCCAAACTAGGCGTTTGGAAAGATCTTTAAATAATGCGTGAGCAATCAGACCCCACGGACAAAGAGTTTCAATCCCAAACGGCTCAAAAATATGACTTCTAAAGGTTATTATATTTCCGCCACGTGAGGTTCTCTGCAGCCGCAGCGGCAGGGCCAGCACCACACGACAAGCTGGGCGTAATTGGTTTAATTATTTAATTAAATAAATAATTATTTTAAAATGGTTCAGTGGTTAAGACCTCATCTCTCGTGCTTGAGGTCGTGGGTTCAAATCCTGGCAAGTACCAATATATTTATTTCAATTCATATGTACTGTCTAAGTTAATCTTGGACATCGCTGAAAACGGTGAAGAAAAACGTCGTGAGGAAACCTTGACTTATAGTTGATATAAGTTTGAAATCGCCAACCCGCATTGAGCAAGCGTGGTGACTATGGTTCGTGCCTTCTCTGTATGAGAAGAGGCCTTTTACTTACAGTGGGACAGTAAAGCCAATGTTAAGGCTTGACATTGGCTATTTATGTATAGTTATGAATAGAAGCCTAATTCATTATTTTCTTATTTGTTTAAAGCGTTGCCCCATACCAGAAAATTCCTGTATCGTGGGTGCGTTTACAAACATTTAAACTCACATACCCAAGACAACCAGATCCGGAACAAAATCCGTGGCAGTATTTTTTCCGTGCGGAAATCAAACCCGCGACACGCGGCGCGGAAGTCGATCACTCAACCACCACGCCAACAGTGTCGAAAATTAAATAATAGTGTAATTAATTATTGGTGTTGCTATAATTTAGGCAGTAAAAATATTTGATAGTAAGCTAAGAAAAATGATAATTCAGCCCAACGAACGACAAAGAATTATCAACAAACTAAAAAAAACACCGTCTACCAACAACTCCAAACCAAACTTTCTAAGCCAAACAGAACTACAATGAAATCACTTCAAAACCACTCCGATAAATCTGGACACACGAAGAAACTTCTATTGAATCCAAGTAAAAGCGGTTCCATAATAAAACATTACAAATTGGCTTACAGCAGGGCCGGCTAAGTGCTTCCTTAAAATATTTATTTGTACTTCGCTTTTAGCGTCCGACGTCGACGTCCACTTCGCTCCGGAAATACATTTGAAGTGAAAACGCGAACTGTTTCTTGGACGTCGTAGCTCGCAGTTTGAGGGTAGTTCTGCTGTTTTCCTATTTGGGTTTAATGTGAGAATTAACTTTAATAGATTTTATTGGTCGTTGCATACCTACTCATTATAGAATCGCATAAACATCTTTATTAATTTTATAAATCTCTGAATGTATCTTTGTGTCTTTGGTTTATTAGGTATCTAACAATAAGCACGAGACCCTAAGATCTATGATTCTTCTCATTAGAAATTACAATAAAATCTTAATGATATATCTAATGGTTTTCTTAACCATAAGAGCATAAACAAGTATTGAGTACTTGTCAATTCTTCGAAAAAAATGGTGTTTTAAATTAAAAATGTATTTTATTTCCTCGTAGCACATTTATAATGATTTTGAAAGAAAGAAAGAAGAAAGAAAGAAAACGTATTTATTTGTGACCCGCACAGGAGACACGAGAAATCAGCTTAAAATTAAACAAAATTAAAAATAAAAACCCCGTGCGAGACCAAAAAGGCTCCTATCTCAGCATGTGCAGCGATATCCAAAAAAAAATTATTAAATAACGCTGCGCTGATATTTAAATCTAGTAAAATTGGAATGTTTCATCCTACTAGTAATTTTATAACTTTCACTTTTCTTCTTTAGTAAATAGCTTACTGCCTAGTTGCACCGGACGTACATTACTTATCGTCGAAGCACTTAATGCGCCCCCACATTCCCTACCGTCATTATTGAGGCTAGCTCCTCACAAAACTTAACTGAAGCATTGCACACTCCTCCAAGCATGATATTTATCAAGTTGGGCAATAATAATTAAATTATGACAACACAGAGCCAGTGAGGTAACATCGTTAAAACTTGAACCTTCTTGTTAGATACCTTATTCAGCTGATGACTGGGTTCTTGCAAATTTTATGAAGCTGAAGAAGTGAAGTCAGTTGACTGGATGGTGATTAATGCAATAAACCTACCATTTGCATTTTTTTTGTGCCTTTGTTCATGTGACATAAATATATCAAGAGAATGAACACGTTATCATGTCGTAAGTTTGACTTGATCGCGAACAAAAGGACCAATATTCATAAAAATCTATATCAGTATTCAACTAACAATCATATCAATAAAACATAACATCACATTTATTTCTTCCCCGAGAGGTTGGCAGTGGTTTACGTATATATAGTAAGTACACCCACATTTTAACATTGTATTTAATAAGTAGGTCGATTGCCTATCAAATGCCCATTTTCAAATACAAATCCAAACTTTGGGCTGCTACTGAATAATTATTTAAGATGGAAAACCCAATACCACTTTTCCCTTCCGGTAATCGAATCTAAGAACTTAAACTCAGCAGTAGGGCTTACGACCACTAGACCAACGAGACAGCTCCACAGTTCGGTTTGATATCATCAATAAAAAAATAATTAAATAATATCGATATGTCGCAGCCATCTGGTAAAATTAGCCAGCAAATTAGACGCCTAGGCTGTTCATTAAATCCAATTAAATGGCTGAAGGACAACTAGCCAAGTCATTGAGCGCTACATTAAACCAGATGGCTGAATGCCGTGCAGTCATTAAGTTAAATTGCTGCGACACATACATAGAAATAAAAATAACTCCATATATGAGAAAACTTCCATATGTGATGTATTCTTATAATGATCTGAATCATTAGAACATCGCTTAAAGCAGACGTCAGTCACAAAAACCTCAGATAGCTACTTGTACAGGAAAAGGTGAAGACCTTCCGGCACCGTTGTTACTTTCCTAACGACCGTGACCTTGTCCCAGTAATTATGCGCAAAAAAAGAAATTATTAAAGAGTTTCTGAGAGGAAGACGCCATTAATTTTGCCAGCTTTAATTTAACGACTTATTATTAATTGCTTTACTGGTAACATTCATTTTTCGTGTTTCTGTTTTTTTCGTTTTTGTTAAGTTATGTATATGGGAATGGGTTAAATAAAGAATAAGAAAGGACTTGATTAATTTCTATTTAGTTTTTCGTGTAAAATGGGTTTGAAATTGTAAAAAAAACCGGCCAAGTGCGAGTCGGATTCGCGCACGAAGTGGTCCGTACCGTTATCGCAAAAAAACACGTTTGTTGTATGGGAGCCCCACTTAAATATTTATTTTATTCTGTTTTTAGTATTTGTTGTTATAGCGGCAACAGAAATACATCATCTGTGAAAATTTCAACTGTCTAGCTATCACAGTTCATGAGATACAGCCTGGTGACAGACGGACAGACAGACGGACAGACAGACAGACAGACAGACGGATCGTGGAGTCTTAGTAATAGGGTCCCGTTTTTTCCCTTTGGGTACGGAACCCCAAAAAAGTTATACAGATGTTCTCATAATGAGTTATGGGTTATGGTAAAAAAACATAAAATCACTTCCTAAAACGAGTGCCTAATTATGACACCCATATTTGGCTAGTTATATTTGAGTCTCATGTTACAAGTTACAAGGCAAACAAATGGCAATAAAACTTCACTCCTATACAGCTGCACAATTTGATTCCGCCTAGTCCTTTCTATCATCGGACTACAAGACGTACGGCATTGCGCCATCGGTATTTGGTGGACAACACATAAGCACAATACGTTTTGCGAATACTTTCATTGTGCATACAGCTAAGGTGTGGAATAGGGAATTCTACTCCTTAGCTGTACGGTACGTGCCGGAGTCTTTCCTAATAGCTACAACCTAAAGGTCTTCCAGTCAAGAGTGAATAGGTTACTTCTAGGCAAGCGTGCTTCACCGTCGACCACATCATCGCTTAACATCAGGCGAGATAGTGGTCGAACGCGAGCCGATCTTCAAAAATTAAAAAAAACATTTGGGCACGAATTCAGTCTCTCCGTTGCTACTGAGGAAAATACCAGATGAATAAACTAAAGATTGGCCCGACCTGGGAATCGAACACAAGACCTCATGCTCAGCAGTATCGCTTGCGGCCACTAGATCAGCGAGGCCATTGTTAAGGTAAACATGTTAACTTTAAAACTTTCGCGTTTCATAATTGAAAAACTGAGACTGAGTCTACAACGGGACCACGGTCGTTGCAACACGGCCGAAACGTCGGTTGGGTGAAATAGTTTAATAAATAATCGAAATAATCGCGTTAAATTTCCGTGGTATATTGTTTTTCAAGGTAAACATGGTTTTGATATTACCACCTACTGGCAAGCCACTACTAACAGAAGCATATTTCAAATATAAATTCCCTAAAAGTGCATTTCCGTCATAATATATTTTGGAAGTGGCCATGTTTGTAAAGACCAATAAAAACCAATTTTCCATGATATCAGAAACTAGTAAACGACCCGTTAGAAATCAATACAAGAATTTATTACAATTCGAGTCCTGCAACACAGCGTTATTAAGAAAAAGCGATATTTGTATGGGTCGTAGGACCCATAAATTGCCACATCTACAATAAATTGCCAGAAGTAATAAAAAATGATACAATTAGAAACTTTAAAAATAAATTAGTGGCCTTCCTAACAGAAAAATGTTATTACTCGATTAATGATTTTTTAATGGACAAAACTTTTTAATCAGTAATGTATATATTTTATCCTGAACTAACATCTTATTTTGATTTTTTTTTAAGTATTTGTGATAAATCTGTGACTTTTTAATTTGTAATATTATTGTGACATTTTTCAGTATTAATTAATGTATCTATAATTGTAATAATTCTGTGACTTTTTAATTTGTAATTTTATTTTGCCATTTTTCAATATTAATTAATGTATGTCATGTATTGTAATAATTTTGTGACATTTTAATTTGTAATTTTATTTTTTGATATTTATTTAACAATTTTGTGAATTTTTGCGTGCCTGTTTCTAGGCAGAATGTACATGGCTCACTCCTATTTACTCCACCTGTATTTTTGTAACCTACATTCATTGCAAATAAATGATTTGATTGATTGATTGATTGAAATCAAAAGTACACCTAACAAATCCTTGTGTAAAGGTGTAACATCAAACTCAAGTCCTAAAGATAATATGATATCCACTTTACAGGCAGAGCGGGTAGCTCTAGTAACATATTCTAACAGAATTAATCTTAAAGAAAACGGGAACCTCGACACAAAGAGTCCTAATATGGCGACGTGTACTGACAATATGACACGACAGTTGTTTTCCACTATCATTTTGTTACCGACGCGGCGACGTTTAGAACTGTGTCTGTTGGTTCAGCTCTTTCAAAAGAATAACAATATTTGTGTTTGTACAACAATCGGTCGGCAAATTGTTTCAGAGTTGTTTGGACTTGTAAGTGGGAATATTAAAATATGTGCTTCGTATCTTAGTTTTTTAGTTGTGAATCGTTCTGAATAGCCTGGTAATCAAAAATAAAAGTGTCAAAGTCAGGTTTTAAATCTCGAAAATACCACGGCTGCGACTGGAAACAGTAGCAGCCCTGAGTTTACACCTGATTGCTGACAACTTTTGTCTTTTTGTATTGTTTTCTAGATGCGATCAATTTGAAGAGTTTCTTTTATTAAACAAAGACAGGAGTGATAGATAGAATATACTTCGTTATAGGTACACCAAAAAAGTTTGATGATGATTTTGTTTGTTTTTGTAATATCATTTAAGAGTACGCTACACCATAGTTTGAGATTTTAATCATCATCATCATCACTGCCAAGAGACGTCTTCTGCTGAACACAGACTTCTCCTAAGCGCCGCCACATCACCTGAAGAATTATGCGAAAACGTGTTGCGCCAATCCCGAATAGAATGGGACAAGGACAGGAAGATGATCAACCTGATCTATACTGAATGTTTGTTAGTAGTTTAATAAGCCATTGCGAGTTAAAGCAGTGTAGCAGAAAATACTTGAAACAATCATGTTAAAATGCCATAAAAATTTAATAGGCGAATAAAAAAACATCCATGATAACATACGTTCCCCAATGAACTACTGAGTGTCAATATGATGTATGCTTATAGGCTTCTTTATTACGTAATAAAATAACTCCCAAGTGAACGACTGAACAAATAAGCAGTAAAAACATTCAGTTATAACAGCATTCGCGTATGTACTAGTAAATAAGAACTGTTTGTTTCAGCCTATAAAGTCTTCCGAGTAGGCCTTTGGTACGTTTTCTGGAAATTAAGAGCCTCCACGCATACGCTCGTTTTGATACGGAGAATATTTTTGGCAGTAAATACTGCTGATCTAGACAGGGCTTGGTAATATTTGGTAGCCTAGAAAAAATATGAATTTATATCTTATACACATAGGAATATAAACTCACGCATACTTTCTTATATTTTTGCGTGGAGAAATGCTCTTACATACTGCGCTACCAAGGAGATATAGTGCAGTTATGTGGGAATCCAACCCACTAAAACGCCACGGTGTCGTCCTGTGCCGCGGCTGTCCGTCACCGACCACCACAGGGACCAAATCAGCACATGGGCGCCAGACGACCCCGTGTATGGTACCCTTGGTCCTCCTGTGACGGCTCAGGTCAGTGGCCCCGCCATTTACCACTTTTAAGCCGCAGAGGATAGGGCCCTCCCCTACGGCCCCAACGCGTCCGCCATCATACGGTGGCGACCCTGTCCAGGCCGTGGAAGATAGGGAGAGCGGCGCACCGTAATACCAGCACTCCTCTCCCGCCGCGGCCTCTCCTTGGGTTCATCTTCGCTTCACCGTGGGTGTTCAAGCCTCAGCTACTGAGCCCCCCCGCCTCGACAATGTGGGAACCCACCGGGGGATAAACTCATGCCGAGACCGTAGTTCGTGTATGACTGAATTTCATGAACGTTGAACGAAGAAAACGGAGTAGGTATGTAAGGATCGTGGTCGCGTTCTGTGTCTGCCTATCCAGGTATGTATCTTAAATACATAAAAAATAAACAATAATATGAAGGTAAGCGTTCTGCAATAAAAAACCCATTTCTATGCCTATACGTGGGACACTCAGAAAGTTTTGCGAAACTAAAAAAAATTGTTCTATACGTACATATATTTTTATTAAATCTTTTCAAAGTACTTTCCACCAGCCTCTATACAAAGATTCATGCGCCTAAACCAGTTTTCAAAACACTTTTTCCAGTCCGCCGCAGACACCTCGTTTACAGCCTGCTCGAACGCAGCCAGCGCATCTTCCGGCGACGAAAATTGTATCCCTTTGAGCTGATTTTTTATTTTTGGGAATAAAAAGAAGTCACACGGTGCTAGATCAGGGCTGTAAGGAGGGTGACCCAGGAGTTTGACTGGCGTGCTGTCCAGGAAGTCCCTCGTTTTGAGTGCGGTGTGCGCAGGTGCATTGTCGTGGTGGAGCAGTAGCCCGCGGAGCCCTGTGTTTGGTCGCTTGTTGCTTATAACAGAGAAAACTTCTGGCAAACATTTGGTAGTATACCATTCGGCATTAATGCTTCTTTGATCCCGTAAGGGAATTGATACCAAGTGGCCAGTCAAATTAAAAAAGCTAGCGATCAAAATCTTACCCCCGCTTCTAGATCGCTTCACTTTGGTAGGCGTTGGCTCATTTTGAAACACCCAAACAGTCGACTGGCGCTTGGTTTCTGGGTCGTATTGATAAATCCAGGACTCATCACCTGTAACGATGTCGTAAACACGCCGAGACGAGCCTGCTTCAAATTTGTTAAGCATATCACGGCACCATTCCACCCGGGCCTGCTTCTGAGCATCGGTGAGGTTGTGCGGCACCCAGCGTGATACTATCCTCCTCACGCGAAGATGGCTGTGTAGAATCTCGTGAACGCTTCCCGATCCAATCTTCAATATGTGTTGAATCTCCTGATATGTAATTCGCCTATTGTCTTGGATTAAATTTTTCACTGCTAGCACGTTTTCTTCGGTAACAGCCGTCAAAGGGCGACCGCTTCTTTCGTCATCCCCCAAAGTTGGTCGACCGCGCTTGAATTCGTTATACCAACGATACACGGTTGCCTTGGAAGGGCCTTCATCCATGAATGCCATTTGAAGTCTATCGTACGATTCATCCGGTTTCAGGCGACACTTGAAATCGTATAAAATCATAGCTCTAAAATGTTCCCGGCGCAGATCCATATTTCAGTGAGACACAATACTTTGAATTAACTCGCAAAAAATGGGGAGGGAAATTTTGAAATTGGAACTTACTTATTTTTACTTATAAATAATCATATTTTCGAAAAACATTATAACTGGCCAGTCTCCCATATATAAAAACTTTTTTTCGCAATACTTTCTGAGGGGCCTGGTATGTGTAAAGAAATAGACCATCATTAACAATCGTTAGTCGTTGCTAATGACTTGTGGGATTGGCACAAAAAGCTGGCAAGACCTACACCAATATAGAATATCTACCTACATGGATTTTCGTAATTAATTGTTTGACATTTTGTATGAAACACACACACACACACATGACATTTTGTTTTCAGAATGAAACGCTCAGATCTGGACATATAAAATGCGGAATTTCGTGTGTCCAGATATGAGTGTTACATTCTGAATACTTTTTACGGAAATATTCAGACGAGAAAAATCGATACGTTCCGAGCAATTTCGATCACCGCAGATAAACAGAACACATTTGCCACGCGAGCTACTTTCAGTAACGCATGCTCCCGAAAATGAAACGTCGACCTCACACATCAAGTGGTTTTTACGCATCGCCGTTTTTTTTTCGCAGCGCCGTTTTTTCTATCAGATTGGAGTGTTCGGAAATTGCGGATATGTTACAGACAGTTCACACGATATTTACTTGTTAGTACCTATGGGAAAATATTTACTGCCATTTTTTCTGATATCGAAGGAATTGCTACACAAGCTGAACGTGTTTTTGTGTCATCTTTAAGGATCTTGTGTGTAACAGTGTGCAACATTTGAGTGACTGTTTAACAAGTGTGTTGTCACAATTGTTCTGCTCCCTCGACCTCACCTGATGTAAAACTATGGATGAGGTTTACTATATAATGGAACGAGCGTGCCTAGAAGATATCCGTTTGGTTGAACACAAAAGTTTGAATGTGTACGGAGAGATCATGTATTTAAAATAATGTGTTTATTATGTCAAAAGTAACATGAAAAGCACGATGATTTCCTCACAGATAGGTGCCCATCCAATTATGTTTTAAACGTTATGAACACATTAAGTGTTTCGGAGACTCGGAACACATACTGTAGTAATTTAGAGTGGGAAATGTGACTCAAGAGTAAAAAGGTTTTGGCATACCAACCCTTAATTACTTTTGTGTTGTTTAGGTACGCGATGGATTTTTTTGGTTATATTAAAATAATTCTAACGGCTTACGTTAAAACTGTTCTATGTTGGCATTTTATTCCGGATCAAAAGACTTTTAGTTAATTGAAGAATGAAAAAATAGATTCAGTTGATATCCGATTATAGAAGATGCATTCTTCTAGCTATTTTTACAAGGCATAATATGTATTTGTGATCGAGTCTTATTCTACCATAGAGTGCTAGAGTGCTTGGGTGGATAGGCTGCGGAAAAAAAAACAATAATAGCCTGAAACCTTAATTCCAAATCGTCTTTTTATTCTTCTTCCACCTCGCCACTTCCCGTTACTCGGGCTTGGCTTTCCTGGTCATGAGGCGCCACTTGTTCCACTGATTAGCATCGTCAGTAGTTAGGCTGCACTTCTTCATGTCCTTCTGGACACTCGTCATCCAAGATGTCAGCGGCCTACCTCTCCCTCTCTTTTGTGTCGTCTTGGAAAGGCACTTTTTCACGACATGGTCATCGGGTCTCCGCACTACATGGCCGTACCATCGAAGCCTGGATTCGGTAAGTATTTCGGCGATGGGTGCAACTTTAAAACTACCCCGTACATACTCGTTCCGAATTTTATCCTTGAGAGTGACTCCACCTGCCCATCGCAGCATGCGCATCTTCGTGGTGTGCAGTTTCTGCTCGTCACTCGTTTTGGTAGCCCAGGTTTCGCTACCGTAGAGTAAAACTGGTCTTACCGCTGTTTTATAGACCTTGCCTAATTGACATTGCCATTGCTTAGTTCCAAATCGTGTCCACATAATAATTCCAAATATTATCCGTACAATCTCAACACGTACAAGCATAATAAACAACAAATAAACAAAAACGAAACAGCATTTAATTTCCGAAGAACAACATTTCCGATACATTGTGTAGTATTATCTCTATCTCAAGAAAAACGTAAACGATAATTACCAGTTATCTGGTGAAATATTTCCATGTTAATTTAGCGTTGCCACGCGGTATGGCTTCAATTTTCCACCGATTTATTTGAGAACAAAGCAGCCCCCAGCGGCGGAACGTTATCGGGCGTTATTTATCGGTCCTGGGCCGAGCTAAACTCGTTAACACGGTTTACCTGTCCCTCTAATAATTCACCCGTTTTTACTTAACGAGCGGTTTGTTGGCCGCGAATTAATGTTTTAACTCAGTGGCTTTTAAACTTGTTTAAATCATCCCCCTCTTTCTTATCTATCGTTGTAAAATGTGAGGTTTAGTTTTTGGTGATTGAATTTTAATTAATTTTTGGGGATTTTTTAGGAATTTGTCTGTCTTTATACGAATTTAAGTGGTAAAAATAAATTGGATACACTAGTGGTGATCAAGACAGTGGGGTACCTGAAAACGGATGTCGTAACCGAGGCAGGCCTAAAAAAATGGTTGCGTGATGATTTGGGCTCGTTCCAGCCGGTTTGGCCGGAGAAGGCAGGAGGAAAAGTTGCCTGGATAGATTAGGGAGAGACCTTTGCTCAGCAGCAGGATAGAACAGGCAAAATTTAATATGAAAATTCGGTAGTCCAATAACAAAACTATTGAAAACTAGCTGACCCGCGGGGCTTCACTGCCGTCAACTGGCTGCCCTGCCTACCCTGCCTAACCTGCCACACTGCCTACCCTGCCTACCCTGCCACACTGCCTACCCTGCCTACCCTGGCTACCCTACCTTCCCTGCATACCCTGCCCACCCTGCTTACCCTGCCACACTACCTATCCTGCCTAAACTGCCAGCCCTGCCTACCCTGCCTAACTCATCATCTTCCTGCCCTTGCCCATACCGTCCCGTCACGCTATCCTACCCTGCCTAAATAATAATTTTTATCTATCATCAATAGTTTTCTCAGCGCACGTCAATTAATGAATTTTATAGGCAACATTTTGCTACCTTGGCTTACATTATTGCAATTCATTCATTTCATAAGGATCTCTAATTGTTTTGAAAATATTTTATAGCCTATGACACTCAAGAATAATGTAGCTTTCTACTGGTAAAAGAATTTTCAAAATCGGTTCAGTAGATCCAGAGATTACCCCTTACAACGTCACAAACTCACAAACTTTAATATATTAGTATAGATGACGTTTTAAATTTATAATAGTTCTAAAAATAAACCTGTTGAATCAAATTCAAGCGTAACCACTAATTTATTATTTATATAGTTTTCTTACTTATATTTTATGTATCCTTCAGCTGTATGTTTGCGTGAATTAAGCATTCAATGTATAAATTTAATAATGTTCGCGGAGAGTTTCTAAACATTGAGAGCCGCTGTAAAAACGGTTGTAATGTAAAAATAAACAAATGTACCGTTTACATGAGGACGGTTAAATGGGTGTAAAGCTTTGTTCATGTGGAAAATGAACGAGTTAAAATAAGCAATGGTCCTTTCGGAATAAATTGTACATGATAAACTTTTACATGTGTTTTGTCAGACTGTTATTAGAGCTAAAAGTATTGCTGTTTTGAAATCGTGGTTTTGTATTATTCTCGTTAAAGTCTGATATTTGTACATCTGTTTGCTAAATAAGTATCTTCGGATGTACGGGTTATGTTGGGATCGGCTTCCCGTCTAACCAAATGCAGCGTATTTTGCATTTAGCGACTGCTATCTCACCTCCATTTTTACCCGACTGCCGAAGGAGGGTAATTTGTTTATCAGTCTATGTATGTATGTATGTTTGTTCCTATGTGGCGTTCCAGAGACCAAACGCGTTGGGTGATGATTCTTACTTCGATCGATTTGTCTTAACCTTGCGAATGTCACTGGCTACATTAAAACTGGAAAATAAAAACATGGCGGATTTTGGGTGCTATATTGTGGGGCCAACTTTTTTTTCTGCGGTGATTTCAAAAATATATAACACTTACATGTTTAAATATACTATCCGAAAAAGAAATGACTATAAAGTTAAAAATAAAAAAAAAACCGACTGCTTAAGAAACGAACTAAAAAGACTTAAACAAGTAGAAAATCATGCTGTGCAGCCGGAGGATACATCTGGTTTTTGTCAGCCAGCTCGCAAATATATATCCTCCGACTGCACAGTATGATTTTCTACTTGTTTACGTCTTTTTAGTTCGTTTCTTAAGAAGTCGGTTTTTTTTGTTAACTTTTTTTATTCTAATTTCTTTCGACGACACGAAACTTCTTCGGGGTCGGTGATGATGGCCGTTTCCATTGCGAAGATTGCTGTTTTGTCTCGGGATCAAAATGATGGACCCATGTTTCGTCCATTGTTACGAAACGAGACAAAAAGTTTTCAGAATCTTCTTGAAACTTGTCCAACAATATCTTCGAAAGGTCAAGTCGATTTTGTTTCTGACTGTCGGTTAAAATTCCCGGCACCCATCTTGCGGAGACTTTTCTCATTTTCAAAGATTGTTTCAATATGGATTGAATACTTCCATATGAAATGCCCGTTTCTTGAATTAAGTATCGGATGGTAACTCTTCGATCGCTCAATTGAATTTTCTAGACTTTCGCAACATTTTCTTGGGTGACTGACGTCGATGGACGGCCGCAACGATGTTCGTCTTCCGTGCCCGTTCTCCCTACTCGAAATTGAGAAGCCCACCTTGCGACAGTGGAATACGGCGGAGCAGACTCTCCTAAAGTTGCCTCCAAATCGCAATGAATCTCTTGCGTTGTGAACTTTTTTAAACAAAGGTGTTGAAATAACGGCTCGAACTTCGTTTTTCTCCATTTTGGAGAACACGTTCCGACACGAAGAAAACAAATGACTACATTCAGAAAAAAACAAAAGATAATCGAAGATTTTTTTCTTTATTCATATTATAAATATGTATCTGAGCTATGCCTGCCAGTATTCGTTTCGTGTCGAGTCAAGAGCAAACCCATCACAAATAAAAAAAAAAAAAAAAAAAAGATATCGCTGTAAGCGATAACACCACCTTCGTACCCGTATAAATAAGTTTTTCTTGTAATTGAGATGCTTTACTTTCATGGTGTACGATAAATGTACTAGGAGGGATCAAAAAGTAGTGAGAACGAGATACTCCTTGGTAAGAAAAAAAAATACTGGCAGGCATAGCTCAGATACATATTTATAATATGAATAAAGAAAAAAATCTTCGATTATCTTTTGTTTTTTTCTGAATGTAGTCATTTGTTTTCTTCGTGTCGGAACGTGTTCTCCAAAATGGAGAAAAACGAAGTTCGAGCCGTTATTTCAACACCTTTGTTTAAAAAAGTTCACAACGCAAGAGATTCATTGCGATTTGGAGGCAACTTTAGGAGAGTCTGCTCCGCCGTATTCCACTGTCGCAAGGTGGGCTTCTCAATTTCGAGTAGGGAGAACGGGCACGGAAGACGAACATCGTTGCGGCCGTCCATCGACGTCAGTCACCCAAGAAAATGTTGCGAAAGTCTAGAAAATTGTATTGAGCGATCGAAGAGTTACCATCCGATACTTAATTCAAGAAACGGGCATTTCATATGGAAGTATTCAATCCATATTGAAACAATCTTTGAATATGAGAAAAGTCTCCGCAAGATGGGTGCCGGGAATTTTAACCGACAGTCAGTAACAAAATCGACTTGACCTTTCGAAGATATTGTTGGACAAGTTTCAAGAAGATTCTGAAAACTTTTTGTCTCGTTTCGTAACAATGGACGAAACATGGGTCCATCATTTTGATCCCGAGACAAAACAGCAATCTTCGCAATGGAAACGGCCATCATCACCGACCCCGAAGAAGTTTCGTGTCGTCGCATCGGCTGGCAAGGTCATGGCCTTGTATTTTGGGACTCAGAAGGGATAAGCTCTTTAATCCGAATCACACTATAGAGATGAAAGTTTGTGAGTGTGTGTTTGTATGTTTGTTACTTCTTCACGCACAAACGGCTAGACGAATCTGGATGAAATTTGGCACAGAGATAGATTATAGTCAGGAATAGCATATAGGATACTTTTTATTCCGGGAATATGTACCCTCGGGATATTTTTCGACTTTAACGCGGGCGAAGCCGCTGGCAGAAGCTAGTTTCCTATTTGTACCCAATGAATAAATGTGTGTACTTAGATTATTCCTACGAATGAAATTACTCTTACCTACGAAGTCCTATTTATCACGTTATCTATTCAAACAAGCTGTTATGAATCCTTTAAATAATTACAATCCCTTAATCACTCCCATCCACACATAGAAAAGGATTATCATCTCACATGGCAAATTAATATATTCAAAAGAGAATGAATATTTAATTGGATACTCTCCATTTCAAAGAAAGCTTCTTCGAAACGAGTTTTAGATTGTCAAATGATTTAAACTGGCTTTAAATTAATACAGTCAAATCTGCCGACAATAGCTATGAAACATTTAAGTTAACTGCGACTTGATAACTTAATTCCCCCGTCAATAATTACTGAACGTGTAGTGTGAGGATTTCCGGCGTGCGGAGTAAACTTTGAAGAAAATTATGTGAAATGGTACTGATTTTCAATTGGCTTATTCATTGGCTTTATTCCTGCTGAATTAATACGTACAGTCAAGGGTCAAAAGTGCAGTCATACTCTCCCAAAACTCAAATGGCTAGTTTTTGTAGAAGAAGTTAAATTATCCACAACTGATTTAATATTTTGTATAGAAATTAAAAAATACATTATTCCTACTAATCGCGAAAAGTTGAAATTCTGCTGCCTACAAAAAAAATGCCTTTTCTGTTTTGGTAGAGTGTGAATGCAATTTTGACCCCTAAAGTACATACATTCATAATTCATACATATAGTAAATCAAGACCCCTTTTTCTTATAGCAGTACTACAGAACACCACCTGCTACGATCCTTAACACATTATTTTGATTTACTAACTTTATCTATTCTAGAAACCTAAAGGAGGTTCTTAAAGGAGCTTGTGGCTAAATAATAACAGCCGCACGGGTCGATCATCAAGGTTAAGCAACGCTTGACGAGGTCGGTCCGTGGATGGGTGACCATTCCAACATACCGAGTTTCCTCCGTGCCTCGGAAAGCACGTTAAGCCGTTGGTCCCGGCTGTTATTTGAAGATCTTTGACAGTCGTTACGGGTAGTCAGAAGCTTGAAATCTGACACCAGTCTTGCCAAGAGGTACCGTGTTACCTAGTTACTGGGTTGTGGAGGTCAGATAGGCAGTCGCTCAATGTAAAACACCGGTACTCAGCTGAATCCGGTAAGACTGGAAGCCGACCCCAATATAGTTGGGAAAAGGCTAGGCAGATGATGATGATCTATTCTAGAAACCGTTTGTTTAGAATAATTTCAGTACCTTATTTTGTGTCACTTTATTCGGTGAAGGAAAAACATCTTGAAGAAACCAGCATGTCCAAGAATAAACAATTTAAAGATATGTTACTTCACGTGGACCCAGTGCGGATTTTACCCCACTCTTTCTCCCAGAAAGGAGACCTGTGTCCCAGCAGTGGGCTTATGCTTATCATCATCATCATCATCATATCAGCCGAAAGACGTCCACTGCTGGACATAGGCCTCCCCCAAGCGTCGCCACATTGACCGGTCCCGTGCATCCCGCATCCAGCGGATTCCTGCAACCTTCACCAGGTCTTCGGTCCACCTGGTGGGAGGCCTTCCAACGCAACGTCTTCCGGTTCGCGGTCGCCACTCCAGAATCTTTCTGCCCCATCAGCCATCCGTTCTGCGCGCAATGTGCCCCGCCCACTGCCACTAAAGTTTGGCAATTCTTCGCTTCTTCTTCTCTTTTTCTTCTTTGATTCTTTATGCTTATGTTATTATGCAATGCATTATATTGACTAAGTAATTGACTTCAACACACATTCAAGAGTAATCACAATAAATTGTAGTTCTAAAAACTAAAAAACACGCTTTATTGGTAAGGATAATGGGACAAACTGTTTAAATTATTGCATTGTCATCGGTCCTTGATAAGTGTGCAAAGTTTCAAATCAATCCAACGTTTTGAAGTGGGTGAAAATCACGTTCAAAGATTCCGTTACATTGATACATTGATACATTGTTACATTGATACATAGATACATAGATACATACATACCAAGCTAATAAAAGCGTGTTAAAAAGCCCTAATTATCCAACTACATTTTTAAGAATCTCCTCACTAATTCACAAACACGAAATCCTCTCTTCCATCACGTCCCGTTTTTCCTCTGAAAGTACACCTTTCCTACAGGTAATTACGAACACATGAAAGTAACGTTCAAACCTTAAAATATTCACGTCGCGTTCCCGTGCGAGAACTTTCGCTCGGAGAATTTTAAATATTTACTGATAGCTCCGCTCTTTGCGCTTTTGCTGAATAATCACATACGACGACGGCATTTCTTTGAGATTACTTCGATACAGTCTGGAGTTTGCTGGTGATTACGTTGTTTTATTTAGAGGACAGTGGTGATTGAGTATGTGAGTTTTATTTATTTATCAATACAAATGTTTTTACAGGTAATACCTAAGCTTACAAATGTAGCAACAAATTCTGGCTTAGTAGGCGTTTCGGCCGCTGAGTTTCGTCCGATCCGGTCGAAACAGGAATTTCATATTGTTAATATTTTTGAATTGCGTTTCGGACTACACTTTTTTAACACGCTTTTATTAGCTTAGTATGTATCTATGTAACTATGTATCTATGTATCAATGTAACGGAATCTTTGAACGTGTTTTTCACCCACTTTAAAACGTCGGATTGATTTGAAACTTTGCACACCTATCAAGGGCCGATGACAATGCAATAATTTAGTCAAAGTACTTTTGAAAGTCAAACAAAAATTAAAATTTGCAAGTAATAATAGTTGATTCTACCGTGCGCGTTTAAATTGTTTGTCCCAAATGCCTTACCAAGATCTTCAGGATTAGCGACTTTTTAGTTCAATTTACCATTAAAGCATGTTTTTTAAACAAACCTTAACATTAAAACCTTAGGTAGGGTTAAGTAAAAGTTAGTTATTATTTATGTAAAAGTCACGCAATTTTTGGAAAAAAGATGAAGCTTAATTAATATACCATTACAACAATCTACAGTAAACATGATAAATCACAAAAAATTGTCTTATATATCAATTAAAAATAACACCTGAGGTATTCCGCCGCTATAAAAACAAACTGGCCAAATGGAATATCATAGACTCATCCAAAACACAGTGCCAGTGTGGGGCCCCTTCGCAAGATATGGCCCACCTCCTTGTCTGCCCTTCGTGCCCGACCACCTGCGCCTTACGGTATTTGAACGTAGCAAATGATAGAGCTGTCCGAGTAGCTACATACTGTCGGACAAAATCTGAATGGTTCTATAGTTTGAGTTAATCGACACGAAAGAAGAAGAAGATCGTGATCTTGGTTTACCATTAACGGCTCTGGGTATTGGGCACTAGTTACAAATGAAAATACGCTATCCAAGTCTCTCAACTTCCGAGATCCGCTTAAAGGGGGGAGAATGGGGACGAGGGGGTCATCTTTGAAAAATGGTTTTTACTTTTCCGAGCCTCCTCTAAACGAAAGACAACTGTCACTCACTGAAACGCCGTCAAAGAGCAAGAGAAAAAAATGAGACGCTATTTAGTAGTTTGTTAAAGTTAGGGACGCACAGGTATCTAACGCTCTTGATATAAATGTGAAACGCAGGTAATTTTCATTACAAATTAAGGCAATGTCATCAATACTCTAGCGACTTTAAAAATCGTTCGATTCGATTCGATTTTTACTTAGGCTGGTTTCATTTCCGTCAGGCAGATCAAAGTAGGCTATTTTTTATATTATTGACACAATGTTACTTCGTTTCGATTGTTACGAGTATATTACTATTTTCCTTCAACCCACGCTATGTATGTCATATTTCTTTTCTTATACAGTATCATTATTAAGGATGAGCCTTCTATAAATATACTTCCTCAACATTTTCCTCAATAAAACTCCAAAAAAAATTATGTTGTAACAATTACGAATATCGAACAAAATACCGTTTACAAAATAATCGAAGATTATGTGAAACCTCCGACAATTTTCCGGGTCAGCTGGTGTACTGGTAAAGTGGGTATTTTTATGTGTGAATACATACAATATATGGACCTGCGATCACGCGATTTCGTCGCACCGTCAAGTCCAAGCATACGTCGTACGTGGAAGTGTTTGGTGGAATCTTTTTAATGTAAAAGATTTTGTTGGTGCGTTTTCTGAGGTCACGTATTCTATTTAAGGCGCCTCCCTGAGCAAAACGCCGCGCTAGTCGTTTTTGTACAGTTTTTAAGAGCTATCTACTCTTTATTTAAAAAGAAATATCAATTAATAAAAATACATTAAATTTCTACATAATGTTGATTCTAAAATTGTAGAACACTTTTTTTTTAAAAAGGTATATTGTTTCACTAATCTCCTTCCAACAAAACCATAAAAATGTGAAATAATTATTGATAGCATTCATCTCCTCGTAAAGTGTTCATTAATTATTTTTTATACTAACACTAATGGATAAACAATTTGATAACGAACATTTTGTAAGTTTTATTTTTTTCAAAAGACCAATATTCGATTTTATAAAGATTTTATTCTAAAATCTGGGCGTATTCACTTGCCAACAGTGCCGCTAGGCCAATAGGAATGCTCATATCTCATGCTGATTTTTAGGTCAGGGTACGGCCTAAAGAATGTTTGATGGGCTACAAAGACTTGGATTCTATCGGCACAAAAGGGGATAAGTTTACACCGGAAAGATCTGCTGGGCTAGACGTTGATAAAATAAGTATGCAAGTTTAAAAGTAACTGAGAGAAACGTTGCATTTTAAGACCACATTGAAAGTAAGTCATTAAGTCCGCCTATGTACTTTTATGTAGCAAAAGTATAAAAAACAATAAAAAAGTAGCGCAGATGCGTAGATAACTTTACAACAAACATAAAATCAATCTTGGTTTTCTATGCTGGAACAGTGACATCAACATACGATCCTAATCAGGTGAAAGACTGCTAAACATGTGTTTCACCAATTAATTTGGTGAAATAATTTTTGATCACTCATTAAACATTTTTGTCCTTATTTTCTTTCTTTTATTTTTAAAAAACGTTGCGCCCCACACAAGGAATTTCTTCCTGTATCGTAGGTGCGTTTACAAACATATAAACTCACATACACAACACCCAGAGCCGGAACAACTATCTGTAGGTCATACAAATATTTGTTCCGTGCGGGAATCAAACCCGCGACACGCAGCGCATCAGTCAATCGCTCAACCACTGCGCCAACCGTGCGCCCAAGTTATTGTGAGTCCACACAACATAGACTTTTACACAGACTTCCTTTCTGATACGCCGACATTTGTCTTTACTGTTGTGTTGCACAGACAAAATTTTATAGAAGTAGATACAAGTCTGTGTAGTCTGTACCCACAATTAGATGAAGGATTATTTGACCCTTTATCATTTTTTTTTACCCCTAGCATAAAAATAACACTAATCCATTACCATTGACACAACAAACCCATCCTTTCATCAAGACCTCCGCGCTGCTCCTCCCATCTTCGTTCAAAAACACACATTCGCTAATTAAAACCCAATTAACAGTACAAAAACATCGACGCTTTGTATCAGACAACAGTTTGCTTAGCTACAAAGCCTCGCAATTCCTTTATCATGTAAAGCTTGTGAGAGAATTAAAGAGAGTCAAAAAGGAAAGGAAAAGAAAAGAAGAAGGAAACTCTTTGGAAAAGTCCAGGAAATTAATCTGGGTTTTCTATTTTATGAGCGTACGAGAGATGGGTTGTGAGAAAGCTAGGTCTTTTCTAGAACTCTTAGAGAGAAATGTAATTTTCTAACAATACTTTTTTTGTACTTCCGAACATAAAGTTTCATGTTAACGTATGCTTTTATACCAGTCAAAATTATGCAAACCCTTTCCCAAAAAACAGGCCGAAATTATACGAAAACTCTCAAACATTTCGAACGTAAACGCTGCATCGTTCACATTAAGCGTATGCATCTCATTGTTCTCTATATTTTCGTACAATTTCAACAGCTGTGCTCGTAAAGATGCAGCGTACTGCGGTCTGTGGCGTATGAATGGGAATTATTTCGCCTGGCAACCGCGGCCGTCTGCAGCCTAATTTGAAGACAGCCTTTGCATCCGCCGCTCACTTTAATGTTCTGCATGTGTTGGTATTAGTTTGAAATGTGAGGCTCTCTGGATCCCACTTGACTTCGCTTTGTCTGTTCCTGGTTTTTAATTCTTGGTGCTTCTTCTTTTTTGTCCGATGAGTCGAATGTTTACCGGCAAGGTATAAGTGCCGCCTGCGGTACAGCTATGCAGTTTAATTTCATGAATGCCAAAGAGTATTCATTAAAATTTTGACCACACAGGTAAGTTTCGATAAATAATCAGTTTAATTACAGTCGGCTCCGGCTTACTGAATAGTTCATTACGGAAAAAGTCTATAATTTCATTAAATTTGGTCAACTTATCGGAAGTAACAACATAATAAATAATGAAAATGAATAATTCACGAACAGAGATAAACAGATAGATTGCCAAACTCTATAAATAAGATTATTTATTACAGTTGAATACTTAACGCCGCTTTAATTACGTATCAATCGGAAACACTTATCGGCGATGCAAAACAGTTACATTTTTAATCACTACTCTCGATTGGTCGGTTACATTCGGGAGCCACTCGGAAGCGTTCGTCGTCCGCCATTTTAATTATATTTTGTTTGAATTCGGAATGGATTGCAAGCGTTAATCAAGGTTGGGATTTTATTAATGAGTATACTTTGGTGGAAAGATTAATTATGTAAATTGGTTGACATATTCGGCTGGTTGCGGCCGCGACCGTGTCGACGGATGCCGGAAATGGTATTTGAATTATTAATTCCGTTATTAATTACTGTAGAGTGGAGTTCATCATTTATTTTTCTTGTTTGAGCCGCTCGTAAGTGGTGTTTATTGAACGGATGAAAAATTCATTTTGATAACGTGATGTTGGGATTTACTGAGGGTAGGTAAGTACTTGGATATTGATGAAGTTTTTGAAGCGTGTAATATTGTTCTGGATCTACGCGAAGGGTTATAAATTCGGAAGTGCCAATCCTATAAAAGAGACATACTTGCCCACTAAATATGGGGTTCCCTACTTGAAATCGAATGACATAAGATCGATTTTGTAGGTATTACTCAAATAAAAATCATTAACACTATTCTGTAAATCGATTAGATGGTCGTGAGACATGATGTTTCAAGATCTTGGGCCTTCGCGCTGTCGATGATTCGAGCTAATAGTTATTCGAGATTTTGATGCATCGAGGTAGTGAACTGTCGCGCTCATAATTTATCGATTTCAAGTACTATCGAGTTGACGTTTTCAAGCAAGTGTTATTCGATCTTACGTCTTTCGATTTCAAGTAGGGAACCTCTAAATATGATATGGAGTTTCTTGTGCATTCTTCTCCATAACAAGCTACTTTCCGAATGCACGGTAGAATCAACTTTTATAACTTGTAAATTTTAATGTACCTAACGTTCAAAAGTGCCGCTTGGTGGCCTACTTATAATAAAATATCTTTGTCTTTGATATTAAAATGCCTGGTAGCCATGGATTTTAAGCAAGATATAGCATAATATAACATTACGCCTGTCTGAAGACTTAAGCAGAGGGTCATCTATGTTGGAGTCCTATGTTATAGGGAGTGAACCTTGCTATGAACCTACCATGGCGCAAGTCCAGATTGCTACTAAGAAATTCCAGATGGAAATACCCAAGAAATAGAATAGCTTTTATGTTACTAACCAAAGATTCTATAGTTACATTTCTCTGAAACTTTGCCTAACAGATACTGACAGCGGGTACCCTAAGTTATTCATTAATCTTGAGCGAATTTGTTAGTACTAGATTACATTTGTTCGCACAAATAATGTATCTAGGTCTGTACTATGAATATTTTATGTGTGGCCAATTTTCTAGTAATAGTCGCCTTGTACAGTAATTGTATATGCAAAGTGGTTTCTGGGCAGTTTTTGTGTTGTTAAAAATGCAATCTAATAAAGAAATTACATGACCATTTTGCGACAATTAAGAGCTAATTGAAGGCTTCGAACCTTTTTATGTTGCAGCTAGAGTTTTAAGTTTCATACCAAGTGCCTGCTGCTAGTTAAATAACAAATAACTGGGTCTTATGATCAGATAATGGGTCTTACTTAGTGGCTCTATTTCCATCTCTCTCTTTCATATTAAGTAAAGATTATGAATGCGAAAGTAACTAACGTCTTTCTTTCTGTCTATCTGTCTGTTGGTACTTACGTTTTCGCTGGCAGAATGGATTTTAATAAAACTTGGCACAGGAGCAGACCATGTCCTGGATAAGGGTATAGGATACGTTTTTATCTCGGGCGATGTGTCATGTTCTCTTTCGAATATTTTCGACTGTCTCGCGGGTGAAACCGCTGGCAAAAATTAGTACTCGATATAATTTAAAATCAAGCTCCAACTATAAACACATAATTGTCGCAAGTAAAATTCCTTTCCGAAGCCCCAGTGTAAAACAATATTAAGTGAAGCCAGCAAAAGTTTAATATTCAGTCTTCGCAGTTACCTCAACTTCGAAGACATAATAATGTAATAACTAATCTTACACAGGGAATTAGACCGTGATCGTGATTGAGAGACTCTCACATTATAGGTAAAGTTATTCTGTCTCACGATGGCGGGTTGGTCTTAGTCGTGTGTGTAGACAGGCGACACTGAGAGCTCCCGAGCTTACGCACACAGAAACAATGTTCATGTGCATGTGCACACCACTAAGACCAACCCGCCGCCCGTCGTGATATAGAACAACTGTACCTGAAGATTGTACTAGTCTATCGGAAAATGGAATATAGGAACGCTGATGTCTGAATTATGGAGGTAATAATACAATCATAATTACAACACACACACGCACACCCTAACTCTCACTCACACTTGCACACACACGCACATCATAACTCACACTCACACTTCCACACACCGTGCGCACCATTGCATGCGCACTCACATACATTTAGTATATTGTTCTATTAACACAATCAAAAGATTTAATATGAGTTATTAAGATACATAAATGTAATCAAGGTAAGGTATGTAAGGTCGGCCTCTCCTGGCACAGATGTTTTCACAATTAAAAGGAGAAGTCAACCTCAATATTGTTAAACCAATTTTTGTTAGAATATATATTATTTTTTTTCCCAATATTTTCGATATTATTCGGCAGAAAGAAAAATACTCTAAGAGATCTTCGTGATGGTACGCCGCAATATCAATCATGTCTCTAGGCAACATCGGTTCACGTATTTTCAACCGACTTCAAAAAGGAGGAGGTTCTCAATTCGATTGTATGTTTGTTACGCGATTACTCCGCCAATTATGAACCGACTTTGATCATTCTTTTATTATTTGAAAGCTGGTTTCTCACGTGGTTCCATTTCCAAATTTGAGATCTGATGAGTAGATTTTAATGCGCATTTTCATGGTAATATAAGGTACCAAAACTAAAAAGAGAAAAGTAAAAAACTGTTTAACAAAAAAAATAAACCGACTTACAAAACAAAACATTACAAAGACAAAGACAAAAATTCTTTATTTCAACTAGGCCATTAAGCGGCACTTTTGAACGTCAAAAATATAAATTTAAAATTAATAATAATTGATTCTACCGACCATTCGGAAAAGAAGGGAAAAGAACGGTCAAGAAAGTCCCTTTTCATAAGTAGTTGTCGAAAACGAAAAAAAAAAAATTAACAAAGATACGGACTTGCGAACAGAAAGTTATTTATCGCTTTGTAGTGTCACGGGATCTCAGCGCTAATAAAGAAAATTTGGTTCAAATAAATCTCACTAGATGGCGCGATATGCACCGATTTGTTATGGAATTGTGTGTAAAATTAACATTTTCTGGAATTAAACATAAAATTGTATATTCTTGTATAATTTTGCGCTTAGGAGAGCGCAACATTATGGAATATTGGGCTCTTAATTCACATTTCAAAGATTATTTAAACGAATCATTTAAAATTGATGCCAATAGATGGTTTAAAATTTCTGAGGCATTCCACTCGATTGTTTACACATTTTGGTGCAATGAAACTAAAAACGTGCAAAAATTACTATAAAACAAATCGTCACTGTATTTAAAGAAACAATATTCACGAACCGAGTAAACCCATTTACTTGCAAGTCGCTGCTAACATCGCCGTTGAACGCAACCGAACGCGTTCGATGTACAAACATTTATCAGTTAAATCAGACAAAAAACGCTAGTTACGTCAGCACGGTTTCTTTGAATGGGATGAAGCATCTGTATGCTAGTATTATTATATATCTGTGGTAGTGTTTTCTTTTGGAAGTCGGTTATTTTTTTTTGTTAAAAAGTTTTATCTAAGTAAATTTCAAATGCAAATCGGTTGAATTGCATTGCATTGTGACCCGGTGAATGGAATTGCGGAAAGCATTTTTTTCTGTTACCATTTACAGGTCAGTCAGAAAGATAAAATTAGTTGCACGTCCCAATGCGAATAAAAAATAGCGAATAATTTTTGTACCTAGGTCCTAATTAAGAAACATACAAAAACAAAAGCTCATTCGTTACAATTAATTTAGACATCTCGACCTCACTTTTGATAGTCTAGTCTGGGTCACGACCTTCAGTAAAATAAATATTTTTGCATCAAGAATATTTGAACATAAATAGCTAAGTATTTGATCTCTCAATGTTAGCGAGGGTAATAAATCCAAGAGCCAATTTTCAATTGAAAAACTGAACATTGCGATGAAACCATCGCGGTGCACGCTTTGCACAGACGGGTAGTAACTTGTTCTATAAAATACTTCAATATTGCGACCGCGAGAGCTATAAATCTTCGGAGATCTAATCTAGAGACAGACGATATCTGATTACGTCAGAAAACTGCGCCGGTTACCGTAGTCTTTATTCACTTTATTCTAGACTTTAAAAGCGAGGTCTATAAGATAATATTATCAGCCTGGAATTTTCCCACTTAAGCGCAAACGTCTCATAGAGGAGCTCGTGGCTAAATAATAAAAGCCGCACGGGTCGATCTTCAAGGTTAAGCAAAGCTTGCCAAGGTCGCTCCGTAGATGGGTGACCATCTTTTTATAGTGAGTCTGATTTACAGTCGTTACGAGTCAGAAGCCTGAGATCTGTCACCAGTCTTGCCAAGGGGTATCGTGTTACCCAGTTACTGGGTTGTGGAGGTCAGATAGGCAGTTTCTCTATGTAGGCACTTAGTTGAATCCGGTTAGACTTCAAGCCAACCCCAGCATTGCATAGTAGGGAAAAGGCTAGGCTGATTTTTAACAGAAATTTCACAACTATTGTTAACGATTCCAGTCAAGTTTGCCCCTAGGATGACGTAATCACAGTTCCGCATAATTACTAAATTCCTCAGTGAGATCACGTAATAAACTCCTCTACATCTTATTTCGAGTTTTCGCGGAACCCCTCATGATTTTCCGTAAATATAGAATACGCGCTCACGGTGACATAATTATACACATATCTAAATATACTGTATAAATATAACTTCTCTCATTAAGCCGAGGGGAGGCTGACGCACAAATGACTTTCAAACCTGTTTGCAATCATCGCAATAACACAGAATTTAATATTTGCCATGTTCTCTTGCGTTGACTTACAAAATTAATTTTCCTTTCAAAATAGTAAAGTTGAGAACTTATACCGAACATTCTTCATTCGAAATATTCTCTGAATAGTCGTAGTCTCAATGGTGATATTATTTACGAGCTCTGTAATTCCTTCAAGGTTGGAATAAATCAGAAATTTCTCCAGTTCTTATTTAATAAAAACTTTCATACATTTCTAGTGTTCCGTACGGACGTTCGGAATCCAGTATATTTGAATCAATTGGTTTTCATTCTGGCTCGGAATTTTATATCTTACTTTTTGGTCTAAAGAATGAATTGATGTGAATTAAGAGTTCGATCGTTTTCTCAGTCTATTGGAAGAGCAGAAGGCTTCCCAGGCAAAAGAAAATTTTACATTTTAGTGAATCTTATTCAGCATAGGATGGTTGGAATGGCGTATGATACTGGACCTATTTGTACTAATTAAACGCCGGAAGGGGACGTCCTAAAAGAGCATACACATATCTTATTGTCAAAGAAGCAAAAAGAGTATGTAAGGATCGTTGCAGGTGGCGTTCTGTAGTTTCTGCCTAGTAAAAGTTAAAAAAAAGTATGAGTCTAGATACATAATGTAGTTTTTTTATCAGAATCCTGGACATAGGCAAACAGAAAACTGGTAAAATAAATATTTATACCATTCCCCCTCTAAAAAGCTTATTTTATTCACTGAAAACAGTGAATAAAAAGCACTTTTACTCACTGTTTTGGTGTTTGAATTTAGAACACACCAGTATATATTCGACGTCCATCCCAATGCTAAACAACCTCCTTGCGCATCAAATACTCGATACAAACTCCTTGTACAAAGAATATTCGACTTTCAAAATTCTGCATCGATTAAATTTTCCGTTTGTTAATATTTAGGCTTTCAATAATGATTTTCATGATTTTGATTTTAGTCTGGGATGTTTAGTAAATACGGTAATAAAACATTTATTTATTATAATTCCTTGTGCTTTTCGCTTAAATCTTTCTTTTTCTCGTATTCATGGTATAAAATATAGTATGCAACTCTTGAATAAAACGGATTTATATCGAGGGCCATGAATCACTCGCGTCGCTCAGGATTCTAACACTTGAATCACTCCCTACGGTCGTGATTCAGTTGTTAGAAACCTTCACTTGTTTGTGATTCATCTATGGCTCTCGCTTTAAATCCGTCCTTTATTCACTACTTGCAAAATATACTATTAAACTTTTTCCATACCATAAACATAAGCCCATACCCACCATCCTGGACACCAACGGTACTCGCACATCCCAGTAGCCAGCAGTAGCCGCTGTTTTCCTATTTGTTATAAACTCGATTTATTAACTTCTATTTCTAGTTTCGACATTTCTTCCTACGGAACACTTTCATCAGAATTTTGGCGACCCGTCCAGTTCAGTAATTGTGTTATTGGAAGTTCGCCGAATGATCCTAGAATATAAATTATGGGAACTGGGTCGATACTTTTGTGTTTTTTTTAGAAAATATTTCTGTACTGTAGTAGGTATTATTAGCTAAACGTGTTTAACAAAAATGCTCTTTTTATGTATATTTCTCTTAGATATAACTTCTTCGAACCACAGAGCTTTGTGAATGGTTTCTGAATACTAGGTATAATATTATTATTAACTACTTTTACTACTTTCACGGTCGATTTTCTAATCTTCAGATAATTTTTTAACTTCGGAATAAAATAAATGCGTACAGATAATATTTACCTACTCATAACAAATCGCCATGCTTATTAATATATCATATTAATATAAATTTTTAATATATCATGCTTATTAAATCTTTTTTGGATATCAAAGTAGTAATAGCATCAGATTGGCGCATTTGAGCTGTTAAGGTGATATTTATGAAATTATAAATGAACTAGCTGTTGCCCGCGGCTTCGCTCCCGTGGACCACCTCACAGGACGCATTTCGGGATAAAAAATAGCCTATATCACTAAGGAATAATGTAGCTTTCTATTGGTGAAATAATTTTTCAAATCAGTCCAGTAGTTTCTGAGCCTATTCGGTACAAACAAACAAACAAACAAAACATATGTCCTCTTTATAATATTAGTATAGATAAAACATTAGAATTAATATTTTTTTCGGGATATTTACCATGTATATTTAGATTTTTGTTGAGACCTCGATATTTATTTTTTTGTCTTTTATTATAATATACATGTTTGTATAATTGGATTTTACTATAACGTCTACGTATTATGGTACCTATGGTTTTTTTTAACCTAGCTTCAAAATATTCAACCGAAATACCTATTATTCTACAGACTGTAGATAGTGTAACCATTATTTTTATGTGTTCAGGAAAGCTGTAAAAACTCTCAGCTGAAAGGAGCCTCCTCGTATATCACTCGTGAAATATGTGGAGGTGCCACAGTGGAAATACCTTCCTAAGTATACTAGCATCCTTCCTGCTTTGTTTGCCAGTAGTTTTCAATTCATGCAAATGGTCAATGGACATTCGTATTGACATGAACTGTAATTTTTTCCACCACATTTTGTGGTATCATTTTAGGACCATCTAAACTAATAATATTTATTGTTAGTTTGCTTATTAAAGTTTGGTTATCTTTGAAACTATTAATCCGATTACAAAACTCCTTTCAGTGATAGTACGATATACCATTGCTGAATTCAATAGACCATTTTTAACCCCCGATGGAAAACAGGGGAAAAACAGTTTTCAGTTTTTAGTCTTAGTTTGACGTGTGTATCTGTGTGTTTGTGTATTTGTCTTTGGCATCATAGCTCCTAAACAGATGAACCGATTTTGATTTAGTATCTTTTTTTGTTTGAACGGTGACTTTATCGAGAGTGCTCTTAGCTATGTTTGATGAAGGTGTGAATGATCGGTTAAGCCTTTTAAAAGGTATGCGCATTTTACTCTTTGAATGGGGGTATTTTCGCAAGATATCGTGCTATAATTACGTATTCCGATGGTTTGTCAATAAAAGCGTGTTTACTACTAGATAAATTATGTAGTTTAAAGAGGTTTTTGTTTCGGCTTTTTTTTTATTACGATACTGTTTCTTTAGGGTAGGCCACGGGAGTGAAGCCGCGTGAAGAGTTAGTAGTTATTAAAAAAATACCAGTTGAGGAATTTTGTATTGAAAGTTCTGAATGTAATTTTCCATCCTGTTTTATATGAGAAAAAACAATAACAGTCATCATTACTTAAAGAAAAACCACTGAAATATAATAAAATAACAATTCACGTTCATTGTTGAAAATATAATATTTTCCGGTGTTGGAAGGAGGTACTTTGGTTGTAATCTCCTGAAGACTAAGTTTCGAGAGTGCTAGTGGTCCAAATATTAAAGCTACCAAGTTCCCAAGCTTCGGAGGCAAAATAAGCTGGGAACTTGGCTTTATTCCAATTAATTTTTGTTATAACAATAGTTCGTATCTCGATTTGGAAGCTCTACAAGATTCGAGATATTGTTTTAAGTGGGCTTAAAAGATAGTTTATTGGATAAGTTATTTATTGTGAGATTTTGTTTTAAAACTTATTAAATAAAATATAAATTGAGGATAGTAAAATATTAAAGGCTATATAGTGACTAATAATACTGAGCAGAAAACATTCAGAGACGCAATTAAGGCAAAGTTACTTAAAATAAATATATTGATGACGTATAACTTATATCATCACTAACATCATCATAATCATCATTTCAGCCGAAAGACATTCCCGAAGCGTCACCACATTGATCGGTCCCGTGGGTCTCGCATCCAGCGGTAGTATCCATAAGGTATACTTATTTATTTTTAGGGTTCCGTACCCAAAGGGTAAAAACGGGACCCTATTACTAAGACTCCGCGATCCGTCTGTCTGTCTGTCTGTTTGTCTGTCTGTCCGTCTGTCACCAGGCTGTATCTCATGAACCGTGATAGCTAGACAGATGAAATTTTCACAGATGATGTATTTCTGTTGCCGCTATAACAACAAATACTAAAAACAGAACAAAATAAATATATAAGTGAGATTCCCATACAACAAACGTGATTTTTTTGCCGTTTTTGCGATAATGGTAGGTACGGAACCATTCGTGCGCGAGTCCGACTCGCACTTGGCCGGTTTTTTATAGGCTCGCACTTGACCACTATTACTTATTTATCACTAATCCTACATTTAATTATATAATGGTGGGTCCACACCACACAGAATTTCATCAACTTCTACAGATTTTTGAAAAAATTCTGTACTGCTGTACAGACAAATTTCGGTGTCAATGTGTGTCAAGTATGTGCAAAGTCTGTGTAGTGTGGACGCACCATAAGGAGAAAAATGTGAGCTTAGCTCTAACATGATATGCAAGCTGAGGCCGTATGGTATATTAAGTAGATATTTAAGAATTTTTCTTAAATTTACAAATTTTCCATTTTTTGAATTGTGTATTCGGAGTTAGGAACGTATCAAACAAGTGCCTTGACATATTTTCAGGCGAAGGTACAGTTTCACAAATTCTCAACTAAAAATATTTAATTCAGAAATCGGGGGTAAAAATTACACGCATTGTTAGTTGTAGATATAAGGGTATGTATAGAGTGAATAGGTTATTTCTAGGCAAGCGTGTTTCTCCGTCGACCACATCATCGCTTACCATCTGGTGAGATAGTGGTCAAGCGCAAGCCTATAGAACTTATAAAAATCAATTCGACTCTACGTTAAGGCGCCGATTCCCTTGAGAAGCTGATTTTAAAATGAGAATCACGTCTAAATGGCTGGTCTTAATTCTTTGAAAAAAAATTATGTTATATTAGACTCTTTTCTTAATAATTTGATCTAAGCAAATTTTGAGTTTTATTTGTAAAACATAGTGTAATTAACTTGTAAAGTTATGTCTAAAACGGACCAAAACACGACAATCACACCAAAACCGCTGGGCGTATTTTAATGAAATCAACACCATCTCAAAGGTAATTTAATTATCTACATTTTGATTTGAGACTTTTTTTAAGTCATAGAATAATAAGGAAAGTACAAAAAACTACTAAATTTTGGGTCGCGCGGGTGTGAAACGAGTGCGCGTTTTGTTCCCTCAAGGTCGTTGGCCTTAGTCGTCGTCTTAATATGCCTAGACCCTAAGTACAAACTACAGTCCATACTCTTATTATAAGAAAACTGTTTACTTGCTTTCTTTTGGAAACAACAGTTCAACAGTTAGTCACTAGTCACTGCTAATGCACAATCGTAATCCTTAACCCCTTCGCCGTCGCGACTCCTAACACTTAAACAAACCTAATGTTGATACCTTGGATTTAATTCAACCCTTACCAAGCTTACATCTTTCAAAATCGAACTTTAATAAGATCAAATTAGGGTTGATATTGCAAAGGCAGCTTTATAAGAAACAGAATCAGCATTTCGATACCTAAGTAGATGAGTTTAGGGTTCATTTTTCAAAGGTAATTTTACTAGAAATAGCTGTAGAATTTACATTTCAATTACTTGATGTTTTTCTAGTTAAACGCGGGGTTAGTGAGGTATAAACGGATAGTTTATCGGGACAGTGAGCTGTTTATCTTGTTTTAAGGCTATTATGATTAGTCTGTGGTGATAGCGTCTATTTATTAATGGGTAATTTCTAGGTTTTACATATTTCAAGTAACATTTTCAGCAGCAAGTACTTACTAAGTGTAACATGTAATTCTAAAAAATGTCTATCTTTCATGTAAACGAAACAAAATAAAACCTGATTGCGAAATATTTACGAACCATTACGGGTATAGCATAAGTATAATCAGCCTCTTAATGTTCCCACTGCTGGGACACAGGCTTCCTCTCTGTGAGGGAGGGAATGCGCATTAATCTAACACGCGGGCCCAGTGCCTCATGTCATATTTCTATTAAAATTTGAATTCTATTTGATGATAACTCCAGTTCTGTTATCTATTTAACATCTATAAACTTTTAAACATACGAGTACCTACAGATATACAAAACACTTTTCAAAAACAGTGAGATTACTAAAACACACAAAGTCTGTCCTTACATTCTTACTAGTATAACTATTCACATTCAGTAGAATCCATATAAGCTATAGTCAACAAGTCCAGTTCATAATATCACATTTCTAGTTACACATCACCGTATTGTCCGGTCCGTTTTCCGAGCCGGACGGGGTCGGACGCAAATCGTTTACGATTCACTTGAGTCCGTGTCGTCCATACGAGTCCCGGCTCCTGAGCCGGGCAATAGATACCGAGAATGATATTGATGTAAAGAGAAAATGATATGAGAGAAAATAATGGGTTAATATTTACAGAAGGGATCTTATTTAAATGAAATCTAACCATATGGTTAGTTTAAATACTGAATATCAGTTTTTTTTTTTCAAATAATCTGTAGAAATTCGTTTCATAATCACCCATTACAGCCGAAAAACGTCCACAACTGAACGTGTGTCTTCTCCAAGTGTCAACTTATGGGACAGTCCTGTACGTCTCGATCGATCTTCCAGCAGTGGAAGACCCTCCAACGTTGCATGTTCCAGTACGCGGTAGTCACTCTAGAACTTTTCGGCCCCATCCACCATCCATCAAATTTTGGTGCACCCTGGTAATTAAAAACCTGGAACCAGGTTTGCAACGAGGATAATAAACAATGCACAACTGCCGAATGTTTTCCAATCAATCATGCTGAATGAATTTGAATGAAACATGACGACCTGTGTCATAGCGTAGCGTAGCGAGCATAGGATATTCTTTTTAGGGTTCCGTACCCAAAGGGTAAAAATGGGACCCTATTACTAAAACTTCACGATCCGTCTGTCTGTGTGTCTGTCCGTCTGGTGGCTGTATCTGATGAACCGTGATAGCTAGACAGTTGAAAATTTCACAGATGATTTATTTCTGTTGCTGTTATAATAACAAATACTAAAAACAGAATAAAATAAATATTTAAGTAATATAAATTTTTAGCACCCATACAACAAACGTGATTTTTTCGTTAGTGCTACGGAACCCTTCGTGCGCGAGTCCGACTCGCACTCTGCCAGTTTTTATTCCCATTGGGTATTTTTCAACTTTTAAAGCTAGTATTTACTAAAACAATAAAGTTCACAATAATGCTTTAAACACACAATAGCGGCGAACACTCCAGTATTCTGCGAAGTGGTTCGCAGAATTACACTCACGTTATACCAGTTATAAGTCCTGGAACGAGGTCAAGCCTGGCACAATTCTGCACTCTGCCTGATACTGAAAAATGTATAACATAAAAAACCAATACCTAACTGTTTCCCTGTTTCTAATGCAGGACCCTCGAAAAAGACCCAGAAAAACAAAGACAGATGAGCAAAAACCTTCAAATCGGTAAAAAAAAAACACTATCTTTTTACCTCAGCACTCAATAACTAAAATGTCCTATAACTTTCTAGCTACACGTAACATACCTTAAATACCTCTGTACGATCCAATATGGCGGTTTTATTGGTCGTTCTGTCCCGATAGAAATCTATAAATGTGTTTTATTGTCTTGCGAGCTGACACGGTGTATTGCACGGGTATTCGATGTAATATTCTGGTTTAAAAACACCTTTTGTGCGAGTGGTTTTAAAGAGAGTAGGTGATTCTTTTCGAGTTTTAAGTAATGATAAAGATTTTAAAGCTTTCAAACGTAGAAAAAATTGTGGTACCTAGGTATCATGGTGATATTGCGAGCTTTTTCTGTCAATGTTGGTTTGGCCTTATAATAGCCGTGTTTTTCTGAAAACCATTTTCTTCTGTAAAAAAAGCTCATTAATTCAGAAAAGTTCTAGATTAAACAAGGCAATACTTAGGTTGTTGCTAAACAAATCATCATTGACGAAGTTAAATCAACACCCTCTGTAGGTACGAACAAAATTCAGCGGCAATCCATTCTTGATCACCAGCAAACCGATAATCACTTACTAACCGCAATTCATATTTTATTTCCAACCATAATTTCATGTCGTCCATATACTCAAACTGTCAGCTTATGTCAATTGGACGGGTGTAACCAATCGATAGGTTGGGTGGCGTCACAGAATAGATAGATGCAGAAGGCTAGCTGCAAACAACGAGCGAAAATGCACGCACACAAAATAGACACGTCTACGTATAGCAAGTGCAAGCACACTTGCAACTGTCATTTGGGCTATAGTTTGGATAGCCTTATGTGCGGTGCTCGTAGCTAAGTTATAACAGCTGCAAGGGTCTATCTCTAATGCTTTCCGGTGTCGAACCGTGGATGGTTGGACACCTATTGCATAACTAGACCGCTCCATGCCTCTGAAAGCACGTTAAGCTGCTAGCTTTGGCTGTCAGTAGTAGATTTTTGACAGTTCTTGCGAGTCGTCAGAAGCAAACCAAACTGGCCAAGTGCGAATCGGACTCGCACTTGGCCGGTTTTGTTTGGAAGAGTTCCGTACCATTATTGCAAAAAACGGCAAAAAATCACGTTTGTTGTATGGGAGCCCCACTTAAATATTTATTTTATTCCGTTTTTATAGCGTATTTTTTGTTATAGCAACAGAAATACATCATCTGTGAAAATTTCAACTGAGTAGCTATCACGGTTCATGAGATACAGCCTGGTGACAGACAGACAGACGGACAGCGGATTCTTAGTAATAGGGTCCCGTTTTTACCCTTTGGGTACGAAACCCTAAAATGTTGGACAAATCAGTCTAAACAAGAGATATCATATTAACCACAAAAAGACTGTAAAGCTAAGATAGTTAGTATCTCCTTTTAAAATACAGACAACGTGGTTGGATAAAGACAAGGCAGATCATGATGAGATTGCCAGACGTATGTTTGTGTGCACCTATTATCGCTCATTTTACTAGCTTTTATTTAACTTGCAATAGATGTGTGTTTAAGTGTGTTCGGGGAAATCTTGCAATTGATTTTTAAACCAGTTATCAAAATCAAAATCAAATATTTTTATTTTACATAGGCCTACATGGGCACTTATAAAACGTCGACAAAAGGTGCACGGTTCGGGTTAGTCGTTTCCTATGGAGAAGAACCGGCAAGAAACTCCATGGTTACTCTTTTAAATTTTTTTGTTTACAATATTTCCATGTTACAGCATTAGTACTTGGATATGGGGGGACAACGTAGGCCCGACAATAAGTCGTACGAAATTGAAACAAAAAAACAAACAAAAAAAAATAATGCACGAAATAAAAAGTTAACAAATGTTAACAATCATCTAGAAATCTAGAAAGCCTACAATGTTCACACATTCACAATAGGTAAAAGAATCTATACAAAGGTAAAAAATAAACACAACACTAAATTTAACATGTGGCACAAATACTGTAATCAGTGCTGTAACTATTCTTAGCAAAGGGCTATAATGATGATTGAAAGGCGACAGACATAATTATGTTACTAGAAATAGGGACCAATTAGTTCTACTACTACTATGAGGCTACTTTAGCCAGTCTGAAACCTGGTTTCAGACTGGCTAAAGTAGCCTCATCTTTCATGGGATACTGTACAAAATGTTACAATAAAATACCTCCACACATTCTTGAACTGAATGAGACGAAATTTAAAACTTGTATAAAACGCACACTATGCAGGCTGGCATATTATAAGTTGGGGGATTACATCAATGATAAAAATGCTTGGCTAAATGCTAGTCCTGCTCCACAGCCACTAGGGCGCAAAAACAAGTGATATGCAGAACATTATTGTTTTGAATTATTGTTGGACCTTCTGAAGTCTGTATAAATATATTTTGTATTGTATAAACTCAATTTCATTCTCAAGGTATGTACTTATGTACCTAAATATTGTAAAAAGTTTTTTTTTTTTAAAAGAGTAAGTATGGAGTTTCTTGTGCATTCTTCTCCATTACAAGCTACTTTCCGAATGCACGGTAGAATCAACTATTATTATTTGTAAAATTTAACGTTCAAAAGTGCCGCTTGGTGGCCTACTTGAAATAAAAACTATCTTTGTCTTTGTCTTTGTCTTTGAAAAATATTGTAAAAAGTCTAATTAAAAGAGAAAAAAAATGAGATTGAGAATAGTTAGAGATATCCATATATTTGTGCCGTTTATGAGTTACCAGGGAAGCCGCATGCGCAGAGGGTGTCAAAGCCAATTTTTTTATCTTCAACGTAGTCCTTGATTTTATAATAATATGCTTTTTTAATAAGGACACGTTTGATGTAGTTTTTGAACTTTCCATCGGTCAGTTCTATAACTGACTTAGGCAACTTGTTATATTATTCTCCACCGATTAAGAAGAAATTTTGCATACACGTTTAGTTTGGATAACAATGCATGGTTAGCTAAGTGACGTCATTCTATATCTAATATGGTGGACGGCCCAAGATGGCGGACTAGTTATTTTTTGTGCACTCCCATAATAAGGGTATCAAATGAAAGGGTTTGCTGAGGAACTCGTGGCTAAATAATAACAGCCGCACAGGTCGATCATCAAGGTTAAGCAACGCTTGACGAGGTCGGTCCGTGGATGGGTGACCATTTCAACATACCGAGTTTCCTCCGTGCCTTGGAAAGCACGTTAAGCCGTTGGTCCCGGCTATCATTTGAATATCTTTGACAGTCGTTACGGGTAGTCAGAAGCTTGAGATCTGACACCAGTCTTGCCAAGGGGTACCGTGTTACCCAGTTCCTGGTTTGTGGAGGTCTGATAGGCAGTCACTCCATGTAAAACACTGGTACTCAGCTGAATCCGGTAAGACTGGAAGCCGACCCCAATATAGTTGGGAAAAGGCTAGACAGATGATGAAATGAAAGGGTTTGCTGATTAGAATAAGAAAAAAGCTTGTTTAAGAAAATATTTTATTACGTAGCTAGCCTTCCGTTCCTATCTATTCTGTATCAATAGGTAGCGCAGACTGACGTCCAACCGGTCATTATAACCCGTCCCTCTATTGTGGGTAAATAAAAGAGGTTTATTTTTAGATGGCAGGAATGTTTGAGTAAATGTTGTCCTTTCCTTTGAGGTAAACGTAGGATTTTATTGAGTGTTTGGGATTGAAAATGTTCGGAATGTTATCTGAGATATTATGAAACGGTCAGGTAGGGAATTTTCAATAGTTTTCGATCACCATGTTTGTCGGATCTGAAATATTTTGAGAAATTCTTTGGAGAAATAAGATTCATAGGTACGAGAGAGATTGAGATTTTTGTCGCGACTTTGTCTCAGTCCTAATGAACAATTTACTACCAAAAGTTTTGATTAACATATAGCTACTATATTTGCGTCAATGGAGGGCTATGCTCGGAGTTTCCTTGCGTGATCGAATCAGAAATATAGAGATCCGCAAGAGAACCAGGGTTACCGACATCACCCGAAGAATTGCCAAACTTAAGTGGCAGTGGGCAGGGCACATTGCTCGCAGAACGGATGGCCGATGGGGCAGAAAAGTTCTGGAGTGGCGACCGCGAACCGGAAGACGTTGCGTTGGAAGGCCTCCCACCAGGTGGACCGATGACCTGGTGAAGATTGCGGGATCCGCTGGTTGCGATACGCACGGGACGGGTCAATGTGGCGACACTTGGGGGAGGCCTATGTCCAGCAGTGGACGTCTTTCGGCTGATATGATGATGATGATTATATTTATACTATGGAGCAGCTTTAAACCCCAGTTTAATAAATATAACAATGCTTGTTGGTAATGCAAGTAACTACTTAATCAAAAATGTTACAGTTTTGTGCCAATCAGAATGACTTACGTCTACTTCAATTTGCACCACCAATGACCTAAATATCTAAATTGTTTTTGCCTTAGACCAATGACTACCACACCCAATTACGGTTTCCACCCACGTACGAAAAGCAACAAAATTGTATAATGTAGTGAAACTATCGACCATATAACATGCTCCCCACATCTTTTGTGAGAATGGTTTTAAAGAGAGTAGGTGATTCTTTTCGAGTTTTAAGTAATGATAAAGATTTTAAAGCTTTCAAACGTAGAAAAAATTGTGGTACCTAGGAATCATGGTGATATTGCGAGCTTTTTCTGTCAATGTTGGTTTGGCCTTATAATAGCCGTGTTTTTCTGAAAACAATTTTCTTCTGTAAAAAAAGTTCCTTAATTCAGAAAAGCTCTAGATTAAACAAGGCAATAATTAGGTTGTTGCGAAACAAATCATTATTGACGAAGTTAAATCAACACCCTCTGTAGGTACGAACAACATTCTGCGGCAATCCATTCTTGATCACCAGCAAACCGATAATCACTTACTAACCGCAATTCATATTTTATTTCCCACCATAATTTAATGTCGTCCATATACTCAAACTGTCAGCTTATGTCAATTGGACGGGTGTAACCAATCGATAGGTTGGGCGGCGTCACAGAATAAATATATGCAGAAGGCTAGCTGCAAACAACGAGCGAAGATGCACGCACACAAAATAGACACGCCTACGTATAGCAAGTGCAAGCACACTTGCAACTGTCATTTGGGCTATAGTTTGGATAGTCTTACGTACGGTGCTCGTAGCTAAGTTATAACAGCTGCAAGGGTCTATCTCCAATGCTTTCCGGTGTTGAACCGTGGATGGTTGGACACCTATTGTATAACTAGACCGCTCCATGCCTCGGAAAGCATGTTAAGCTGTAAGCTTTAATGGCTGTCAATAGTAGATTTTTGACAGTCATTGCGAGTCGTCAGAAGCAAACAAAACCGACCAAGTGTGAGTCGGACTCGCAAACGAAGGGTTCCGTACCATAATCGCAAAAAAACGGCAAAAAATCACGTTTGTTGTATGGGAGCCCCACTTAAATATTTATTTTATTCCGTTTTTAGTATTTTTTGTTATAGCGCAACAGAAATCCATCATCTGTTAAAATTTCAACTGTCTAGCTATCACGGTTCATGAGATACAGCCTGGTGTCAGACAGACAGACAGACGGACCGCGGATTCTTAGTAATAGGGACCCGTTTTTACCCTTTGGGTACGAAACCCTAAAATGTTGGACAAATCAGTCTAAACAAGAGATATCATATTAAATACAAAAAGACTGTAAAGCAAAGATAGTTTAGTCTCTCCATTTAAAATACAGACAACGTGGTTGGCTAAAGACAAGGCAGATCATGATGAGATTGCCAGATGTATGTTTGTGTGCACCTATTATCGCTCATTTTACAAAATTTTATTTAACTTGCAATGTATGTTTGTTTAAGTGTGTTCGGGGAAATCTTGCAATTGATTTTTATACCAGTTATTCTCCGCCGATTAAGAAGAAATTTTGCATACACAACAGTTTGGATGACAATGCATGGTTAGCTAAGTGACGTCATTCTATATCTAATATGGTGGACGGCCCAAGATGGCGGACTAGTTATTTTTTGTGCACTCCCATAATAAGGGTATCAAATGAAAGGGTTTGCTGAGGAAATCGTGGCTAAATAATAACAGCCGCACAGGTCGATCATCAAGGTTAAGCAACGCTTGACGAGGTCGGTCCGTGGATGGGTGACCATTGCAACATACCGAGTTTCCTCCGTGCCTTGGAAAGCACGTTAAGCCGTTGGTCCCGGCTGTCATTTGAAGATCTTTGACAGTCGTTACGGGTAGTCAGAAGCTTGAGATCTGACACCAGTCTTGCCAAGGGGTACCGTGTTACCCAGTTCCTGGTTTGTGGAGGTCTGATAGGCAGTCACTCCATGTAAAACACTGGTACTCAGCTGAATCCGGTAAGACTGGAAGCCGACCCCAATATAGTTGGGAAAAGGCTAGGCAGATGATGAAATGAAAGGGTTTGCTGAATAGAACAAGAAAAAAGCTTGTTTAAGAAAATATTTTATTACGTAGCTAGCCTTCCGTTCCTATCTATTCTGTATCAATAGGTAGCGCAGACTGACGTCCAACCGGTCATTATAACCCGTCCCTCTATTGTGGGTAAATAAAAGAGGTTTATTTTTAGATGGCAGGAATGTTTGAGTAAATGTTGTCCTTTCCTTTGAGGTAAACGTAGGATTTTATTGAGTGTTTGGGATTGAAAATGTTCGGAATGTTATCTGAGATATTATGAAACGGTCAGGTAGGGAATTTTCAATAGTTTTCGATCACCATGTTTGTCGGATCTGAAATATTTTGAGAAATTCTTTGGAGAAATAAGATTCATAGGTACGAGAGAGATTGAGATTTTTGTCGCGACTTTGTCTCAGTCCTAATGAACAATTTACTACCAAAAGTTTTGATTAACATATAGCTATTATATTTGCGGCAATGGAGAGGGCTATGCTCGGAGTTTCCTTGCGTGATCGAATCAGAAATATAGAGATCCGCAAGAGAACCAGGGTTACCGACATCGCCCAAAGAATTGCCAAACTTAAGTGGCAGTGGGCAGGGCACATTGCTCGCAGAACGGATGGCCGATGGGGCAGAAAAGTTCTGGAGTGGCGACCGCGAACCGGAAGACGTTGCGTTGGAAGGCCTCCCACCAGGTGGACCGATGACCTGGTGAAGATTGCGGGGATCCGCTGGTTGCGATACGCACGGGACCGGTCAATGTGGCGACACTTGGGGGAGGCCTATGTCCAGCAGTGGACGTCTTTCGGCTGATATGATGATGATGATTATATTTATACTATGGAGCAGCTTTAAACCCCAGTTTAATAAATATAACAATGCTTGTTGGTAATGCAAGTAACTACTTAATCAAAAATGTTACAGTTTTGTGCCAATCAGAATGACTTACGTCTACTTCAATTTGCACCACCAATGACCTAAATATCTAAATTGTTTTTGCCTTAGACCAATGACTACCACACCAAATTACGGTTTCCACCCACGTACGAAAAGCAACAAAATTGTATAATGTAGTGAAACTATCGACCATATAACATGCTCCCCACATCTTTATAACTTCCTTAGCTTCAAAGTGCCACCTCGCAAGACCTCACGCACATAGAATCACTCGTAAAAGCCGAAAAGCCGCGACAGTTCAACGTACTTGCGAACTGAACGTTAGGTGCACAGAGTAATGATATACAGAAGCTTTAGGTGTAATTTATCATACCGGCTTTAAGAATTCCCGTGATGAACTAGGGTTTTGAACACCATAAAAAAATATGACAAAAATAACGTTACAATGTATGTGTGAGTGGAATAATGAAGAAATGTTTGTTTACCCGAAGGATTGGTGAAATACGATGTGGTACAAGCATACCTGAGCAATATTTCTAGGTGTCTCCGTTTTTTTTTACACAAATAATCGTATAAATTAACGCCAAAGGATAGCAGTCTAATCTTTTCAAGAAGTAAAATTATGAAATGACAGACTAACCTATCATAAAAGAACCAAAATCAAGCAAATAATTTGAAAATCACATGTGTTTATTTTATTTTGTTTGTTATTTATATATTCTATTTTATTGTATTATTTAAGTATTTTCCGTTTCCGTAAGTGTGTCCGTGGCATCAACAGTTGGTCTTATCAGAATATCAGCGCAGCGTTATTTCCTTTTTTTGGATATCGCTGCACATGCTGAGATAGGAGCCTTTTTGGTCTCGCACGGGGTTTTTATTTTTAATTTTGTTTAATTTTAAGCTGATTTCTCGTGTCTCCTGTGCGGGTCACAAATAAATACTTTTTTTTTCTTTTCTTTCTTTAACTGAAGCTTTTCTATGTCACTTTCGCTATATGAGTTCTTGATGTTTTTCTGGTGTAACTAAGAGTGAGCATTCTGTATCTTATACTCAGTGGTCTGGAGTTAGATAGTCACGTTTGCCAAGACTTTGCTTTGCGAATATTCACAGCACATCTCATAAATAAGGAATCAAGTTCAATAAATGTTATGGATGAGCAGAGTTCGAGCTATGTGCGATATTATAATATTATGCAAGTGGGTACTTTTATTGGTAAGTGTCTTCTTTGTTTAAAAAAATTCAGAAACTCAAAATACGAGAGCACGAACAAAAGTTTGTTTTTTCTGATAGCATATTTTATCTGAAAAATTTTGTCAGAAGATGTTGACTCGGCGTTTTTAGAAATACTATCTACAAGGCATTGAAATCTCAATTCCAGGAGCTTGTTTTACTTCCTCAAAGCACTCAATAACATACCTTTTTCTCCATGTTGCTGAATTAAATATTAATATTTCCAGATACTGCCTCGTTGGTCTAGTGGTCGCAAGTGTTACTGCTGTGAATCCTGGGTTCGATTCCCAGATCGGGCAAAGTGTTATGGGGTCATCACATATGGGTTATAACATCTGGAATATCTCAATAGCAGCCTGGACTCTAGATTTGTGACCCAGTTCATGGCAATAGGCTCGTCCCCAATTACATGGGCTTTAAACATATCTGACTTACCTACCCTAACGTTACGTGTTAAAGACCTAATTGGCATAACTGTATTCTATAATAATTTGCCTACCTTGAAGAAGTCGTTGTAGTTCGAGAAGCTCAGACCTATCGAATAACACTTATCTACTGCTAATTCAGAAGGTTCAAAATCGTCTTACTTTTACTGGGTTAACTATCGGCAGGGTGGGTCAGGTAACAGCTATTACCGACTGTACAATAGGTGTACCTCTGCTCAACCCTTCGAGAATGTATTTTATTACCAGGTAAGTAAAGCAACGTCAAATCAAAGAAAATATGGTTGTAGCAACGATGTATTTATTACTGTCGCATAGCATAATATACATTGAATTATTCATACGGCTGTCGCAGGCCCGTCGAGAATCGTCTCGTACTTCAAGAGTAATGGAAGACCGACTTGAGAAAATATCGTATGTTATGTTCTGATTTAGTTATTCATAAGACGGGGAGCAAGACCGATTTATTTGTCCTTGGATTTTTAAGTAAGTTCAATGTCCTTTCGCTTAGCTGTATGTCTTGTGAGAACAAATACACATAATATCTACGTCAATGATTTTTCCTAAGGCGATATCAAATATACATGAAATTATCTCCGAATTTTCGAGCTAGAATAAGACGAGAAAATAGACAAAAATAAAGCTTTCTTTAGCGAGGCTACATTCTTGTAATACCTGTCTAAGGTTACGAGAATAAAATATTCAGAAGGACTTGTAACAAAAAAGTACAAGTCTTCGTAAACATCAAATTATTTGTTTTATCCAACCTTGCGTGCTCAGTCCTCTGTAAATCGAATTGCGTACTGACAAGATAGTGCTTTTAGACATTTTAAGGGTAACTCTACGCAGGAACTGGCAGTAAATAGTTTTCTGTGGAAGGGCCATTAGAAGAAACTTGGTCTTACGTGAAAGGTTTGAGGCAGTTTACAAGTCTATTTTGTGTAGTTTATTTTATTGCTTTCTTAGTTATTTCAGTACAGCATATACTGGCATCTTGTTCTATTGAAACTCGGTGCTACGCTAAGCTAACTCTTTGTCATAATTGCACCGGTACATTGTAGGTACCTACTTGAATGATCATAGAATTAAGTTTATTTTTGAAAAGCGTTCTGTCTAATATTAATATCTTCTTGTGGCGTGGGCATCCTGATAAAGATGATAAACGTAGAAAAAAAACTGTGCGAAACACAAACAAATATCACGAATGTTAATAATCAATGTCCGAAGGTCTATTGCCCAAAACATTAGAAAGTACCCAGATTTCAAAAAAATTGTTCCGTGAAATATATTCTATAGATTTTTGTAAAACCCAACGACTCATACTGTCATTAATGTTTGATACAACGCAAAAAAACGAAGGACCATTGTTACACAGACGTTCGGGCAATTCCCGGTAAAATACGTTAAAAAATTCAACTGAAAAATTCTCAATAGAGGTTCACATTTCCATTCAAAGAACAAGTTCTCAAGAAAAGTTCACTTAAATAATATTGTTCAGTAAGTAATACGGTTCTCGTTCTTCAGAATGTGCTGACAGGACCCGCTGTTCAGAGGAAATGCCTGAAATTGATGCGGTACCAGCAGCTCATTCTTATTCATAGCTTTTAACCGACTACCCTCGCATGCACAACGTATAAAACTAAATTTAATTAACTTGCCGAGTGTCTTGCACTTTACACACTTGGTGTTGAGTTTGCCATTGTACTTAATATTTTTAAGAAAGGACTACATTTCAGTGTTCAAAGCTATATACATAGATAGATTCCATGGATCAGGTCCTACTTAATGAAGCAGTTTTACGAATAAGTACGAGTAGATAATGTAGGTTTATCTTATTTTTTTACATCTTAGGTTACATTGTTTACTCAAAAAAATTATATCTATCTGTTTTCTTGTTTCGTTTTTAGCTTATGTTTCCCCACAAAAAACAGCGCAAGTTCCAGCTTTCCCATTTGCGCTGTGTTATTTTCCATCAAGCTTTATCGTTGACTTACAATTTTAAATAACGATAGAAAATTAATTACTCTCCTACTTTTTATAGTGAACTAAGTTATATATTTTATTTAGTAACTTATATCATAAACTCACCGCCTCAGTATGTACAGGATGCACAGCGAACAACAACGCAGCAAGAGCAGCGAACGGTCGCTGCAACCGCGCAACCACCGCGCCAGTGCGTGCAACCAGCACGCAACACGCAGCGTGCAACGCAACATTACACACGTGCCACCACCACGGCGAGAAGCCGCACAGTTTGTAGTTTAATCTGTAACAAGGAAATAATAAATAAATGAAATAATGAAATTGCTTATTAATTGCTTAAATTTAAATAGTAATTATTTGCATAGTTAATATTAAATTACGCCTCTTTGTCCTATGGAGCTGGCAGAGATGCAAGCTAAGCTTCATCAATCGCCACTAACTGAACACTTGTATTTGGAAAGCACCGTAATTATACAATAGACTTGAACATAGTAGAATCTTGTTAGCTCCTAGGACCACAGACCATACATTTCCGACCTATAGACTCCAGACTGCTTCTTCGGAAAAATGTCTGACCTGGGAATCGATCCCAATCCCCGTATTCAGCAGTAGCGCTGGAGAAACTAGACAGTTGGCAGTGTGACGTATAGAGACACTTGATCATTGGTCATTGTACCAAGGACCATTGGTGTTTTAGCTTCAGAATAAAAATAGAAAAGCCAATCACATCACACACACACATCATCAGCCTATTAATGTTCCCACTGCTGGGACACAGGCCTCCTCTATGTGAGAGGGAATGGGCCGTAATCCACCACGCGGGCCCAGTGCGGGTTGGTGGATGTCACATGTCTTCGAATCTTTGGTTCTAGGACATGCCGGTTTCCTCACGATGATTTCCTTCCCCGTTTTGAGAGCAGTGGTGATGAAATAATTTACACAAAGTAAAGTACCTGCCTGGGCTCGAACCCACGACCTACAACTTGTAAGTCGCAGCCGATACCACTGGGCCACCACTACTCTCTAAAAAAAGCCAATAAAACTTGCTAAAGGCTCATAAAATGTGAACACGGATGTCACTTAAATCCATTTTCATTGAGTATATATTCATAGTTACGAACTATTCATAAAATGTTTTGACAAAATACGGCAGCATTTTACAAATAAAGTGTTAGAAACATAAAACCGGAATCAATAGTTGATAGTAGTATGGACGTTTCGCATTAATTCAATTTTTTTTTGTCGTTGGGCTTGAACACAATTGCCCAGCCATTGAACAATCTGCAGCCTTTATTTAGGAGACGGCCTCCAGTCTAACCGCTTTTTTTTGTTTTTTTTTTCTAGGGGACCTTGCCTGAACTTTTGGAGAAAAGACCAAGAAGTGTGAGATTTTTACCTCACTTAAACCACACCGGTGATCATCACATGAAAAGAGAGGCCCCGTGATCTCTTAAAAAACCACCCAGGAGCCCTCTTTCTGCAACGCCTGTTAGCACACATCCCCGGGAAGACTAAAAATTCATCTCCCCAGAGCCTCGCTGTACACCTGCCTATGATACGGGAGGGTTTCGGCGTTTTAGGCGTCGAGGCGTTGTCTCCCCGACGCCTTCTTCTTCTACGAGGGGATCGGCTCTCTCACGATCCCGCTCAGCTGCCTCCTTCTTCACCATCACGGTCTCACAAAAGTAGACCATTTTCCTCCAATATGGAGATACTGCCTATTGGACCTCCTCATTTTCACAACCTCTTGGTGAGACTATTAGTCCGACTTTTGATCTCATGATGAGTTAAAGTTTCACATCATCATCATCTTCCTGCCCTTATCCCATGTTACTTGTGGTCAGCGCAACACGTTTTCTTCTTCCATACCATCCTGTCCCGTGTCACGCTCTCACTGACTTCATTTTCTTTCATATCACTAAACACACAGTCCATCCACCTTTTCTTTGGCCTTCTTATCCCTCTCCATCCATTCATATTTATATTCATAACTCTTTTAGTAAAATGCGTTTCATCCCTCTTCATCACATACCAGGATAAACGGTTTCCTTTCAACTTTTCTGTCACTGGCGACGCTTTCAAACTTCCTCTAATATATTCATTTCTAATTTCTTTATTAAAGTTACATATAAAGAAGGTAATTAATTATAATATTTCAGCAAACCACAGAAATCTTCGAATTATTCTGTAAACAAACACAGTACCCAACATCCAAAACAAATTCAAAACTATTATAACATAAATACGCACGGTATAAGTCCGGGACACAAAGTTAGTTCCTCACCACTATTTTCCTCACAACTCTTTTTCAACTCCGAAAAATGCTCGCCCGCGCGTTCCTTTTTTTTCTAACTTCACGACAAACATGGCGGGAGAACCTCGCTCAGGGTGTCTGAATAGGCTCCCCTGCTTTTTATTGGCTCAAGAACTCATCCGGCAAATTACCGCTTATAACATCCAATCCAAATCGAGTATTTTGACATAAGCAAAATAAAGTGTTGTCAATCGAATAAAATCGAACTGAGATTGAATCGTAGGCTAAATGTTGCCAATTAAACAAAACTGAATTAATAAGTTTACATGCGTCATATTTCTTTGTTCTTGATTATTAATCATATACCTTCCTCCGATATATACATGGACAATTGCGACACAACGGACACTCTTTTCGAAACTCACTCAAATTCAATCTTTTTAAAGGCGCATATTGATCAAATCTACTACATAAATCTTTATAAGGAAGGTTATTTTTTAATCTATTGACTATTTTGACTATCCCCATATCGTAAACTGTTATCACAGTTTACCAGTATTCTTCTTCTTAACGTGTCGATGGCAAATATAAAAAGTTAAATATTGTGTTTGGCCCAGAATTCAGCCACGGCAATACCATTCGGTGACGCAGTCATAAGGTCTTCGCAAGTACAGGTGACCAGGCATGCTGCGCGCTCCGTGAGTTGGGCCATGGTCTGACCGGCGAGCACGGTCTACTGTGACCGTGATAAAATGCGTGACACAAGCCTATCACAGAGGCCATGCTCGCCAGTCTGCGGAGAGAGGCTTCATTCTGATCAGTATTGAACATTGGATTCCCAAGGGGCACGCTACATATTATAGGTGCGTTTGACTGACATACAGTGATCACCAGTTATTGTTTTTTATCTGGATCTAGAAATCCATCCTTTGAGAACTAATTTCTTAGCTAGCTTGCCAAACTCATAACTGGGGCATTATTGTCCGAATGGAATCATACGAGTGTCATCATTTATATTTACAACAAGATACGAAGATTATCTGCTGTTTAGGTACTACTAATATACAAGTACACATTTATCTAAGAACATTAGCATCCTATGCTCAAAGGGGATTCATTTTGCAGCAACACCCGGAATTAATTAGAAAACAGGGATGCTTTACTTGTAGTTTTAGTTTAAACTAGAAAATCGCTTGAGGGCTAAACCTTGGTTAAACAGTTATTAACTCTGTCTAATATGATGCTGGCCTTTCTATAATCTATTTTAATACTGCACTGCAATGATGATAATATTCTTGTTTATCCGTTTTCATTTTGAGTATTCGAAATTCAAATGACTTATCTAGTGTATTTCTATATAAAATAATGTAGGTCTTGCTTATGAAATATTTCTGACTAACAACATTTAATAATTTTCTCAAAATATTAATTTGTTAAAATATTTATGCAACATCTTTAACTACTTATCCATAATCCTCTTGATAAAATGTAAATTATATTTTATTTGTTTTACAAAATCTACCACGGGTAAGCAGGACTTCCTTGTTGTCCTAGTGGTCACAATCACTACTATTGACTGCTGAATATGAGTTTCTAGGTTCAAACCCCGTCCGTGTTGGGAAAAGTTTGAGTTATTGGGTTCCATTCAATCAAACTCAGTAACAGCTTGTAGTCTTTATTTGTGCCCCGTTGATATCAATAGGCTCGGCTGTTACATGAGAATTAAATAACATAGCGTTTGCAATGTTTCCAATAAATGCGTAACTTTATGTAAGGTGTGCCAACCTTTTGTGTTTATTAAAATGAATGTACAGTAAATTCCAAGAATTTCTTACCCGTCGCAATCTGGAACAACTACAAAGCATGTTCCTTCCTCTCGTGATAATATCCCGAATTTGTGCACACGGTCAACTAGTAAGGACATGGATACAACGCCAGCGGGCACAACATGAGGAAACAATTAGCTTTTGTGTGCTTGCCTTGCTGTCATGCTTGTGTCTATAACTTTACGTATATTGCCTGTTGTGTTTATGTACCAAGTATCTCACGGATTATATTTGCCAAATATGCTGAGGTTTGAAACATATTGTAACATAAGGAACAGGAGGTTAGTTTTATGCAAACCTTATAGGTACGTAATTTTATTAATATTCTTCTTATTCTTAGTCATGCACTCCTAGCGGAGTAGTCGTGGTCATGGACCGTCTGATAGGATGGATGCGGCTTTTGTGGGACTTCTCCATCTCTTTCGATGTGTGGAACTGCGCTTACATTGAGTGAGGTAACATCTTCTAGACTATAATGAGGTCGGTCCATTTTGTGGGTGATCGTCCGGGGGAACATTGGCTAATCGTTTCAATGAGCTTTTGTTGCGGATGAAATGTCCAAAAATCTTAATAATATTTATGGGGGCATAAAATATTGCAACATGTCGCTTTTTGACATTTACAAGCTCTTAATCTCATTCATATAATAATGATATTATGAGTAAAACTTCACAAATTAATTGCAGGACTAAAAATAATTAAGCCACGGAGTTTACGCGAACTTATATTTAGTTTGAGGGAGATAGGATCTTTGAAAGTTCATTTGATAAATTTTTTAAGTAAATATTGAGACAAATTTAATTATTTTTAAAAACTAAGTTCTTTTCTTAGTTTCATTACAAGATCTACATTCTCATCTGAAGTTTTTGGTCAAAGTACTTCGTATTAGTACTCAACCATGTAGGACTAGACTCTGCCTGAAGGCAGGACACTAGGAGACAATTAGCCCCATTGTGCACGAGCCCTCCGTCAAGTGGCGTGTTTAAACTTGAAAAAATGTGTTTTGTTGAGAGAAAGCGAAACGATAGGTGGCTGAATTCGCTGCTTTGATAAAATTGGAACAAGGACTATCTCCAAAACGGCATAAGTTACCTGCTCTGTGCATGCATACCTACGAAAGCCCACAAGATCGAGGGTTTATCCAAGATAGCCCTCATATTTCCGACATATATAAGTTTATCTGTGATCACAATGTCAGAATACTGGATAGGTTATTCGAACATAGACATTGACAAAACAAAAATCAAGAAAAAGGATTTTTTTTCATACGATAAAAAAATCGTCTGTCTTAATAAAATCTCTTACATAACACGTTTAGTCATGTGAATAGGTGTTCTCAGAAACCGTTTGAGGCTATACGGAGAACGTTAAAGAGAGCTTCCATATAGCCTTTATATAGCTCTTATAGCCTTGTAGGGCTTATGTGGAGACAGTGTCGTAAAGCGAGATGGTTTGTCTGTCGGATTTTGTAAGTGCGAGTTTTGGGTGCGAGACCGGTTTGGAGAGATTTTACGTGTTCGTGCTCTGAAAAAGATAATGATGAGGTAGATTTTTCTGTGAGACACTTTAATATGCCTTCTCTGATTGAGAAAAGGCATTTACCATGTAGTGGGACGGTTATTTAAAAAAACACAATCATAATCTTTCCTTTTCTTTTTCGTGTGAGGATATGGTCACCTCTGGTGTGTCAGAGTTAATTAAGCCGCCTCTGAGTTAGCTATTACAGACTAACATTAACTATATAAGTTCAGCAGCCTAATTGCGTAACTGGATTCGGTAAGGCAAAGGGTTTTGTCGCCATCAAACGACCAATCACATGTGAGATGAAAGACGCGACGTAGATTTCCGTCTATTTGATTGATTGGTCGATTGATGGGGTCAAAACCCTTTGCATTGCCAAATTCACTTACGCAATTAGGCTGCAGGTTTCCTCACGATGTTATCCTTCACCGTTGCCTGTGATGTCCAAGATAAACTTAGAAAGTACATAATATGAATATGTCACATTGGTACTTGCCCGGATTTGAACCCAACGAGAGGTGAGGTCTTAGCCACTGGGCCATCACGAAATTTACAATAGTAATAATACCAGTCGTATTATTACTATTGTGGTTTTTAAATTAAAATTTCACAGGTAAGAATCTGGTATTTTTTAGAATATCATTGGTGTAAACTTATTTTGTCCTTTATTCATTACATTACTTATTTTGTACATTTTTTTTTTTTTTTAATTTTATAAAATAAATTAAAAAAAAAACATTTGAAAATATAAAAAATAGACGCCCACCGGTAACAGGAACAGGGTCCAAGCTACCGGTAGTCAGGGCTGCAGAGAGAGGAACCTCCTAACAATACGAGCCGTGTCCAGCAGTACTACTTTCTGGATCAGGCCCTTGACCCAGCCGCCTAACGAGAGCCTCCTAAGGTGTTGGTCGAGGCTCGTGGCTATTAAGCCATTGGCTGACACGACTATCGGTACAATGATCGCTGTGTCCTAACATATTATTATTATTATAATGGGAGTGGGTGCATCTGACACCAGTCTTGCCAAGGGTTGACGAGTTACCCAGTTACTGGGTTGTGGCATCGAGAACAAAGCTCAAATTGCGGCAAAGAAACTGGGCGTCCTAAACAGAGTGAAGCGATACTTTATGCCTGGACAGCTATTAACTCTTTACAAAGCGCAAGTCCGATCCTGCATGGAGTATTGCAGCCACCTCTGGGATGGCTCAGCTAAATATCAGCTTGTCGCGCTTGACTCGGTGGAACGCAGAGCCAAGAGACTAATTGGCGACGTCAAACTGGTGGATGCCAAGCTTCACAGCTTAGCTCATCGCCGTAAGGTTGCCTGCTTGTCGGTCTTCTACAGACTGTATTTTGGCGAGTGTGCTCATGAACTCCACGACCTCATCCCACTGGCCCCCTTCTACCATCGGATATCTAGACGCACTGGAAGTTACCATCCTCACCTAGTTGCTATTCCACAAATTCGCAACAAGCGCTTCATAACATCCTTCATAATACGCACAGCAAAAGAGTGGAACTCACTGCCTGCGTCTGTGTTTCCGAACGCTTACAACCCGAATCTCTTCAAAGTTAGAGTGAACAGGCTTCTTCTGGGTAAGCTCACTCCATCGTCGACTTTGTCTCTGTCACCTCTGACCTAGACTAGAGTCAAGAGCAAACCCATCAAGAATAAAAAATAAAAAAAAATCACTGGTACTCAGCTTCATCCGGTAAGACTGCAAGGCGACCCCAATATAGTTGGGAAAAGGCTAGGCAGAATTTAATGGGAGTGGGTGCGTCTTATGTTTTGTATAGAGAGTCAATTTATTTTGTTGTTTTATGTCAAAACTCCTTTATTATTAACACCAGTCACATCCTTTTACATCTTAAACATTTCTATGGCTTGAACGACCAAAAACGTTCGGTATTTTGCTAGATTCTTTAAAGGTACTCTGCAATAAATGCTACACTTATTATGACGAACAAAGTTTTACATACATTTCATAGTCTAGATAACTTAAAGAAAAAACTTGGAGGCTTAACAAACAGCAATACCAACATTACTCACGATAATATTTCCAGCCTTTTGTACCAAGCTGAATACTTAGCGGCATAATAGACGAGCCATTAGCAACCTGTCACTAACTGCATACAATTGGTTATTGCGGTGACACTAATGGATTATTGTTCTCTCTCCAGTTTGCTCTAGCTAAGCTGTGTTTACAACTAACTGGGTAGATTTGAGTTGAGATGATTTTGAAATACATTGCAGAACATTTCGTGAATAGGTATACAATTAGGAAACATTCTTTACAATGCATGTCCTCGAAAAGAGCGTTTTCCAAGCAGCCAAACAGTGCGGAAAGTGTCACTTCTTTTACTGGTGCTTTTTACTTTCCTGTATTTCTTTAATTTTTAACTCCAACGTTAGCCCGCCGCATAGTTTTTAATTATTTCAGAAAAGTTTTAAAAATTAGTTAAGTGCAGATTATCATTCATATAAAAGGTAAAATAAAACTAATACTTGATTAAAGGCGTTTTTAATTACTCTAGATTTAGATTTTGATCAACAAATTAATTTTAAATATTCATTAAATATGTTTGGCAGAATGAATATTTAGCTCGTGCCTTTTTGCGTTACGACGTGACAGCTATTTGCACTTGCGCAGTAGATATGCCCGAGGAACTATTAGTTAATTTGTGGATTTGCTGAGCGCGCTTGAATAAGCCCGCCATTTTATTAATTTCTTGCTTGGTTCTGATATATTTTTTATTTTCTCGCACAATGCATAGTAAAATGTTGTATGATACACGTACGTAAGATGATTTTACAAAACTTAACTGGCATGAAAAAGGTATCAAAGTAGCTGGACATCACTTAAGTCACCTGAGATTTGCGGACGACATCGTTCTTTTCGCTAAGACTAGCCCCAAGTTGAAAGCAATAATACATGTACTAAGTGTTGAAAGTGAAAAAGTGGGTCTAAAAATGAATGAGGACAAAACAAAACTCATGACGAACAGCATAGCTGCTCCAATCAACCTAAAGGGCAAGGTTTTGGAATATGTGAATAGTTATGTGTACTTGGGAAAACAAAAATACCGAAGAAGAGGTTGATCGAAGTGTACAGCTAAGTTGGAGGAAATTCTGGGCCCTCAAGGAAATCTTAAAAGGCGATTTCTCCCTCCAACAAAAAAAGGTAGTGCTGGATACATGCATCCTTCCGTCCCTCACTTACGGATGTCAGACGTGGAAGTATACTTCAAAAAAACAAAATAAACTAGTTGTATGACAGAAAGCTATGGAAAGAAGTATATTAAAACTGAGAAATATACAGCAAGTCAGAAGCGAATTTATACGAAGGAAGACAAGACTTACTGATGCTCTGCATTATGCGCTCAAGCGGAAATGGGCCGGACACCTAGCCCGTTACAATGACAAGAGATGGATCATAGAGGCAACTCGGTGGACAGGACCCAGCGGCAAGAGACGACAAGGGAGGCCTAAAAAACGCTGGACAGATAACATTATAAGTACAGTTAGAAAACAATGGATAAAAGAAGCTGCCGATAGAGAAAAATGGAACAAGCTGGAGGAGGCCTACACCCGAGAAGGGGTTCCTATCCCTAATTATTAGTTATGTAAGAGATTAGATAAGTAATAAAAAGAAAACAGAAAGTAGTCATCATCATCTGCCTTTCTGCTAGAAAATAGTATTATATCTAATATTTAAGTGATAGTATTAAGAGGTAAAATGTAAAAAAATATTGTATTGTAACTTAGTAAGGACAAGAAATAAAGGGCTTTTTTTTATTTGTTTACCCTCGCATTGGATCGTCTTGCAGCAATTACACAAATGGAGCACAAACTTACAAATACTAAACTGTAAATCCAGGTTTCCTCACGACGTTTACCTTCACCATCGTCAGCGATGTCCAAGATAAACTTAGAAAGTACATAATTATGAATTGAAAAACTCACATTGGTTCTTGCCCGGATTTGAACCCACGACCTCGACCACGAGAGGTGAGGTCTTAGCCACTGGGCCACCACGACATAATTTGGCCAACAAAATCATTTTAAACGACTGTCAAAAGACAACTGCTGTTATTTAAAATCCAGTATACAAAAAGCAATGGTTATTTATTAATTTGTTAGTAAGTATTACATACCGTTCATCCAATTGCGATAAAACTTTGTCAATCTATTGCTTGCACTTCAGCAAAAGTTTAGACTATGCATATAAATTTCGCGCAAGTACAAGCAATTAATTAATCACAATTAAATTTCTTCTGCGGCAGCAACACCCCAGCTTCTTGCATATAAATTAAATATATTTGCTAATTGCCTTAACAATATTTTATCTGGATAATTTAAAAATTACTTGATAAATGAATACAGGATAAATTGCTTTATAATTTTGTCCTATGAAATTGTCAAGAACATTTCTTAAATCGATATGAGATTCTTTGAAAACTTAAAAGGAAGACATCCTCCCTCTACGTTCATGCTGCAGAGAGTTCAATCCGATCGTGAAAAGTTTAATTCGGATTACTTTTAGAAGATTTCTCCGTTGCAACCAGGATTAGCTCTAGCCAATAAAACCGGCCAAGTGCGAGTCGGACTCGCGCACGAAGGGTTCCGTACCATTATCGCAAAAAACGACAAAAAATAACGTTTGTTGTATGGGAGTCCGTACTTAAATATATGTTTTATTCTGTTTTTAGTATTTATTGCTATAGCGGCAACAGAAATACATCATCTGTGAAAACTTCAACTGTCTAGCTATCACGGTTCATGAAATACAGCCTGGTGACAGACAGACAAACCGACGTCCGCGGGGTCTTAGTAATAGGGTCCCGTTTTTACCCTTTGGGTACGGAACCCTAAAAACTAAGACTATCGCTCGATAAACCTAATTCAATCAGAATTGCCTTTCCACAGTACTTTAAATAAACCCAAATTTGACTTTGCATCTTTCCAGGAGAGGGCTATGATCAAAGTTTCCTTGCGTGGTCGAATCAGAAATGTAGAGATCCGCAAGCGAACCAGGGTTACCGACAGAGCCCGAAGAATTGCCAAACTTAGGTGGTTTGCTCGCAGAACGGATGGCCGATGGGGCAGAAAAGTTGCGACCGCGAACCGGAAGACGTTGCGTTGGAAGGCCTCCCACCAGGTGGACCAAGGTTGCGGGGATCCGCTGTATGCGAGACGCATGGGACCGGTCAATGTGGCGACGCTTGGGGAAGGTATATGTCCAGCTGTGGACGTTTTTCGACTGATATGATGAACCTGACACAGTCGCAACGATTTTCAATATAAAAAAAAAAGATGTTGCTCCTCCAACAAACTGTGTAATGTTGAACTCGATGGTCTACTTTGATTATTTATAATAGCTGAGATAAAACTGATACACGATCAGAAATATCTCAAATCGCATCATCATTTGGGATTTTATTAAGTTATTTTGCTACCAGGAAAATAATTTATCCGTTGCATTTCGGGGAGTTTGCGATAGAACTGCATGATCTAATTCTGCCTAGCCCGTTTCATCATCGGACCACAAGACGTACGCCGATGCGCCATCGGTACAACATGCACCAACATCCCACCCATACGCACTAAACGTTTTGGAAATACTTTCATTATGCGTCGTACAGCCAAAGAATGGTATTCCCTGCCAGTGTCTGTGTTGCCCGATAGCTATAACCTCGGGGTCTTTAAGTCAAGAGTAAATAGGTTACTTCTAGGCAAGCGTGCTTCACCGTCGATCACATCATCGCTTACTATCAGTTGAGATAGCGGTCAAGCGAGAGCTTATCTAAAAAAAAAACAATGGAATAACTTTGTCAAATCTGATTTTAAAACATTACTTCTTACCCAAATCTCAAACTTACAAATAATATTTGTATTGAACGGGGTTATTACCACTTCAAGAATATTATACTCACAGTGCTAATAACCCCGTTAGGTCCGATGCCAGTGCTCGGCCGCCACGCTATCAGGGCTCACCGTAATATACGGCGCTATGGGGCGCGAGCATAGACTAGGCGATGTAATAAGATGCCGGCTGTAGCTCGTGTGGGACAGTTTTACTGTTATTTGGATGCCTACTTGCCTCTTGTTGTTCAGTATGATTGAGACTGTTGGGAATCTTGTTTTGGTTTGGTCTTAGTTAAATATCATTCTAGGATATTTGGAGAAAGGTTTCGTAGCTATAAAGGTCTTGAATTTAAAAAGTGGTAGTTATAATTTAAGGTATAACATACATTATGTTTAAAAAAATATAAATATATCTACCCAGTCCCTTGCCATCTGGGGTCGGCGCAACACGTTTTTTTCTTCCATACCGTCCTTTCCACCGTCACACTATCACTGACTCCCTTTTCGTTCATATCACGCATCACACAGTTCATCAATATTTTTTTTTGGTTTTTCCTTTATCTGAGCAAAATACAGCAAAATAATGCTTGATCTAAAAAACAAAGAATTCAAATATTTGCATAAGCGAAAAATATAAAAGCATTGTGTTTAAGTGCCTATAATTCATTATAATTTTCTCAGAATTCAGCAAATCAGGTTAGTCAATAGCTTATACATAATAATATAAAACACACAAGCCCCTAATAATAGGAATCCATATCCTGAATAATGCGGCTTCATCAGAATAAAGCCTCTTGATAAATAAGGTACGGCTACAATACCTCTTGAGGTCTACCCTCCGAATCCATTAAACCGAATCCGAAAAACACCTTTTGAACAACCAAACAAGAACATTATATTTAAAATTCTATCAAACTTATTATTCCAAAGATGTTTTCGAGTGAGATATCAAAAGATTATCTCTTGACGGGCTTGGGAGCATCTTTCATGTATATTTTCAGAGCGTTTAACTCGGCGTGTCTTGTGAGCCCGTCTACAAACGGGTAGGGGATGACAATGCTTTGTAGTCAATGCCCCAGGCAACTCATGCAGTATCTTTTACATGTAAAGAAACACATTTTATGGCATGTTCTTGTTCAAACGGTGCTTTGGCATCCTTTTGAACAAGACCGGTACCTTGTCGTGTTTCGTGGTTTTCAAATCAAAAGATTTAAAAAAAAAATGTCGTGCTGATATAACTTATGAGTGTTTATTTCAACGGTTGCTCAATGTGATAGCAACATCTATTAAAGTCTATACATATGATAACAATACGTACAAAGCGTATGACTACAATATTAATTACAATAATTATTGCTGACTAATCTGGTTTGCTCTAAATCGGCTGGATTGAGTGCCATATAATCCTATTATGAAATGGATATCCTGGATAAACCCATAATTATTTAACAGTAACAAATATGGACTAATACACGTATTATACGTTCCATCAACATGATAACTTAGGCCCACTTGCACGTTTAATCGGGTTAAATAAATAATTATAAAGTTTGTAAACTAGTAGTTAAGTCTCAAACATTTTAACTCATGGTACGCGTTGCACCATGAAAAATTAATACCGGGTTTACTATTGACAAATGTCTGGTTAAATACCGGACGCCCATGAGGCGACTACTACATAATTTTCATAATAATTTACTTTATTTTGGTTATATGTTCTTATACAATTAAACATTTTTATGCAATTTTAACATGTTTATTATTTTCATATAATTTTAACATTTTTATTAATATTTTTTATACAAATAATTATTACACAAGCAAGCAAGCAACAATCTATGTATCTACCACAACACTGTATTTTACTTTTTCAATTGTGTCAAACTGTTAATAATAAATAGTTAACATGCATATTGTAATTTAAAAGAAGAATAAATATTGAATTGTTAATGGATAATTGAGATTGAAAATGCAACTATAATTAAATTAAATTGGAATTTTATTGAAATTGTATTATTATTGAAAATATACATTTTGTCGTTTTTTCATGATATCTATACTCCCAAAGTCTAGATATCAGCCTAGGACAGTTTATAAAATTTCGCGGGCTCGTTTTCATCCTAAATCATCATTCATTTCGCTACAAACTTGAAAAAGTGCTAATTCGTTTTGGCATTTCGACTATCGCCATCGCAAGCATTGACTGACACATCATGTCTGGAGCCTCTGTACGTATTTCTGTCAGTAATAAAAAGCTTAATTTCGAATGATAACATTTAATATCAATTAAGACAAAATGTTACGATAAATGTACGACTTCCTCAGGGAAGCTTTTTCAGTCTCCCCAGGGATGTACCCTAACAGGCCTTGCACAGAGGGGGCTCCAGGATGGACTTTTGTGAGGTCACGGGGCCTCTTCTACGTGCTGATTCCCGTTTCCCGGTGCGTTTTGTACATTTTGACGTCATTATATAAGAATTGCCAAACTTAAGTGGCAGTGGGCAGGGCACATTGCTCGCAGGACGGATGGCCGATGGGGCCGAAAAGTTCTGGAATGGCGACCGCGAACCGGAAGACGATACGTTGGAAGGCCTCCCACTAGGTGGACCGATGACTTGGTTAAGGTTGCGGGACGGCGCTGGATGCGAGACGCACGGGATGGGTCAATGTGGCGACGCCTGGGGGAGGCCTATGTCCAGCAGTGGACGTCTTTCGGCTAAAATGATGATGATGATGAATATCTAAAGAAACCGTTTGGTATTAAAAGCTATGTTTTTGCTACCACTGAAGTGAAATAATTCATGTGATCGTTTTGATATTAAAACAGCACAGTCATCTGGACTTGTAGCTGTATGTAACGTTGGCAAAGATGTTTCTTTGTTTTTACATCTTTGGAAAGTTGTTGAAGTGGAAATTTATTCTGCTAAGAATATGATTTGAATGGACATTCGTGTGTATTGAACTGTGATGGAGATGTGGGTGTCCGTTGGCGTATTTGTTTTTCTTTGATTGAATGCGATACTTTAATTAATTCGGGTTGGTATAAATGAGCATTTATAACTTTTTTGACGCCCTAAAAAGACATACACTGATTTGTGAGTACAAGACAAGACAAGACAAGACAAAGATATTTTATTTCAAGTAGGCCACCAAGCGGCACTTTTGAACGTTAGGTACATTAAAATTTACAAGTTATAAAAGTTGATTCTACCGTGCATTCGGAAAGTAGCTTGTTATGGAGAAGAATGCACAAGAAACTCCATACTTACTCTTTTAAAGAAAATGTTTTTTTACAATATTTAGTTACATAAGTACATACATTAATAAATTCACATATGTGAGGAAAATGCACCCAGAATAGCACTACACACTATACTACGTACAGGCATAAAGTAATAAAAGTACTCACACATGTACTGTGCAGTTATATAATAGATGCTAGAAAAGCATTAACATCCGAAGCAGTTAAGTTATGACCAATTCCAACTGACGGCGTCCGTTCACGAATATGACGCATGAATGGCACCACCCAGCTCAACCATAATGAAGGGAACCGGATGATCCAACACACGCGCCACCATCAGAGAGACATTTGAGAGAGCATGACACACTCAACTGCCAGGGCACACACAAGTCAACGAACGACACACAGGTACAGTAAATGTTAGATTTACAGTCGGGTACATAGTACTCACACACGTGCCGTGCAGTTATACAATACTAAGGAAATTGAGTTTATACAATACAAATATATTCATTCAGTCTACAGCAGTTCCAACAATACTTCAAAACAATAATGTTCTGCATATCACTTGTTTTTGCGCCCTAGTGGATGTTGAGCAGGAATAGCATTTAGCCAAGCATTTTTATCAGTGATGTAATCCCCCAACTTATAATATGCCAGCCTGCATAGTGTGCGTTTTATACAAGTTTTCTCGTTCAGCTCAAGAATGTGGGGAGGATTCAAGATTTTATTGTAACATTTTGTACAGTACCCCATGAAAGATGAAGCTACTTTTGCCAGTCTGAAACCTGGTTGAACTAATTGGTCCCTATTTCTAGTAACGTAATTATGTCTGTCGCCGTTTTTACTAAAAAGATGTAAATTCTATCTCACGTACATGATGTTTTCATAAATATATTGACAAGGAACCGTCATGATGTTAATGTCCTTAAACAGTTCCCTTAGAGAATCGCGCCGGCGAAGATTATATATTGCTCTGATGGCTCGTTTTTGCAGAATAAAAATTGACTCAATGTCTGCAGCCCTTCCCCATAGTAAGATACCGTAAGACATTATACTATGAAAATAACTAAAATATACCAGTCTCGCGGTATCCACATCCGTCAACCGACGAATCTTTCCAACAGCATAAGCCGCCAAACTCAGCCGCCCCGCAAGGGACACCAAATGAGAACCCCATTGCAGCCTTGAGTCCAGCGTGATCCCCAGGAAAACCGTTTTATCGACGAATTCTAGCTTCTCCTTGTTTAACATAATGTCACAATCAGTACTTTTGACATTCGGCAATGAAAATTTTACGCACTTGGTTTTTTTACCATTTAAAACTAAATTATTGGCTGTGAACCAATCCTGAACCTGCCGTAGCGCGTTATTTACGTCGTCAACCTGACAAGTACGTCTATTTATTTAAAAAAATAAAGATGTGTCGTCAGCAAATAACACCATGTTTAGTTTGTTTTCCAATAAACGGGGTAAATCGTTTATGTATACTAAGAATAAGAAAGGACCTAAAATTGAGCCCTGGGGTACCCCCATTTTCACGTTTAACCCGGACGAATTCACACCGTTTATTTGAACTAATTGCTGTCTATCATTCAAATAAGATTTAACCAAACTTAACGCTGACTGACCTAGCCCGTAATGCTCAAGTTTTAGAAGTAACGTTTCATGATTAACGCAATCAAACGCCTTCGACAGGTCGCAGAAGATACCTATGGCATCCTGCGACTCTTCCCACGCATTAAAGATGTGTTTTAATAGGGTGACACCAGCGTCAGTTGTACAACGTCCTCTGGTGAAACCATACTGACAAGACAATACTCGACAAGACAAGCAAAAACAAAATATTTTCAAGTGCCCCGCAAAAATTACTTTTATGGTAGACGCACTGCATCTGTCGTAATACCTCATTTATTAAACCAAATACCCTTACAGATTTGAGACTCAATGAACGGTAAAAATGTGAAACGCAAGCTGATACAACACTACATCGACTTGATTACATCTTAATTTACTAATAGCGCATTGATCAAATTCCAGACCATGGCATGCTATGACAGACCCAAAAAAGGGGTCTAATGGTGTGCTTTTTGTAATCTTAAAGACAACTTGTTTTTAAAAATAAATACAATAATATTGGTTTTGCAAAACGGCCATTAGAAAGAAAGAAAGAAAATATATTTATTTGTGACTCACACAGGAGACACGAGATAAACAAAAACAAAAAAAAAGCCGGCCAAGTACGAGTCGGACTCACGCACGAAGGGTTCCGTACCATTATCGCAAAAAACGGCAAAAAAATCACGTTTGTTGTATGGGAGCCCCACTTAAATATTTATTTTATTCTGTTTTTAGTATTTGTTGTTATAGTGGCAACAGAAATACATCATTGTGAAAATTTCAACTGTCTAGCTATCACGGTTCATGAGATACACTCTGGTGACAGACGGACAGACAGACAGACGGACCGCGGAGTCTTAGTAATAGGGTCCCGTTTTTATCCTTTGGGTACGGAACCCTAAAAAGGCTGATGATTATGATGATGATGATGACAACGATAAAGGATAGAAGCTGGTGGCGTTCTGTAGTTTCTACCCCACAGAAGAAAAAGGGTGTTATATTATGTATGTATATCTATTCACGCAATACCTACATTTGTGTAGTTAATGTTATGTTTGTCCTCAAAGCTACGGAGTAAAACAATAGTGTGTATGTATGCATAGCTGCTAAAATCCATGAAAAGCAAACACACAACCAGCAGTACCCACAGAAAATAAAGGTAACTAATTTGATATTATTAGCTCTTCAGAGCCAGAGCTTGTTGTTGTACTAGTTGAAATGTAAACATTAATTAGCAATTTCAGGTCGCTACACACTAATTTGATGAACTTCAATTTCATTTATGATGATTTTGAACAATAATGAGAAACAATGTTGCCGAGTAAATTGTTAAAGGCACTGAAACATTGAATCTAGATACTAATTAGGACATTTATTAAAGTGAAAGTTGTTTAGTAATAAAGCCAAAATCTAGGATCTTAATTATAGCAATTAAACATATACCTAGCATAGCAAAATCAGTCTATAACGTGCCACCTGCTGGGACACGGTCTCCTCTCTGTGTGAGAATGGGCCGTGTAGCCCACCACGCGGGTCCGGTGTGGATTAGTGGATGTCACATATCTGCGACGTACCTACCAACTACTTAACCTATATACTCGTACTTAGTGTCAGAACAAAGACCAAAGACAAATAAATAGATTTGCCAAAAGCAAGTGTATTTTTTTTTGTGTTTAAATTTGTTCTATTTTTTAATTTAAATATGATGATATAAATTTCGACTGTACAATACACTACTTTAATGATGAATAAAACAACAACAATATACGATCGTAAACCGACCTTTAACAAGATAAAAGACGATACACGACCACGCACAATATAAATCGCGATTACAAGCTTAATAAACTGCCGCATGTTTAGGAAACCGACACATGTCAGGAAATGCCGACATCTGACAAGCTTGCGGTCGGAGTCGACAGCACCTTAGGCTTGTTACTTATAAATTGTTGTTTTATAAGCGTTTTGGGCAGTCAGATTAAATTATTCTGTTTACGTGAAATTTATACTTTAGATATTTAAATTAATTATTTAAATATCTAAAGTATAATAAAAGAATTTAGACTTTAGAGTATAAATTTCACATGGTCCTATCCTTGTTATATGCTGACTTATATTTCTTGCATTTTTAGGAATTATACTAACGAAGTTAGAGCAATCAACAGTCGTCTTTCTCAGAAGTAGATTTATTCAACTACTTCTATATCGTTTTCCGTATCCGTATTCTTCTATTTTACCTATGTATTTAATTTCGTTAAGATGCAACACATCTGTGCACACACTGCATACGCAAATCTGTACCCTACTTTCCATTCTCACAAAATTCACACTTTAGTCTTGCCATTTCCATCTTCTGATAAAACTTTCTCATAAAGTTTATCTCGTGTTTCTATTCGCAAACGCAGAATATTCTAACTTTTCTTTACGGGCAATTAATACGGACAATCTTGCATCCATTCATTATGCAATTTCCTAGAATCCTTGGTACGGCAGCCCACTATCTCCACATTAAGCTGAGCAGGATTTATCTGGAGAACGGCGAGACCATTCTTTACTATTACCAACTAGAAACGGCTGGGTTTTACGTGGGGCGCGAGTTATTGACTTTTGCGGTGGGAAGCCAGAATTCTACGAAAATGTTTTAATAAAACGGTGTTAGCTGGTTACTAAATATATTGGTCTTCAACTTAAAATGCATGGATTATTACGCAGTGATTGACAATTATTGAGATAAATACAAATCTTTAGTAAGCTATTTGATAGCAATTTAAAGCCAGAAGAATGAAGTGATGTAGCATAATATAAGTAAAAGGTACTTCCTTGAAGCAAAAAGAAAACCATTAGTTTGTTCACGAAGAAACTGCCACACAGATAAGCTGGCGATACATTAATTACAATACAAAATAGCGCTTAATATTCTTGAACATCGTAAAAATTTTAAAATGAACAATTGAACAAAAGCCTACTTAAGCCGCTGGCACCACAGTCGACCGTGTCGGCCTTGTACTGAACATAAAAAACTTAAAAGAACTACTTACTACATTTCGCCATGAACCATTCGCAAAACTACCTCAAAAAATCCGGAACTTAGCAACATTACGGGCGGAGTCACGTACTGAAACTCATTTGACTTCATTGTTATTGGATAAGTAGGCAGTCGGCAATAAGGCGCCCTGAGCCAGATATAAGGGCGCGGTTAATTTTCAAGTAAATTACTAAACGACTTTAATATGCCGTAGTAATACAGTTAAATGTGGAGTTTTGTCTAAATTAGCAGTCAAATCTTGCCGCTCCGCACATACAAATGAACTAGGTACGATCTTATTGCCTCGATATTGCATTTAGGGAAGGGATTTCGTCTTTAAATGCAAATGTAATGTAAATAGCGGAGATGGTTTTGGCCGGAAAAAAGAGGCTGCAGTAGGAAATGTAATAAAGACGATGATTTTAGTAGAGGATTCTATCATGTAGAAATATAATTTACAAACCCGCCTTCAGAATATCAGTGTAATATGTTAGCCTTGCCAATTAATTTTCCAAGTACTTTGAGAACCACCTAAACACTGGAAGCCTTCCAACCCATGAAAACAAGTCGGCAGTTGTTAGCGATTCATACATTGTCTACATACTCATATGTAGATGATGTGATATTGATCGCTAGCTTCATGCAAAACATAAAAATCGACAGAAGATAAAAACGCTTGCATAATACAGTAGACAATGGTACGTTATTTAAGTACTATTTACGGGGATTTTTTCCTTTCATTTTATAAAATTATACGGGAGCGTTATTCAAAGTGGAAGAATGAAAATAGATAAGTTGTTTGTGAATAAATTGTAGTGACTGGAAAGTCTAAATAGGTACTGTTTTGTATTTAAACTTAGAAGCCGTATTAATGGAATATCTGAAACTTCTATAATATTCCAGCTAGTCTCGCGGGTGGAGTGAGCAAGAATCTAAGTTACGACGAATCTTTGTTGTTACTTTAAAACTTCTTCATTATATCAAAGCGTGTACCCGACTACCCGTGGGAAACCAGGGCAATATAATTTCGAAGTAGGTGAATGTTTCTGCCCAGACCCCGGATATAATCCTTAGTCACCTTTTACAACTCCAACGGGAAATGGTGAGTTGGCCTGTTTTAAACTAGGTAGAAATAAATATTTATCCCTGTGACATTTTGTATTTCCATTACAAAGTTGGTTTCATAGATTATTGTTAACTAGCTTTTTCCCGCGGCTTCACCCACGTAAAAAGTGTTTTATCATTCCAAGGGAACGAAATACCGGGATTTAAACTATACTATATCCTTCCAGGGAGCAGTGGTGGCCCAGTGGTATCGGCCGCGACTTACAAGTTGTAGGTCGTGGGTTCGAGCCCAGGCAGGCGCTTTACTTTGTGTAAATTATTTCATCACCACTGCTCTCAAAACGGTGAAAAAAAAACATCGTGAGGAAATCGGCATGTCCTAGAACCAAAAATTCGAAGACATGTGACATCTATCAACCCGCACTGGGCCCGCGTGGTGGATTACGGCCCAGTCCCTCTCACAGAGAGGAGGCCTGTGTCCCAGCAGTGGGAACATTAATAGGCTGATGATGTTGTTGATGTTGATACCCTTCCCAAGGTCTCAAATCTTCTCTATATTTATACCAAATTTCATCTAAATCGGTACAGTGGTTTAAGCGGTAAAGGGTAACAGACAGCCAGAGTTACTTTTGCATTCATAATATTAGTAAGTGTTACTGAGAATAAAATACTGATTCACATGTTGCCTTCATAATTTTGGGACGTACAGGATAACATTTTTACAAAAATAAGCATGAAAGGCGTTACTTACTAGGCGCGTTCCACCTCAAAAAATATATAAAAAATATATTTTCCTGTATACAATATTAAAGCACACCTATCACGTAACAGGAAGGAACCTCCATAATCTGATTGCCAACATCTCGCGACATGCCATGATTGGCACGAAGACAGACGAGTATGTTACGCAGTGTATACTCAGTTGGCGCGCGAACGCTACAAATTTTCATACCAAAGGAAACTCAGACGTAAAATGTATTTTTAATGGAAACACGAACGAGAATTCTGGCAATAAAATTTTATTCGCCAGCGCCCCGGGTGTAGGCATATTCTGATCGCTGTACGTGGAGCGACGGCGTTAATCTGAAGACTGCCCTAAAATTGGAATGTTAATGAACTTAGGTATTTTGTAAAGAAAAAGAGTGATCGTTTTTTTGTCTGGATAGATGGGATTCAGATGGATGTTGATCTAGAATTCTGGAACGTTTATTTTGATCTTATCTAGGACTGTTTTTAAATTCTAAATTGATGTTTTGAGCTTATTGATTGTTTCAGTTTACTTACCAGTGTATTGTTCCAAAAAACCGGCCAAGTTCGAGTCGGACTCGCGCACGAAGGGTTCCGTACCATTATCGATAAAACTTAAAAATATTTACGTTTGTTGAATGGGAGCCCCCCTTAAATATTTATTTTGTTCTGTTTTTAGTATTTGTTGTTAAAGCGGCAACAGAAATACATCAACTCTGGAAATTTCAACTGTCTAGCTTTCACGGTTCATGAGATACAGCCTGGTGACAGACAGACAGACGGACAATGGAGTCTTAGTAATAGGGTCCCGTTTTTACCCTTTGGGTACGGAACCCTAAAACATTATTTTCCATTGTTAAAGGCAACGCCATCATTGTGAATTTAATTCTTTGTAGTAAACGTTTTCACTGCAGGAAATGTTTTTATTGTAAATTATTAGTCTATAGAATTTCCTTTTACTGTTTCAACTGTTGTGAATGCACTTGTTTCAAAGAAGAATAGTGTAGTAATTTAATTTCATAATCCAGTACTTTCACTATGTATTTTCTGAGTTCATCTACATTTTGTTGGACTGCACTCATTTTTTTTTTAATATTGATTGGCTCGCGTTTGACCACTATCGTGAGATACATATCATCGCTTACCATCATATGAATGATGGTAAGCGCTGATTTGATCGACAGTGAAGCATGCTTGCCTAGAAGTACCTAGCCAATTCATTTTTGTTTGTTCAGCCAATCACTTCCTTGATTGCTTACTCCTTATACGTAATGTAATATTATCTTAAACCACAAACATCCCTTAATTTAGATTTTCAGCCACGACAGAAGCTTGTGGAATACGTCTCCAGAGATTAACATACAACAACAGTGTCGCAGCCGGGATATTCGTGACACGATCTGATTTTGTTCCCCTTATCGCTCTGTTTTGAAATACATTTATGGAACCTTACGGGGCATGCCTGTTCAAAACTATCAGGGAAATGGATAAGGTAAGCTAAAATAAAATTTTACAGCTATACTTTTATTTTCATTTGAATATGATAATTTGGTTATTATTATTTGCAGTACATATGTGAATAATAATATTAAATATCAATTTGAAGGTCCCTTAGACAGGAGCAGCGCAACAATGTGACAACTAGATTTTTGCTTTACGGGTAAATTAGAAAAGATCCATGAAATAGTAGTCGCATTATCACGTCACGTCTGTCTGCAGGAGCCTTCAAGCAGTAACATTATACACAGCGAAGATATAAGTTTATTTATAATCTATAAAACTCTGTTTGTAATACGAAACAGCAATTAATTACCAACTCATATCTACCTAGCAACGACTAATTAATTAAACATACTAAAATCGTATAAGTTTAACGTGAGTACATTTCGCTCAAACGTAGTAGGCAAACCCCAAAACGGAACACGAGTTCGCAACTTCGTCGAACCATTTTCTAGTCCACTGGAGGCTATTTTCTAATAGGCTGAAGTTAATTTAGTCCCGGTGTATTTTCAGTCACATTTAGAATATACCTGAATTGATTTTCGATCGAACTGTATTCCCCGACGTGTGTCGGCAGAGTTGAACCTATACACAACATTACGCCAGTTATTTTAAGTCCCACGTAAGACGGGTGGAGCCCTCAACCGGGTACAAATCCAGACTCAAGCCTATTCTAGATGAAACCTACCGTATGTGTTACTGTTAAAATAACGTTTGATTATGCACTAGCCAGGAGATACATTAAGGTCTCTAAAAAATATTGTCTGTCAAAATATTACATACAAGCGGACGCTTTGCGGTTTCATCCGCGTAGTGCCCGTTCCACTGGGAATACAGGGATAAAAAGACCCGGGAATAGTGAAGCTTCCATACGGTGAAAGAATTTTTGAAATCGGTCTTGTAGTTTTTAAGTTTATTCGTTACACACAAAAAAAACTAAAATCCAAAAATACAAATCTTTTCCTCTTTATAATATTAGTATAGATAGAATAATATGTAATTTTAACAACCAAAAGAATAAAGAACAAAAAAACCGGCCAAGTGCGAGTCAACTCGAGCACATAGGGTTCGTATAAACAGCTACATTCTACAAAATGAGGTGACATTACTTAAGTTCATAAACAATAAAAGCACCGAACATTGCACTAACGAAGGGACAAAAGTAATATTGCCGTTCGAAAACTGTTGTCCCCATACATCAATATACAACATTTTTACTTTTCCAAGTACATTTTATAAGTTGGTCGACTATTACTCGTAAACTTGTAAAGCCTTCTTAGCTGTGATAGTTTTTCTTTTAATTTCACTATATATACTACTATCGTGATTTTTTTAACTTATCCAAAAGCAGCCATTTAGCTGGTAGGGGGGGAGACACAGTTAGCAATTTAAAGCTTAATTTTACGCAAAAGGATCCCTGAATCGAAAAATGGTTTTCACAGACCCGTAATATTTTTGAATGGCCTATCCAACTATACCCTCACCATGGGGTGACTGAAATAAAATAAAAACACCCCCACTTAAAGTGTACTGCTGGAAGTATAAAAAAACAACGATTTAATTTTACTAATTTGTCAGCGTCGTATAATTATAAACATTCCAAAGTATAGCTTTCTAGTCCTAAAAGTAGCTGAGCTAAGCTGCGGACAGGACAGACGGACAGACGCACATGATTAAACTATAAGGGTTCCTTGTTGACTACAGAACCCTAAAAAGGATGCAAAGAAGTATTTTAAAAGGATAATGTTGGTAATTAATTCAGTTGTAATATAAAAATGGCTAGAAATTGTATGTTACATGTAGGCTTATCTTCAGTCCGACAGTGGACTGCTTCAGGTTAGTAATAATTGTTTTCTGAAATGGCGTTTTATAATGCCTACCTTACGCTATAATAATACAGCAGAAAATCCTATTTCATATATTCAACTAACAAAGTATCTATTTAATTCCTTCCCAATTCCCTAATCCCCAGTTTCAATGAAACACCCAATAAAGCTGAGTACCGACATAATTCTACATATCACACAAATTAAAGGCTCAACTTTATAGCATCATATGCATAATAAGGTAACCGTTAAACCTCTTCGCTGAGGGACCACAAACTATCCGCCGAAGGGATTTTGGCGAAATCTTTCACAAACCCCATAATATTCCGTGGGGACTATTAAAGAGGCCATATGGTGGTGCATGGATAAACAATGTTTGGAATTGTTTTCGCCGGACCCTCGAATAGTTCGGCTGTCGGGCCGGGGAGGGTTGGGATAACAAGTGTCTTGTAAGGGCATTAAGGAACTTTGAGTGATGAGTTCCTGCATTAATTTGTGTTGTATTTCTAGAGTATGTTGGATAAGAAGGCGTTGTGATAGCCTGAGGTTACATTGGTGTTATTGTAGTCCCTTCGTGTTATCTGTGTATCTGTTAATTCAAGGATTTATTAACATTTTGATGTTGTGGGTTAAAGTAGGAATCTTCAAATCAGAGGAGGATGGTTATTGGATTTAGAAAAGAATGAAGACACATGAAATAAACCGGATTCTTTAATCCATCATTAGCATCTCAACCTGCAACTTTCAGAACTTTCTGCTAATGGCTATAAATAGGAAATTCAAATGCATTTACTACATGATTAAGAGTATTGATTAGCAGATTCTTTATTCAAATTCACCATTATTTATTTTCATTTTATCTCATGTATATTATTATGTATCTATATATTGTGTCTTTTAGTCTGTGCTAAATAAATGTATTTTCTTTATTCTTACTTTCTAATTAACGTAAAAATTAAATCATCATCATTATCATCATAGCAGCCGAAAGACGTCCACTGCTGGACATAGGACTCCCCCAAGCGTCGCCATATTGACCGGTCCCGTGCGTCTCGTAACCAGCGGATCCCCTCAACCTTCACCAGGTCATCGGTCGTCCTGGTGGGGGGCTTTCCAACGTAACGTCTTCCGGTTCGCGGTCGCCACTCCAGAACCTTTCTGCCTCATCGGCCATCCGTTCTGCGAGCAATGTGCCACTTAGGTTTGGCAATTCTTCAGGCTATGTCGGTAACCCTGGTTCTCTTGCGGATCTCTACATTTCTGATTCGATCACGCCGCAAGGAAACGCCGAGCATAGCCCTCTCCATTGCCCTTTGAGTGACTGTAAGCTTCCGGATAAGGCCCATTGTAAGCGACCACGTCTCAGGCCATATGTCATCACTGGCAACACACTCGTCATAGACTTAAAAAATTAAATACCAATCTTTTTTAACTTATTTAAACTTAAGTATTATTTTAGGAAATTAATTTCAATATAATTTAGTATTAAATGGCACTTACCTCTGTCTAACTCTACGGGCATGATGCTATGTTATTATATTCTACATTAGCATTTTCCTAGTTTACATCATCAATACAATACAATTTGAACTAAATAAATTAAAAGATTTTAATTCATTGAGTACACAGAAATGCTGTGGTATCTATAATTATCATAATCATCTTCCTGCCTTTGTCCCATCTTACTTGGGGTCGGCGCTACATGTTTTCTTCTTCCATACCGTCCTGTCTCCTGTCACGTCATCACTGATTCCCTGTTCTTTCATATCACTCCTCACACAGTCTATCCATCTTTTCTTGGGCCGTCCCCTCCCTCTCCATCTATCCTCATTTATATAACTATAACTCTTTTAGTAACATGCGTTCAATCGAGCAGAATATAATTTGTAGAATATAACAATGGTGTAGAATATAATTTTACTGTCCATAGATGTATTTAAAGAAGAAAAAATATATCCTCTGCATTATCTTATCTTATTCAGTTTCTCACCGCGCAGTCATCAAAATAAAAGAAAAGAAAATACACAGTAGGCATCTTATTAAAAGGTTCGTCGAAAAGGCTCAATGGGAAGTAATATTGTGTTTCGTAATTTCACGAATCAACATTTCTAATGTAGGGACGAGCGGCAATGTCAGCGAATATTGAGGAAAAAGCGAGTATCTTCGCAAACCTTTATTTTTTTTTCGCTAAGAATGTCATAATAATAGTCATAGATATGGACAAGGATTTATATTAAGTTTTTGCGTTATTAATTTGATATAAAAATGTTTTTTTTTTAGGTAGTGGTGGCTGTTTTAACAATGTTGGTTTATGCTTTGGGTGAGTTAGATAGTTAGATTTCAATGTTCCAAAATACTTGAAAATTATTAAATGTTTATGGCATAGCTTCAATATTGGTCTTACCTTATACTCGGTCCCCGAATATATGTCAAAACAAGAAATCATCCCAGAAACCATCAATTTGAATGTAAAACGGAACTTTTGAGCATAAAAACATAATTTAACAAGCCTAAAGCCTACATTATCACACGTACAGAATTATTACAAAAAATAAACACAAAAAGAAATTGGCTTATATCTCGAAAACTAATGAATATTAGTGAAACTTACATGTTTTTGTGCACTATTGAACAAGGATTAAACTTGCTATTGCACAAAGTGCAGTAAACTCAAAACTTTACGAGAATTAAGCTAAAAATGGTTTTTTGTGCCTATTTTTTTCGGTGCTGGGTTTTATATGAACTTTTCAGGAAATATTAGGTACTACTACCATAATGAACATAATGCCGGTGAAAGTACTTAACTGGGATGGTTTTCACAGCAAATGTCATTAATTTTGGGCTACTACGGCAGACTTTCAATGTAATGTATAACTGACAAGACGTAAGAAGAATAAACATCTTTTGGTAGACCCCAAGTAACATATATGTAATATATATAAAATTCAGCTTTTTAACAGACTTACCAAAAAGGAGGAGGTTTTATGTTCGACATTATGTAGGTTTTTCTTTTATGCTTCTTCACCGATATCTCCGTCAATTGTCGACCGATTTGAAAATTCTTTTTGTTTGAAAAAGTATGTTCCGAAATTGGTCCCATTTTAATTTGGTGAAGATCCGATGAAGAACTTCGAAGATATACAACAGAACTCTTCAATAAATGACGGCAAATCTCTCGGGATTGCTGCAATCGCATGTCTATTTATTGTTTATACCATTTCATAAAATAACATCACGCCAGTACGCTCTTAAGGGGTACGCAGATCACTCATTTCACCGGTTATGTTCAAGTTTCATGATATTCGGGTAATCTATTCTGGCGTTATAGGTACCTTACTAAATAACTTGCCTATTAGGTAGGTACAACTAAAAACTGAAAAATAAAGAAACCGACTTGCAAAAATAAAGTTATTTTTTACTTTTTAGATTTTTTATTTGGAAGTCGGTAGTATTGTTTTGTAAAAAAGTTTTTTTATACTATGACAAAAGATTCATCACAATTTATCATGCTTTGAGGGTACTGACAGAGGGTTGCACACAGTACTATGTTTCTGACAATAGATGACGTTATTTCTAATGTTATTGCAATAGAATTCTTCGATAAAGCGGTTTTCTTGGGGATCACGCTAGACCCGAGGTTGCAATGGGGTCCTCATTTGATATCCATTGCGGGGCGGCTAAGTTCGGCATCTTATGCTGTTAGAAAAATACGTCAGTTTACTGATGTAGATACCGCGAGGCTAGTCTATTTTAGTTACTTTCATAGTATCATGTCTTACGGTATATTACTATGGGGAAGGGCTGCAGACATTGAGTCAATTTAAATCTGCAAAAACGAGCCATCAGAGCGATATACAATCTTCTCCGGCGCGATTCTCTAAGGGAACTGTTTAAGGAAATTAACACCATGACGGTAGCTTATCAATATATTTACAAAAACATCATGTACGTTAGAAAGAATATACATAAAGAAAGAAAGAAAGAAAACTAGTTTATTTGGCACACACAGATACACACAATGTAGGTACAAATAAAAGGGAACTTAATTTTAAAACAATTACATACATAGTGTGCTGCGCTGTAGCTGCGCCAAAAAGGTCCAGTTCAGCAAAATGCCAGACAACTGGGAGTTGCCCGACGCTGGTTTTCAACTGAACCTTACGTTGAAAAGTACAGATGTGAATCAGTTTTTACGGCGTTAAATATATAGATAAATAGATATATGTTAGTGTGTTATAAACGAGATATATATATATGTATAATAATTAGTGTGAACCATTATGACATGAGCAGCTGAGCGAAATAGTCGGATTGCAAGTAACGTTTAATATTAAAAAGTTTTTATACTCGGGTAGTTTGAGAAATATTGCGATCAGTATGCCTACGTCACATTTAAAATTTTGTCATAGAGGTGAAACAAAGTGAAATAAGGATATTGGCCGAAGGATTGAAGGTAAGTGGCATCCATCAATAATATTAACCATATAATATTTAAAATATTAAGCAACATATTCCTTTTAACCCATAGGCCTCCCAACCAGCCCGCGGCCGAGGGCACGACTGCGCGTGACAGCTATTTGAGGCAGCTGTTTATACATCTTTTTAGTAAAAACAGCGATAGACATAATTATGTTACTAGAAATAGGGACCAATTAATTCAACCAGGTTTCAGGCTGGATAAGTAGCGTCATCTTTTATGGGGTACTGTATAAAATGTTACAATAAAATACCTCCCTACATTCTAGAACTGAATGAGGTGAAATTCAAAACTTGTATAAAACGCACACTATGCAGGCAGGCATATTATAAGCTGGGGGATTATAAAAATGCTTGGCTCAACGCTAGTCCTGCTCCACAGCCAGTAGGGCACAAAAACAAGTGATAAGCAGAAATGTTCTGATGAATTGTTGGACCTACTGAAGACTGTATGAATATATTTGTGTTGTATAAACTCAATTTATTTTAGTATTATATAACTGCACAGCACATACGTGAGTACTATGTACCAACTGTAAATCTATCATTTACTGTACCTATATGTCGTTTGTTGACTATACTAGTGTGCCCTGGCAGTTAATAGAGTGTCATGCTCTCTCTAATGTCTCTCTGATTGTGGCACATGTGTTGGATCATTCGGTTCCCTTCATGATAGTTGATCTGAGTGGCACCGATCTATGTGTCATGTTCGTGGACGGGCGCCATCAGTTGGGATTGGTCATAACTTAGCTGCCTCGGCCTGTTTTTAATTACCTATATATTGTTATTTTTTATTGTTTGTTTTACTCTAGACGCTTTTACGTGCACGTCTTTTTACATTGTTCTCACCTATATGTATTTTTCCAACAAGATATGATGTAACCAAATACTTGTAAAACACATTTTATTTTAAAAGAGTAAGTGTGGAGTGAGTGTGGTGTGTGTGTGGTTCTTGTCCATTCTTCTCCATAACAAGCTACATTTCCGAATGGACGGTAGAATCAATTACTATTACTTTTAAATTAATATTTGTTTGTCGCTTAATGGCTTAATTGAATAAAGAAATTTTGATTTTAATAAAATATATAAAAACAGACCTTTATACTTTAACGAAAGTGAGGTGCAATTTTATACACCCTGGTACCTCAAATCTCCCAAAGCCACCATCATCCAAACTTCATATTCGGGGATCGTTCATACCTGTATTGGGTACATACACAGATAAACTTTCAGCTTTTATAAAATGACGAAGGTCAGATCGTCGCAGGCTCTTGGGATATTACGTAATTTAAAAGGTGTTGAAACGAGCTTTAAATGTTTTTCTACAAACTCTTAAAGTGTATAGGCTGTTTAATTGCTTGTAGAGAAAGATTACCAGCCAATAAACTTATCTGTATGTAGTACTACATAGGTAAAGATTAGCATAATAATCTACATACTCAACATCAACAAGAATCTCTACTCAAATATTTATTCTACCTACTTGATTCTCAGAAATCCCGACTCATAATACACAACAAAACTCCATCTTCCTTTAATTTCAGAATAAACATAGACGTCCAAAATCCGCATTCACTTAAAATTTAATACCCTCCAGTACACCACCACTTTGGAAGCCGTATATTATTACCATAAAACAAACTACCCCACATTCCAGCGACTTAAAGGATTACAGTCGAAAATCCACGAAACTAGAGAAAATAATGCGTAAATTAATAAATAAACAAGTTTACTCGTGTTAGGGGTGCCTGGGTTCTTGGGTTCGTATAATTGCTGGGAAAATAATCTTTCCGCTGGTTATTGGGCTAAATGACCATTCGCAGAAACCGCCGTTAATTTTCATGAGAGCACCGGTAGCAAGATGTCCGTGTTGATTAAATTAGACCCTCACATTCAACGCGCATATGGCCGCACTATTTGTTACCTAGTTGTAGTTGCTAAATTAAATTCGTTGGATCATAATTTATGTTGTAAATCTAAAAGTTGTGACGTTAAGTTGTATTTGTAGTGTCGTAATGAGAAGGTGTGTTTGTGTGGAATGAATATCACACTATATATTAATATGTCGGGTTTAGTCAATAGTACGGACGTCAAAACAAATCACAAGCAAGCCCCTAGCGGCAGTCAATAACAACTACGCATTGGCGCGATTTTATAAGCACTTGCGAGGTGCGGAATATGGCAGTTGAGTACAGACAGCCGTAGAGCTAAGACGTCGTAGAATCAGTGTCGATCCGTAAAATTAGTAAGCAATAATGTAACGCGTGTCTATTTGAATATACTCAGTGTATCGAATAATTTGTGTGATTTCATTTTCATGATTGACCCACCTACCTGCCCACACACGATGTCTTAACCTAAGGGAATATATCCTGACTTCCCGATGGTTTGCATCTATCGGCCAGCCTTGATGCGAAAAATATTATAAAGGCGAAAGTCTGTGAGTGTATATTCTTGTTACTTCTTTACGCTTAAACGGATGACGGATCTGGATGAAATTTGGCACATAGATAGATTATAGTCAGGAATTGCACATAGGATCCTTTTTATCCCGGCAATATGTTCCCTCGGGATAATTTTCGACTTTCACGGGGGCGGAGCTGCTGGCAGAAGCTAGTAGATTATAATTATGATAAGATTTGTTTTAGTAAGTTGCTTTATTATGTATTTACTTTTATTTCTCCAGCCTCTCAGCTACGTCTTTACAAAAAGAAAATACAAGCGAAAACAGGCCAATATTATGTACTACTAACAAGTAAATAAATAGCTATTTTTCGTTGAACACGAGCAATTTCTTGCCTCTACATGCTGCTCTTACACTGAAAAAGAAAATACACCGATATAAGTAGAAAATGTTAATCCTTATTCAAAGGCTTTACCTACGCCTACTCCCTATCGGGTACACCTCTAGTGAATACAAAAAATATACAGAAATGGAGAGATATTAAATATTTTCTTTAGTGTTCGATGTAATCTACCTACAGGGGAGAACGCTTCTTTAGTAAGAAATAAAAAACCTTTTACTGGTGAGTCTGAAACATTAATAACACCAGAGGTAAAAAAGCTGTCTCTAAATTAAATGAAGCCTCGGTACGGTTTCAGCTAAAGCAAATAGAGTAAAAGATAGAATCTTTATGAAAGTTCATCAGGACATTCTACAATTACCCACCTCGCCTTTCAGTCTACAGGAAGGCAATGGGCGAAGAACTCATCTAACTTTCAACTGCTCTCACAATCCTCTTTAGGAGAACTTAAATTAATTTCTGAGATACAAAAATAGTTCCGGCAATGTTCAATTCAAGTGCTGTTAATAAATTGGTGAATGGACTTTGATCTTTGAGAGCTGAAATTGTTTTTGAGTTGTTTGAGGTGTTAAAATTTGCTGGTAATCTGGCTCGTTGGTGAATGCTGATCTTTGAGAATAAATAACTAAAGTATGTAGTGCTAGTATGCAAGTGTGACAAGTATGCACGGTTGAAATCATCGCTCCACGCCAGCCGCTAGCGCTGCCAGCAGGGATGACAATCTTAATGGTGGCAAACGAATTATCGTTCTAATATAAGTGTATAAAATTAGGTTGGTTAGTAAAAGTATTGCCAGTCCATACATCATACATACAAAAAGTACTCTCTGGACGTCCGCGCACGTTTGCAGATGAGGTATATCATCTGGCAACGTGTGCGGACGTCTAGTCATCCGGTGCGGTATTCTATAAGGTGTTGATGAATGGAATTACCATGACATTATTTTACTTGCCTCATTGGTCCAGTGGTCGCAAGCGATACTTCTGGGGATAACGTCCTGGGTTTGATTCCCGAGGGTCCCGTTTTTACCCTTTGGGTACGGAACCCTAAAAAGAGACGAAGACATTGTGTTTGGAGGGGAAAATAAGCACATAAAACAATTCACTGCTAAGTAATATACAATATAACAATTAAAATATACTGTCATATACATAAATATAAGTATAAATATCATAACAATGAATACTAAACAAAAACTATTAGATATATAAAATATGTATTTATACTTAAAAAATATTAAATCCTGTTGTACTTTCCAGCAAAATAACTCTTAATATTTTTAACATGCAAACCAAAGGAATCATGGAAACCTTCAGCTGCTTATCTTTTAAGCAAAACTTATCCAAGAAATACGGATCTTGTAGGCCTTAAATAACATTATACTAGTGAATTTGTAGCTTCATAATTCAAATTCATTTTAAGACGTGTTTTAAAATTCAAATATCTGTTTTGGGAGCCACAGTACAATTTAAACTGTGAAATAACTTTGCTCTAGTGCGACGAGACAAACTTTTAAAAGACAATTAAGACTTAAATTGAACTATCTAAGTCCTATCTCGGATTTTATGAATGTATTTTATGTAGTCTCAGATTTTGGAATGAAATTGTTTATATGAATGAAATTGTTATAGTTTTGGCCGTCTATTTTATGTCTGAAATAGCTTCTGCCCGCGGCTTCGCCCGCGTGGAAAGTGTTTTATTATCCTCAGGGATTAAAAAGTGTCCTTTGTAAATCTAATCCCGGTTATAAACTATTTGTGTGCAAAGAATAATCTAAATCAGTTCTTTCAATCTAGTTGTATGGTAGATATTATCACCGTCAGCGATAAGACCGTCATTATACCCATAGATTTAAGTTTTTTGTAATATTATAATGTATAAGGGACCAAATGCGATACCTCCATTTTTAAACAGATTTTCACCGTTAATATTGCCATCAAATTGGTAAGAACAGTAAGCGGATTTCAAGTTCCGGATAATCTTTATAATGTGCTTAGACATAGACGTGTGATGAAGCAAAGGCAAGGCTTCTCCTGCCAATACGGATTTGTGTCGGCCCTAATGTGATTGCGAACTTTCGCGTTCTTGAGAGCCAGAGAAAATAATATTGATATAAGTATTGGTGCTGAAGCGTAAAATTGGATTTCAAATCTTTAAAAGAACTTTTGTGGATGAAAGAAACTAGAAACTGGAGAGGTGGACTTTTTATTAGTTTAACGTAACCTTATGGTACAGATGCTATAGGACTTTAAATATACCTGATTCAGAAACTCACATTGTTAGGTACTTTCACAATACGCCGAAATATGGCTCTTCGTCAGACAGTGTATGACATAATCATGAAATTCGTTAAAAAAGAGGTTACATTTTTAATTTTGCCGCTTTTATAAAATTGTAATGCAACTTTATAAAACATTGGTAATGGCACTACGGGGAATAAAAAAGTTAAAGATATTGAAAATATAATTAACGATGTAGGGAAAACTATCATCAACCGATCAGTTACCTCAGATACTTCACAAGAACTAAATAAAAATCGCCTCACAGAGTGTCCATAGAAAATGTAGGACTTTGTATTTTTGTGCAAAAATAAATAAGAAAGAGAAGCAGCTGTCTGTTAGCGACACCTGCCTGCGCCGGTTGAATAACAAACGAGCCGTGTCCGGGAGCGAGCCAGTCGTCCGAACCGGTTAAAAATGGTCGCAAATGGACTTAGCACGCGTAACGAGCAATCTGCAAAATTGAACAAATTTATCGTCATTACTTTATGTGGATCGAAAAATTGCAGCAATTTATTAAGTGCACCAATATTTTTTCTTCTCAACGTGGAGTAGACCAAATGTTTATGTTCTTTTATAAAGGCAATCATAATGCTTCATTGAAAATGTCAAAACAGTTTCAAGTTTTCAGTTATTTCATACTCGCATGCAAAATAATGAATCAGAAAAATACGATCGTGCGAAACCTTTGTAGTTTAATGTTTTTCATTTTATGATTGCTTTTTTTAGATAGAACATGTGGAAGTACGTTAGCGTTCTATCAGGAAAATCATACATCATACTAAATAATGATCATAACAGAGATTATCAAAATCATAATATTCCATGAAATCAATCTATAAATTAAACCAATCCCATTCTCATAACAAACAAATCTCCAAGAATGCCACAGAGAAGAGTAGGGTAGAATTGGGGGTTCTGGATCACTTGCTCTCGCTTTGCTCGAGCGCATGATCCAGAACCCCCAATTCTCCACACATAAACACAATATCATTTTAACCTTAAACATTTTTAGTAGTTATAGGACAGTTATTTATATTATTAATTAAAGAAGGTATTTCATCTTCTGGCAGTATCTGGTAGCATAGAATGTCTTCTGAATCAGGAAACACTATATCACGCACTATACTTCTTGTTATTAATTTAGTGTCAGGCACAGCATTTGGTGACCTTGCAGCCAGTTTTTCAGGACCAGGATGTATGTTGCCAACTCGACCAAATGTAAGGAGCTCATTGCGACCTCTCTTGAGTGTTAGATATGTCGTATTTTCAATGGTGGATTTTACTGAGTTTTGCTCTGTCTTGCTTGTATTGTCCTGAAGTTTTGATGAACTGGTGTTCATTATTTTTTGGTCACTCATGTCTTGAGTAAATAGAATCTCACCACTAGTATTCTTGAAAATAACTTTAGAAATGCCTTCCAAATCAAATTTCGATGAATGAAACATATTGTGAATAATATTAATTTATTATTTTTCTTGATAAGATGGAACCATCACATTACAATGCTAAGAGTTTAATGCTGTGTGGAGATATGCATATTTCATTATATATTCTCTCCCTTTCACAGCGTTCAAATAAACACAATCAGGATAATGTATAGCATGTTGCATCCAAGGATCGTCATAAATCTCCCAATCTTCGATAACACCTCCGCATGAGAAACATGCTGCAATATCATTTATACTATTTCCATAGTAAAAGAATCCCGCGTCAGCCATTTCCATCACTAATCTTTTCTTTTTATTAAACACCCCCCAGTAATAATTAAATGAAAATTCACGCATTTTAAACTTGTTATACATGTCATATCGAGGTTTGTATTCATTTTGAGACATGTTCTATTCACTTTCTAATTCAATTATAAACGTATAATGATATCATCTACCTTTTGTCAACAACTTATAAAGACCGGACAGCGGTATGTGGAGGGGGGGGTAGAAAACTAAGATGCGTTTTACCTAACTATAAAAATAAAACAAAAACAATATTTATTTTAGAATTTTATTATCAAAGCACCACTTATTTAAACATAATACATTTTTAAAAGCACATACAGAGTCATGATAAATACAGTTATATAAATCTTGAGAATGTTTATAAAGATCGTATAAACTTATCAAACTAGAACAACCTTTATCTTCTAAATTAAATATATTACAATTACTATTTTCTAAAATATGCTTTAACCACAACACTTTTTCTGAACCTTTAACGTAGATACATTTATCTCTTAAAATATCTATAACCAAATTCTGATAATTAGAATAGGGTAAAAATCCTTCACACCAGTGTATCTTTCTGTTACGTTCAATCCAACAAACTTGTTTTTTTTCTAGTTTCGTTAATTTTGAAAATGGAAATGGTGGCTTTATTAAAAACACTTGTAATTTTTTATCATACAATATAGCGATTTCTTTTATTATAAATTCATTTGTCTCTGTTTTAAAGCCTTGAATATCCACAATAGCAATCATGATAACCTGCGCACAATGTTGCTGAGAGGTTTGTATTCCACAAGTCGATCGTTTATAATCAAACAATATGCAGCCGTCTTATCTGGTATTGCCGTAGAACATTCAATTTCCAACCTCACGTCCACTGGACCTGTTTTCAGGCTATCGTTTTGTCTTGAGCAGTCTAAGATAAAGAGAGGAGCTTTTTCTTTGAACTCCTTTAGATCAAGCAACGGGTCTATTGGACAGTTGTAATACGACTGACGAAATTTCACAAACATTTCGTATAATATACTATATTTGTTCTCAGAAAACTTTAAACCTAAAGGTTCATATGGATAATATTGAGAATTCAAAAAGAGCGTAACGTTTGTTACTTCACAATGATCGAATACTGAACCGTCTTTAGTTTTATTATTTTTTCGATTAGTTTGTAAACAAAAAATTACATATCTAGGTTTTTCCAATTGTGAAGCAGTTTTAACTGACCAAGAATGCTTTGTTGTTTTAGGTAGTAACGGATACTCATATAAATCCCAATTTCTAAACGCCAACTGAATAGGTTTATCTCTTTCTAAATGTTTTAAAAGTGACAGTCGTTCTCGGTCTGATACTTTTATATGCGGCACCCTCCACTGAACTCTTTGTACATCTATTTGAAAATTAACAATATCATCAGTAAGGATAACGCTATTTAAATTAGTGTTACTTCTGTTCAATATAAGTTCATGTTTACAATTTATCACAATTTTATTATAATCCTCTGCAAATCCTAATACCTTATTTAATGGTATCACCGCACTAAAATGCCCATCACTTTCAAATCCCTCTAAACTCCAACCCCATAGGGCAGCAACTTTATTTTCTGCTTCATTTAATGAAATGTATGATTTTATTGTTGATGTTATTCCAGAATTTTTTATGCGGTCTATTTCAATACCATTCATTTCGTATCTGATGTCTTGAAACAAAAACATAACAGAGTTATTAGTGAACGTAACATTTTTCTTGATTGGATTCCCATCTTTACCGAAGAGCTTCGCTTTTCCTTCGATGTAAATTGAACTGGCTGATGGTAGCACGTATATGTCTTGCTGGTGGATGGGAATTCTGATTTCATCGTTTTCTCTAAAGCTGTTATTGTAGGGATTGTATGAATGGACTTCATAACTTTCGATCGAAGTGTCGAAGTGTGGTAATTCAGTAATCTGTAGTATATTCATACTTTAAATCCTAGCGCTTTTAGAAAATCCTTATTTGCTTTAGTCAATTTCTTAACTTTTTCCTTGCGTCTTTGCACCTTAACAATCGCAGAAGAACTAAGACGTTTTTCATTCGCTTGAGTGTTTTTATAATGTACTATCATTTTGTTTTCCTTAAGTGAAGACGTAACTGAACTTGTTCCTCTCCAAAATTAATACAGTGTCCAAATTGATCTACAATCTTAACAGATACCGATGAAATTATATTTTTATTTACTGGAAAGTAAATAACATTTTGCGGTATTTCCATGCACTGTTGACCTGGAGTAGTATCAGACACAAATTCATGAATAAAATGAGTTGGTAATCCGTTGCAGTACGAACCCTGAACAAGATCACATTCGATTCTGATTACAGACAGACCTTTGTTAATAATGGGAATATTTGGTCTTGATTTTAATACTGAAAAAAAGTATATCAAACCGCACTCATATTGATCTGACAAATGCAATGGTGGTTGAAAGTATGAAACTAGTTCCGATTTTTTCCCAGAGATGGTAATCGTAGTAGACATACTTCTATACTGACAACTTTCGGCTGATCCTGCTTATTTTATTCCTTCACTGCACCAAAAATTCTTCAAAAAGTTTAAACAAAGATGTCCACAATTAAAAGGGTGATCACGCTGAATATTATCATAATTATAGTGAACTTTGGATCCCAAGTATTTTATAAATTCCTTAGGAGGCTTGAGATTTCCGTAACTATCAAAATACTCAATATAATCGTTGTATTTTGCATAGGCTACCCAATGAGAACCAGGATTTTTAGAGCTATCTAAATTTATTACTCCACATTCTTTTTTAAAAGGATGTTTAGGGAGCTTATCTCTCATAAAGACACCTCTGAAATAGGGAATATTATTTCCATACTTCAAAATGTCTAAATTACTCAAGGCTCGTTTGGGTAGCCAATATCTTAGTTTTTTTCTTTTGATACAAAAATACCGAGTCCATCTTTATGCGGTTTAAGGTGTATTCCTTTTCCGATGCAGAGAGCTTCCATCTTTTCATTGTGTCTCTTCGATTCAGCCCATAACTTTTTCGCCATCTTGAATTCATTTATGGTTTTAGCAATACCAGCTGCACCGCCTGCTAAAGCTCCCGCCGCAGATAATCCCGCAAAAATCGGAATCAACGGCAATACTCCACCAGTTTTTGGTATAGGAATAACACGAGGAAGTTTAATGGATGAATCACCAGCTAATTCTCTGGCAGCGGCCATAGCTAATTCTATTGCCACTTTCTTGCATTTCGGTTTTAATTTTTTTATATGTTTCCCCGTTTTTCTAATAACATTTTTAAATTTATTTTTTAATCCTTTTCCACATTTAATTTTAGGAGAACTCTTTTTGTCGTCTTTTTTTAGACCAAATCCAGTTTTAATTTTTGCTGTCATAGCACTGCTTACTAAGCGTGCTGCCAGTTTTTCCCCTACACTCGCATCTGAGGCAAGTGCGCGCTCTTTAGCCATATTTAACAAAACTAAATCTGCCTTGTGACGATCCTTTAAGTTTGAAGACTCGTGATAAGCAATGTCGTGTTGTTTGCAATATTCATCTAACTTGTTAACACCTTTATCTCCACGTGTAAGCCTTTTAATTAATTTAGTGCCAGGCCCACAATAATTGTATCCCGGTAAATGTAATTCAAATGGTAAATGATTTATAATCCAATTGAGAAGACTACTCTCTTCAATACACATCATAAGACTGACACATTTGGACTGAACACTTAATAAATATTCGATTTATCAATCCAACTGTTTTCAGAAGAAGGCAAACCTAACCATTTTACCAAAACCCTGTTTCCCTTCCTTCTAAGAACTTTTTCAACCAGATACATGTGAGGATTTTTTGTCTTTTGAAGCTCTTGTACATAAAATGCTCCTAAAATGGGTTGGCCTCTGATTGCATCTTCAATTAAGTAGGTGATATGAGTTGTATTTTGTTTTTTTCGAACTTTAAATATTTCTGTCGACCAGTTGGGAGTATATCCTTTTTCAAATGTCCCCTTATACTTACTAATGCGTACATAATCACCCTCTTTAAACTTGCTTTTTAGGCTAATAGTTTTTACTAGACTGAAATATCTTTGTAATATGTGTTTTTTATTAGTGTTATCCACGTTTGCTGGGATTTCATCAATTGTACGATGATAGGTGTGATTGTATTCATAAATAACATTATTAAGAGTACTGTCTATCCAATTATAGTTACCTTTTAAACTAAATTCCTTGTACAGTTTCGATTTCAATGTTCTAATAAATCGCTCGACTATTGACGCCTTTTTTGTTGAGAAGGTTGAATAATGGTTTATGTTATAAGATTTCATAAGGTTTTGAAATATGTTATTATAAAATTCTGTTCCATTATCCGTTTGCAGATTTTTGGGAACACGCCCACTAACCAACAAAATCTTGAAAGAATTGCATACACTATCCTTTGTCTTACTTTTCAAAGGAAAGGCCCAGGCGTATTTCGAAAATGCGTCAATAACAGCAAGAATAAACTTGAAATTTTTATTTTCTTTGGAAATTGATTGCATATCAATTAAGTCTGCTTGCCAAAGGTCATCTATATCTTTCATAATAACGTGTCTTCGTGGAAAGTTTAGTCTTGCATTTTTATGTATTTCGTTGACTACGTCGGCTTTACTCATATTTTTAATTCAGTATATCAACATTTGTCTTGAACCCACCAATAATACTGAATGAAAAGCATACTATCTCCACTATTTATTCTCTAATTATATCAGCTTCTTTTAATTCTTCAATTATCGATAAAATTTCATTATCATGATTTGTATTGCCAGCATCTCTTGAAGCGACTAATAACTTTAATCTCTCAACCAATTCATTGGGATCATCCCAATATACCAAGTCGGTATTGTTTTTGTACTTCTTTAACTTTGGCAAGTTGCCTCCAAGTTTGGCGTGAATGTTATCATTTAACGTGTCAGTAAAAAATGGTCTGATTATTTCACGATATTTTATTCCTTTATCACCTTTTATTTGGCCTTTAGGATTAAAGTCTCTTTTGTGAGCATTTGTGTAATGCAATATATCCTTGTAGACAAGTTTATCTTTAGGGGATACTAATTGTAAATCAGGTTTTTTTCGAAGTAAAAGTTCTTTCAGGCCAGGAGTTAAATTGTAAGATTTATCACCGATTTTAATCAAAATGACGCTATCGTTGTTCAAACTATCAATTTTAGAAAATGATACTATCGAATTACCCATAAATAAAGTTTTGTTTTCACTTCTTATTCCAAACGGTATATTTACACCATCATAAATATCATAATCCTCTAATGAAATCTCTAAATCATCTTCCATTTTAGGAGACTTTTTAACCAAGTGTGTGGAATTTTGATTTGGTTCGTAACAATCCTCAAATTTTGTAGTCGACCTACTATTAATTTCATCCAATTTAATATCTCCAGAACATGTGGGGGTTGTATTTTGTAACAAAAATATTTTTTCCATATTTGTGTTGGAATCAGCTAGCGTTTTAAGAGGATCTGTGACAGGTTTAAGCATTTTATCGAGTGACAAGTTCATTGTGTGTTCCTGGTTCTTCATATGTTTTATTTTATTCTTTATGGAGTCTACGGACTTTATTAATTCTATCCTAATATTTTTCTCCATATTTAATTATCAACTGCGTTCAGCTAGTGAACAAATCATACTGAATTTGTTTTCGCATGTTAATTACTTATATGTATAAACAATAACATGGGGCTTAAACATAACTGGCTATATGTGGGTGTACTATTAGGGTATGCCTCTGCATAACCCTTCGAGGATTACAGACATGAAGTATATAGGAACAATCAATCAAATTTAAAAAAAGTATCGAAGTTCTGCCTGTACCTTCCATTATTTAATGACGATTCTTTGTTAATAAGTAGAAAATTATAAGGTTTACTCCAAACAGTTTGACAAATATTTTTAAACTCTTTCCATTCTAAATCAGAACTTACATGCTCTTCATAAATATGCTTTAAATTTACATCGTCTTGTTTAAATATTATAAGAAAATTTACATTATCACGTAACAATTGTTTCGGAATTTTGGAATAGGTTTGTGATAGGTAGAAGCAATCGATTTGCTTATGTCTACCCATAGAAAAATAATTGCGGATATTAATTTGATTTTCACATGCTACATCATCAAAAATAAATACCGAGTTAGTTAAAGCTTCACTCGGAGATATTACATCTTTGTCATCATTAAACTCGTAGAACTTTATTTGAGGTACTCTTCTTAATACTTCGCTTAAAAAACGATATTTTGGCTGAAAACTTGTTTTTGAGTAAAGATAAAGATTCTGAAATTTTAGTCCATTTTCATGCAGAAGCAAACTGATCATCACGTTTGTTTTACCACAGTTCGAAGGGCCGCATATTATACAACGAATCGTATTAGGCAGTAAAATGCTGTGTTTGATTTGGTGAGCAGAGTCACTAAAATTTATATTATTATTAACGTTCAGAGATATGGGTTGTTTAATCAACTTCATCTTGCTAATTACTTCAATTCTTTACAGACCTTCATATTTATATACACGACATGGTAAGTAACTTTATCCCAATCCTACAACAAGTTTAGACTTGATTATTTGCATCGTAAAAGATAATATTAAATATGGTAAGTGTAACTTAATTCCTGTACCAGTTTCAATATAGTGAAGCAACAAAGCTCATAATTCAGTTTATTACTATTCTTCCAATAAGTAGGACCTATTCAGAATTAAATCTTCAAGGCAAGTATTTCTATAATTCTATATTTCTTATAATTATGATATCTCAATAATTAATTATTAGAATTTATGTCTAACCTTTTTTTTCGTTTTTACAGAATTATGTCTGTCTCCCCATCGTATAGTCCTGTGGAGAGTGATTTTCTTGCGGTGGGTATTTAATTTATCGTTATTTGAGCCATTTGTAATTTACTTATGTTATAATTATTTTATGTTATTACAGGAAACGAATAATCTTTGTCCAGACGACACCTACTCTCTTGGAAATCCGTTTCTTTTTGCGCAAGACAGGGAAACTTTTTATAACACAGAAGCAGAACTAGCACATCAAGAGTATCTAAATGAAAAAAAAGAAGAACAGAAATCTGTGGAAACTAAAGACCATAAAAGAAAGAAATCAAATATTAACAAGAAGGTCATGAAAAAGTATCCTACACAGACTTCATCTTACGTTATTCGGAAGGAGTCAGGAATACCTCATCATTTGATTAAAATACTTATATATGATCTTACCAGATGTGTTAAAGACAATAAACAAAATTGTGAAATTGACTATGATGTGGGTGACAGCGCTGACGTAAACATCCAATACCTTGTAAAAGATGATTATGATGACATTTTAGATGAAACTGAACATCTAGTCGGCAAAGTAGTGAAAAAATTAAGTAATAAGCAGTTTTAAATGTGTGTAATATAAAGAGTTTGTTTTGTGATTGTGAACATTTACCTAAGTGCGTGTTTTGATTATTTGACTATGTTAAATTATGTATTTTGTTTTTGTAATATTTAAGTCTTTCTTTTTGTCTCATGTAAATATATGAATCTGAAAGTTTAATAAATATTATGATTTCCAACTTAACTAGTTTCATTTTGTGTTAGACTGCATGGGTAGTAAAATAACATAATAAAACACATCACACAATACTCATTCATTCCTAGAGTTCATTCGTACATTCATATTCATTCATCCTTTGTAAATGTCATTCGCATTGCGCCCATATTTTGAAGTTTTGGATGCAAATTGAAAAATACATTAATCGATGAGAACGAGCCTCATAATGCATGCCATCTATAATTTAAACGTGAAATTAAGTTGGACTTGACTAACTATCAAGTTCATCACTTAGTAACTAGATGGCTCACTACAGTAAAACATTATCACATTATAATAAAAGTCTAGCCTATTGTCATTTCCTCTGATAAAATAATAACTTTACTAAGGATTTCAGAGTAAAGTTTAAAACATTTATTTGAACTGAGAATTGAACTCAGACTCAGGTTAAAGGTACTTTAGACAAATGAGTATATTTATTACATAAAATGTGAAATAAAACAAGAAATATTATAATACATGAGATTTTATTGTTCATACAATGATATATTATTGTAACATTATAAAATAAAATAAAGTAAATAGAAGATAATAAAATTAAGCAGGTACATAGTCCAAAATAAACATCTTAGAACATAGTACGATGATGACCCCAAGGTACAGTATCATTTTTATTTTTTCTTATTTGACGTTTGTCATCATTTCCATTAAGTACTAATTTATTAATTTTCTGTGTATACAACTTATGATTTTTAGATCGAATGACATACATAGTATCTCTGAGATTTATGTCATTATTCAAAGTTTTTTTATATTTCTCAATTGTGAGTTTATTAGAAACAGATTTTTTAACTCCTTTAGCTTTTTTAATTGTGTTGTTTAAACTATTTATACAATATAGTTTAGCCCTCAAACCAATAAACTCAGTAATGACATCTCCACCCATCTCATCCTTAAAATAGCCAGGTATTTGTTTATTCACTTTCGGAATACCATAAATATTATTTTCTTCAAAGTTGCTAGTATCAAAATATTTTATATTTTGTATCATGTCTTTATAAAAATCTTCTGTATGTATTAAATACAAGAGACTATCAGTATCAGTATAACAAAGTTTTATGCCATCTTTATATATTTTCTTCATAACAGAATAGTGAAATTTATATAAATGACACTTTGCTAATTCCAGTATTGTAAAACCAATGTATATTGGTCTATCTAAAACAACTTTAGCAGGCTCTAATTGAATAGCAACAAGGTTCTCTGAAATAATAGCCATATTTTTAAAATTAGGGGCACTTACATATTTTTCTGCTCCCTTTATTTTATTGGTCTTATTAAAGCTATCTTTCCACACATTAACTAATTTAACATCTACTTGTTTCCTTTTGTTTTCAATTGTTTTACCAAATATTGAATTATTTTGCTTCTTGAAAAAATCTCTTTCGAAATCTGAGTTAGCTTTTTGTCTGAGTACTGTATTAAGATTTATGTATGGTTCTAAGATATTTTTTTGAGTAAATGCTAGAATTTTGTGGATATTTAATAATATAAGACCATTCTTTAAACATTCTTGTAAGTGAGCATAGTGGATGACATATCTATATTTATCATACAGATTAGCAATTAGTTTTGTGTTTTTGCTACCAGATGGAATAGGAACGGATAATTTTTCTGGCGCAAATGGCAAATCAGAATGCGTGTCATGTAAATCAGGAGGATAATGAATATCAACTTCAAGTATGTACCCTTCGTCACTATCAGCAGAAACGGATGCAATTTCAAATAAAGCTATTTCAGATTTTGTTAAAAATCTAAAATTGCCAGTGGGAAGTCTTTGTTTCATAGCATGCCCATATAAATTGACACAATCTAAGTAAACTAAAAAAGTGCTTGATTCTTTTTCGTTATAGTCTGACAAATATTTATTATTAGCCTTTGCATACCGCAGTGAGCATTGAGCAAGACCTCCTCTGATACCTTTTTCTAGCATTTGATATATTTCTATATCAGATATTAAATCTAATTCTACTTTAGTTAACAAGAGCATGGCGTCCCAGCTTAATGATGGTGATGAAACATAATGGCAAGGGTCAAGCTCATAATGACGTAAACTCATAGATCGGAATTTCTCAAATATGTCACACAATAGTAAGACATCACATTTCAAATATAAATCAGTATATTCACCTAAATTCTTAATACCAAATTTAGACCACACATTTAAAGCGTGATTGTAATCGTCAGTAGACACTGTATCGGATGTGAGTTTATTAAAAAAATTTGAGCGATCTGGTAACCGAGTTTCCGCATATCGTTCCCAGGAGTCTATATAATCATAGCAATACACACCTTTCCTGAGGCATAGTCGAAATAAATTTTCATTAGTGAAAAATGATCGTAAATGCTTTAAATCATTGGAGTCCAGCGTCTTTACTAAGTTGTCTAAACTCGAACTTAAGAAATTAAAAGAATCTATAAATTTTAATTGGACTACTTTCTGAGGATTAAATGGGAAAAATTTAGTAAAAGAAATATATTTTTCCTTGGTTCTTGGAATTAAATTGATTCGACCGCAAACACTTGAAAGTTCTTTTATAAATAAATGGCAGTCATATCCTGAAAGATTATGAAATATTATGGGAATAAACTTTACAGACTTATTATTTAAGTTGCATGAATTATGAGCTGGACCACGATATTTACCGGTGAAATGATCATGGTCATGAACGATAAGATCATTACTAGAAAATTTTTCTTTACAAATATGACAAACTGCAGCAGTCTTAAATGATTGAAGCTCTTCATCATTCAGCGGGGACATGTCTCTAGGCAAAGATAAAATATCATATAAACTTTCTAAATCCTTAGCAATAGATTCTACAAATTTTTTTGAACAATTTGGACCTCGATAAGATACTAAATTATTAAGTTCTGGATTAGTCTCGCAGCATATATAATAGGCAAAACATGTTGCTTCATGAATTTGTATGTTTTCAACAAACTGACTTTTATTTTTATCTGAATATTCTCGAAGTAAGCTTTCAAAGTCTCCATAAATAACAATAGGAATTCTTTGAGTCCTTATATAATTAGAAAACCGAAGCTTGCTATTCTCTTCTGGGAGCACTGTTTGCATTCGTGCACAATTATGATTATCTAATTTTGCCTCTGAATCAAAGTATATAAAACATTCGTCACATAAGTGAATTTTAGATTTGTGTTTTGTTAATTGATGATGAACTAGTCGCGCAAAATTCTTTATTAAACAGAAATGATTTTTGTCTCCTCTTTGAATCAATAATAAATTTACGTGAGCAAGTTTCCGCTGTAAAGTTTTGTATAATGGTCCAGTAATAGTGTTTTTTTTTTCTAAACCATAAACATTTACACTTATATGAGGATTTATTTTTTCGAATTGTTTTATGTCATCAAATGATGGTGCGAAAGATATACCATTTATATTTAATAATTTAGAGTAATGTGGATATGATGAAACTCTATTACTGTTATAGTGTGCTGGATACATATGAGCTACAATACACCAGAGAAAGCAATGTCTATCTTTATTGCAAATATTAAGACATGACTTTGTTTTAATAATTTTTATCGGTAAAGATATGTAACTGCCAGCTTTTAAGGGATTATACTTTACAATATTCATTTCCAAATGATTAATCAACTCTATAGCCCAACCAGATTCTGATAATTCAAATTCTGTGCACTTACACAGTATTTTTTGTACACATTCTTCAAAAACTAATTTGATATTAGTATTCTGAATTATCACATAATACTTTGTATTGAAAGATTTCAAAGACAATTCGTCGTTTTTAGGTAACTTGTATAATACAAAAAGCTCAAATTGTATTTTAATCGCTCGATGTTTTAATCTCAATGTATCAATAATCTTGTAAATCATGCTAGAAATATCTGATAAAAATATCTCTGGTGATATGTTATCTAAACTTATTGGATTAAATCTGTAACTAGCAATTCTGTTTTTGAAAGCAGTAGCTATTATTTGTACATTATCAAAATCAGTACTCAACAAACAGTTTGATTTATGTATATTACTTTTCTTATGTGATGAATATTTTTGGGTATAAACCTTACAATCTGGGCAAAACTTCATGTTTGATTATATTGAATAAAAAACAGTAAAACAATAGTCCATTAATTTAACCTTAACTATATTCACCAAAATTAAAGTTGTTTCAAGTTTTGTTCTTCAAGGTCAACATTACTAGTCTAGAATTTATAACTTCTTCAAAATTAAGTTTCAAGGTCACAATTACTGATCTGGTTTTTTTTAAATATTTAAAGCATCAGATTCAAGGCCATAATTACTGGTCTAGTATTTTAAGCTTTGAGATTAATTATTTCGAGTATATTGGCTTTTGGTTTTTAGTTTTTTGGCTTTTGGTTTTTAGTTTTTTGGTTTACTGAAAGAAAACATACATATAATTATATACAAGTAAGTACTTAAAGCATCAGATTTCAAGGCCATAATTACTGGTCTAGTATTTTAAGCTTTGAGATTCATTATTTCGAGTTTATTGGCTTTTGGTTTTTAGTTTTTTGGCTTTTGGTTTTTAGTTTTTTGGTTTACTGAAAGAAAACATACAAATAATGATATACAAGTAAGTACTTATACTAATCTACTTAATCTACGGCAAAAAAAAACATTAAAAAGAAATATCAATTATAGACTTCATGGATATGTACTTACTTAAATTGTAAGTTTAGACTGTTTATTACTGTTTAATATTAGACTGATAAAGTGACCGTTACAACTTTTTTTCTGTCTTTAAAAAATTGTGGTAAGAGACGCTTACCTACCTATTTTTTAAAATAAGTTAGACTGATAGACTATCGGTTGTATCTTCCGATAATCTTCTTTAGCAGAATTCACAAGTTTTGTGACTGCTTTCCATACCGAACTGCTGTCATCAACAGCCGATTTGAAGGTAACTAGTGCTCGTTTCCAGCGGTCGGTGCCGAGCGCCTCCGCTTCCCGAGCGTTGTAAACACGCAGTTCCACGTAGTAGTTGCCCTGCCGGGTGGGATCCCGCTGGAGTGTATAACCAGAACCGCTACGTCTTGACAAGAAGCTCCGCAGTGCAGCCGCGCGGATGGGTTCACCACCAAGTTCTTGTTCGTTCTGAAATTAAAAATGATTATCATTAGTGACCTAGTGGCAAAGACCTTGATTCTCATGCTTGAGGTCGTGGTTTCAAAAACGGGCAAGTTCCTATGCGAATTTATCAAATTCATTTGTATTTTCTAAGTTTATCTTGGATGGCCCTGACAACGGTGAAGGAAAACATCGTGAGGAAAACCGGGACTTTATAGTTAATACCTATAAGTTTGAAATCGCAAACCCGTCTTGAGCAAGCGCGGTGATCAATGCTCGGGCCTTCTCTGTATGAGAAGAATGGTTTGCCCTGCAGTGGGAGGTTCCTTAAAAAATAAATAAACTTTAGCATACCTCTGAATCCGACAGCTTCCTTTTTTTGGCCGATGTCGATGGCGCCGGCAAATCAACATCCGACTCCGTGTCGGACCCAAAAAAGCTAGATTTTACCACTGGAGCACTGGAAATCTTCTTTATTGCAGGTTTATTTGTTTTGCCGGAAATCTTTTTCCTTGACTTCTTTTTCTCTACCGATGGTGCTGGCTGAGATGCTGGTATTTCACAGTCAGAATCGAAGGGATTTGTCGACCTAAAATTAAGAACACCATAAATAAAGTCACTCATAAATTCAATTAACTATTACATATTATAATATATCGAATTTATTATTCGATATTAATATTATTTGAGTTATACGCACATACTTGAAGTTCTATTGATCACAATAATATTGAAAAAAGCAAAAACCACGAGTACTCGGGATGAGTGCTAATTAAAATGAAATTATTGAATGCAGTCATATTTATAGATTACACGATTTAAAGCAGTGATTACAGTTACAAATCGCTAGCAAAGTGAGAAAGCGTTTTCGACATGTGTGCTAAAAGATTAGTTCTATGTCATCAGCAAATAGGGTCTAAAATTCATTGATTGTTACTTACTCAATATGATCGCATCCTTACTTTCCCTATTTGTCGACGGCGCCGCTCTGTCGCGTATACCTGAGATGATTTTCTAAAAAGGAAGTGCTATGTACTCTCTCAGAACAATAAGATTGATACCTATCACTTGGTAAATTTGTGTGGAGAAAGGGAGGAATATGTTTAGAATCGGGACTTCTCGCAGTTTTATAAATTGGTTGTAAATGGTATGAGAATTCTTGACATTCTTTTACGTGTAATAATTAACAAGAAATTAAGAGAGTAATTATAATCTTATTTTTATTCGTACTGTGATGAATAATAAAAAGTATAATATGACCAATAATTTTAAGCAGATAATATCACATAATTTTGTATAAAGTGAGCTAATTTTATATAACAGACATCAAACGAATAAGACACGTTCGACAATTGTCTCGATGCGACATTTATTATGATCAGTCGTTGTAAGCAGACACGCTTTGAACTATAACTGCTAACAATTAAATAATAATTAATTTAATCATCATCGCACATCTGAGTCGATGCAATCAGATTCAGATGTGCGATGATATTTGTTTATGTGTGGAGAATTGGGTGTTCTGGATCATGCGCTCGAGCAAAGCGAGAGCAAGTGTAAATAATCATAACATCATCGCGCATCTGCGTCGATGCAATCAGATTACTAAACGCATTGTATTAATCATGTGTGGAGAATTGGGGCTTCTGGATCATGCGCTCGAGCAAAGCGAGAGCAAGTGATCCAGAACCCCCAATTCTACCCTACTGAGAAGCATCTTGGGCCCACAGATGAAATCAAAATCATTTTTTTTAATTTTACCTAGGCCTACATGGGCACTTATAAAACGTCGACAAAAGGTGCACGGTTCGGGTTAGTCGTTTCCTATGGAGAAGAACCGGCAAGAAACTCCATGTCACCGTTAACTATATATTCCCTGTTAAAATATCCGCCTGTCCGCTAGCCCCGTGTATATGACAACTGTGCTGTGTGACTACAGTCAATAGCAAATGGACTGAGACCCACCGCGTTCGACTCGAACGCTCCACGCCATGCTACTTAATTGTACGTGGGGACGACGGATTGCTGGTAAACGATGGAGTAAAATAAATATTTGATATTGTTGATCATTTAGAATCGAATGATGCAATAGTTGGCAATGATGAAGAAGAGGTGGATGATACAACAATCTTGATAACTACAATTGTAGCAGTTTGGAAAAGGGAAAAAGGTCTTAAAAAAATAAAAAATAAGAAGTACTGATTATTTTACCCGATATTCTACAAAATATTATTAATGCTAAAAGAATCCCAAAGGGTAGAAGATACATTTGAGAGATATAACTTGTCGTTTACTTCAATAACGATAGCTCCATAAGATCAAATTTATTCTGAAACAAAAACGAATTGTAAAGACATATCATGCTCAAAACTTAAGAGGTTCTATTATGTTAGGTTAAAAAGAAAGCACTGACATATAAAACAATTTTCCCATTCATCACAAGACCTGACCTTACGTACACATCACATTGTACCAGTTACATTCCCTTAAGAGAACAATACCATGTTGAATTATTCATATTACCAGTACCGTAGCTATTCATTTCCTTGTTTTGTTTTTCGAACAAATTATATATCATACTTCAAGGTAGGGAAGGGGAAGGCTTCTGGGTAAGCGGTACCCCGGGTTCTGTGTCAGGGTCAATTTTTATGAACGATTCGGGTTAGAGGACCTTTTTCAAGTTGAGTTCGATCGAGGGCTTTGTAATTTTCGTTTTGATTGGAGTAAATAAGTGGATGTATTGAATTGTGTTTCTTGTTTTGTTTGGATCTGGTTAGCGACAGAAAACACAATTTGCGATTTTTTTTAAGGCTCATATGTTATACGTATTCTTTCCAGATCTACATGTGTTATATTTAATTTTCTACCTTGTTAGACAATGATTTTATTTTTTAATTTAGGTTTTAGTTTTATTGCTTCTGCAAGACCTTGTCCACAACAATTGTATTCCATATGTTTGTTATAAACTTCTAAAATTAAGTACAAAACTTCAAAAAGTATATATAAGTTACTTCTGATAGTGCTTCCAATCGACAATTTGTTCCATCAAGACTAATCTTTTCTTTAATCGTGTCTTAGTGGTAACTGCCACTTTACCACTGAACTTGAACTTTTCATAAGAAACCTTTTAACGAAATAGTTTACAAATAACAAGACTTCCTTAAAAACAACAATGTGCACAGATCATATAATAAAAATTAGAATGCTGATACGATGCCTAGTTCAAATAAGTAATGAAGTTTACACTAAAAGAGAATTCCAAAGTCCAAATGAAAGTGTTGAGAGCTACCGCGAATGCAAAAACGGGTTACTCTACGTGATTTTTCAAAGTATTTTGGTTTAATGAATGTTGCTAGACATGAAACCTGCAATGTGCTACGTATAATACGAATTTCTGAATAACTCTTCACTGAATATGGCTCGGGTAGCTAGAACCAAGGATTTACAAATTACACGGTATGACACGCTGCTTTCAACATTTCGTGGAGGTTACTTTATTATATTAAAACAGAAAAGACACGTGTTAAGAATATAATAGATTTTCTGCTGCGGACCATGATTTTTTAGCCCTTAATAATTAATTGTTAGAAAGGTTACCTACTATTTATAAGTGCTCCTCTACCTATCCGTTTTGGAAATACAGGTGTAATGTTATATATGTAGAAAAGATATAAAATTAGGTACTATAGTAGCCTTAGCAGGTTATGATTTCAGTTTTATACAAAAATAACACAGAAATCTTAACCTACCTAGATTGTGCTCCTTCAGGGCTTAGAAAAAGTATTAACCATAAAGAATACCAGGCAAAAAGAAAGAGAATAAACTAAATATAGGAAGTTATTGTTATATTTACTCAAAATAAATACAAACCACATTACAAACAACGCATCCGATGTAACAGAATCTACATAAAAAAGACAGTGTCCCTCTATGCAAAAGCATAGAAAATTCTGCTATAATAATAACAGGAAAGTGAGGACAAAATAAAGCTCTCAAGATAAAAGCCATACATGGTAAGTAGGCTACATAACACATAACTCAAGTTATTTTTCAACTCTCTATTATCAGGATGGAGCATAGACAAGACATAGAGAGATGGAGTGAGCGTGCCTATCCGACTATGAAGTGAATTCGGTTAAAAAAGTATGAGAGAGACAAATCAAAGTTGTATATTTCTAAAATTCTGATCGGGACACATTTGCAGCGTCATTTCACCCTACATGCATGGTATGAAATATAAAATTACTCTTTTTTTTAATTTAAAGTAAGAAAGACAGAACAAGAGTTTGTTTGAGCCAAATATGACGCATACCGTAAAACAGAGAAAACACAAAAAGAAAAAAATATAACATTTTCTATATAATCAAATATTACTTGAAATGTCATATTTAGTGACCGACCGAAGGTTCAGTTTCGGTTTCGGCCAGTTTTAGTCAAAAATCAAGTTTCGACCAAAAATTTTCCGTAGCATTCGGCAGCAGTTTCAGTGTTCGTGAATTGTCGTGCGTCGTTTGGCTAATTTCACGGCTAACTCGTGTTCGCTCCAAACTCTCAGAGAACTCATAATCAACTTTCGATTCCAAGCCTCCTGGATCAGAGAAGGTTGTAAGTTCAAAAGAATGGGCTATCTCAAGATAGTGTACTGGCTTTGTTACCGTCAACATTCGGACATTCGGACGGTTCCTTGTCAATATATTTATGAAAACATCATGTACGTAAGAAAGAATTTACATCTTTTTAGTAAAAACGGCGACAGACATAATTATGTTACTAGAAATAGGGACCAATTAGTTCAACCAGGTTTCAGACTGGCTAAAGTAGCCTCATCTTTCATGGGGTGCTGTACAAAATGTTACAATAAAATTCCTCCCCACATTCTTGAACTGAATGAGACGAAATTTAAAACTTGTATAAAACGCACACTATGCAGGCTGGCATATTATAAGTTGGGGGATTACATCAATGATAAAAATGCTTGGCTAAATGCTAGTCCTGCTCCACAGCCATTAGGGCGCAAAGGCAAGTGATATGCAGAACATTATTGTTTTGAATTGTTGTTGGACCTTCTGAAGACTGTCTATATATATTTGTATTGTATAAACTCGGTTTCATTCATCAAGGTATGTACTTATGTGCCTGAATATTGTAAAAAGTTTTTTTTTTAAAAGAGTAAGTATGGAGTTTCTTGTGCATTCTTCTCCATTACAAGCTACTTTCCGAATGCACGGTAGAATCAACTATTATTATTTGTAAACTTTAATGTAACGTTCAAAAGTGCCGCTTGGTGGCCTACTTGAAATAAAATATCTTTGTCTTTGTCTTTGTCTTTGATAGATACAGCTCTTAATGAGACGTGTCGGACTATGGCAAGCCGCATAGCAAGCTCGAAAGCTGAAAATTACCGAAGCCATCCCATGCGCGGCCGCGACTTAGTAGTAAAACCGAAAAAGTTTCCTAGCATGCGTGGGCCCATCCCATGGTGAGGCTTATGGCTGCGTTGGCGCGGGGTTTTGCCGTAGCTGAATATTTGGCCAAACTTAAGAGTCCCTACAAGTTTCACGAGCCAAAAACTGAAAACAGAAAATTGTATTTGCCATCGAAACGCTAAGTAGACCACTAGATTTGAGTGTACAATAGTTTTTTTTTAAATATGTTACGTAGGTTTCGGTTTCGGCCGAAACTAAGACCAAGGCCGAAAGATCGGTTTCGGTTTTGGCTGAAATACCACTTTCGGGCGGACACTAGTTATATTGATCTTTGTAATTACAAACGACAAAAAAGAGACAGGTATTGGTCACACAACTGCTTTGTATCTTTATATAGAACTAGCTGTTACGCGCGGTTTCGCTCCCGTGGACTACCTCACAGGACCTGTTTTCGGGATAAAAAAATAGCCTATGTCACTCAGGAATACTGTAGCTTTCTATTGGTGAAAGAATTTTTTAAATCGGTCTAGTAGTTTCGGAGCCTATTCGGTACAAACAAACAAACAAAAAAATCTTTCCTCTTTATAATATTAGTATAGATGCGGAAAAGCAGTCAATTTTGTGACAAGAATTTCTCAGTCCATTCTCTACGTCTATGGGATGAAGGTTCGTCCTCCGTCCTAAATAATGATTCGGTCCAGCCAGCCATTAATCCTTTCTGCTGAAATTTTCATGCTCTATTTGAAGGGTTGGAATGGTTTGGACCCTTTATTATAACAAGTGTTTTTGAGACCTCTTACGTTACGTATGGGTATTTTGGCATACGGTTTTGTGTGGAGTCATTTTTCTTTATCAAAGAAAGTTGATTATCATGATGTTTTTTCTGAATTACTTTCGTTATAGAATTTCTGTTTTTGGCATATTTAGATACAAAACAAAACAGGTGAACTCACACTTTTGTCCCATTTGGATACTAAATACTATAGAAAGCCATCTGCTGCGATCTGGTTATGTGCTCCGTGGCTGCGATCCTTACATACTTCTTGTGCTTCAAGTAAAAGTAGTATTATTCTGACAAAATCTCACAGTGAAAGCATAATTATGTGAAGCAAACATTAAGTGAGCTACCAATCCACCCAATCAAAGTGGAATGACGGTTGACTTCACCAAAGTTTTCACTGTGAAGTGTTTGTAGAATAAACTGACAGGTCATAAACGCAAGCCGGTACAAGTACCTACCTACTTACCAAACACCTGACCTTGCTGAAGAACATCACATCAGTATGTCCTCTCCCGACGTATCCACTCACACTTGCTTTGTAAAACAAGCTACCTAGTCATCATTTTGCTTTTCAGCCGCGATTTAAGATAACACTTTTTAACCTTTTTGAATTTTACTATCGTTCCGCTAATTCAGGTATCTTCTTTGAGCTCTGGGCCCTCAAAGCAAGAGCAGCTGAGCGATAAACACATACTTCAACATGTAATCCGGAGGCAATCATGCGGTACTCGCCAAAAGTCACGTTCCGGTTCGAGAGCCTCAAAATAAGCACGCTTCACGATATTGATTGGACTGGAATTGACAGTGCCTTGTTAGTCATATTCTGATTTCAGGCAGGTAAACTCACATACACAAATAAATAAACTCAGACCTTTTTTCCATAGGGGTGAGCAGATACGAGTACTATAGAATACTTTCTACTGCGATCCTTACCACCGCTACGACCGCCCACTAAAATGGTTTCTTAAATGTATGTTTTTAAATGGTATACATAATAAAGAGTATTCTATCTACATATCTATCTTATATACCTACTCCTTTTGCTACATTTCCGATAAACATACTAAATGATGCCAATCTGATGAAAGAGTTCTTACACTTGCTGATCGACATTTTAGATGTCATATCTATAAAATGTAAGATAAAATTATATTAAACAACAACGCACAAAAAATTGGCAAGTCTTATGTTGCTATCTGTAAAGATAAACCTAAGATTGGTCGATCGTAACTTTATGAACACAGTGAAACTTTAAAACATTGGAGACGATCTATTTTAAGCTAAAACTAATAATTAACTTAGTACGTACTAGCGACCCGCTCCGGCTTCGAACGGGATAAATTATTTATACAAACGCTATTTGATTATTGCCCTTCCTATTAGTGAAAACCGTATCAAAATCTGTTGCGTGGTTTAAAAGAACCAAGCTGAGAAACAGATTTACAAAAACAGCGACTTTATTTTATACACAACTAAGTATTTAGAGATTATGTCATTTTGTCTTCAAGCATCTGCTTAGCATTTGTGGACTACGAGAAAGCCTTTGATTCGATCGAGACTTGGGCTGTGCTGCAGTCTCTCGAACGGTGCCAAATCGACTACCGGTACTTCGAGGAGTTGAAGTGTCTGTACAATAACGCCACCATGTCAGTTCGACTTCAGGATCACACCTCGGAACCTGTCCTTCTGCAGCGAGGTGTGAGACAGGGAGACGTCATATCTCCGAAACTGTTCACCGCTGCACTGGAGGATGTCTACAAGGTTCTGGACTGGAGAGGTGAGTACATCACTCACCTTCAGTTTGCCGACGATATAGTAGTCGTAGCTGAGACCATGGAGGACCTCAGTACAATGCTCGATGACCTCAGTAGAGCTTCCGAAAGAGTGGGTCTCAGGATGAACATGGACAAAACCAAGGTCATGTTGAATGCCCATGTTACATCCACTCCTATCAAGGTCGGAGACTCTACACTCGAAGTTGTGGATGACTAAGTCTACCTGGGACAAACGATCCAGTTGGACAATAGGACAACTTCGAGAAAGAGGTCTACCGTAGAATCCGATCCGGCTGGGCAGCGTTCGGGCGGTGTCTTCACGTTCAACTTACCACTGTGTCTCATGACGAAAATCGATGACCAGTGTGTGTTGCCAGTTAAGACTGAGACGTGGTCGCTCATAATGGGCCTCATCAGAAAGCTTACAGTCATCCAAAGGGCAATGGAGAGGGCCATGCTCGGCGTTTTCTTGCGTGATCGAATCAGAAATGTAGAGAGCCGCAAGTGAAACCAGGCTTACCGACACAGCCCGAAGAATTGCCTTACTTAAGTGGCAGTGAGAAGGGCACATTGCTCGCAGACAAAGACAAAGATATTTTATTTCAAGTAGGCCACCCAGCGGCACTTTTGAACGTTACATTAATATTTACAAATAGTAATAGTTGATTCTACTGTGCATTCGGAAAGTAGCTTGTAATGGAGAAAAATTCACAAGAAACTCCATACTTACTGTTACAAAAAAAAAATACAATATTTAGGTACATAAGTAGAATTCTGGTACTGGTACATACCAGATGAACGGATGGCCGATGGAGCAGAAAGTTTCTGGAGTGGCGACCGCGAACCGGAAGACGTTGCGTTGGCAGGCCTCCCACCAGCGGGGATCCGCTGGATGCGGGACGCAAGGGACCGGCCAATGTGGCGACGCTTGGGGAAGGCTTATGTCCAGCAGTGGACGTCTTTCGGCTGATATGATGATGATGATGACATTTTGTCTTTATGTGAATTCTATTTTGTTACCATGTTAGGCATTAAGTCCGCCTTTGTATTTGTGCATAAAGTTTTATAAATAAATAAATAAAACTATGGTATTCTTACTTAAAATGAATACAAAATTATCCATCAGTAACTGCATAGGTACAATACCACGAACTAGCTAGGAATTAGTTCAGTATTTGCGGCGCTTGCTATATTAAACAACAGTTTAGACTGGGAGACGGTTGTTCAGGCATTGCTAACGTTAGCGCACGGATATAGTTTTACTTTGAAACAAACGTTTATTAAAGTATCCAATAAAGTCAGCAGTGTTCCTGGAAAAGTAGTTAGATATTTACACTCACATTGTCCAGTATATTCAAGTCGTAATAGATGATTATTAAGGTAGATAGATAGATAAAGCATTTATTTAGTACACACAAATGACACAGCACAACACACAAAATCTTAATAAAATTATTACAATTTACATGTAAGTTCAAAAACAAGGTGCCAACATAAAAAGAAAAAAGGAAACCATACTTACAGAAATAAAAGTAAAAGTGACACCAGTAACATTAGGTATGACAATCAAAACACAGTGCGGTGTGCATCTCAAGGTTGCACCAAATGTGAGTCCAGCTCAGCACGTGTCAGGCAAATATACCTGACGCTGATATTCTGCTGGATCCCTGCAGTGACATGGTCGCGAAGCAGACGTCATATGTTGGTATTGTTGTGTGTTATGCGAAAAGTATTTCACGTAAGTATACCCGCAACTTAATTTATTACTTGCAATAAATGGTTACCAACAAGGCCTGGACAATTGTCTAACGTTAGTGGCAGTAAGCAGGGCACATTGCTCGCAGAACAGATGGTCGATGAAACCGAAAAGTTCTGCAGTAATCCGCTTACTAGAAGACGCAGCAGTGGAAGGTCTCAAAATTATAGTTTACATTCAAAGGACACCAGGCTTATACGTCAGTGTTATTGTGTATGAGAACTGCAAAATGAAATTCAAGACCATAAAAATCTGTTGCTAATAAAGCCAAGATTTACAGACTTGCATAGGGACCAGTAGATTTAGGAACATTAAATAAGTAGATTCTTCACGATGTATCAGCAGCTTAACATTTATGTAAGTTTTGCCTAGCTTATTATTGAATACTAGCTGGCCCGCGGATTCGCTCCCGTCATTAGTGGTGGGCGTTGCGACGACGAACCGTTTCTAAAGACCGTTTTCTGTTCTGCGACGGTGCAACCGTTTTACGTCCTGGGATAAAGCAGTCTTCGTTGCACAAACCTGTCATTAAATAACTTCGTGCGATTTTTTATTTTACGCCTCAGAAAATACAGTCGAGATTCGAAAGCGAACTGATTCAACAACGACACACGTCAGTCGTCGCGGACGTCGCGTCGTTCCACGTTCATTCACAAAATAGTTCTGCGACGGTGAAACAGTTTTTAAGTCCGTCTTCGTTGCACAAACCAATCTTCGAATAACTTGGTGCGATTTTGTATTTTATTTCTAAGAAAAAACAGTCGAAAGTGAATTAGGGAAGGTACGTATTTACGCGACCAGATTTTTACACCAGGTATTTGCTTCCAAGTACGTACACCAGGTACCGACCCGAAATACTTGCAAGACTTCAAAGTATTTTATACGGCTACTCCGCGGTTCTGCAATACCGCGTTAGTTTTCGCAAATGCGATCATGCTCCTTATTTGTAAGGGTCCACGGAACAATTTCTTCTGCAAGTATTTTTACTTTAATGGTTTGTCTTTGCAAGTATTTATTTGTAAACGCGATTGTGCTCCTTATTAATAAGACGTCAGGGTTCAATTTCTTATGCAAGTATTTTACTTCCAACAGGGCTCTTGGATGGAATAGAAGTAGAAACTTTAATCGTCTGTAAGTAGGTATTTATTTGTAAAGGCGATTGTACTCCTTATTTATAGGAAGTCACGTTTCAATTTCCTATGCAAGTATTTTTTATTCCAACAACGGACTTGGCATGGAGGTAGGAAGTTTAATCGTCTGTAAGTAGGTATTTCTACAGCCCTGGTTTTAGGACCTGGTTTCTTAAAGTAGACGTACTTGGAAGCCCTGGTACTCGATTTTGCAAGTACGACCCATGTCTAAAGTGAATTGATTGAACTACACACACACGTCGTCGGCTCGTCGCGAACGTCTTGTTCCACGTTTGTTCACAAAGTAGTTCTTACAATAAAACTTAAAAAGTGAACTTTTTGCCCATGTAATACAGTTGATAATATATTACCAGTAGAGTAACCTATATTTCGTTCCGATCCGTCCTCCAAGACGTCTTCAAACCATCATCTGTCTGCCAACCCTACCCTATACCCTACTTACCTTCCTGCCTACCTACCCTACAAATACATAGTCACATATATATACATACTACATACCATTTTATTTTCTAATGTCATTCTGTCGCGTAGAATCTTAACACCGCGATTCAGAAAATTACTATAAATGCACAACGCCATCTATCGAATAGCGAGTTCAACTGTCCGAGTAACTGAATTGCGTGAGCTGTGATAATTTTAATTCTTGAACAATTTAAATTCATCTAACTTTTGATAGAGTGAACCGATTGCGATGAAACAAAAACTAAGTAATTCTTCAAGTTATGCACAATTTTTATGTATAAAAGTTATCTACATAGGTTTCGTACATTTCACGTGATGCGTGCACAAATAAACAGACAAAAATTCCAAAAATGCTGGCAATGGGTTCTGTTGGTTATCCTTTAACACCCTGTTGGCTATTTTTTTTGGAATTTGTTTCGATGTACAAAAAATATTTTTCTACAGATTTATTATATGTATTGATTTATTATATGTATTGATTTCTACACCAAAATAGTAGTATGTGTGAAACAATGTTAAATGTAAGTTCTCAATGTACCATACTGAGAAATAAATTTTTACTTACTTAATCGCCACGAAACTTTAAAGGAAACTAAGCACGATGACACATTTTACCACAAAACTGAATACCTATTCATCCAGAAATACAATTCCTGCCGTCTCTCAGCGCGCTGGCTCGCCATTCTCAGTGGGAGCCACGCCTCGCTAACATATTCAGGTAAACCAGACAAATGTCTAGAAACAAGGGATGTTCTAGTTATTCGAAGCGCGCCGTTCCACTTAAATTATGCAACGTTTTAGACTCGCAGCCGTGTGGGTTTCTCAGACATTTATTTACATCGTAAAGTCAACTTCACGTTCAACTCCTGAGAGCCCTTCAGGAAGAATTAACTGCTTTGATTCGTCAGGGATTAATTATTCGGTTGTAGCAGGATCCAGTGCCTGTAACTTTGTGGGTGTTGCAAATAAGGTTTATTTTACAGTTAGTTGGATGTGAAATTGCATGCCTGTGTCAGGTAACTAAACATTAAATGAATGGACAAACAAGCAAACATATAACACAGTGTATTAACGCATTGTTTAATTTCAGCAATTTGTGATTTTATTTGAATGCTATTTTGTTTCATAATATTGGTACTCTACCTGTCCTATACGACCTTTTTGACGTCAAACTCCCGCCAAAATGATTTAACCCGCTAACATCACCCGAAAATTGTATTTCCCCCAACAATGACAGAGCCGAATAAAAACATACCCTTATAGACATGCACATATTAATTAAAAACAAACTCACTAACCGCCACGTCACGTCATGTCATGACTGACGCGAGCGCGCCGCAAAACTCCCAGCAAAGGGTTTGATTAATTCATTTAATTAAAACCTTATGGGACCGCTGTACCTTCTCGTAAGTTCGATGTATTTAGAAAAATGGGCGCCTGTAATATTCTGGTTGCCAGTAATTAATGAGGTGCAGGTGATATAATTGATTTATTTTTAAATTATTTTAGTTTTGTAACTGTTTTATTTTAACAAGTAGGGTATGATGAATAAGTTGCTGGAGCCATCATTTGGGTGTAGGTTGTATATATGTCATGGACCAAGTGCTTAATCAGGGCACTATGTATGATGCCTGGTCATTATGAATCTAGACAAGTTAATTCGGGCAATCTAATGAGTACTGATTCAAACTTCTATATTTATCATATTGTCTGGTCATTATGAATAGTGATACGTAACGGTTGGGCAATTCGAAAATTATGATCAATGAATTAGTCCAAGAACGAGCGAAGCGAGCTCAGCAGCTTAGGGCAACCCGACATGGATACTTGAGATGGGTGGACCCTGTAGTCAGAAATAGGAGCCCTGCGCAGCAGGGCTCAGTCGATTTTCTTGCTTAAATAGTAATCGTACTTACCTATTCTATATTAAAATCAATGTCAACATTAAAATAATTTAATAAAACACATATTTTTATTATCATGCCCATTCTTCATCGTCGTCGTATCGATGATTCCAAAATTAAATATATTTTGACCAGAAACCCTGCCCATTAAGTGATGGGCATTATTCAGAAAGCTCGGTCAGTTTAATTATTTCAATAGTTTTTATCATATTGCCTACTCATATTGGGCATTTTTCAGATTGCCCGGGCATTATGTACTAGGTACTTTCTAAGTTTATCTTGGACATTGCTGACAACGGTGAAGGAAACATCGTGAGGAAACCTGGACTTATAGTGAGTTTATTATAAGATTGTGCTCCATTGGTGTAATTGCTGCAAGGCGTTCCAGTGCGAGGGTAAACAAAGACACAAATAAATAATAATGAATGATGCCGTATTAATCATTTGGTCCATAACATATACATAGGCACATACACAGTCTTATAGGCCTTTTCCTATAAGAGTAGGCAGAAACTACATAACACCACCTGCTATGATCCTTACATAATTACTTGCTTCGTTTACTTCCATACTTAGGTGTGTGTAGGTAACACACACCTAAGTTGTAAATATATCATTTATAATAAAAAAATACGTCTAGGTCAACGACTCTCTTACGCAATCGGCAGTACCTGTACACAGTAAACAAACTAAGTATAAAACCTCATAATTCAAAATGCAGGAGGAAAAGGTTACGGAACAAACCCTTATTCGTTAAATAAACACAACTTTGTGTTGACCTTGGAACGGCATCGGTCAGAATAAATAAGTCCAAGGTCGAAGTTTGCGAGTTCAGGACTTACTTCGCAAAAGCCAACCCGTTTTGCGAAAGTTTACTGCAGTGTAAGACTTATTGTGTTTTGGTAAATATCAAATATTTGAGGGAGAGAGAGGAAGTTTTTTTAAGTTGACTTTGTTGGGTTTCCATTACCTTTGCAAAACTTTTAGTGGACCCTCAATAAATTGGCTTAACGTAAGGGTGAAAATGAGAATTTACTTTATCATGTCATTTCATGCCAAGTAGACTGAGGAACTTAGTGGTAGGTACTATTAAACGAGTGTCGAGTATTCAGCACATATTAATTCCATACTGTAAATACCTTCCGTCAAAACTATAATTTTACGAAATTCCAAAACTAAATTGTAGCGTTTTTAAACGCTACAATTTAGTTTCCACAGCTATAAAGACTAATGCAAAACCAAGGGGTTAGCTGATGCACTATCAACCTATTGAAATAGCTCATGACTTCATGAGTCATGGACCTACTTGAATTGTAGCTCACCGCACAATCCCAAATAGGATCGTCATCGCTTACCATTAGGTGACATAGTGGTCAAACGCTATTGATCTAATAAGGAGCAGCAAAGAAATAAGTGAAATATTTTAGTCAATAGGGCCTAGACTAAATTTAAGCAATGGCATTTCGGTAGCACATTTAAATACATTTAGGATTTTATTAACACATAAATTTCGTCAAAAAGTCCAAAATATATTGGATTGTGTTGGAAATTACTGAAAAATCACATTTTATCTAGATGCAGAGCGTATATTATTTCTCTTAGATATAAAGACAAACAACAACCATATTCTGCAACGATCAATACCCCGTACATCTGCAACTAAAATCCCTGTCACAATCACGACATCGCCCATGAAGGCGGAGCAGAAAGGACCTCGTAAAGACTCATCGATAGCCGATGAAGCGTACTGTAATCCTGCAGATAAAGATTATTGTTTAACGCGCTCACAATAGCACGAGTTATGGGTACTCACAATGCATTACAGCTTTATTGGAGACCCAGTTTGGATATATGGGGTTATATTTAGAACGTTATCTGTAAGGTTTAGTGGAGTATTAAATTATGCTGCTATCTTGGTCTGTTGTGAAGGAATATTTATGGAATTATCAGGCATAACATCATGAAACATCTTCGTTGTACTTCTCATCTGCATTGTTATAATGAATGTGTTGTTGAAAGATTGAGGTTCAACTAAAATAATAAAATGTTTTGTTATAAGCTTTTGGATGTTGAAAATAACCCCACGGAGACGTACCTAGTATGGATAAAAAATAAGCCTAGCTATGGTCAAGCCATGCGTCAAATTTAATCTAAGCCCAATTAGTAATTTAGGCATGATTGAGCTACAAAAAACTACACTTACTGATTCACATTTATAATAATAATAGAATTAAATTAATCATTTATTCTACTGTGGGGCAGAGCCGCTGATATTCAAAATATATTTGTGCTTCAAAAACGAGCTGTTCGTGCCATTTACCAATTAGGTGCGCGTGTTTCTCTAAGAGATTTTTTTAAAGAGATTGGTATTCTCACAGCGGCTTCACAGTACATATTCGCCAACATTTTATATATTAGGCAGAACATTCATTTGTACAGTAACAATAGTGATATTCACAACTTTAACACCAGAAACAAGGACAAATTACGAGCTCCCTTTCATCGACTTCATAAGGTGCATAGTTCATTCGTTGGGGTTGGTATAACTTTTTACAACAAGTTACCGTCTTCTTTTCTAGATTTGCCATTTAACGCATTTAAAGCAAAGGTAAAAGCTAATCTCTGTTCTAAGGCATACTATTCTATTAATGATTATTTAGATGATAAGCATAGTTGGTCGCTGTGTTGAACTCAAGACAATGTTCGTGTTCTTTTACCAAAATTAGCTTGCTGTCAGGTTAAATATTATTATTTTTTAATTTCGTTTTTATGTGTATTTTTTAAATTTTATTTTTTGGTAAGACTGTCGTAGGTATCGTTTACTGTTATTATCGGAGCTGATGAAGATTGCTACTATCTTTGCATTATATAGAGTTAATCTTTCTAGTATTATATAGCAGCATAGCCAGCATTGTGTGAGTACCATGTACTTCAGAGCTATCATTGTCTAGATACCTACGTCTTCTATTGACTTAAATGACTCCGGTGGTTGAGAGTATGTCATGCCCACTCAAATGTCTCGCCGATGGTGGCGCGTGTGTCGGATCATTTAGCTCCCTTCAAAATGGTTGAGCTGAATGGTGCTGATACATGTGTCATGTTCGTGAAGGGGCGCTGTCGGTTGGGACTGGTCATCTCTTAGCTGCCATGGTTTATTTTAATTGATTCTAATTTTATTTCTGAATTGTCTTTTTATATTTACTATGGACACTTTTAACTTTCTACATCGTTCTCACATAATGTGTAATCTCAACATGAATGATGTAACAAATGATTTGTAATAATTACCTAATTGAAAAAGAGTGTCCATGGAGTTTCTTGCCCGTTCTTCTCCATAGAGATCTACGCCTTGGAATGGGCATCTACGGTACTTTCACAGTTATTATGTCTTGTGACTGGGACTGTAGCACCATAATTTTGTAATATTTTATTATGTCTTTTGACAATTCAAAAGTGCCTGTAACTGGCCTACTTGAAATAAAGTGCTTTGACTTTTGACTTTGACTTTGACTTTGACATTAGTAGGATTCCTATCAAATTACACATAAGTATATTATTTCTGCATCACCTTTGCTGTCCGTCGTGTATTTCCTTCCTCGATTTAAACGACAATATTACGATGTATATGTCGACGTCAATGATAGTGCTTTACAGGTTGCTAAATACTGGTCCGACATAAATTAATTTTCAGCTTATCGACGCGACGCGAAAGAAACATTTTGTATCACATAAAAAAGTTTTTTTGTAATAATACATAAGTCTCCATGAACATCACACGAAGCTTGCACTAAAAGTTATTTCGGAAATCAACCGTTCATATTCCAGGAACATAAATCAAAAGCTGTTTTAAACGAATGTTGTTCAATAATGTATGAAGGGCTGTTCAAACACTCCGTGATTTCCGATTCCGAATAAATTTTTATTATTGACAGGCTTGAATTATGAATTATTTCTGTTATTTTGTGTTTGTAACTGCTTTGAATATTTGGTTGCAATAACTATGCAGCTCGGTAGCTGTGCATTAGAAACAGACTAAACTATAGTGTGTGATAATTTGAAATAAATTTATATCTGTGGTTTGGAACAAAGACATAAATCTATTTAGATAACGCAAGCCCTTCCATCTGTATGAAAATCAAGCGTGGCACTATTTCACACACAATTAAAAAAAAAAAATACCAATGAAAGAAGACATTTCCAATGCCTCATCCAACTTTTTCTATACAGTCTTCACAGCTCAGTATGACATAATTAGGCATTTTTTGACTTTAGTTTCTTCGTTGGTTACATTCGCAAGTGCTACTACTGAGCTCCCTCCATGAGTTGCATTCCCGCTTCGGGCAAAGAGGTATCGGATTTTTCCATTAGCAATTTTCAGTAACAGCCCGAAGTCTGAACTTTGTGCGCGATGTTAATACATGGGACTTAGACATAACTGACCAAATGTGGGTGGGTGTTTTTTTTGTATAGGTGTATCTCTTTCTAACCATTTTAATATTTTCATAATTTTTACTGGCCTTGCCTAATCACTCTACTGCTACCTACTTAACCCTAATACTAAATCTATTACTGTCTTCCTTGCATCATGTAAATTCTACCGAATTTACAGCACCTTAAAATTCATCATTCAAAATAATTGTGACTCCTCACATTTTCCCTACCGTGAACATTCCCCATCATTGTTGCAACGTAAAACAATTCTAATAATGACATGTCAGTACAATGGCATGTGTCACCACGTGTCACTTGTCACGTGTTCGAGCAATGGCACGAAGGATTTGAGCGAGTGAGTTGTGAGCAATCACGAAGGAGAAGACAGAAAATCAAGTTTATGAAAAGAAGGATATAAGCTTACTGTGTAAATTAAAAGGTTGTAACGATAAATAAATAACATCTTACAACATAATACGGTCAGTAGTGTCGGACACTCACTAGAGTCTAGTGATAAAAATTGGAATTAGATATTACAGTTTACCATACATCAGATAGATGGCGCTAATGTCTAATCGATTAAACAATATTTAGATATATTTGAATGTGTGTAAATAACAAATACAATAAACATACAGTTCTATGTATAAATATAATTTAATTTTATATTGCAATTAGGAAACTTAAGCATGTCATAGATGAGCGGACTTCCAACTTAACAAGAAAAAGAACACTCAATGTTTATGCGGTTGGCAAGATGTACGATCCTTTTCAATGTGCGTCTTGGTCCACCTAATTTCAAAAGATTTTAAGAAAGTCGATTAAAACTTGAAGACCCGAAGGAGAAAAAGGACCAGTGTGAGAATGAGATGTTTCAATGATATGAGTATTCATTTAATACGTCTGAATATTCACAAATTGTATCAAACATGAGCTTATAGAATTTCATATTGTTTCTTCTTCTTGGCAGGATCCTTTGGACATTTATTTAATTTATATACACATCAATATGGTCATCACAAGCTAACACATTTAACAACATCTCGTGAATCCTCATGAGATGTTGATTCACGAGATGTTGATGAAACTATTAGCTGTACACACACACTTTTTTAATTGAGCACTAATTGAGGACACAGGACAAGGAGTTTAGTACACGTCAAACTGGATACAAAGACTAAGAGTACAGAGAATATAAATTTAATAAATAATTAATCAATGGATGTGAAGATGAAGACGTAAGAATAAGAATAATTTATTGTTAAGAAATTACATTCAAATGCGTTGCTTCCTGGACTCACACTAGGATTCCCTGTGTCGTGAAATCCAGGCTCCTTCATTCCGTTTACATTTATTGCTGTTCATGTAATATATTACGTTACAACACATTCTTAATTAAATCTAATCTACTTGTAATTTGCAAGAAAAGGAATATAAAATAAAAAGCTAACTCTTAAAGAAAACAGTATATAACCAAGTATGTATAGTTATGCATGTACCTAAGTATAACCTTTAATATGAGATTTCAAAAAGAAATTGGAAAACACATAATAGGAGACATATCTCTGTGTGGACACGGTATAGATTGAACCTAGATCAAGATCGCACGTCATGGGGACGGAAGTAGTAACACGGAAGTAGTAACACAACACAACACACAAGTTATGCAAAGGTACTATTACGTATGTACTTGAACTCTGGTATTATATCAGCAGTAACGACAAGATCAAGAACTTTTGAGAGTGACCACGTGATAATGCGGTAATGCCTGTCAATCCCACATTTGGGCTTTTTCACGATCATTATCGTTCATAGAATAAATCTTTGTCTAAGTCCTCTTACCTATTAATCACTACTCTACTAATAATAAAAAGTATTGCGCAAACTAGAACTTCTGATTCCATCAACATTGTTTACTCATCGTGTCTTCAACTGGTCGCGTGATAGATGAGCGTTGTCAGCGTTATGTTCTACTTTATTCCCCGATTTACCTACTTTTACGACTTCTTTAGCGTTCCATCTAACTTCTTTAGCATTCCAAATAATGATGGCTTTATTTTCGATAATGATGGCATTTATTATGTGTTTATCGACTTTATTTTTTTATTGTTTACTATCACACTTAATGGACTGTTAGAGCTTTTTGAATTAATTTCACCTATTTTATTGTGAGTAGATGCGTATTAATTGATTTAACAAAGCTATAGTTTTGATGGATCTAGGAAGTGATGACGGGCGTGTGTTTTGGGGTCATTACTTTAACGTTAAAAAAGTGGTTGGTTTTGGTTGCATTTCGGGGAGTATGCAATGGAATAGCATGATCTAATTCCGCCTAGCCCGATTCATCATCGGACTACAAGACGTACAGCGATACACCGTCGGTCCATGGTGGACATCCAACCCATAATACGCACTAAACGTTTTGGAAATACTTTCATTATGCGTACAACTAAGGAGTGGAATTCCCTGCCACAGTCTGTGTTTTCCGATAGCTACAATCTCGGGGTCTTTATGTCAAGAGGGAACAGGTTACTTCTAGCAAAGCGTGCTACACCATCGACCACATCATAGCTTACCATCAGGTGAGATAGTGATCAAGCGCGAGTCAATCTGTAATAAAAATGGTGTGCTGCTCTCAGTCTACTTTTATTATTTCTGACTAGCAGACGCCTCACGGTTAAACCCGAGTAGTTTCCGTTATCGTGGCAATACATGGATAAAAAGTAGTCTATGTCACCCGGGAATAGTGTAGCTTCCCAACGTTGAAAGAATTTTTGAAATCGGTCCAGTAGTTTTTATACAAAAATGCAAATCTTTCCTCTTTATAACATAAGTATAGACTATAGATAGAGAAGACACAGATCTGCTTTAATTATTTACTGGGAAAATTAATTAGTTATTAAGCGGTTTCATAATAAAGTTAAATTTTCAAATAGTCTTTCAATAAACTATTGGCGTAAACCACTACCTACGGTTTTTCCATGGGCAATGGAACATTTGGCAATACGTCGAAATACTCGTAATAGAACCGCACACTGAATTCAACGCAAAGTAAGGCGTGAATTTACCACCATATTTTTAACCGACTTCCCAAAAAGGAGGAGGTTCTATGTTCGACATTATGTATGTTTTGTGTATGTTCACCGATATCTCCGTCAGTTGTGGACCGATTTCAAAAAAAAAATTTTTTTGATAGAGTATGTTCCGAAATTGGTCCCATTTTAATTTGGTGAAGGACTGACGAAGAAATTCGAAGATATACAACAGAACTCTTCAATAAACAATGGCAATCTCTCGGGATTGCTGCAATCGCATGTATGTTTGTTGTTTATACCATTTCATAACATAACATCACGCCAGTACGCTCTTAAGGGATACGCAGATCTCTCATTTCACCGGTTATGTTCAGGTTTCATGATATTTTGGAAATATATTCTGGCGTTATACGAGTAGGTAACTTACTAAACAACTTGCCTATTAGGTAGGTACAACTAAAAAGTGAAAAGTAAAAAAATCTTTTTACAAAAAAATACTGCCGACTTCCAAATAAAACTACAAAGTGAAAAATAACTTTATTTTTGGAAGTCGGTGTCCATAACGCAATAAATTGGTACCTACGAAAGACACAGACTTCCAAAAATAAAGTTATTTTTCACTTTGTAGTTTTATTTGGAAGTCGGTAGTATTTTTTTGTAAAAAGTTTTTTTTGTGTTGATTTCAGGGACAGTATCATCATCTTTATATGGGTTAGCGTTCATTTGATACCATTTTGTTTTTGTACAACTTCTCAAAAACATCGTGATGGCCTAAAATACCGTTTATAAGATTTCCAATAACGACCCCCTGTTTCTGAGAAAACTCTAGAATTGGAATAAGAGTAAATACCACGAATCGGCAATTCGACCAAAGCGGCTCAAAAGTTAGAACGATATTTTTTTTAAATTCGCATTCGCGTTTCCAATCATCTTGGGCAATTAAATTGGTTAAGATCAGTGCGAAGGACACCAAACTCTTTATTCTACATAAATACACCATTGTCGAACGACATTGTACCTAAATCTGTTTATGTTAAGATACAAATTCAACCCGTAAGGCGTATCAACGAACAAAAAACAAAACAGTAGGAAAACAACAGCTGAAAAATGGTTCGTCGTAAGGAGTAAGCAACCGATCATATTTTATGCGATATAATTGTGGAAAGAGCCTTCCTTTTTCTACTTTGTGTATACATTTGGGTTACCATTTGTTTTTATACACCGTTACATTTGATATCAATTTGCAAAGATAAAATTAAACCGACTTCCAAAGTAAAACACTAAAAAGTGCAAAAATAACTTGCGTTTCGGAAGTCGGCGTTGCAAAATGATAAAACAAGAGGTACCTATGTCTTGGGTTAAATGTAACGGTGTATAAGTATTAGGTGTCTTTAGAGCTTACGCGTTTCAGGTGCATTGAAGTAGTTACATGTGCTTCAATTTCCATTAATGGAAAAAAGTTTTTTACTAGAAAAACACGTTTTGGTACGTGCTATACTAGGAACACAACACTATCTTGTGGCCAAGACACATAACACAACGCCTGCCGCCTGCTATTGCCTTGCCTGACTTGGCTAGGCCAAGTCATTGAGCCATTTATTTGGATTAATGAATTTAATTAATGGCCTACGTTCAAACGTGTACAAATTCGACAATTAGCTCGCTAATTTAACCAGATGGCTGCGACATATACAACTATTGTAATTTATCTCATTTTAATCTATTTATTAGATACTTTACGCACACTTACGTACAGAGGCAGACTAAACTTTCCTTACACATTTTCTACCAGTCAATCTTTGGGTGAAGCAGAGACAAATATGTGCAATAAAACTTTTATTCTTTGCAGTTTCTAATCAACTCTTGTAAGTTGATACCTGAATAATGTTGGATCCTTAACCAAACAAATTACAATATAAAAATGTTGCACCGTACGCTCCATGTTTGCTCAGCAAACCTCGGATCGGGAGCCAACTTAAATTATTCACTAGCGGATATTGTAGCGTAGTAATAAGGCCGTATCACGCGAATCGTTTCCTTATTTCATTTCCTAGCTAATAGTCTGCAACACACTTAATTTTGTATCGTTATTATGAGGGACTCGTAGCTAAATAAATACATCTACGCTAGCCAAGGTCGGTCCGTGGATGGGACACAGTCCATCACGAACTGGGACTCCTCTGTACCTCGGGCAACATTTAAAGCAGTTGGTCCTGGCTGTCGATTGTAAGTCTTTGACGGTAGTCAGAAGCCTGAAAGTCAGATAACCACTCTGCCAAGAGGTATCGGGTTCTGGAGGTCAAATATGCAGTCATTCCGTGTCCAATACTTGGTACTAAGCTGCACCAAGTTAGCCTGAAAGCCGACTCCAAATAGTTAGGAAGAAGCTAGCCAGATCATCATCATCATATCAGCTGAAAGACGTCCACTGCTGGGCATCACCTCCCCCAAGCGTCGCCACACTGATCGGTCCCGTGCGTCTTGTATCCAGCGACGAGATGATTGCTAGCCAGATGATGAGCTAATAATATCCAATACTGGGAGTCTGCTCCCTAACTCCGTCAACGAAGTTACGGGCCCGAAAGTACTCCGGAACTTCGGAGTGAACCCTACTCCGTAATGATTCAATTTTTCGGACGGGTATAAACACCTGTGCTGTCATTCAGTATTAGTTTGGGCCCCGAACTAATCATGAGTTAAGACTTCGTGCTTAGGGAGTACACGCCCGGTATTGTAATCATAAGAATTTCACTTGAAATGCTTTGTTTTGTTAACAGTTGGCCTGCTCGAATGCAAGAATTGTGAATTTGAGCTGCATTTCTTGTGTAACTTGGAATGGAGAGGTGATAGCGATGAATGAAATAGTACAAGATTGAAATGTCCTGGTTTGTGAATATATTTTCTTCTTCAGAATTTTGCCTATTTGGTATTCGAAGCTATTTTAAAAAACATCTTTGAATAGTTTTAGTTTTAGTGAGCAGTGGTGGTCCAGTGGTATCAGCCGCGACTTACAAGTTATAGGTCGTGGGTTCGAGCCCAGGTAGGCGCTTTACTTTGTGTAAATTATTTCATCACCACTGCTCTCAAAACGGTGAAGGAAAACATCATGAGGAAAACGGCATGTCCTAGAACCAAAAAATCGAATACGTAACATCCATCAAACCGCACTGGGCCCGCGTGGTGGATTACGGCCCATTCCCTCTCTCACAGAGAACTGTGTCCCAGCAGTAGGAACATTAGCAGGCTGATGATGATGATAATTATGAAAAGACACACAATATAGATACTAGAATAATATACATCAGATAAAAAACAAAGTGTAAAGTCTGACGAAGAAGTTAGCGTAGCGAGACTTATCTATGCCAGGAAAGCATATTAGTCCCGACTGTCATTTGAAGTTATTTGACAGTCGTACGGATAGGCAGAAGCCAGGAATTCAACCAATAAATTTGAAGACATGTGACATCCAACAACCCGCACTGGGCCCGCGCGGTGGATTACGGCCCATTCCCTCTCACAGAGAGGAGGCCTGTGTCCCAGCAGTGGGAACATTAATAGGCTGATGATGATGTGATGAGTTTTAGTTGATTACAATTTAGTGCCAAGCGTTCATGGATTTTAGTTTCATGACTTATTTCCTGATAATCACGTCAATAGTGTTGAAATGGAATGGCAAAATTCCCGTTCAAAATTGGTGTTGAAAGTGAAGCAAAATGCATTTGACACCGACCGATTTTAGCTTTATATACTCTAATTTCCATGAATTTTAAACAAGCCACCGAATTCATTTGCTGACGGCCTTAATACCATTCAACATAATGACAATTACTCGAGGAGATTAAAACGGAAAGACAATAGACACAACACAAACACTTTAGACCCCTTCAATCCGAGTTTAAGGCCGAAAAATGGACCTCTCCAAACATAATTAGCGAAACGCAATTAAAAATGTAAGAACTGAAGCGCTCCTAATCTGTGTTTTATTTAATTTTCTGATTACAAAGGCAGTATTTTCCTGAAAATAACGCAAACGTTGTGTTTTTTTACTCAGATAATCTGATAATGTCGGTAAACCTCCAGAGAGGTCTCTTTGTCTCGTACTTTGAAGAGTTCAATTAGAGGGCGGAACGCGAAACCGAGGAACGCAAAAATACTAACGAAATAATGTCATTATATCGTAAGTTATTTACTTCGAATAGCCAGTTTTTGTCTATAATCCTCTCCAACTTAATTTGAAGGATATTCTGACAATGTTTTGTTCAATATAACGAAAATTTTGCTCATTTTCGTGCTCACAGGCATTAAGCTGACAATACAACATAATCGCAGCGTTCTCACACGCGATGAATTTTTGCAGAGATACAGCGCAGCGCTCACGAAAGCGCCTGCATCGCGGCACGAAATGAATTGACAAAAGAGTTAAAAGTTTAAAATTGTGAGCTACTGAGTGGATTTGGAATTCCGTCTCTTCTGTGCGTTTTGATTTATTGCAAAGGAAAATATTACTGTGAGAATTTCATATTTCATTAGTTACATTTAACAGTCCAAAGTGAAATGCTCGTGTTTAAATAATAATAGCCACACGGGTTGATCTTCAAGGTTAAGTAACGTTTGCTGAGGTCAATCCGTAGATGAGTGACCAGTTTACATACAAAGAAAAGGAAAGAAAGAATGAAAATACATTTATTTATCACAGACTAAAAGATAAACGAGCAGTGGTGGCCCAGTGGTATCCCCCGCGACTTACAAGTTGTAGGTTGTGGGTTCGAACCCAGGCAGGCGTGCCTTTACTTTGTGTTCATTATTTCATCACCACTGCTCTCACAACTCTCCTTAGTATTGGATAACTGCACGTGTGTAAGTACTGTGTACCCAACTGTAAATCTAACATTTACTGTACCTGTGTGTCGTTCGTTGACTTGTGTGTGCCCTGGCAGTTGAGTGTGTCATGCTCTCTCAAATGTCTCTCTGATGGTGGCGCGTGTGTTGGATCATCCGGTTCCCTTCATGATGGTTGATCTGGGTGGTGCCAATTCATGCGTCATGTTCGTGAACGGACGCCGTCAGTTGGGATTGGTCATAACTTAACTGCTTCGGATGTTAATGCTTTTCTAGCATCTATTATATAACTGCACAGTACATGTGTGAGTACCTTTATTACTTTACTCCTGTACGTAGTATAGTGTGTAGTGATATTCTGGGTGCATTATCCTCACATATATGAATTTATTAATGTATGTACTTATGTAACTAAATATTGTAAAAAAAAACATTTTCTTTAAAGGAGTAAGTATGGAGTTTCTTGTGCATTCTTCTCCATAACAAGCTACTTTCCGAATGCACGGTAGAATCAACTTTTATAACTTGTAAATTTTAATGTACGTTCAAAAGTGCTGCTTGGTGGCCTACTTGAAATAAAATATCTTTGTCTTTGTTTTGTCTTTGAACGGTGAAGGAAAACATCGTGAGGAAACCGGCATGTCCTAGAACCAAAAAATCGAAGACGTGACATCCACCAACCCGCACTGGGCCCGCGTGGTGGATTACGGCCCATTCCCTCTCTCACAGAGAGGGGGCCTGTGTCCCAGCAGTGGGAACATTAACAGGCCGATGATGAAGATGATGATGAAAAGACACACAATATAGATACTAGAATAATATACATCAGATAAAATACAAAAAAAAACAAAGTGTAAAGTCTGATGAAGAAGTTAGCGTAGCGAGACTTATCTATGCCAGGAAAGCATATTAGTCTCGACTGTCATTTGAAGTTATTTGACAGTCGTAAGGATAGGCAGAAGCCAGGAGTTCAGACACCAGTGTTGCTAAGGGGTATCGTTTAACCCAGTTACTGTGTTGAGGAGGACAAATAGGCAGGCACTCTATGTAAATTACTGATTCTACATATACAAATATAGTTGGGCAAAGTGTAGGCAGATCAAGATTGAATGGTGAAAACTGGTGATGAAAACATTTCTTGGCAATTTCCTAACAGATTCAACTACCATCTTAAGCCATTATATAATCCAAAAAAAAAAAAAAAAAAAACATTTTATTAATAATAATAATAATAAGTGGCCTGACTTGTCAAGGTTGACAACTGAAAAATTTTCATCCCTGTTTTTTATGAATTTAAATTTATCAAACCGTTATAATTTCCATATAAGAGCCTAATAAAAACAATTTTAATAATGTATTATCCGTGTGTATATAATAAAACAAGAAGAAGAACGCAATAAAAATTTTTCGGCATGATCCAAGCAACACAATTTCAACCTAAGCAGAAATGTTGACAAGAAGCCAGGCCCGAGCCAAAAACACACGCCTAACACCTCCGGCCTCGTCGCCCAGCTCCGCCTCGCCGCCACCGGAACCCAGCCCCATCGTGAGTGCTGTGACGCCGGCCGTGGCAGTTGCGTCGAGCTCGAGCGACGAGTACTTCTCGCCGCCGACGACACCACCACCTGCGCGTCGACGGGGAGGATGCCGGCCGCCGGACCGCTTAGGACCTCGAGGCTTACCGGTCTCTGATAGGGTCCCAGCACCCGGCGGCAGTGTACAGCGCATGAAATGGACACAATCCATTAATGAAAATGTCATGCGCGCATACTTTGGGGCTACAGAGGGAGGAAACAACCTGACCGCGTACCGTGTCCGGATGCTCTCTTTGTTTCAGGTGCTTGAGCCAGCCGTCAACGTTTCGGCCCAACGACTTTCGGATCAGGTGCGGGTCATCCAGCGTAATCGTATGTTGGATGATACTGTACTTGATCGCCTCCGAACGGAAATGAGTAACCGTGTCACTGCCCCATCGTCGCAGGCTGTGGTGCCACCACAGCCCAACCATATTCCCATCCACGCTGACGAGGAGAGTAGTGACAGGGTTACAAACGTAAGTACCCAGTGCAATGAGCAATTGAGGAGTGCTTTGGAGTGTGCTATTCGGGAATATCGCTACATGCCACCCGAACTTAGGCCACGATTACCTCGTTTGCCCATGCATAACAAAAATAGGGCGCTGGTGGCTGTTCTGGATTCGCAGTTGTCAAACTATTTTGATGACTGCGAAGACCTCACTGATACACATTCGATCATGTACTGCGCGGCTGTAGCGGCATGTCGTGTAGCCCACGTCAGATTTGCAGATGACAGGGCTACACGACCGAAACCAGCCGTACCGGCTTGGCAGTGCAGGATCGAACGTCGTATTGGTGGGGCCAGAACACTCATTGGCAAACTAATTTGTTTCAGGGAGGGCAATAATCGCCCAAGAGTGATGCGCTTTGTGAGACGAGCATTTTTGGGGACTGACGTCAGCCCCCAAGACTATATATCCCGTGTCACAGAGCGCATCGACTTCCTGAAGCAAAAAGTGTTAGCATGGGCAAACCGTATTCGTAGGTACAGGCGGAGAGTGGAGCGATATACCCAGAACCGTACATTCCAAAGTAATGAAAGGTGGGTTTATCGGGCTTGGGAGCGACCCGACCAAGGTGTGACTGATACGCGCCTGCCGGATGATGACGCTATGTGTACATTCTGGCGCAGCATCTGGTCGGTGCCTGTCAGTCACACGGAAGGTGAATGGACTCGGGAGGTCGAACGAGCGTGCGATCCAATACAAGAAATGGGGGCTATCACGATCAGCCCCCAAGATGTAGCCCGTGCAGTCCGTCCGTTGCCAAACTGGAAATCTCCAGGGCCGGACGGGCTGCACAACTTCTGGAATAAGTGGCTACAAAGGTCGCACGCTCGTTTGGCATCTCAGTACCAGGCAGCCTTGGAGTCTGGTTCGCTACCCAAGTTCCTTACAACAGGAATTACCCACCTGCTCCACAAGGCTGGTAGTACCGCGGAACCCAAAAATTATAGACCTATTACATGTTTACCGACGGTCTATAAGGTTCTAACATCCATTTTGAGAGTTAAAATTAATAAACACGTCGATAATAACTCCATCATGTCGGCCTCTCAGAATGGATGTAGGAACGGGTCCCGCGGTACTAAGGAGCTACTCCTTATTGATATGGCCATTAGCCAACAGGTTCGGCGTTCCCGAAAGGATCTGTCGACATGTTGGATAGATTATAAGAAGGCCTATGACTCGGTGCCTCATACATGGCTCATGAGGGTGCTAGAATTGTATAAAATAGATATAACTCTACGCACCTTCCTGATGTCGTGTATGGGGCAATGGAGCACAGTCCTTCGCTATCCAGGATGTCGAAATATCCAGAGGAATAGCGAACCTGTACGGATCGAGCGAGGTATATTCCAGGGCGATAGTTTGAGTCCACTTTGGTTTTGCCTAGCCCTGAATCCTCTAAGCACGCTGCTGGAGAATTCAGGCTGGGCTATCGGTTGAAGAGAGGTGGTCAGGTTATATCTCACCTCCTTTACATGGATGACCTGAAGCTCTTTGCCCCCAGCAATCTTCAGCTGATGGAGCTACTGAAGGTAACTGAAACTTTTAGTAGTGCCATCAGGATGGAGTTTGGTGTGGACAAATGTGCGGTCATGCATGTAAAGCGAGGGGAGATTGTGGAATCCGTAGGAATTCAACTCGCGGATTCCATAAACCTGAGATCCCTCTCTCCAAACGAAACCTATAAGTATTTGGGTATGTCGGAAGCGTTAGGTATCAGCACTACTGACATGAAGCAATCGTTGAGGGAACGCTTCTTTGGCCGCCTGAAGAAGGTATTCAATAGCCTTCTTTCGGGCGGAAACAAGGTGCGCGCCTTCAACGGTTGGGTCATGCCGGTATTGATGTACTCTTTCGGCATACTCAAATGGACTCAAACGGAACTTGACGCCCTGGATAGACGGGTCCGTACACTGCTGACTGCATATCGAATGCATCACCCACGATCGTCGGTCATGAGATTGTATATCCCGCGGAAGTGTGGAGGCCGAGGCTTTTTAAATGCCAAAAACCTCCACAACCGCGAGATATGCAATCTCAGGGAATATTTTATAAACACAGACGTCGGTATGCATCGAGATGTAGTAGCAGTAGACAAGGGACTCACCCCACTCTCCTTGGCGAATGAGAACTGGCGCAGGCCTGTAGTGCTTGACACTAACGACCGCAGGGAGGTATGGCAAAGTAAGGAGCTTCACGGACGCTTTTTCCGGGCCCTACATGGGTCCGATGTAGACCAATCAGCGTCCGTAGCCTGGCTGCGTTTCGGTGACCTCTTTGGAGAAACCGAAGGTTTTGTCTGTGCAATTATGGACGAAGTTATCATGACGAATAACTACCGGAGATTTATCGTGAAGGATGGCACGGTTGACATCTGTCGGGCATGTCACCGCCCGGGTGAATCGATCCGCCACATTATCTCTGGTTGTTCTCGACTTGCTAACGAAGAGTACTTGCATAGGCACAACCTTGTAGCCAGGATTATCCATCAGCAACTTGCTCTGAAATACACTCTTGTGGAATCGGAGGTGCCGTACTACAGGTATGTGCCCGACCCAGTTCTCGAGAATGGCAATATCACATTGTACTGGGATCGGTCCATCATCACTGACAGGACTATTATCGCTAATAAGCCGGATATAGTGGTGGTGGACCGAATCGAGAGGCGTGCAATGATTGTTGACATAACTGTTCCGCATGACGGGAACCTCGTGAAAGCCGAGAAAGATAAGCAAATCAAGTATCTTGACTTGGCTCGCGAGGTTGTCGACATGTGGGATGTGGACACAGCGATCATTGTACCGATAGTCGTGTCAGCCAATGGCTTAATAGCCACGAGCCTCGACCAACACCTTAGGAGGCTCTCGTTAGGCGGCTGGATCAAGGGCCTGATCCAGAAAGCAGTATTGCTGGACACGGCTCGCATTGTTAGGAGGTTCCTCTCTCTGGAGCCCTGACCGCCGGTAGCTTGGACCCTGTTCCCGATACCGGTGGGCCTCTATTTTTTATTTTTTTATATTTTTAAATGTTTTTCTATTTTTGTGTTTTGTAAAAATATTTAAAAATGTAATTGATAAGAAAAGAGTTGAATAAAGGAGATAATAATAAATAAATAATCCCCAAACAGCCAATTACTGTCAACTATCAAAAGAATGACGTCAATTAAATAAACAGCTGGCAGAGTGACAAAGTTTAAGGTTCCTCTCAAGTCTCAAATAGTTGAGAATGTCTCTTATCATTAGCAAGTTTGATAGCGGCCATCAATTGGCCCCACGGTCGCAAGCTATATAACGTAATTACTTTCATCAGTTTCACTAAGGAATTTAACCATATAGATGCCTGGTCTTTTGGAAACTCATTAATTACTTAATAGTAAAACATCAAAACTGAAATAGACTGACAGCAAGCATTCACAAGATTCTAAATGACAAAACTCTAGGAAACTCAGTCACTCGGCTAGTAACTGTGAAAACTTAGCACACTTGAAACAATTGTGTTTTTAACTTATATATATCATCAAAAAATGTTGTTTCTAAAACAGCTTCATTTTATTTTCATTTGCTAAAAAGTAAAATACCTAACAATGCTCTATTCAATCTTTATTTTCCTCATTGTATTAAGCTTATGATACATCATATTTGAAATATAAGAGACCAACATTAACACTGGCGTCCATTAAGTCATTTTACGCCAAGACTCGGGCGCTAATGAGTATCCATTATATTTTCTTTCATCCATGAAAAGGAACATGACATGACTTTCACGTCTAATTTCGAGACATTTTATGAAATTATACGAGAATGTCACATCAGTTCCTTACTGATTTGCAAGTGACAGGTAAATAGAATTTTTCAACTGGCTTTTATTTTCCTCGTTTCAATTTTGCGACGAAATATGGCAATTAAGTTTGTTCAATGCTCCGAAATCGTCGGATGACGAATATAGACGAAAATGTAATTTTAAATTCGGGTCATTTTGTATCTCTGTTTGAGAATTTTGATTTTATGAGGTAAACAAATCGTAATAGGTATTAAATCAGACTGCAATAAAATACCAAAGAAATTCAACTGAAATCTCAATCACACCAATATCTCACTTCCTCATAACATAAATCATGCTTAAACAAGCCATCATCATTCATCTCAAGAATAGCATCAACCAAATCCCATAGTGATACCCTTGAACAAGAAGCCTTAATAAATACTCATTCAATTCACGAAATTATATTTTTCTCTCAGAAATCCGGAGTGGGATCGTCATCAATCATTCCGGTCCCCTTTTAATTTACACCGGAGTATTTTTCAGCTACTCATCTCTGTGTCGTTTATCACATTTGCCGGCCTCTGTTTCCGCCACCTATTGTCTTTAGACTCGGCACTGTGACCTGGTTTTGCTGTGTCGTGTACGCGTCCCAAGTTTGCGAGAGACAGAACAAGTTTTTAGGTTTATGGAGGATTTGAGGCTGAATTGGGCACTTAAAGCTTGAATGGCTGCGGGTTTTGTGTTTAGATTTGTGATTGGATTTAGAGTTCTGAATTTATTGTGACGGTTTAATATTCAAAACTAATGGACATTAAAAACGCAACATACCTGGCCTTTAAAAAAATCATACATTTTGTGGGAACTTTCACTTTGCATTTCTTCTGATCTGATTGATTGTCTTGCATTTTTCACGAACCAATTCAGAAATAAAGTAATATTTTACTTTAAAACATAACCTGTTAAGTGACATTGCCTTAACATCACCTCCGTCTAAAACCAACATTCACTACGTACATTTTTTACCAAAAATGAATATCAAACATCTTTAATTCAGGTACCTCCCAACCAAGAGCAAAGTCGTTATATTCATCATTACATTACACAACCGTTGTAAATTCCTTTGTGTCTAATGTGGGTACCGCAAAACTTCTTTGAGCCCGTAATGTTGGGAAAGGTGAGAGCGTCTTGTATACATAACGCTAATGCGCAATTTTGAAGCGGATCTCTGCGAGGAACGTTTCAGGACATCACACAGTACGGGACCAAGTATGCTCCCTTGGGGTATGCCTTGTTGACAATCGTAGGTATGCTTAAGGCTTGATTGAGTTTTGATGGAGTAATTGCTAGGCTCGTTGCGAATAGCCCATTAGATCGTCTAATGCGAGCAGATAAGGTCCTAAAGAGGCTGTTACTTTTTATTTTATATCCTGATAGACTTTAAAATTATATTAATGTTGTCAATGGCCGATAAGAAATTACGGACTGATGCTGTCTGCTAATGTCTTGCAATAAGCTGAAAATATGTTTATTAAATTACCTATCGATACAGAGAAGGTAAAAGATAATGTTATAACCCTCTCATCTTGATGAAATCGAATAAAAAAGATCACACAAAACCCACAATACATGAATATACTAACACTTGAAAATTGAGAGATAGACGAATCGATTTTACTCCATTAAAGGCACAATGCGGAAACCTTCACAATAATAAGTGTAACACAACAAATCTACATATCACACGTTCCATTAACTTCTCATCCTGACTGAACATTGATATATCTACCAAGCCCCTGATCTGTAAAAGCAACTTTACGTCCAAGAAACAAAGATCAAAATTGAATGTGACAAGGTTTTGACGTGCTCAATTATTTTCGTGTTATATATGCCTTTTTCGTGTGATAGCGAAAAGGCCTGTAGGAACACACTGTGGCGAACGAGTTCATATTGATATTCGATACAGCTCAAGTGATTCTTTTACTTTATGGGTTCGCTGTTGACTGATATTTCTGTATGGGATATGTGGAAATCCAGGCCGTATCAATGCTATTCATACCATACATCACAACCTTCGTAGATCAACAGTACTATATGAAGAGACAATTTCGTACTTGGATAGATTCGGCTCACAAATCTAAAGAGTCATCAATAAAGAAAAAAGGTCTCATAGCTCTCATAAAAATATTTTTATCAATAAACAAGATTTGTATTGTTGATATAATATTCAGTAGTATTTGCTTAAACTTCGTGAATATCTTGCATGTTATTTTTACGTGCATTATTTTGTGGGTCACTCAAGTCCGGAGCTCGTGTTTCTTCATGTATGATGTTTAATTTACAGTTTCCTATTAGAATATTAGTCTTCTCCGATATATACATAATGTACCTATTTCATTCAAGACAGTACAATCAATATCTCTAATTAAGACAGTCAGTAGGCACTTTCATCGAAAATCGATGTCACTTAGATATTCTGGTGTGTCCAAATTTAAACCTTCAGTTACATAGTTTGCGGACAGAGTCTGTTCGTAAACGTTTCATGGTAAACCTTTGTGAATTTTAAAGTATTCCGCTCTTTAAAAAAACAATTTTATCAATGAAATTCAGTGCTCTGGTTATCAATAAAAGCATCACATAACTTTAATCAGATAGATTGCAGCATTTCTTATTTCACAATGAACCCATCGACTTGTATACGATCTTGTCTGATTATAAGCGATGGATGAGCTGATAAAACGTAGTCGTAATAAAACTATGGAAGATCCAGATGAGAATGAGGTTAACTTATTAGTAACATAAGAACCTTTAAAGCATATCCTTAAACAAAACCCTAACACAAGTACATACCAAAAATGATGACTAAACAATCAAAATAGTATTTGAACCGATTCAACAGTGCCTATTCTTCATTACCTTCCAATAATTCACAACCTCTCGCAAGCCTCTCCGTGACGCTGGGAGTATGACGGCGCTCTTAAGCTAAGACGTGATTTATTTCCAGGATTCCTCTGTTCTGTTACACAACGTTTTATTTGGACTTCTGTGTCAGTAATGGTAGTCAGTTGGAGTTACAAGGCATTGGCTGTAATTTGATGTGTTTTGTGTTGTTGGCGTTTTTGTTATTCTTAGAGGTTTAATGAAAAATGACAATTAAATTAACTGTATTATTCCTTCTCGTTCTACTTACCACAGTGTGTCAAGACGAAACTCTATTATAAGTGACTGTTGCCAGTTATGACATATAGTATTGAGACTTAGTCGCTCACAATGGGCGTTATCAGAAGGTTTAACGTTGTCTAAAGGGCGATGGAGAGGTCTATGCTCGGAGATTCAGCTTCGGGAATCCGATGGACGTGAGACGCACAGGGCCGATCAGTGTTGCGACGCCTAGGAGAAGCCTATGTCCACTAGTGGACGTCTTTCAGCTGAAGTGATGATGATGACGATGATTCCTTCTCATCCCAATAGTATGTATCATTCTTGAAGCCTATTGTGTATTTAAATAGAAATATCCATAACCACAGATTCTAGCCAAAAAGATTACCAATTGTTCATAGAGTTGGTAATTGTCACACGCAGATTCAAAAACTTTTCAGACGAAGATTCTGTTCGGTAGAGCTATCGTTAGTACAACTTGAGTTACTTGAATAGACATTTTTTCCAAATAAACCTTAACAATTTATCTTGATTTTGTTGAAACGAGACATAACAATATAGAAATTGCATAAAATCTTTGTCTGCATTAATAAAATGATCATGTCATAAGGTATCCAGGACTTCTGCACAAATGAGGTACTATCCGTACGTCATATTGGCTACTAAAATCCACCACCTAAATGATGATTTACCAACGTCCTTCACTATGTAATCTCCTAAAACCAGCCTAAAAACACCACACCCAAACTATCTCCGACCTTTATGTACGTACAGTTACATCAAGTAGCCGTTTCCAATACCATTATTTTGCGAGCTTTCCAACCGTTTCCCATCTAAGAGAAAAGAAGTTGGTACATAGGCGAAACGTAGATACATTGGGTGCCGACTCAATAAGATAAATTACTTTGTTATCTAGTTATTTACGGATCTCATTTTCTAGTTTAGCTCTTGGCTTTGGACATGTAGAAATGATCAAAGTAATTGTTTTTGTGTATGTGTTTTGGGTTATAAACACAAAAAAATAATTTGATATTACTGTATTCAGTTTTTAAGAAATGCTAATAATCTGTGTTTTTCAAATTGCAAAATTTAACTAAAATTGTTTTGCTTAAGTTAACAACGAATTGCAAATCCAGTGGATTTATTAAAGTATAATAATACGCTCTGTAATAGAGTTAGCGTGGCGGTGGACAGGACGGTATGTGTTGAGAACGAAACGTTTCGCTCCCTTTTGTTATTTCGTTGCAACACTGTGTCAGCAAGCTGTCATCGATTTGACTGCTTTCGATGGAGTTTGACATTGACAGAGGACTTATAAGAACGTGTTTGCCGGAACTAGACGTGACGATTTGGCTTTGGGCTGGTCTTGTTTTAAAACTAATAAAACACCAGTCAATCGTTCGCCGGAATTGTGTCTCCGTCCGCGAGTGGTATTGTGCTCCGCCTGTGTGTATTTTGATTTTCGCCGCGCAGCGAGGCGCGTGAAATATACTCAAAAAGCATTTTGGCAGGAGCGTGTCCAGGTAAGCAGTGTGAGGAGAGCAGTGGTTGCCCAGTGGTATCGGCCGCGACATACAAGTTGTAGGTCGTGGGTTCAATCTCAGACAGCATTTGCCACTTTGTGTAAATTATTTCATGACCACTGCTTTCAAAACGGTGAAGGAAAACATCGTGAGGAAACCGGCATGTCATAGAACCAAAAATTCGAAGATGTGACATCCACCAAACCGCACTGGGCCCGCGTGGTGAATTACGGCCCATTCCCTCTCACACAGAGGTGGCCTGTGTCCCAGCAGTGGGAACATTAATAGGCTGATGATATGATGTGATGTGTGTGTGTCCAGGTGTCTGCAGGGAGTCTCGCCTCAGACCACGTCCCTTATCCCTTTATTATATATATATCTTCCCCTGTAAACCCCGACCACACGGGATTGACCAGGAGATCACCGCGGGAACAAGGGTAAGTGCATAGTTGTAAGTAGCACTTTCCACCTGTCAGACAGGAACCAGTATTTCTAAAGAACAAAACCCCTAGCTTTCCACTGCTGCGCATCGCAGTTTCGCGGGTATGGACTTGATGGGATCCAGGAGTCGCAGCACTGCTATAGGCCCCAGTTTTCGCCTCTTGGCTTTGTGATCCAAAGGCCTGTATTAAACAGTATGGAAGAAGAAAACGTGTTGCACCGATCCCAAGTAACTTGGGACAAGAGCAGGCAGAAGAATATGCTAATTTAACAATTAGAAACCTATTATGCTTTCGAATATGTAAATAGCCAACTTTATCCTTCTGACTGACTGACTCCTAAATAATTTAAAAATGGCTGTAATAGGTTTAATTGAAATAAATGCTTTGATTTTAATCACGCAGAAGTTTGATAAGGAAATGAAAGAAAAGTAGTGTATATTTGTCACAGAAAAAGGCATATATATACATATGTTTAGCTTAACCGTAACGTTAGTTAATATTTGTAGGTAGTATTTAAAAAAATGGAATAAACCAGGAAAAACATAAAAACCTAAATCAAAAAGAAATATGATAAATGGAATTAAGAAGCACCACTTATTAGTAAGTTCCGGTCAATCTTTGAACCAAAATCCTCATAAATATGATATCAAAGTAAATATAATATTAATTTCACCCAAACGCATCTTTTCAATACCATATTTGACAACGGAATGCCGTCCTTATCATGAGGGTCGCTTCGCCTTTGTATGTACAGCGATCGTTTGCCTGTAGAAAAATGTGGGTAGCATGGAAATTCCTCTGATAAAGATATTTTGGTCTGTGGGTCTATAATGCCGTTCGGGTTTTTCGTTTTTCTTGAGCCACTTTAAGGTAAATAGTTTTTTGGCGAAAGCAACTTTTTCAGCAAAAACCTGAGGATCTTTAAGTCAAGATTAAGGATTCTAGGAAACCGTGTTCCATTTTCGAACCCATCATCACTTATCATCAGGCAACAGACAGTTGTCGAACGCGAACCTGTACAAGGTGTAACTTTTTAGTGATATCAGCGTTGGTCCCATAATAAATGTTTATTATGAGTATTTTAGGGCGCAAGGTACGACACGCAGCGCAGCAGTTAATCGCTCAACCACTGCGCCAACGCAGTGGTTGAGCAATTGACTGCTGCGCTGCGTGTCGCGGGTTCGATTCCCGCACTGAACAAATATTTGTATGACCTACAGATAGTTGTTCCGGCTCTGGGTGTTGTGTATGTAAGTGTATATGTTTGTAAACGCACCCACGATACAGGAATAAATTCCTAGTGTGGGGCAACGTTTTTAAAAAGAAGGAGTAATGTTCAATTTTCAGAAAATGCGTTGTTTCGTTAAAGTGTGTACGAGTCGATAAATCACTTCATTGTCCTCAATTCAAAATAGTCATAACAAAAATATTTTATCAAATAAATTATTCCTTAAAATCGAACATGGTTTTCCTCTTACAACAAAATAGCTTGTTTACTAGTTTTCCAAAAAATTACTATTTTAATTTATCTAAACGGTAAACAGTGATTAAGTAACTAGAACAATAATTAATATCCGTTGGGTAAAACTGGGGCTTCACGAGCATTCGCTAAGCGATGCTATGATAGATGACCGACGCGTCATAACAGAGGGGACTGGAAACGAATCGCCCTTTTTGTTGAGGCTGATTTGATGTAAATTAATGTTATTTTTTTAGAGGACTCTAAATCTAAAAATAAAGAGTCTAAATCTAAAAGTTTTTTACATTTTATTTAAGTACCTGGGCGACCGAGCTCTGCTCGGGTGAAAATAGAGAAGAGGACGTTTTCTAAAGATGAAACCTGGATCGATTTATCGCCCCCGAAACCCACCACAAACTCAATTTCATGAAAATCATTGTAGCCGTTTCCGAGATTCAAATTATATATATATATATGTATCATCATCATCATCATTTCAGCCGAAAGACGACCACTGCTGGCTATATATACAAGAATTGCTCGTTTAAAGGTATTAGATAGATACATAGATAGGATTAGATAGATAACATTTTTCTGCACGTGGCTTAGCTCCCGTAACCGAGCCCATAGGAACTGTGCATATTTTTGGATAAAAAGTATAGTCGTAGTAGGCTATAACACTCCACTTTAGTTTGGCTTTGTATCAGTGTAAGAATTTTCGTACTAAAATCAGTCATTTCAGATACAAACATTTAAACAATTTGACCAGTTTATAATATTAGTTTTAATTATTAAAAAAATCTCTTTAAATACATAACAACCATTGAATGTAAATCTGCTCTGAAAATCATGATCACCGCACAAGATGTCACAAGAGTAGGTACTTCCAAACGCTACGAAACGACTGCTACGAAATGCCACGTCTACGAGTACTACGCCGTAGCAACGCGCTACGATCTACGTGCTACGCGTCGAGCCAGCCCTTTCGCTTCCTCGCTCGTAAATCTTACCTTACTTACGTATATTCGCCGCACCTGACCTTTTTCGAGGACATTACCATTGAACATATTTCGTATCTAGATACTACTTTTTTCGTAGTGAGGGAATGGTTTTTAGCTTCTTTTGTTAAACCATCCTGGTAGAAGTCAGAAAAACGCTTTGTTTAGATTACAGAAACAGGACCGATATTTTTAAAGAACATCTTCATTCTAATATAACTCTCAATCTGCTAAAAACACGTATGCCGTTTTTCGCTGAGAATTGATGAGAGTATTTTTCAAACTCTACTTTATCATGGAAACAACATTATAAGTACGAGAATACTACTGAAGATTTGAAAAAGTTCGAAGAATGTAAACACGCGCGACTAGCGCGGCGAGTTACACTAGGTGATTTACTATCTTATAATATTCGATAGAACAGCTGATTTTGGCACTGATGTGGTGTTTAAAAGATATTGTGACTTAACATCATTATGTAACGATATGACCCTGAATCAAAGATGTCATCATATTTTTCATCTGAACATAAGGTCGATGAGAAAACATTTCAATGAGTTAAAACTAAAGTATTAAGTAAACTAAACAAGTAAGTAAGTGTTGGAAGGAAATATGTGTGAAATAGATATTTTAATATTATAATTAATACTAAGTGAGATTTTTTTTTATCTTAAGATAAGATAAGATATTTATTTCTGTAAAAACAAAAGTATACAATAGAATTGCATGGTCTTAAAATAACATTTGGTAATAGGTTCTACATGTTTTGCCTTTCAGGGCGTACAAAAAATTGTATTTGGTCATATTAACCGTTTGAATTTATACAATTAACAAAAAACCATTATTTAACCCACTTTCATGCAGTCGATTATAAACAATCTATAGAAAAACCTTAAAACTAAAAAAAAAATGGTACAGTTTTGAGATTGAGAAAATGTCATAATGTTAGGCATTAAGTACGATCATTTAAAAATTCTGTTAAGCTATAATAACATTTTGCTATCAGGTATTTTTTTAGATGTAGTTTAAATAGAGTTGTGGGTATTTGTCTAATAGAGAGATAAATATAAAGAAGGAAGAACTATCATTATACCAGATACCGGGCTATAACACATACATACATACGAGAGAAACTACCAAAGGAGGAGTAATATTGATATACGGAAAGGATAGACTTAACTTCGCTGCCAAAATAGTGAAGACTGACGCTTTAGAAACACTGCACGGTCAGCTTAGAACGGAAAAGGATATAACGCACATAATTGCATATACAGACCACCTACGAAAAATAAGTTACTGTTCATAGAACAATTGGAGACTATAGTAAGATCTATTCCTGTATTTGAAAACGTCGTAGTGGTTGGAGACAAACATTGATATTCTAAACGTAGTAAATTCGACCACAACACATAATACCGAACACAGAGATAACACGCGAAGCAATCGTGGACCTACAATCGTCGTGCTTGGACCATGCGTGGGTGCGAGCGGGGCGCAGTGAGTGCGGGCCGTCGTCGTATGTGCTGGAGACGCATATCTTCGATCATCATGCCGCGGGACTAGTACTGGCTGCGAGCGTAAGCAAGTCTATTGTGAACTCGGACACTCGGTATGTGATTAATAATAAGATAGGATCGGTCTCAACTGTTGTCTATTGATTGCCCTTTAACTATTTATGATAAGTTGCAAAGTACTTTTAATGAAATTTATAAAAATAGTAAGACCCGAACCCGAACGATAGCTATGAACTTAAAGAATATGTTGTAGTATAGGGACAGATTGTTTAGAGATTGGAAAGATACACCTAAGAATAACACAAAAAGATTAGAGTACACACAATTTAGGAATAGGGTAAACAAATTGATTTTTAAAGAAAAAAATAAGTTTCGGCAAGAAGAAATAAAGAATTGTAATGGGGACCCAAGGAAAATTTTGGAAAAAATGAATAGCTGGACAGGTAGAAAATATGCAAATATAGATGATATAGTTAAGAGATACTTTGGCGGTAAAGACAATGTATAATATATGTAGTAAATTTAAAGATACATTTACGGAAGAAATTATTAATGTATAACACAATTGTATTATTAAATTATTGGATAAAAATAATTACCTATGTTAGGACATGTAATGTAACTTTTAGTTTTAAACCTGTATCCAGCAGTACGGTGTGCAAAGTTATCGATCAGCTGGGCAATGATAAGGCGCCGGCATTGATTGTATACGAGTAATGGACTTAAAATAATAAAAAATAACATCTCACCAGTCTTGTCGTCTTTGTAAACCTGTGTTTATCGAAAGGGGTATACCCAAGCTAACTTAAAAAAAGCATTAATTAGGCCCATCTTCAAACAGGGGTTGTGCATTCGGATTTCGCTAACTATCGGCCTATCGTTATCCTGTCAGTGATAAATAAAATAGTTGATAAAATAGTGGTCGGTCAGGTTGGCGAATTCCTGGAACAATATTAATATACTGGCAGATGCGCAACACGGATTTAGGCGGGGCCATAGTACCATGTTAGCGTTGTCACAGTTTTCTGAAGACTCGAACAGCAGCCTGGATCAGGGTCATCAGGTCTTGGCGCTGTTCATCGACTACAAAAAGGCTTTCTACACTTTGGGCCACGAGGTGCTATTGCAGGCCATGGACGAGTGTGGGATCACGGGCCGAAGACGAAGGTGATGCATGTGCACTCGCCGCATAACCACGTGGTGATATCGGTATCGTGGGCCACACTTACGAGTGCATGCACGTAGGGAATGTTAATTGTACTTGTCAGAGTATTGAGTATGTCGATAAATTTAGGTATCTGGGTTTGTGGGTGGACCGCAACATGAACTGGATGACACAGGTCGGCGCAGTGTGCACAAAACTTAGGTCAGTCTTGAGCAAGTTTTATGTCCTAAAGGCGCCTTTGAATAGGAAAATGCTGCGTGTTATTTATTTTGCCCTCGCCAAGTCCTTTCTCAGTTATAGATTAGAAACGTATGGCCGCACCTTTAAGACTTATCTAAACAGCATATGATGAAATATCTGGTTAGTCGTAAGGTTAAACTTGAGTGTAAAGATAATTATGAAAGGCTTTTTGTTGCTTGAATGTAGGGTTCTTCCTGTACATGAGAAAGTCAGATACTTGGCGGTTCTCGAGCAATTTTATAACGACCAATATAAGGTACATGTGCAAAACACTTACAATAATAAGCGTGAGGGAACGTAAGTTCGTGCGAGCACCGGTTAAAAATTATTATGGTAAGAGAACTAACAAGTATCTGATCCCTACAATTTTAAATGACCTGGATTGGCTACGTAAAGAAAATGCGAATATGACTAAAAGAACCCTAAAGAATAAATTGAAAAGTGTACTGCTCAAGGAAATAGCCGCTAACTGTGATGAATAACACTTGAAATTGAAATCATATTTGTTTATTTTGTTTTTGAAATGTATTCAATGATTGGTACTGTTTGTTATTATTTTAGTGATTTTATTTTATTTGATATAAATAATTTTATCTTATCTGATTTGAATGATCTCTATGGAGTTTATCTTTCAACATCTGTGGATACCAATAAAATCCATTCAGTCAATTAACTTACGTGGTGGCCCAGTGGCTAAGACCTCGCCTCTCTTTGCTTCAAATTCAGGCAAGTACCAATGTGACTTTTTTAAATTCATATATGTACCTTCTAATTTATCTTGGACATCACAGGCAACGGTGAAGGAAAACATCGTGAGGAAACCAGGACTTATATATGTTAATGTAAGTTTGAAATAGCCAAGTCAGAGGCCTGTGGGGTTCTCAGAGGCGGCTTAATTAACTCTGACACCAGAGGTGGGTGGGTTCTTCTTCTTTTTCGTGTGTGGATGTGGATCCACACACGAAAAAGAAGAAGAAGTCAATTAATATAGTCAAAATATATTCATCCAACCAACTGAATAAAATCAATAACCAACTTTGTTTCTCCATCCTCCTATATACCCAGACTACCTAACACGCTTTTATTTAAAACGTATCGCAAATTCACAATATACGAGACATTTAAAGCCAGATATTTCACAGAGTCACTCGTCCGATCCTTTATTACACACTAAAGCGCTTAATCCTGCAATCAATATTGAATTTCGAGTATCGGTCGGTGACAAATTAGCCGTGAAATGGCTAAATAGAGGGCGCTACCTAACTATTATGTACGTTTAGTTACTATAGAATAGGTAAATGTGATAAAACATGATGTAATACAGAAGAACACGTTTAATATGATAAGAATAGAATAGAAAACATTTATTCTACCGAGACACAACACAACAGTAACAATCACAAAGTAGCGGAGAAGAGCAGTAAAACTAATACAAACAAGGTTCAAGAAGAGTTACGCAAGTTGTATGATGTACACAGGTCTACTTTGATACGGGTATTGGTATGAGAATCTCTCATGGTGTGTGTAAAAATATGACGTGGTCGAAAAGATGTACCTCCTAGACAAAGTGACAATATATCAGCCAAATAAATTGTCGAAAAGTCAAAATGTAGGGGACCTACCACGTGACACTTCGGTTGCGCATGACAATCCTGTGGGATTGGCATGCGCAACCGAAGTGTACGCACGAATGAACACAAACATAGTGAACACGAACATCGAACACTGTGTTCGCACGTGCGTACCAATAACGAACATCAAACACTGTGTTTTTCAAAAATGTTCGTGGCGATCCAATTTGACGGTGTTCGGAGAAATTTGATGAAAATAAACAATAGCAACATTGTATTTTCACTGTTGACCACTTCCAATAGTAACCTATGGTTACTGAGGAGTTGAGTGCGAACACAAGTACAAACCAAATGTTCCGTGATCTATTTTCGTGTTCAACATGTTTTGTTCGTTCGTGCGTACACGGCTTTACATTTTTGATTGTCGACAATCATTGAAAAAAATCACAAAATTTATCACATCACATCGCATTGTTTAAAGCCTAAGGTGGTACCGGGATGGCTGCCCAGATTGCGAATAGATGAATAATCTAAGAGAATATTATTTTCCTGCGAAAATTATTAGTTTTTGCTACTGCATAGCGGAAAGAAGACTACCAATAGTATCTGGTTACATTGTGAGTAATAATTTTATAAGCTTATAAAATACTGCTATGATTATTTTCTTGCTGACCAAATTATATAATTTAATATTTAAATTAGGTTTCCTTTTTTCCTATGGGGGTAAGCAATCTAAGTAAGAAGATTCAAGCAAGATTCAACACATTAATTGCTTTGTGGCTCACAGCAACAGTGATAAGTAGATCAAATCTAACTTTGACAAGCAGTGACTACTTTACACCTGTATATAAAATTGGAGCCCAGCGCTGGCACACGGCGCCGTGGCGCTATCTACTGGTTTCATCTTACAAAGTTCTCTGTGTTTCGTTTTTGTCCAAAATAATAAAAAGAAGCCAACAAATACGACGCGACGACCCACCCGTTGCCTAGGCGACGGTTGCATAGGGCGTAGGCCTCCCACAGCCGTCATTATAAGACATTTGTGTGTGTCAATTTGATATTTTTATTTGTGTTTTTATATTATACATCTTTTTTATGAGTTCTAGTGTATGTAATATCGTGTGTATAGTTTTATAATAGGGTAAGTTTTATTTTATTTTTGTGTTAATGAACAATGCAGTCTGTAGCGATGCCGGCATCTGTAGCAGTCAACCTGCCACATCCGTTGAGGTTCAGCTGGTGAGATGTCCCCATTGCTCACAGGCACGATTTTTTAAAGGCGAACGGGGGCTGAGGATACACTATGGCAAGGTTCACAAACCACATAGTGTACCTTTGTGCCCTCCAGCCACTTCCCAATCTTTTGAACAGACCCTTTGGAAAACATTATCAAAATTAAAAAATTCTACTCCGGTATTGAAGCGAGTTCCTCGGGGTGCGAGACGGTCCGTTGCTTTGAGTCTGGCGCAATGCATCCGTCTTGTGACCCAAGAGAACTCAAATAGTGCCTGGGAGCAATTGCTCACCTTCCCCTATAGGATTCTGCACGTTAAAAAAGATTTGGCACTGAAAAAAACACTTACAAATCAAATTAAAGAAAACTGCAACAATTCGACCACAATTTTGACTCAAAATTTACAACCATTCAATAACCTTTTACAGAAAGACATATGTTTTCACGTGGAATCCAAACTAGGTGAAGGTGACATTAGGGGTGCAGCGAGGCTACTTTTTAGCAGTGATGTGGTGGCGCCCTACTCTCCAGAAACAATATCTGCTTTGGAGAGTAAACATCCAGCGCCTGCGGATGACCTTACCTTCCCAGACCCCCCCGAAACCCCTCATCCTGATTCAACTCCTTTCAAAATTTCAGCCACCCAATTGATTGCTGCCGTGAGCACCTTCCGAAGCGGTTCCGCCGGCGGTCTCGACGGCCTGACTCCACAACACTTAAAGGATCTGTTAAGTTCAGGCGCCGGGGAAGCTGGTGAGTCGCTTTTGAAGGAGCTTGCGGCACTAGTCAACTTAATGCTCTCCGGCGGCGTGAACGATGCCGTCGTCGATGTCTTGTACGGGGCCAACTTATGTGCCCTGCGCAAGAGGGACGGCGGCATTCGTCCTATTGCCGTGGGGTGCACCTACAGGCGTATGGCAGCCAAAATTTGTTGTAAGCTTTACGGCCAAAGGCTTACAAGCAGATTCCAGCCCCTACAGCTTGGCTTTGGCTCTAGAGGGGGCTGTGAGGCTGCCGTACATGCCCTTTCTACCTTCCTAAATTCCAGCCAGGGTGAGGTCATCCTCAAGGTTGACGTTAAAAACGCCTTCAATTCCATCAACAGGGACACTTTGTTGGCTGAAGCAAAAAAAGAACTGCCAGAAATTTTCGGTTTTTTGTGGCAATGCTATAGGCACCCATCAAAATTATTGTACAAAGAAAATGTTTTGCAATCTTCAGTTGGTTGCCAACAAGGTGACCCTCTCGGGCCAGTCATTTTCAGTCTGGCTATTCATCCCATTATTCAGAAACTAAATTCGAAATTTAACTTATGGTACTTGGATGATGGAACACTAGGAGGTGACGTAGACACCGTTTTGGCAGATTTCAAATTCCTGAAAGAGCAGTTTAAATCCATCGGCCTAGACCTCAACCACACCAAATGTGAAATTTTTCTTAGTGACAATACCGACAGACAACCGACCCTACAGAAATTCTATGCAATAGCCCCAGAGATCAAAATTTTAGATAAAAGTTCACTGCACCTCCTAGGTTCCCCAATTTTGGAAGACAGTTTTTCTTCATTCATTGATGGCAAAATTAACCATTTTAATGATATTTCGGATAGACTCTCCAAAATTAACCTTCATTCGGCTTTTACTCTTATTCGGTATTGTTGTTTTGGACCAAATTTTATGTATTTTCTCCGCTCTTCCCCTTTATGGAAGCAGCCACATCTCTTGGAAAAAATTGACGAAATTATTCGATGCACTCTGACATCCATCTTAAATGTGGCCTTGGATGATCGAGCCTGGATGCAAGCTACACTACCCATTCGCTTTGGCGGGCTCGGCATCCGCAAAATTTCTAGTATAAGCCTACCGGCGTTCCTGTCTTCGGTCCACAGCACTGAAACGTTAACCACAAAAATTTTATCCCTTTCTCTGGTTGACTTTGAAGTGCCTTGCTCGACCGACGCAGTGTGCGCCTGGAAAGTGGCTTGCCCGAATACGGCGTTGCCCGAGAACCCATCTTCCCAGAGACAGTGGGATGAGCCGCTCTGCAGATTGGTACGGAATAAACTTTTAAATACGTCCACCAATACTGCTGAGCGTGCCCGCCTGCTGGCTGTGGGAGAGTGGGAGTCGGGCCTCTGGCTACAGGCACTACCGTCACTCAACATAGGTACTATGTTGAGTGACAACACCTTCCGGATCGCTACATGTCTGCGTTTGGGTGCTCCTAGCGGAGCTCCACATCGTTGTCAATGTGGTGAAGCAGTCGACCGCCTCGGTCACCATGGCCTATCCTGCAGTAGGAGCGCTGGCCGGATAGCACGGCACGCCAGCATTAATGACATCATACGTCGGGCTCTTGTCACCGCTGGGGTGCCAGCTGTTTTAGAACCCAATGGCTTGGCACGCGACGATGGGAAGAGACCAGACGGGATGACCATAATGCCTTGGAAGGTGGGTAGGCCTTTGGTGTGGGATGCAACATGTGTCGACACCCTTGCGCCATCCCATCTTCTTAGCACGGCGGGCTGTGCTGGGGCGGCTGCTGCTGGTGCAGAAAACCTCAAACGGCGCAAATATAACAACCTTATTGGAAGTTATATGTTTGAGCCGTTTGGGGTTGAAACTTTAGGTCCATGGGGTCCGAGTGCGCATCGACTTTTTCGAGAAATTAGCACAAAGCTCGTCGACTCTTCACGTGACCAGAGGGCTGGCCTTTTCTTCGGCCAGAGAATCAGCATTGCCATCCAACGTGGCAATGCTGCCAGCGTTCTGGGCACTTTTCCCCTTGACATCGATGTGGACGAATTTTTTGATGCACAATGAGCTCTTTTCCGTCTCCCTTTTCTATTTGTATATAGGTTTGTTTTTTTTTTTTAGAATAATCAATTGTATATATGTTAATATAAAATGGTATTTGTGCAGGACGTAGCGTGTTCATTGGCCCCGAGAAAAGAAGGGCGTAAACCTTCTGGCCATTGCCGCTGAACGCCCCATCCACATCAACGAAAATAAAGGTTCTTGGATGCCTGGCTGCAGCAGTGACGAAGGGTTGCAAATCGACTCTAACGATTCAACGATGTGTTGGCTGTACTTGAGTTATTTCCAGATTCTGGGTTGCCTACTTCTGGATCAGCACTCCTGGTGTCCAGGTTCCGAGGTTCAGCTCGACAGGATCGAAAAGGGATGTCTTCATAAGGGTTGAAGTTGATGAATTAAATGAAACACTAAGTTATTCAGTACACGGCACGATTCTAGGGCTCTCAACAATTTCTGAGACGTGATTCTATATAAGAATTACTTCTTATTTACTAAGACAAGTACAAGCGACTAGCTTTGGATGACTACAAATTCTATTTGGGCCCGGGGGTTCTTTATACCCTCGCATCGTGCCATTATTGAGAGCCCCGCAAATTCTCGCCGAAAATAATTTTTAATTATGTAAAAACCCTTATACATATTTGGTAAATAGGGTTACCGCACCCCTTCCATGGTGCTATCAATAGCTGGATTTCTTCGTACTGTAACACAGTAACGCCCCCTATCTATGTATCTAATCAATATACCTAATTTCCAGGTATTGATAGCTTCCCTAGACTATTTACATGAAATTAAAGGACAATTCCCTTTATTTCCCAGTTAAAACCTTAATAGCTTTTAACCTAGCCTAAGGATATCTATAGGTTGGGTTGACCTGCTGGTGCCAATAGCAGGCTGTCTGTTGACGTCTAGAAAAAGCTTATTTTCGGGAATCTTCTATGGGATATCATCCCCTATGTAATGAATCTATAAATTCCTAAGTCATTTCACCGACTTTAGGACCTCCTACTTAGGCTTACCAGACAATCACCGCTTATTATGGGGATTCTGGTAGCCAATAGACCACACTTTACATTTCCAGTGCTTATGTAAGTCTATCTAGGTCATATGCACATAAGGTGCCTCGCTATGTACAAATTTGGCAGCTGGTCACTTTCTTTGCGCCCAGCTACCAGAGAAACTAGGTATAATAACACTAATAAGATTGGGACGACACGATGGTGCATTTAACGGGCCATCGGGAGGTCCCCAAAAATTCCTTATTTTCGGAATTCCCAGGGGTGTATAGTCCCAGGGAATGCCAAAAACTGACTAAAAATTACATTTCCAGAAACCTATTTTCTGGAATTGTACTTAAACTACTTGAGCGATTTTCGCTCCAAAGTGATGGCTTGGTAGCTAGTCCAGCAAGCCATCCGAAAGTACTTACACCATGAGTACATCTATTCCCTTCATGGAGTTATTCCACCTGAAGGGTCTACAAATTTCAACGTTTTGCGTTGTTTACATTTTTCACGGCTGCCTATCTCGTTGACTATCCAAGCGATTCTTCCCATCTAGAAACCGCCTGGAAGCCCTTTTAGCAAGCTTTCCAATGGTAGTACTTTTACCAGTACACCTATATGTTTCTAGGTACTTAGGGCACCTAAAACCGAAAGCGATTACCAAAACCAGACAAACAGCAGTTTTTCTATTATATACTGACTTGATATCTCAAGTAAATGGGCTTTATATAAAAGACTTCGCTAACTATGAGGTGTATATAGGCTTCCTGTCTCGGTCTAGGTCCCCCATATACCCTAAAATGACCTGAAACCATATATTTGGTGTTTGAGATATCAAGTCAATATTCTTATTTACATAGCAGAAACTATGTGGTCTTCACATAGTTTCATCATTATGTACTGATTACATGTCCAGTACATAGGATAAGCCCTTAAAAACATGATTTTAATTACTATAATATTTTCAAAAAACTCCAAAACTATATATATCGTGGTGCTCCATCTGACGGGCCATTCGGAACTAATCCGTCGCCGAGCACAGACGTATCGTATGACAGAAATTTATGTTTTTTACTATGATAACTCTTATCAGTATGCTTTCTAATGATTTTACTCTGTTAAGGGTGAACTATTGAACCCTATGACATACTGACAAATACTAAAAACATTATACTATTATCTCAAAAAATGTAGGTAAAATTTTAGTATAAATATAGACGGGCCTCTAAAATTCATTTTAGTATCAGATGGCGCGCCGTGGTGAGCAGACATGTCTACACATACAAACTTTAACTTTTTATGAACCATTTAGTATGGTTGATGACGCTTCGTCGCGAACATATCTCCCGCCGTGCAGTGCTGTGTCGACTCGCTGTGTCGACTCGAAGTGTTGTCGGCGCGGCGCTGCATTCCTTCGGTGAGCGACGGACGGCATTTCTCGGCTGCCGGCCAGGCCCACCGAGAGGACGGTCGCCGCTCCGGCATCTCTGGTTACTGGGGCAGTGGGACGAGTTTCTTCACCGGACGCTTCAAGGTACCGCCAAGTGTGCGTACCTCAGCAGTCCGGATTTCTCCGTCGATTCCTGGATACACGGCCACAATGCGGCCTCGCGGCCACGTATTGCGGGGCAGCTGGCCGTCGGCTATCAGGACAGGGTCACCCACTTTAAATCTGGGCCCACTACTATGTGGCTCCCGCCGGTTTTGGAGCTCCGGCAGGTACTCTCTGACCCAGCGACTCCAGAACATATCAGCGAGGATCTGTGATCGTCGCCATATTTTCCTGCTGTCTATATCTTGCTCAGTGAACGTGCCAGGTGTAGGTAGTCTGGCTGACCCACCGAGCAAGAGGTGATTCGGTGTGATGGATTCGTCATCATCACCATCTACCGACACGTGTGTCAATGGTCGGCTATTTACAATGTACTCTGCCTCACAAATCAGTGTGGACAACACCTCTTCGGTGGGGTGTTTCTCTGTAAGTACATTGCATAGTGTGTTTTTAACACAACGAACTAGGCGCTCCCAGGCGCCTCCCATGAATGGCGCTGATGGCGTTATGAAGCGCCATACGATGCCTCTGCGACTTGCCTCTGTTTTGAAGGCGTCTCGCAGCTCTCTGTCGGCGCCGTGCATGTTGGTGCCATTGTCTGAGTGTATCTCAGCTGGGCATCCTCTGCGCGCGGCGAATCGGCGCAGCGCCAATATGGCGGAGTCTGCGCTAAGGCTGGCGGCGATTTCAAGGTGCACCGCCCTTGATGTGAGACACGTAAATAGTGCTACGTATCTCTTCTGATGCTGCCGACCGACGGTGACGGATAGCGGGCCGAAATAGTCGAGCCCGGTATATGTAAACGGCCTCTTATGGTGAGCGAGGCGCGTTTTCGGGTGGTCGCCGGTCGCAGGTACTGGTGGCTGTGCCTTGCGTATACGGCAATGCAGGCATCTTGCTATCACCTTCTTCGCTGTTGGTCGCATCTTCACGACCCAGTAGTGCTGCCGTACCTCATTAATTGTGAGTTCGGTGCCACTATGTTGTAGACTGCGATGTGTCCAGTCTATGTACAACTGCGTTATGTGATGGTCGCCATGTAATATAGGCGGGCGCATCACTTCTTCAGCTACCTCTTGCGTAGCTGCTATGCGACTTCTTAGTCGCAGCACGCCGTCAACGACCTGAATTTGTAAAGGTCGCAGCGAGCTATTTTTATTTATTTCTTCAACGTTCGCTAACTCTGAAGCGAACGATTGTTGTTGTGCGACCTGGACAAGTATTTTCTCAGCTTCTTGGAGAAATTCTGCTTCTATAATTTGTCTGTTGACCTGGGTTGGTGCTCTGCATGCCTGCTTCTGCTTCTGTGCAGGTACAGCAGGCTTCTGGCGCCAGTCTGGGTCCTTTTCAGCGTTTTTTCTCGTCCGTTTATAGGACGTTATCTCTGTTCTATTTTTGCAAAGAGATATAAAACGCAGAACTGTGGCGGTCGCACGAAGCAGTCGCTCCCATCTGGAGAATCTGCCTGGCTCTGGAACGGCTTCTATGAAGCTCTTCTTGTCCCCTTCTATGACAACGAAAGTTTTTTCTTCTCCCGTGTCGTCTATAGTCGGAGGTTTCTCTGTGGGCCATAATTCGGGCCCAAGAGACAAAAATCTCGGCCCGCAGTACCACTCGTGGTCCGAGTTGAACCGCAGTGGCACGTCACGGGTTGCTGCATCAGCGATGTTCATCTTGGTGGGTATCCACCGCCAATCTTCGACTTTGCTATTGTCTTCAATAGCAGCTATTCGGTGAGCAACGAAAGGTTTGTATACTCTCGCTCCTCTTCTAATCCAGGTCAGTACGGTCTTGCTATCTGACCAATACGTTACTGACGTGGGCTTGCAGTCGTGTTCACTCATCACTGCTGCGGCTACGCGGGTTCCCAATACCGCGGCCTGAAGTTCGAGTCTCGGTATCGAAAGCAGTTTCAGTGGGGCCACCCGCGCTTTCGCCATAACAAGGCTTATTAAGTGCTTGCCTTCCACGGTCGTGGCCCGCCAGTATACAGCGGTAGCATATGCCATCTCGCTTGCATCAGTGAACACATGCACCTGCATTTCTATAGCGTCGCTATATCCAGGATAGCATCTTGGTACGCTAACGTTTTTTAGTTGGCGTAAATGTTGTACCCAAATTTTCCATTGTAATGCTAGGTCAACATCTAGCCTCTGATCCCAGTCGACGCCTCGCCTCCATGCTTCTTGCAATATTTGCTTCGCCTTGATGGTTACTGGTGAGGCGAGTCCGAGTGGGTCGTATAGCGACGCTACTATTCTGAGCGCCTCTCGCTTGGTGGGCGCCTCTCGGTCCAAGATACCCTCAGGCAGACGCGCGAGTGTGAGGTTGAAACCCAGCGTGTCTTCGCCTGGCCTCCATATGAGGCCGAGTATCTTTTCCGACGTATCTATATCTCCAATGGATACCATCTCAGTTTGTATATGCGATGGGTCCATCTTTTCTAGGAGCTGCGAGCTATTTGAAACCCATTTCTTGAGTTCAAACCTCGCCTGTAGGTGTATTTTTCGCACCATACTAGCGACTTCTGCCGCCTTCTCGATAGTTCTATAACTATCTAGGTAGTCATCCATATAATGACCACGTAGTATAGCATTCACAGCTTCAGGGTGCTTTTCTATATATTTGTTTGCGTTCCAGTTCTTTGCAAAAATTGCTGTGCAAGGCGAACTGGCTGCGCCGAAAATGATGGACGTCATTCTATATTCTTCTGGCGCTCCTTCTCTGCGGTTTCCCCTCCACAGGTAGCGAAGCGCGTCTCGGTCTTGGCTCCGCACCTTCACTTGCATGAACATCTCCGCTATGTCACCGGTTATTGCAACGCAGTGACGGCGAAACCGCATCATTACGCCTGGCAGCGACTGTAATAGGTCGGGCCCAGTTAACAGGAAGTCATTCAGTGACATTCCTCTCGATTTGGCGGCAGCGTCATGTACGATGCGAAGTTTGTCTGGCTTCATTGGGTTGAAGACATCGAAGTGCGGGAGGTACCAAGTTTTGCCCGGCGTGCTAATTGCGGGTGCCCTTTCAGCGTACCCTTTCGCAATTAGCGAGTCCATCTGGTCTGAGTATCTTCTTCGAAGTTCCTGGTTCTTGTCCAGCTTCTTTTCTGTTGAGACGAGCCTCTTCAGAGCTGTCTCAAAGCTATCTGGCATCTCAGCATGCTCATTACGCCAAAGCATGGCGGTTTCGATGTGTCCATTCTCTAATTGGACAGTTGATCGATTCAAAATGTCCTCTGCCCTTCTTGCTGGGTCAGAGGCGGGTCGCTGTGGGTTTATGCACAACGATTCTATCGCGAAATGTTCGCGCAACTGATGATCCAAATTATCATCAGTTGTTATTCTATTGACATGATGTACTTGTTGTCGTAGTAAACTACTGTGCGCGCCATGTAGTGTCCAACCCATCGCTGTAAGTGACGCAATTGGTTGGTGTCTTGGACCTCTGCGAATCTCGCTGGCCAATAACAAATGCCAGTTGTCTTGGCCGACGAGTACTTTTGGCACGCCATTGTTGTACATCAACTCTTTTCTCAAGTCGGTTAAATGCTTGCAGCGTGCGACAACCCTATCGCTCACTGTTTGTTTTGCCAAGCTGAGTTTAGGTATAGTACGTGCTTTGAACTGTACCCTTCTGTCTTGCGGGCTAACCAGCGTCACCTTGACTCTTCTTGAGCATGGGGTGGTGAGCATGGTGTTGCCTATCGCACCGATCTTGAGCGGGTCCACAGGGCCCTCTGCCCCGACTTGCCTCGCGATGTCTTCATCCATCAGCGAAACGGTGGACCCATCGTCTAGGAGAGCATATGTTGCCACCTCTCCCGCCGGTCCGATTACCCGGACCGGCACTATCTTGAGGTACGCCTGGCTCGATGGTGACCCGAAACTGGCCACCGTTTCCTGAGGATCCTTCCGGGATTCAGGAACATCGGGCTTCTTGTTGGCTTCCCTCTGCTGTTGCTTCTTCCTATGAAGAAGCCGATGGTGCGTATCTCTGCACCCGTCTTGGCCACATTGTTTTTTCTTACAAGTGTGGTTGCCTTGTCGAAGTTGAAGGCAGCGATAACATAGATTGTGTTTTTTCGCTAGCTCCCATCGTTTCTCGACAGCTACGCCCCTGAATTGTGCACATCCAGTGGCGTAGTGATGTCCCACGTCGCAAACACGGCATTTTCCTACCGGTTGGTCCGTAGCTATATGCGTCCTTTGTGTGACGCGTCTGTTGGTGTTCGCCTCGGCCGAAGCGATGCCTTCGGGTGGGGCGAATGGACTACAGAAGTGTGCCTGTTCAGATATAAAATCACTGAACAATGAAATATCTGGCACCGATTGGTACTTCTCCGAATATGATCGGTACCATTGTGCTCGTAGCGAATTGGGTAACTTCTCTGTTAACAATCGCATAAGCTCCGCGTTCATAAGGTAATGACCCTTTTTTAACGCGCGGAGCGTGACTACAGCACCTCTTACGCGACTTGCAAACGCGCAGATGTCTCTTGGTGACTCACTGCAGCGCGGCAGTCCGCGTAATCTATCTGTTTCAGCTTGCGCTATGGAGTCTGGACGGCCGAACTGCAGCTCGAGTTCCTTCATGATGTCATCGGGCCTGGCATGTCCGATGAGTTCTGAGCTGACGGTTTCCATTGCACGTCCATGTAAGCTTCTCCTCAGCCTCGCTGTATTCTCGACGTCCGTAAAATACGCTCGAGTTGTCTCATATATGGCCCGAAATGATAGCCATTCAGTATGAGAACCATTGAAATTCGGCAATGTCATGACGAATTTCGACGCAGAGGGGTTCGGTTGGTCCCGCTGTTCTATTTTTCTGTCGGCTAGCGACGCTATAGCGGACGTCAACTCCGTCAGGAATGGACGGAGACTATCCCTCTGACCTCCTGTACACTCAGCTGACGCTGCAACTGGAGGTTTTCGCACTTCTTTTTCTTTAGGATGCTGACCTTCTATTTGCGATTTGGTGGCGGTCGCAGTCAGGGGTCTATGCATAGAATTTCTGGTTCCCCCTTCCACGACGTTATCCTCCTTCTCAGGCTGAGGTTCTGGTGCCTCTTCTAGCCATGAACGCACGTACTCGTCATTCGAGTTTCTGTCATCCAAGTATTCAGCTTCGGAACCCTCTTCCTCCGCTCTCTGAAGTGCAAGTTGTGCAAGCTCCAACTTAATTTTGAGTAAGTCTTCGCGAGCTTTATCTATATTTTTTCGTGACTGAGTCACTCTAGTTGACGGCGGACGGCTATGTTCGATACGGGCGTCACCCCGGGTAGTCATCGGCATCGCTGTACGTCTGTCTTCTTCGGAAATCTTCTCTTTCTGAGAAGGTTTCAATGTTGTGTCTGAAGCTCCTTCTAATCTGGTTAATCTGGTAGAAACCGCTTGATCAGTTTCTATTGGTTGATGCGTCGGAGTGCTTTCAGTTTGAGGCGCTAGATGGCGCTGCTCGTCCGCCGGCTCGGTCCCTTCGGTTGTGGAAGGTGAACACGGCGGCAGCTCATGTCTGATGCCAGCTGGCTGATCCAACTCCACGGTCCATGCCTCCGGCTTCTTGCCTTTGGTTCTGGTTATCGGCATTGTTGTTGAAATATTTTCTTTTGAAAACTCGAAGTTAGTTTTCAAAGATAAGTCCCAGTTCCGGGCTTCAGCGTTCAAACCGACGATCTCCAGAAGTTAACCTCCACTTCGATTGACTATAATTCAATCTTCAAATAAAAAATCACTAAAAACTTACGGTCAGTGATAAGTCTTCAGGAAACTTCAGGCATTTGCTATACAAGTTTATTTTTCCCATAAACGTGTATGTTCTATTTGATTGACTATGATTCAATCAAATTCTAAATCACCGAAAAGTCAAGGTTACTTTTCGGTGGTGATGCTTCATGAACTGCTTGTCCAAAGCATCAGAGCCGTGCATCAATCTTCAGAGCACGTATCTTGCTCGATTGAAGAAAATTCAATCTTCAAATAAATCACCGAAACGTCAAAGTTATTTTCAGTGATAGTGCTTCAGGAACCGCGTAGTCAGTACATCCGAAACGTATCTAAGTCTTCAGAGTACGTTTCTTCCATTCACTGACGAAAATTCAGTCTTCAAAATTTTCCTGAAAACCTAGGGGTTGTTTTCAGTCATAAGGCTTCAGGAATTATTCTTCAATCATCAAGGATGCACATCAGCCTTCTAAAACGCACGTCTTGTATTTTTCTGACGGGCGCTCGTTTTTTAAACAAATCGCTAAAAACATAAGGGTAGTTTTCAGCGATAAGTCTTCAGGAACTATTCTTGGGGCTTCAAGGATGCGCATCAGTCTTCATACAGCATTTTGCGGCTCACAGAAAATTTTTTCTATCTTCTTACAATTATTGAAAAAATAGGGTATTTTCAATAACTGTCTCCAGAATTTTACCTCTTGGATCCAGCGGCAAATAGGGCACGTAGGACTTGTTCCCTGCAGTGCACGTCGATTTTTGGTTTATTTGTGAAATTAATTTCTCCAAAATTCGAAAAATTAATTCCACCACTATTTCTTCCTGACGTCCTGGGGCGCTCCAGACTTCGAATTTCGGCTCAAACGGGTCAACGTTGTGTTGCACGTAGCCGACTTAATATGCAGGCACCCAGTTGTTTTTTCTGGATCTGCTGTTCCCGACGTCCTGGGGCTCTCCAGGCTCCAAAATTCGGCTCGCAAGGACCATTAAATGTGCAGGACGTAGCGTGTTCATTGGCCCCGAGAAAAGAAGGGCGTAAACCTTCTGGCCATTGCCGCTGAACGCCCCATCCACATCAACGAAAATAAAGGTTCTTGGATGCCTGGCTGCAGCAGTGACGAAGGGTTGCAAATCGACTCTAACGATTCAACGATGTGTTGGCTGTACTTGAGTTATTTCCAGATTCTGGGTTGCCTACTTCTGGATCAGCACTCCTGGTGTCCAGGTTCCGAGGTTCAGCTCGACAGGATCGAAAAGGGATGTCTTCATAAGGGTTGAAGTTGATGAATTAAATGAAACACTAAGTTATTCAGTACACGGCACGATTCTAGGGCTCTCAACAATTTCTGAGACGTGATTCTATATAAGAATTACTTCTTATTTACTAAGACAAGTACAAGCGACTAGCTTTGGATGACTACAAATTCTATTTGGGCCCGGGGGTTCTTTATACCCTCGCATCGTGCCATTATTGAGAGCCCCGCAAATTCTCGCCGAAAATAATTTTTAATTATGTAAAAACCCTTATACATATTTGGTAAATAGGGTTACCGCACCCCTTCCATGGTGCTATCAATAGCTGGATTTCTTCGTACTGTAACACAGTAACGCCCCCTATCTATGTATCTAATCAATATACCTAATTTCCAGGTATTGATAGCTTCCCTAGACTATTTACATGAAATTAAAGGACAATTCCCTTTATTTCCCAGTTAAAACCTTAATAGCTTTTAACCTAGCCTAAGGATATCTATAGGTTGGGTTGACCTGCTGGTGCCAATAGCAGGCTGTCTGTTGACGTCTAGAAAAAGCTTATTTTCGGGAATCTTCTATGGGATATCATCCCCTATGTAATGAATCTATAAATTCCTAAGTCATTTCACCGACTTTAGGACCTCCTACTTAGGCTTACCAGACAATCACCGCTTATTATGGGGATTCTGGTAGCCAATAGACCACACTTTACATTTCCAGTGCTTATGTAAGTCTATCTAGGTCATATGCACATAAGGTGCCTCGCTATGTACAAATTTGGCAGCTGGTCACTTTCTTTGCGCCCAGCTACCAGAGAAACTAGGTATAATAACACTAATAAGATTGGGACGACACGATGGTGCATTTAACGGGCCATCGGGAGGTCCCCAAAAATTCCTTATTTTCGGAATTCCCAGGGGTGTATAGTCCCAGGGAATGCCAAAAACTGACTAAAAATTACATTTCCAGAAACCTATTTTCTGGAATTGTACTTAAACTACTTGAGCGATTTTCGCTCCAAAGTGATGGCTTGGTAGCTAGTCCAGCAAGCCATCCGAAAGTACTTACACCATGAGTACATCTATTCCCTTCATGGAGTTATTCCACCTGAAGGGTCTACAAATTTCAACGTTTTGCGTTGTTTACATTTTTCACGGCTGCCTATCTCGTTGACTATCCAAGCGATTCTTCCCATCTAGAAACCGCCTGGAAGCCCTTTTAGCAAGCTTTCCAATGGTAGTACTTTTACCAGTACACCTATATGTTTCTAGGTACTTAGGGCACCTAAAACCGAAAGCGATTACCAAAACCAGACAAACAGCAGTTTTTCTATTATATACTGACTTGATATCTCAAGTAAATGGGCTTTATATAAAAGACTTCGCTAACTATGAGGTGTATATAGGCTTCCTGTCTCGGTCTAGGTCCCCCATATACCCTAAAATGACCTGAAACCATATATTTGGTGTTTGAGATATCAAGTCAATATTCTTATTTACATAGCAGAAACTATGTGGTCTTCACATAGTTTCATCATTATGTACTGATTACATGTCCAGTACATAGGATAAGCCCTTAAAAACATGATTTTAATTACTATAATATTTTCAAAAAACTCCAAAACTATATATATCGTGGTGCTCCATCTGACGGGCCATTCGGAACTAATCCGTCGCCGAGCACAGACGTATCGTATGACAGAAATTTATGTTTTTTACTATGATAACTCTTATCAGTATGCTTTCTAATGATTTTACTCTGTTAAGGGTGAACTATTGAACCCTATGACATACTGACAAATACTAAAAACATTATACTATTATCTCAAAAAATGTAGGTAAAATTTTAGTATAAATATAGACGGGCCTCTAAAATTCATTTTAGTATCAGATGGCGCGCCGTGGTGAGCAGACATGTCTACACATACAAACTTTAACTTTTTATGAACCATTTAGTATGGTTGATGACGCTTCGTCGCGAACAGTATTTAATGTAAAATAATTAAGTACCTACTTTTATGAAACACTTTATTTACATCTAATACCTTTAAACGAGAAATTCTTGTATATATATATAACTACTAATTGCTTATGTATATTTGTGTATTTAGTTTATTCTTTGAGTATATATTGTATTTTTAGTTTAGGTATATATTTTTAGACAAACGCGATTGCAACTACCACTATTTGTCTCTGCATCACCAAAATGTTGACTGGTAGAAAATGCCCAAGGCATTAAGGCGATATATACACCCCAATGCTAACGCAGTACTGGCCGTGCGCCCGCTCGATGCCAAAATATCAAAATTGAACCTCCTTTTGAACAGTTTTGTTTGCAAAATATTATTTGATTTACATATGCTATGTTAGTTATGAAGAAATACCAGCCATCAATTTTTCTGTGTAAAAATATTTCTAAAAATTCAAGTCGTTTTGGAGGAGTTTCAAAAAGTTGCGAAAAAATATCGTGTTGTTAATTATTTTTTAAAGCAAAACTATTATTTACACGGAAAAACCTTGTGTTCAAAATTATGTACATGAATCAATAATAAATAAATATATTTTTCAAACCTTTTAACCTAGCCGTTACTAAGGAGTATGCTTTAGAAAACTACCGTTTTACGGCACTAAAGCTTTATGTAGGCCCTTAAGTCCGCCTCTGTACGTTTGTGTGCATAAAGTATTAAATAAATAAATCTGAATCTCGAAAACGGCTCGAACGATTTTCATTAAATTTAGTATGTATTTCGGGGGCGACAAATCGATCTAGCTAGGGTGCATTTCACTCGAACTCAATTTTCACTCGAACAACGCTCGGTCGCCCAGGTACTTGATAAATATATACAGTTTATAATTTACTATAACTACATACAAACACTCTTAAATCAAAAACTACTAACTAAATAAGCCTGGCCTGGCCTGGTTAAGGTTGCGGGAAGGCGCTGGATCTGAGACGCACGGGATCGGTCAATGTGGCGGCCTGGGGGAGGCCTATGTCCAGCAGTTGGCGTCTTTCGGCTGAAATGATGATGATGATGATGAACTAAGCCTAAAAATAAACTAATCTATCATATGGCGTCGAAAACCGCTCCACATTGTAGTCCACTGGTATACAATGTATTGATAAGATTGTGTTGTATTTATGCCAACAAAAATTTTTCATTAACTCTTTATTTCATTGTTTAGGAATAGTTACTAGTTAGCTAACTGTACACCAATCTCTTTGTTGACTGTACATTTTATTGTAGTTCTCGGTAGCTGTATATTTAATTTAACTGTTGTACCTAATAACATTATTATTAGCATAAGGTCTAGGCGCGCTAAAAATAAATTCTCAAAAAGGAAGATGTAATTAGTCTCGACCATCCCTTGAAGAGGCTCTCGTTAGGTAGTTGGGGCAAAAACTGATCTTAAAAAAGGTTGTACTCAGACTATTCTCGTATTGTTGGAAGATTTGCTCTTTACAGCTTTGAAAGTGGGTTGGTACCTCAATCGTAGACTAAAATAGTAAAGGTATACCCATTTTAACCAATCTTTGAGGTAGTGTTCAAAATGAAAATAATTTGCTTTAAAAATAACTGTCTCGTCAGTCTAGTGATCACAAGCGTTACTGCTATGCTTCAGGTTCTTGGTTTGATTCCCAGATCAGGCAGTATGATTGGGTTTTCCCTTCAGAAGTTTCTCAGTAGCGCCCGGCTAGTATCGCAGGATTTGGACCCAAAGAAGAACTGTATGTACACTTCTGCATAACTCGTCGAGCAAAACAAACATAATGTTGCATTATGCAAAATGAATGAAAGCTAAAAACAAACTTTCAAAATCACTAGCGAACTGCAAACTGTAGCGTAGCGTGCAACCGACTAACCGCGGGTGGTTGTCACGGCCGGGTTACCCGACGGGTTAACCGGCGGCGGCGGGAGGGTTAACTGGCTATAACTTGCGCAAGCAACCGACGCGGGCCTTGATGACACCGCAACGATTTTGTTTCCACACAAATTAAGGGATAAATTGCCGAATAACTCTTGTAGGAGACTTTTGAATTTTAATGGGAAGATAATCGTGTTTAATGACGCTTTGAGTTTTCAATTTTCCCTTATGATTTTTATTATTCTTAGTGTTGTGGATATGATTCGATTTATTCGATGAAAGAAATAACTCTCGATAAAAATCTATAAATTCACTTAAATATCAATCACGGATATAAACTGGAATTTAACACTATTGCTTATGAGTTACCTTAATTTTATAAAATTTAAAAAAAAAACGAAGTATGTCAATACAATATGTGAAGAGAATTTACAGACACATATCGGCAACAGTGAATCGTTAACTTGAAAGTATTGACTAAATAAAATGTTACGTTGTTTTACTCAAGTAAGAAATAATAATCATACCAGCATCTTACTGTCTCATTACAGGGTATAGATCTCTTCTTCTACAAAGAAGGCACGAGCATTAATCACAACACTTGCTCAAGGCGGGTTGGTGATTTCAAACTTATATTAACAAGAAATAAATAAAAGCTAGCACTCACCGAAAAGACAGCGTCGTCAGCGGGCGATACGACTTGTGACTATTATGATCCGACATAGGGGTGCCCCAGAAATCGTTCCTGAACACTTGTAGCACATGGTTCCCTCCATTCACATCACTGTTCGACACAATAGCGGGGATGTCATCATGCACGAACTCGCCATTCAAACTATTTGAGTACGACAGCGCCCCCACTGACGCGACCAGCGTGTACACCGCCCACTCACTCTCGCAAAATGTCCGCCATGACTTCGAGTTTGACACTTCTTCGCGAACCGGCGGTAGCGGGCGACGACGCATTTTTACGCACTGATTTTTCACGTTTTTGTCAGTTTAATTTTTTTAGGTTGCATTTCGAGAGCCGTGTTATGATAAATCGTTTGACAGCATTTTTTTTTAAGAACTTTAGGAATTAATATTAGGGGTATTTGAAACTAAACCGGTTTAACTTCTGTTTGAATTGAATATCGTTTTAACGAGAGATACCGAATGAATAACAAAAAAATAACACTTACAAAAACTTTAAAGAATACATTAACCCACTTTACTAACAAAACGTAATAAAACTCAAACAAACAAAGTCTCAACCGACAGAAAACCTCATCGATTCAATATATCGCTGGAAACTTCATGCATACTCAATTGGCAAACAATCTCAGTTCGATGCACAAAAGGTTGTTACGGAGCGTTGTCGTTTGGAGCAAAAGTGTGCCCTGTCTGTTTGTACGTTCAGTTATCCGTAGCCCGTGTGATGGATCACCGACGCCGCATAAATCAACATCGTGGGTCAGCCCCGACCGCTGATGTCATATTCATGAGTGTTCGGGATAGCTCGGTAAATGATAGTCCGCGAGAACGATGGCCGTCTTTCTCCTTTTGTTTATTTAATTCTTGGCGCACTTTGCTATGAATGCGTCCGTTTTTTATTTTTATTTCAAATGCTCCTGATTTATGTGGCAGCGGCTGCAACCTGGAACAAAGGATGGATGTTATTTTATTGCTGAGATTCCTGTTAGAAGTAAAGAGTAAAAGAGTAGGTATGTGTTATTTTATGGAGTGAGTGGGTAATAGTTTTCATAAAATTTTTGTTGAATGTTATTCATATTGTTTTAGTAGAACGTTTAGATTGCATAATTATTAAATCAAATCATTTATTTGAAAAATATTAATACATAAATGTTTAGATCAAATAAATTTTATTTTAACCATTCCTTATTAACCACAAACGCCAAGAGAAGAAAAAGGCCACTCCTTACACAAGGACAACCCCATAACCTCAGGTCCGACACGCCTTAACCCGCCACATCGCTCAAAATTCTATTAACTACCCTAAAATCCCTATGGGCCTGAAATATTCACCCCCAAACTTACAACGACTTAGTTTGAGAAAACAAACCGAACTAACGCGTCATAACTTCGCTAAGAATGTCGGCGTATGTACCGTAGTCTAATCTGAATTGCTAATGTCTTCCTTAATTCAGTTTTGGGGTGCGAATTAAAAGCGCTATGAGTTAATCACATTATCTGGCTGTTTGTGTTCCGTCTTTATCTGCGTTGCTGATTGTTCGGGCTAAGTTTTTGTAAGTCTGCTTCCTTATGGTGGTGACTATTGTTCGTTGTGGTAATCTAAATGTATGCAAAAGTGGATCCAGCTCAAGTTGAATATAGAAAAATAAGTTCTACATCTGCTTTTGTGCCATAAAACAGTAACTTTCTAAAGCATACTCATTAGTAACGGCTAAAATGTTTGAATGAAATATATATTTATTATTGTTTCTGTATGTTATTTTTAACACATGGTTTTTCTTATAACAAATAGTTTTGCTTTAATAAAAAATATTAATAAAACGCAATTTTTTCGCTACTTTTGGATCCTGCCTCAAAACGACTTGGATGTTTAAAAATATTTTTACACAGAAAAATTGATGGCTGGAATTTCTTCATAACTAACATAGCATATGTAAATCAAATAATATTTTGCAAACAGAACTGTTTAAAGGGAGGTTCAAGATTGATATTATATATAATTATGTTATTTTGAGCGGGCGCACGGCCAGTACTGCGTTAACATTGGGGCGTATATATCGTCTTAAGGGCCCGGCGAATCATGAATTGTCCATACAAACGTAATACCTAAATCATTTGTAAGTTGAGTTTATTTCCACCATATTATGCTGATATTCGGATTTAGACAGTATTTATCTAGGTTCGTACGTCTTTATTTTTTCAAAATACTTACCTAAAATGAAGTTTAAGCGAATTCCATTTCGTACATTTTTACAGCGTAAATGACATGTTTTCTTATTGATTTTTCTGTATTTTAAAAAACAATATCTATAATATTGTCGTAGCAGGAACATAGCTCATATTATCAAGTTACAAATAATTGAAAAAGTAATTTAAAAAACATTAATATTTCATTCATCATTTTTGGTATTACGGAACACATCAAATTAATCATACTTTTTCAATAGCTAGTATTGCTGTCGCGTCAAGCAAAATGTCAATGTGTGCGTAGTCGTACTGCTCACGTGCATCGTTCGTACGGGGTTTGTTCGGGGCACTTCGGGTGTGCTTCGGGGAAGTTTCACTGTTTGTTGTATTATTTGTGGTTTGTCGATTACATTACTTACTGTGCTGTAATTATTGTAATATTTCTGACACTATTGACCTATTCTATAAAGTAAAAGTAAAGTAAAGTAAAGTTTATTTTATTTGCATAGATTGTAGGTACATAACATAAGATATAAAAAAAGCAATTGTGATCCTTGTACAATCTACCAGATTAGGCATGCAAACATTAATGATTATGAATTTGGATTTAGATTTACCTTGTGATTTGAACTTTGTTATTGAGTAATCTACTTTCTTACGAACTGCGTTGTTTACGGACTCTGTTATTATTTACGATTTGGTTTGGTTGCCGGCATGGACATTGGACTCCTAACGTTGGGATGTTTCTCACAGTTTCCCAATGACATAATAAAATAAGTTACATAAATAGTACCTATATATTTTATCTTAGTACCTATACATTTTATAAAATTAGTATTACCTACCTATCTACCAACTTACGAAGCTTTGTTTTTTTATTCATGTCATGAATGAGACAATGTGGGCGTAGGTAATTATCTCAAGGACACCGCTAACTTACCTACCCTGCATTTTTAGGGTACCGTACCCAAAGGGTAAAAACGGGACCCTATTACTAAGACTCCGCGATCCGTCTGTCTGTCTGTCCGTCTGTCAACAGGCTGTATCTCATGAACCGTGATATCTAGAGAGTTGAAATTTTCACAGATGATGAATTTCTGTTGCCGCTATAACAACAAATACTAAAAACAGAATAAAATAAATATTTAAGTGGGGCTCCCATACAACAAACGTGTTTTTTTTGCCGTTTTCGCGATAATAGTACGGAACCCTTCGTGCGCGTGTCCGACTCGCACTTGGCCGGTTTTTTACTTACCTACTGTGACGTTAGTTCGGGTCACCCAGGGTAGGGTGACCATACGATGGGATTTGCCTGCACAACCGCGGCTTTATGCCCTTGGTCCAGTTTGGAACGTTTTTTGTTAAATTCCTATTACAAAAAACTAAAATTAAAAATCCAAAGTCGTTCTAGTTCATTTAATTATTCTGGGCTTTTTTTCTGACCTTCGGTGACCTCGTGCTTGGGGAGGCAGTTCCAATAAACTTTGATAACTGGCTGGCTAATCGACTTCATAATAAAATGCAAATCTTTATAATTTTAAACTCTCGCTGATATGTATTTTATGCAAATATGTTGTAACCTATAAACTAAAAAACTCGCTGATATGTGTGTAACCTATAAACTAAAAAGCAGTGCGTACATAAACTAAAATACTACTATTACTTACGTTTTATTGCGGTCGATTATCATCTTATGAATGGTACCTACTGCAGATTAACTATTTATACATATTATTATACCTACAAGCAAAATCTTATAAATCAGCGAGTTTTGTGTGGATCTTGACACTAAGTTTTCTGATTATCATTATTGTATTTTTTTTTCTTTCGTTCAGTCGACCTTTTATGGTTACCCTACCTACACGATTTTATCACGTTTCGATTTATATTTTTTAAACAGATGAATGATGATCTATAAAGTAAGAACATAACAAAATAAATGTTTATTCAAAATCCGTATTTTTATTTTTAATATTTTTAGCTCAGAGCACTGTTATTTATCTGTACTTATGCGTAAATAGGCATAAATTATTGGAATATTAGTCTTATACTAATACTTTGCCTAAGTAACGCTTGTATTATTTTACTTGCTTTCATTATTTATTATAATAATACATATTTGAGGTTTATTAAAAGGAATACCTACATAAATAAGACAAAAGAACGCCAACGGCGGCGCCGTTCGCGTCGGCCGGCTTGTCCCCAAGACTCAAGACTTATTTATTCAAGAACACCAATATTATAAGCTTTCAACATTGCTTTACAAAAGTACCCATTTGGAAAGGTACGCATGACGTATCTGCTAGATTCTTTCTATAGGTACTAAGACAAGCGATACCTAGCTATCATAAACTTGAGATATTGTAAAGAAATTTCGTAAAAACGCATTACTAGTCTGTACATTTACCAACGATTCCCCAAAGTAGTCAACAAAAAAAAGCAAATAATGAACATACCTAAATAATAATATTCTAAATGCTTTCGATTCGTTATGACAGAAGCTATCTATCGCGGCGCTATGCGCAGCCGTGTTTGTGCGAGTATCTACCCGCGCACACACACAGCGCCGCGTGTGCGTGCAAAGTGAGATAGCAATACTCCGAATGAATTTTTCACTCGCCTCGAATTGCATTTGCGAGCTTGGTTCGCCGCGTTCTTAAGGCTAGAAGAAATTAACCGCTCTTATAATATAATTTTTAGAATAAAGAACATAACACTACACAAAAATATACATGTCGGGTTTAGTCAACAGTACGGACGTAAAGTCAAATCACAAGCATGCCCCTAGCGGCAATCAAGAGCAACTACGCATTGGTGCGCTTTTTCTAACCGCTTGCGTAGTGGGGACAGCAGAATAGAGCAGTTGAGTACTGACAGCCGTATAGCTAAGACGTCGTAGAATCAGTGTCGATCCGTAATATTAGTAAGCAATAATGTAACTTGTGTCTATTTGAATAAACCCAGTGTATCGAATAACTTATGTGATTTCATTTGCACGATTATACCCACCGACCTGCCCACACACGATGTCTTAATCTAAGGGAATACATCCTGACTTCCCGGTGGTTCTATCGGCCAGCCTTGATGCAACATACATAACTCATGCCTTTTTTACGTGGAGGCAGGTAGAAAATACAGAGCGCCGCCTGCTACGATCTTTGCATACTCCTTTTGCTTCGATTACGTTCATTGATCTTTGTTTATGATTTAACACGCCCGCCGGTTTTGAGTTCTACTCACCTGGCTTTTCTGATTAACATCACTGATAAGTCTCGTCTAAACACTATGGCTCAAAAGAAAACTGAACTCAGAGTTAATTGGTAACACGTGCTTAAATTAAAATATGTCATAGCAGCTTCTGCCTACGGCTTTGCTCGCGTGAGAATTGTTTTATCATCCCAAGGGAACTTTATACTGGGATGAATATGTATATAAGCTATGTACTATTCCAGACTATATTCTATCTCTGTGCCAAATTTCATCCAGATCCGTTCAGCCAATCAGGCGTGATTGAGTAACAAACACACATCCACACACACAACTATCCAAACTTTCACATTTATGATATTAGTAAGACGTAGTAGGTTCGTGTAACCCAGGTTGGCGCAAGCGGGCCTAAACTTATTAGTTCGCAGAAGTATGAAACAAGAAACTTCAAATAAAATGGCATAAGGGCAAAATAATGATAACGACTACTAATAAGTGCTTTTAACTAAGCCAATACTAAACAAAACACTTCCGTCCACTCTTACTAACAACAACTAAGCACAAATATGCCAAACATTTGCACAAACAAGTGTCGACAAACGGCGAACACAGGTCATTAATCACGCCACAATTAGGGGCTCACCCCGTCGAACATGTTGGACAAATATTGGATTATGTATGATTGATTGGCCCCAAGTTTTGTGGCCACCCAACTAATAGAAGAACCAATCGATATGAATTGGAGTTTGGGCGAACTGTCATAGATTAATGACATGACATGTGTGGCGGGGGATTGGGTTGTACGACAAGTATTGCTGATTACTTAGTTAGATAGATTGAGGTAAATACTTAAAATATTGTTACCTAATCATGTTTTGTTGATGTTCTTCAGAAAGACAAGATGCGCAGTTCTCATAACTGGCGTGCGTGGATTGTTGTTTGAAGCAAAAGGAGCATGGTACATGTAGGTAAGGATCGTAGCAGGAGGCGTTATGTAGTTTCTGATTACGGCGAAAGGTTAAAGTTTATGGATGTAGTTATGTGTACTCGTATTAGTAATTTGATATTAACAAAAGCAGCACAAAAATGTTGAAAGAAAAAAGATAAGAAGCAGAAAAATATAATCATAAAGTACCCATCATAAATTTTCCAAGAACGTAAATACTTTTTACTTCACATTATGTTTAACACGAGACACTAAATAGCCTCGTCCCATATTTCACGTGCACAAAACCTCGACTTACTGAACCAAAAAACTTAAAGAATATTAATAGCTGATAGCGAAAATTTTTACCCCGTCCGAGCTGGAGCTCACAAAAACCTTCGCACATATTTTGCTCGAAAAGTTAGTTAATTTATTATTCCGTGAAAGTTTGCCTTGTATCTGTTCAGTATTACACTCGCAAATTGTTTTTAAAATATCGCATATCAAGATAACGTTCAAGTTGTCGGTATTTTCCTTCGCGGAAAAAAAAAGTTTTGTCCCCTAAGACTTTAGTTTGAAGTATGTCGACGATGATACATGCACCACTTTGGATGTTCATTGTTAAATTTGTGTCACTATAGTTTTTCTTTCGATGTTTTTCTGTTGTATCGTGCCGCAAAAAGTTATCAATGTTTAGTTAATTAATTAATTAACAAAGATCTCAGGCTAGATGGAGCGATAATCTTCACAGGGTGACTGGTAGCAGCAGGCTGAGAGACCTCGACAGTCACGATAAATGGCGTGCGATTGGAGAGGTCTACGGCCAACAGTGAAATATAACTGTAGGCCGATGATTATGATTTAGTTAATTACGGAGTTGTTATTATAGCGCATATTAAAATCTCTACAGAAAATTATGGAGCTAATCGACCTTAAGAGTGATTATTTTTTCAAATGAGCAAAGATTAGCCTATTAAACTCGGTAACAAAGCATGAAAGATCTGAAAGAAGATTCTTTTACATCTTACGCAAACAATTTATTCCGTAAGAGATCCCGTTGCGTAAAAGAATAATTTTCATCTTAAGTAAAATACCCAAAGTAAAATTGTTTATACCATTCATTTGATGAAGTAAATTAAACCACGACACAATAAAGAATTGAGATCCGATGAGAATTTGCCAATCAATATTTACGTCAAGTGTACTACTATTGTAAACTCGTAATAATATGATTTTACTGAAGCAAACTAATAATTTCAAAATGAAAAAGAAGCTAAATCATGAACATCATAAAATAAAATCAATACATTGAAAATATTGTTAAAGCTTCCACAGATAAACGCGACAATGACATGGATATCCGACAACGTGGATTTTTAGGACAAAATGTCCACAGATATAAATCATCATCAGCCTATTAATGTTCCCACTGCTGGGACACAGGCCTTCTCTCTGTGAGAGAGTGAATTGGCCTTAGTCCACTACGCGGGCCCAGTACGTGTGGATATATATTCGTAGATTATTTTCTGCCCGAGGGAGCTTTTAACTATAGGTACTCAGGTATATTTGATTCTAATATTCTATTTAACCTTGGCAAACTAAAGCACATTATCCAGGAGTAGGTGTATCTACAATATATCCAGTAAATTATACACTATCAGCATACATATTTAATGCCCCACCTGGTGGAATACCGCTCAGTGATGTGACTGAAACACTTGTAGGATGTCACTTATAATGAACCAGAGTGTACAAACTAAGTGAGATATTTTATTCCCTTGGTTTAACCTCGAATGGTTGCAGTAATTTGGTTGTTTTCCTCTAAATAAATGTGGTACGTTGGTTTCCCCTTTTACAAATATGGAGATTTGACATATTTTTCATACAAATTCTGTCAAACCGTCATTTTTATTCCTCAGTTAAAAGTAATCCGGCGATTAAAAAATCAGCCCTTAGTTATCGAAATCAAAAAGAAAAGACACCAAAGTGTGTATTATTTACTTAGGTTTAGTTTTCTTCAAAATCAGTCTACTTTTCAAGGTAAAAATTAAAGGGCAGGCGCGCGTAGTTCTTTTGAAAACTGCGTCGAGACTGAAAAAAGGCTTATTGTGTCCCTCAGGAGGCGATAAGAAGAATAGGATGGAGTGGTTTTCGTGCATAGTGAACGAATTACAGGCTACTAGAAATAAGAAATATTTGTGACAAGAAATCTCGATGTTATGAACGAAAATATGCGGTCGATTCCATACCCCGCGACCGCTTGAAGGTTATGAATCTGTTGATATTCTTTTCCTTATAATATTTCTCTCATTCTATACGGCAATGGCATACTAAATCCGATAAATAAGTTGAACTATATATATGTTTTTTATGTCAACTAATATATAGGAGCAGCTTTAAACCGGCAATAGATTCTAGTTTTACAAAATAAAAAGTATAAGTCTACATATTCCAAACATTCGACTAGTAACCCAAAGGTTTACGTAACCTAAGTAAGAACACATAAAATGTCATTGCTTATTTGAGTAGAATATACATTCCATCTGTATTCAATTCTAGTGCAGACAAAAATGTTTACAAAACTCATCACAAAATCACTTCAGTTCGATCGAGTTGTATTCCCCGATTAACGGCTGTACTGTAGTAGCCCAAAACCGCAAGATAGCCCAGTCAACGGGGCATAAGTAACCCGAAAAATTCTCCTGCCAGTGAGAGTAGGTAGTGTGATAAAGTAAGGTCATACAGATTACAGATAACAAATTATCCAAAAGATTTTGATAAGAGAAGTTAGGTATTTTTACCTAAACATGAAAATTGCTTATAACTCTCTGTGAAAAATTCCTCAGTCTGAAACAATTTCTGTATACGTACGAATGTATTAGTTAGAATAGGCAAGTATAGGCATCCAACATTTTTTCGATTTGAGAAACACTCCAAATTTAACTTATTACATTTTGCGCTATAACTTCTACTGAAAAATTGCTCTGGTAATTTTTATTTTTTAATATGGTTTTATTTTCTTAAATAAATAGCTTTGTTAAGTTATCCAAAAGATTTGCCTTTAAAACATTTCTTTTTTAATTTTTACTTAATTACATCATGTGAATAATTGCTCAGGTTAATTTAATACGTTTATTAGTTATGAGTCGCTGTATTTTAATAGGTTTTTCAATAATCCAATGGAAATTCGGCCTAATACCAAAGCTTTTACAAACTCAATAATTGTTAAGTACAAGCATTGCCGTCGGTTAGCAACGACCGGTCGCGGGAGTGAAGAGGGGTGCGGGGCGCTCGCGCAGTGGTGTGGCGACGGGCAGCGTGTCTCGCTCGAAGTATGAAACGGAGCAGCCCGGCGAACTCGGCCTACTGTGACATGGCTTAAGTCACACTTTTTATCACAGTTTGGGCGATAAAGCCATTTTGTCTTAAATGCTAGCACGGCGGCGTGAGATATTTTCTTGACTTGTGGTATAAGTTCTTGACGTTTATTTTTTTGTCTTTTTCGGAAATTTTCCAATTTTATTGCAGTTTCGGTTTAACCTTGGCCATAAAAACCATTTAGGTTCTGAGAAGCATAGCCCTACGACGGACTGTTTCCGAATTATGGGCCTCCGAATCTTATTTTATTTTGCATAAAACGCCCTATATTTCTAAAATGGTATCTCGAAAACGGTATGTCCTAGGCAAAAAATAACCAAAGTTAAGCCCCCCCTTTGTCACACCCATACTAGCAGCATCCCAACATGAATTTATGAAAGTTTTTTTTTATTTTATTTTTTTTGCTTGGTTTTCGACTTGAACTACAAATTCTTAAAAGAAAATATTTTCGGTCATGACAAGTTATGATAAAATATGTCATGTCTTACAATTTGTCTTAAATGCTAGCACGAGACAACCATGTGACACAGTTTAAAGGCGCGACATGCCTTTCTTGTTGCTGACTTCACAGTGCGACATAAATTGAATAGACGACCAAATAAAATAATACGTATAAAAGTGTACCGTTCATACAGATAAACAACTTCTTAATTTTGTTGGGAACAAATTAATATTTGACCCACGACCATAGACTTATGCACACTTTATTTTTCTTTGTTTGTTTGATAACATAGTAAGTGTTTGTTAGAAAGATATAATTATTGTGAAAACTTTTAATAATAACTTAAAAATATAAAAGTTTGGACCCTGTTCCCGATACCGGTGGGTCCCAATTTTTTTAATTTAACATGTTTTTTGGGGGTTTTATTTAAGAAATATTTAAAAATGTAGAAAGTAAGAAGAATATGGAATAAAAGAAAATAATTATAAAGAGAGAAAGTGATACATTTTTCTGAATCATCTGTCAAAATGTGACATTTGTGACAAAATGGGTGCGCCCGTATTAGCAATTAAGACCCGATGAGTCCCAAATAAACGTCAGGGAATTTTCTCACGCCGCCGGTGCTATTATGTCAAAATGGCTTTATCGCCCAAACTGTGATGAAATGTGTGACTCAAGCCATGTCACAGTAGGCCGTGCTCGCCGGGCAGCAACAAGAATGGCATGTCGCGCCTTTAAAACTTTAAAATATGTCACATGTTTGACCCGTGCTAGCATTTAAGACAAATTGTAAGACATGACATAATTTATCATGTCTTGTCACAAATGTCTTGGGTACGCCCATGCTCGCCGGGCAGTTGTGTACCTACCTACTTGTGCATATTTATTATTTTACTCTTTGTACTTGTGCAAGGAACGTTTGTTTAAAAATGTGTGTGCTGTGTAAAAAACCTTCAATAGTGGGGTTTGTTAAAGTGACATAAAAGGGACTTCAAAAGACTCGACAATCAAGCCGAAGAAGAGATGTTGGATTTTGCTCGCAACTTATGGAAGTTTCAAACCTTACAGTACACGTGAAATGTCGAATATGATATATAAATGATGCCATGATCAAGGCGTTTAAAAGGAAGAAGATATTATTCGTGAATGCCACAGCGTTAGAACCACCGGCAGCGAACATCCCGCCTATCGAATTCGATTTCCAGTCAAAATGTCTAATAATTATACCCCCACCGCAATATCTCTACGTTGACGTCGTGGTGGGCCCTACGTGCTACAATGAACCTTAGGTCGGTTCCGGTAGATTCTACTTTGCCGCAACGTGCCTTGGGTGAGGGTCAATACAATCCACAGAGCAGCTTTGTGGCGAGTTGGTGGGCAGTGGCGACCACACGGACCTGATCTCTAGGCAGAAGTCTTATCCTTCGTCTCCGCCTTGCCTTTATTGGCCGGTCGGTGTGAACACCGACGGGGAACAGGGCTTCCACCTCTCTCTTGCCTTAATTGGCTGGCTTGAGTGGAGATTCCCAAGAGCATACGAGCTCGGAGGAAGGAAGTTAACCAAGTAAGATGCTGGTACAGATCTTGACCTTACTTTCGGGATTGTCCTGATAGTCGTGGCGTACCCCACCACTCCTCAAGCACCTCCGTATATGTTGCTCCCTTGGCGCTACGTCACTAAAGTGCTAGCGACTGTTTTGGGGAGACACATTAATTGAGTGTGCAAGTCTTTCCCTGCCATATTAAAGCCGTGTAGATCAATAGTGGTCAGGCAGGGGCCAATAGTCCATCTATATTTTTAGGTAATCGATCTACGAAACCTCTCAAACCCATAGCTCAATGTGTTTTGTGTCCATATTCTGCAATAGTCCTGCACCAGCCGGGGTTTGTCCTTTGGTTCCCTTGCGTAGTGACTAGTGCATACAGGGATAATCGCCGGTTGGTGTCAAATTTCATCCTACATGTCTAACAAGGCCTCTGCGAATTGGTTTCGGCCTCTGGTACACCTTTCAAAGGGGACTCTAGGGTCCCGAGAATCACAAAAATATATCAAAAATAATAATACCACAAGAAGGCCTATGACTCAGTGATACATGGCTCATGAGGGTGCTGGAGTTGTATAAAATTGATGCAACTCTGCGCGCCTTTCTGACTTCATTTATGGGGCAGTGGAGGACGGTCCTTCACTATCCAGGATGTCGACAGATTCAAGAGAACAGCGAACCTATAAGGATCAAGCGTGGAATATTTCAGGGTGATAGTCTGAGTCCGCTGTGTTTTTGTTTAGCCCTAAACCCTCTTAGTACACTGCTGGTGGGTTCGAGCCTGGGCTATCGGTTGAGAAGAGAAGGTCAGGTCATGTCACACCTCCTTTACATGGATGATCTGAAGCTCTTTGCCCCCGACAACTTGCAACTGTTGGTATATAATATACAGATGGTAACAGAAACCTTCAGTAACGCCATCAGGATGGAATTTGGTGTGGACAAATGTGCAGTCATGCATGTAAAGCGAGGCGAGATTATGGAATCCGTGGGAATACAACTCTCGGATTCCATACACCTTAGATCCCTTTACTCAACCGAAACTTACAAGTATTTGGGTATGTAGGAAGCACTACCTAGGCATCGATGCTACTGGCGTGAATCAGTCGTTTAATGAGTCGTCGTGATGTACACTTTCGGCATACTCAAATGGACTCATACAGAACTTTACACCCTGGATAGGAGGGTCTGCACACTGCTTACCGCAAATTACATGCATCACCAGGGTCATCGGTGATGAGACTGTATATCCCGCGGAAGGACGGCGTTCGAGGCCTTTTAAATGCTAAATCTCTGCACAACCGCGAGGTATGCAGTCTCAGGGAATACTTCCAGAAAACCTACGTGGGTATGCATCGTGATGTGGTAGCGGCGGACAAGGGCCTTATCCCGCCCTCCTTGGCTATCGATAATATGCGCAAACCTATAGTATTAGATACCACAGGGAGGTATGGCAGAGCAAGGCGCTTCACGGACGCTTTTAGATCTCTTAGCGTCCGTGGCCTGGTTGCGATTTGGTGACCTTTTCGGGGAAACTGAAGGTTTTGTCTATGCGATTATGGACGAGTTATGATGACGAACAACTACCGGAAATACATCATGAAGGGCGGCACGGTTGACATTAGTCGGGCATGTCACCGGCCTGGGGAATCCATCCGTCACATTATCTCCGGTTGTTTTAGTCTAGCTAACGGAGACTATTGCATAGACACAATTTTGTAGCCAGGATTATCCATCAACAACTGCTCTTAAATACAATCTTGTGGAATGGGAAGTACCGTACTATAGGTATGTGCCCGACCCAGTTCTCGAAAATGACAATGTCACGTTGCATTGGGATCGGTCTATCATCACTGACAGGACTATTGTTGTTAATAAGCCTGACATAGTGGTGATCGACCGACTAGAGCGTCGCTCAATGATTGTTGACATAGCGGTCCCTCATGACGAGATCCTCGTGAAGGCTGAGAAAGATAAAAAACTAAGTATCTTGATCTGGCTCGCCGGGTTGTCGACATGTGGGATGTGAATACAGCAGTCATTGTGCCGATAGTGGTGACGGCCAATGGCATGATATATCTTGTTGGGCAGTTGGATCAAGGGCTTGATCCAGAAAGCGGTACTCCTGACGCGGCGCGTATCGTTAGGAGATTCCTCTCTCAGGAGCCCTGACTACCGATAGCTTGGACCCTGTTCCCGATACCAGTGGGCTACTCATCATCATCTGCCTAGCCTTTTCCCCAACTATATTGGGGTCGGCTTCCAGTCTTACCGGTGGGCTACTATTTTTTATATTTTAAATATATTTTTATTTTATTATTATAAGCTAATATTTAAAAATGTAAAAAGTATTCACATAAATTAAACAAAGTCCTAATATATTTATCTCCATATTTAACAATAGTGCTCCATATTTAGCAATAGACTTGTATATCATGCTTGGACCCTGTTCCCGATACCGGTGGGCGTCTATTTTTTATATTTTTTAAAGTTTGTTTTTATTTTATAAATATATTTTCAAATGTTTTTTTTTAATTTAAATTTATAAAAAATATTTTAAAATGTAGACAATAAGAAATGGAAATTAAATAAAGAACATAATAATATATTTTTTTTTACTCGATATTTCCTCAACAGGTGTCTTTATAAACATAATTTTTGACCATTTTTTCGCATAGTTTACAAAGTCCTTAAGGAGGAGGTCCTTAAGGACTTTGTAAACTATGCGAAGATTTATGAAGATGCGACGGATCTTAAATAAACGTTGTATACCTATCAAACGTTTTTTTAATATCCATATAAGTATAAAAATAAATATTAAGCGATTTTCTAAACGCCGTTGTACAGTCAACAGCACATCAGGTTATACAAAACTGTAAAATTTCTCCAAATGATTTTAAACCATAAAATGTTGTTGGTTAAGTTCAAAATCGAATGACAAAATTTGAGATTGTACTACTTGATGACTTTACATAAATTGTGCATATTAAACTAAAAAACATATTTGTAAAACTCGCCTACACTAATCCAAAAGTAGTGCGTGGCAAAGCAGCTCTAAGCGGTCAAGTGAAGGTCAACCCTTACGTTCTAGCATAAATCGGCAAATTATCCTAACAAATATAATGAATGTTCGAAAATTTGTTGGATTATTGATAATTATGTTTTAATATAAAATCATATTACTAATAAAGGTATGAAAATGCACGGAGATATTTTTCACGTCACGTAATTAATCAAAAATCAAAAAAAATGTTTTAAAAAGGAAAATCTTTTGGATAACTAAACAAAGCTATCTATATAAAGATATAAAAACATATTTAAAAATAACAATTAGCAGAGCAATTTTTCAGTAGAAGTTATAGTGAAAAATGTTAAAAGTTGAATTTGGGGTATATCCGAAATCGAAAAAATATTGGATTCCTTTACATACATATTCTAACTAGTACATACATACGTATAAAGAAAGTATTTCAGTCTGAGGAAATATTCACAGAGTCTTATAAGCGATTATCATGTTTAGGTAAAAATACCTAACATCTCGTAATAAAATTTGTTGGATTATTCTACATCTGTAATCAGTATTACCTCATTTCATCACATGCCAAATTTCAGAGGCGGGAGAATTTTTCGGAAGTCTCCATACAACAAATATCCTCGTTGACTGGACTAAGAGGCGAGTTAATCTTCCGGCGGGTGGTTCGTAATTCGATTAAAGTTGCCAACTCTTGGCCGACTCTTAATTATGTTTTCGGTGAATTCTCTCGCGGGGCCGCGTCACACAAACCTTTGTTGCCTATCGAATTTGTTTGAGTTATGTTGCGCTAATAGATTTGTTTAAGCAGCTCCCTTTTTTAGTTTGTTTTAAGGTTTGCAGAGGCTTGATCTACGTTTTGGAGATTTTGTTTTTGATGTTAGGGTAACATTTACGTTTAATATACCGACGGCTTTAATTAAAAAAGAAGTCTTTCTTGAAAAAAAAATTATTTTTTGTAAACATTTTTCTTTTTACTGAAAGCTCACAGATTCAAGAAAACGTTTAGATAAAATATAGTAATATTATTTTGGGCAAGATACAAAAAATGTGACTGTTTATACACTTTAAGCAATCAGTGCAAAATAATAGTATTTTGAGATTTTCTTTCTTGTAATTGGTTCCATCATGACAATGCTAGAAAGAAAGGAATGCACAAACTTATAATGAGTCAATTCCTGAACTCCAAGGTCTTCGGCGAAAATCCCGAAACTCAGAAAGCCTTATCCCTTTATTTATTCACAATGCAGGCCATTGTCGACGGCAAGCCTGTTACAGCCACACTTACTATTAACTAAAGGAGTCTTAGCTTCGTAATCTCGAATGGAATTTGCGAGACTACATTAGCATTTCAAATCAACCTCTCGCCGTCTTTTAGAAGCCTATCTTTTCAACCTTACGGATTGTGTTACTACGGAATTTACTTAACTATCCAACTTGTGTATTCCTCGAAGCTAGCTCGCTAAGAGGCGGTTCGTGTACGCTTTTTAGAATGTGGATTATAAAAGTTAATTAAGCGTCTAGAGCTTGCTAAATTCCGCATACTTATCGTCTGTTTATCAAATCATGTTTACAACAAATCCACAATAAAGTATTGTAGGGTAAGACTTGACTAACTAGTACCCAAGTCCTTAGGCCAATAGAAACTAGGAAAAAGAGCTTATTTCAAGATTATGCTACAGCTTCAACGGTCCAATGATTAGGGATCTCCATTCGAGAGCCGCCACTCAATCCGAAGGCGAGAATTGTAAAAATATTTTTTCAGGCTCCTTTAATCTACTTTCTTGCAATTTATTTGCTTGTGAAATTAAAATAAATTAGCATAATTTGAGCTTACTTCGACATAACTATGAAAGGCTTTATGAAGATCCTGGTGGCCTCATAGAAACAAAAATAGGATAAGGCCAAGGCTTTCATAGAGATAAAAGGGTAGATGCCATCTAATTACCTCATGTCTTCATTACTCTCCTGCCTTATCTGTTCAATCCAAACGATCTGTCGTCAGCTATAAATGGCACTGATAACGCGGGCTCCTTTCAAATCCAGCTCCTATTCATCACTCCGTTCTCTCACGTTATAAATAATTTAAAACAAAGACTTGGCGACATTGATCGTTGTTTACGGCAAAGATCCTGATCTTAATGCGAATAAATTACTTGTTACAAGGATTTGTTTGAACCCCCCTGCCCCTGTAACGGTATCTGGGACGCTGATCAATCAAGTGTTCAACTAAATAAGTTTATTAACGCCGAAAATTTTGGAAAGGAATCTCTTCGTTAATTTAATATCTGATTAATTTGTTTTGAGTGAAAAATGTGAGTAATACCCGTAGATGGAATTTGTTGATTGATTTTTGTAACAAAGTTACAGAGAATTTGTTCGAGTATGTTCGCATTGTTTCTAATAAATTATTTCTTGAGTTTTGTCCCAATTTATTCTGTATCGCTAGCTGTCTCGTACTGAAATACATATGACAGGTTCAAATTGATATTCCGAACTGTCTGAAGGTTAGGAAGTTCTTCGTATTTCGTTCTTGGAGAGACGAGTGTAATCAGTAAGCGGTGTCAACGTCAAAATGCTCTGACAGAGAGAAACAGGATAGGTTATTTGCGTAACGCACAACCCACTCGTATATTCTACAAGTTGATTCAAAATAATCATATTACTTGCTATCTTCTTGATTTCCCAGGAAAGAAAGTACAGACGTCGCTCATCTAATATTAAAATCTTTTGCAGGAAAAACGTTAAATAAATACGTATGTCTATTATGTCTGTTTTACCAACTTTCAGTAAAAGGCTGTCAACAGCACAATTACATTCAAAGTTATAAAGTTCAAAGTCTTTGACACAAATTACTTCTCTTTTACCAGCAACATCACTTTCTAAATCAATCATATCTTTCAGTGTATAGGGTTCTATTTCCTTTGTTATTTGGGTTATCGAAGGGTCTAGGCAAACATCTCAGCCGGCGTGATTGATTATGGGCCAAGTTGCTTCGACACTTGTAATTTCCGAACTATTACATGTGGCGTTATTGTGTTAGTTAGTTTTGTCAGCATTAGTAATGTGATCATAGCTTTGTTCGTTTATTGGAAGAGTTATGTGGTTAAGAACTTTGATTTGATTGCTTGGAAGGAATTCGGGGATAATAACATAAAGTTTATAATAGCGAAACGTATTAACGTTGTCAAAACTAATATTACAAAGAGGTTACATAAGATTGCATTAACAAGTTTATTAGTGTTTGTTTGTGGAGGTAATCTCTGGAAATAAAAAAAAACAAGTTTTGGAAATACTTTCATTGTGCGTACGGCTAATGAGTGGCATTCCCAGACGGTGTTTGTGTTTCCTGATGCCTGTATAACTTGGAGGTCTTTAAGTCAAGAGTGAACTGGTTACTTTTATCATTTTAGGCAAGCGTGCTTCGCCGTTGATCACTTAATCACTTACTATCAGGTGAGATAGTTGTCAAACGCAAAACTACCACCAAACAAAAACCAGCAATAATAAAACCCAAACCTTTTATCATTAAATTAATCATGGGACCTGTAAGACAGGCTAAAGGAGCGAGTCAATAGGAAAAAGTAGTTAAGTGTTTAATGAAAAATACGGCTAAAGTTCTACAATATTTTTGAAAGACACGAATTGCTGAAATTGTATGTCTACCATAAACATCAGCTAATGATTATCTTGGGGGCAATAAACAATAGTTGCAGGGGAAGTCAGCAACTAATAAATCATAAAAGACTTTCCTTGTTCTTTAAATACTGTGTCCAAATAAAAGTGTCGTTATCTTTCGAAAGCTTTGATACATTTTACTTAAACGAGGTCAGAGAAAATGGTGTTTATTTGATCAATAATAGGACTGGAACTTTTATATAGGCAACATTTTTCCAACTTTTTCAAATAACTGTTTATTTCTTGGTTGGATGTAGAAAATAAAACATAAGTTAGTCAAAGATGATCATGGCGCTCAGTATGCAGCCTTGAGGACGCCAAATAAAACATTAGTAAGACAAAAATTATCATGGAGCTCAATATGCAACCTTTAAGAACTCCAGTTGAAATACTCGTTAGAAACATAATCACAATGAAATATTCCCTGCCCCTGTAGATCACTTTGGTAATGTTGAAAATGAGCGTTTACAATTCAATAGAGTTTTCGTTTATCCAACTGAACCGATTAAAATTGTAAATGAGCTTCTTAGCAGCTTTTGTTTGAATAAACAATACGATGTAGCTGTTATTTTGGATGTTATTTTCCTTTAAATGCGGCGCTAGATTAAAAGCTTTAGATGTTGATTATGGTAGTCTTTGTAAGTTATTATTATCGACAGAATTATGTAAAGGAATATTATTTAGAGACTTGACCATTTTCACAAGATACTGTTTTTTGAATTTACTATCCCTTAAGATTTTTCTCCAGAATCATCTTTCTTTTATCTTCTTTCTTTTTTAAGACTGTTTCAGTAACCATATGGAATCCTGCACTCTTCAAATATCTGCTTCATCTTGAATAACTTATTCAAACCCATGAAACCAAAACTAACATGCAGACTGAAAATAGAAGCAGCCTATCTTTTCCCGTTGACTGCACAAATCATAAATAAACATCGCATTTGAAGGCAGCTATTCTTTAGATCCGAGATCGCGATAGCCGAACTTACAAACAAAACAATGGAAGTTGCTACACCCTGTATATTGACGTTCGGTGGCCGCATAAAATGCAACGGTCGTGGCTCGCTTAGTTTTGCAATTCAAACTTCGTCTCATATCGGTTTATGGACGAATGGTTTGGCTACTGGGCCGTGAGGGGTGTGTGAAAGGGGCGGGCAGCGGTTTTGTGTAGTATTTTAATAGTAAAAAGGGATACATAGAGACAAATAGAATACAAAGGTACTGCATATTCCTTGCTTTTTAACACGCTTTTATTAGCTTGGTATGTATCTATGTATCAATGTAACGGAATCTTTGAACGTGATTTTCACCCCTTTCAAAACGTGGGATTGATTTGAAACTTTGCACACTTATCAAGGACCGATGACAATGCAATAATTTAGTCAAAGTCAAATTCAAAGCCAAAGTCAAATATGTTTATTCAACTTGGTTCAAATTTACAAGTAATGAAAGTTGATTCTACCGTGCGCGTTTAAATAGTTTGTCCCATTAGCCTCAACAAGATCTTCAGGATTAGCGACTTTTTAGTTCAATTCACCATTAAAGCGTGTTTTTTAGTTTTTAGAACTACAATTTATTTAACTAGAAATGCAACCCGGTCCAGCCAGAATACCGAACGTTTAATATTTTTTCTGTATGCGAGATCACATTATAAAAACACATTTTTTTCGTTCTCGATATAGGTATTACTGTCTGCTCATTAAATGCTGCTTTATTCAGCTAGTGATAAAAAAACAGCGTTTTCCCAAGCATGTCTGACCTCCACAAACTAGTTATTAGGTAACACGATATCCGCTATGAGCACAAAGTTATAGTTTACTCAAAATCGCTTCCGCTCATACAGCGAGCAACCTAACTTATGACTTTCTGATACAGTGGGCACGGAACGTGAATATTTGTGTAACCGCGGTGTAAAACACGATCGCTGACCGACTACTGTTGTTCCAGTTATTTTTCATAGCTCACCCGAGTGTGGCAGATAATGCAGGTTGGATAGCTTTCAAAGAGAGCATCAATTTATTGTTTGTTGGGACAAGTTAGCTTGGAAGTGTTGGGGCTGTCTGACTGTGGGGGTGAACAACGGCCTTTCAAACATTTTTCTGATATAGGGGTTGTATGCATATTTTTTTTTTTTAATTCTAATGTGGCTGTTTTTTTAACGTTCCTAGACCTGTAGTATTTTAATTTTTCCCTTCAAATCTTTATAAAAAGCTTTAGCACTAGTGATAAGTTTTAAAATAAATATTCTTTCAATGTTTCGATTCAAATGTATTTACGTCATTTTTATCCTTTTTGCTAAAAAAAAAACCTGGACCCACATAAGGACGGATATTACAAGATTTATATCCTCTTTCAAACATAATCTACTTACAACATCTTACAAAAGTATTACTTTTACCAAAAATAATATTCATAAGAAGAAAATAAATAAAAAGACCTAATTTCTAGTGACTGCAAAAGGAATCTTTCATCTCCACCAAGCTGAAGTCTAAAATCTCCTAAGACGGAAAAGGACTGCGCTAACCTAAACACTGCATTCGTCAAAGCAGTGCCCGCGGCTGACCCAATTTTCTACGTGACTGTACTTCGTTACCGCCGACGCGCCAACACGGAGCATTGGCGTCTGGGGAGCCGCTTGATTGTGATATACATACTACGCAAACGTGGGTACCCAGAGAGTATATTGGCGCTGAAAAAGAATAACATATTGCAGATGTTGCTGATTGGTGGTTGATTTGGGGACCACATTTTTTGGTTGTGGTTGTCACGATTACAGTCTTCTGAAGATTAATTTAAGCTGATATTATAATAAAATAAAGAGGTTTGTTGATGTGTCTAAAAAAGTTAATCTTTGGAAATACCGTACCAATTACATAAAATATTTCTCACACAGAATGCTGCACTATTTTCAACATAATATGTTTGTTTTGCGTTAAAACATTCCGAAGAATTTTCCGGCTAGTGAGTAATAATAATATTGTTCCAAACACACATGTTATTGTTATTGTTACATGAACTCACGCCTTTTCCCCATAGATGTAGGCAGAAACAACAAAACGCTACCTGCTACAATCCTTATATATGTACTCATTTTGCTTCATTTAAGTTAGTAGTTAGTTTAGGGTAGTCATACATGGATGCCGGTTATAAGTACTGCATACTCACAAACTTATTACGTATCTTAAAGATCAAAACGATAGCGATTTGTATTCTCCAATACAGAAGTTTATACAGAGCATTATATTTTTTTTTTAAATTAGTGCATTTGACAAACAGCGAGCGATTAGCAAACGATTTTGTAAGACCTACCATACCTACACTGTAGGTAATGCCGACTTTTATGACATAAAACGTTTGATCACACGATGATAGCTGGTTGCTGTTTCTTACGTAATAAGCCTGCCGGCCATCTTGAAGAACATCATCAAAAAGGTCCGGGTATGTCTTTCTTTAGAAAAACCGCAAACAATTAGGGAGAGAAGAAAAACCTACGCAGATAAAGTTTGCGCTACAAGAGAAACATAGCAAGTCATGTCCCAAAACAGACCTAGCATTAGAACCTAAATTTCTAGTTTTCCAGTTACAACTCGTGCTTAGAAGGTACATAATTGCGTTGCCACTCAAATCTGCGGGTACTTACACTGAATTAATCTAGTGTTCTTGGAAGCGACGAGCTTGTATGAAATGCTTTGCTACCGACTAATTCTTGAATTTAAGTGGCATGTGCTTGTGCAACGTCAACTGTAATTTCTAGTGAATATGTAACTCTAATAGGATTTTAGAATAGAATAGAATGGAATATACTTTATTGTACACCATACAAGTTACACATGCAAATGCAATTTACATTTTGCTAAGTACAGAAATAGGTTGCAAAAGATCTGAATCGTCTATCCAGCCGATTTCTCGTAACTAACAGTCAGCCGCCTAGTCTAACGGAACTCCTGAAACTGAACCTGAACACCAGTACAAGGTTTAAAAAAGAGCGGCTGCCTATCCTTTTTTTCTTTTGCGTAGAGTAACCATGCGTAACCTGCGCTACCATGGGAAGATACGGATACTTTTTTGGCCGCAGGGGATAGGGAGAGCGGCCAACGCTATACCGACACTCCTCCTCCCCTGCGGCTTCACCACGTCCACCGTCAGACGGTGGCGATCCTGTCCTGGTCAAGGAAGGTAGGGAGAGCGGCGCACCGCAATACCGGCACTCAGTTGCGATGTCGCCCAGGCACCGCAACCTACATGTTGGCCGCTACGTCGTCGGCTTATCGGCAAAAGCCCTGACGAGTGGCCCCTCCTTGGTTTCCTCTTCGCTTCACCGTGGGTGAACCAGCCACGGTTACTGAGCCCCCCCACCTCGACAATGCGGGAACCCACCGGGGTGGGGCGGCTACCTATCTGGACAAACAACTCAGTAAGAGAGCAAACTCATTTCCATTTTTTATGTATTTTTGTATATTAGTTAAAGATATTTTATAATCATAAGCAATGGTCATATAATAGGGGTTATTAAAACACGAGCGTGGGTTAATCACATGAGGCGAAGCCGAATGTGATAATAATAACACGCGAGTGTTTAAATACCTAATTGTATGCCGTTGCATACACTACTTTATCTTCACTCTTAAATTTGAAATAAAACAAAAGTGGAAACGGGAAAAATATGTGTTATGGCGGGCAATTTAGATTCTCATTGCGCATGATTGCGCAGCGCGCGTCTCCATAAACAATGACACTATAAGCCAATGAGCCCACAAGCGCCAATAAATTAAAAAGTAAAAGTGTGCTATAAAAATTAAAATAGTGCTATAACATTGTGATACAAGGGTGGAAAGTAGGTTATTGCAAACGAGCTGTCATTAACAAGCCCGAGCCGAAGGCGAGGGTTTTTAATGACACGAGTTTGCAATAACCTACACACCCGTGTATCACACGACGTTTTTCAATACAGCTGTGAAAAACAGTAACAACAAATCAAAGAATTAGATTTGTTTATTTTACAAAAAATAAAATTTTCAATATGGCGCGTTTTTGCAACTGGACATATTTTTTTACAAAGAAAACAGCCTATACAGCCTATTCCATTTTTGACAAACGTTGATGTGAAAATAATTAACTTAAAACTGGTAATTAAATATATTAAACAACTATTTAAAAAAAAATTAGAATTTAATGCTAAAACGTACGGAATCATTATTTTTTCCTCGTATAAAATCGTATCCCATTTTATTCTATGTATGAAAACTCCTTCCTACTAAACTTTTTTAAATTGACTTATGGCGCGTTTTTGCAACTGGACATATTTTTTTTTCAACGAAAACAGCCTATACAGCCCATTCGATTTTTGACAAATGTTGATGTGAAAATAATTAAATTAAAACTGGTAAATAAATATATTAAACAACCATTTAAAAGACTTTTGAGAATTCAATGCTAAAACGTACGGAATAATTCATTTTTCCTCGTAGAAAATCTATCCCATTTTATTCTATGTTTGAAAACTCCTTGCTACTAAACTTTTTTAAATTGACTTATAAATTTAAAACTAAACTGCAAACATAATGATCGAGCTTGTAAACAAAAGTCACGACCGCGTAACAGAAAGATGCCTATGCGTAAGATTTAACTTTCGAATCATAATTATAGCCTCTGAAAGTACGCCATGTTTAACAACTGTATTGAAATAGTACATTGTGATACAAGGGTGGAAAGTAGGTTATTGCAAACGAGTTGTCATTAACAAGCCCGAGCCGAAGGCGAGGGTTTTTAATGGCACGAGTTTGCAATAACCTACACACCCGTGTATCACACGACGTTTTTCAATACAGTTGAAAGAAACAGTAAAAACAAATCAAAGAATTAGATTTGTTTATTCACAAAAAATAAAATTTTCAATATGGCGCGTTTTTGCAAATGGACATATTTTTTTAAAAAGAAAACAGCCTATACAGCCTATTCGATTTTTGACAAACGTTGATGTGAAAATAATTAACTTAAAACTGGTAATTAAATATATTAACAACTATTTAAAAAAAAATGAGAATTCAATGCTAAAACGTACGGAATCATTAATTTTTCCTCGTATAAAATCGTATCCCATTTTATTCTATGTATGAAAACTCCTTGCTACTAAACTTTTTTAAATTGACATATGGCGCGTTTTTGCAATTGGACATTTTTTTTTTCCAACGAAAACAGCCTATACAGCCTATTCGAATTTTGACAAATTTGATGTGAAAATAATTAAATTAAAACTGGTAATTAAATATGTTAAACAACCATTTAAAAGACTTTTGAGAATTCAAGGCTAAAACGTACGGAATCATTAATTTTTCCTCGTAGAAAATCTATCCAAAAAATTTATTCTATGATTGAAAACTCCTTGCTACTAAACTTTTTTAAATTGACTTATAAATTTAAAACTAAACTGCAAACATAATGATCGAGCTCGTAAACAAAAGTCACGACCGCGTAACAGAAAGATGCCTATGCGTAAGATTTAACTTTCGAATCATAATTATAGCTTCTGAAAGTACGCCATGTTTAACAACTGTATTGAAAAGTTATTTTATGATGCAGTTGTTTGAAAATTGAAGAAAAAAATTTGTTTTATTTTTCCTATCCATGTATATAAAGTACGTTTTTATACAATACTTTTGTAATTCATATTTGGAACATTACGTTGTGAGTTTTGATAAAGAAATTTACGGTTCACATCATTATCAGACTTTTTAATGTTCCCACTGCTGGGACACAGGCCTCCTCTCTCTCTCTCTCTCTGTAGAGGGAATGGGCCGTAATCCACCACGCGGGCCCAGTGCAGGTTGGTGGATGTCACATGTCTTCGAATTTTTGGTAATAGGACAAGCCGGTTTCCTCACGATATTTTCCTTCGCCGTTTTGAGAGCAGTGGTGATGAAATAATTTACACAAAGTAAAGCGCTTGCCTGGGTTTGAACTCCTGCAAATTATAAGTCGCGGCCTCCACCACTGCTCTCTATATTTCACAAAAAAAAAAAAAAAACTAGGGTAAACTTATCAATAACACTGGCCGCAACTGTGCATCGCCACTGCGACAACGGAACTTTATGACTACGTCGTAGCAACGCTGCGACGACGCAGCGCCCGTGCGGCTGGCGCTGCGCACTGTGTGCGTCAACATATTTGCGCTGCGTCGACGCAACACATCGCAACGTGCCGTGCAGACCGGCTCTAAGTTACTGGGTACCACGGTACCCATTGGTAAGACTGGTTTCCAAACTTTCGGGTATTTGACCCATAACGAATGTCAGAGATCTACGGATGGCAGCCGAGTTGTGATGTCCGAGGTACGCACGGAAGGGTACCGGTCTTGAATGATAGTCAATATGGATAGTCAACCATCCATGGTTTTATCTCGGCAAGTGTTGCTTAACTTTGAAGATCGACCTGTGCGTCTGTTATTTTAGTCACGAGGAAAAGGAGAACTTTTGCAAATAACCTGAATATCATGTAACATTAACATAGGCAGCATTCACGTATGACCCAGTTCCGGTTTCTGGAACAAAACCCAGCTAACCTTTTGAACGATAAATGTTTCATTTGTTTCGTAAACAACCGGTTTCATTCTTCTACTGACCGTTTTGTTGTGTGCTGTTTCTATACGCTTTAGGACAATAATTCTAGATCACGAAACACTGAATATACGAGTATCGCTTGTTAACAAGGTAATGCAAATTAATACTAATGAAAAAATTACCGATTTGTCCGGATCAAAAGACTGCTATAAAATAGAAAGAAGAAATGGAGTGTAGATTGATTTGAAGTACAATTTACAAGCGAACCGCCCCGGCTTCGTCTGGCAGAAATGATGTACAAAAATATTTATCGTTATTGCTCTATCCATAATTAAGTGAAACCCAAAGTCAAAGATTTATTTGCAGATAAATATGGTTACAAAAAAACATACTTCTGTCAAAGAGTCATGGAACGAAGAATTTTGAACTTTAGAAGAAAAGATAAAAAGAGAGCTAAAGATCTGAGGCAGATTACCAAAGTAAACGATGCTACCTTCCACACAAAAAGACTGAAATGGAGATGGGCTGGTCATATGCTCCGTGATAAAGGCTCCAAATGGTCTAAGGCCTTAACGGAATGGCAAATCAGAGACGGATCAAAAAGAAGCAGAGGTAGACAATGCAAACGCTGGGACGATGACATAGTGGAGATAGCTGGTGCCCTTTGGGCCAGAGCTGCACGAGACCGTGAACAGTGGAGGAGCCTGGGGGAGGCCTATGCGTCAAGGGACGCGCTGATGGACGAAGACGCCGAAGTGCAATAATTTGTTATGTTCAGTATATTATATTGTAATTGTAGTTTAAGTTTATCAGTAAATAAAGGCTTTATTATTATTAAATGGTTACAAAAGTTCTTACAATGTAGTATAATAGTAGCTTAACATATTTAATCATAGCATAATAAAATGCATTTAAATTTAAACTGAAGGAACTATTTTATAATATAGAAGGAATTCTCTATTAACCACCTGCGTAAAGCCCTTCTGAAGCGGACCATTGGCAGTTCTTTAATTTCGTTAGGAATCTTGTTATAAATCTGAATACACATAGGATAGCAACTTTTTCTATATAGTTCCGTTTTCATTCTAGGAATAATTAGTCTATTAGGATATCTAGTTCTAAACTTACATTTATCGCCCAGTATTCTCTTCGCCCAGTATTCGATCCATCCGTATTGAGATCCATTGGGTCAGAAGTACGCAGAGATACAGACAGAGGCGGACAGTGACTTCGAATTATAATATTTAGAGATGAATAAGTATAATCTAAAGTAATTTAAAACCAAAAAAAATAGCAAAGGCTTTATTTCTCCCACCACGTTCATACGCAAAGACATCCAACAGATTGTATTATCATAGAGTCCGTAATAAAACAAATTAGTTTTGTAGAGACGGATCGCGGTGCCACCGCCGCCCGTCCTCCGGGATAATGCAATAAGAGCCGTTACTCTGCGCTAATTGATCGAGCTCTCTGCGACTCTACGGCTCTATCGATCTCTACATGTATGTAGAGCTAATGGACAGTATAATGGTGAGAGTGTGGGAGGCCTTGTAAGTGATAAGCAAGAATCTATCCATATTTACAAGGCAAGACAGGCAGTTTTGTTTTTTTTGTCTTCTTTATTTTCTCGTTACCCTCCCACTGCTGGGTTAAACCCTCCCCTTTTTTCTTCCTAAGCTGTCTGCCCTGCGTGAAAAGCCAATCGCAAACATCTGATCAACAGTTTACTTTGAGTAAATTATTTCATTACCAGTGCTCTCAAAACGAAGAAAAACATTGAAAAGAAACCAGCATGTCCTAGAACCCGCTCTGGACCCCGGTGGTAGATTACAGCCCTCCCTAGCACCGAGAGAAGGGTTGTGTCCTAACATCATTATAAGGCAGCTATAATATATACTTTAAAAAATGTTTTGCTGACTTATTTGACCTAATTAGTACAAAGTCATGTTTACAGAAGCACATATTGGAATAATGAAGACTTGCCCTCACATTACAAGACGTACGGCGATGCGCCATCGGTACATGGTGGACATCCCACCCATACGCACTAAACGTTTTGAAAATAGTTCCATTATACGTACAGCTAAGGAGTAGAATTCCCTGCCGGAGTCTGTGTTTCCAGATAGCTACAACCTAGGGGTCTTTAAGTCAAGAGTGAATAGGTTACTTCTGGGCAAGCATGACCGTCGACCACATCATCGCTTGCCATCAGGTGAGATAGTGGTCAAGCGCGAGACTATCTATAATTAAAAAAAAAAACTTATTCTTGCAAAAATATAAACAAGCAAGCAAATTATATACAAGCATTCGAATTTTACGCCTTACCTCAATATAGTACTACGAAACTGTTGAATATGAATTTTTTATTTAATAATTAAATTGATCGAAAAGGTCGCTCCATGTAAAACACTGGTACTTAGCTGATTCCGGTAAGACAGGAAGCCGACCCCAATATAGTTGGGAAAAGGCTAGGCAGATGATGAAATTGATCGAAAAATAATGGCCATTACTTTTAAGGATACTAAAAAATATCTCATACCTAGAAAATTAAATACCTTTCTCTCTTCTGTTCATGATTTTAATAACATTTCATTTTGAAGTTCAATCAACAAAATGGATGCCAGATCAGAGTAAATCCCTCTTCCTTTAGCCTGTTGGTCACCATGGTAGGAAATCTGCCTTTATAATTCTCGTTATTAGAAGAATATCCGACCAAAGCTGGCTGTTAAAATTAATATTATCGAAAGGCGAACGATACTCGGAATATAAAATCTGTATTCATTGCCTTTTATGTGGAAATACTCATAAAATATTATCAAATGATTTCTGTTAAATAAAATCCGCGACGAGCTAGAAAAATGTTGGGAAAAAAGAAACTGGAGAGTTTGATATTACTGGTTCTATTTTAACTCAAGCTGATATTAGAATGAACTCTGATAATTCAAGTGGTGATTACATATTATTTAAACAAAAGCACATTCTATATTTAAACTTTCTATCGAGAATTTGAATAAAGAATCTGCCGAACAGTTGAGAGATTTTTTGTAAAGGCCCAAGGTGAGGTTACAAATTATGTCAAAGATAGTGAAACTAAAATAGCAAAAGAACAGAAAAACAAAAAATATACTAACAAGCTGTCACACGCACGTGACAAAGATAAAGGTGAACCACAAAAAGATGAACAATCCGTCGCCTTCATTTAACTTGGCGACTACATCGTCCACATCATAAGCACAAAGAATCACTTAATTTCCCGCTCCGTGAACTGGCCTTATCGCTGATTTTCCGCCAAACTCGACCCCGGGTTCGGTCCCGGACATCGGGATTGGGGGGATTCGGGAATCACTCTCGCGGGATTCACACCCCGTTTGAGACGGGAAGTATCGGCTAATACTCAGCGGTGGGCGGTCGTTAGTAGACTGTAATAAAATTTAACTCTCCACCAATCTGCGGATTTGAGCATCTTAGGAGCAGATACAATGATGGCGATTTCAAATATATTGTGATGGTATCGCTTGCGATTGTACTTAACGGTGAAAATTCCGCCTCGAGCAAAGATGCGATGGGTTTTATGTTACTCGCAGCTTTCTTTTTGCTTTAAAGCGCCAATGGTGCAGAAAGAGAGCTTTTAGCGCTTTGAAATGGAACGATTTTGTTAGCGTCAAATTTCGATAAATAGAATCCGATATTTCGCGGAATTACCACAAAACCTTCAATACAGATGCATAATTGAAGCCGTATCACAATGAAATGCATTAATTGAATTAAAAAACATGTCCGAATTATGACATGTTTTTGAATATTCAATGAATGCTCAAAAGGTCAAATAGTTTGTGACAGGATTAATCCATCAAGCTAAGAATACAACTAAAACTACAGACGCAAGTGATCAAGCAGGACCATCATTTAGGAACCGGGCCCATTTAACTAGATTACAGCACCGAAGAGCTGTTTCACCGACCGAAGGATCGAGAAACTTGGACAATTAAATCCATCTATTTATAATCGACGTGCCCCAGAGAACCTTTGCCAGGATTATCAATAAAGGAACATTTAACCATCGTGGAAGTTACAACTTGTCCAATTTTGGTCACTTTATTAGAGCACGGAGTGTTACGTATACTTTGCGGTCTTATTCTGGGTTGCGGTATTTTCTTTGGTGTTTCTCGATGTAGAATTATTATAAAGAAACAGATGAGAGTGTTGAAAAACAACTCTTGTTTGGACATAGATATTACTTTTATATGTTAATCTTATCTATAGTCGTCACAATCTAAGAAGTCCGTTGACGTTTCTCATTTTACATAACTTTCTACGTAAGAAATTGAAACATCAAATTCATAATCCTAATTAAATACTATGTTCCAGATACACTATGACAACGAGTATCATTCGCAAGCATCAAGTTTAATTATTATCAAGTATTTTTATAGCTGTCAAAACGGGCCTTTTATTTTTTGACATTTTAGCAGTTGTAAAGGAGATGTCTACCGCAAAGTGAATATTTCTTTTTCCATCTACTTTTCCTACAACAACCAGCTTTCCAGCTTGTCTGGCTGTCTCGGGGCGATGTGACCAAAGTAATTCAGGACCCGTCGCGGTAGCAGATCGTGTAGAGTCTGGTTATCATGTTTAACTGATCGCGAATGCACTTATTAGTGCGTTTGCTGTCCATGATATGCGCAACATTCTTCTCCGACAGCACATTTCAAAAACCTCAGTCTTTCTTCGATCCACCGAGCAAATTGCCCAAAAGTATTTTTTTTATAAAAAACTGTTCTCAATACTTATTTTTTTCTTATGACAAACAAATCCTCGCCTTTGCCTGATCCCGATAATTCAGTAAATCTTCCAATATCAGCAGCTCATCACAAGGCCAGAATAACCCTTCATGTCCAAAAGCTCGTTACAGGCGCCCTTTATTGGCCACATTTGGTCGCCGTTTGACAAATTGATTCGCTCGTGTTCTCCACTCGTACAATTATGGGATCCGATCGGACCCTCCGATAGACATGGACGATATTACTGTTTAGCAGGACTGTGTAATTGATGCTGTTATTGAACTTAGTATTCTTTATCATCGGTTAAAGCCGTAGAGGCTTGGATGTTTTGGGCAACTAAATCAGTCGGCCACACGTCACGCGTCAGTGGTAAACATATTAGTACGAATATGTGGTGGCAGTACTACGACCACCTTATTAAAGGAACTTTTACTTATTTTCTCTGTCGGCAAGTTCAAGGTCATAGTATAACTAGATGGCTACGACATAACCACTGACTCACGACCTGCTGTTCTATTGGAAACTGTTAGTATTTGTGAACCTTCAGTATACAATCGGGGACACTGACTGTTTAGCAAATTCACTAAAAACTTAAAAGGGACGTAGATTCGACCATGACCTTATTTTTTATCAGTCGAATGGCTATATCTTTGACGATTTCACCTTGTGTATAAACCAGCCAAATAACGTATTATACCGCACTTCACGTCCCGCCCCGCCCCGCCCCGCTTCCGTACTTTCAGCCAGGGAAACGTATTCCCTGGCTGAAAGTAGTAGAAACACTACCTTCAATACTTAAAATGAGATGGACGAAAGGTAAGTTATACTTAATGAAGAATATCTAATTAAGATATATGAGTATGAACAAGGACTATGTAGCAATTACCAACAACAGACACAAAGGGCTTTCAACAGCATCAAACTTATCAGCACCAAGTTTCTAAGGAGCCAGATCATAATGAAATAGCCTGCAGCGTTGCCCCGATTCAAGGATCCACTTGAATGCTTCGCAAAAATTAGTACTATTGACACTTGACCCCCTTGACCTCATTGTGAAACATTCGCGAGTGCTCTCGACATGTTGTGGGGTCGTATGAAAATCTGTTGTATGAAGAATCTCCACAGTTTTGATGTCCACTCCGCTACTTCGTTTTTACAATGTTTTCAAATGCTTTTGTAGGTTTATTTTACGCTGGATTTTTTGTAATACCTGTTTTAGGCGGCCTTTTATTTTTTAGTGATTAAAATCAATGACTGAAATTCAAAGAACTACGCTGAAATGAGCATATATTATTACCTTAGATTCCTTTCTGAACATAATGTTTCATTTTCAGTTATTATCTTTATTCGTTTCACAGAAATAGAAAACTAATTCGAGTAATGTTTCTAATTTAATAAAACTTATTTTCTGAATACTAATACCAAAGTTCTTACTAAAAGAAATATTGTTTTAATACTTCTAATGTTTTTGGACTTGAAATGTCTGATATTTGAGATTTGCTAGACACTCGTTTTTATCAATTTCTTTGAAAGTAAAATTAATCTAGTTACTTTATTAAAATTGGAATGAATTTATTACAATGGCAAATAAAGTGGATTTTCTATTTTCAGTTTTAAATCGATAACTCAAGTTTATTTTATTGAATTACGTTGTTTTCAATTATTTTATCTTTGCACTATATCAAAATAACATAGATGTAGATTCGATTTTTGTAAAATTTTAACGAGATTATTAAAAAAGTTTGAAATCGAGATAGACAAAAAAAATTTCAAGCTTATAAAATATGGGGTTAGAGCCACACTTTTTGAAATCACTCTATATCTCTCAGTACAAAAAGCAAGCTTATTTGTAAAACTGGCTGGTACTTTGGTGTTTTATCTACAAATTTATGAAAATAAAAACATTGTTTTAATATTTCCAGAGTATAAGCGATTCTTGCGGAACTCCATATTTTGGAACATCTATATCTATAAAGTTTAGGATTAGGATCCATGTAAATTACGTTTAGGATAGATTCCCCGATATGCACCGAGAAACAGGATATACATACCGCAAAAATTTTGAACGCATTTTGTCTTCCCTTGAAATCACACAGAGACATGAGATTTTTTATTATAGGCTCGCGCTTGACCACTATCTCACCTGATAGTAAGTGATGATGTGGACGACGGTGAAGCACGCTTGCCTAGAAAAACCAATTCACTCTTGACTTAAAGACCCCTAGATTGTAGCTATCGGGAAACACAGACTCCGGCAGGGAATTCTACTCCTTAGCTGTACGCATTATAAAAGTATCCCTAAAACGTTTTTTGCTTATGGCTGGGATATCCACTATGTACCGATGACGCATCGCCATATTATGTTTGGTTGTCCGATGATGGAACGGGCTGGGTGGAAATAGATCATGCAATTCCATCGCACACTCCCCGAAATGTATCCGATAAAACACCGACAAGCTGGCAACTCGGCGACGATGTTCAAGGCTCTGGAGCTTTGACTTGACCATGCGATAGATTAATAAAATAGCATACGATTCATCCGTGCAACTAGAGTAATTACAATCGGGGCAAATGTACCCCTGGGGCAACTATTCTGGTTTTACCCTACATGAATTTACTCTCAACTTTAAAACAGTGTAGGTTCCAGGGGGGTGACCATAAGCTCTTAGAGCGTTATCAATTTGAGATCGAATAAGGGACAGATGTATCTGGCTTGTATACATCTGTCACTTACTCGATATCAAATTGATACCGCTCTAAGAGCTTATGGTCACCCCCCTGTTCTAATTCAATCTATGAAGATATTGGATTTAAATGTACGGTAATATTTACCGTACGTATGTTTATCATTGTATGGTTAGTGTATGTATATACACTCAAGACTTTTGCCCATGGGGGTAGGCAGAAACAACATAACGACACCAGCTACTATTCTTGCATACTATTTTTGCTTCGTTTACGTTCATTCATACATCTAATCACGCACGTGTTAGAATTTGAAGTATGTGTGACGTCATTGAATCATGATTTTTCATTTTTGAAGACACAATGGTTTGCTACGTCGTCATATTTACTAAGCACCTACCGACAAATGTCTAAGTACCTACCTAAATTATTGTGTTGTCAACTACCTACAAATGTAAAAGAGTACCCACCAAAGTAAATATTATTGTGTGTACAGGAAATAACTCTAAATATATATTTCAGCCGCAGTGATGATATTCCTATAAATTATTACCTAATTTGTAATGATCGTTGTGATGTATCCTAGATTTGATATTGCTATTTTAGTATTATAAGTCCTTTAAAACAATTAGTACAATACTGTCAGTATAAATATTCTTACGAATATTGATTAAGAATGACTTCTTTCTATTTCAAATGAGGATATGGCCCCCTCTGGTGTCAGAGTTGAATAAGCCGCCTCTGGGAACCCCACAGGCGTCTGACTTGGCTAAATAGGCGAAATTAAATTCCTTAATTGTGTTGTTACGTATTAAAATAGTTTCACTACATATGAATTGATTATTTACCTAATTGTGAGATTATTTAAAGTAATATAGAATATCATATTTGACGTATTGAGACACAGGCCGACCCGTTAATATAAAATGTTGTGTAGTTGATAAGCTGATTTACTTTTTGTGAACTACAAGCCAGTATAGGCCAGATATTGTTGTTTCGATGCCTTCTTGAATTATTTATACTTTGTGAAAGATCGACTACATAAGGCTAACGTAAGTTATTTGATATTATAACTTTATTGCTGCTAATGGTTGTGTCGAAACTGTATATATATCATATTATGGTCTTTATTCCTAACTAGCTGTGCCCGCGGCTTCGCTCCCGTTAACTGCCTATCCTACCCTACTTACCTACCTACCTGTACCTACCCTTCTTACCTAGACCTACCTACCTTACTTACCTGTCTACCTACCTAGATCGAGCATTCACTGCACAGAATACTTACTATTTACTCTAGGGAGAAGAATATCGACTTCATACAAAAAATAAGGACAGATTTGCTGCGCGCTATCTAGTAGCACTCCAGATCATAACACCGAAACGAAAACATAAAAGAAAATAACTTTTTTTTAAATACTACCGACTTCCAAATAAAAACATTACAAAAAAAAATGAAAAAAGCGAAATGCACAACGCCATCTATCGAATATGGAGTTCAACAGTCCGAGTATCTGAATTGCGTATGTTGCGATATTTTACTTCTTGAGCACTTTATATTCATCTAACTTTTGATAGAGTGAACCGATTGCGATGAAACAAAAACTACGTAATACTTCAAGTTACGCACAATTTTTATGTAAAAAAGTTATCTACACTGGTTTCGTAGATTTTACGTGATGTGTGCACAAATAAACAGACAAATGATAAACAGACAAAAATTCCGAAAATGCTGGAAATGGGTTCTGTTGGTTCTCTTTTAACACCCTGGCAATGTTTTTGGAAATATCTTCGATGTACAAAAACGACTTTTCTACAGATTTATTATATGTATTGATATGTTAAATTGATTTAAGTGCTAGTCATGTTCTTTGCCTTACCCTTGTTATTTTGATTCTATAATATTGTGAATACATACTATGAAAGAGCTTCCGTGGAGTTTCTTGCCCTTCTTCTCTACGAGAACTTAAGTTTAGCGTAAAGTGGTAAGCTCTCTGAGCCTTCTCAATATGAATTAATTAATAATAATAATAATAATAATAATAATAATAAGTTTATTCACCAAAATAGTTACAGAAATGTACACAAGTAGGTTTATAATGGGTAGACTTTTTCTAGGCATTACATTGTGTTGCAAAAATTTCTGTACATAATTATAGTAACCCTGCCTCTTAAACTAGGCTATCCTGTATTTTAAGAGACAGTGTCTAACTTATAAATTTACCATTTTGTTTTTTAATTTTTTTTATACAACAGTGGACAGTGTCGATCTACCGTTTGAACTTGATAGCAGTAATAATTGTGCGTGTACGAGTAAAAGTAAAATGTGGAGGGGATGTGTATTGGTGTGATGTGGTATGTGTTTGTTGTGGGTTTGAGGTGTGAATATAGGGGTGAGTGTGTGTGGTGTACATGTTTGTCAGTGTACGTTTTTTCCATTTAGGCGATGTAAGTGAGTAAAGACTCCGTGTATGTATAGTCTTTCTGTAGTAGCCACTCTGTTACTGTTTGTTTTAATGTGTGTGAATTTAAATCTAGAATGTTTAGGTGTTTGTGAACTTTTTCGTATATGTGCCCACTTAGGGTATAAAACTGGCGTTTAGCGAAAGAAGTTTTGTGCTGAGTTCCCGGGATAACACATGTTCGCTTGTTTGGGTCGGACTTAGGAAGACTGGTGTGTTTTCTGAGAATCGATTTTAGCACAAAGAGTTGACGAACCGAAAGGACTTTGCATTCAGAGTAGAGTTCAGTAGTTGGGTATCTATAGGGCTTTTTCGTCATGACTTTAAGTATCGCTCTCTGTGCCCTCTCAACTCTAAGAAGGATAGTCTTTGCTGAACCGCCCCAAACAGCAATACAATAGCCAATGACCGATTGACACAGAGCGTAGTACACGATTTTCAGAGTGTCAGCATTTGCCGACTGTCTGAGAGACTTGAAAATGTGTATCAAGCGAATTGTTCTGGTAGTGAGGGCATCAATTTGTTTGTCCCATCTTAAACCGTCGTCTATCTGAACTCCCAGGTACTTTACACTGTCAGTTCTAGTGAGTGTGGGGCATGTGCAGGGACCTAAGGGGTTTGAGCATGTATGAGCAGTTAAATTAAAGGTATTTGACGGTGAGGTGTTACGACGTATTGCAAAAGGAATGTAGGTGGTCTTTTGTAGGTTAAGTGTAAGTAGATTTGAGTTAAGCCATTCCCTTACTTTAGCCAGAGCCATTTCTGCTTTTGTTTTGACTATATCCCACGTAAATCCCTGCACGAGAATTGCCGTGTCATCTGCATATGCATATATATTACAATCTGGGAGACTCATTCTGCACAGATCGTTGACATAAATAAGGAATAATGTTGGACCCAGGATACTTCCTTGAGGAACACCATATGATACTGATTCCTCGTCGCTAAGGTAAGCGTCAATTTTGACACATTGAGTACGATTTTTGAGGTAATCTTTAATAATGTCTAGTAATATGCCACGTACACCGATAGACGCCAGCTTAGAGGTAAGTAAGGGAATAGAAACTGTGTCAAATGCCTTGGAAAGGTCTAGGAAAATACCCAGGCATTTTATCTTTTGATCCAGACATTTAGCAACCTTCTGCGTGAAATCCAGTACAGCATCTTCTGTTGACAGCCCTGGTCGGAATCCATACTGGTTGTCAGCAATGATCTGGTTTTTGTTTAGAAAGCTGCACAAACACTTATTGAGAATCTTCTCAAGAATTTTCGATAGCGCTGGCAGAACAGATATTGGCCTGAAATTATTGACACAATTTCTACTCCCCCCCTTGTAAATAGGGTGAACGATTGCCTTTTTCAGGGCATCGGGAAACACTCCAGTCTGTAAGCAACGGTTACAGAGGTAAGTTAGTGGTTGAACCAATACATGGCGGCAGCTCTTTAACACAGAAGACGGTATTCCATCCCAACCCACTGCACAGTCATTCCGTAATTGAAGGATAATTGATTCTACCTCAGTTTCGTCGACGTCCAAAATGGCTGGAGAATTTAATGTGGATTGTTGAGGGGTGTTCCCAATGGGGGCCTTATTACTAACTGGGAATGGTGGGCCTAGATTCTGTGTTGTAATGTCTGCCGCCAGGTTTTTACCCACTGTACTAAAAAAGTGACATACTTCGTTAACGGAGGATTTAGGATTATCTCGTATTTCCAACAGTTCAGAAGGGCTGTCAGGCATTTTACATGTGTTAGTTATTTGTTTTATTGTTTTCCACAATTTTTTCGGGTTCTTACTAGCTATTTCTAGTTCGCTCTGCTCATACGAAATTTTTAACTTTTTAAGTAAATCATTGCAAAAATTACGGTACCGAACGTAAGTGGTTTTAAGAATCAGGTTGTCTGGTGTCTTTTTTGAATTCGTGTGCATTTTGTCTCGATTTTTTATACATTTTAGCAAACCAGGTGTTATCCATGGTTTAATAATCCTTTTTTTTCTGGGAATTTTTATTAACTGCGAATTTTTTGTTATGGCTGATTTTACTATATTTATGAATTCATTCATGCATGCATTAACGTCACCTATTTGGTATATAATTGCAAAATCGGCCTTTTCTAACTCCAACATAACAGCTTCGTGATTTATGCGAGTGTTGTAGTAACAGGTTTTCCGTTGGGGGTTGGCTTTCGCAATATTAAGTAGAACGGCTTTATGATCTGTTATAAACGAATCCAAAACAAGTGTAGTTGATGGAAGGTTAGACTTTAGCAGTATGTGATCCAAACAATGTTCTAACCTAGTGGGAAAAAAGATGGGTTGGCATGAGCCCGTGAGAAGCATTTAGAGTTAAGTAGTCGAAACTACGGACATCCCTGTTTCCTGGTCTAATATCAATATTTAAGTCACCTACAATGGCGATATTAGGGCACGAAGATAGGCCGTGATAGACATTATTCAGGCTAGATGTGAAATTGTCGAAATTGTCCTTTGAATTGAATGATGGAGACCGGTAGACAGCAACCACAGCAAGGTTTTTGTCTATTTGACATACGAGACAATTTCCACCTTTGAATTCTGGTTCCCATACGTAACTATGTAGGCCCAGTCTTGTGTAAATCATGACGCCATCGTTTTGATTTGCATTGATACCTGTCGAGTGCGACACAAATCCATCCAATGCTGGTAGATAACTAGCTTTACTAAGCCAACATTCGGTTAAAACGACAATGTCAAAGTCAATTTTGGTTGAACTTAGTAGTACTTGAAGCTGGTCAAAGTTTTTGTTCACACTACGTATATTTATATGTAACAGAGTAATATTGACATTAGAAATATTAAAATATTTTAAACATTCATCTGGACTACAGACAAAAGAATTTAAATTTATTTGATCAAGCTCGTTATTTATATTATTTATGATAGCCATTTGGAGTTTGCAGCACTACCAAACAGTGGAATAGATATATGCATGTGAAAAGTTGGGAAATGGTTGGAGTCTAGACGAATGGTGCATCGCTCTATGGAGATTAGATAAGTTGTTGCGAGTGTGTCATAGGGAAGGAGTATATTGTGTTTTGGGTTTCGTGCTGTTTTGTGGAGTATGTTTGAAAGAATGTGAGGTGAAAATTGGTGATCTATTATATGTATAGAATAGAGAAGGATAATTATTTTAAATCTATACATGAATTGACAAGTCTTATTGAAATAAATATCTAATCTTGTCTTTCTGTGCTTTTATTCATAAATCCCTTCCCTTACACACCACATACATTGGAACTCTGATACACAGTAAATAACTTATATAAGTTTTTCAGTCCATCCAAAGGTTGTCTGGTAGATATCGTTGTCAGCGATAAGACCGCCTTTGTACCCGTATAAATATTTTTTTCTTGTAAATGTGTAAAACTTTTATGGTGTAAAATATATAGGTACTAGTACGTATTGTATTCTATTCTATTCTTACCAACAACCATCTTGACATGCAAAGCTTGCTATCTTGGTAGATATCAATACTTTTATATAGCGTTCCATTCATGATTCTAACACACGCAAGCCGGTTATGAGTTCTGCGCACCCGGTCTTTCTAAGGAGCATCACCAATAATATTCGTCGGAATTATTCTGAACATAAAAGCAACATAGTATCTATTCACATTCATACTACGAAGATACTGGGCTTAAATGTTATTGGTAAGCTTTGTTTGAAAAAAAAAACAAGCCCCATCAGCTCTCACCCCCACTTCACTACATCGTAAAAGCGAAACGCTAGTTAAATTTCAATACATTTTGTATGAAATTTTATAAGGTCGTCAAAAAACAGTGTGCGTAGCTCAGTCTCCCACGCCGAGAGTGCACACAATAAAATTGTAGTACCGGCTTAGGAAGCCTCCACATATGACGGTGTCGGAGCAGCTTTATGACGTGTAATCGTATAGAAAGTGTCTGCCAGTTAGAATGTGGCGTTACTTTACATTTTTATGGAGTGACTGAATGTTTCTGTAGGGTTGAGCGTTTACCTACTGCCGATAGGTGGTGGTAAACATGTTTGTTGGTGCAATCATTCGGTTACGGAAAACTACGTTTATGTATTTTTCGTACAACAGGAGTAAGACAGGGTACCTATATATGAAAAGAGTACAGTTTTACCTATAGAGATATCCAAATATTCGGCAGGGCAAAAGCAGTTTCAACCGCACTACACCCATGTCCACTTCCTTACTGATGCAATACGAAAGTGCACACACTTAATGTGGCCAGTAATTGGATTAAATGTAATAAAATATTGAGTAGTCAATTGTGACTACTCAACTTAGAACTTTGTATTAGAATTAATAATTACATTATTATTGAATAATGTAATTATTAATTCTAATACAAAGTTCTTCATGCAAAGACAAACACAAAGATATTTTATTTCAAGGAGGCCACCAAGTGGCACTTTTGAACGTTAAATTAGAATTTACAAGTGATAATAGTTGATTCTACCGTGCATTCGGAAAGTAGCTTGTAATCATCATCATCATCATCAATCATCAATATCAATTCAATACATATAATAAATCTGTAGAAAAGTAATTTTTGTACATCGAAAACATTTAAAAAAAAATAGCCAGGGTATTAAAGGATAACCAACAAAACCTATTTCCGACATTTTTGGAATTTTTGTCTGTTTATCTGTTTGTCTGTTTATTTGTGCAAGCATCACGTGGAATGTACGAAACCAATGTAAATAACTTTGACACATAAAAATTGTGCGTAACTTGAAGAATTACTTAGTTTTGGTTTCGTCGCAATCGGTTCACTCTATCTAAAGTTAGATGAATTTAAAGTGTTCAAGAAGTAAAACTATCACAACATACGCAATTCAGATACTCGGACAGTTGAGCTCGATATTCGATAGATGGCGTTGTGCATTTGAAGTGATTTTCTGAATCTCGGTGTTAAGATTCGCCGCGAAAAATTGATGACTATAGAAACAAAAATGGTAGGTAGGTTAGTAGGTAGGCAGAAAGGCAAGTAGGGTAGGCAACAAGGTAAGTAGGGTAGGGGTAGGGTTGGCAGACAGATGACAGGAGCGAAGCCGCGGGCACAGCTAGTGGAGAATAATGCACAAGAAACTACACAAACAAAATACAATATAAATTACAGGTAGAGTAAAGCCTAACTATGGCAGCATTACTTACTGTCGTTACTTGGAATATTTTTATGAACTTAAAGATTTATTTTACCACAGAAAACATTTTCAAAAGGAACCCACACACTCAGCGTCGCATAACCCCGAATCCTCAAAGAAAAATTCCAGCTCCCACGCTTTCTAAAACCCGTTACAGTACATATCACAGAGTATTACAGCATTTTGGTCGCCGGTCGAAAGTTTAACCCGAAAATGCCCATGTTTGCACTAAAATCCTGTCACATTTACCGGTCGCAAATTCCGGTAAAATAACCTGGTGCGGGTACAAAATACCGTCCAGCTAGGGTTGTGGCGGTCGGTGGTCGGTATTTGACGTATTTCGGCCATTTTGGATAGTGAGGCCTAAGGATTTCAATCTTACCTACTAATTAGACGTTTGTGTTATTTTCCTTTGCGTTGGTGGTCAAGTGGGTTTCGGGAGTGAATGATTTAGGAACGGTGTATTATTTCCAACATGGTTTTAGTATGGCGTCGTACACGTCACATATTAATGTATCTGGATTGTACCTTACTGGGCCTTATTTATAAAAAGAACTCGTCGGTATTTAGCTATTGATTAAAAGATTCTAAATACATTATTTTATAGAAAATTTTAATTAAACGTCTGCTAAGAAATTTCTATAAAGTGTCGAGATTTTAGAAAACACACTGTATCCCACACAAAATTTGAAGAACAATATCTCTACAAAAGTGTGTGGGGGCTCCACACACTTTTGTAGAGATATAGAAGAATGATTAAAAATTAAACTAACGTAAATGTGTGTTTCTTTTTATGGAACGTAAACAAATATTTTGAGGTAAGTCGATTACCTCATATAATTCACAAAAATAATACAGTTATTTTTATTCTACGCAGGTACTCTCCAAAACAGACTTTTTCTAACAAAATTAGCATAAAACTCGCCCTAATGTCGCTACTAAAAATGTTTTCTATTTTTACTAGCGGTTACGTGGGCTGCATTACTAATTTTCTCATTAGCCATATGTTCGGAGCTTCAGGTAAAAAATATGAGCACTAATGACACGTTCATTATAATAAAATTATATTCTTTCTTTTCATAACTTGTACGGCAAGTTTGAATTACATACAAGATAATTATGTGCAGCATTTCTTAGAAAGAAGAATAGAAGTATGTTTATGTTCCCCATGTATCGGTAAAGAAGTAACACAGTTATGATTGGTGTTTACCGATATGCTCACTTTTTCATTGGGAAGAGTGTGGTGGTGTGGTGTGGAGACAGGAGCACAATCTATATCCAATCTATATACCAATAGGGCTCGACGATTCTCGGAGAAACGATTCTACTGTTTTGGATCACGCAGCAATCAAAAATATCACCAGGGGAGTCAGAAAAATATCAAAATGTTCACTTCCAACTATAAGCAGAACACAGAACAGAGCTAAACCGATAGCACAAAGGAACGTTTACTACTCGGATGAAAATGCACAGAATTTACAACGACTTCTACAAGAGCCTTAAAATACCGTAAACCGCTAACACAAGCTTGCACCATCCATAATCATTCCAAAAATATTTGCAAGTTTATAATACCAAAACAACAAAATCAAATACTCGGCGCATATCAAAAACGCCAGGCATTGCACCGGTAACTCTGGCACGCAATTTAACCCGTTCACTGACCATTGAAATGCGGGCATTACTGGGCATAACGACAACCTCGGAAATAGTACGAGTAGCAGTAATAGTGTTAAGTGGATGTTGTCAATTGTTGTTGTTCTGCCAGTGATGACTTCATTTTAGAATGTTGGCAAGGGTTGGGAGAACAAAATGTTTGCCATCCATGCATGACTGATGTGTACTTTCGTTTCTGGATTGCCTGGAATTCGTGCAGTTTGCATAGTTTTGCATAGTTTACCTAAGTGGTTTGTTTGAAATTTATAGTTTTGCCCGAAGGAATTTCATCCCCTCTTCAACCACTATAGGGAGTGAGTGTTTAAAAATCCTTTCTTAGTGCTCACTTATATTACATAAGTTACTCTAGAGCAAAATAGAAGGCCTAGAAGGACCATCACCAATAATAATTGTAAGCATCACCAGCAGCAGCAGCATCATCATAAATGCTGAGCGATGACCGTTTTGCGTGGTTGTGACGCATACTCTGTATTTGTATTTAAGCTTTCCTTTGTTTTTTTATGGTATGCGTCGTGCCTGGCGCAAATAAACGCTTTTTCTTTCTTTCTTTCTAAGTAAGGATCGTAGCAGGTCGTGTTCTGTTTCTACCTACCCCTTACCATGGGAAAAGGGCGTGAGATAATGTATGTGTAAGTTTAGTGCAAAATGTTTATGCTCCTATACTCATTGTTTTAAGCTGTGCGTTGCCTTTCAGTGAATGAAGGAATTTAATATTTTCAGTAACCAAGTAGTTATTTTTTTATTATAAAGCGTTTTTTTTAGCCAAACTATAGAGTCAATCTAAGTAAACAAATTATTTTTGCACGGTAATACAACAAGTGCTATAATTCAAGTCTAGTCAGAGATGGATTGACTCCTTAAATCACGCTGGATGCTGAGAACATTACGCGCTAAATTATTTGCACCAAGGGAGATGTACGGTATCTAGCTTAGCCTAAGGAAAAACTGGTGTTAGAAGAATCACTCTGCTTTGTAGATCAAGTAGTCGCCGGGTAAGCAATTGGCTTGCCTCGTATTTATCTGGGACTTGAAGGTAACTGGATGTGGCGAAATGAGGGTCTACAATTAAACGTTCACCTACCATTGTCAGAAATTAATGCGTAATTATGTATGACACTATGTTTTCCTATAACTGAAGGAGCACACAAAGAATAACTCCACAGAACTGTTGTGATTTATGATAATTTATATCTGTGTTATAATGTATCCTTTGTTAGAGATCCAAGTAATTAAAAAAAAACTTGCATTAAACTACAAATGTTATAAGTGGTATCACCAGTCCAACAACCACTTTCCAAAAAAAAATAGTTTTGGTAGTAATTTTGAGAGAAATCACCTCTTGCACCAAAGTCTTATATACGAGTATAATTAAGTCGGTTGGGGACCAAGGAATCATAATTAAAATGCCCATTTTGTTTTATAATTTAATTAAAAGGTCGGAACTAGTCAGACTGGTCAATGAAAGTCTTATATACCTGAAGTTAGCCCAATTCTTGGGACAAAGTAGTTCTCTACTTCATTACAGGAACTGCAGCTTAGACACTGAGAACATTATGAACTAAATTACTGTAGTGCATATATTATTATATGGCAACTAGCAAGTGAGACCACATAAGTAGTGGACGAGGAGTGGTTAGTTACGTTTAACAAAACATAGATCTTCCTTGGAACCCGAGTGTAGTGAAATGATGACACCACCTCTCTCCACCTCTAATACTAGGTAGGTACTTAAGGAAAGAATATTTAAGAAATAGCTGTAAATTAAAAACTTATATCGTTTTGGTAAAGTAGATACTTGTATATACATAATCTGACGTCTGTTCTCAAAAACCACAGAACACCACCTGCTATATACAAACCTTACCTTTCTTGAGAAATAATGTTGAACAAGTATTGTCTATCTATATAATTTATACTGTGTTGCAGTGATCTGCAGCCTTATTGCGTAATGAATTTGCAAAAGGTAAAGGGCAAAGTGTATGAAAAATCGACGTATCACAAACGAGCTAAATGACGCGATGTTTATCTCCGTCTATGTGATTGGTCGATTCTTCATACTCTTTGTCCTTTGCCTTTTGCGAATTCATTACGCAATAAGACTGCTGGACATGTTATGATTTAAAACTAGTCATTGTGTCTGTTAATTGCTTCTAATATTTTAGCGTTGATTTTTTTTTGCTTTTGCATGCCTCTTGGTAAAATATGGCTAAACCTACCACTTATCTGTTTATTAGCATGTATTTTACCTACATTTGCAAAATAAAAAAATACCTACTTACATACTCCTTTTGCTTTATTCACGTTCTTACATCTCCCCATCTCCCTTTGCCCCCCTTTCCAAATCCCGAAATTGTACTATGCTAAATAAATTATTTTATTGGCATTTTATTGATTTATTTTTTAAATAATAAAAATAAATAAATAATAATAATAATATTTTTTTTCATACTCTGCTTTGTTAATTTTTCTATTTTATCGCTAATGTAATGGAGGAATAGATGGCCCCTGTGATACAGGCATTTCCTAGCATGATGAGTCTTGATGACACTATTGATCGCGTATTTTGTACCTCACCAATTGCATCCTAGTTCTGTACTTTTTGTCAAGTAAATTATTACTATTATTACTATTTCTATATTACATCTAGTCATACACGCACGCCAGTACTGCGCACCTGGCAATGTTCTTACCTCCATTTATGGCATATTATCAATTGAATAGTCACATGTAGGGCAATCAATAATAATAATAATACAGACTATACAACTCATCACAGGAGCATGCACAACGCTCACACAGACTGACTATACTCACAGACACAATCAGTTAGCAAACGTCATTCACCAAAATCTAGCAATAAAACATAAACTCATACAAGATACCAAAACGCCGTACTATAAATACGTTCCACAAACTGTTCTAGAAAACACCACACATAAACTCTACTTCGATCGCGCAATCCTAACCGACAGAACAGTTCACTTCAATAGACCAGATATTACTCTCCAAGACAAAGTCAATAAAATCACTTACCTTATAGATATCGCAGTCCCCAACACGCATAATTTGCAAAAGACGATAGGAGAGAAAATAAGCAAATATGCGGAACTAAAGGAAGAGGTGACCAGAATCTGGAGGCAAGAAAAAGTTTACGTTGTACCCATAGTTGTCTCCACTACAGGTGTCATACTCAATCATCTCCACCATAGCCTCAAACTAATAGACGTAAAAGATTCAATTTACATTACACTTCAAAAAGCCGCAATTTTGAACACCTGCAGAATAGTGAGGAAGTTCATGCAAATTGAAGAAAGTGAAACAGTTCAAAACACTTCTTCTTCATTATAAAAAATCACGACACGCTACATTGACTTGGCTTTGTCCCGTTGATGTAGCTTAAACTAGCCAAAGAGCTAAGAAACAGTACATGTTTACCAGAATAATACTAACAATAATAATCTGTCTTATTATCTCTGGTTGTTCTCGTCTGGCTAACGGCGAGTACTTACACAGGCATAACCAAGTGGCCAGGATTGTTCACCAGCAACTTGCTTTGAAGTACAATCTAGTGGAATCGGAGGTACCGTATTACAAGTATGTGCCCGACCCAGTTCTCGAAAATGACCATGTCACGTTGTACTGGGATCGGTCTATCATCACTGATAGGACTATTGTTGCCAATAAGCCGGATATAGTGGTGATAGACCGATTAGCGCGCCGCACAATGATAATCGATGTCACCATCCCGCATGACGAGAACCTCGTGAAAGCTGAGAAAGAGAAACAAATCAAGTATCTTGACTTAGCACACGAGGTTGTCGACATGTGGAATGTGGACTCGGCGATCATTGTGCCGATTGTCGTTACGGCCAACGGCCTGATGGCCAAGAGCCTCGACGACCATCTGTCGAGGCTGTCATTGGGCGGTTGGATCAAGGGTCTGTTACAGAAGGCAGTACTCCTCGATACGGCTCGCATTGTGAGGAGGTTCCTGTCTCTGGAGCCCTAACCACCGGTAGCTTGGACCCTGTTCCCGATACCGGCGGACAACCATTATTTTTTATATTTTTAAATGTTTTTTTTTTTATGATTTGTTTTTATAAAGAAATATTTAAAAATGTAAATTTAAAATGTGTACATAATTAAATAAACGATATAATAATCTGTCTCATAAGCATTTTCTAGAACAAGACCGATTTCGCCAAAACTGGAAGAAGGAAGCGCGGTCACGCGAAATGTGGAAGGAGTGACGGTCCTTTCCCGGGATGTTGCACAGAATACTTGAATAGTAATATTTTGAAGTTCTTATTTGTCTAGTAGCTCAACAAGAACAGTTCTTAATCCATGTACCACACTATACATACCAAATCAATTTCACAAACGCCACTCCACCCAATCACCGAACAAACACTCAAGTTAACACAATTTTTCCTTCCCCCTCCCCCCTCTACTTCCATGTTACTCAAAATGAACAGCAGAACTAAAGTGAGGTGAATTAATCTGAAAGGGAGGCCAGATCCGACCCATACCAGAGATTGACAAATGATGCGGGCATACGTTCCCGTTTACCAACACCACTGTTTTTGCAGGGTTGCTAAACGGAATTTATGCGAAATGTGCGCTAAGGGATTTGATACTTAATTCGGGAAAGGGGAAGGACTAATTTTGAAGGTAAGGTGGAGCAGGTTATTTGTGGATGACAGAGGTGATATGATTACGTATGTTATGAAGTAACCTTGAGTTGTTTTATGTCTTGGAATTTTATGCGCAAATAGTAGCTTAAGGGCTTGCTTCAACAACTCTATATGTTTTAGTTATATGGCATTGAAATTTATTTTAACCATATGTTTTCAGAATGTGTGTGATGAAAACAACACAGGAAACATGGCAAAAAATGACAACTTTAAAGACTCTTTAAAGGCAATACTGAAACAAAGACCATTTCTCAAAGAAATTGTTCTACGGATAATATACCCATAGCCGTTCTATGAGATCTATCTACGATCTATTCCTAAAAAATGCTTCTAGTTTGGTAATTATTTCTCCAATCAGATTAAACGTAGTCATGTGATGGCCGACGGGTTGACAGGTAGAATATACATGTTTAAAGACGACCGTTTTTAACAATGAACCATTTTTAACACGGATGATGATCAGAATAACTAAAACACGACGCTTAGAAACAACATTTCGGTTTCAAAATGAAACAAAATCTTTTCTATTTCGGCCAGCCCTCACTCACCGTTTCTCGTTACTAATGTCCAAACAAATAGAATTCATGCCCCACGAAATGGATAAGGGACGAAACAGATAAATTTACAATTGATTACATTTTGCAATTAGACAAACTAGCTCCGAGCGATGCTGGAACAATTGTGATGATAGCAAACTATTGATTTGAGCTCAGGCCCTAATTGCTTGATGAATTGTTTGTTGCTGATTCGCTCAAATTTATGGCTTTATTCGAATAATGGCATCTATCCCAGATCCCCATTCAAAGGTTTTACTTATTACATAATGAAAATTACGCGGCTCAAAAAACGCCACTCACAACTCATAAAATTACGTTTGTTTTGCCTCACTCTTATAATGCCATGCTATACGGTGAATGGAGAGTTGCATATTAAAAATTAAACTCACCGATCGACTTCGCAATTCCAATACACGCTCCAAGACAGGTATCGCCGCTGTTGGCGATAAGTCTAAAGTGGAATTTGGCGGGTCATTCTTGTAGGATGTATTGGGACTGATGGGCCAGGATCGTCACACAGTGGGTGCTTGAGGACGGGCGTCGTAACCGAAGCAGGCCTAAGAAACGCTGGCGTGACGATTTGGACTCGTTTTTGACGGATTGGCCGGCGAAGGCAATATTCAAAGAGCATTGAAGGCTATAAGGTCAGCAGTGGGAGAATATACGAAAAAGAAAATAATTAGATGTTTTCAAATCAGTATAAGTTGGCATAGGGCTTTACTACCTTCACGTTCATTAATAAAGCGATACGTAGATATTACTTTTTCATTATTATACCAGGACTGTTATTAGTTCAAAACCCATTTAAAGACCGTACCACAAATGGAATAAAAACAGGTTTTAAATGCTTTCAGAGAACGAATTAAACGTAGTAATACTCAGGGTGTTTCAAATGTGCACTGAGCGTTATAAAATGAGCCACAGAGTAAATGGTATCAGAAGCATCACATTATAAATTAACCATGAAAGTTAAAAAAGGACAAAATAAAGGAATATAATTATATTTATTTGAGACCACAATATATTGTGTCGGACGCTTAAAATACTGATTTCAATTAACCATAAAAAGTATTTGTTACCTAAAGCCGGCGACTGACATGAGCCTTTGGCCGTAACGTAACGTTACGTTACGACGAAATGTTACAGGTCAGTCGCCGGCTTTAAGGTGTGAATGTAAGTTTCTCGACTTGGCGACCTGACTGCCACTACCACTGCAATTACCACTACGATGACCGTATCTCATGTCCATGTCTGGTTGCATGGGACGGCAAAACGCGATCAAAGTTTTGCGGGATAGATGTCTATCCTAAACGTAATTTACATGAATTAGGCAACTATTCCCTATATGGGATAGATGTCCCAAAATACAGAGAAGAAATATTAAAGATCATGTTTTTTGCTTTTCAGAAATTTGTAGATAAAAAAACAAAGTAAAGGCTAGTTTAATAAATATAGTATTTTGTTTTTTGTACTGAGTGATTTAAAAAAGTGTGGCAACTAGCCGGCTTTTACCCTAACTGAAGATGATGCTTGCTAGCAGTTTCAATCACGGGTCACCAAAACTGTTAACTAACTTAACTACCCCTGTAATTTCAACGTTTCGCGTCTGAATTCTAGATCTACATTTGCAAGAAGTTAAACTTCTGTAACTTCTTATTTGATAAACAAACTCGGAGAAATAGGTTACTGCAGTGCTCGTTAACAGTGCAGCCACGGTTTTAGCAGTATTGCCATTTTAACCTAACATTACGGAGAGTGTGTACGCGTTTGTATGTGTCTATAGTTTTGAATGTGTCTTGAAGTTACTTGGGAATGTCTGACTAACTCGGTCAGATGGTAATGGAATTTGCGATATTATAGAAGAGATGGGCATGTCTTTAATTACTGCTCTGGTGTAGCATACAATGGAGTGTGGAATTATTTATGTATATAATTTTTAATAGAAACAATCTCAACTTTACGGTTAAGAACATTTATTTCTCAAAATAATTACAATGGCATTCACTTACATGAGAAACATACATATCTAAACAACTTAAGTTATGTTGAGCGTACTTACAGGACAACAAAAGTAACACAGCATATGTTATAGTTAGATTGGTCTAGTAGTTAATCTTTACATATTTTCAAAATAAGGTATCCAAAATTTCAATGACTAAATTTGACCCTAATAAAAAATAGGGCAAGCTAAACAAAACCGTTTAAAAAACAAAACACTTGCAAAATAAAATCAAAATTACAATAGTTATTCATGCTACAAGTGCGGAAAGTAGGTGATTTCCGATGAATGGTATTTTTAATCACGAGCGAGCGAAGCGAGTGAGTGGATCGATCGACACGAGTCGGAAATCATCTTACGCACGTGTATCATACAACATTTTACTATGCATTGTGCGAGGAAATAAAAAAATATATCTGAGCCAAGCAAGAAATTAATAAAGTGGCGCTTATTCAAGGGCGCTCAGTATAGACAAGACAAGACAAGACAAGACAAAGATATTTTATTTCAAGTAGGCCACCAAGCGGCACTTTTGAACGTTAGGTACATTAAAATTTACAAGTTATAAAAGTTGATTCTACCGTGCATTCGGAAAGTAGCTTGTTATGGAGAAGAATGCACAAGAAACTCCATATATCCACAGATTAACTAAATTCATAATTCTTCGGGCATAACTACTGCGCATGTGCAAATAGCTGTCACGTCATAACGCAAAAAGGCACAAGCAAAATATTCATTCTGCCAAACATATTTAATAAATATTTAAAATTATTTATTAATCAAAATCCAAATCTGGAGTAATTAAAAACGCCTTAAATGAAGTATTAGTTTTGTTTTACGTTTTCTGTGAATGATAATCTGTACTTAACAATTTTTTTAAACTTTTCTCAAATAAAAAAACTCTATGCGGCGGGCTAACGTTGGAGTTGAAAATTAAAAAAGTACAGGAAAGTAAAAAGCACTAGTAAAAAAAGTGACACTTTCCGCACAGTTTGGCTGCTTGGAAAACGATCTTTTCGAGGACATGCACTGTAGAAGCTTTACTTTGCTGGTCCTTTAGCTTCTTGTTATTCGTTAACAATCGACAAACACTTTATAAGATTTTTTTCAAAATACTGTTTATATGACTGTAATTAATTGTTGCCAAAGGAGATTAAACTACTATGTACCTACTACACCCTGTTTCAATATCCAATAATGTTATGTTTTTTATTGTTATGTATTACCGAAATGAAATGATGACTAACGTAAATGGTAACAAAAAAATAAAATCCGCTCAGATCTATGCTTTGTCATATTATTAAGATGTACAATGTAATTAGTGCCAGTGATCCCAGCGTTTATTTTATAAGATTGAGACTACTACTTATGATTCAGCCAAGTCTAATAACATCATAAAAATTTAATATTGGACAACCTCCTTATCTTCTGTCCCTCTGACCCCTTTCATCCTAATTCCTACCATAATCTGAGGTACACGATCATTATTTAAAGCCATAGCCTAGCTAAGTAACCGCGGTACAATGGTGCTGTCCTCATTATTATGGTCATATTACCATGGCACACAATGGGTTGACAGGCTTAATTTTGTGGGCTGTATTTATACGCGCCTTTTCTTGGGCCTTATATAACTTCGGTTCCCGCGGGATGAATGATGCCTGGTATAGCGAAAAGTGTGGCAGTAACATCAGTTTGTTTATTCTTTCGTTATTATAATTTTGCATGCATAAATTGGTGGAACACGTTTGACTGCGCATTCACCTGACATCTGGAAGTATTTTATTTTATTTTTTATTTTATTAATTTTAGGAAAACTTACAGCTAATAATATATTATATTTTATTTACTGTGTTGCGCAATAAATTAATTTTAATTTCTCATCTGATGTTAAGCGATGATATTATGGTCGACGATGGAGCATGCTTGACTAAAATTAGCCTATTTACTGACTTAAACACCCCAGGTATAAAAAAGATTTTGTAATTTATCATCCCAGGTCAGTAAGACAATATAAATCTTAGACAAGTTGTCTCTAACTATTCTAAATCTCATATTTTCTTATTTTTACTTCTTTTAATTAGACTTTTTACAATGGTTTTCAATCATCTTTATAGCCCTTTGCTAAGAATAGTAACAGAACTGATAACAACATTTGTGCCACATGTTAAATTTAGACTTTTTTTACCTTTGTGTAGATTCTTTTACCGATTGTTTTGTGAATGTGTGAACATTGTAGGCCTAGATTTCTAGATGCGTGTTAACATTTGTTAAGTTTTTATCTCGTTTTACTTCTTTTTTTTTTCATTTGTTTATAAAACAGATAGTATTTTTTTTAGTTTCTTGTAACTTTTTGTCGAGCCTACGTTGTACCCCCCCATATCTAAGTACTAATGCTGTAACATGGAAATATTGTAAAACCAAACCATTTTTTAATAGAGTAACCGTGGAGTTTCTTACCGGTTCGTCTCCATAGGAAACGACCAATCGGAACCGTGCAACCTTTTGTCGACGTTTTATAAGTGCCCATGTAGGCCAATGTGAAAAAAAATTATTTTGATTTAATTATGGCCAAGTATGTTTTGACAATCTACTTAGAAATACGCGTTACATTAAAGAGCCCTAAGAACAAAAGGGAGAGAGAAAAAAGAAGAGAGAGAAGAGAGAGAAAGAGAGAGGGTTAAGAGGTCTTTAAAATATTGGCATCTGTTCCATAACAACCGGTCTAGAAGCCAGTGATGGGCAAAAAATATTTAGATTAATAATTACAAATTATAGTTACATTGTAATTTGTAATTGGAATACTTTGAAACAGATTACTTAAGTAACCAATTGCAATGAGTACATACTGTAATTAAATACAAAGTAATTGAATTGCAAGTTAATCTAATTACATTATAATAGATTACACAAGTAATCTGATAAAATGTAATTACACATTTATATAAGTATTGGGACACCTCTTACAAAAATAGGGCTATTTAATACAGTTTTGACAAATACGAAAATAAAACACATAATTATACAAAAAAAAAATGTAATCATCTGTCAATCATTGTTTAGTTTTAAATCTTTTATAATTTTCACCATTGGCTGATAAAAAAAAATTTGTTTTCTGATGTATAATTTAAATTAACCTTTAATATAACTCTTTTTTCAAACATTTCGTCTGACAAACGGTTTGCTTTCGGACAATTGATCATTGTCGCGTACGAAAACATACGTTCCACAGGGGCAGAAGAAGGTAGTGGGGTATTAAATTTTAAAAATATATCTTTAATTTCCTTATGATTGTTTAATATTTGAAGTTCTCTGCTGTCTTCTGCCAAAAAATGAGTGACTATAAGTTCAGCTTTGGATCTTGGTTCACTGCTCTGGTTGTCTGAATCCGAACTTGAATCTATTTCAAAAAAGTCATCCTCCCTCGACTTCGTTGATGGTCTTTCTCGAGATAATTGATTTGGTATTATCTTTACGACTTCTTTTACGAGTAAATTTTTCATTATACTATATTCTGCCTGGCCAATTAATGATGTCCATTTCAATTTTTTATATTTAGGATGAGAAACGGCAGCTAAAGCAGCATTTTCAGCTTCAGGTCCCGAAATTTTCAGAAAATCTTTAAACCTTGTTTGCACACTTTTGAGATAAGTTTCAGTCAGAGTGTTGCAGTACTCATAGTCTCTTGTTTCAGTTAAATTTGTCAACTTTTTCTTCAACGCGAGTATAGTTGGCAAAAATATTCCGTAATAGGTTGCGTTTTCACCTTGAAGAATGTCAAGCGCATCAGCGACAGGTTGAGTACATAACAGGTATTCTTTTATGTAGGTAAATTCAGATTCACGAAGTGGATTTTTTATGTTTAAAGCTCTGTGAAGTGTTGCAGATTTATCTTTTATGGTTGCGATTTTTTTCAAGGCATCATAAAGGCTATTCCACCTTGTCTCTACTGGCCTATTTAGAGTATGGCCAAGAATATTTTGAAAAATTTCAGCCGATTTTGGCCTATTTGCAGCTTTCCATAATGTGTTACATTTTTTGATTGTTTGGTCATGCATTTTCGATAGCTCCGTTTCCTGGTTTACTAGTATTTTGTTAGCGTCGGTGGCACAAAGACTCAAAGTATGTGAAGCGCATCTTAGGTGTAATGGCAAACGAGTCTCTAAATGGCTAATTGTTGAAGAAAGGTCATTAAGATACGTTAATTCGTCGTCTGTACTATCAGTATCGGAGTCTTCATCACAAGAATCAATAGTGTTTTGCTCGTTTGAAACATTGATACGATGTACACCGAAACTTTTAAACGCTTTCACAAAATTGCTGCCGTTGTCTGTAACACAAGCCACAACGTTTGTGCTAGTTAAGTCATACCTTGAATTGATTTCTTGCATCAATTCGTATATTTTGTCATAACTATGAGTGCCTTTAAAACGTTGACATGCTAATGCCCTTGAGACACGCTTTAAACTATGTGAATCAATCCAGTGTGCTGTTACACCTTAAAAGCTTCTTCGACGTCCAGACCAAATATCAACTGTCGTACAAACGTGTTTCACTTGATTTAGTTCTTGTTTCACTAAAGTAGACTGTTCATCAAAGAATTCCGTAATCATTCTTCCAAGTGTCCGCCGGCTCATGATTCTCAGATTATTCGCATCTATATTTAACCGACGTAAAATTTGTCGGAAGTAAGGGTCTTCAGTGCACTTTAGAGAAATCATTGAGTTGACAAAATACTTAACAATATCTCGATCGAATTCAGCTTGAGAATATGAGGGTACATTTGACGACCTTCGTGGTGATAGTTCGTTAGACGAACTGGAAGTACGAACGTTTTTCGATCTTTTAGTTTTAATATATTCTTGGTATTCTTGTATGGTTTCTTGTCCATGTTTCCGTTTTAAATGTGTTTTGAAATTGGATGTACACAATCTCGAGCCTTTTATTTCTACTTTATTAGGCAGACATTTCTTGCAAATGGCGACTATTTTATCAGTTCCTGATGAATCATGAAGTATCTCAAAGAATTTACCGTCAAGTATAGTGGGTTGTACTGCAGAAATATTGCTTGGTGACGGTAATGTCGATTGACCTGCAGACACAGATTCGTCCACTGAACTGTCATCTTCTAAAAGTAGTCTTGCACTTTCATTCATTGTACGTAACACAAAAGATTTTGCACTAATCACCAAAATATATACGACTTGTAATCTTAAGAAAATGTTACGTGCTTACAATACAAAAGATTAGAAGTAACTGAAGGGGGCGGGTGAAGCGGGGTGGCTAGGAGCGGCGACGCACGAGCACAATGCATAGAACCCCCCCGCTCCCCCGCACATTATATTTACTACTTCCCGATGACGTCGTACGGGCCGCACTTGCAGTACCTATATCGCAACTGTGCGATGCAAGCATGCGACATTTCATATTCAAAGCAATTATTATTATAGTATAATTAAATACTATGTAATTAGGTTACATTGTAATCAAATTATTTCGTAATTAAATACATTGTAATGAATTTCATAGCACATCCAAAGTAATCTAATTACAATGTAATTCAATAATATGTAATTAAATTACATTTTAATCAAATTATTATGTAATTCAATTATTAATTAGATTACAAAAATAACTAGTTACGCCCATAGAACTTTCCGCATCTAGTCTCAGATCATAATCTTCCTTATTTTTTATCGTTTATTAACTAAGACATTTTTACAAACATTTATTGAATGTATTAACATACCAACAAAAACCATCGCGGGTTTAACAGCGGTATGTCAGACGCGGCAACTCGGTGCCACAACATACGTTTAAATGAACAGTAGGTACATAACTGTAGCTGATCATTTGAAAAGATACTTTCTAGATCGCATTGCAATCCTGCCCTTGTCCCATGTTGCTTTAGGTCGGCGCAATGTATTTTATTCTGCCATTCTCTCCTGTCAAAAATAGCTTCACCGAATATGCACCCGCGATTAAACAAGAAACTTCTCAGTCTAAATAGAAATATTAATAGGTACAATTACGGCCTCACAATTACGAACATCTACTCAACTTAGGTGCCACAGACAGCCCACTTTGTAGGGGCTGCTTTAACGCTGTGGAATCAGCCACCCACGTCGTCCTGGATTACGAGGCCGTGGCTATCCAATGTGCAGAAATCCTCGGAACAGTGATGTCGCTCCACGAAGCCTGTGAAGCCCCCGGGAAGCTTCTGTGCTTTTAGTTGTAGCTAAGCTGGCTAATTATGTCAGAAACTCCACGCACAACGGACCAAATGGGAGTCTAAATGTGGCAAAAGGAGTCCATTTATCTATCTATCCCTTCTGTCAAATGTCACGCTATCACTAACTACCTCACTTAGTCCATCTATCTGTTCTTTAGCCTTCCCCTCCCTCTCCAGCCATCCACATTTATACACTCTGTTAGTAACGTGTGTTTTATCCCTCCTCTTCATATGACCATACCAAGAATAATGATCCCCTTTTAACCAGGTCTAGTCTCAAATGCTTTATTGTTACGACTTATTAGGGTTTAGTACCCAAAGGGAAGAAACGGGACCCTATTACTAAAACTCCACTGTCCGTCTGTCTGTCTGTCACAAGGCTGTACCTCATGAACCGTGATAGCTAGACAGTTGAAATCACAGATAATGTATTTCTGTTACCGCTATAACAACAAATACTAAAAACAGAACAAAATAAATATTCAAGTGGGGCCCCGATACAACAAACTTGTTTTTTTTAGTATTTGTTGTTATAGCGGCAACAGAAATACATTATCTGTGATTTCAACTGTCTAGACAACGTTTAATGCGATAATGCTACGGAACCCTTCGTGTGCGAGTCCGACTCGCACTTGGCCGGTTTTAAGTTTTTATAATATTATTTTGATGTGTTATTACTTAAATATGTATAATCCATTTATTTTTCAAGCACAGAATTTAAATCGTTTCTCAAGCTAGGCAATTTCGTACTTGTTTATTTACTCATTGAAGAACCAAAGCCGTGAAGTTTAAATTCATCTTCTTTTTCTTATAAAAGTTCTTAGCAGTCTACTTTAATTACCTTTCGGTCATTCACTCCAGCACTTTATTCTTTCATGTTTTCTTAAAGATCTTATTGCTGTCTATCTATCTAATTACTCAGTTTATTCTGTTTCACAGTTACTTTGAAATTGAATACTTTCAAGATAATTGAAGCTCTGAAAACAAGAAATATATCAAAGGAAGCCAGATTATGAGATAAATTATTAGAAATTTTCGCTAAGGTAACTGTTTTTTTCTTTTTGGTTATTGTTTGTTGCTAAGTGGCCTGTTTTTGAAACATTCACTTCGTCGTTTTTTTTTTCACTTGGTCGTATTACATTTTGAGGTAGCTTTTTTGTGATTGATTACATTTCTAAGCCATACCTATTTCTCAAAACAGTGTGGCGGGCTGACGTTGGAGTTGAAAATTAAAATAGTACAGGAAAAAAAATGCACTAGTAAAAAAAAGTGACACTTTCCGCACAGTTTGGCTGCTTGGAAAACGCTCTTTTCGAACATGCATTGTAAAATTATTTAAAGGCTGTTAGTAACAATAAATCAAACGATTATTGTAAAAAAAAAACAAATGAATAATGAAAAAGTTAAAAAGAAATATTTAAAAGGAATCAATATGAAAGTTTTTTACAGTGAAGGTATTCTGAATCACAGATTGATTTCCGCTCTGAACGCTCAATAAAACAAAAATAAGAGTATTGAAAACAACATTGAATTCTGAAAAAACATATCGCAACGAGGTACACATTAAAAGTATTCTTATGTACTGGATATTTATTTTGTTTGTAAAAATATTTTTTAGGAGTATACTGCATGTTATATTGCGTTACTGTTGAACATGAGGTTTCTGTGTTCGATTCTCGGGTGTTGATTTTTGCCCGGTTGATAGCAATAGGCTTCCCTATTACATGGGAGAAGGCACTAATCAATCGCGACTTACAAGTTGTAGGTCATGGGTTCGAACCCAGGCAGGCGCTTTACTATGTGCAAATTATTTCCTCACCACTCCTCTCAAAACGGTGAAGGAAAACATCGTGAGGAAACCATCATGTCCTAAAACCAAAAATTCGTCGACATAATTATTGTTACATCCACCAACTTGCACTGGGCCCACGTGGTGGATTACGTCCCATTCCCTCTCCCAGAGAGGAGGCCTATGTCCCAACAGTGGGCACATTCAAAAGGCCACGTGTAGGTGGACTTCTACCCAAACCCTACGAGGAATACAGTCGTAATACTATAATTTTATGCTGTATGCATTCTGTTATGAGTGATCTCTCTTTACTGTCTGTTTTCATCATTTGGGCCTTTAAATTTTAAACGAAATTTAGAAAAACAAAGCAATAAAGTTAAATGTTGAATAAAGGCTTTAAATTAGACAACTCAAGTTTAAACTGTTCATGGAATGTGGGAACAAAACGGTTGAAAACGTTTCTGAAATATCGTTGCATTACACTGATCTATTGAAAAGTACTTTAAGAAAAAGTAATAGTTTCATTGCCTACATTCGGAACCAAAGCGATGGCTTCATGCATCTATTAACTATTATGTTGTTTCGATCATCACTTCAGCCGAAAGATCCACTCCTGGACAAAAGCCGTCCCCAAGCATCGCCACATCAACTGCTTCAGTCGGTCTATTTTTTAACATTTCATTCCACCTTGATTTAATAGATTGAAAACTCACACCGTGTTCACTTCGCCTAAATTTTCACGGTGCGTGATTTACAGGATAGCACTACTGTTTCTCTCGTATCCAGCTGACTCGATCTTTCAAAAAATTAAACTTTTATTCAGTCAAGAAGAAACGACCCTTTCAAAGAAATACTATTTTGGTACAAAATAACGAAAATAATACCGGCAAAGAAAATATAACTTTTTGAAAAATTATGAAATGTCCAAAACATAATCACTTGTAATGTTGTCTGAGAAACTCAGCCATTTTTAGGTTAACATTGCCAAGTCATAGTTAAGGAAACACACTCTGGCAGGGAATTCCACTCCAAACTGTATGCACAGTTGACGTATTCCCAAAAAGTTTTGTTTGTGACCATGTTACAGCGGGGCATCCCCGTCGGTACGTTATGTTGTCCGATTTATCAAAATAGCTCAAGAATCCCAACCTGTTCAAAACCTGTACAATTTCCCGAGACGCTCACAACCGTCAGTAAACTGAATAATTTGTTTCACTGCAACATGTTTAGACGATTTCCACAAAACACAGTCATACGAGTTGAAATAAGACTTAAATAACTAAACAGTAGGATCCCGGGCAGCTACCGGTAATGGCGTGTTCAGACGCACGCAAACACCGCGTACGTCTCATACGCCTCATACGCCACCGTGTACGCCTCGCCGAGCAGCCCGGGATTAACTGTTTATTTACAAGCCCCATGCCATGAGAAGAAATAAACGTATGGGCTTTATTCATAAAGGGATGTTAGGTTACGTGGAGTTTTACATTTTGATGCGTGTTTTTAGAATTTATTAGAAGCGTGGATGGAATTCCAGATAAAATCGGTGTGTTGCTTTGGAGTTTCTTGTGTCACTTCTTCTTCCCAGCTAAAACACTAAGGCCCACTTGCAAGAACAATTTAACTCTATATGACAGTTTGTCATACAATATTGTCAATTTAGGGTGGTAAGTTTTCCGTGCAATTGTGCTTAAGATATAGTGAAGAATGTTTTGGGGGACTGTATTCTGTAATGTTTGGCGATCAGAAAGTGCTTATTTTAACGAATTATTATGAATGAGATGATGACGCAATGGCTGAGTGATTAACCGCTGCGCTGCGAGTCGCGAGTTTGATTCCCGCCCAGAATAAATTTATGTATGACCTATGGGTCTGGCTGTTTGTCAAAGGAGTTTAAACGACACAGGAGTAATTCCCAGTGTGGGCCATGTTTTTTTTTAAGAAAAGGAAGATAGATACTTATCTAAAAGATTTTATGAAAAAATCGAACTGTAGTCAAAGTTTATTTACATTGACTGAATTCGGTATGTAAAACCACAAAGCGTTTTGAAAATACTTTCTTTGTGCGTACAGCTAAGGAGTTGCACTCCCTACCGGCGTCTTTGTTTCCTGATAGCTACAACCTAGGGGTCTTCAAGTCAAGTGTGAATAGGTTGCTTCTAGGCAAGCGTGCTTCACCTTCGACCACATCATCACTTAACATCAGGCGAGATAGTGGTCAAACGCGAGCCTATAACAAATAAAATAAATAAATGTTAAGTAAAAATGAACCCATGCCGATTCCAAAACCATTTCAAGATCTTAAGTTTGTAAGCCTTATTTTTCTATTAATAGGTCTTAAGGAGTTTTGAGGACCGTATTTATTTTTACAAAAATACTTAATATCACTTGACTTTTACTTTATCTCTTAATGACGTCATAAAGTATTCTATAAAGGAAACTTTCCGTGCCTCTTGTAATGAAATAATTTAGGGCCACTTGCACGAAAAACCCAACCCAGAGCTAGTCAGCCAGACACGAGATAAAATTGACAGTGCATCTTACAATATTATCAACTTAACCTCGCGCTGGCAACCAACTTCAAGTTAAGTCTTTCGTGCAAGTGGGTCGTTGTTTTGTATGTGTCAAGCGTCGCAAAAATGAGCTACCGCTTGGAAAAACTAAATATTGAAATTAGTTGCTTAAAATAACTTAATCTATGAACTAAAAATATTAAAAAAATATTTGAAATATACTTTACATACCGAAGTAACAAACGTTAAACCAAACGTAGTTAACGCTATAGTAAACACCAATTCACAGGGAGTTAATCCAATTATATTTGTCGGATCCCCAATCAAGCATTTGATGGTTACAACTTAGTTTCGACACGATGTTATTTCTAGTTGTTATTGTTACATAAATAAACATTAATCCAATCAAACTTATTTGGCAATTATTTTGAAACAATTTGTTTATCCAATTTCCTGCTCAAATTTAATTAGACGATTATTCTGCTTTTACAGCAATTACGTGGAAATTCATAGATAATTATCTAAATTATATAAAACAAAGTCGCTGTCCGGGTATGTCGACCTCATTTCAGTTTCTACGTTAACTTCTTTTAATAGAAAGAGCAATACAAGAGGAAGGTTATTGTGCCTATATAATTTGTTCCGTGCGAATCCGGGGCGGATAGTTAGTAATATTATAAATGCGAAAGTAACTCTGTTTGTTTGTTAACTTTAACATCATAACCGTTGAACGGATCTGGATGAAACTTGGCACAAGGGCTAATCAAATGCTGGATTAGGACAATCGATAATTGTATACATGCGGGCGGAGCCGTTGGCAGAGGCTAATCTAAAAAAAAAATTGGGTCCACACAATATGGCGCCCAAAACCCGCCATTATTCTATTTTCAAATTTTGTAGCCAGTGACATTCGCAAGGTTAAGACGAATCGATTGACGTAAGAATCATCAAAATCGGCCAACGCGCTTGGTCTCTAGAACGCCACATAGGAACAAACACATGTATGTAACATAGACTGGTAAATAGAGATAAAACATTAATGTCCTTCGGCAGTCAGGAAAAATATGGCCTGCCAAATTGTTCTAATGGTCGCAAAAGTGACTGCTGAGCAAGGATTCATGAATTCGATTCTCAGATCGAGATATCTTATTTTTTTCCATTTGATATTTCTCATTAGTAGCCCGGTGTCCATTATTTGCCCACATGGTGATCGCGCACCCCTTAGAAAATTATTTTACAATGCATGTTCTCGAAAAGAGCGTTTTCCAAGCAGCCAAACTGTGCGGAAAGTGTCACATTTTTTCACTAGTGCTTTTTACTTTCCTGTACTTTTTTAATTTTTAACTCCAACGTCAGCTAACTCTATGCGGCGGCGCATAGAGTTTTAATTATTTGAGAAAAGTTTTAAAAATTAGTTTAGTACACATTATCATTCATATAAAAGGTAAAACAAAACTAATACTTCATTTAAGGCTTTTTTAATTACTCTAAATTTAGATTTTGATCAATAAATTAATTTTAAATATTCATTAAATATGTTTGGCAGAATGAATACTTTGCTCGTGCCTTTTTGCGTTACGACGTGACAGCTATTTGCACATGCGCAGTAGATATGCCCGAGGAACTATGAACTTTTAGTTAATCTGTGGATATGCTGAGCGCCCTTGAATAACCGCCATTTTATTAATTTCTTGCTTGGTTCAGATATATTTTTTTATTTCCTCGTAAAATTTTGTATGATACACGTGCGTAAGATGCTTTCCGCACTTGTAGCATAAATAACTATTATATATTTTATTAAATGTTTATTATTGCATAGTAAAACCACACAGCATTTACACCAACAGAGAAAAAAATCACATCAACTGCTTTTTTTCATGTGGATCTTTTACAAAAGTGCAAAAATGTGTATGTACTATACAGAAACACCTCTACGTATCCCTCAGGGAATTCGAGCGTGATGTTATTTTCCGTGACACTGCTGGCAACTATTCTCGCAGCCTTCACCGGTGTTAAATTGAGAATAGGCCTCCCAAGGGAGATACATTCGATTCCCGGACAAAAAAAGTATCTCGCACGTCTATTCAGGTTGTTTCCATCTTTTTCTATGATTGAGTTTGATGGTAACGTGTTTAACATACTCTTTTGAAAAATAAAAGAGATTGTTTGAAAATTAACTGTATGAATGATTGTTTGGCTAATGCTAGAGATAAGACAGATGAATCATGAAATAAACTATATATGATAATCTTGAAATAAACTTTAAAAAAACCAAATTAATTACTTTTTACCCCCGGCAAAAAAACCAAATTAATTTAAACCTCACATACAATCAACAAAAAATAGAAGTAGTTAACGATTTCACTCTCCTAGGTATGACAATAGACACACATATAAATTGGAAAATCCACATACAGAAAGTTAAATCGAAAATTTCAAAATTTTCATATGCCCTACGAGAAATAAAAAAAACTACCAATCTACAAACCGCACTAGTTACATACTACGCATATGCCCACTCTTGGTTGAGCTATGGCATAATATTATGGAGAAATAGCACGGACGTTCCCTCCCTATTTATCCTACAAAAAAAGCTGATAAGAATAATAACTAACATAGAACAAACAGATAGTTGCAAGCCTTGCTTTCAGAAACATAAAATCCTCACCTTAGTTAATATTTATATTTTAGAACTATGTAAGCTAGTCCGCAAATACCCAGAGTCTTACAACACACGGGAAGACATGCAAACAAATTATTCGATGCGCCACAAAAACAGACTTGATCTACCCTCCTCCCGCCTCAAATTACACTCTTCTAGTCCGTATGCTATGTCGATAAAAATATATAACAAACTACCGGAATACATAAAACAAGTAAGTAAAACTAATATTTTTATTAATAAATTAAAACAATTCTTAATTGGTAAAAGCTATTACACAATTGACGAATATCTGACGGATAAATTCAATTAAAATAATGACAACTGTAATTAACTCGATAAGTAAAATGACATTAATAAATAATTGACTCAAAATATAATATGGACATTTTAATTTTAATTTTGTATGAATTTTATTAAATATAGGTACGTATTGTAATATAAAAACTAAAAGGAATAATTAATATTTAAGAACAACATAATTTGACATGGAAATAAAAAGGTATACGTATAAACCAAATAAAAACAAATAGTAAGAGAATAGTTAACTAAAATGTAGAATGAATGAATGTATAGATTAGGAAAATATTGAGCGCTATTCCTCTCTCCTAGACACTGACTGTATCTAGAATGTTGCTGTGCCCGACAGGGTCCATAATTGTTTCTGTAACTTATATTTACCACCTGTATGTACATTATGGATGCAATAAATTGAATTTGAATTTGAATTTGAATTAATTATCATCTTTAATTTTTTTGGGTCAGGACTAAATAAAGTTAATTTACTAAGTTTCTTATCGTTGAACCTGGTTCAACTGAGCTCTTTATAAAATGTATTTAGAATTCCTACTATTCATTCTATTTAGACATACCTCCAAAATAATATTTTGCTTCTCGTAATGTGACCTGGCCTGGCAGCAGCTCGTCAATGAATCAGTCAAAGCTTTTCAGGCCGTGTACTTTTTGCAATGAAGAATACGAATAAGAAAAGAGAGATTTTTAAATAAACACAGTGATTAGGCCATCACATTCCCAAACAAATACAGAATACCCAAATCAAATAAATCACAGAAAAACAAGAAACTTAGTACAATCAATTAAATAAACACAATTGCCGCAATTAATTCCCACCGTCCCAACATAATGGGAAATATTCTCCAGAGCGTCTCCATAGCCCATAACTCAGAGGGGATCAATGAGTTATTAACTGAATAATGGCGGCTTCCTAAAACCGGCAACCGGGTATAACAGGCCCGAACAAGGCCGGAGATAAAGAAACCTATTGAAAAGGGCAGGTACGTAATAGCTTTAGGCAACGTTATGGGTTATAGAAGCATAGGGGCAGGTCAAACGGGATCCGCTTAGATTAAAATTATTTGGGGAATTTTAAGGCTGTTGAGATAAAGATTTACTAGGTATTTTGGGACTAGAAAGGTTTACTGAAGGTCAGTGGTGCGTAACGTAGGGGAAATTTATCGCAACATACATACATAGATAACATCAAGCATTTTTTTTTGTATGCGTGGCGAAATGCTCATGCACACTGCACTACCACGGGGAGATGGTGCAGTTATGTGGGACTCCAACCCACCAAAACTCCACGGTGTCCGCCTGTGCTGCTTATGGCGGTAACATGGGCACGCGTTAGCGCTCACTGCGAACCCGCCGCAGCTGTCAGTCGTGACCTCTGGGGAGTACCCCACATCACCAGCGCACCAGAACACACTGTACGCCGTGACCACCCCAGGGACCAAACCAGCACATGGGCGCCAAACAACCCAGTGTATGGCACCCTTGGTCCCCCAGTGACGGGTCAAGGTCAATGGACCCGGCACCTACCATTTAAGCCGCAGGGGCTAGGGAGAGCGGCCAACGCTATACCGACACTCCTCCTCCCCTGCGGCCCCACCGCGTCCGCCATCAGGTGGTGGCAACCACGTCTAGGCCGTGGAAGATAGGAAGCAACCCATGGCTACTAAGCCCCCCCGCCTCGACAATACGGGATGGGATAAAATCACGCCTGTGTTTGACAGAGGTGCACCGAAATTCAATAACACTCACATTTCGCCAATTATTTTTATGTACCATCCATCTAATAGGGGGCGAGTGAATTGCCATCAACCGGTCACAATTTTCGATCTGGGTATCGAAGCCAGTACCTATTGCTCAGCGGTAGACCAACGTGGCAGTATATCGCAACATCATGTTAAGAAACTCTAAACCACCTGCCTATGTCCAGATGAGTAAAAGAAAACCATCAAAAAGAAATAAAAATTCAATCTCGGTAGTACACGAATACTACTCGTACGTTGAAATCAAATTTCACTCTCGACCAGTAAATAAAAGACCAGTAAAAAATGCGCGAGTAATAAAACCGTATACACCATATTGCGCTCGAAAACAAACAGGAATCACCGACGTGGATCAAAATGCTGCAGAGGTGAAGTAGCCATGTTTGCCGTATGAACTGCGAGCCAAAATTTCCTCTTAGTGGCTCTCTGACAAGGCCAGACTGTGTCGCAAAAAACTACGAAGTATATCATCCCTGTATTTCCCGATGGGATTAACAGAGACCTTGGGAAATACAGACATGGCGATCGGTGTACAGACCTACTATACGCAGATGATTTTACCGATGTAGAAGCCTCTATATCGAATAAACATCGGTATATATCGCTAAGTTACGGTAAAATATCTTGAGGACGAGCCTACTGCTTCTAATCAGTCAGTCAAGACTACGAGGTACTACTGATAAATGCCTTATTCAAAAAACTCATTTCTAAAAGAGAAGATGAATAATGACGGCAAAGAAATGGCGAAATAATTCATCAATTTTAGCTCCAGGAGCAAGTTTTAAAAATGGTATGAGAGACTTTTACAAATAAGCAGTATCAAATAAAGGATCAAACAAGTAAAAAAAACAAGCAGACATGTACTAGAATGCACCAAATCAATACTTCCTGAAACTAAAGCAAATAAATAGCACTGCACAACATACATCGCAAACAACACAACATTTCAATTACAGATTCTTAGTTCATATCACATATATCACAGAGTATTCACTATAATTAGGATTCGAAGAACCAACAATGGTCTAGATTTAGAAGAATATAACGTTTCATTGGGCAGAAATCAGTTCTATGCGTATTGCTAGCTGGTGCGCTGCGGTGGCTGTGAATGAAGACAACGGGGAATACTGCGTGCGTGTGTTGCATAATTATGTGAGTGTTTCATTAAGTTACTGCTTTAATTAGTTTCTGTCTGTCTTTAATCATGTGGAATCTTTGGATTTTATTATTTGAAGTGGTCGTCTAGTTGGTCTGTGATCGTAAATGGTACTGTTGAGCTGATGCCCAACAGTATCATTTGACTTGACCAGGACCTGATGGTCCTGGTTTGATTCTCGGGTCGTGCAAAGTGTTGCTGTTTTTTTCCTTCTGGAATATCTCAATAATTTCTCAGTAGAAATGTGTTTAAACTAAATTTCTAACCCTTCGGCGAATATAAGAGTGATACTTTAGTTCTGTTTTAGGGCTCCGTACCCAAAGGGTAAAAACGGGACCCTATTACTAAGACTCCACGATCCGTCTGTCTGTCTGTCTATATATCTGCCTGTCTGTCACCAGACTGTATCTCACGAACCGTGATACCTATACCGTTGAAATTTTCACAGATGATGTTTTCTGACCTGCTATAACCTGACCTGATGCTGTTGAAATAACAACAAATACTAAAAACAGAATACAATAAATATTTAAGTGGGGCACCCATACAACAAACGTGTTTTTTTTTGCCGCGAGTCCGACTCACACTGTTCTCATAAATGTATCATGCCTATAAGATTTTATATTTAGACTAGCTGTTGCCCGCGGCTTCACTCCCGTGGACTACCCCACAGAAACCGTTTTCGGGATAAAAAAATAGCCTATGTCACTCAGGAATGATGTAGCTTTCTATTGGTTTTTTTTTTTTTAAATCGGCCCAGTAGTTTCGGCGCCTATTCGGTACACACAAACAACCAAAAAAATCTTTCCTCTTTATAATATTAGTATAGAAGTATAGATACTTAATTTATGTCGAATGTAATTTTTCTACTAACACATGTTGTCGTATAAGTAAATCTCTAGTCCGTCTACAAAATATATTCATGAAAATATAACTTCATACTGACTATGACTACGAAACCTTTATATATGGAAAGGCCGGTGAGCTTCAAAAACCAAACCTAAAATATAAAGGGAGGACAACCGCCATAAAAATATCAAAGGACTCATGCATAGATTATTCTGTTCATCGATAGAGGCGACTTTTTATAGCAAAATTTTTGCATGGTACCAGGAAGCTATTTCATTTAAATGCAGATTTTTGAGCCAAAAAATAATCAACGTACTTGAGTATGCACGCAAAATAATGAAAATGGTAATAATCTATGCACAAAGGCAGGAAATGTAGATTTTTTAAGACTATAATGAAAAAACTATGACGGTAACAGTTGGCCCAGTTGGAGATTTTATTTATTTTTATTTATTTAAGTAAGGCATACCAACAACATAATTATTTGTTACTTCATTTACAGGGTTAACATTAAATTAGAAAATGGTCCTGTGCAAACAGGTCAGTTACAGGCGTGCACATCGCTCAAAGTCTTGTGTTCGCGAATACAAAGTTTGTCATCATCTGCCTAGCCTTATCCCAACTACATTGGGGTCGGCTTCCAGTCTTACCGGATTCAGCTGAGTGACAATGTTTTACATGGAGCGACTGCCTATCTGACCTCCACAACCCAGTAACTGGGTAACACGGTACCCCTTGGCAAGACTGGTGTCAGATCTCAAGCTTCTGACTACCCGTAACGACTGTCAAAGATCTTCAAATGACAGCCGGGACCAACGGCTTAACGTGCTTTCCGAGGCACGGAGGAAACTCGGTATGTTGGAATGGTCACCCATCCACGTTGGTCCGTGGTCTCGTCAAGCGTTGCTTAACCTTGATGATCGACCCGTGCGACTGTTATTATTTAGCCACGAGCTCCTCCATAATACAAAGTTTGTCAAAAAAATGATAATATACTGGTTAAATTTGGAATTAAATTAAAATTGTGCAATAAAAAAATTTAAATTAGATAAAATAGAATAGAATAGAATATACTTTATTGTACACCATAAAAATTACACATCTATTTTATAAGAAATCTTAATTATACGGGTACAAAGGCGGTCTTATCGCTGACAGCGATATCTACCAGACAACCTTTGGATGGACTGAGAGAAAATAATTAAAAATAAAAAAAATATATAATATATAACAAACAAAACAGTAGTGAGTCAGCCATAGAACAAAATTTAAATATTACATTGCAAATAAAAATGATGTCAAAATTGATTAAATAATAACAACATTATAACATTAATAGTGCGAGTACAAAACAAAACAGATGGAAACAGTTAAAGAGAATACAGGGCAGGTGAGACTACGGATCAATCTGTGTGATCTTTGACTTATACCGAGACATAGAGTCAAAGACGATGTCTAATTCATCGTTGCTATGCTCATCAACCTATTTAGAAGAGCAGAACGCCCGAGAAGTTATGGTTGCGAATGTTCTGCGAATTCTCGCCGACCTAACATGGCCCCGTCGTGGAACGTCAAGAGTTATTTGTTTGAGCAGTTCGGGGGTGCATGTCTTGTTGTTTACAATTTTATACAGAAAAATCATGTCTGCTGAGGTTCTACGGTCTTGTAACGAGAACAATTTGAAGTGGCACATACGCTGTCCATAGTCGGCTCTGGGACAAGTATGATCCTTGAATCGCAGATACCGCGTAAAATTTCGCTGAACCCTTTCGATGCGGCTCGTGTGAACGTTGTACGTTGGGTTCTAGACCGGGGACGCGTATTCCAGCGAGCTTCTTACAAGACAGTTGTAGAGAACTTTAATGGCAAGCACGTTTTTAAATTCCCTATAAGTTCTTTTGATGAAACCGGTCGTCCTGGCTGCCTTTGCAACGATGTTGTCGATGTGGGAGCCGAACGAGAGGTCACTACTCAGCAGTACGCCGAGGTCGCGGATTGTCTCCACTTTCTGCAGTGTAGTGCCCGCAATTGAATAGCGTGATGGTATTGTTTGTTTTTTGCGAGTGAAGCAGACGTGGTGACATTTTTTTACATTTAGGACCATTCTATTTTTATCGCACCAGGACTGCAGAGCATTAAGGTCGCATTGAAGTAAATCGGCATTTACGGGAGTGTCAATACTGTGATACATTTTTAGATCATCCGCGAATAGAGAACATTGGCTGTGGCGAATGCAGTCCGGTAGGTCATTGATATTATAGTATAGAATATATAATTAAAGTTTCTTTAGAAAAACAAAATTTACTAAGACCCAATTGAGATTTTAGAGACACAAAGCCTTAGCAACAAGGCATGAGAAATATTAAAATCAAAATAAAGGCAACCTCCTAGCCTACAGATGAACATTAAGGCAAAGGCCCTGAATCCTTTTTTCAGACATCGATTATTTTAAATCGCCGCGTCACGAGTCAAATCGATTGACGACTTGAAATCACATTACAAGGGGCATTGTCAACCCCCATGAATTTGCTGACGTCACTTAATCTAGAGGATCAGTTGAATATTCCTATAATTTGAAATGTTCTTGAATTTGTAATAAAACAGCTGGGCTTTTGACCTTAAAATTATAAATCATAAACAACTTGTTACTAAGTTCTGAAAGTCAATTAAACTAAACCTCATATTGGACGTCGGTTTCACTGTAAACATATATATATCTACCTATGCACATACTATGGCAACCGTATTTCAATTAATTTGATACTCCTATACTAATTCAATCCCGAGCCCATGTTTAATTCTGGCTCTCAGAACTTGCTACCAACCCAAAACCGAATCTAAACTAACCGTTTCAGGAGAATTTTGAAACTTAAACACTGTGAATCCGACCAAGTAAAACGGGTAGAATAAAGCATAAACACCTGTCAACTGTTGGAAACAAAACAAAGCCGCGCAAAATGTAAACCGATGATCGTTCAAAAAGTTCGGCAAACTATTCCCAATTTGAGTCACCCTGTTGAAATAGTGAGAGCCAAAAAACTTCGTACGTCATCGTTTAGTGGCCGATCAGGGAGCGCGGTTCACGCGTCATTTGGTCTGCTCCCCCTACTTTGGGGGGGAACTTTTGCTTTTCATCGTTTTTGCGGCTCAATATTGTGTTTTACGAACGCTTGGCTAAATTTCTGAGGATCACCCTGGAACGATTTGATTTGGAGATGGATTGAATGGTAGAAAGCCCCTTTTTTGGGCGGGATACAAAGGTCGTTATTGTTAGAGCCATGGCGAAGTTGAACGGTTTTATCCTATGAGTGGCTTATCCAATGCCATGCCCAACATATTGAAATACGTGGAGGATTGGACAAAGATATCTTGGACGTATATTTTGGAAAGATGACTTTAAGTTTTCACTATGTTTATCATAAGAAGCTATCCAATGCACTTTGATGACAATTACTTAAAACCTTGCCCGTTTCATAAAATAATCAGCTCTTAATAAAACATCATCTGCCACATTCCGTACCATATTATCTCTAACATCATTAACAAGAGGATTATCTCTATTCATTGAGTCACCATCTTCTTCCTTGTTTATTATTAATCGTATCAGATCAATAGTAACGCATTGGGCAAACATATCGTGTGCCCCATTAGCCCCGTTATCTCAAACAATGGAATCTGAGGGTCGGCTGTCCGGACCAATATTGTATGATGAGGATTAATAAATACGATACGGTTTTGTTGGGATAAGTGCGTTTCTATTTTATTATCTGGGTTTATTTGTTTCTATGTCTTGTTCATATAATTATGTGGTTTTTGTTATCCAGGGTGTTGGTTGGCAAAAATTCGTGGAACAAGTGAAACAGGGCCATCGTTGGGTTGATTTGCAGTAAATTAAATACTTTAGTACTGCAAATAACCCCAACTATCGCCCTGTTCCGTTTTGATCGACGATTGTTTGCCCACCCAGTGTAGTTTGGTTCCTTATTCTAAATGATTTTGTGTTTGAGATTAAGACTATTTTTGTTAACTATATTATTCCTCATGGAGGTGTTACAAAACAACTCGAAAATTCTGAGTAGCTCGACTGCGTCAAGCAATACAATAAATTCACAAGTTACCAAAATCAAAATCATTTTTTTTATTTTACATAGGCCTACATGGGCACAAGTATAAAACGTCGACAAAAGGTGCACGGTTCGGGTTAGTCGTTTCCTATGGAGAAGAACCGGCAAGAAACTCCATGGTTACTCTTTTAAAAATGGTTTGGTTTTACAATATTTCCATGTTACGGCATTAGTACTTGGATATGGGGGGACAACGTAGGCCCGACAATAAGTCATCACATCATCGCTTACCATCAGGTGAGATAGTGGTCAAGCGCAAGCCTATAGATAATAAAAAAATAAAAACAATAAGTCGTAAGAAAATAAAAAACAAAAAAAAAAATGAAACGAAATAAAAAGTTAACAAATGTTGACAAGCATCTAGAAATCTAGAAGGCATACAATGTTCACACATTCACAAAACAATCGGTAAAAGAATCTATACAAAGGTAAAAAAAAAACAAAGTAATGAAAAAAATAAAAAATAATGTCTAACAACACTAAATTTAACATGTGGCACAAATGGTGTTATCAGTGCTGTAACTATTCTAAGCAAAGGGCTATAAAGATGATTGAAAAACATTGTAAAAGTCTAATTAAAAGAGAAACAAAAAAGATTGAGAATAGTTAGAGACATCCACATATTTCGTTTAGGAAGTATATGTATGTTCATTAAATTTTACAAGCAAAGGACATTCTGAGTCAAGAATAAACAAAGCATACACAACACACATTCCAAACTTGAGACTACAACGTTTTCACTAACTTCGAGTATTTTTCCATTAAGGAGAAATCAAGCGTAAAATCAAAAGCAAAGGATTTTGCTAAGCTTAGAGAACACTTCTTAGAGTTCCTCTGATAATTCACTTTGTGATAAAAACAAGAAACCAACGGAACAAAGTGAATTCTCTCCTTTCCACTGGTCTGCTATTGATAGGAACTTTTCGTGTATTTAAGTTGGTAAACTGCAACCCTTTTGTATTCAGCGGTGACTTAAGCTTTTGGTAAAAACATGGCGCTTTTCTTTTGGTCTCAAACTTTAAAGTTGTGTTAACTTCTGTGTCAGTTGGCTGCCGTTAAGAGACGTTAGTGGGTTAACCAACCGCTTTTCATTGCTCATTTTCAGTTTCTAACTTGATAAAAATACAAGGTGGATCTTTTCTATTAAACCACTTACTAGAATCATATTTCTTTTTGTTACACAAACGTCACAGGACTAAAAGTGATCTGGAAGAATATCTAGTGAAGTGATACATAAACTATTTAGAATGGGAACCTTTTATGTTTACATAACACACTCAACAGACGTGCAACAGACAGAGAGATAACATAATATTAGCATGCAACTTGGCATCGAACTAAGTCCAAAAATGACGTACAATGCCAATAATTCTTTTAGGCCAAAACTTTGGGACACAACAACTAGAGCTAGGCAAAACAAAATCTAATTTACGAACAAACCATTTTCTGTCCCTTGGGACCTCAGCCTGCAAACAAGCCATCATTTATTCAGCCCAACTTGTAGTACATATAAATCTTACGTGCTTTCATAAGTCGCTTACGCTTCTTGAAATAACTTTATTAAGTTACTAGCACTTCACCCGTGACTTCGTTAGCGTGATCCGTATTTAATTCTACAGATGCATTTTTATTTCACCCCATTATAGTTTGAATTGCCAAAAATCCCTTTTTCATCATAAAAACCTCAACCTCTGTTCATTAATAAAAACCTTATACATTTATATTAATTCCCTGCCCTGTGATTTCTTTGCTTTTATCTTAATATTCCGATACTACATTTATTTACTGAACCATTTATCACACACACATAATTTACAGATAATATGAAGAAGGATTTTCCGGAATAAAAAGTAGCGTAGACACTCAAGGATATCAGTATCTGTGAAATAATTTTTGTAATCATGATCACATTATTATTTTATTTTATTTTTCATACCTATGTACTTTCTAAGTTTATCTTGGACATCACATGCAACGGTGAAGGAAAACATCGTGAGGAAACCTGGACTGATATAGTTATTAGTTAATATGGTAGTAGTATTTTGAAAAGGCCTTTGCCCTGCAGTGGGATAGTAACAGACCTCTTTTTCACCTGATGGTAAGCGATGATTAAGTCGACGGTGAAGTACGCTTGCCTGCAAGTAACCTTGAATTTGAGAGTTGTAGGTATTTTACAACAATCTATTTTGTTGGACTCAGGCGTAAAACCTGTTAACCTGTAACTAGATATGTTCCACTACGTCTGTTGCGTAGGCGGCTTACTATATTAAACATAGCCTAAAATAACCCCAATAACAATTCAGTACCAAGACTGTCAGTGACAGCTACATTACATACTACATCAGTGCTACTATGAATAGATCCAATTATAGCTTTGCTAATATTTACTTCATATCGCAAAATGTATGTATCTGCGACCGCGAAGCGGAAGACGATGCGTTGGAAGGCCTCCCACTAGGTGGACCGATGAACGCACGGGATCGGTCAATGTGGTGACGCCTGGGGGAGGCCAATGTCCAGCAGTGGACGTATTTCGGCTGAAATGATGATGACACATTTTTTTTGTTGCTGATCGAGTTCCTGAATCGGTCAGTGTTACTGGAATTTCTCAGTTGCAGTCCGGAGTCTGGACTTAATGCGCGGTTGACAGCAATAGGACGAGCAATTCATAAATATATAATCTGAATCTCGGAAACGGCTTCAACGATTTTAATGAAATTTAGTATGCAGGGGATTTCGGTGATAAATCGATCTAGCTAGGTTTCATTTTTAGAAAACGTCGTTTTCTCTATTTTCGCTCGAGCAGTGCTCGGTCGCCCAGGTACTGTGTAATTATATGTAATATGTACTATAGGTGCACTTTTGCCTTCTTCTGCCAAATTTCGAAGAATACAGGGGTGACATTATGTCATATAGTCCTGTGTTTTTGTACCCGTATTTTGTTTGTAACAGAAAACGTGACTATACTTAAATAAATACCAATCACGGAGCAACCATTACATATACGCACTTACATAAGACACTCGGACACGGCTCATAGAATCAATGCGAGAGAGAGAATCAATCCATTTGGCTAAGACCTCCGTAAAGTAAAAACCGCTCTGTTACAAAACACACGACTCATCCAGTGTGTAGAATGGACGGAGGTTTATTGTGGCTTAGATTGATTATAGCTAACATATTCATCTGCTATTGAAATCTTGTGGATCTTGAATAAGAATAACGCCGTCTCATCTTTTAGGTGTTATTTCCGTAAGAACATGACAGTGAATATAATAAAAGCTATCTTCAGTACAACGATCTCATATGAGGTTTCAGACATGAGGTTCTAGATAAGTGACTTTAGGTCAACGAAAGCGTTGCAATAGTGATTGGTGAAATGACAAAAATGTATCAAATTATCACGAGGAGCTCGTGGCTAAATAATAACAGCCGCACGGGTCGATCATCAAGGTTAAGCAACGCTTGACGAGGTCGGTCCGTGGATGGGTGACCATTTCAACATACCGAGTTTCCTCCGTGCCTCGGAAAGCACGTAAAGCCGTTGGTCCCGGCTGTCATTTGAAGATCTTTGACAGTCGTTACGGGTAGTCAGAAGCTTAAGATCTGACACCAGCCTTGCCAAGGGGTACCGTGTTACCCAGTTACTGGGTTGTGGTGGTCAGATAGGCAGTCGCTCTATGTAAAACACTGGTACTCAGCTGAATACGGTAAGACTGGAAGCCGACCCCAATATAGTTGGGAAAAGGCTAGGCAGATGATGATGTATCAAATTATCACGTGATAAATCTGTTACATTTTGGCACTTCGACAATCACGTCACTTCATTTAGAGCTTCTGAGGTGTTTATGCACGCACTCGTATTCGATTTGTATTTTCACGTAGGTATACCAATGAGATTTTGCATATAACATCATTGAGGTATACGTGGTTTTTTTTGCGACTCAATATATTTATTGCTGCCACATGTGAACTTAGATGGTAGGTTACAAATTTAGACCATAACGGATCCAAATTTAAATATACAAATAGCCACGAATACGAGTAATTAGTTCAAGAATGTGAGAAGTACCTAAAATCTCACATAAATGCCAGAATATGCAAACACGCACACTGCAATTGCACACACATTAATTCCAAAGCTGTAAATGTGCCCCAAAACTGAAATCACTTTTAAATTAAGCGTTACTAAGGAGTATGCTATATAAAGTAACCGTTTTACGGCACTAAAGCAGAGTAAGGGCCTTAAGCTGAAGCAACATGTTGAAAAGAGTGAGTTTTAGTGGCAGACACGAAGTTGAATTTTGTGCACAGCTTCAAGGGATTGCAGACCTGAGTATTTGGTGTTTAAAAATATCTTGAAAGACGGACAGACAGACATACAACGAAGAGATCCTTGAGGAATGGATCCTTAAACATAACAAAAAACATAATCTTCTGTAGTCACTCAAATAATTGCTCGGATTTACAAATACATAAATTGCAATAAAGCTGAAAATGTGCCCCAAAACTTGTGTCATCAAAACATTTAAAACTACCCTCAAATAGCCAGAATTTCAGACAGTGGATCAGATTAAGCTGAAGCAACATGTTGAAAAGAGCTAGTTTTAGTAGCAGTGACAAAGTTGCAGGTTTTACTACATTTTAACGTATCTCCGTGGCCGGGGTAATGTCTAGAGCGCCATAATGTGGGTAGATTCAATTTGAGTGTAAGTTATTTTGCGAAGTGTGAGTTTTAAGTGGACTTTGTGTGGGGTGAATAGTTTTAAGGTTCGCAGATGCAATAGTGTAAGTTTGAATACGGATGTGTTTCATTATATTTCAAGTTGTGTATGCCAAATGTTGTCTTAAACGAACACATTATCCTACATCATTTAAATAGCTTCGTAACTATCAAGGTGCTCCCTCTGCATGCTCAGTGAATAGAGAGAAATGGAAAAGTCGCAGGAAGCACGAGTTGTCTTAGCAAACTATTTAGGAACGAAATTCTAAATATACGAGGGAATCTTCTCACGTATGTAGATACCACATATATATATACATTGATTTACCTGTAGTGAACTAGATAAAGTAAATTATCCTTGGAACCAAGAGCTCTAAGATAAATACTCCAAATCTCATCCTAATATACTTTGAGAGGCACTTACAGAGCAGTTTCTAAAGAATTCTAGTCGTTTCTTGAAAACTAACATGTGTGGAAAATAACTATATTTCTGCCGCAAAACGAAGGAATCTTTGAAGAGCTTTCAAACCGCTAAGCATCTCTCTGTTACCTACATACTGGATGCGGGTGGTGCCTCGTTTAGAATTTCCGCAACTACGAGTATCGGTGTAATAAGATAATGTGTATTTAACTTGCAACTTCAAGAAGCGTTTGTTATCTTTAGAGAATACAAAGTTGTAGTGTTTGTGGCATATTAGGTTCAACTGAATATTTGCACTTCAATTAAACTTCAACATTTATCACTATAGTGAAGATTCGTTAAAACGAGAAAACTCGTGGTCGAATGGTGTTGTAGCGTTACAAAAAAGGATTAATGCATTTGGTAAATCACAAAATTAAAAAGTTTAAATTAGTAAAAATTAAATCAATGAGCCTACAGTCATAGATGTGCGCAACTGTTACACTTTGTAAACCTTGCATTAATTAAACTGAAAGCCACACACAAGTCCGAAACCCGCAACACAAAAACCACATCAACAAAAACGCTTCTCCATAAAAAAACCACAAAAGAATTTTACTCCAGTGCTATAAGCAAGTGGAATAGCCCATCCAAACGCCCCACATACTCGTAGCAACAATATACTCGACACTTTATATGTTACCCTAAGATCCCACTGCAAAAATCTGCAGTATATTTAAGTACAGTCAATTAATTAAGTTTCATGATTGGAATTGGCTATGTTGTTTTGTGTTTGGGTATGATGGGTGTAGGTATATGTATATGTTTTATGTATGTTTCTGTATGTGTACAATTATGTATGCTTTATTATGTATGTGCCTTGTTTATACCAAATTATTTAATAGATTTTCAGTGCTGTTCAAGTCTAGTGTATTAAAATATTTATCCATAGCTTTTTTGCGTGTTTGACCGTCAAGATTATTTAATTTTAGATCTTTACTTACTTTGTTGTAAGGGCTAGGACCGAGATAATTGTGAAATTTGTGTGCAAAAGATGTTCTATATTTGGGTATGTTATTAACTATTTCTAATCGTCGCCTTATTGCAAAGTGCGGTCACAGTATATATTATTATGTGGACGAACATTACGGAAACTAACTACAAACGCTCTAAACAGCACACTCACACAAACATGCGCATCGTCATCAGTTTTTCATTTTCGTCATCGGTTTTGCTTTATTAGGGTTCCGTACCCAAAGGGTAAAAACGGGACCCTGGCTGTCTGTCTGTCCGTCTTTCACCAGGCTGTGCCGTGAAAGACGGACAGACCGATGAACCGTGATAGCTAGACAGTTGAAATTTTCAGAGATGATGTATTTCTGTTGCCGCTATAACAACAAATAATAAAAACAGAATAAAATAAATAATTAAGTGGGCTCCCATACAACAAACATGTCTTTTTTACCGTTTATTTGCGATAATGGTACGGAACCCTTCGTGCGCGAGTCCGACTCATTTTCACATTTGGCCGGTTTTTGTTTTTTTTTATCTCTAATTTAATGAGTACTTTTCGTACCGTGAGGACTCCCAGTTCTGAGTAAAGTAGGTGTATCGGATAAGTGTACTTTTTGCGCGAAATAGCTGTATGTACCATGCGTTGGGGTCTTTTGACAAACAACAGGGTGGTTTTTGAAGTTTCTCCCCATACATTCAAGTCGTTTATCAGTATAGACTGACATAGTGCTATATATATCTTTTAGTAGCTTAATTGCATGCGTTTCTAATAGTTACAAAATATAAATTAACTTTCTTGCTCGATTACCTACTCACATGACGTATTTCCAGTTTAAGTTTTGGTCTACTATCACACCGAGATATCTTATGGAATTAGTTCTAGTGATTAGCTTACAATGGCAGGTACTTGGATTGTTGCAATTTGTGAGTTTGTATAATTATTGAATTAGGAGAAGGTTGAGTTCTGCCGCTAATTGTAAATGTGTTTGTCAAGATTAAGTGTCAACAAATGATTGTTTACTAAAGCAAAACCTTCATTTGCTGCTTTGGTTACATTTTTCCACGTGTTGGACCTGAAAAATTATACTGTGTCATATGCAAAGGTTATTATTTGATTATTTTGTAAAAATAAATTGTAGAGGTGGTGTTGTTGTTCATCGGCAAGCAGTCGACCGCCTCGGTCCTCACCGCACCATGGCCTATCATGCAGTAGGAGCGCTGGCCGGATAGCACGGCACGCCAGCAATAATGACATCATACGTCGGGCTCTTGTCACCGCCGGGGTGCCAGCTGTTTTACAACCCAATGGCTTGGCACGCGACGATGGGAAGAGACCAGACGGAATGACCATAAGCCGTGGAAGGTGGGTAGGCCTTTGGTGTGGGATGCAACATGTGTCGACACCTTTGCGCCATCCCATCTTCTTAGCACGGCGGGCTGTGCCGGCTGCTGCCGGTGCAAAAAACCTCAAACGGCGCATATATAACAACCTTATAGGAACTTATATGTTTGAGCCGTTTGGGGTTGAAACATTAGGTCCATGGGGTCCGAGTGCGCATCGAGTGTTTCGAGAAATTAGCACAAAGCTCGTCGACTCTTCACGTGACCAGAGGGCTGACCTTTTCTTCGGCCACAGAATCAGCATGGCCATCCAACGTGGCAATGCTGCCAGCGTTCTGGACATGTTTCCCATTGACATCGATGTGGACGAATTTTTTGATGCACAATGAGCTCTTTTCCGTCTCCCTTTTGTATTTGTATATAGGTTTTTTTTTTAGTATATTCAATTGTATATATGTTAATAAATGTAATATGATAATGCCGAAAAAAAAATTTCAGAGGTCATTAATATATATTAAAAACAGCGTAGGGCCCATTATACTACCTTTAGGCACTCCGAAGGTAACATTTTTGTCATGGCTTACACAGTTATCAATTTTTATAACCTGTTTATGGTTTGTCAAGTAATCTTGGAAAAGTTGGAGAGGTATTCCACGAATTCCTAAGGTCTCGAGTTTGTTCATATAATTAAACCAAGATATTATATAAGTTTTTGAAATGAAATCAATGGCATTTGAAAGAAACTGATGTAGAAAATAGGAAATATATTGTTGCCAACCAGTTAACCACAATCTCTGGGTTGTAGTGGCTAGATGCGGCTAGGTAAAAAGCAATTTTTATTGAAAAACAAGTATACGTACAGATTTTTTCAGTTGGATCTTAGGCTGTGCTAGTCGGCCCACATACCTCTTACAAATTTCGTTTCAAAATCTACTTACACAGACAGACGGTAATCAAGAATACTTGGAGCACTTATGTAACTTGTAAATAAATGTGTTTTACTTCATACTTGTTTATGAACGGATGTATTACGGAAGTGGGAACCTGATATTTTATTTAAGTGAAATGACAGGAAATGGAGGCGGAAAAGTGGATTTTATATACTAGGTAAATCTGTAATTTGTTTCATTATTTACATGGAGGCAAATAGCATGGATGTTTTATTTAACAAAATTAATATCAATCCCCTCAACTGTCGCGGTCGCCTTATAGTTCACTGCGCCGTCTAATGTGTGTTATATCTGTGGTAAAAGTGATTATGTGTTATCTGTGAAATAAAAACTTTGAAATTCCGAAACCAACTCTGTATTTTATTAATGGAGTTCTGTTAAATGTTTGTTGATACTGAGGTAACAATTTTTCAGGGTAACTGAGTTTTTGTGCGATAAACTCTTACCCATAGCAATTTCCTCTTTGTAAAAATACTTGCACGAAATAATTGAAATACTGCTTACACATAATTTTATGCCTGTATTCGCCGAAAGATGTAGTAAGTTAGCAAGTCTGTTACAGTTTACTATCTAAAAATTATATAGTTTAAGAAGAAAATAAAGAAAACATGTTTAATTGTCACAAAACGACATACATTAAAAAACGTAAACTATAAGAAAGTAAATTGAATAAAAGGGTATTAATAGTACTTAAATTATGTTAGTAAAGACGATAATAAATAAAACAATAATACTATAACGACATAATTGTATATTAACGACTTCAAAACATATTAATCATCATCATCATCATATCAGCCGAAAGACGTCCACTGCTGGACATAGGCCTCCCCCAAGCGTCACCACTTTGACCGGTCCCGTGCGTCTCGCAACCAGCGGGTCCCCGCAACCTTCACCAGGTCATCGGTCCACCAGGTGGGAGGCCTTACAACGCAACGTCTTCCGGTTCGCGGTCGCCACTCCAGAACCTTTCTGCCCCATCGGCCATCCGTTCTGCGAGCAATGTGCCCTGCCCACTGCCACTTAAGTTTGGAAATTCTTCGGGCTATGTCGGTTACCCTGGTGCTCTTACGGATCTCTACATTTCTGATTCGATCACGCAAGGAAACGCCGAGCATAGCCCTCTACATTGCCCTTTGAGTGACTGTAAGCTTTCTGATGAGGCCCATTGTAAGCGACCACGTCTCAGAGCCATATGTCATCACAGCCAACACACACTGGTCATAGACTTTCGTCTTGAGACACTGTTGTAAGTTGCACGAGAAGATACCGCGCAATTGCCTGAACGCTGCCCAACCGAGTCGGATTCGATGGTTAACCTCTTTTTCGAAGTTAGCCCTACCCAACTGTATCGTTTGTCCCAGGTAGACATATTCATTCACAACTTCGACCTGGACCTGGATCTGTGCTGGACGGAGCGTGGACTTCATCAGTCGAGATCTTTCTAGCTTAATATTAATGTTCAATGTGCCTCTTACCATGCGGTGATCGCACCCGGTTTTCACCGAATTCATCACAGAGACATCATTGAAAATTTGCTTCTTGATTGACATGATGAAGTCGATCTAATTTTTAGTTGCACCATCGGGGCTCAGCCAGGTCCACTCCGTGTTCACGCTTTTTGAAGAAGGAGTTCATCATATAGAGGCCCTCCTTCTCCATAAAACTGGCCAGTAGGTGACCCTGGTGGTTCCGACGTCCAACTCCTAATTTCCCCACTTGCTGCTCATCCTCGTCTCATTTGCCCAGTTTCGCGTTGAAGTCCTCCGTGACAACGGTGAAGTGAGTTTTGAAACCATGCACGGCTCTGGAGATATCCTCATACATGGTCTCTACCTCGTCGTCGGGGGGGGCGTAAAACTGTATGACCTTCAGCGAATATCTTGCGGATATTCTGAGTATAAGGTACGCCACCCTGGTCGACACACTCTCGATCTTCACCACGTTGTTCACAAGGGACTTGTGGACGATAAACTTGACACCACTACTCCATCGTAACCTGCTCAATTCTTCCTCAAGTTCGGCTATCTTCTCGTCTGTCCGGAGTGTTCGCGTGTTATATACGTTGCCAGGTCTAGTCGTCAGGGTTTCGTGCTTATTAGGGTAGCCGGGTCCATTCCGGGGATTCTTCGCACCCCTTGCCACGGGATGGTGAAATTCTTTACGTCCGTCACCATACGGTACATAACATATTAATGGAGAAAAATAAAACATGAATGTTATGGTACTGAGCTGTGTTTTGGTTTGAAATGAAATAAAAATATTTCGATTGAAATTACGCGTACTTTAAGTTTTTAACCCATATAATCAGAACTTTTTTTAACAACAACATAAAAAAAAACACATAGTGGTTTATTGATAGCCGTAGATAATGGGTGCGAAAGTACTTTTAGGTCAGTATCGACCCTTTGGGCAACTTAGCAATCATCTAATAAGATGCAGACAATTCACCCACATACTATAGCAGAAGACAGAAGCGCCCACGCAACAACAGACCGCTTCATCAGAAAACACAGATCTCCTAGTCCAATAAATCTTCCTCCGACTCCCACTAAACTTAATCATAAACCGCCTCCCACCAAACAATAGGTAATTAAAACAAAATTAATAAGCTGAGCAGATGCGAGCGCACCACGTCACCGTGTCACTTCGGAATTTCATTACGTCACGAGCCAGGAATTAATCCCAGTAATAAACTGCCAGATCTTCTATGATTAATATGCGATTTCTATTGTTATTAAATTCAGGGTATAATTGCGATTGTTATGGTAAGCTGCTAAATCGTTTTGAGACTATGGATTTTGGTAGATGATATTCTATAGAGGGGTTTAAATGGTCGGGGAATTATTCTTCTCTTGTGGTAATGATCAAAAGTCCGACCGAGTTGAAAAGACAATTTAACAAGGTTGACAAAGGTACCTTCTATTAGCCGGTAACATAATTGTCTTGACGTAATATGCTTCCAAAATTGTGAGCGTCCCTTAGCTGGCGGAACCAGCTCGACTTCCCCTGAAAGAACTGGCCCGCTGTAGCAAAAGACAGAAATATGTGTGTGGAAAAGGAAGAGGGAGGCCATTTCCAAGCATTGGGAATCGTTTACGCTGGTTGGATGCCAGATATTTTGCAGAACTGGTCCTATTTGGCGCAGCCGTGGGATGCACAATGTTAGAAAACAATATAAATCGTTTTCTCACTTTTTTATTGTTGTTTAGATTTACAACAACATAAAGAGCAGAGAGCAGTGGTGGCCCAGTGGTATCGGCCGCGACTTACAAGTTGTAGGTCGTGAGTTCGAGCCCAGGCAGGCGCTTTACTTTGTGTAAATTATTTCATCACCACTGCTCTCAAAACGGTGAAGGAAAACATCGTGAGGAAACCGGCATGTCCTAGAACCAAACATTCGAAGACATGTGACATCCACCAACCCGCACTGGGCCCGCGTGGTGGATGATGGCCCATTCCCTCTCACAGAGAGAGGAGGCCTGTGTCCCAGCAGTGGGAACTTTAATAGGCTGTTGGTTGATGTGTGTTTAGATTTAAGATTTTTTCTCGTTTTTTCTTATGTTTAAGTTTTGTGTTCTAGTGGCCTGTGACAAATAAATGTCATTTCTTTTTTTCTATCTAGTGTGACATCGCCACGTGGTTAATCCTTAGTTTTTATCTTTGAGATAGGGCCTATTGCTTTACAGTGATACAACTCCTCTAAATGCTTATGAATCGAATGGATAAAATACCCGACATTCATACTTATTCGGGATGTTTCTAAGATCTGAGTCGAGAACGTACAATTTGCTAATCTATTTCAGTCCAATGGCTTCAGGTCTTCCCATCATTACCGGCCCTTCCTACCTTGATAAAAACAAAAGGTCCGGAGGAGATTAGATGTCAATTACATCAGTATTAATTGGCGACGATTATGCCACCATCGGCCAGCTCAGCTGTCGGCGCAAACGACTGTCATTATCACTGACAGATGCTCATTACAACGTTTAGTAATTGACTAGCGGAATGATGATGAGCATGATTTTCAAGGAGCTAATGATATTGATCATGAGCGTCTTGAAAATCATGCTTAAGTTAGCGATTGAGTTAATCTTGGTACAGTAGCAAAACTGTAACATTATTTTTTTCTTATACAAGTTCAATTGCTCATCTCAAACCGTACTCAACGTATATACGAAATATATGTTTAAAAAAATTACCCTTTCAGCCGAATAATCGTTAATTTATTGTATGTATTACAATATCTGTACTAAAAAACGCTTAACCTAAAGGAACCTCTTTTCAATGACATCAATGAACCATTGTGGATTTTACCCGGTTATTGTTTTCATATATTTCGTTTAAAAAGCGGCTTTTTTAAGTTTAGATGAATTTTGATATCGTTAAATTGGATATTGTTATCTTATAAATAATTTTAAAACAATTTTTTCCAAAAAAAAATACTTTTTACACTTGCTGCATCTATTTTCGGTCTTTCTATCTTTTTCATAGGCACAATCTTGGCATCATTAACACAATCTGGCTCATTTCCTCATCTATATCGCTTTGAGGAGGAGAGGAGGAGAAGAGGGCTCCTCTTCCTCAACATCTGACTCGATACACAGCTTTCGTCCGAAGAATATTGGTCCAACAGGTGTTTTGTCCTTTCATTATCCATTATGATTCAAATAAAATCTTATTTTATCACGTAAAATCTAAAAAAATAGTAGAGTAAAAATACAAATGTTTTAAAAAAACCTTAACACGTAAACTATGAACCCTGGTAAAATACACCCGAGCCCACTTTGAACTCACCTATCACCAGCTACATCACGTCTAACATTCGAACTAAGCAATCGACGCACTATTTCCTAGTTGTCAGCTAGTGACGCGAAGAGGAGAAGGTACCGTCACCTGTGACACACTGCAGGTGGGTGCTAAAAACCCAGGATCATTCACGCCGGGTTAAGATGGGTCAGGAAACAATTAGGTCGAAAGTTCACACCAAATATCTTCAAAACTAGAAGAATTATTTGTTCTTTCTTAAACAAGACTAAATACAATTATTAGGGCACAATCAAGAAATAAAAACATGTTTAGTATTATTTGCCGTCAAACTTATTTAAATGGATCATCACCATTAGCTTTAAACATTTTAAATACCTTTCTTAAGCCTCCCAAGATGCCACCAAAGTTATTCAAAACAAAAATCACAAATGCACTTCACAACTAAACGAATTGGCAATACCAAAAGAATCACAAAGACTAACCGCTCTTTCACATCACCCACTCATTTAAACTTCCACGCTTTACAGCACACCACACACAGAACACACTCCATTAAGACATTCCAATTGACTCCCGAACCAATATACACTTAAACTAAACGGTCGCCCAAACAGCGGGGTATCAGTTCCGAATCGATACCAATACCGGTACCGAGTGGGGCAGTAATTAACGCGCGAGTGTGGTCGCGGACAGAATGTAATCACGATGCGAGCGATATCTGTCAGGGTGATGTGTATTAAGACGGGCTGGTGAGTGGGAAATACGATGAGACGGATAGCCCGGGCGGAGACTACTTTCTATCAGAGGATAGAAAGTAGTCTCCGCCTGAGCTATCTGTGGGTATCTGGATTACCAGATGCATCATTGTTTTATTAAAATAAAACTATTTACAGACCCGTTTGTTTTGTCAAGGTCGGTCATTCAAAAAAATGTAGCTAATTGCACGTTCTAAAGCGCAGATCTCTATGAAGCAAAACGAACAAGTAAGTCTACCCAACGGCAGTCAATCTCGGTCGAGCTGCTTTGCGGGTGAAACAGCAATGGTGGTAGTAGTCACTTCCCCGGACTAGTTCCTTTACAAACACTAATATTACTATTAATAATTTGACAGAACATTACATAATTTGACGTAACATTTGACAGTTTGTGACAGTGCATATGACATTACTAGTCAAATATACCATGTCCAAACATCATGGTATATTTTGCCTGTAATGTCATGTGTAGTTTTATTATAAAGTGTTTGCATGAATTATTAAACATAAACCAAAATTTACTATAGCTGCCTTAGATTTAGTAAAACTCGGCTAATCACAAGGTATTGTTGGTTGGTAAATCAACACAATAACATTAGAATGCGATACACATTCAAGCAAATCAAGAACAACGGTAAACCTGTAATGAACGTCGCCATTTCGGTAGCTGCTACAAGAATTTAATCACAACTACAAGCAATAACTGTCACGCTGATATATGGCAACTGAATGTGACAGCGTATGGAGTATGGAGGTGTTACTCACGTGAAAAGGGAGTTTGAGAGTTGAGTCTGTTTTGATTTTTATTTTTAGAAGTTGTCAGTGTCTGGTTTGGTATTTTGCCCGAGAAATGAAATGTGATGGGGATTGGAGAGACATTATAAGTTAGCCTAGTTGTGGGCTGAGCTGTTGACTAATCTGTTGACTAATTAAGTATGATGAGGAGATGTGAAGTGAAATTCTCTTCAGTTTACAAAGGTGTAACCATGTCTACAAACTATGTTAGGATCACAATGATGCGATGTAAAGAAAGTACAAGAAGTAGAAGAAGTGAAAGTAGTGAATTGAAATTACTGTAAGAAACGTAGCCAAGGTGCTACGCAATGAAATAGATAGATTTACTTTTATCTGGTATATTTAGGCAATAACGTGCCTGCCTTCAGGCGACTACTCTAGAAGTGACTATCAAAGCCCAGAGGAGCCTTTTTATACACGAAAAGTGAGTCCTCATATTACTACCATGAGGTAGTACTTTTAATTCATAATAGATAATCATTTATTTGCTAATATGGGTAATTATATAGAGTTGTTAAAAATATAGCACAGTCTAACCATATTACACCTTCAGGCATGCAAATTGCAAGTTTTATTACACACGTTTACTTGCAAACCTTTTTGATTAAACTGTTTAATTTAACAACTCGACATGTTTGGTAGGTATGCTTACGTAACTAAAATAGATGCTCCTGATTGAGGAGTGTCAGTTTGTGTACATTAACGAAGTCACTATAGAAGAACTAACTAATTACCAAGTACTTGAGTAATTGAATATTAATGAAATTGTTTATCTGAATTCCATATTAATTAATCCTTCGTGTAGAATGTAGAGAACTAAACAATACACAAATAAAAAATAGCATATTTTTCTTGAAAAATCTTGTCAAATCTAGAGCCACATGAGACAATTTGATTAATGTCTCTCTCAAGATTAACTCGAGTCACTCCACTGTGTGTCTGTGAAACAGGATTGTAATCACTATTATAGCTATAACTGTCGCGGCGACAAGCGAGCTACTGCACTGATTAATTGTTTGATGTGTGTTAAATGGCATTGTCACGTGGTCCGTCTACTGTAGCGTTCTGGTTCCGAATTGAGCATTTGCTAAGTTTTTTCAGGTGGGTTTATCGACATACATTCAGTTTATAAAAACTAGCAGTTCCGCGTGGCTTCGTTCCCGTGGACCACTCTACAGGACCTGTTTTCGGGATTAAGAAATAGCCTATGTCACTCAGGAATAATGTAGCTTTCTATTTGTGAAATAATTGTTTAATTCGGTCCAGTAGTTTCGGAGCCAATTTGGTACAAACAAACAAACAAAAAAATCTTTCCTCTTTATAATATTAGTATAGAAAACGGTCGAATTGAGAAAACTCGTCCTTTTGGGACGTCGGTTAAAAAAAAAGTTTGTTTAAAAAATCAAAATCCCGACTGCTTATGAAGCGAACTAAAAAGACGTAAACAAGAAGAAAATCATGCCGTGCAGTCGGAGGATACGTCTGGTTTTGGTCAGCCAGCTGGAGAATATGACGATATGAATACGAATATGATGATATTTCGTTCTAAGGACGAGCCTTTTCCGACTAAATGTTATCTCCTTGAAGGTCTTATAACGTTAATTGGTGTTTGAAAAGTCACTCACTACTCAGCTTTTAATAAAAATATATCTTTGACAGGAGAGGACATCATCTCAATACTTTTTATTTCTGTTATTTAGGTCTCAAGTTGGATCTGAGAATCTAATTAGAAAAGATAAGAATTCAAATCTGTACCTGAATTAAGACTTCTTTATTATAACTATACACGGAACAAAACAGAGTTTTGTAAAATTTAAGCAAACTTTAGTTAGTACAAAAGAAACTTTAATAAAATAATACAAAACAGTTTTGTTGCTAGTAACAAAACAGTTCGCAAGGTACAAATTTTCCGTATGGACCAAAGATTCTAAGTGTATAAATCATCACCAAAAAATGAAAAATGTCATCAAGCATGGCAATCAATACTCATCCTATTTCTATATAAGACGAGGCCATTCCCCTATATCCAGACAAAATACAAACCCGTGTCAATATTCTAAAAATAAACCTAAAAGTTTTCCTCGTCAAAGCCGACATAAGCGGAAAGCATAGACGAAACTTTCCACCGAAGCAGGTAACTAAGTTAAAACTTCACCGTTGACATTAAGTAGAAATACAGACGTTTCATAAAATTCTCAGCTTTTCAGTTCCTTATTTACTGAGCATAAAAAATAAGCACACTTTACTACTCTTTGAGTGAATCGTAAGTTGAAAGTTAATTGGCATTTCAGTCAAAGTAAAAGAATTACCTCGAAGACGCTTTGAGTGGAGGCTTTTTAGGAGATGAGAACTGGTTTTTTTTCAGTCTAGACGTACTTGTAGGTAGTTGGGGACATTCATTTTAAGTTACTTTTTCTACCTGACAACGGTTGAAGGTCACGACGGCAACGTTGGGACTCTTTTTAGGTTTTTCATTTTGATGTAGGTAGAAACATGATGTATTTGTTTCTATTGAGTATACTGATTTCAGAATTTATGATTAACTAGATGTAAGAACGCAAGTAAAGCAAAAGGAGAATTTAAGGATCTTAGAAAGGCAGGCAAACCTTTCTAAGATCCTTAAATTTCCTGCCACCATGGTATAAACGCGTGAGTTTATGTATACGTGTGTAGGTATGTTATAGGCATTAGATTTCAAAATCATATGACGGTATACAAGCTGTCATACCTTAATCACGGTATCCCAATTACCGTCTTAATAGGGCACGACTAGACGACACGACGAATAGGACATTACTACTTCAGGATGTCCGTAGAAACCCGACCCGATCCCACATCACTACAAATCCACACTCGGAAACACAACAGAGCCCATTTCTGAATAAACTCAATATACTTACGTAACATATACAAACAAAATCCTCGTCTCTATTAATAGGCATATTATAATGACTGTTCCAGGATGTCCGTAGAAACCCGACCCGATTCCGCATCACTGCAAATACCCACTCGGAAACAAAACACGATCCCACTTCTGACCAACCTCAATATACCTAGCATATGCAACCAAAATCCCCGAACCACAGAGCACCCGACACAATAAGAAGAAGTGGTCAGCTGTAAAAACTCCCGAGTCCATTTAATTGAGTATGCAAAGCGGCTAGCGGATTCAGCGCCTTTGAAGTGCCCTCCCTTTATCTGACGTCAGTCCACCGTGCAGCGTATGGTATGTGTGTTATCGTTTTTATACACATTGGAAATGATTGATGCATTGAGAGGGATTATTATAGAACAAGCTACAGTGATAAGGAGAACAAGTCGTATGGAGTATGAAAAGAATGGATACTCTTTCGTTTTAATGATTCGTATTATTCTGAAACCTACATATTTTTTTACTTTTCCCCACACTAGGCATTTAATACATACACATAAACACATATTTACATCGAGATTATTTTAAAAATGAAGCAAAACTTGATCTATAGCTTGAAAATCTTGATCACGATTGGCCGGCCATAAGTTCGAGCAAATTAAGTGTTGTTTGAAATCCCTTTTGTGTTTTTCCTTCTTTCATTACATTTCCTTCACATTTTTCGTATATATCCTCCAATCTATTATTAACCAGTTATTCTCATATGACAGAAGTAATCTAGCCATAAATTGAAACAAACCTAGATACATTTGGAGAGGTATGACAAAATTATTAGGGTCCCTAACAGTAAAGCCTTAAAAGAATATAGCTGGTTTTACTGCGCAACTCGTAAAGTGTGAGAGAAATAGTGGATAGGCTGGACAGCTGCTCATCCCTATTTTATGCACCATTGCAGTCTTTATGTGTCTACAAGAAATTGAGAGAAGCAGAAGGTTCAATCTTGTACAAGAAGAAAAAGACATCGTCAAAATTAACAATGACTAACTGATCAAACAAATCTCGTATCTGTCTTGTGTTAACCTTGGCATAGAGCTGGAAAATGATCACACCTGTTGCTTCTATGTTAAGTAAATATATTTTTATAAGCTCATCATCTTACTGCCCTTATCCCATGTTACTTGAGGTCGACGCAACACGTTTTCTTCTTCCATCCTTCCTGGCCCCCGTCACGCTACTACTCACTCTCTTTTCTATCATATCACTCATCCTACAACCCATCCATCTTTTCTATGGCCTTTCCCTCCCTCTCCATCCATGCAAAAATATATTCATAACTCTTTTAGTAACATGCGTTTCATCCCTCCTCATCCCATGACCATACCAGGACAAACGGCTGCCTTTCAACTTTTCCGTCACTGGCTCCACTTTCAATTCAATTCTTTCTATTACAATAGCTGTTAATACAATATTATTGAAGAGATTTCGTCTATAACGAAACACAGATAATTTTACTTACATTATCTTGGTTTCGTAATAGACGAAATCTCTAAAGCACACATTTTATAATTATGTATCTGCATGAACAAAATCGTAGTTTTTTGCCAAAGCTGGCCCACTAAACGGTATCTGGGCGTCAGATAAAGCTGAATATTAGAACCATGCAACTGCGCTACCATCAGGCAGATTGAATTATCTCTTAACATCCGCTGGATGCGAGACGCACGGGATCGGTCAATGTGGCGACAACTGGAGGAGGCCTATGCCCAGCAGTGGAGTTTTTCGGCTAAAATGATGTTGATGATGAAGCTCATTGTCACCTTGTGACCGATACATGTTAACATTCATTTTGTAGCTGTGAACCTTCTTCCTTCGTCTTATCCGTCACATCCTACACTGACGGTGCAAGTGTAACATATGGCGCCATTTGGGGCTGGTTACGAACCAAGTTATACTTGCGAAAAAATAAAGTCGTCAGCTCAGCGAACACAGAAATACGCCACATTTCAGTCTGGTTTATGTGTTGTACTGTTTTATTTCTTTCTAGGTCTTCTAGCTGTAAATTTTAAATGAAAATACGTCTACAAGAAATAATTTATGCTATCTGTTCCCTCATTATTTTTAGATCACAACGAAATTATTCGTACAACAAAAAGATCTAGAATTAATCGTTGGCAGAACATCAGTACATCACTAACTTCATACATATTTCATTAGACCTTTTTGTGGAGCAAGAATAAAGGCCAACATAATTATCTCGAATAAAAAATAAGAATTATTTTCATTACTCCCAACCGCAATGTTTTTTTTTACAACTGCGTCACCCCTGCAAATTACAACTGCTGTAATGAAGATGTAAGGCTAGGGGTACGATTGCGACTATGCGACAAAATGACAAGTATGAAATGGCGTTTGCGTTTTCGCGCCTTTTATCTACAGTCAGAATAATATGAATAGAATTGAGTTTTCGATAAATTTCAGTGGACTCAACATGCCAATTAATTCAAATTATGTTAATCAAACGAAGTTCCAACTCTTGATCCCGGTATTGAACTACTTTGAGATACTAGGCTAGGTCCCGGAGCTATGAAAGGCGTACCAGGTGCCAAAACCAACTCGCAGAAGCCTTGTTAGACATGCAGGATGAAATGTGACACCAAACGGCGATTGTCCCTGTATGCACTAGTCACTACGCAAGAGCACCCAGGGTCAATCACCGGCTAGTGCAGGACTAATGCAGAATATGGAGACAAAACAAATGGTTGGCCCTGATTATTATGAGCATTATTATAAGCATTACACACTTGAAAGACCTTTCTTATACCTATCAGAACTTTCGCTCGAAAATAATCAGAAAACCTATATTTGTTAATAACTTTCTGAAAAGACCGCCCACAACTAAAATGCTTTCAGTCACTCAGTCACACTCAAAGAAAGTAATGCTTATCAGAGCTTTCTCACGAATCTAAAATTTGTTAATAACTTTCTGACAAAACCACCCACGACTTTTCTTTCCGACAAATCGCCACCGTGTCGCAATCCTGCTCAATATTTCAGCGCAGGCTCTGCAAGACACTTCGTTATAATATTTAAGCATCGAAGTCGTAATTAAACAAGCGAAGTAAAGGCTTTATGGGTGCTCTGTAATTATTTATGCTGTGCAAATAATAGGGCTGCAAAGTTTTGTTTTAGCACGAGTTAGGGCAGTTAGGGTCGAGTCTTTTGTCAAACGACCGATGAACTGTAAAGATTCAGTAACATGATTAGTCGAGGCAGTTTGGTCTAAACTTTAGAGTTCTTTGTAAGTTTAGATCAAGTAAAACTGAAAGTTTGAACGTAACTAACTAAATCACAATTTTAGAATAATTGTTTTGTAATGAGCGTCGACCCACCTGATGAATTTAATTTCCAACCAGCTTTTTTTAGCGCCTTCACACGCGTTAAAGTCGAAAATCGTCATTTGGAAACCAGGACAATAAGCTTTTCCTAACTTAGCCGGTCTATTCTGTGAATTTATTGTGACTTAATCACGTTCATTCACGTGAACGTAAACGTCGATATGTATTGAAACTGGATAAGCACCGTCTGGTGACAGTAAAGAGAAACCTCTTTCTTTTTGTATACATATTGATAAACGAGATCGTTTACGTTATCACGATCGCATGCGTTATAAACTCGGTATAAGCACACTGAGGCCTTAGTGCGAGTTTTTACTCACGTTCAATCGCGTTAACCTAAACGTCAATTGTATTGAAATTGTTTAAGCGCCGCCGTCTGGGGACGGTAAGGAGAAAAACTTGGAATAAGCACACGGTGTGCTTAGTGCGAGTTTTTTAACGTACTCACTCGTCTCTCACTGGCACCAGACAGCGCTTATCCAGTTTCAATACAAATTGACGTCTACGTTGACGCGATCCACCGCTAAGCCCACAGAAGCTTGAAGTGTCCAAAGTGCCCAAAACGCTGACAGCATTGCCACGTTGAATAGCAATGCTGATTCTTTAGCCGAAGAAACTTTTTAATGATATCCCGAAAAACTCGATGAGCACTCGAACCCCGTTGACCTAATTATTCAACCCCAAACGGCTCAAACATTTCTAATCAGAAACAAACAGGCATTGGCTGAGGGCAAACATATATGTTTCAGTAAAGAATTAATAAACCTCTAAATTAAATTATAATCAGCTTAATATTTACGATGTAAGATAATAATAACGTGTAGAAGAGAATTACTCAAATTGGCTTGTTAATTTGTTATCAGTAAAAATGTTTCAGGTACGCCTATAAGCGTAATTGGTATATTTCTCGGAATCCCCGTCAAGAATCCGTAGTAAATTTAATGCTTATTTTATTAAGAAACTTTTAGGTAAAGTTTAATGAATAGGAAACGACGGGGGTTGTTTTTGGTTTTTCATATCGAGTTATAAATCTGATCCAGTCTGTGATTTTCCTTTGGATATATAATTAGTACGGAGCAGTGGTGGCCCAGTGGTATCGGCCTTACAAGTTGAAGGTCGTGGGTTCGAACCCAGGTAGGCGCTTTACTTTGTGTAATTTATTTCATCACCACTGCTCTCAAAACGGTGAAGGAAAACATCGTGAGGAAACCGCCATGTCCTAGAACCAAAAATTCGAAGACATGTGACATCCACCAAACCGCTCTGGGCCCGCGTGGTGGATAACGGCCCATACCCTCTCACAGAGAGGAGGCCTGTGTCCCAGCAGTGGGCACATTAATAGACTGATGATGTGATGATATATAATTAGTAGCCTGCGTGTTGAGCTGGTCATAGTTTTCCTATAGTGAAATCGGCCTACAGATACAAAAAAAAACTAAAATCAGTTCATAATTGATGAAAAAATCGGTGAACATACAAAAAGAAATATGTATTTAAAAATAAAACATGTACAGTAAAACATAAAACATTTTTTTTTTTTTTTTCAAAGCCACCCAATACTCTACTCATAGGTACTACGTTAGAAAAATCTATGGTTCCTGTACGCTAGGCCACGTGCGTAAAAAATTTAGTATTTAAATAAAAAGCTAGAGTCTTTCAGATACCTACTACGGAAAGTAAATAATACGTACCTACATAGGTGATAATGAAGCACCTTACTTCAACATTCAGTACATATTTATGTGATTCTGGTAAATTATCTAACGTTACTAAGTTGTACTAAATGCCTGGAATACCTATTCATACTAATGAGATTTCAGTATACCTATTTACGTAGAAATGTTTTCAGACGAATGTGAGTGGGAATTAGGAAAATCAGGACAAATAGACATGAATAATGTACATAGACATGACACTGAAAAGTCGTTATTATTATTACTCGACTGCCGAAGGACGGTAATGTGTTTATCAGTCTATGTATGTATGTATGTTTGTTCCTATGTGGCGTTCTAGAGACCAAACGCGTTGGTTTTTTATTCTTACGTCAATCGATTTGTCTTAAGAGGAAATATGGGCAGAGAGCGCCGACTGAATTTCCTTAGTAAAAACTCCATAATTCGAGGTATGGCTCTCGTTTCGTTCGAAAACATAGCGACATAGTATATATCTTTAATTTTCAGTTTACGGAATATCTTTCAAATTGGTCCAATATTGGAGGCGGAAAGTGACGAGAGCCAAACCTCGAATTATGACTTTTTACTAAGGAAATTCAGTCGGCGCTCTCTGCCCCCGTTTCCTCTTAACCTTGCGAGTGTCACTGGCTACATTAAAATTGGAAAATATAAAAATGGCGGCTTTTAGGCGCCTTATGGCGGGGTTCCTGTGTCCGTTCCTTCATTTTTTGACATAAACTTCCGATGTTATTTTTCACTTTGTAGTGATTTTATTTGCAAGTCGCTTGTATTTTTTTAAGTTTTTTTATTTTTTTGTTGTCCCTACCTGAAATGCCCAAAGTGATGCCAGAATAGATTAACCCAATAACATGAAACTTGAACAAAACCGGTGGAATGAGTATACCAGGGTGAACTGTTCACACCGGCATACCCCTTTGCGCGTAATGTTATGTTATGAAATGATGTAAACAATAAATAGAAATGCGATTGCAGCTATCCCGAATGGCTTACCATCATTTTTTGAAGAGTTCTGCTGTATATCGCCAAAGTTCTTTTCAGATCTTAATTAAATTTAAATGGAACCACATGACAAGCCAGCTTTCAAATAAAAAAAAACATCAAAATCGGTTCACCTAGTAAACAGTTCAGAGGTAACAAACATAAAAAATATAGAATTGATAACGTCCTCCTTTTTGAAGTCGGTTAAAAATAGTGGCGCTATACTAATATTAATACACCACAGCTTAACTCGATATTTCAGGCTTTACTGAGTTAATTGGAGAATGCATTTTATTGCTATATTTTTATTTTCAAGAAAATGGCTTACATTATTATTGATTACTGCAAAGTCTTCCATAGTTTTTCTTGTTACCTTATTTAATAGGACTAGGGCCATAACAATCCATTTAACTTAAGTAATCAACCCATACTCTGGCCAAAATAACCATTAGCTACCCAACAATCTATCCTTAAACCCAATCCCATAAACTAACGACACCTACGGGAACGGATAGGATAGAACAGTACTATCTCTCCATCCACCAAAAACCACAGAATCACGCGATTCTATTCACCCGTAACTGTAACGTGCGCGTTCCCGTCCCGACTCCCAGCGGTAACGCGCTTTAATCGAATCCGTATCGTTGACCGAGCAACATTTCTCCCTGACCCACGGAAAGGCCAAGACTTTTTGTTTGTGACATTTTGCGAGCAAATCATTATGTTTCTGTTGATATTTTTTTTTTTTTTGGGTTAGATGTTTGTATTTGATAGGCTATTTTCCTCGTAGGTAGTAAGATAGGAATATTTCTGACAAGTAGTGAATAGATTTCTTACTATGTATGATCACACCTTTTTCCATAGAGGTAGGCAGAAACAACAGAACGCCACCAACCAACTACGATCCTTACCTCCTTTTGCTTCATTTACGTTTAGGCTTAACATGCGTTACCAAAATTTCATGAAGTCGATCCCTTATATTTTAGACTCAAGAATTCGGGGCTCAAGAATCAGTCAAAAAATTTCCTTTTGGAAAAATAACTGAAAACATTCACGTTTAAACTATTCACACTGGAATGAATTACAATATTTAGACGTGATTGATTTTCTTTTAACAATAAAACACCTATAGCAGTAATAATGTGTTTAAAAAAAAAACAATGTCATTTTATTTTAGAAATACTTCAGTAGTACGTAACCCTTGAAAAACAACGTCTAACAAAGCAATGGGAAATCAATTCGTCTTACGACTACAATTCTATCATGACTTCAATAAAACTCCGTTAATTTCATAACTTGATAGCAGTCTCATTGAAATAGTAAGAGTTATTGACAATCTTTTAGAAAACCATTTTTAAACGGCAAACATAATTTAAAAATTTTGTATGTACTGCAAAAAATTATGTTGTGAATTACATAATATTGCTACTATAACTTTCATTGGCATGCAGTGCTACTTACTGATTAAGACCTAGTAATAACATACATAATTGTAAAAAAAACGGCTTATGTTTAACTAACCACCAGATCTAGTAAAATGTAACGGCAAAAAATCACTTTATATTGCCAAAAATAGTAAATGATCACCAAAATTAAATCCCAATTTAAGCGTGAAATTAGAATCACAAAAATTACAACTTGTGATCCAACTTAAAACAACCAACTCCAAATTGTGATTTTTTAATCTAAAAATAGTTAATGACCACAAAAAAAAAAAATCTGCCAGAAACTTGGAAGTAGCGCTCGCAGGCCGCTGCGGCGGCACCGCTCGCTTCGCTCGCTTGGCTCGCGCGCGGTTGGTCATATTTCTAACCTAACCTATTTCACAACATTAAATAGCGCAATAATTTGCTATTATATATAATTTGTTATTATTAAATGTGGTGATCAATTTACTAAATTTGGTTTCATAGTACAATTTCAGGTAATAGAGGTTATGGTCACAAAGTTATTTTTGGTGGTCATTATATTTATCCCCAAAAAAAACTGTACGAATATTTTTTTGTAGGTAATCTTTTGTACATTATCTGCCAAGTCGAGCAAAAACAAACATAGGCATAGCGTACCATCCTGTTCTCGAAGACATTCAGGCCTAGAGGCCCTAGACTAGTGACATTCTATAATCGATAGCGTGGCGATAGCGATTGTTGAAAAGCCAAAATTGTATGGGATTGAAAAATCACGTGATCATTCCCGTACATTTTGACATATCAGCTATTGCCTTCGCTGACATCGAATACCACTTGTCTAGAGTCGAAAATTTTCAACACCGCTGTAACTTCGTTATGGATAAAGCTAGAAGCCTGAATTTACAGTGATTAATTCATTGGTATTTACGGTTTCATTTAGCGTTAGATATTAAAGAAATGCAAAAAAGTAGATTTGAATAATAACATTTTGGACATTAAAATATAGCGTTCTAGCCATGTAAAAGCAAATAAAACTAAACTCAAAACAAAGAATTTCAACAAATAACTGTACAAAAACAAAACTAATTCGCGAAATAGCCACAGTCTAACAACAAGCAGTAGATCGAAAACAAAACTCAACTAAAAGCATTACGTACAAATCACCTGTTTATTGCTTCGAAAAGATTCCATGCAAATGTACACACGGCAAAGTTTCCGAATAAAGTGGGGTCCCTAAGACCCCCGACGATAGATACGCAAATATTGTAATCGGATTGTGCATGTCATCGCAACATGTTGGGCCTGGGGAGTCACTTGAGATTGATAGGTTTGTAAGCGATGGGAAACTTGGGATGGATGTTTTAATTTCGAGTTGTCGGGTGTCAAGGTCGAATATCGGTAATAATATTGACAAGGGAATATTTTTAGATGTCGATGTTTTAAGAGTTTTGTTTTATTCTCTGAGTTGTAGATAATTTTATTAATTGTACCGTTTCAATCGGGGGGTAATAATAAGTAATTTCTTCCAAATAAGTTATACCTATTATTGATAAAACGTATAGAGCTTTGGGTGGATCTCGGTTATCTATCTACTGAATTTCCGTTTCATCTCTAATAGTTATTTCACGGTCCCAATGCTAAAAGGATGAAGTAGAAAATCGGTTACAACAGCTTAATAGCGATTAAGAACTTTATTTCTATAATAAATGCTACTGTCATTAAGGAAATTAGGGACAAATTAACACAGCTAGGAAGTCAGTTTCACCTCTAATTTCAAATCCATGTAACTTGTCACTCACCGCTTCTCATCTACAAATTAAATGTTAAGCAATTTCTAAATTATTTAACGAGACCAGTCATTCAGAATAAAGTCCAGTTGTTATTGTTGGACTGGCACTTTCGTTGTTCGCAAGGCCGCTTCAAGTATGCCTTTGAGATTGTACGAAATTGTATAGGCCTTGTATTCTTGAGAGGAATAATTCAAAGAGGGCCTAGAGGGGGAGGTACGTAATTCACGACCATTTCGTAAATGAATCTTCACAAACTTGGGACGAGTTTATAAAAGGATACGGGATATGATTGTTTTTTTTTCCTTTCGTGATCCTATTTCCTTTCCGACGATCTGTTGGGCTTGCAAATTGTAAATTTCGTTTAATGCTTGTTTTGGTAGTAAGTTTGGGACGCGGTGTTTTCGGCTGTAATGGCGGCGAATATCTCGTAAAGAGGAGGCTTTAAATAATGATCGCGAGCATAAAATAATGTAAGGAGGTTTTTGGATAAAATTCTGATGTCAAGGAAAATATTATCGTATTTCAAAAGTATTATTTTACATGCCAGTATTATTCCAGTTCATGGTCTCGTAAAATTCTAAAACAAAGATATAGAACTTTAGTAGTTTTCTTAATAGCCATTAGCTATTATTACCGACATTTAGCATTTACTCTTTCGCATTGTCCCTAAAGACCAAAAATAACTTTAAATAAAACCGTAGACACTTAGACAAGGCCTACTTCAAGTAAGACCCTCGTCTCACATCTTGGATCCCTTAGTTAAACAGTTCCCAGTACGGTCTAGACTTTGAACAGGGCACCATTGTTGGCTGAAATTATTAAGGCCAGAATTAAAGTAGCCTTTGTAAGTCCAAGTCTTATTATAGACTTTGCAGTAATTGTGTATAATGATGCTCTAGCTGTGGTGGAGCCTCGGAACCCTTGCGGAGGAGTAAGGATTACTTATAATACTCATAGTTATGATATTAAAATAACTGAATTAATGCACGACCGACGCACGCGGTCAATTTCACCACATTGACCGCTTGGGGGAGGCCTATGTGGAGGATGGATAGACGTCAGTGGACGTCTTTTGGCTGATATGATGATGAACTGAAATAATTATTATTTTCTTCCTAAACTGCCTCGTTGGTCTAGTGGTCGTAAGCACTGCTGCTGAGTATGAGGTTTTGAGTTTGGTTTTCTTGGTAGAGCAAAGTGATAGAGGGTATTTCCAACTGGTATTTCTCAACAGTAACCCGGAGCCTGGATTGGTGCCCAGTTGATGGCAATAGATCGACCCCTATTTCATGAAACTTAAACATATCTGGCGAATTGAGGTGTACTTAAGGTGCGCCTCTACCTAACCCTTCGGAGAGTACTGGCGCGATGTTACGTTCTTTCTAAAACTAGTTTCAAGGTTGGTGGAAAGGAAAGAGAAAACTTACTAATGTTATTAAAAAAGTTTGAGATGTGATAAAGTTATATATAGTTGGTTCGTAAAAACCGGTTCGTTAGATATGAAAGTTATGCGATTTTTCTTCATTAACTGAAAGGGAAACTACAAATACTGATAGTAGTCATAACATTACTAGCACTGTTAATGTTCGTTTTGTTAATAATTCATGTGTTAACATGAATTATTAACAAAACGAACATTTTCAGAGACAAACTGAGCCATTACGCAAAGGGTATTTACGTAAGCGTTGACGATGGGCGAAATTCCAAAAAGCTAAGGGATTGTTCAAACGACATATAGACGTTTGTTATTCCCATACATTTTTTACGTGTTTCCAATCGCTATCCTACGCTTGCGAATGCGCAACTTACAAATTACCCACATCATCGCTTACCATCAGGTGTGGTAGTAGTCAAGCGCGAGCCTAAATAAAAAATAAAACAAAGAAACTAGCTTTATCTTTGCTTGACAATTCAAAAGTACCTCTAAATGATTTAATTATAATAAATGATTTGAGTTTGAATCTAACGCGACGCTTTCATTGGTGGAATATTACTACTCTAGAGCCTCATGTCATAAAATTTGTTGTGTGTGGCTTACATTAAAAATGAGTCAATGTAAGATACTCCAAAATAGAAATAGTAACGTTGCAGTTTCGAAACAGATCTCTACATACGAAGTAACGTATTAGCTTTAACAAACAACAGTGCAAGTCTGGTGACAGATGGTTAGCCTATTGCAAACCACAATTCTCCACCACTCGCCTCGTGCCAGTCACATACATTTTGTACATTTATTTTATTCTCTAAATGGGTAGAATTTTGCCTTGTAGGTTAGGATAATATTCTAAAAGATAAAGTCATTGTTAACACAGAAAATTGTAACGTAAAATGTACTAGTATTATGTCAAAAGATTATTGCCAACTCCTTAAGTTTGTAATTAATCTTGCGAAGTTGCGACATTATAAATTGCCAACATAACATTTCAAATACAAACGAATCCGTCAAAATTCGATAGTTTATAATATAAAAATATCTTTTTTTTTTTTTTTTTTTTTTTTATTTGTGATGGGTTTGCTCTTGACTCTAGTCTAGGTCAAAGGTGACAGAGACAGAGTCGACGATGGAGTGAGCTTACCCAGAAGAAGCCTGTTCACTCTAACTTTGAAGAGATTCGGGTTGAATGCGTTCGGAAACACTGACGCAGGTAGCGAGTTCCATTCATTCGCTGTGCGCATTATGAAGGATGTTTGGAAGCGTTTGGTGCGAATTGGTGGAATGGCAACAAGGTAAGGATGATAACTTGCAGTACGTCTAGATGTCCGATGGTAGAAGGGGGCTGGTGGGATGAGGTCGTGGAGTTCTTCGGCACACTCACCGAAGTACAGTCTGTAGAAGACCGACAAGCAGGCAACCTTGCGGCGATGAGCCAAGCTGTGAAGCCTGGCACCCGCCAGGTCAACGTCGCCAATGAGCCTCCTGGCTCTGTGTTCCACCGAGTCAAGCGCGGCAAGCTGATATTTAGCTGAGCCATCCCAAAGGTGGCTGCAATACTCCATGCAGGATCGGACTTGCGCTTTGTATAGGGTTAAAAGCTGTCCAGGCGTAAAGTATCGCTTCACCCTATTTAGGATGCCTAGTTTTTTGGCCGCAATTTGGGCTTTGTACTCAATGGAGGCGCCAAAGTTGAGACTGGATGTCAACTCCTTGCCTAGGAGCTCTAGCCGATCAGTCACAGGAACAGACGCACCCCGAAAAGTAGGAGTTTGATCGAAAAGACTCCTTTTAGCGGTAAAAAGACACGCCTGTGTTTTGGAGGCGTTAAAGGAGACCAGATTGTCATCACCCCACTGGGAGACAAGGCTTAAGGTCAAATCTGTCCGCTCCACCATAGCCTCTCTCAAGGAACGAACTTCATCCACGCTGGTTTTTGCGCTGGACAAGTATCTCTCTGAAACAGTACTGTCATCTGCGTACCCAACAATACCAGGCTGAAGTAGGTCATTGATGTGCAGCAGGAAAAGAGTTGCAGAGAGAACAGACCCCTGAGGAACTCCGGCATCAATAGCCATAAGGTCAGAGGAGCAGCCGTCAACGACTACTCGGATCGACCGTTCACTGAGGAAGTCTGATATCCAGCTACAAAAACCAGCAGGGATGCCATAAGCAGGAAGCTTACTAAGTAGACTCGCGTGCCAGACCCTCTCAAAGGCCTTCGAGATATCAAGCGATACAGCAAGTGCTTCGCCGTGTCTCTCGATGGCTTCGCCCCAGCAGTGCGTGACATACACAAGAAGATCGCCAGTTGACCGTCCCCGGCGAAAGCCATATTGACGGTCACTGAGGAGATTGTTGTCTTCAAGGTAGTTCAGCAACTTGCTGTTCAGTACCCTTTCCATAACTTTGCACAGAATGGAGGTAATGGCGATCGGACGGTAATGGGCAGGGTCTGCACGGTTGCCTTTTTTGGGCACTGGTTGCACATTTGCAAGCTTCCAGGATTTCGGCACCGTTCTTTTTACAAGAGAGAGGCGGAACAAGCGTGTCAATACAGGAGACAGTTCAGGCGCACACTGCCTCAGCACTCTCGCTGGAATGCCGTCAGGCCCGCTGGCCTTGTTCACGTCTAGACTGGACAATACTCTCCGGACCTCTTTAGTGTGCACAGCGATCTCCGGCATCGAAGAGTCACAGTGAGGTATAGTAGGTGGTTGCTTGGAGCCAGCCTCCAGACGCGAATTGCTAGCAAAGAGAGATGCAAATAAATTTGCTTTCTCACTCGCAGAGTGAGCCAGCGACCCATCAGGTTTCAGCATTGGAGGTAAAGTGGGTCGACAGAAATTCGCTTCAACCGCTTTAGACAGGGACCAGAACTGTTTACTACCCGGAGGGTGCGATGCCAGCTTGGCCCCAATACGTCCAATATGGTCAAAACGTGCCCGACGCAGAACCCGCTTGCAGAACTTGGTGGCAGAATTAAAGGCTCTTTTCCTCGCGCGAACCCTACGTGCTCTTACTTTGCGGTCACGGGCCCCGACCCAGGCTTGGTAGGCAGATTCTTTTAGGGCCTCAGCGTGGGCGCATTCTGCAGTATACCAAGGGCGGGATTTGTGACCGAGCGGAATGTCGGAAAATGGAATGAAATATTCCATTCCCTGCCGAATCACATCCGCAACCGCGTCGGCACAGCTCGAGGGGTCACTCGAGGAGAAGCACACATGCCGCCAAGGATAAGACGCAAAAAAGTGCCGCATCTCGTCCCAGTCTGCTGACTCGTATCGCCATACTCGCCTTGTGCCTCTAGGGCTCTCATCTGGAGGAGAGCAAGTCGATACGGATTTCACCAGACAGTGGTCAGACGTTCCCAGCGGGGCTGAGACCGACACCGAATGACTGTCCGGATCAGTTGTCAGGAGAAGGTCTAAACAGTTGGGTGTATGGTCGTCAACATCCGGTACCCGCGTTGCTACATTCACCAGCTGGGTTAGATCTAGCGATAGAGAAAACTTGCGCGCCTCTAACCCGGCATGGTCAGTTTTCCGGTACGGGTACAGCCACTCTTTATGATGGGCGTTAAAGTCCCCCAGAAAATTAAGCTTCGCTGTTGGGTACCTTTGCTGGGCTATGTCAGCCGACTCCACGAGGCAATTAAAGAGCGCTGTCGTCTCCTGGTCACCGGCGTGCGATCGGTAGACGCCGATGTAGAGAGATTTCTCCACGCCAGTGTCCACAAGCAACCATATGGCAGAAAATCCCGATTTCTCAAAGCAACGGAGACGACGACAACAAATGTCATCGCGGACGTACACACAGACCCCAGCTTGCTTCTTGAACTTGTGTTCAAGAGAGTAACCCGGGTAGTTGAGGTACGCCACGTCCGACGGGGTTGTTATCTTCGTCTCCGTTAGGAAAAACAGGTGCGGCTTCTCGGTCTCAAGGTGGTGGTGGACCGGATCGAGATTAGAGTGCAACCCCCTGATGTTAGTGAGGTGCACTTTTAGTGGGAGGAAGTGCAGCCGTTGTTTCACCATATTCTTCTTTGTTGCCTTGGTCATTTGTTCAAGAGTTTGCTGGGGAAGAAGTCGAACTGTCGAGGCGCTGCTCAGTGAACCAAGTGGAACACTAGAGATAACCCAACCTATGGGGAACTCATTTGGAGACTGCGGGGACGCCCGAACCCCCCCGGATATGGCCACCGGGTCCTCCCATCCAGTCGCCAGCTGGCACGGTGGAGCATACCGGGATTTTTCGCGAGTTGGCGGGGCAGCCTTTGGCACGTGGCTGGCGTGCTACTTGGGCCCCCTACTGACTGCGGTCGGCCAACGGCTGGCACCGTGCTTCGGATCCCGCTACCCTCCAAAATGAGTTATCCGGCAAGTTTTTCCCAGAGACCAAGACCGGTTCTGAACAGCGCAACTGACATCCTCCTTCTCCCCCAAAGGCACTGGCAGTCCCACACACCGACGGAACACAGCAAGCTGCTTGGCGCCGGAATCCGGTGGGATGGTGGTCGCGAGCCAGGCGGCCCCTTGCGGAGCCTACCACCGTTTAAGTGGGATCAACGGTACCACAGGCAAGCCTGTGGTGCCGTTGCCCGGGATGGACCGCTAGGAGGTAGATCCCATACCCATCCCAAAATCTTACTGAGAAGAAAGAGTTTATAACATTATACGATTTATTATAAACTTACGGTTTTTGCAATTACCCGGTGACAACATCAAGCAAACAGTGATATTACTGCTCAAATGGAAGAGGCAAATCTAATACTGTCGATAAACATTAGGATATGGATCTAAAATCGATGAAAACATATAACGAAGATAATGCTAATAGCCATAATTATTAGAATTGGCAGGCGCAAAACTATTTTTCCAATCATAACAACATTGACGATCATAATGATGTACCCATCATTTTCCTTGATAAAGATCTATATTTAATTTTTTCATTTATTCATTAACAATTTTACACTGTGCCTGAATGTTACAAAAAATGATTAAAAACAAGCTAAAATATTTTTTTAACTAATTACCTACACAATATCACCATTACATTCAAAATATTAATCAAATTTAAGCACATCCATCGTCACAATTTAAACATTTGCATAAAATTTATTAAAAAATAATAATAATCTAGACATGTCATTTACAAAAATTTATCACTTGATTCAATATAATAAAATGTAATACATGTCAACAAAATTCAATAAATACTCTAAAATGTCATAGCAAATATCATATAATAATTTTAAAATGTCAGAACCACAACAAATCAACCTAATCCGATACATCACAAATACACATCCGATATATGATAATTGAAATAATCTAATAAATGTCATAACCATTTCAATAAATTTAATAATGTAAAAATGTCAAACAGATTAAAAAATCATAAAAAACAATAATAATCTTACAATGTCATCACAAGATTAATTTAAATCTAATACATGTTGCAAAAATGCCACTAAATATAATATAATCTAATCTCACAGAAATTAAAACTCATCCGATACTTGCACTTAACTTCAATATATATATATAAGAAACTACTCGATACATTAAAAAACAAGACTACATAACCTACATTCTACAAAGCTCTATTATCGAGATAAATATCGCATATCAAATAAAACTCAATCATGCACGCAAACAATGTGGGCATAGTTACAACATTAAAGGTAACATCATCATCATCATTTCTGCCAAAAGACGTCCACTGCTGGACATAAGCCTTCCCCAAGCGTCGCCACACTGATCGGTCCTGTGCATCTCGCATCCACCGGACTCCCACTGCCTTGACCAGGTCGTCGCTCTACCTAGTGGGAGGCCTTCTAACGCAACGTCTTCCGGTTCGCGGTCGCCACTCCAGAACTTTTCAGCCCCAACGGCCATCCGTTCTGCGAGCAATGCGCCCTGCCCACTGCCACTTAAGTTTGGCAATTCTTCAGGCTATGCCGGTAACCTTGGTTATTTTGCGAATGTCTTCATTTCTGATTCAATCACGCAAGGGGACACCGATCATAGCTCTCTTCATTGCCCATTGGGTGAATTTAAGCTTCTGATGAGGAGGCCCATTGTTAACGACCACGTTTCAGTTCCATATGCCATCACCGCCAACACACACTGGTCATAGACTTTCTTCAAGACCATATAATAATCATAATACCCATAAGAATTAGAATTGGCATGCAGAAAACCATAGATCCAATCAATATTGATTATTATAATGATAGTCAATAAAGATCCCTAAGAAACTACTCGGTACATTGAAGAAAAAGGACTGCATAGCCTATGTTCTACAAAGCCCTAACATCGAGATAAATATCGCCTATCAAATAAAACTGAAGCTAGTCATGCTCGCAAACAATGTGACGATAAAGTAGAATAGAAACAGAATAGCAAACATACTGTTTACTTTTATACTTCTGGAGTTGCCAAGTTATTTACTTTAGCTACGGGAAACATACGTGTTATGTAAGTAGTGCTTGTATGTGCCACGTTATTGTCGTGTTGGATATGTTCTGTATGTTTTAATGTGTTTCAAAAGACTTGGAATAAGAAGCATAGTAACTCTTTAGCTGGTTCATCAGAATCATCACTATTGGTATTTATGTTGGCCCTGCTCTGCAAAAAAATTTTTAGCTCATGTTAACGAGACATAATAAATTGTTAAATAAATAAATATACAGCAGACTTATTCGGAATAGTATAATTTTCAGTCTATATAATTAGCTTCCTAAGTTCTTCGCATAAAAAAAAACTTATAGATAAGATGGTACTTAAATTACCCAACAGGTATATAAAAAAAAAAAAAATATACAAGCTTTATCTATACTGTATACTTGTTGTGTTATCAACTCGACTGTATTTTCTTGTGTTTTTACATCAGAACTTTTTATTAAGATATGATTTCACGGTTACAAGCCATATCATTGTACCCGACTTCCTCGTTATTCTAGAGGTTGCATGCACTACAGCTACCAAGGTATGAAATTTTGGATTAATTTCTCAGTGATGTCAAAGTATAACAAGGATTTTACATCTACAAATGGTGCAATAGAATCGCTCCCAATTAAGTTTTATTTTTATATAATTACTATGTATTAATACACATTTTTTTAGCCTTCAAGAGTATAAAGTCTTGATGTAATGTGTGTATAACATCTCAAACATGAAGCCACATAGCCTCAAGATCTCAAATACTAGAAGAATGTCCTGACACTAAACAAAAAAACACTTGAAAACGAAACAGAAAGACACTATCTCAGAGAACTATGAAAACAAAAACTGCAAGTTCTAACCACTCAGAAGTCTGTCTCTGTATTAATGAATAGAATCACCATACATAATAATGAATAGGAACAAGAAACGGACATGCTTATGCTAATTTTAAGGTAACTTTTATTTTGTTGAAAACGGAAAAGGAATGTTAATTTTCTTCCGGTGGACTGTATTATCGCAATATGGCGAGTAAGATGTTGGAGATTTTAATTTAATGGACATAAATGGTTTATTTTTTATTTTGAGCATGAAGAAAAGCTTGTGGTTATATTTTTAAGATTGCTCTGATTTATAACTGCTTTTCCTCTTCTTCTTTTGTTCGTTCTGAAGTTTAGTTATTCTATTGCGATTTGAATCTAAAAACCATCGAATTTTTCTGAATCAATGATACAAAATTTCTACCCTATCAATTTGAATCGATATTTCCGCGATTTGTTAAAGCATACTTAACATAAAAGGCCTTAATAAAAACAACTGAATAACTGATTTTGAAATTCAGGGGCGTGACCATAAGCTCTTAGAGCGGTATCAATTTAAGATCGAGTAAGTGACGGATGTATACACATCAGATACATCTGTCACTTATTCGATCTCAAATTGATACCGCTCTAAGAGCTTATGGTCACCCTCCTGTATGGATTTTTTTTAAAAAGAATGTGCCCAGTTTTCTTTTTTATACATACGTGCGTAAAAATAATTATGATTTTGTATGTTCAGGTTTTTATCCTTGTATTGATATGAAATGTGAATTTAGTTTGCTAGCTGTGTTGTGTTATTCACACTCATTCTTCTATTTTTAGATGTGATGACTTTGGCTGTCAGTCTGTTTTAGCTGTAAGTCGTCCATAAATGATAGATAAATAAATAAAATAAAATGGAAAATACGTATTACAGCAAAAATCTCTTTCACTCACTCTTCTGCGATAGCCATCTGCAACATACGTTACATCACCTTCTATCAACATCTCCATGACACACATAACTATTCCGCCATTCTTCCTGTCATTACCTCTGCAGTCATTTGCCTCCCCTGTCATTTGCCAAGCCGTTATCAGCGAACCACAACCGTATCTCGTCGTCACCAACCCGTGAAGGAGGCGGTCGGCAAAAATTGAGTAATTCACAGGGTCCTGCCGTGTCTCGGAAGACCCCAAATAGGCTTTTAGGAAAAAGGGTGAACGTTTAATGGCGTGTTAATTTGGGGACCCGAGTGAGTTTCGGCCTGATAAGTGTGTGACAGTGAGTTCATTAGACTGTGCTATACGTACCTACCTATAGGTCTATGATGAATCTCGAGGTCTGTGACGGAATTTTGTAAGAAATAACTTTTACCTAGTCTGTCTAAGTTACATAATGAACTCGTTTTAGAGTAGATAACGCTCTTGACAATTCCATGAAAACTTGGATTTAAACAGAATTGTTTAGTAGTCTTTTGTTTCTTAGAAACTGCATGATGTAATAAGATGCACCTTTTAGTTCGTTAAGTAACAAGTTAAAATAGACATGATACTGATGATAGCATTATTGTCGAAAAAGTGATAACACTGTTGGAAAAAATTGTTCAATGGTGTGAAATTTTTCAATTCAATTCAGTTTATTCAGTAACAATTCACATTGCGTTTGAAAATAATCTAGCATGAAACATTAACACAATCAGCATTAATAAGATGTCGGTACAAATATACAAGAATACATGCAATTCTATATCAATTTGAAAATATTATTTTAATTTATTAAAAAAAATAAAAATATTTAAATAACATGAAAACAAAATAAAAATCCATATGTCAATAAATTAATTAATAGCAATAACGAAAATAATAATCAAAAAGTAAATGTCATATGAACACGGAACACAATATAACACCATAAACAAATAACCACATGTCAGTTTAAGGGCAACAAGACTACTACAAATCATCTAATGAGTAGAGACATCTTTCCAACAGGAATGCCTTGAGTCTTGCTTTAAATGAGCCTGTGTACAATATGCTTTTCAACTCAAGCGGTAACTTATTAAATATCTTAACTGCCTGATACTGTGGACTATGTTTAACTATACCAAAACGCGGAACGATTTTGTTGTCCTCGTCTGTTTCGTATTCAAATACATATTTTTTGAAATTTTTTGAATTTCATTCAAGTCTTGAATTTAAAGAGGTCAGAAAATAAGCAGGCTGTTTACAGAAGACTGAGAATGAAGAAGTTAGGCAAAGTATTGATAATTCATAGAAAGTTTTATTCCACAACACACATATTTATTCCAATATGACACACACAGCTGCTAATTAACAAACATTATTTGGTAATTAATTGTAAGTGAATATTATGGTACAGCCCAGTAGTCATAATTTATGTTAGTAGTAAGTGGTGGTGCTATGTTTAGTTCCTATGTTTGTCCAGTGTTGTGGTGGCCCAGTGGCTAAGAGCTCGGCTCTAGTGCTTGAGGTCGTGGGTTCAAATCCGGGCATGTGCCAATGTGACTTAGACAAATTCATAAAGTACTTTCTAAGTTTATCTTGGACATAACAGGCAACGGTGAAGGAAGATATCGTGAGGAAATCTGGAATTATATAGTTGATATAAGTCTGAAATAGCCAAATCAGAGCCCTGTGGGGTTCCCAGAGGCGTAGGCGGCTTAATTAACTTTGACAGCAGAGGTGGCCACATCCTCACACGAAAAGTAAAAGATATTGTGTTTTCCTTCGTACGTTGTTACTGATTTGTATCCATACAAGCAATTCTAAGCTTAAAAAAAGCCTGTTGATAAAAAATATTTAACCTTACGTTAGTTTAAGCACTGATGCCGAAAATGGAAAAAAATTTTTGAATTATGAATCTATTTTCTTCATTCAAATTTTCTATAGAATATTTGAATTAAGAATCTACTTATCAGTATTTAAAGTAACATAGGTTAAAGGTTTTGCTTATAGAAAGGGCCCAATGTGTTTCTGCCACGAATTGTGAAACAATAATATTACTTTTGATACTCGTATCATAATTATGTATTTTGATGCTGTTACTTGACTTGCGACCTTTGAAGTGATATCATAAAAAAGTTTGCCTGTACTAAGCCACAACTGCTCAACTTTCAGGGTTTTATTGCGATCTGGTAACTACATATTGTGGTAACGTTACCGGCTCATTTTGTATTAAACTCGGATTTTACTGTGATGCCTAGTCGTAATTAAATATGTTGTAATGAGAAAATGATGCATCATTCATTTAACAGGATCAAATTGAAATTTGATTTTTTTTCTTCTGCTTATCTTTCTCGCATATTCCAGGGTTCTAATTTATGCAAAATAAGACAAATTTTATACAATGACATGAGTACTTTTAAGACTTCGCTCGTAAGACATATGATAGCAATATAAATATTTTATGAAAGACCTTTGAGAAAGCATCGTCCACATTATATATTATTACAAAGGCAACATCTTCCATTGAATCACTTTTTGTGTGTAACGAAGAGTATTTTTTGTCAGACATATGATGTCACAAAACATATTTCTCTTCCTTTCCTTTAATTTAGCTACTACATACTAACTTAATATTTTTCATAATTAAGACAATTTACTTTGCAAATACAAATATCACATGATTATTTTGGTTTTTAAGCAGTCTCTAGTAACAATGTAGGTAACATCAGAACAGAACCTAAATAAGAACCTTGGGAAACACCGTGAAAATTAGCACTACTATGGTGAAGTACTAATACATCAGTAGGTATCGGTACAATTTTAACGCAGAACAGTTGTTCACAATGGATAAATCTAAACAAACGAATAATTTCTAGTTTATATGATATAATATTACTGATTTACTTTATTGAAAGCTTTTGAAAATCGCTCCGTAATCAAACACTGTATTTTTTGTCAAAATTCATTGATATAACTAAAACAGTTAGAAGTATTAAGCATGCTCACATTTCATCAAAATCATTTCACATCGATTTTGCTAGATGAAAGCAAATATGAATCAAAATAATTACTCAATAGCTAATATCCAGCCACGAATGATATATATGGAATATAAATTTAGGCTGCGTTATTGATAAATTATTTGTGTATTCATTAACCAAATATTATAAGTATTGGCAGTTATTGATTAAAAGCTTACCACTCATTTATAAAGTAATTTAAAACATTTATACATTTTAAAGATATCTCACCATCTTCACATTTTATAAGAGGAAAACTAAAGACTATTTGATTATGACGATAAGAATATTATATTAAATTTTCATCTCCAGTCATACTAAGGTGGTTTCACAATTAGTTCTCTGTTCTGATCCTACAGATAGTTATCACGTGGAGGCTGCTATCTATTCACCTTATACCCTTAGTTGCCTTTAACGATACCTATGGGAAGGAAAGGGTTCGCCTATTCTAGCTGAAGGCCTAACCGAAACATAAATTCGAAACCAAACTCATGACGAGAACAAATTAGAATTAGAAAAGTTATGTCATGCATAATTTCCTGCTCAAAAGTTAAAAGAATGAATATTCATATTAATTAATAATTATGTTCTGAATGAAATAAAGATGTTTTAACGAAACACCCTGTTCTAACATTCATAATTGTACCTTAGATCCTTTAAAAAAAAACTGCCCAGAAACTCATGGATACTTTTAAAGTATTCAGTTTCAAATTAAGACCTCAAAGAAACCTTTCAAAAATTTACAGTTACAAATAAAATACCGAATCCAAATATAGAAGTTAAAGCAGTGGCAATTGAATACTTACACAGATATACTATTCTGTAACTACTAAAACAAATGTATATCCTACATAACATTCATATAAAAATAATAGGTACGGTAAAAGGGAATAAAGTTGTAATTGAATTCCAAGCAACGGTTTTCGCATCACCAATTTCACCAGTGTAATATAAACCGCTTACGTTTATCAAAACCCTCACTCGAAGAAGTCTTACAGTACTAATTAAAAGTTAACCCTTCAAGTATGACATACAGATACACATACGTGATTTTATACATATAAAGCTGTAGAGCTTTTCCCTGTAATGGTTGTTTACATATAACAACTCGACGTTGGAAAAGGCAAAGGGTTTGAGATCGTATCAGTTAACACGCGTTTGTCTGTCAACCTTATACGTGACAGGCCTGATATATACGAACGTGTTTATTCAGACATTTAACGTGTTAAATAAAATGTAAAAAGAAAATGTTACACAAATATTTGATGTAAGCCTCAGCGCAGTCGTATTATATATTGAAGATAAAGCCCTAAAACTTAATGAAAATTTCGTAACGGTTACTCAAGAATTTACTAGCGCAATAAAATATTGTAAAAAGGAGAATAAAATGACGATCATGAATATAAATTTAAAAATCGTTAAGTCTATTTAAGTACCAATAAAAACCTTAGTAACCGTAGAGCGCTATAAAAATAATAATTTGATAATCGTTAATAACTCACCTTTTAATTAAATATTCTGAAAGAAAAATAACCGAGTCCACTTTTTGTTCTAAAGTGACATTACCATACACAACACATGGGATCAAGTCAGAAAGTATTCGCACAACCGCATTCGAAATACGACGACCGGCGCGACGAAGGGACGCAAAACGCCCACCCCTGGTGACATCCAGCGGCGTACTGCAGAATAAATAGGGTTGGGAACGTATGTAACATCCCGCATCAGAGATACCGCGCATGCGCGGGACAGACACCGAAACGGGATGTCAGCTGACGGGCGGTAACTAAGGTCACTGTGTCACTGTGGGACGGATTCTTTTTTGAAATAGCACTTATGGATATAAAGAACCCTAACCGTGAGGTGAGCGGAAACATACAGACCGTGAAGATAAAATAGACGTATGGCCGAGTAAAGTGTCGGGTATGACTGGCTTGTATTGAGTTCTTGTTGATAGGGACGTACGCGTACAGGAAGTTTGATAACATTTATAAAGGTTTTTATTTTTTTAAACGTTAGCTAACAGACCATTTAATGAAAATAGAAAGTGACGACCTGAGACATGATAAAGGGCCTTGATGATGCTTTGTTGAATTTATATCCTCCGATACTTAAAATATTTTCATGTTTACCCTCCTGAAGCTAGGCAAGTGAAAATCTATTACCGAAAGCGTCACCATAGTGATTGGATAAAATGTAAAAAAAACCAAGCGCTATCGAAATGCCACGTTACAAATACACTATAAATAAAATAAAAAACATTAAAAAAATCGCCGTTGCTTATGAAATGTTTTTTCTTCCCTATCTCACATGATGGTAAGCGATAATGTGGTCGACGTTAAACATTCATCATCTGCCTAGCCTTTTCCCAACTACATTGGGGTCGGCTTCCAGTCTTACCGGAGTCGGCTAAGTAACAGTGTTTTACATGGAGCGACTGCCTATCTGACCTCCACAAATCAGTAACTGGGTAACACGGTACCCCTTGGCAAGACTGGTGTCGGATCTCAAGCTTCTGACTACCCGTAACGACTGTCAAAGTTCTTCAAATAATAGCCGGGACCAACGGCTTAACGTGCTTACCTCCGTGACGAGGTCGGTCCGTGCGTTGATTAACCTTGATGATCGACCCGTGCGGCTGTTATTATTTAGCCACGAGCTCCTCAGATGTCATACTCATTATAAAGAGAAAAAAAAATGGCGATAGTTTTCTTTAACGACCTACATAAGACCTATGGAACTTGCAACTTTATTTCTTTCACGGAGTAGGTTAAAAGATCACAGTTAAATAAAAAGGACCCCGTTGTCAGAAAGAGATAAACATGCTGTTCAAACGTTCGTTCCAGACCTTATCTGTACGCCCAATGAAAGTATTCCTAAAACATTCAGTGCGTATGGGCCCACCATTTATTGACGGCTTATCGCCGTACGTCTGGTAGTTGGCCGATGATGAAACGGACTAGGCGGAATTAGATCATGCATTGATACATGAATAATATTTGATCTAGAGCCTCTGAGAAAATTTAATGCTAATTATGGCCCTGTGCCATACACGGGGTCGTCTGGCACCCATGTGCTGAATTGGTCCCTGGGGTGGTCACGGCGTACAGTGTGTTCTGGTGCGCCGGTGATGGGGGCTACTCCCCCGAGGAGGGTCCGGTGACGGACAGCCGCGGCGGGTTCGCGGTGAGTGCTAACGCGTGCCCGTGTTCCCGCCATAAGCGGCACTGGAGGACACCGTGGAGTTTTAGTGGGGTAGAGTCCCACATAACTGCACTATCTCCCCGTGGTTGTGCAGTATGCGTGAGCATTTCTTCAAGCAAAAAATAAAAGTAAAAAGAAATTAAAAAAAAGGGCGGACGATATTATAAAAACGGCTGGTTCTAGTTGGATGCAAACAGCCCAAGCTAGAGAAAGTTGGGGTTCCTTGGAGGAGGCCTTCACCTGAGGAGGGGTTCTTGCAAATTCATGAGATATTTTTATTAAAATTAGCATTAAGTTAGTTTCAATCACTATGTTTATTTTTGTTTTGCAAGAAATAAAAGGCTTTTTTATTTATTTTATTTATTATGGCAAAAAACAGGATTATAATTATCTTGTAAAAGAAAAGGCTGTATCTCCAAATATCAGTTAACCAACGTCAGTGCTACTTGATATTCGATCTTCGAAGATGTAGTGGATGTGTCTTTACTACATAGTTAGTGTGATGGACGATAGAAGCGTTATCAAATTACGGACAACCCTGAGGCAATGGCAGGATTGAGAGGGTAGGTTCAGATCTCATTACTGTAAATAACTATATGTTAGTGTAGTGTGGGCGTATCCACTTTTGGTATAACGTTAAGTTCTTTTTACCCGACTGCTGAAGGAGGCTAATGTGTTTATAAGTCTATGTATTATGATTGTTCCCATGTGGCGTTCTAGAGACCAAACGCGTTGGCCGATTTTGATGATTCTTACGTCAATCGATTCGTCTTAACTTTGCGAGTTTCACTGGCTACATTAAAATAGAAAAATGGCGGCTTTTGGGCGCCACATTGTGGGGGCTTAAAAATTTAGGCATATTTTCTCCAAACCCATCGTGTGGGGTATCAAAATAAAGGGTTTTAAGAGGTGATTTCAAAAATATATAACACTTATGCAGTCGGACGATACATCTGGTTTTTGGTCAGCCAAGCTCGCGAATATGTATCCTCCGACTAAACAGCATGATTTTCTTCTTGTTTACGAGTACATCTTTTTAGTTCGCTCCTTTTTTGATTTTCTGAATTAACTTTTTATTATAGAACAATGTGGTTGTTGTTATTAAAATGGTGAAGGCGCATTTCCTTTCACTATAATTAGTCTTCTCCTTTCTCTGTGATATTTTTTGTTATTTATTAGTATTTATTTATTTGATTTATTTATTTTATTTGGGAAGTATGTTATGTATTATTGTATGTACCTATGTATTTTATGTTATTATGTCTAAGTATTTTTATTTAAGATATACTGTACACTGACAACCCTAAAATCCTCTCGTTCAGTCCCTCCAAAGATTGCCCTGTGCGATTAGACCGCCCATTGTACACTATTGCTTCTATGATTGTTTGCCCTGTATATATATTTTTGTGGTGTTCAATAAATAAAAACATTGAATATATATAATCATAAATGAATTTACGACAGATATACTAAAGTCTATAATCTCTTGGAGCTGTGAAAAAAACAAACTTTTATGTCTTCGCAATCAAAAGACATGACCGTATATGCCCCATTTTTGCCATTCGCAAGCCAATCAACACCTATAGGGTACTGCCCATTGACCTAGAATCATGAAATTTGGTGATAAGTAATGTCTTACAGCAAGAAAAGGTAAAAAATACGAAAACCATAAATAATCTATTATTTACTTATTTGCAGTTGGTAAACTGTCCACAACCAATGTCGATTTATGGGGGCAATAGTTGTCCAACCGCAAAATTAATTTTGTTATTTAATCCCACACACACATTTATTCGTTACTTTAATTATAGAACCTAATTATTTTGGTGAGTGTAGCTGTTTGTACGGAACCCTCGGTGCACGAGTCCCACTTGAACTTGGCCGGTTTTTTTTTAATGAAATTCAAGTGACACTATTGTTCTGCAATACAACATACATGTAATTTATTTGTAAGCATGTAAAGCAAACAAATTTAACAAATGCAAAGTGCTTTGAATATTTATAAATATAATCAGCCACTGCTATCAACCAATGATGATGCCGAGAATTCTAATAAGGCATCACATGTATCATTGTGTTGTTTTATTTTGAACAGTTCATCCATGTTCGTCGTCAACTGAATAAAATAAAAAGGCGTGTTTGGAAAGCTCGTGTGAATATTTTTACGTGTCTTTTCTGGGCTCTTCAGACGATTATTTTTTAGGGTACCGAACCCAAATGGTATTACTAATACCCCACAGTCCGTCTGTCTGTCTGTCACCAGGCTGTATCTCATGAACCGTGATAGCTAGACAGTTTAAATTTTTACAGATGATGTATTTCTGTTGCCACTATAACAACAAATACTAAAAACAGAATAAAATACACTGCTACATAATTTATTTAGTAGTAGACACGCTTCGATCGACAATCTATTGAACACACTAATTCAAACAGTAAAACACCCATAACTTTTAAACGGCTTCACCGATTTTCATGATAGCTAAGAACACTCTCAATAAAGTAAACCTTAAAAAAAACAACGAAATCAAAATCGTTCATCCATTTAGGAGCTGTGATCCCTCACAAACAAACACACAGATACAAAAATCAAACTTATAACACCCCTCTTTTTCCGTCGGGCTTTAGGCTTTAGGCTTTTTATTCGTTTTAGATTTTTGTACTTAAATTTTGACATGATGTGTATGTGTTGTATGTGTATCTAATTTTAAGTGACTAAAATAGTATATAAGTATTTGTACTTACTAACAACTATGGATTTCATATCTGATTTATTTATAAATTATAATAATTTAGTTATTTTCCATAATATTAATTATTTAGAAGAACTTTTATAATTTGCAGTCGCACTCTAAACAATAGGAATATAGTTACTTTGCAACAGTTAGTGCACAACAAACATGTACATTTAATAACACCATTGTAACAATGTTTTCTGCAAAAGTGAAAAGTAAAACAACTTTCACTTTGCGCATTTTATCAAATCAAATTATTTAATTTGATTTGATTTGATCAAAAGCGGGTGTACTATTATAATATAGACTAGCTGTGCCCGCGGCTTTTCTCCAGTCATCTGGTCTGTCTGCCAACCCAACTACTTACCTACCAACCGTTTTTGTTTCTATAGTCATCATTCTTTCGCGGAGACCATTCAGAAAATGACTTCAAATGTACAACGCCATCTATCGAATATCCAGTTCAACTGTCCGAGTATCTGAATTGCGTGTGTTGTGATAATTTTACTTCTTGAACACTTTAATTTCATCTAACTTTTGATACAGTGATCCGATTGCGATGAGACAAAAACGAAGTAATTCTTCAAGTTACGCACATTTTTATGTATAAAAGTTATGTACATTGGTTTCGTAAATTTCATGTTATGCGTGCACAAATAAACAGACAAAAATTTCAAAAATGCCGGCAATGGGTTCTGTTGGTTATCCTTTAACACCCTGGCTATTTTTTTGGAAATATTTTCTATGTACAAAAATTACTTTTCTACAGATTTATTATATGTATTGATGATGATGATGACCCTCTGCCTAACCATATGTGGAATACAGCCGCGCTGCTATGTTATTTGTTATGATGACACGTTTACTACCTACGATACAATAGTCAGAGGTAGCAGCAACTACACGCAACTTTAGAGAAATACCACAAGTTACCTCAGTCAAACACAAAAGGGCCACTAAGTACAAAACTAATAAAAGTATCTCGGACCTAAATTGGTACGCAAATAACATAGTTTCTAATTATCCTAAACAAGAGGCGCACTGTAACAGTGCGAATGTGCAAACACATAAAGGGGTAAGAAATCCCGATGGAACTATAAACTCAGCCCGGTTTACGATCGTCTCGCCGTGCTTAGCTATAATTAGAGTTGGGCCGCTGTCCCGCTATGTATTCAATCACGGGATTTAGTGCGGGGACAGACCGGGATACCGATGTGGAACTTCTGGCTTAGTCTATAAGGGGTTTCGGACGTGCTTTGGGAATGGAAGAAGTAATAAGGTTTTGGAAAAATGTGCTGCTTTAATCTCTCGGGACAAACAGGCCAGAGTCGTAACGCAGTGGGAGAGGATGGAGGTTTAGGAAACGCTGGCTTGACAATTAAGAGGAGATCAGAGAAAGCAATACACCAGAAGGAATGGAAGGCTTTGGAAGAGACGGTTTCCCAGCTGTGGAATGTTAAATAAAAATCTCTTTTCCATACGGAGTGATTATGTCAATGTTCTTCAAGTCAGGAGCTTGTTCAACTCTAAGCGGACTTAGGTTATTATAATGTCCTAAAATTGGATTAGATCCATCAAGTCTAAGCGTTACCAGCTTGGCTCTCACTAAGCTGCTTGTGCAGTGTGTTAGCCATTGCGTTACTGAGACGTCTTGTTAACTAGTTTTCGAAATCCTGTTTGAATCTCGTAATGTATCATTAGAAATTCATTAATTCAGCTCAGTAAGTGTTAAAGTGAACAAAAATTTGATTACTTCCGCAAAACATATTTAAGCAAAATTCAACTTTTATCAGTTTTATCACACCAGCGCGGTAGTTCTCCGGAAAGCTTATATAATCTTGTGAAATTACCTGAGCTAACACCAAAGTCACATGTGCCGAGCAAAGAATTTTATATACCGCGCAAAATGAGCAAAATAATCTGAAACACTACGGAACGGACTAAATTGGATGCTCCCTGACTATACAGCCAAAATATTCAGGTATTTTTTTGAAAGTCGCATGGCGTTACGTGTCTGTTCTCCGAAGATTAGAGGCATAGGTGGATATAGTTTAGCACAAGCCTCAGTTAGAGGAAAAAATACAACGAAGTGCTGATGCTAAACAATTTTACCAAAAGCGCCTGTTTGTAATTTTTTGTCAGCAGTTAGGAGGATCGGGACGCCGTAGATAAATATATAGACTAGCGTCACTTGCATTAAAGGTGAGAACGTAGGTACTAAAGGAAATAAAAGTTTAATCCAGGGTATGGGCCACCTTTTTGCCAATTGTCGTCAAAATGCGCGAAGCCCTTGAGTCATGATGAACATTATAAATTAGTAGAGAGTAAATAGGTATGAGGCTCGTAATTTTTCTTCTCGATCCAGAATATCACAATTTACAGCACTTTCAAAGCACCGCACTAAATAAGAACAAACACTTTGCCGTTGCCGGGACAAGCGGCACGAATTGAATTTCGAATATTCGGCGGCCATCTTTGTTTTGTTTGTGCACAATCTCTGTCCAGCGGTGGCCGTTATGAAATTTTTCATTAAGCCCAGTGTCAACTAGTACCGCCTTTACTGTTTCTCCTGCCACCGGGTATGGCACCATTGTTAGAGGATTCCTCCATTCCTCGTATTGAAGAAGAATTATCCGATAATAAATAACCTGAACTGAAAACATTGCGAATTGTGACACCGGACGGTTTCGAGGAAATGTCTGTTGAACCCAAAAGTAGCATTATTGCTGTTGCAATAAAATGTTATTATTGAACGCTCAAATATTGTGTTATTAGGTTTCTATATTGAGGAAAATTGTCTGATCGCTTATGAGAAATAAGGATGTGAATATCATGAAATTTACAAAAACAGGCTCGCAACTAAGATCAAATATAATCAGTAGAGGTAGTCTGACCCAATACTATCAATCGGGAGATTACAATATAGTTTTTCACAGATAAAAAGGCAATAAGGCCGAGTGCCATAGGTCACTTTGATCGCAGAAGACAGCATAGTTTCTGGTGAGGCAGGCCACGGAAAAAGCATTTTGTTATCATAAAAACGCAATACTCCATTTTGTGGCCCAGCTCATAAGCGTTTGTTTTAACATACCTATAACATTTAAGTTAAAATACCTGTAAATGGACAGCCATGACAACAGCTAGCTAAGACACTCCTTTGAATTTAAGCACTTTTACACGTCAACATTTTGGTCGGTATTTTAAAACTTCCAGACTTCGGGTTTACCTTTAAAAGGCCCTTTGATTATTGATTCGCTTCGCGTGCAGTGGGGTGCGACCTCTAATATCGTTAGCGGGAGTTTTCATTAGCACGCCGTTGGCGCAGCGTTTAGAGCTCGTTACGCTTCATAGTGGACAACACGCTTTATTGTTATTATTTTTACCGTCAAACGAGATTGGATGGTATTCGTAATATTTTGGCTTACATTGTTTGGTTGCGTAATTTTCATTGTTATGAATTTTTGGTAACATTTTTAAATTGAAGTTTTTTTATATACTCGTATTCGGTTCAATCTGATATAAAATTTACGAAAAAATCCTGGTTATAAATTTTGAAACATGAACAAATCTGATCTGAATATTTAATGGCCGAAATAAAATCCCCCGATAAAAACCTAAGATAGCCAAACCGGTTTAAATTTCTCTTATGCTTACAAATTATACCGGAACACAACTCTGATTTTAGAGATCCCAATCTTAATTTCCTATCGATACAACAAAATTTTCTGTAAAATTATAATTATTAAAAATTAAGAGCATAATCCAGACATAAAACATATTTTGCCAGTGTCTTCGCCCGCGTTTGTGTCGAAAATTATCCTACGGAAACGTAATCTCGGGATAAAACCCGGTATATGACTATCGCCCAATCTAGGACATGGCCTACGCGTATATCAAGTTTTATCCACTGACGCGTGATAATTTTATAATATCGGTAGTAGTAGCCTTAGTAGGAAAGGATCAGAAAAAGTCAGTTTCCGTTGGCAACAGGTCGTCACAGAAAGTAATTGATATTTATTGTTAGCATTTTGTAACGTTGCGATTAGCTCTAAAGAGTGAAACGTAAGTTAAGTTTTAAAATTAAATAAAAAGACAAGGGTTGAAGGGATGGAACTATGGGATCCGCTCCCATAGTTAGACGTGGTGGCACGTCGTACGAAGCCGACCTTTACTTCTTTAATCCTTATCTTTTTATTTAAGACAAAGACAAAGATATTTTATTTCAAGTAGGCCACCAAGCGGCACTTTTGAACGTTAGGTACATTAAAATTTACAAGTTATAAAAGTTGATTCTACCGTGCATTCGGAAAGTAGCTTGTTATGGAGAAGAATGCACAAGAAACTCCATACTTACTCTTTTAAAGAAAATGTTTTTTTACAATATTTAGTTACATAAGTACATACATTACTAAATTCACATATGTGAGGAAAATGCACCCAGAATAGCACTACACACTATACTACGTACAGGCATAAAGTAATAAAAGTACTCACACATGTACAGTGCAGTTATATAATAGATGCTAGAAAAGCATTAACATCCGAAGCAGTTAAGTTATGACCAATCCCAACTGACGGCGTCCGTTCACGAACATGACGCATGAATGGCACCACCCAGCTCAACCATAATGAAGGGAACCGGATGATCCAACACACGCGCCACCATCAGAGAGACATTTGAGAGAGCATGACACACTCAACTGCCAGGGCACACACAAGTCAACGAACGACACACAGGTACAGTAGATTTACAGTTGGGTACATAGTACTCACACACGTGCCGTGCAGTTATACAATACTAAGGAAATTGAGTTTATACAATACAAATATATTCATTCAGTCTACAGTAGTTCCAACAATACTTCAAAACAATAATGTTCTGCATATCACTTGTTTTTGCGCCCTAGTGGATGTTGAGCAGGAATAGCATTTAGCCAAGCATTTTTATCAGTGATGTAATCCCCCAACTTATAATATGCCAGCCTGCATAGTGTGCGTTTTATACAAGTTTAAAATTTCGTCTCGTTCAGCTCAAGAATGTGGGGAGGAATTTCATTGTAACATTTTGTACAGTACCCCATGAAAGATGAAGCTACTTTTGCCAGTCTGAAACCTGGTTGAACTAATTGGTCCCTATTTCTAGTAACGTAATTATGTCTGTCGCCGTTTTTGCTAAAAAGATGTAAATTCTTTCTCACGAACATGATGTTTTCATAAATATTATTATTTAATTTTAAAACTTAACTTACGTTTACCTCTTTAGAGCTAATCGCAACGTTACAGTTTAGCGCCCAACGATGAGCTCAACATTCTTCTAGTATAAAGTTTCGGTTATCCTTTGGCTTAGTTTCATCTATTTTTAATTTAACACTTAACACGCCTGTATTACCCCAAGGGTTAGGCAGAGGTGTACCTATTTTACAACATCTTTATTAAAAAACTAGCTGTCCCACGCGGCTTCGCTCTCGTCAACTGGCTACCTACCTACCTACCCTACATACATGAATGTTGTGTAACTTAAACCGTTTACGCAGCGCACGCAACAAAAGCTCTCAAAAAGGAATATTTTTGCCCGTTTTTGCAACATTTTTCATTTATGCTCGGCTCCTATTGGTTGTAGCGTGATGTTATATAGCCTAACCTTCCTCGATAAATGGACTATCCAATACAAAAAGAATTTTTCAATTCCAACCAGTAGTTCCTGAGATTAGCGCGTTCAAACAAACAAACAAAAAAACAAACAAACTCTTCAGCTTTATAATATTAATAATATATATATAGTATAGATTAGTATAGATATATAATATATTAATTATTATATTATATTATATAATAATAATAATATAATATAGTATAGAGTATAGATTACTCAATTCGAGTAACTCAACTAAACTTTTACAATTTAAACATGGCTAGACCTAACTGTACCCTAATGGTTCTAGAGGAAATTGGTATGTTAAAGATTTTAAAACTTAATTTATAATTTTATATTTATTTATCATTAAATTAATTATAACATACTCACAAACACGTAACCTATTAGGCAGACCAAAAGATGTGGATCAGAGGGGTGACCATAAGCTCTTAGAGCGGTATCAATTTGAGATCGAGTAAGTGACAGATTTATACCAGTCAAATACATCTGTGCCTTTTTCGATATCAAATTGATACCGCTCTAAGAGCTTATGGTCACCCCCCTGTACTGCAGAATACCGCAATGTTGTCAACTGACGCTTTTCCTAGAATAGTGACATATTTAAGTCCTTACCATAGACATACAGGAATGGACTGAGCGATACCGTCACATAACGACTACTCAACAGAAAGAGACAAAGCAACTGTATAACAAATATTTGTTTCTTTCTTACTACACTATAGATTTAACAGCCTGTGACGTGAACCGATCAGAATTCTAGAAAATGACAACAAGTGGCCGCATGGTCGCTGTGTCTCTCGCTCAACATTTCTGAACGTATTCATTTCAAAGTCTTGCCAAGGGATTCATATTACCCTATTGCTGGGTTGTGGAGGTAAAATAGGGTGTCGCTCTATGTATAATACTGGTATTGATAGTTGCACTCGGTTAGAATAACCGAACCCAACATTTTTGGGCAAAGGGTAGGTAGGAATTCACTTCACTGTTGGATAGAGATCACTCAGTCCATTCCTCTATGGCTATAGTTTGTACCAAGATTCAAAGGCAGGCAATCACTTAACGGCTCATAAAACTTGCTTCATTTCGACCGGCTGAGTGTCAAGTTGCTAGTTTGCTTACAATTACATAAGTTGGGCCGTTACCCTCAGTTGTCGCTTACAAACTTACGTGGCACTTTGAAAGGGTTGCTGAAGGTTCAGCAAACAATGATGGATGGTATAGATTTTATAGGAAGGTATTACGAACGTAAAATCATTTCAGAAAGCATAATTTAGATACGATACGCAGTGGCTGAGTGTTTTGCTGCTGCACCGCGTGTTGCGTGTTCGATGCCCGCACGGAACTAATATTTATATGGCCTACAGATAGTTTTTCTGGGTCTGGCTGTTTTTTTAAGTGAGTTTAAATGTTTATAAATGCACCCAAGATTCGGTTGTCATTCCTAAGTGTGGAGAAACCTTTTTTTTAAAAAAAGTAAAGAATTTTATGACTAAAAGTTCATTTGGAAAAGTATAATTTTCCAGGAAGAAACGTAGCCTGAAAAATGAATCCTACAATTTGCTCCTATGTTCATACTTGTCACTTATTTGTAAATTACGTTTATGCTTTGTAAATGGAAACAAATGATTTCAGAGAATACAAACAATCTTTTGAACCCTCGAAAACACAAAACCCCGACAATCCTAATTACTTATTCCAAACACTACTCCAGCCAGTCTACACAGAACACAAAAACTGTCGCCAAAAAAAAACAAAAGGGTGCATCCACACTGCACCACTAAAGCAGCATCACAGTCGGGCACAAATTATACGAATTGGAAAAAGAACCAGTTGGAACTGGTTGATACCGGACAAAGGCGCCAGGCGAGGCTAATCGAACACGAATGGAATGGAAAATTTCTGCATGCCTTTGTTGTTCTTCCCTTCCTCGGTAAAACTCGTTTTCTTTCAGCGCATCGGACTCTGTTAGTGTATTTGGGCGATCTATTGGAAAAAACGTAAAAAAGCGCTGAATTTATTAAGAATAGTCTTTTGCAGAGTTCTCTCTTTTATGTTTTTTTCTTATTTTTACTCTCGTGTTGCAGTGTCGGTTTTCAGATCTATTGTGTTACTCGCGATTTGTTTTAGAGCAATTTGTTTCAAATTGATTTGGGAATAAAAGAAAAACGGAGTGTGCTCTGATTAAATTCTTGTTTGCTGAAAGTATACCTATTGTGAAAGTGGACATTTTTGTACTTATAGAAAATAAACGGTCTATAAACGTTAATGCTAAGGATTAGTTTCATAGACTTTCACATTTTCTAGTATTACTTTGGCCGAAATTGGAATTTTATTTAATCCTTGAGAGATCATGAGCGTAATTTTATGTATTTATGTTTATTTTATGGTCTATTTCATGAAATGGGCAATAAGATCTTTGTAGACAATTTTACTGCCAACGAACAAGACTTCGTTTTGTAGCAGCTAGTCACGCAGCGATCTACTTTGTCTAAATGTCGATGATTTTTATCTCATGCCGTAAAACGTATGTCTCAATTATAGTCCAGTTCAGCTGTTTTATCGTTGATCCGAAAGATTCGCAATCGTTGTTACTACCTACTCCTGAAAGTAAACACATAATAACAAAGAAACGTAAGCATTGGTGAACTACATCATCATATTGTTATTTAGAGCCAATTTCACCAATGAAAATAATCGCGATGAGTTCAACTAAACTCAGTTTATGCAAATACAGCGTTCTGATTGGTAGTTTCTCAGCGGCCTCAACCAATCTAAACGCTGTTTGCATATACTGAGTTCAGTTGAACTAATCGCGTTTACTTTCATAGGTGAAATCGGCCCTTACAGAAACTGGCTTAGTTTTTGTAGACCTTTCATTTTCTTTCATATTCTTGCAATGCTTTATGTGACAACCCTACTAGGATTGTCTTTTAAAGCAGTGCAAGAATCTTCTAGAGCACCAACACTAAATATTATGTAGTCCATTCGAAGCACAAAATCAAGAATGATTTATTGTTAATAAGCCCCTCATCCAACACTTACAGAGACCTTAAGGAAAATCCTCGACCACACGTTCACACCATAAAGTCAAAGCGTTCCACTCGCCACACACAAATCACACGTGCAGGCTGCAACTCTAACAAGCCGCCCTTACGTTACGCTGCAGTGCGAAGAGGCCCTTATGTGGCAAATCGTCACCTTACTGTTGAAGTCATGAGAGAGCGACGTGCAGAAGGTCAACTTTTTGCAAGTGTACCCCATTGTTGCGAAGTTCATTACCGCGATGTACGTTACTGCGAAAGTTTACTATGGCGACGTACGTTGTCGCGAAAGGTCATCTAGGAGGGTTGCTGTTATTATTGGACATGACTAACAAATGAGCAAAAATTTTAAGCAAATTTAATTATAATTGAACCAAAGGAACAATAAACATCAACAAAATTCATGTACCTATCTATCTAAGTCAACTTATTAATATTCATATTCTTTATTGTTCACAAAACAAACATATCCAAATACAGAAGCACAACTTATGTACAAAGGCTTAACCAATAATTGGGTTATCTGACAGCAAATAAAATGTGCAATGAAGTGATACATAAATTCTGCAAACGCTCGAGCTTATCAAGAAGTTCCTCAGTCGCATCAAGGACCATCAACCAGGGCTAACTGTTTGATAGTTCTCATGGCCAGCCATGGTGCGGACTTAGTTCCATATGTCACGGTGCAAAGTTGATATTCTTGTAATCTTTCAGCAGGAGTGTTGCGCCATATTATCTTCTGTAGTGGTTGGTGATCTTCAGCTATCCAGATGCATCGGTACATCTTCTCTATGTCAGCGGTGAAAGTGTACTTGTAGGTCCTCCACTTTAGTAAGGTTTTGAATGTCCTTCTGTAGATTTGGACCCTTTTCCAATAAGCTATTTAAACTGTACCCTGTTGTTGTCCTTTGATTTTGTTGATTTTTCTTTTGTTCCATTTACAACTTGTTGTTGAATTTTAATTATGTTGATTTCTCTTTTGTTACAGTCACAAGTATAATTTAGGTTGCTTACAATTTTTGGTCATTTGTTAGTCATGTCCAACAATATCAGCAACCCTGCTAGATAATGTTTCGCGACAACGTACGTCACAATGGTAAACTTTTGCAGAAACCCACATCGCAGTAAAGAACTTTCGTGACAACGTACTTCGCAATGGTAAACTTTCGCAGTAACGTACATCGCAGTAAAGAACTTTCGCAACAACGAACGTCGCGACAGTAAACTTTCGCAGTAACGTACATCGCGGTAATGAACGTCGCAACAATGGGGTACACTCACTTTTTGCTCATCAAGTTCACATACAAGAAGACGCATAACGTTCGCATGACGTAAAACCTGCATTCCCCAAAGGTTTAGGCAGATTTATAGTTTAGGATTATAAACTCACATTTCACTTTCATTTTATAAAAAAGCTCCCATGGGGTGAAACTATCGCTATGAACCGAACACGGATCCTCCACAAGCCTCAAGCCTACAGGCCCATTTCAATAACGTCCATCCTCTGCAAGAGTATGGAACGAGTTCTCAACTCTAAGCTCCTGGCATACCTAGAAGCTAATGACATCCTCAGTGAACGCCAATATGGCTTCCGCCAAAATCGGTCAACTGGGGATCTTCTAGCGTATGCCATACACATCTGGAGTGAGGCCATCGAGAGGCACGGGGAAGCGCTTGCCGTCTCCCTCGACATCTCGAAGGCTTTTGACAGGGTCCGCTCATCTGACCAACTGTGTATTTATGCCGGGGTCCCTCAGGGGTCGGTTCTCTCAGCAACATTGTTCTTGCTGCACATAAACGATCAGCTAAAACCTGGCACCTTTGGGTATGCGGACGACAGCACTGTTGCTGAGATATACGTGTCCGACGTGCGCGCCACTGGACCTCAAATCCAGTCTCTCCGGGAGGCCATGGTTGGGCGCTTGAATCTGTCCTTGAAGGCAGTCTCCGAATGGGGCGATGCCAATCTGGTCAAGTTCAATGCTGCTAAGACCCGGGCGTGTCTTCTTCCCGCTAAAAGGAGTCAATTCCACCCGGCTCCTACTTTCCGAGGTGTAACCGTGCCGATAACGGACCATCTTGAGGTTCTTGGCATAACGTTGACATCGACGCTCAATTTCGGTCCATTCATTGAGGCACAAGCTCAGCTGGCTGCCAAAAAATTGGGAATCCTCGCGAAGGTGAAACGGTACTTCACGCCAGAACAATTGCTCAACTTGTATTAAGCGCAAGTTCGATCATGCATGGAGTACTGTTCTCATCTCTGGGACGGACCTGCCAAGTACCAGCTGGATGCACTTGAGTCGATCGAAAAACGGGCAAAGAGGCTCATTGGCAATGAGGTACTCGTCGAATCTAGGCTCCAGAACCTCGAACATCGGCGCAGATTTTTTGCTCATTCTGTATAGTCTTTGGTTAGTATCGCCATACTGTTGAAGAACTTTGTATGGACTGAACTTTCTACCGACCTTTCTGTTGGCTGGTTACGGTTGGAAATAATGAGCCATGCTTCCAACAGTTAATGGCTTAAGTGTCACCTGAAAGGCCACAAACATGTATAGTTTTACACCCGACTACAGCTGCAATTCTCACGCTCTTTTCTAACGTCTTGAGCTCCACACATACTTGTCTGCCTATTATTTTAATTTGGCGCTATTTTCTTCTCAGTCGTCATTCAAAGGTACTGTAGGCAATATACGTTTAGTGGTATAGACAACGTTGCAACCTCTGTGGTTGCTCTGCTACTTATTAAGCCAACCAACATTCAATACATCTTATATAACTACCGACACAATATAGAAGCACCTCTACCTAACCCTCTCGGAAAATACAAGCGTGAAAGTTATGTTATGTTACCGACACAACTGTCTATAAACTACCTTCTTGATAGTTATAATACTTAATACACAAACTTGTATGGCTTAACGAGGAACATTGTTAACGCACTAACAATATTGATGAAATCCTTGTCAAGAATGTTCTCGAAGTTTCAAACATGTCTAATTATGAAATCTGAGCTTCGATACTCATTTTGTAGAGCTTCACCTTCTATAAGAACCCCCTTCCTCATCCCATTGATCATTAACATTTCGTTTGTAACACCCGGGGGGTTAGGCAGATGTCTGCAGGCGACATGTGACACATTTTGCCTTTTATGTGTTTTATTACGTCACATGTAAGACGCCGATCACTATAACAGTCAGAAAATCGTCAATACTAATTCATGAACCTGACACATGAAGCCACTGGATGCTATGCAAGGCCATGCTGGTCTGTCGATGGCACTCGTAGCCTCAACCTGTCTGAAACAAAGCGCCTTTGTCAGTGACACGACGACCACTATACGGAAGCGTGAAAGTGATCGTGCCTTTGAGTTATTTAGGTTACTATGCCAATATGTCCTTCGGTTGTGTAGGTTTAGGTACAATGGAAGATAATTTACCGAGAATGTTCGGGACATAATCAACCGATAAGTAATATCCCCACTGTCTATAGGAAGCAGTGAACCGTAGGGCCCACCACGCAAACCCATTGTTGATTGATGGATGTATCTTCAAATTATTGGTTCTAGGATAATATGCATCGTTTCCTTTACCGCTTCAAGAGTGATGAATATCAAACCGTGTTACATAGAGCAAATTGCCTGTGTGAGCTTGCAAAAGGCGATCAAGAAATAAATACCTTTATGAGTAAGGAACTATGTTGATATAACAAGCGTTCGATATTTTTCCAATGTGGGACAAAGGCCTTTTCTATGAGAAGGAATCAGCCGAAATCTACAACGCAGGACCAGTGCATGTTGGAGACGCCCTCACGCCCCTAGGCACCGCAGGAGACGCCCCGGGCGTCGGGAGTCGCGAGCCGATTCCCGGCCACCGTAGGCGCGGGCTTGCGGACGGAGAGTAATGGGTAGCTCGCCGTCCGATAAGGACCAAGCCCGAGTTTACGGCGCGTAGTGTTCCACGCGCGCCTCAAAGAGATGTCAGCAAAGTGACGGGGTCCGACAGGGCCGATGCCTGTCTGGGTCGCGGATAAATTTGAAAGAGAGTTACCGCGGCCCTGGCACAAGCAACTGAAGGAACACGGGTGGGTTTTAGTCAGTAAAAGTCTGACATGCCCTCCCGCTTCACCCAGAGCGGGAGAAGTCATCGGATGATTTCCCACCCAAAAAAAAAAAAAAAAAAAAAAGGACCAGTGCATGTTAATGGATAAGATAAAGTGCCGCAAACTACATAATAATTTAAATTCATTAATGGTGTTGCCACACCCTATATTATATCGTGCTTTTGATAGGCTCGATGGATGGCGCTAGTTCCCGCGCACCTTTGTGGAACAAAACGCCTTTGTCAGTGGCCACGAACGGCGGCGTCCATAGTAAATGGGGCATGGAGCTCTGAAAGTGAGTGGCTGCTATGGCGCCTTCTTTGTTGTTGATTCTGTTTAGTTTTGTTTATGTCTTAGGATATTATTATTTTTAGGTATTGCTGTTGTGCTTGCTGATTTTATTAGTTTCACTTCGGTTTGATATCGTCAGTTTTCTAAACTCATATTTTTAAAAGTGGTATTTTTTTTGATAGTATGTTTATACGTTCGTGTCGTGATGGCCCAGTGGCTAAGACCTCGCCCCTCGTGCTTGAGATCGTGGGTTCAAATCCGGGCAAGTACCAATGTGTCTTTTTCAAATTCATATGTACTTCCTAAGTTTAACTTGGACTTCACAGGCAACCGTGAAGGAAATTAACGTGAGGGAACCTGGACTTATTAGTTAATGTAATTAATGTAAGTCTAAAATAGCCAAGTCGGAGGCCTGTGGAGTGCCCAGAGGTGGCTATATTAACACTGACACCAAAGGTGGCCATAAAAATGAAAAAAAACGCTCGTATAACAAAATCTCTAGAGGTTTTATTATTTTTTCGATGATTGAAAGTCAGTATTCGCCGAAGGCTGATGCTCGATGATCTCAGTAGAGTTTCCTAAAGAGTGGGTCTTAAAATTAATGTGGAAAACCAAGGGCATTGTAAATGCCCTTGTTACACCCACTCCTATTAAGATCATAGACTCTACACTCGAAGTTGTAGACGATTATGTCCACCTAGGACAAACGCTCCAGTAGGGTAGGTTTTTCTTCGAGAAAGAGGTCAACCGCCGAAGCCAACACGGCTGGGCGGCGTAAGTTGCGCGGTATCTTCTTATCCAATTTACCGCAGTGTCTCGAGACAAAAGTCTTTTACCAGTGTGGGTTGGCAGTAATTATCTATGGGACCGAGATGTGGTCACCCAAAGGGAAATAGAGAGGGCTATGCTCGGAGTTGCCTTACGTGATCGCATCAGAAATGAGGATATCCGCAGGAGGACTGCGAACCGGAAGACGATGCGTAGGAAGACCTCCCACTAGGTGGACCGATGACCTGGTTAAGGTTGCGGGAATGCGTTGGATGCGAGACGCACGGAATCGGTCTATGTGGCGACGCCTGGGGAAGCCCTATGTCCAGCAGTGGACGTCTTTTGGCTTAAATGCTGATGATGATTCCCCGAAGGGTCAGGCAGAGGTGAACTTAAAGTCCTTAATCCTGAATAAAAATTAACATGTCTGTCTGAATAGAACACGATAGCGAAGCGAAATGAGAATTTGACAACGCAAATTCACATTTATAGGCATATTCATATATCATAGGCAAGTTTTAGAGAGCAATTTTATAATTAATAGTTGGCCTGTCTTTCGAGTCTAGAATAGAATATTCTTTATTGTACACCAAACATGATTAAAGCTACATGTCTTTTTTATAGTTCGTTCAATCCACGAAGACGCGCCCCACCAATTTTATTATTAGTCTATTCTTCTTCTTTATATTATTATAATGAATAGTCTATTCATTGTAGTGTGCGTGTGCACTCATAGGTAATTAGTGTGTACCGATAACACTCAAACATTGACGGAAGCTTGCACACATATACAATAAACGGTTAGGAGGAATAGTGGTGGGGCGCGTCTTCGTGGATTGAACGAACTATACATGAAAACTTCTATAACAACACCATCGACAAACCCAAATATTATTACCCCAAACATACATCGTGATCAATCCGGTGTGTAGTGCTCAATTTGCATAGAAATAGCTAGCAGACGCGAGTCCAATGGAGTTAGTGAAGTGCTCTCCAACGTCAGACCGGGTGCAGCTACCGGCAGATAACGTCTTCCAGGATTGGTGAAATGTATGCGCAGATTCAAATAGGAAATGAATGTTGTTAAGGAGAATTTGATTCAGTGTTAGTGGAAATGCCCTAGAAGTACAAACACTAATCTCATCGGTGAAGTTGTTCAGATAGGCCAGGTACGCAGGCATTGGCATACATGCAGGACGAATATGAGTATATTCGACCTGCGTGTATGACCAGATTTATAAACTTAAACGAAGTAAAAGGAATTTACAATGGTCGTAGCAGGTGGCGTGCTCAGTTTCTTTGAAAAAAGGCGTCAGTACGTAGTTAAGTAATTTAAGTGAAATTAAAGGAAAGTTGCATAAGCTACACAACCGATATAAAGCAAAGAAACACACACATCCATAAATATATAATATAATGTATGCTTATATATATACAAAATATAAAAAATAAAGATATATAAAAAATATAAAAACAAAAAAATATGATGAACTCTCAAAGACCTAAGAATTAAATTAAGATTAAATGTGTAGGAAGTAGGAGCAAAACTGTAATTTAGCTCAAAAATAAATAAATAATGTAAGCTCTATAATACAATTTGCTGTTTACGCTTTACGCTGGTAACAGCAGCGGTGAAAAACCATGAGGAAAATTGTAGAATAAATAGAGAATTATCCTGATCAGTATTTTTTCATCCAGAACAGGTGATGCAAGCCTTTAAATTCCTCATTAAGTATATAACACCTATGATATGGTACAGGATGAATGGTGATAATTTTTTGTCACACACATCACATCATCAGCCTATTAATGTTCCCACTGCTGGGACACAGGTTTCTTCTCTGTGAGAGGGAATGGGCCGTAATCCACCACGCGGGCCCAATGCGGATTGGTGGATGTCACATGTCTTCGAATTTTTGGTTCTAGGACATGCCGGTTTCCTCACGATGTTTTCCTTCACCGTTTTGAGAGCAGTGGTGATGAAATAATTTACACAAAGTAAAGCGCCTACCTGGGCTCGAACCCAAGACCAACTTGTAAGTCGCGGCCGATACCACTGGTCCACCACTGCTCAATTTTTTGTAAATTGGTTAAAAATTACACTTTTTACACGTCAATTTTTTTTGACAATTTTAACGAGATTAGTGCAATATTTGCTAGCTGACTACTCTGAGAACAAACACCGAAACAAACTTAGATCAGACATCACACTATAATAACACTAATATTATAAACGCGAAAGTTTGTGAGTGTGTGTTGTTGTTTGTTCCTATTTCACACCAGAACGGCTGAACGGATTTGAATGAAATTTGGCTCAGAGATAGATTATAGTCAGAAATAGCACATGGATACTGTTTATTCCGGGCGGCAATATGTTCCCTCGGGATAATGTTCGATTTTCACGCGGGCGAAGCCGTTGACAGAAGCTAGTCTAATAATGATTCTCACCACTACACACAAAAGTGTAACGCTATTAACAACAAAAAATTTAAATCAGCCAAATGCGAGTTAGACTCGCGCACGGAGGGTTCCGTACCATTATCGCAAAAAACGGCAAAAAAAAACACGTTTGTTGTATGGGAGCCCCACTTAAATATTTATTTTATTCTGTTTTTAGTATTTGTTGTTATAGCAGCAACAAACATACATCATCTGTGAAAATGTCAACTGTCTAGCTAACACGGTTCATGAGATACAGCCTGGTGACAGACGGACAGACATACAGACAGACGGATCCTGGAGTTTTAGTAATAGGGTCCCATTTTCACCCTTTGGGTACGGAACCCTAATAAAAAACCAGCCGGTCGCCAAAGTGAATTCTTGAAGGAACCCGTCCTAAGTACAGCGACTGATGTATACCTCCATTACTCGTACAATGTACATACAAAATGTAACTATTGACCCAGTTAGCGTCAGGGCTGGCATGCACAACATTAGGCTGCTTTGCCACCTGAGATGTGTCATAATGCGTTGCTATGGATGCGTTTGATATCCACCAATCATTGAATTGGTCCACTTAGCATAGCAATGGTGAGAACGGGTACAACTAAGCTATTTTTTACAAGCTTTTATTTAACTCGCAATGTAAAGTGTGTTCAGATCAAATCTTATCCACCGATTAAGATAAAATTTTGCATACACATTTAGTTTGGATGGCAATGCATGGTTAGTTAAGTGACTCATATGGCGGACGGCCCAAGATGGCGCACTAGTTATTTTGTTGTGCACTGCCATGATATGGGTATAAATGAAAGGGTTTGCTGAGAAGAAAACGAAAAAAAGACTTAATGAATAATTTTATTAGATTTAAGTATGTATACGTGCTGGGACCTATGAATGCACGAATGGTATAGATATGTGCAGAGAAGAGTACCTGCAATGGGCGCGCGTTTGTCACAGCCGTTCCCTTTACCTTTCCTACTGTATGTCGATGCACCGCATAATTCGAGCTGCGCATCTTCCTCGCACAGCAACCTCGCGGCGGCACATCTTCATAGCACATCTTACTCGCTCCGCTACACAGATTAGCATTTGTGGAAACGGACACCATATTAGTTCCCTAACTTAGCTTTTACATCCTCGCAAAGCTGCATAGCACATACCATCATATTAGCTGGTGGAAAGGTACCCTTACATGTAACCCAGGTTAAGCGCACTTTAATTAGCTACCCGCGTTTTGGCGAAAATATTTTTAAGTGTTGTTGTATGTGCCATTTGTGTAAACGGCGGAAATTGTGCAGCCGTGCAGTTGTGGTCTTTATTACTGTTTGGTTACAGTGTGGGTATGAACAGTGTACAGCGTGAATGCTGTTTATTTCGCTTTTTGTAAATTAAGTTTTGCTACAAAGTTTGATTCTGCAACAGTAATATTTTGGCTAAAAAAGTATTTTGCTATGAACAGGACCAGCAATATGTTTTTCATCTTTAAGTATATTTTTGCATGGGGCGAAACTAATGTGATGTGACTGCGCGTCGTCCATCTCTCACTTAAAAACCCAGTTATTAAGTCTTGAGTTTTCTCTTCTCTATTTTTTTTTGCCTGTCTTCTTTCATACTTATTTCTAAGCCATGTAAAACAGGATTTCCAACCTCTAATCACGGTCTCATCATTATCATCACTTACAGTTCCTCTTCACCCATAGCTGGACGCCTTTTAATTGTCAATTTCCAATTTCCTGTGACAACTGACAACTTCAAACAACTTAAAATTTTTGTATAAGGTTCATATTTGGATTGCGCAAATATGACCATGTTTCCGAATTTCGTGTAAAGCTCAAGTGGTTGCCAATTCGCCTTCGCCGGAATGCTCATATTCTTTCTCTTTTGTTTAATGTGCTCTTTACTCCTTCCACCCCTCTTTACCTGAAGGATCGTTTTCAATTTATCTGCGATTCCCACACAAAATCTCTAAGGTCATCAGATAACTTGCGACTTAAAATGCCAGTGCATTCCACAACTTTCATGGATAAATCTTTTACTGTCCAGGCTGCTCGTCTGTGGAATGCATTGCCTGACTCAATAAAACGTGCTCAGTCGTTGCCTGTATTTAAAAAACTTGTCAAAGAATATTACCTGTCGCTGTGTTTGTGCTCTTGGTTTTTTGACATAATGTGCTATGGTTGTTGTACATCATTTATTTTTATTGCTTATATATTAAGTATGTATGTATTTATGTATCTATTATTTAGCATATGTATGTATTTTCTATTTTTGTTTTTAGTAACTATTATTGTATAAATATTATGTTCATTGTTGGTATTGTCGCACCACTGACAACCCCATGTCATGTCCAGGTAATCTCTGTCCATTCCAGGTTGCCTGGAAGAGATCGCGGAATGCGATAAGGCCGCCCATTGTATGTTTTTTAGTATTAAGTTTCTTTTTCTTGTTTATTATGGTGTAAAATAAAGACAAGGCAAAGACAAAGACAAAGATAGTTTTTATTTCAAGTAGGCCACCAAGCGGCACTTTTGAACGTTAAATTTTACAAATAATAATAGTTGATTCTACCGTGCATTCGGAAAGTAGCTTGTAATGGAGAAGAATGCACAAGAAACTCCATACTTACTCTTTTAAAAAAAAAAAACTTTTTACAATATTTAGGTACATAAGTACATACCTTGATGAATGAAATTGAGTTTATACAATACAAAATATATTTATACAGACTTCAGAAGGTCCAACAATAATTCAAAACAATAATGTTCTGCATATCACTTGTTTTTGCGCCCTAGTGGCTGTGGAGCAGGACTAGCATTTAGCCAAGCATTTTTATCATTGATGTAATCCCCCAACTTATAATATGCCAGCCTGCATAGTGTGCGTTTTATACAAGTTTTAAATTTCGTCTCATTCAGTTCAAGAATGTGTGGAGGAATTTTATTGTAACATTTTGTACAGTATCCCATGAAAGATGAGGCTACTTTAGCCAGTCTGAAACCTGGTTGAACTAATTGGTCCCTATTTCTAGTAACATAATTATGTCTGTCGCCGTTTTTACTAAAAAGATGTAAAGTGTATGTAAATAAATATTTTTTTTTTTTTTTTTTTTTTTTTTTATCAGAGTTTATGAAGAATTATTATTCTCGGTAGCCCTGTGAGCATCATAATTCCGCAGCCCTCGTGGCGAGATATCGAGAGGTTCGGCATCGAGTGATCGCCGGCCGCGGCTCGAGTTCGATACTCCGGCTGCTGCTGCAAATTCTTCACAACTACCCACTACTCGATACCTAAGTTTTTGTCGAGAATACACGAGTGGCCCAGATTATTGTTACTGCTATTGGAGAATGTGAATAGTCAAATAAGAATGTTGGTGCAAAATTTTATGTTTGTACAGTTCATGTTTGATATTCTGTCAAGGTTGGATGATTGATCAAATAGTTTCATACCTTCATAAAGGTAATTAACACTTTTTTAACCGACTTACCAAAAAGGAGGAAGTTCTATGTTCGACATTATGGACTTTTTTTTTTTGTGTATGTTCACCGATATCTCAATCACCCATCAATTATGGACCGATTTTGAAAATTCTTTTTTTATTTGAGAGAGTATGTACCGAAATTGGTCTCATTTTAATTTGGTGAAGATTTGATAAAGAAATTTGGATATATACAACGGAACTCTTCAATAAATAACGGCAAATCTCTCGTGATTGCTGCAATCACATGTCTGTTCTTTGTTTATACCATTTCATAACATAACATCACGCCAGTACGCTCTTAAGGGGTACGCAGATCTCGTATTTCACCGGTCATGTTCAAATTTCATGATATTCGGTTAATCTATTCTGGCGTTATAGGTTACTAAACAACTTGCCTATTAGGTAGGTGACAACTAAAAAGTGAAAAATAAAAAACTTTTTTGCAAAAAAAATCTACCGACTTCCAAATAAAAAGTACAAAGTGAAAAATAAAGTTATTTTTCACTTGTAGTTTTTTAAAAACGGTTTTTTAGTTTTTTGAAAAAAGTTGTTTATCTCCATAAGTTATAATTTGAAGCTGAGTATTTCAGAGTCTAATTTAACCTGAAAACCTGCCAAATTACATCAAGGAAATGTTTCACATGTTCTCAACTCCAAATACTCAATTCAGAAACTGCCACAAATAGTTTTGCCTAATTAAGCACTTTGTTAAGACTACGTGACTCTACAAAGATCAATAAATTCAACCTCAATTAAATTTACACAGATGTAATGTTGAAAAAAAGTATCAGCAAGATTATAAGATAAATGAAAAACCTGATGACAATTTTATTTTATCCCAAAACCCTTTGCAGAGTAAGCAGAAACTCCAAACCCGACAAAGCGTCGTCTAAGGTCCTTAACGACATCGCCTGATGAAACTAATTATACTCGTTAATTATCGGCTTTTGTTCCAATTGTTAGAAGCCGTTCTATTTTTATTATTTTATCTTCGTACTCAGCTGTATAGGCGAGTTCCGGTCTATAAAACAATGCACTGATTATAATATTAAGCTATCAGGTATTTCACTGCCAAAAATAATGGATAAGAAAAAAAAAACAGACTAAGTACAGGATAAGATCAATAGGAATCTTCACAATTAGTTTAATGTCAACACTACGCTCCTGGCATACCTAGAAACTAACGATATCCTTAGCGACCGCCAATACGGCTTTCGCCGAAATCGGTCTACTGGGGATCTTCTAGCGTATGCTATTCACATATGGAGTGAGGCCATCGAGAGGCATGGGGAAGCGCTTGCCGTCTCCCTCGACATCTCGAAGGCTTTCGATAGGGTCTGGCACGAAAGCCTTATTGGTAAGCTTCCTTCATTCGGTTTGCCCGGTGGTCTGTGTGATTGGATTGCAGACTTCCTGAGAGATCGGTCCATTCGAGTGGTTATCGATGGCTGCTCGTCGGACCAATTGGATATTAATGCCGGGGTCCCTCAGGGGTCCGTACTCTCAGCAACATTGTTCTTGTTGCACATTAACGATCTGCTGAAGCCCGGCACCTTTGGGTATGCAGACGACAGCACTGTTGCTGAGAGATTCTTGTCCAACGCGCGTGCTACCGGGCCTCAGGTCCGGTCTCTCCGGGAGGCCATGGTGGAGCGCTTGAACTTGTCCTTGCAGGCAGTTTCCGAATGGGGCGATGCCAATCTGGTCAGGTTTAATGCTGCTAAAACCCAGGCGTGTCTTTTTTCCGCTAAAAGGAGCCAATTCCACCCGGCTCCTACTTTCCGTGATGTAACCGTGCCAATAACGGACCATCTTGAGCTTCTTGGCGTTACGTTGACATCGACTCTCAATTTAGGGCCATACATTGAGGCAAAGGCTCAGCTGGCTGCCAAAAAGTTGGGGATCCTTGCGAAGGTGAGAAGGTACTTCACGCCGGAACAGCTGCTCAACTTGTATAAAGCGCAAGTTCGATCGTGCATGGAGTACTCATCTCTGGGATGGATCTGCCAAATACCAGCTTGATGCACTAGAGTCGATCGAAAAGCGGGCCAAGAAACTCATCGGTAATGAGGCACTGGTCAAGCCAAAGCTCCAGAGCCTTGAACATCGTCGCCGAGTTGCCAGTTTGTCGGTATTTTATCGGTTACATTTCGGGGAGTGTGCGATGGAATTACATGATTTAATTCCGCCCAGCCCGTTCCATCATCGGACTACCAGACGTACGGCGATGCGTCATCGGTACATGGTGGCTATCCCACCCATACGCACAAAACGTTTTGGGGACACTTTTATTATGCGTACAGCTAAAGAGTGGAATTCCCTGCCGGAATCTGTGTTTCCCGATAGCTACAATCTAGGCTAGGTTTCTTCTAGGCAAGCGTGCTCTATCGTCGACCACATCATCGCTTACCATCAGGTGAGATAGTGGTCAAGCGCAAGCCTACAGATAATAAAAAAAAAAAAAAAAAACTTTTCTTTTTTATTTATCGACTAGCTGTTCCCCGTGGCTTCGCTCCTGTGGATCACCCCACAGGACCCGTTTTCGGGATTAAAAAGCCTATGTCACTCAAGAATGATGTAGCTTTCTATTGGTGAAAGATTTTTTTAAATCGGTCCAGTAGTTTCGGAACCTATTCGGTACAAACAACACACACAAAAAAATCTAGTATAGATAGGCTCGCGTTTGACCACTATCTCGCCTGATGTTAAGCGATGATGTTCAAAGACAAAGACAAAGACAAAGATATTTATTTCAAGTAGGCCACCAAGCGGCACTTTTGAACGTTAGGTACATTAAAATTTACAAGTTATAAAAGTTGATTCTACCGTGCATGCGGAAAGTAGCTTGTTATGGAGAAGAATGCACAAGAAACTCCATACTTACTCTTTTAAAGAAAATGTTTTTTTACAATATTTAGTTACATAAGTACATACATTAATAAATTCACATATGTGAGGAAAATGCACCCAGAATAGCACTACACACTATACTACGTACAGGCATAAAGTAATAAAAGTACTCACACATGTACAGTGCAGTTATATAATAGATGCTAGAAAAGCATTAACATCCGAAGCAGTTAAGTTATGACCAATCACAACTGACGGCGTCCGTTCACGAACATGACGCATGAATGGCACCACCCAGCTCAACCATAATGAAGGGAACCGGATGATCCAACACACGCGCCACCATCAGAGAGACATTTGAGAGAGCATGACACACTCAACTGCCAGGGCACACACAAGTCAACGAACGACACACAGGTACAGTAGATTTACAGTTGGGTACATAGTACTCACACACGTGCCGTGCAGTCATACAATACTAAGGAAATTGAGTTTATACAATACAAATATATTCATTCAGTCTACAGCAGTTCCAACAATACTTCAAAACAATAATGTTCTACATATCACTTGTTTTTGCGCCCTAGTGGATGTTGAGCAGGAATAGCATTTAGCCAAGCATTTTATCAGTGATGTAATCCCCCAACTTACAATATGCCAGCCTGCATAGTGTGCGTTTTATACAAGTTTTAAATTTCGTCTCGTTCAGCTCAAGAATGTGGGGAGGAATTTTATTGTAACATTTTGTACAGTACCCCATGAAAGATGAAGCTACTTTTGCCAGTCTGAAACCTGGTTGAACTAATTGGTCCCTGTTTCTAGTAACGTAATTATATGATGATGTAAATTCTTTCTCACGTTCATGATGTTTTCATAAATATATTGACAAGGAACCGTCATGATGTTAATGCCCTTAAACAGTTCCCTTAGAGAATCGCGCCGGCGAAGATAATATATTGATGTGCTCTACGGTGAAGCACGCTTGTCTAGAATTAACACATTCACTCTTTTTAAATTTTATTTTTATTTCATGCTTTTTAAACTACATATAATATAAGTAGTAGTAGACCCGCTTCAATCGACAATCTATCGAAACACACGATACACGATATCTTGCTAAAAAACCCAGATTCAAAGAGTAAAATACTAAATCAAAATCGGTTCATCCGTTTAGGTGTTATGATGCCACAGACAGACACACAGATAAACAGATAGACAGCAACACAGAAGACACCAGCACACGTGAAACTAATAACACTCCTCTTTTTCCGTCGGGGGTTAAAAACATAAAATAAAAGTCACTTATACTTCTTTATTTCGTTTCAACGATGCACTTAATGCTGCTCTCAAAAACGGTGAAGGAAAACATCGTGAGGAAACCGGCATGTCCTAGAACCAAAAATTCGAAGACATGTGACATCCGCCAACCCGCACTGGACCCGCGTGATGGATTACGGCCCATTACCTCTCACAGAGAGGAGGCCTGTGTCCCAGCAGTGGGAACATTAATAAGCTGATGATGTGTGATGTGATACAGTTCATCAAACTGTTTGGGCCCAGTTAAAAGACTACATAAATAGCAGCGTCAGAAGCGTTGATTATGTCATCTAGGGTGCAAAGTGAATAGACGTTAGTTAAATAGTCTGATTGTTGACTCCAATGGGTGAACTGTCTGAGGAATGATATGGAAGCAAAAAGTCAGTGATAGCTTCACGGTGGACAGGACGGTATGAAAGAAGAAAACAAGTTGCACCGACCCCAAATAACATGGCACAAGGGCAGGAAGATGATGATGATTTATTACTCCAATTCTATTCGTCATTTAGTTTACAAAAAAACGTAAAATAACTATTTCACAGACAAACTCAGCAACTCAATACATTACAATCAAGCTGGGAAATAAGGCTAAAAATACGAAACACACTTTTATTAACGATTAGAGCACGCCCGACTTTTGTTCATCCTTAGTTCACAAACTGTTGCGTTCCTTTCGCTGCGGCATCATGGCGGAATTTGTTGGAATTAACTCGAAGACTACATGAAAAGAGTATGGAAATAGATAGAAATGAGGTGTGTTTAACTTTGTCTGTGTCAATTAGACGCACAGATTACTGATATGTATCAGACGTATGAGGGTGAATAATAATTATTGTAGCCTATATTTGTGAGCTTAAATCGGAACTACGCATTTGTTGTGATAATATAATCATTACTAGCTGCCACCCGCGGCTCTATCCGCTTGGAATAAGCACTGCCTCAATATCTTACTTAATTATAGCCTATGCGTTACTCTGTTATATAAGCTATATTAATGTAAAGTTTCATCAGAATCCGTACATTAGTTTTTGCGCAAAACAGTAAAAAACATCCATACTTACAAACCTTAACATTTTTTATATTAGAAGGATTATAATCAAAATTATGCGGTTGTAGCTACTTGAGTGTACACGTTCAGCTTCAACTTTTATACGAATTTGGCCACTTTGCTCCCTAAACAAAATAAATTTTCATAGTCCCTTAACAACTCAAACACCCCATTACAACAGCCGGGTAAAAAAGTTCTATGCGAAAAATTCGCCTATTATACACAACGATTGAATTAAAAATGAATTTAAAATAGTCCGCGTTGTCACATTTAGCGGGAAATTAAATACTTTCAACGGCCCACCAACTCAACTTTTGATAGAAAAAGTTGGCGTAGGGGGCGAGAGTGATAAACACAATTAAGGATCTTTCTCAGTCGATCGGGCTGAAACTTTTTAAATTCCCTACAACTAACCTTCAGGGGGCACCTTTATTAATCAGGAACTCAATTAAATATATTTTTCACGCCAGTCTGAGTACATTTTTGTTTACTTAAAGGGGATGTCCGGTATGGAGTCGGATTTACATATTTTGATGAGGGGTGGTGCAAATAAGGCCGAATGAGTTGCTACGCTCGAAGGGAAATGAAAGAGGGAAGTTTTGAAGGCCGCACAGTATTTTGTTAAGCATTCGTAACTAAGTGTATCAACGTTATTCTAGGTTTAACTTATGTGAGTGGGAATGGTAGCATTTTTTTTTAACCATAACATTATTTAGTATGTGTTTTCTGTTTGGATGATTGTTGGTTTTACGAAAGATCAAAATATTTTATGATTAATGATACAGGCACTTGCCTAAGACTAAAATTATTTGTGACCTAAGTGTGTGTGTCTCGTTGGTCTTGTGGTTACAAGCGCAACTGCTAAGTATGAAGTCCTCGGCTCGATTTCCGGATTGACTTCAGTAATGTGTGTTATTGTGTTTTTACATCTCGAACTTTCAGTAGCAGCCAGGGGAGTGACCATACGCTCTTAGAGCAAGATTATTTTGAGTGTGCGGAAGGGACAGATGTATATGACTTGTATACATCTTTCCCTTTTTTACAGACGAACTATGATAGTTTAGACACGTCAGGGTACGGGGGCTGGAGTTAGGACATGTGCTCAGTTTGTGTTTAATATTTTGTTTATTTCTCGTGTCTCATGTGCGGGTCACAAATAAATATTTTTCTTTCTTCTTTTTTTTTTTCTTTAAGTTTTTGGAAATTGCCTCGCCCCCAAATATGGGCCTTAAAAAAACATAAGTGAGAAATGAAGGTGTATTTTAAGTGCATCGATAAACCCTTTAGGAAATGTAGGCGCGATTTTATATACCTAAGTAGGTAACAAGACCGTGACCTACTTAAGTATATATACTTACGCAAAAAATTAAGGAGAAAATATGAAGGTATTACCTACCTTATCACCATATACAACATGAGGAAAAGTATGCGAGGTTTTCCTTGCATTAGGATTATAACACCTTGCCCTGGCAGCACCTGTTAAAAACAAGAGAATCTATGTGAGAAAAAATCTATAGCGAGCCCAGGGCCGTTGGAATTAATCACTGTGTTTAAACTGACTTTAAAAAATGGTTACCAGGAAGAAGACTTAAAAAACTCCTATTTTTAGAAGGAAGGTTGGTAAAATAAAAAAAGTCTTAATTTGTTAAAAAACGTGATTTAACAGGCTATAATTTGGTGTAAGTATCGATCAAAATCGTATTGGCTAGGCGTTTTTTATCAGTCAAACATGATTGGTGCATAATTATGTGCGCGGATAGCCAAAGATAGTAACATACTCAGATTCTGCCAGACAATATCACCCATCGTCTTATTTAATTACCCAGCTCTCTGCAATTCTGCAAGTCCAGTACATTTGCCTTGAGGCACTCCATTTGATTCGATTTGCCATTCTATGGAGCTGTTAATGCACACTGGACACACTTAGATCAATGTTAATAGACCGGGCGGCTGAAATTGGATTGGCTTACTTCTGCCAGCTTTATTTATTTAAATACACTTTATTGTACACCATATTAAACAAGAAACTTAATACTAAAAATGTACAATGGGAGGCCTTATCGCATTCCGCGATCTCTTACAGGCAACCTGGAATGGACAGAGATTACCTGGACATGAATTGGGGTTGTCAGTGGTGCGACAATACTAACATTGAACATAATATAAATACAATAATACTTACTAGAAACAAAAATACATACATGTGCTAAATAATAGATACATAAATACATACATACTTAAAATATAAGCAATGAATATAAATGATTGACGACAATCATAGCACATTATGTAAAAAAACCAAGAGCACAATCACAGCGATAGGTAATGTTCTTTGACGAGTTTTTTTTAAATACAGGCTACAACTGAGCACGTTTTATTGAGTCAGGCAATGCATTCCATTAAAGTTGTGGAATGCATTGGCATTTTAAGTCGCAAGTTATCTGATGACCTTAGAGATTTCGTGTGGGAATCGCAGATAAACTGAAAACGATCCTTCAGGTAAAGAGGGGTGGAAGGAGTAAAGAGCACATTAAAGAAAAGAGAAAGAATATTAGCATTCCGGCGAAGGCGAATTGGCAACCACTTGAGCTTTACACGAAATTCGGAGCTTTATAAATAAATAACTGTTTTATTGATCAAAAAGTACAGCTGGTGAGAAAAACAAAACTTATACAGTTACAAGCAAGATATACAAGGTTATGAAAGTACAGTGTAATGTTAAGTTAAATTTTGTAAAAATTAATAATGAACGAACTTAATTTTTGTGAGTGTGTATGTGTGTGTGCATGTATGTACGTATGTATGTGGTGGATTTATGTGCGTGGTGCATGTGCTAAGTTATGTAGGTTAATATTAATTCTGTGTGATCATGGTCTTGTTCAAGTAGCCACTCTAAATTTTTGTTTAATTTCCCAAATTGTCAGATCAAGTATGTTTAGGTGATTTTGATTTTTCTGTAGATGAGAGAGCTCAGAATAAGATACTCATGTTTGGTAAAGGCTGTTCTATGAGGAGTACTCGGAAGGATAAAGGTGCGTTTTTATCAGTTGGAAGGAGGAAGGGATGAATGTTTTTTAAGGACTGAGTAGAGTACAATGAGCTGTACTCTGAGAACTTTACATTCGGAATACAGTTGAGTTGTTGGGTATCTGTAGGGCTTTTTGATCATTACTTTAAGTATAGCTCTCTGCGCTCTCTCTAGTTTGAGAAGGAATGTTTTACGTGCTTCTTCCCACACCATAATGAAATATCCTATTACCAATTGACACATGCCAAAGTTTACATTTAAGTTTACAGGCCATTTTTAAGTGTCGAGATTAGCGGATTCTCTCAGGGACTCAAATATATGTAAGAGACGGAGGGTTCTGATGGTGAGAGTATCAATTTGTTTATCCCATTTGTTTGGTAACTAAAAACTTAACTAGATATTTAACGTGTTCTGGTAAGATTAGGACCAGAACACAACGTGGGCGAAGTAGAAACCTTTGCCTGCGGGATAGTCGAAAATTATCCCATGGGAAGGTACTATACATCGTACTACCATAGTCTACCAGTGTTCCAATCAGACCAAGCGTTAGGTCTTGATTGATTAACAAACATCCAAACGTGTACATTTATAATACTACTAGCCACCCGCGGATCTGCCCGCGTGAAGTTTGAACTTTTTTTCTTTTTTTTTGAACTTACCCTAATAATTTGGTAAAATTGCAGCTTGTGTGTTATTCTTCTAAAGTTTAAGCAAAAGCCATTCAGTAGGTTTTGCGTGAATGAGTAACAAACTTCCAAATATAAACTGGTTTTCAAATTCATACTGTTATTCGGAGTAATTTAGGATTTCAATTTAATATTTCACTTACCTTAGTAACAGAAATGTGTTGCTATGGAGCTTGTGGTGTGATAATAGTAGGCGTATTTGTAACGATGACGCACTAGAACTTATTTTCAGTCTGACATCCTAATTTTGTAATCAAATGCCCACCCACTTGTCGTTTACCAAATGAGTGGAAATTTTATACTTACGCAATAGAAAATCTGATAAGAATACTATAGTTTGGTGACTTAGGATTTGTATAAGAACTCAGCTGATCCATCATATTAGGTGAAACAATACTTTACTAAGCCAAGTGCTGTTTTGGCCCTAACCTTAATTTCTTCTACACGATTTTTTTTATCATCTTTAGGCTCTTGTTTGACCATTATCTAATCTGGTGGTAACCGATGACGTGGTTGACGGTGTAGCACGCTTGCCTAGAACTATTCTATTCACTCTTGACTTAAAGAACCCTAGATTTTAGCTATCTCCGGCAGGAAGAGTAGGTAGATGACTAAAAAAACCTATTTAGTCCATCAGTTATACCTAAAAATATTGGACATGTATTTATTTTTATCTATTGCCACGTAAACAAAAAAATACGACAATACTGTGCGTGTGACGTCACGATGTACTACACTTTATACTAACAAAGTGACGTCACAAGCCCCCCACTCCTGTTCTTTGATGCGCTATATCTTTATATTTTTTAATTTATTTGATAATCTCACTAAATAGAATTATCATTTTTCTACCCAGGAAACATCCCCATCATTATTGTGGTTTTTTTCATCGTGTGTTTTTATACTAACAAAGTTACGTCACAAGCCCCCACTCCTGTTCTTTGATGCACTATATCTTTATATTTTTTAATTTATTTGATAATCTCACTAAATAGAATTATCATTTTTCTACCCAGGAAACATCCCCATCATTATTGTGTTTTTTTTCATCGTGTGTTTTTTACTAACAAAGTGACGTCACAAGCCCCCACTCCTGTTCTTTGATGCACTATATCTTTATATTTTTAATTTATTTGATAATCTCACTAAATAGAATTATCATTTTTCTACCCAGGAAACATCCCCATCATTATTGTGGTTTGTTTCAACGTGTGTTTTTTTTTTATCGTTAACATGACGACTGATTCGACTGTAGTGGAAACATACTCCACTTGCTAAAGGTTTTTTAGGCCTATATCCCAATATAGGTCTACAAAAACCTATATAGAAGTTTTGTTTTGTTTTTCTGGTCTAGTAACTGACTTGTGGTCTCTATACCACAAGGCAGTTACCTGAAAATAAACTCATTTGCTAAGAAAGACACGTACAGCCTACACAGTATGCTTATGCAATTGTTGCTTATCAAGATTCTGCAAGATAACCTTCTCCGTTTATACTATCTAGATCCTGTATTCCACCTACATTGGTTAGGGAAGCCAAATACAGCCCTTTGCCGTGTTTTAAAGAATGAATTCATTTTGCAGTGACCCCGTGTTATAAATGCGTGCTATTTAGACGACGTAGCTAGAAGGCTCCTTGCAAACAGTTTTTGTAAACGAATTTTTGCCGCCTTTAGCAGGGTATTTTTGTAACCACGAAGTTTTTTGTTTCATAAGGTAGATTAAATGTCGGTTCTTTTCATCTCTGAACACATAACATAATATCACGCCTGTAATTTCCGAAGGAATAAGCAGATGTAAGTGTTTCGTCAGTCATGTTTTAGTCCTATTTATTTATATATTCGTTTACCCTCGCATTGGAACGCCTAGTAGCAATTACACCAATCGAGCACCAAACGTATAAATACTAACTATAAGTCCAGGTTTCCTCACGATGTTTTCCTTCACCATTGTCAGCGATAAACCTAGAAAGTAATTATGAATTGAAAAAGTCACATTATAATAATAATAATAAATAGTTTATTTTGGATCAAACAATTTTACACATTTAATTATAACCACCAAACTGCGTAACAGTTTGTCGGCAGGATAAGCGCTTGTATTAATTCTTAATTTTACAACATTTTGATCTAAACGTTACTAATAATAAGATAATTTCACCCATTGCATTGAAAATCACACAAATCTGATTAATAAATCAAATAAGTACAAAACAAATTCTATATTAAAATTAAATTAAATCATTCAAATACAATGTCAATGCAATACAATAAAATAAAATAAATAATCAGTTAAAATTTATCATTAAAATCAGATAAGATAAAATCATTAAAATCAAATAAAACAAAATCACTAAAATCAGATAACATAAAATCACTAAAATAATAACAACAAACAGTACCAATATAGTTCCTTTCATCCATGTTTAGAATACATTTCAAAAATAAAAATAAATAGATATGATTTCAATTCAAGTTTTTTTTTTCTATATTAATAAAAAATAAGGTTCTTAATAATAAATTACAATCTAGCCTTAATAGACTAATAAGCAATTTAACTCTAACTTATAATTATATTGTATAATGTTATGACTAAGAATAGTGTCAATTTGCACTTTTATACAGTTCGATAGCACTTTCTTAGAGTCTGATACGTTAAAAACACTTAGTTCACGTGTTACATGTATAGCACAGTATTGTTTCCTATTATTTTTCACTTATTATACACTACACTAACCCAAATGGTTTAGTTCTCTTTAGCCTACGCACTATGCCCGTGTTATCTAGCAGCTGGATTGCTTCGTGGGCTTCATCAAAGTTTTGAATAACGGTGGTGACGAGTTTCATTTTAAGGTCGCGGTGAAGGTCGTCATTTCTGATGTACCATGGTGCATTAACAGTATCTCTGAGTACTTTATTTTGAAATTGTTGTATAATTTTTAAATTGCTATGTTTAGTACAGCCCCATAGTTCGATACCATACGATATGATTTCAATTTCAAGTGTTATTATGTAAATATCATCATTTATCACAGTTAGCGGCTATTTCCTTGAGCAGTACATTTTTCAATTTATTCTTTAGGGTTCTCTTAGTATTGGTACTTGCCCGGATTTGAACCCACGACCTCAAGCACGAGAGTTGAGGTCTTAGCCACTGGGCCACCACGACAGTATGAGCTATGTAATCGGAGGCAAGCATATTGCCATCAGCTGGACATAAAGCCAGACTCCAGCCTGTTGCTGGAAAATTCTAGATGGAAAAACACAATAACACTTTTCCCGATGGAATTGAACCAAGGACCTCTAGCGACCACGAAACCAACGTGGTAAACGACTAAAAACATTTGGATCTTTACAAATATTTGGTACTATTTTCTCAAGAAATGTTTTGTTTTAGAGCCCTTGAAGCCCGAGCCTTGAAGGAAATAAAAGAAACTGTAAATTTGGATAAATGCTGACGAGTCGTAATTTTTCAGCATCTTATTTTAATAGCGCTTATTATTTCAGCGAGAGTGTCTATTGTTCTACTCAGCTAATTTATTATTTCAATTCCTCTTTAATTATATCAAACTACTAAAATTAAAATAGCCTGTTTTTCTAAAGTTTTTGTATAAACTTCAGGGGTTCTAATTGAATTTCTGCGAAGCCTGAAAAAGAACTGTCTTCTAGGAAGAACCATTAATATAGGTATGACGTAATTATAAATTTATCTCTTAAGTTCCCGTTAATTATAATGTATAAGCTTTTTCCCCTTGGTTTTGCCCTGCTGCCTGTCCCACATCATCATCATCAGCCTTCTAAAGTTTCCACTCCTGGGACAGAGGCCTCCTCGCTGTGAGAGGGAATGGGTCCACCACGGGGGCCCAGTGCGGGTTGGTGGATATCACCATGTCTTCGAATTTTTGGTTTTAGGACATACCGGTTTCCTCACGATGTTTTCCTTTGCCGTTCTTAGAGCAGTGGTCAGGAAATAATTTACACAAAGTAAGGCGCCTGCCTGGGATCGAACCCACGACCTACAACTTGTAAATCACGGCCTGTCCCACAGAAATCGTGTAATTTTTACAAGCGCAAAAGTGGTCCAAATGAGAGAAAAGTAAACTTTCTATTTTCTTAATCTAATCTAAATCGGATCTGCAAGTTAAACTGGTTAACATATCATTATATCAGCCGAAAGACGTACACTGCTGGACGTTTTTTTTTTTTGGTTAGGAAATCATCCAATGACTTCTCCCGCTCTGGGTGAAGCGGAAGTACGTGTCAGAATTGTACTGACTAAAACCCACCCGTGTTCCTTCAGTTGCTTGTGCCAGGGCCGCGGTAACTCCCTGTCAAATTTATCGCGCATTTTTTTCCAAGATAGAAAACTATCACCCACCTTGTCTCTGGTTTACTCAAAGACCTTATTTAAGGTCTTTGGGTTTACTATATACTAGTGCAAAGTGAGCAAATGGTTTAAGGTTCCATGTGTTTATTTTTTTAAATTAATATCGGGCTTTTAGAAACCGATTGGATTTTTATAGCCACATATCTTAGTCTTACAGTAAATTTTGACACGTTTCTGAATAACATTTCATATGACAGTGCCTACAGATTAAAGATCGATCCACAAGGCCTCCAAGGGCGACATGATGTTTTCCTCCTCGAGAGGAATAGAACAAAAGCTCTATGTTAAAAAAAAAACCAACACATGACGCTTCGTTGTTTTCAAACCCGGGATTAAAATGTATGGGTCTGAGGAATTTTTAATTTCACCCTGTAGCTGTAGCCCGGACACGGCCGGACGATAGGAACATGCCCGGTACGACGCCTGTCCGGTGCTTACGACGGCTCCTAAAATTAGAAACAGATGGATTGTGTCTGATTTGTTTGTATCGGATTTATCTCAAGCGGAGTCTACGAAAAATAAGAAGACGAATGATTGAAGATAGAAGATGGTTTGAAAAGTAATGGGGTTCATTCATTCGCCTTACAAGGAATATGACTTGGAGATTACGAAGTCGTGAGCTTTGAGTAAAGACAAATTATTCTTTAAAGATTTGATCTCATTTTGAAACTCGTTGCAGAGGCAAGGCAGTTTAACAATAACTTTGACTTCTGTAAACGTCTAAAAACTAATTAAGTGGAAGTAAAGACTGCCATGCAATTAAATTCAATCAGAAATATTTTACTGCAGATCTCGTAATATGATTCGAGATTCGAAGTTCTAGTATAGATACGAGCCCAAATCACTATCAAAACAAACTAAGATAAAAGAAAAATCCACTTTGTAGATACCGAAAATAAAACACTCTCGCGCAATTTAGCGTGGCACGAGCGTGTCAGGGGTGACAGCCGTCATGCCCTAATCCCATGTCCGTCAGGCGGGTTAACGCTTCACGCTAAAGCTATGTCCAACTGTACCTATATGGATGTATTACGTATTCATGATGTACGAGAATGAAATGAAGGTATACGGCAATTTTACGGGTGAAAAGGTCAATTAGAGGTGACCCACGGTTTTGTATGTGATATGGAAAAATTATGTTTTTTTTGCAACTTTTATAAATTTAGTAACAGTATGTTCCATTTCCAGAGCTAAATTACTAAATGTGTGGGATTGACATGCACTGCCGAAATATCACGTGGCCAATCCTAAACACTTTGAATGTTTGATACTTGCATATTATCGGAAACAGAACAAATGTATAAATAGAAAGAGGTAGAGCCTCAATTTTCTCTTTTGGAACAATGGTAGACACAGCATATCAAAGGCAAACTCCTTATTAAAAAGGTACATAATCATGAAGTTTAAAGGCTTCTAGTACCCTAAAAACATTATAATTCATTATTAAAATAGGTACCCTCAGTAAATAAAACCTGCTTGCGAAGCCCAAAAAAATCGAGTTTCAAGATATCTCTGCTATTATAAAAGCTTATGTACTCGTGAATGTAATTGTATTTCGCCGAACAAAAGGAACCACTCTGTTTTTATAACAATGAGAATATTTAAAATCATTACGTTCAGAAAGTTCTAGGTTCGTACAGTATTGTTAAAGGAAGAATTATCTAAATTGAATACAATGAACTGGAAAAGGGTCAAGATGAAGAAGGTACTTCTTGAATTATGAAATAGGTATAGAATAGCAATGAACGCAAAAAGGTTTCCTAAACAGTTTTGCGGTGTAGGCAGAAAGGTTTCAATAGAATAAGCAGTTTAAACAAAATATGCAAAATGGATCACTAGAATTATTTGAACTACAAAATTGTAAAATAAACTTTTTAATAAAAAAACAAAACACTTCAAAGCGAAATATAACTTTATTTTCCCGCTCGGTGTCTTTGGTACCCATTGTTTTCCGTTTTTCGACACCGACTTCGGAAAAGAAAGTTATTTTGTTAAAAAGTTTTTTATTTATCTCTTTTTAGTATTGGCAGGTACCTCCAAATACCATGAAAATCATTTGTAGCAATTACAATAAGCCCAAACACGACAGCCTTTGTTACCTTTGTTTTATTTCGAAGTTTCAGTGTCTACATTTCGGCTTCATCATCAGATCAGTTCAATGTTACCATTTTCATCAGTACTATTTCTTTATAAGCTTCATCATAGTTGGTTAGCTACGAGTATTCGTTATATCTTATACCCGTGACATACTTAGCATTAAGGAGTTCCAGTGGCCATATGTGGTCTTCTTCATAAGTTTTATTTCAACATTTAAAAATATCAAAATCGCTATATGTATGCCTATAATATTTGAGGAGTTCCCTCGATTTCTCTAGGATACCATCATCAGATCCTAGTTTCCGTACCACCCTTCAGATATCTCCTTTACAACAAAAAAAAATCATCAAAATCGGTTCATAAACGACGAAGTTATTTGCGAACACACATAAAAGAAATCTATACTAATATTATAAAGCTGAAGAGTTTGTTTGTTTGTTTGTTTGTTTGTTTGTTTGAACGCGCTAATCTCAGGAACTACTGGTTGGAATTGAAAAATTCTTTTTGTGTTGGATAGTCCATTTATCGAGGAAGGCTATAGGCTATATAACATCACGCTACAACCAATAGGAGCCGAGCATAAATGAAAAATGTTGCAAAATCGGGCAAAAATATTCCTTTTTGAGAGCTTTTGTTGCGTGCGCTGCGTAAGCGGTTTAAGTTACGCAAATATAATGTATAATGGAATTGTTCTTCTTTAAAAGTTCTAAAAAAAAGTCTGCGACAGCATATGTCTATCTTTTAATATTGACTCACAATAGCAGCTTTTATGTTCTAAATTTTAATTAGATCGCCGCCGCCGGTACATTCGTATAGTAGTAAGGGTAGGTAGGGTAGGGTAGGGTAGGGTAGGGTAGGTGTAGGGTAGGTGTAGGGTAGGTGTAGGGTAGGTGTAGGGTAGGTGTAGGGTAGGTGTAGGGTAGGTGTAGGGTAGGTGTCGGGTAGGTGTAGGGTAGGTGTGGGGTAGGTGTAGGGTAGGTGTAGGGTAGGTGTAGGGTAGGTGTAGGGTAGGTGTAGGGTAGGTGTAGGGTAGGTGTAGGGTAGGTGTAGGGTAGGTGTAGGGTAGGTGTAGGGTAGGTGTAGGGTAGGTGTAGGGTAGGTGTAGGGTAGGTGTAGGGTAGGTGTAGGGTAGGTGTAGGGTAGGTGTATGGTAGGTGTAGGGTAGGTGTAGGGTAGGTGTAGGGTAGGTGTAGGGTAGGTGTAGGGTAGGTGTAGGGTAGGTGTAGGGTAGGTGTAGGGTAGGTGTAGGGTAGGTGTAGGGTAGGTGTAGGGTAGGTGTAGGGTAGGTGTAGGGTAGGTGTAGGGTAGGTGTAGGGTAGGTGTAGGGTAGGTGTAGGGTAGGTGTAGGGTAGGTGTAGGGTAGGTGTAGGGTAGGTGTAGGGTAGGTGTAGGGTAGGTGTAGGGTAGGTGTAGGGTAGGTGTAGGGTAGGTGTAGGGTAGGTGTAGGGTAGGTGTAGGGTAGGTGTAGGGTAGGTGTAGGGTAGGTGTAGGGTAGGTGTAGGGTAGGTGTAGGGTAGGTGTAGGGTAGGTGTAGGGTAGGTGTAGGGTAGGTGTAGGGTAGGTGTAGGGTAGGTGTAGGGTAGGTGTAGGGTAGGTGTAGGGTAGGTGTAGGGTAGGTGTAGGGTAGGTGTAGGGTAGGTGTAGGGTAGGTGTAGGGTAGGTGTAGGGTAGGTGTAGGGTAGGTGTAGGGTAGGTGTAGGGTAGGTGTAGGGTAGGTGTCGGGTAGGTGTAGGGTAGGTGTAGGGTAGGTGTAGGGTAGGTGTAGAATAGGGTAGGTAGGATAGGGTAGATACGTAGCCAGTTGACGGGAGCGAAGCCGCGTGGGACAGCTAGTATATATATATATATACGGTCGAATTGAGAATCCTCCACCTTTTTTGAAGTCGGTAAAAAAAATATTAATATGTTATTTTCAAAAAGAAGAAAATCACTTGTAGACAACTTACAGCCTAAACCATTGGAACTAGATGCATAAAATTGTCCATAACCCTTACACAACGAGGCCGAGTGTGAGCATACATTTTTGAAAATTAAAGGAGGGGAACTCCTTAAAGGAGTTAAATAGGGATAACAATTTTTACAGAAGTTCGTCATTTTTACCGATGGGGAATCCCATTGACAATACAGCTTGGACAAGATAAATAAGGTAAAAGAACACTTCAATTAGAAATCAAACAAATAATCCAATTAATATGAAAAAAAACTGGTTTTATGAAGTGTCAAAAACAAATCACAGCTAGATTTATATATCAATAAACAAGCATCAGTGATGGAGATTATTACAAATACAGGTAAAGCCTTCCGATTGGTCGATTAACGCTGCAAACACTGTCTATTGGACCGCTTATTTTTTAAACGTAATCCATAGAATGGAGGATTAGCTTGTGACAAGTGCCACGGGTTAGGCGGACGCCACTCCCGCGCGCTCGCCCCGTCTGAAAGGGATTCATATTTTTATATATTTTTTGATGACTCCTTTGTATTCGGTTTGACTTAGATATCAATCAATTCAAACCCAGCCTTAGATTATTTTAGGTATCTTTATTTGTCAAAAAATTTTTTCAAATACAAAATAGTAATCATGCAGAATAACAAGAAAAACAAAAAATTCTGACGTGTTTGCCACATGCTATGGAGTGTATTTTGAATGTAAAATTTTAAAAAAACCGGCCTAGTGCGTGTCAAGCCACGAGCAGTAATAGGGTTCCGTAGTTGCATAATAATGCAGACTTGGAAGAGGGTTATAATATTGTTGTTACATGAACAGTTTCAGCGGCTCACAACGACTAAAAACGGGCCCACATAGGACGATGGTAACTGAAGAAGGAGTTATAAAAAAAGTTAAAAAAGTATATTATCTATTTGAGTGCCAACCACCGCAGGTAGAGGCAAGCGTTTGTAATAAAGATTTATCACTTAATAATCTGAATACTGCAGAATTGCCGTTACGGATGTAGTCTTCGTTAAAATCTCGAAATATATACAAATTGAAAACAAATATTTTAGTATGAATATTTTCAAACAACATACTCAACTTCGAAAAAGTAAAATCAAATTATTCAATGATAGGAACAAACAACCAACCTAAATAAGCTGCAATAAATAATCTATATGAAGGCCGTCAATTGCGAAAGGAGCCGATACGAGCGCGCGTTAGAACCATAGGGAATGGTATGGTTCGTTCCTAGATTCCTTCTTGTTTCATTCTCATTCGGCATTTGAAAAAATTGAATGTATTCACTATTTCGTTCTCGAAAGTTCTTCGCTACTCAATTAGTTATGTAGTCGGGTTATTATTGACTTTATAGATGGATATCGACAAAAGAAAATAAGTTACTTAATATTTCTTTAATATAATATTATAAAGAGGCCCGCCCGCCTCAATGAGCATTATTAAATAATTTCAAATTCATTTTAATTCTAAAAAAACATATAAGATTTTAAATAAAAAAAACCATGTCTTATTTTTTTTTAATTAAGAAATCGGGTATCTATCGATATCGATAATGCAATGTGTTATCTGCACTGATATGACCATGGTTGAGTAGTAGTTAATATCGACCTATGACACGAATGTCAACCTTACGGTAAACGCAATTAAGTTTATAATTGCGACCACTGAGAATACCACCATCTATGGTCGGGTAGCGGAATTTGCTTGGTAATCGAATCTAGTTTGACTTTAGATTACAAAGCGTCGAAAATACTTCTGCACTAATACAAAATAGACTCCCCCGCGCGCATGCGCCGTACGTACCGATACTGCCAACGACTCCGCCCACTCCAATGCGTTATTCGAGCTTAAACATTATTAATTTTGAAATCATGATTATTAAGGATGTTATGATTTTATTATTGTATATTTTTACAGGGTTTATAACAATATATTTACTATCTGTTTTACAAAGCTAACAAAGTTATTTTAGTAATATTTTAATGGCATTTGTACAAATTTTTTACTGTTCCAAGTACATTTTATAAGTTGGTCCACTATTATTCGTAAACTTGTAAAGCCTACTTAGCTGTGATAGTTTTTCGTTTAATTTCGTTATATATACTATTGCCGTGAATTTTTTCACATAACCAAAAGCAACCTTTTCGCATGCAGGGGGTCACTTGACTCTCACAAAAATTTGCAATTTAAAGCTTAATTTTACGCAAACGGATCTCTGATTCGAAAAATGGTATTAACAGACCCGTCATATTTTGAAATGGCCTATCCAACGATAACCCACACCATGGGATAGATGAGAAAAAAAATACATCAATGTTGAATACAGGCCTGTGGATCACAAGCCAAGAGACGACACTTGGGCCCATAGCAATGCTGCGACTCTTGGATCCTACAAGGTATATACTCTTGAAATCGCGGCAGCGGTAAACTAGGGGTTTGTTCTTTGAGATAGCGATTCCTGTCAGACAGGTGGAAAGTGATACAAACATGCACAACTTACAACTACTACTCACATTTGTTCCCGTGGTGGTCTCCTGGTCCCGTGTCCAATCCCGCGCCCGGTCGAGGGTTATAGGGGGGAATTTTATTATATATATTATAAAATTAGGATAACCGACGTGGTCTGGACAGACATCTATGCACGTTCCCGACAAAGATACTTCGCTGCGCGAGAAATAAACTGCCGAGCTATGAAAAAGTTCCACCCACAAAATGCCAACAAACACCATAATATCTCCTAAGACATAGAACCTAGCTTCACAAATTAAAAAATATAATGAAATCTATTTTATTATGCAAACTTAAACTCTTTTAAATACTGGTCTTTTTGAAGCCATGGATAAAAAGAGTAGAAAAACTAAATTTTGGGGTTGTAAAATTTCGGAATACATTTGTTTCGTTTTTTGTTTTGCTTTTGATTTCATCCTTGTTTTCACCGTTATGAAAGAATGAAAGCGAACTTTGCTTACCACCGTTACATGTAAGAAGACATTGGTTGGCTTGTAGATATTGGTTAAGGGTAAACTCTTTTTGTAATAATGTAACTGTAGGTTTATTAGAAGAATTATCCGAGTTATGTATGAATATCTATTGGCAAAAGAAGAAAAAACCGATTTTGATTGATATTTACAATAAGTTTAAAAACAATGTTGTTCATAAATCTCCTATATTGGATATGTATAGTATGGGTACTTGAGTCTCAAATATTAACGTTAGAGATTGTATAAATTGTAATATTGATCATTTTAATGTACCAAAACGTACAACAAGTGCGATTAATTTGAGGGTGTTAATTTCGAATATGTTAGATATTAAGTACAATAATTATTATTATGTTTTTACCGATGGGTCTAAAGATGCTCATGGTGTTGGAGCAGCATTTTTTGATGTTCAGACTAATACTGGCATTAAATTTAAGTTATGTAATGATGCTTGTATAATGAGAGCTGAGTTGATGGCTATTGTTGAGGCTTTATCATACATTCAATCTCTGTCTTACAAAAACGTGGTGATATTGTCAGACTCGAAAAGTGCTCTTCAACACCTGATTCGCTGTGTGTCAGGAATTCGAGGCATGCCGATAGCATATGAAGCGCTTAGGATTATACATATTTTGCAGATGAATTTAGTTAGTATAAAAATTCAGTGGATAACTTCCCATGTAGGGATTTCTGGAAATGAAATAGCTGACAAGCTTGCTGCAGAAGCTATTACGGACGGCATAATTATACCCAGTAATCCCTATATTACGGAGCTTATCCCTAGTGTGAAAAAGTTTTGTTTTAGTTTGTGGGAGAACCACTTTAATATTATAACTGCGGGAAAGGGTTTGTGGTATAGAACTATCCAACAGGAACTGCCTCGGATTCCTTGATTTGATGTTGGTAATCTTTCAAGAGAACTTTTAATTTTAGCGTTTAGAGTAAGGTCTGGTCATATACCTACCAATAGCTTTTTAAATTTGATGGGTGTAAAACCATCCCCCTTTTGTAACATTTGCTTACAGAAATTGGATGATTTGTACCACATTTTGCTGGAATGTAGTGCTTTCGATGATTTAAGGTCTTTGTTGTTTGAGGCGGTTGGCGGTGATGTGTACGGTGGTGGAGTTAATGTATTGCTTGGGAGGCCTCTTTCGGAACAAAGTATTAAAATTTATAAATTTGTTAGGGAAGTGTTTTTGAGACGAAGTAATTGTTTTTTTTTTTTTTTTTTTTCGGTGGCTTTGGATTGTTGGGAGCGCTGCATTTCATCGAAATGTTAGGTAGGTTTATTTTATAGGTTTTTTGTTTAATTTAATTATTTGTTGTACAATACACATAATGTATAACCTTACGAGGCTGGCTTGGCGCATCAGCGCAAAAAGCCTCATTAAATAAATGATTTAAAAAAAAAAATAAAAAAAAAAAAAAGAATTTTAGTATTTTTCATATGGAATTTTTTGTTCCTAGAGTTTCTTCGTTTCATATTGTGCGTAGAACAATTGGTTTCATCCTGTTCGAGAGTATTTCATCAACATATCCAAAATCATTATAATAAAGTGGTTGTTTTACGCTTGTATCTCCTCTGGTGGTAATCCGCTGTAAGCTGCACAGCGCGACACGACGCTGACGTCACTAAGCTCCAATATGCATGAGATTATACGCGTAATTAATCGCTGAGGCACTTTAAACACTCGCAATTTTGGTTTACTTTAGTCTCTTACATTGTGAGAGTTGACCACTTGTTTACACGTCATCATCATACTTATCTGGGCCTACCCGTTGTCGTTCCCGATTGTCTTGGTCCCTCATCCAGGTGTTTCTCGCGATTTTGGTGACATCGTCAATATAGTACTCTATTGGACGCCATGGATTTCTATGACCACCACTCGGTCAACACCTTATTATAGTCGCTATTGCCGCGCTTAGAAAGAAGTTCTGATTTCACACACATTGAAAATGGTCACCAGGAGTTTGTAAAGCGTGAAAAAAAAAACACGAAAATCAAAGCAGTCGATGTTGTTGAATGTAAATTAAAAATTAAATTAATTCATCAACCTATGTTTACAGACACCAAACTGAAACTTTACTGGTTAATCGTAGTCAATCACAATGGGCAACATCAGCAGGATTGAAGTTACTCAAAGGGCAATGGAGAGGGCTATGCTCTTCTAAGTTTCCTTGCGAGATCGAAACTGAAATGCAAATTTTAGCTGGAAAGCCAAAGTTACCGACATAGACCAAAAAATTGCCAAACTACAGTGGCAGTGAGCAGGGCACGTTGCTCGCAGAGCGGATGGTCGATGGGGCCGAAAAGTTCTGGAGTGGCGAATAGTTGGAAGGCCTCCCACTAGATGGACCGATGTCAGTGGACGTCTAATAATGTTGATGACTGACACTAATAAGACATTTAAGTTTTATGGAAAACTAAGCCATGTTACTCAAGAATCATTATCATCATCTTTTCAGTCGAAAGACGTCCACTGCTGAACATAGGCCTCCCCCAACTGTCGCCACATTGATACACCAAGTAATATAAACACACCAAAAACTTAATAGGTATCAAAGTAATAATTTCCACTACAAAATATAACTACATCTTTGCAAAAACTTTAAAAGTGATCTCAATAATCAACACCGGCGGTAAAAATCTATATATCCAGCCATATTGGATTTCAGTCTAACCTCAGCTTTTGAACATCAGCTTTACCTCGATACTGCGAATATTCTATTCATTCCGAATTGTAAATTTAATTGAACGGACTAGGTAATACGAATCCGGTACACGTAAGCATTACACAATCAGCCTATAATATTAAAATGGCTGCAAAGCTTGTTTGAACATTCAACGTACCTACTCGTATTTTGTAAAAAGCAATTTCGTCCTAATGTTTACTGTTTTAAAACGAAATGGCAATTTTAAAGGTTTCATTTGTTTGTCTGTACAATCAAATTCTGTATTGGGGAGTCGTGTTGACGTAATCTGATGAAAATGTATTGGGTTAAGGAGAGGGAGAGAGTTTTCAAGATTTTTGTTTGTATGTCTTGAGTTCTTCTAACATGCAGTGAGTAAGTGTCACTGCTCGTTCTTTGCCTGTATGAGATGAGGTTTTTGTGACGTAATAAATAAAATCGCAGGCTGATACTTCGTGAGGGTTCTATCAGACAGAGAACGGTCACGCGGTTAAGCGTTCAAGAGGTCAGTTTCCAACTATGCTTCTGTTACTTTTCCTCAGGTTATATAATTGTTATCCTTAGCATCGTATTAAAAACGCCTTTCACGTACTAACATAATTAGCTTTTCAGTCTCCATCTCCCTGCCCATTTGGTCACCCAAACAAAAGAGAACGCGCGACCGCGTACGTTCTGGTTAAACCGACGCGGTCATAACGCCACCTATGTGGGTACCGCCACCTGTATATCTATGTAACGCAATACAAAACAACGAACGCAAAACTGACCTTTTGAACGCTTGACGGCGTGACCGCTCTCTGACTGATAGTACCTTATTAAACTCCAAGGATGTTTTGTTTATCTGTATGGTTTATACTGTACTCGAAAGCAAGTTCAACAGCAACAGTTCTCTAGCAAGGTTTCTGGAAATTTCTGAGCCCTGACACTAAGATAATCTATACTAATATTATAAAGAGGTAAAGGTTGTGAGTTTGTGACGTTGTAAGGGGTAATCTCTGGATCTACTGAACCGATTTTGAAAAATCTTTCACCAATAGAAAGTCACATTATTCCTGAGTGTCATGCTACAAAATATTTTCAACAAAATTAGAGATCCTTTTGAAAGTCGCAATAATGTAAGTCAAGGTAGCAAAATGTTGCCTATAAAATTCATTCTATGGCGTGCGCTGAGAAAACTATTGATGATAGATAAAAAATATTAGGTAGGTAGGTAGGGTTGGGTAGGTAGGGTAGGTAGTGTAGGCAGGGTAGGTAGGGTAAGTAGGGTAGGCAGGGTAGGCAGGGTAGGCACGGTACGCAGGGTAGGCAGGGTAGGGTAGATATAGCTTCGTACTCGACTGAATCCAGTTAGTCTGGAAGACGACTCCAACATAAATAGGAAATGCTTAAAAAAAGGCTTTTGATTTTAGTTTTATTGTTTGAAATTGTATTGATATTTTGAAATAATTGTTAATTATTATTATTGATTATTCACTTTTTTACTTTTGACATTTGCAATTATTCTATTTAAATGAATTGTTAGTTCCGAAGTCATCAATTAACCCTTATAGTTTCGCTATGTTCGTCTGTCCGTCCGCAGCTTAGCTCAGAGGCTCTTAGTACTTGAAAGCCATAATTTGGCATGGATAAACGTATTAATAATTTCGAATAAGTAGTAAAATAAAATCAAGAAAAATTTTGTTTTGGTTACCTCCAAGGTACACGTAGTTTTGATTGTTCGGAACCAATAAAGGTTAAGTTCCTTTTTTTGTTATTTTTTTGCAACACTGTGTCAACTCGCTGTCATCGATATTTGACAATCTTTGGTCGGGCTGACGTTGATACAAAAAAAAAATGCAAAAATGTGATTGATAGCACGAGACATAATAAGTTAATGTTCTTGCTTTGATTTTGTGGTAATTGAGATATAATAACCCATCGTTGCTCGAAATTACGTACGCGATACGCGAGTGGTATTGTAGGTCACCCGTGCATTTGTCTGCGCATATACACTCGCGAGCAATGAAAAAGTTCCAGTGACATAGCACCAAATTACTCCTAAACGGGAAAGGCTAGCTTAATGACGCCGTCTGCAATATTGAAGTACATTTAACAGCGCATCAGAATATTACCAACTAAAAACGTAAATATTGTGTTCAAATTTAAAAAATAAATGTTCTAAAAAATTGGGGCCATTTGCCAAATAAAACCAAATCTCTAAGTAGTGGTTTTATTAGGTGTAAACGTAGGTTTTGATAACTCAGTACTTGGTGTTTCCTCCATGTGCTCTCAATACAGCTTCTACGCAACTGGGCATGCTGAATACCAGATTCCTCAGCATATGCTGAGGAATGTTCTCTCATTCTTCGATGAGCGCGTAATTCAAGTTACGAAGAGTAATTGGAGGTGGAACTTGTTTTCTCACGCATCTGTCAAGCTCGTCCCAAGCATGCTCAATAGGATTCAAATCGGGGCTCCTTGCTGGCGACTCCATTTTGTGGATTCCTACGTCCTGAAGATACTCATTTACAACTTGACCAGTGTGGGCCCGTGCATTATCGTGCATGAACACTGTCGCCCATATTGGCCAAAAACGGACCAGCATGTTCATTGAGAATCTCATTGATGTATTTCACAGCAGTTAGGTTCCCGTTCTCGATTGGAACTAACGCTGTTCGACCCTCTGCAGAGATACCAGCCCACACGTGAACGGTACCTCCGCCGTGTGACACTTTTTCTTCAAAACATGCTTGTGCAAAATGTTCTCCTGGTCGTTGGTATTCTCTTTTCCTCCCATCATGATGGTACAGCATAAATCTTGACTCATCAGAGAACATCACTCTGCCCCATTCGTCCTCACCCCATTCTATATGCTCGCGGGCGTATCGCAATCGGGCAACTTTATGATGCCGTTCCAGTTTTGGGCCATTTGCTGGCCTGTAAGGCCTCTTTCGGCAAGACGTCTCCTGACTGTACACTCGCTTATTGGCTCCCTTGGAACTTGCAGAAGTTGTTGTTGAACCGCAACTCCCGTCTGATATCGATTTCTTAACATGGCTGCCGCAATGAAACGATTTTCTCGGACTGTTGTGCACCTTGGCTTGCCAGTACCTGGTCTTTTCAGGTTTAATCCAGTCTCCCTAAACCTTTGGATCACTCGTCGGACAGTAGTATGTGTCACGCCCATTATTCTGGCCGTATTTCTTTGGCTGGTCCTCAATTCCACCATAGTGATGATACTCGTACAATCCTCGGGTGATAGAGGCATGATTTATGGGTACGAGAGCCGTAAGACTTTACAATTTAAGAATTCTTTCATAACGGTGAAAACAAGGATGAAATCAAAAGCAAAACAAAAAACGAAACAAATGTATTCCGAAATTTTACAACCCCAAAATTTAGTTTTTCTACTCTTTTTATCCATGGCTTCAAAAAGACCAGTATTTAAAAGAGTTTAAGTTTGCATAATAAAATAGATTTCATTATATTTTTTATTATGCAAACTTAAACTCTTTTAAATACTGGTCTTTTTGGGGTTGTAAAATTTCGGAATACATTTGTTTCGTTTTTTGTTTTGCTTTTGATTTCATCCTTGTTTTCACCGTTATGAAAGAATTCTTAAATTGTAAAGTCTTACGGCTCTCGTACCCATAAATCATGCCTCTATCACCCGAGGATTGTACGAGTATCATCACTATGGTGGAATTGAGGACCAGCCAAAGAAATACGGCCAGAATAATGGGCGTGACACATACTACTGTCCGACGAGTGATCCAAAGGTTTAGGGAGACTGGATTAAACCTGAAAAGACCAGGTACTGGCAAGCCAAGGTGCACAACAGTCCGAGAAAATCGTTTCATTGCGGCAGCCATGTTAAGAAATCGATATCAGACGGGAGTTGCGGTTCAACAACAACTTCTGCAAGTTCCAAGGGAGCCAATAAGCGAGTGTACAGTCAGGAGACGTCTTGCCGAAAGAGGCCTTACAGGCCAGCAAATGGCCCAAAACTGGAACGGCATCATAAAGTTGCCCGATTGCGATACGCCCGCGAGCATATAGAATGGGGTGAGGACGAATGGGGCAGAGTGATGTTCTCTGATGAGTCAAGATTTATGCTGTACCATCATGATGGGAGGAAAAGAGAATACCAACGACCAGGAGAACATTTTGCACAAGCATGTTTTGAAGAAAAAGTGTCACACGGCGGAGGTACCGTTCACGTGTGGGCTGGTATCTCTGCAGAGGGTCGAACAGCGTTAGTTCCAATCGAGAACGGGAACCTAACTGCTGTGAAATACATCAATGAGATTCTCAATGAACATGCTGGTCCGTTTTTGGCCAATATGGGCGACAGTGTTCATGCACGATAATGCACGGGCCCACACTGGTCAAGTTGTAAATGAGTATCTTCAGGACGTAGGAATCCACAAAATGGAGTCGCCAGCAAGGAGCCCCGATTTGAATCCTATTGAGCATGCTTGGGACGAGCTTGACAGATGCGTGAGAAAACAAGTTCCACCTCCAATTACTCTTCGTAACTTGAATTACGCGCTCATCGAAGAATGAGAGAACATTCCTCAGCATATGCTGAGGAATCTGGTATTCAGCATGCCCAGTTGCGTAGAAGCTGTATTGAGAGCACATGGAGGAAACACCAAGTACTGAGTTATCAAAACCTACGTTTACACCTAATAAAACCACTACTTAGAGATTTGGTTTTATTTGGCAAATGGCCCCAATTTTTTAGAACATTTATTTTTTAAATTTGAACACAATATTTACGTTTTTAGTTGGTAATATTCTGATGCGCTGTTAAATGTACTTCAATATTGCAGACGGCGTCATTAAGCTAGCCTTTCCCGTTTAGGAGTAATTTGGTGCTATGTCACTGGAACTTTTTCATTGCTCGCGAGTGTATATGCGCAGACAAATGCACGGGTGACCTACAATACCACTCGCGTATCGCGTACGTAATTTCGAGCAACGATGGGTTATTATATCTCAATTACCACAAAATCAAAGCAAGAACATTAACTTATTATGTCTCGTGCTATCAATCACATTTTTGCATTTTTTTTTTGTATCAACGTCAGCCCGACCAAAGATTGTCAAATATCGATGACAGCGAGTTGACACAGTGTTGCAAAAAAATAACAAAAAAAGGAACTTAACCTTTATTGGTTCCGAACAATCAAAACTACGTGTACCTTGGAGGTAACCAAAACAAAATTTTTCTTGATTTTATTTTACTACTTATTCGAAATTATTAATACGTTTATCCATGCCAAATTATGGCTTTCAAGTACTAAGAGCCTCTGAGCTAAGCTGCGGACGGACAGACGAACATAGCGAAACTATAAGGGTTAATTGATGACTTCGGAACTAACAATTCATTTAAATAGAATAATTGCAAATGTCAAAAGTAAAAAAGTGAATAATCAATAATAATAATTAACAATTATTTCAAAATATCAATACAATTTCAAACAATAAAACTAAAATCAAAAGCCTTTTTTTAAGCATTTCCTATTTATGTTGGAGTCGTCTTCCAGACTAACTGGATTCAGTCGAGTACGAAGCTATATCTACCCTACCCTGCCTACCCTGCGTACCGTGCCTACCCTGCCTACCCTGCCTACCCTACTTACCCTACCTACCCTGCCTACACTACCTACCCTACCTACCCAACCCTACCTACCTACCTAATATTTTTTATCTATCATCAATAGTTTTCTCAGCGCACGCCATAGAATGAATTTTATAGGCAACATTTTGCTACCTTGACTTACATTATTGCGACTTTCAAAAGGATCTCTAATTTTGTTGAAAATATTTTGTAGCATGACACTCAGGAATAATGTGACTTTCTATTGGTGAAAGATTTTTCAAAATCGGTTCAGTAGATCCAGAGATTACCCCTTACAACGTCACAAACTCACAACCTTTACCTCTTTATAATATTAGTATAGATTATCTTAGTGTCAGGGCTCAGAAATTTCCAGAAACCTTGCTAGAGAACTGTTGCTGTTGAACTTGCTTTCGAGTACAGTATAAACCATACAGATAAACAAAACATCCTTGGAGTTTAATAAGGTACTATCAGTCAGAGAGCGGTCACGCCGTCAAGCGTTCAAAAGGTCAGTTTTGCGTTCGTTGTTTTGTATTGCGTTACATAGATATACAGGTGGCGGTACCCACATAGGTGGCGTTATGACCGCGTCGGTTTAACCAGAACGTACGCGGTCGCGCGTTCTCTTTTGTTTGGGTGACCAAATGGGCAGGGAGATGGAGACTGAAAAGCTAATTATGTTAGTACGTGAAAGGCGTTTTTAATACGATGCTAAGGATAACAATTATATAACCTGAGGAAAAGTAACAGAAGCATAGTTGGAAACTGACCTCTTGAACGCTTAACCGCGTGACCGTTCTCTGTCTGATAGAACCCTCACGAAGTATCAGCCTGCGATTTTATTTATTACGTCACAAAAACCTCATCTCATACAGGCAAAGAACGAGCAGTGACACTTACTCACTGCATGTTAGAAGAACTCAAGACATACAAACAAAAATCTTGAAAACTCTCTCCCTCTCCTTAACCCAATACATTTTCATCAGATTACGTCAACACGACTCCCCAATACAGAATTTGATTGTACAGACAAACAAATGAAACCTTTAAAATTGCCATTTCGTTTTAAAACAGTAAACATTAGGACGAAATTGCTTTTTACAAAATACGAGTAGGTACGTTGAATGTTCAAACAAGCTTTGCAGCCATTTTAATATTATAGGCTGATTGTGTAATGCTTACGTGTACCGGATTCGTATTACCTAGTCCGTTCAATTAAATTTACAATTCGGAATGAATAGAATATTCGCAGTATCGAGGTAAAGCTGATGTTCAAAAGCTGAGGTTAGACTGAAATCCAATATGGCTGGATATATAGATTTTTACCGCCGGTGTTGATTATTGAGATCACTTTTAAAGTTTTTGCAAAGATGTAGTTATATTTTGTAGTGGAAATTATTACTTTGATACCTATTAAGTTTTTGGTGTGTTTATATTACTTGGTGTATCAATGTGGCGACAGTTGGGGGAGGCCTATGTTCAGCAGTGGACGTCTTTCGACTGAAAAGATGATGATAATGATTCTTGAGTAACATGGCTTAGTTTTCCATAAAACTTAAATGTCTTATTAGTGTCAGTCATCAACATTATTAGACGTCCACTGACATCGGTCCATCTAGTGGGAGGCCTTCCAACTATTCGCCACTCCAGAACTTTTCGGCCCCATCGACCATCCGCTCTGCGAGCAACGTGCCCTGCTCACTGCCACTGTAGTTTGGCAATTTTTTGGTCTATGTCGGTAACTTTGGCTTTCCAGCTAAAATTTGCATTTCAGTTTCGATCTCGCAAGGAAACTTAGAAGAGCATAGCCCTCTCCATTGCCCTTTGAGTAACTTCAATCCTGCTGATGTTGCCCATTGTGATTGACTACGATTAACCAGTAAAGTTTCAGTTTGGTGTCTGTAAACATAGGTTGATGAATTAATTTAATTTTTAATTTACATTCAACAACATCGACTGCTTTGATTTTCGTGTTTTTTTTTTCACGCTTTACAAACTCCTGGTGACCATTTTCAATGTGTGTGAAATCAGAACTTCTTTCTAAGCGCGGCAATAGCGACTATAATAAGGTGTTGACCGAGTGGTGGTCATAGAAATCCATGGCGTCCAATAGAGTACTATATTGACGATGTCACCAAAATCGCGAGAAACACCTGGATGAGGGACCAAGACAATCGGGAACGACAACGGGTAGGCCCAGATAAGTATGATGATGACGTGTAAACAAGTGGTCAACTCTCACAATGTAAGAGACTAAAGTAAACCAAAATTGCGAGTGTTTAAAGTGCCTCAGCGATTAATTACGCGTATAATCTCATGCATATTGGAGCTTAGTGACGTCAGCGTCGTGTCGCGCTGTGCAGCTTACAGCGGATTACCACCAGAGGAGATACAAGCGTAAAACAACCACTTTATTATAATGATTTTGGATATGTTGATGAAATACTCTCGAACAGGATGAAACCAATTGTTCTACGCACAATATGAAACGAAGAAACTCTAGGAACAAAAAATTCCATATGAAAAATACTAAAATTCTTTTTTTTTTTTTATTTTTTTTTTTAAATCATTTATTTAATGAGGCTTTTTGCGCTGATGCGCCAAGCCAGCCTCGTAAGGTTATACATTATGTGTATTGTACAACAAATAATTAAATTAAACAAAAAACCTATAAAATAAACCTACCTAACATTTCGATGAAATGCAGCGCTCCCAACAATCCAAAGCCACCGAAAAAAAAAAAAAAAAAAACAATTACTTCGTCTCAAAAACACTTCCCTAACAAATTTATAAATTTTAATACTTTGTTCCGAAAGAGGCCTCCCAAGCAATACATTAACTCCACCACCGTACACATCACCGCCAACCGCCTCAAACAACAAAGACCTTAAATCATCGAAAGCACTACATTCCAGCAAAATGTGGTACAAATCATCCAATTTCTGTAAGCAAATGTTACAAAAGGGGGATGGTTTTACACCCATCAAATTTAAAAAGCTATTGGTAGGTATATGACCAGACCTTACTCTAAACGCTAAAATTAAAAGTTCTCTTGAAAGATTACCAACATCAAATCAAGGAATCCGAGGCAGTTCCTGTTGGATAGTTCTATACCACAAACCCTTTCCCGCAGTTATAATATTAAAGTGGTTCTCCCACAAACTAAAACAAAACTTTTTCACACTAGGGATAAGCTCCGTAATATAGGGATTACTGGGTATAATTATGCCGTCCGTAATAGCTTCTGCAGCAAGCTTGTCAGCTATTTCATTTCCAGAAATCCCTACATGGGAAGTTATCCACTGAATTTTTATACTAACTAAATTCATCTGCAAAATATGTATAATCCTAAGCGCTTCATATGCTATCGGCATGCCTCGAATTCCTGACACACAGCGAATCAGGTGTTGAAGAGCACTTTTCGAGTCTGACAATATCACCACGTTTTTGTAAGACAGAGATTGAATGTATGATAAAGCCTCAACAATAGCCATCAACTCAGCTCTCATTATACAAGCATCATTACATAACTTAAATTTAATGCCAGTATTAGTCTGAACATCAAAAAATGCTGCTCCAACACCATGAGCATCTTTAGACCCATCGGTAAAAACATAATAATAATTATTGTACTTAATATCTAACATATTCGAAATTAACACCCTCAAATTAATCGCACTTGTTGTACGTTTTGGTACATTAAAATGATCAATATTACAATTTATACAATCTCTAACGTTAATATTTGAGACTCAAGTACCCATACTATACATATCCAATATAGGAGATTTATGAACAACATTGTTTTTAAACTTATTGTAAATATCAATCAAAATCGGTTTTTTCTTCTTTTGCCAATAGATATTCATACATAACTCGGATAATTCTTCTAATAAACCTACAGTTACATTATTACAAAAAGAGTTTACCCTTAACCAATATCTACAAGCCAACCAATGTCTTCTTACATGTAACGGTGGTAAGCAAAGTTCGCTTTCCATAACACAAATTGGTGTGGTACGAATAAAACCACCACAAATTCGCATTGCTCGATTCTGCAAAACATCCAGTTTATTTAAGTGAGTCTTAGCACTATTGCCATATAAAAAACTAGCATAGTCAATTCGACTTCTAACAAGAGAAATAAACAGTCTTCTTAAATGTTTAGGATGTACGCCCCAAGATTTTCCAGCTAAAATTTTAAGAATATTCAAATATTTATAAACTTTCTCACAAGTCTCGTTAATGTGAGCTCCCCATCGTAGAGATGAATCAAGCCACAAACCGAGATATTTAATTTTATCAACAACCTTAAGCTCACTGTTATTAATACAAATTCGAATATTTGCTAAACATCTAGATCTACTAAATAGACAAACATTACTTTTGGATTCGGACAAAAATAATCCCACACTACCTAAATTTTTAATAAGTATTTCTAAAGCTATATTCAAGTTAGTAATTGCTGAATCTAAATTATGTTTGATTGAAGACACATAAAGAACAAAATCATCTGCATATTGTGAAACTTTACAACTGGTAATTAATTTACAAATATTCATAGTAGCAATATTAAAAAGTAGAGGGGATAATGGGTCTCCTTGAGCTAAACCCACACTAGATTGTCTTACCACTACACCATCCACACCACTGTCAATCTGTAAATACCTTCGGCTTAAATAATTGAAGATATATTTACAAACTTTACCCCCAACCCCGATCTTTTTTAACAAATCAATCATTCGATTGATATTTACATTATTGTATGCACTATCAATATCAACAAAACATGCAATAGTGGCCATATTCTTTGAGTACCCTATCTCAGATTATCCAAACAATAATGTGATCTGCGAAAACCAATAGTAGATGGAGACAAAAGATTTGATTTCTCAACAAACCACTCAAGACGTTTTAGCATAATTCCATGGAAAATTTTGCATGGGCAGGACATTAAAGATATAGGACGCAAAGAAGAGGCGCTATTGGGATCCCTTCCAGGTTTAGGAATCGGAACTACCCTAATGCTTCTCCATTGTTTTGGTATCACACCAGTATCTAATACCAAATTATACAAATATAGCAAAAACTTTTTACCTGAAACAGATAAATTATATAGCATGGAATAAGAAATATTATCTACGCCTGGTGACGTGTCCTTGCGTTTTAAACAGTTTTCTAATTCAAACAAAGTTATCTCCCCTTCGATAGCACTTGATTCCTCCATAAATAAAGGAGGTTCTTCACCAACCAAATCAGGAGTTAAAGATTGTAATAACTCCTTACATTTTTGGGAATCAACACAACGATTACAATACTTTCCACCTTTAACCCATTTCATTTTTCTCCACATCTCTGAAGCTGAAGTTTCCGAATCAATACTCGTACAGAATTCCTTCCATTCTATGGAAATTTCTCAATTATTTTGCGGGCCGTATTTACTTCAATCAAATAAATATTATAATTGGCAGGAGTAGGATTGCGCCTCAATTTTGCCAGTGCCAATCGTCTTTTAGCCACAGCCATAGATAACTCTGCATTCCAGTATGGTTTAGGTACAAATTTAGCTGTAGGATCCTGGCAAACTTTGATCCATGGAATTGTTTCTTCTGCCAACCGGTCAATTTTGGATACAAATAAATTATAACATTCTTGAATATTCGACGACTTATCTAAATTAGCAAACATATCCTCCGATTTGTCGCGGTATTCACTCCAACTAGCTTCTCTAAAGTTACGTCGCTTAATGAAATTTTTAGAAGACTCATAACCATACTTCATTTTAATAAAAACATGGTTACTGCCTAAAGATTCACTAGTAGTTTGCCAAGAAAATTTTGTCGCCAGATCGGTAGAAATGAACGATATATCAGGTGATGACTGCTGTAGAACTCCACTAACAAACTTAATTCTCGTAGCATCTCCATTATTCAAGCACATATAATCTTTATCAAAGTAAGAGTTGTATACCATCTCTCCACGACGATCAGTCTTATTCGACCAGGCGATGTGGTGCGCATTAAAATCGCCTACAATTAACGTTTTTTTAACAAATCTATCAAAAATCTTATTCCAATCTGACTGGTCAGTAACTGACGTTGGAAGGCAATAAATTGAAATAATGTTCATTATTCCGGGCACATTAAATATTTCTACTACCACAATCTCAATGCTAGAGTTTGGATGCACAAACTCTCTTTGTAAGGCTTTAATTGATTTATGAAAATAACACACAAACCCCCATAAGAATCCAATCTATCTTTTCTAAATACATTATAGTTGCTAATATTTAAGTTCTTATCTGGTGACAGCCACGTCTCACTTATAATTGCAATATGTATTTTTTCTTGAAATAATAATAATTGAAAATCATTAATCTTAGGACATAAACTATTTGCATTCCACTGTAAAATATTAATTACTTTCGTTTGTTGCTTAAAATTACGAGCCATTCTTAATGCATCCTAATATCTCCATCAAAACATCCATGTTTAATAAACTCAAAATAAAATTCTTTACTTCCGACAACACATATTTCAAAATACATGTAATTTTGTCCCCAATGTCATCATTTGAAAAGATAACTTCTTTCAGTTTGCCCAATAATTTCCTGAAACTAAAACTTTCCATTTTGGAAGATGCATTTCTAGCCGATTTATTCAAAAACTCATCCTTATTTTCCGGTAAAAAATCAGATGTAACCTCCTTCTGAATTTCATGACAAACCTTCTTACGTTTACTCTTTATAGTTCTTTTTGGTTTTCTCAAATGTACTGCAACTTTACTTGAATTCAAAATTGGTGACATTCTATCTTCATACTTATCTTCTTCGCTATTCGAACTGTCATTCAACAAAACATTATTTTTGACCACATCTGAATAAGATCTCCCTGCAGTTGTATCGATCTTAATTAATTCGTCAACTGTGAATAAATTCGGACTTACAACAGCATTTTTACTCTCTTTCATCCTGGCTAGAGCCAATTTATACGTGAAATTATGCTTACACATTATATCTCTTATTTCTTTTTAACGTAAAAATGCAGGACACTTGCTCTTAATCATAGACATATGATCTCCTTTACAATTTATGCATTTAAATTGAACTGTCTCGCAATTTTTATGTTCACCGCCACATTTCGGACAAACATGTTTTTTAATTGGGCAAAAAGCTTTAATGTGCCCAAATCTCCAACAATTCGAACATTGAGTAACAAGAAAATTAAATGGTAATACCTTCATTCGTATGCCATATGTATAAACATATGGAGGTATAACAGGACCTTTAAAACATATGCGAATACTTGTACTCTTAACCCATTGGCCTTCATCATCCCTTCTGCTTAAACGCTTGACAGATAAAATCTCCAAGTCACATTCTAATATATTCTTAATATTCTCATCATCCAAATCAAGGTCCACGTCTTTGACTAAACCATAAGAAACATTCACTTCATTTGTTTTCTTACAAATCCGACCTTTTTGTCTAAAAGTTTCACACGACAACATTCTATCCGCAGAATCATTGGTTTTAAACCTTATTAGAATTTTAAAGGGACTTTTATAAACCACTTTTAAAATATCTGTAATTTTCTCGTTGTTCAAAAGTTTAGCTAAAGCAATCTGTTTTGGAAGGATCTCTTTTGCAGTAACTGATACCTCTACATAATCTGCAAAATCAGTCGGATATGTTTTTCCTGGAGACTGCGGATGTCCAGACGGTGGAGTCATAATCTTAGCCTTCTTACCTCGCTTATCCACCGTAGTAAACTCGCCGTCCTCTATATTATCATCTGGACTAGACTCGTTTCTAGGCCTTTTATAGGAATTTCTCAGCGAACTATCATTTTCATCCCATTCCAAATCAGAAATATCATTATTATGTACCATAGCACGCAAAGTCACATCACTAGAATGACGGCTGCTACCGTCCTCATCATCGCAACCGCTTTCCATCACTTTTAAGAAGAAAACTTTTTAAGAAGAAATAAATGTCAAATGTCAATGTCAGATAAAAAATGAAAATTTAATTATTTTATATTATGAAAAAGTGTCTATATCACTTGAATTTTGCCACAAAAATATAACAATTATGTCCACAGATATAATAAATCCTCAATTTAACACACATTCACATAAAATTACACAACTATCCCACATAAAAAAATAATTATACAGGAGCAAAGCAAAACAATCTTATCACGTCAGAATCACGGTGACGTATCTTGACTAAAATTCTTATAGCATTCGTTACATTAAAAGCACAACAGTGAATACTGGGTATTCATTCTAACTAAGACGTTTAAATATTCCAAACTTTAAGATTTAGTCGTGTGTTCGTAACAGCTAGCTTAATTGCGTTACTGCAAACATTGGCTACAAATACTTGTTCGAACACCAGATACGCAGCTTCTCAGTGACGTCACAGAAAGCTTACACTTACATAAAGCTCTGTGAAGAGTTTAGTTCGTAATTAATAACAAGGTAGGTAAACCAATCAAATAACGAGACTACGACAATTTGTTCTGATGGCTCGACGTGATTCCATTTATATCACACGAATTAAAAGCCGTTTTCACCGACTTCAAATAAGTAGGAGGTAATCAATTTGACACGTGTTAGAAGCTTAATTTGGTTTTAGCTTTCTAATATTTTGCGGACTGTTTGGATGTGGACTGTAGTTTGAATAGGCTGGTCAATTGATACAATGTGCGTGTTTTATTAATTATTTACTCACATGAATGCGTGGTGACTTTTAGGCCACAGGAAAAGGAAGAACGTATGACAGTTATTTACAACAGATCTCAAATTATTTCATAGATAAAACTAGAAATATAAATAACCTTGTGTTGCTATCAACAACACGTATATCATCATCAATCAATACATATAATAAATCTGTAGAAAAGTAATATTTGTACATCTAAAAATTTCCAAAAAAAATAGCCAGCGTGTTAAAGGATAACCAACAGAACCCATTTCCAGCATTTTTGTCTGTTTATCTGTTTGTCTGTTTATTTGTGCACGCATCACGTGAAATGTACGAAACGAATGTAGATAACTTTTATACATAAAAATTGTGCGTATCTTGAAGAATTACTTAGTTTTTGTTTCATCGCAATCGGTTCACTCTATCATAATTTGGATGAATTTAAAGTGTTCAAGAAGTAAAATTATCACAACACACGCAATTCAGATACTCGGACAGTTGAACTCAATATTCGATAGATATAGTTGTGCATTTGAAGTCATTTTCTGAATGGCGGTGTTAAGATTCTCCGCGAAAGAATGATGACTTTAGAAAATAAATTATTGGTAGGTAGGTATGTAGGGTAGGCTTGGCAGACAGATGACGGGAGCGAAGCCGCGGGCACAGCTAGTATGTAATATTTGTAGAATTGGCTAATATTCACATAGGTATGTGATTCTTACTAATTGGACTTCTTAACATATTGTGTGCCAAATTTCATAAGTGAATATAATATGAATGTATGTTTGTATGTATGTATGTTTGTATTTCTGTCCACGCATTTCTCCGAAACTAATAATTGGATCGATACCATTCTTCTTTTATTGGATTAGGTATCTCAGAATAGTGCAAGTTTCATCCAAATCGGTCCAGCAATATTCAAAAATATGGAACATACTACCGAACTCCTTAGCGTCGAACAGCACGAATGTGTAAATTTGAGTTATTATGGGTAATTTGTCAATCCTTAAGGTACCTTACTATAGATCTTACTCACTTCTTAGTGATGGTGTACCAAAACTAAAAAGATAAGCGAAATTGCAAGTACGTTCACATGGACGCAATGCGATGCAATTCAACCGGTTTCAATTTGAAATTTACGTAGAAAAAATACGTGCACGATATCGTCTATCTACGCAATTTAAATTTCGTCGGACCAAGAAGGTCACCTAACCAACCAACAGATAGGTACAACACACAAATGAGTACGATCGAATAATTGCCAGATTGCCAGCAAGCCGTGGTGTTGCCAATAATTATGGCATGCCAACATCAAGGCCCGAAGGCATCAAAGCAGAAGATTGAATGTACAAACATCGATTTGTTATACAAACAGTGATCCAGTTTCGGCGATAAGAATTGGATTTGGAGGTGCTAATGGCAAAAAAGGAAAGCGAAAATGAAAGGATCTTTTCATGTTTCTTTTTACCCGACTGCCGAAGGAGGGTAATGTGTTTATCAGTCTATGTATGTATGTATGTTGTTCCTACGTGGCGTTCTATAGACCAAACGCATTGACCGATTATCATGATTCTTACGCGGCTACATTAAAATTGGAAAATAGAAAAATGGCGGCTTTGGGCGCCGTATGTGGGAGCCCAATTTTTTTCTTCTAATTCCATTGTGTAGGGTATCATAATAAAGTTTTTGAAGTGGTCATTTCAAAAATATAGAACACTTATATATGTTTAAATGTACCTAATTCGAAAAAAATAATATTAACTAAAAAGTTATAAATAAAAAAAGTTAAAACAAAAAATCAAAATACCCGACTGCTACATCTGGTTCTGGTCAGCCAGCTCGCGAATATATATCCTCCGACTGCACAGCATGAGTTTCTTCTTGTTTACTCCTTTTTAGTTCGCTACTTATTAATGTGATTGGGATGGAAATCTCACGACGTTTCTGCAAGTGAGAAGGAAAATCATTATCTCACCATTCATTATTAGGTTGCAGTCCACGTCAAGTCTAATCAAAATAGAGATGATGTTTTTGCTACAGTCTGCCAAGCTAACACATATAGTCACGTCAGCCGACCCATTGCCATGTTTGCGCTGAAAATGTCTCTTAGTTTAGCACGAGAATATTCAACGATAAACTTTTGTAGCCCTGCGCATGTTAACGCAGTTTTTTTTTTATATGTAATGGGTTTGCTCTTGACTCTAGACTAGGTCATAGGTGACAGAGACAGAGTCGACGATGGAGTGAGCTTACCCAGAAGAAGCCTGTTCACTCTAACTTTGAAGAGATTCGGGTTCAATGCGTTCGGAAACACAGACACAGGTAGTGAGTTCCATTTATTTGCTGTGCGCATTATAAAGGATGTTTGGAAGCGCTTGGTTTGAATTGGTGGAATGGCAACAAGATAAGGATGATAACTTGCAGTGCGTCTAGATGTCCGATGGTAGAAGGGGGCTGGTGGGATGAGGTCGTGGAGTTCTTGAGCACATTCACCGAAATACAGTCTGTAGAAGACCGACAAGCAGACAACTTTGCGGCGATGAGCCAAGCTGTGAAGCCAATGAGCCTCTTGGCTCTGCGTTCCACTGAGTCAAGCGCGGCAAGCTGATACTTAGCTGAGCCATCCCAAAGGTGGCTGCGATACTCCATGCAGGATCAGAATTGCGCTTTGTATAGGGTTAAAAGCTGTCCAGGCGTAAAGTTTCGCTTCACTCTATTTAAGATGCCCAGTTTTTTGGCCGCAATTTGGGCTTTGTACTCAATGGAGGCGCCGAAGTTGAGACTGGATGTCAACTCCATGCCTAGGAGCTCGAACCGATCAGTCACAGGAACAGACGCACCCCGAAAAGTAGGCGTTTGATCGAACAGACTCCTTTTAGCGGTAAAACGCCTCTGTTTTGGTGGCGTTAAAAGAGACCAAATTGTCATCACCCCACTGGGAGACAAGGCTTAAGGTCAAATCTGTCCGCTCCACCATAGCCAGAAACGAACTTCACCCACGCTGCTTTTTGCGCTGGACAAGTATCTCTCTGAAACAGTACTGTCATCTGCGTTCTGCGTACCCAACAATACCAGGCTGAAGAAGGTCATTGATGTGCAGCAGGAAAAGAGTTGCAGAGAGAACAGACCCCTGAGGAACTCCGGCATCAATAGCCATAAGGTCTGAGGAGCAGCCGTCAATGACTACTCGGATCGACCGTTCACAAAGGAAGTCTGATATCCAGCTACAAAAACCAGCGGGGATGCCATAAGCAGGAAGCTTACTGAGCAGACTCGCGTGCCAGACCCTGTCGAAGGTCTTCGAGATATCAAACGATACAGCAAGTGCTTCGCCGTGTCTCTCGATGGCTTCGCCCCAGCAGTGCGTGACGTACACAAGAAGATCGCCAGTTGATCGTCCCCAGCGAAAGCCATATTGACGGTCACTGAGGTGATTATTGTCTTCAAGGTAGTTCAGCAACTTACTGTTCAGTACCATTTCCATAACTTTGCACAGAATGGAGGTAATGGCGATCGGACGGTAATGGGCAGGGTCTGCACGGTTGCCTTTTTTGGGCACTGGTTGCACATTTGCAAGCTTCCAGGATTTCGGAACAGTTCTTTTAACAAGAGAGAGGCGGAACAAGCGTGTCAACACAGGACATAGTTCAGGCGCACACAACCTCAGCACTCGCGCTGGAATGCCGTCAGGCCCGCTGGCCTTGTTCACGTCTAGACTACACAATACTCTCTGGACCTCTTTAGTGTGCACCGCGAGCTCCGACATCGAAGAGTCGCAATGAGGTTCAATAAGTGGTTGCTTGAAGCCAGCGAGATGCAAACAAATTTGCTTTCTCACCAGCGACCCATCAGGTTTCAGCATTGGAGGTAAAGTGGGACGACAGAAATTCAATTCAATCGCTTTAGACAAGGACCAGAACTGTTTACTACCCGGTAGTTGGTCTCTATAAGGTCCCAAATCCTCAAAAACAATGCCAAAACCTTGCTTAAATAAAATTATAATATCAAAGTTTTCTTTACCTAATCAGCTCATTCTATGAATTCGGTTCGTGCACTGAAATCGCAACACATAGCCATCGCAGAGTCATGAAATAAAACAAGCCTGCCTGATTGAGCGCCGGCGATCGAGCGCTATCGAACATATTGCTAACTAGCTTCGGGAAACAGATTTGATTGAGATCATTTTCATTATATCAGGAGGCTGAGGTACTAAAGTTCTGGTCTGGTTGGAAAAACAGTAGGACTTTTAAGTAATTTTTTTTTTTTACTTATTGTGTTTCTAGAACTGTATTTAGAAGTGAGTTTTAGTATCCTCTCACCTCTCCTTCGATTAAATAGAAATGAATTGAATGAAGAATACTTCTGTCTTTCTCTCTCCTTGTAGGTATATGTACTGCTTAGATTGTGCGCCGAGATAAACTCAAGTCTATAATCTTAATAATCTTACTAATATTAAAAATGCAAAAGTTTGGATGTGTGTATGTGACTCAATCACACCAGAACGGCTCAACGGATCTGTATGAAATTTGAACATACATAGGCGACTTTTTAACCTGCTATAATGTTCCCTTGGGATGATAAAATACGTTTCACGAGGGCGAAGCTGCTGGAAAAAGCTAGTGATGCTATATTAGGAGTAAAAAATCTCCTATTCGAGACACAACCTAAATACATTATTTTACTGGAACTATACTACTTCACAGAAAACTCCCAACTAAAATTAAAAGCAAGAAGAAAATTATTCCCAACCTCTCAAAAGAAGTCGACATTCACTTAGGAACTCCATCAAAAACGCCACACTAGCAACTTGTGCCATTGCACTAATAATATCCTCTTTACTGACGCAAATCGAATCGTTGCAAACGAAACTTTCCGCTAAAACTTCTTGTACCATGTACACTAGGTCCAATCTTATTTACATGCATTACGCATGCAGATTAGTTGGCAACTTGCACAAGTCAAAGAAAAACTTGCCAGCTCCCTAAAGTAATTTTAAAGTTGACTTCGGACAAACTTCTAATGAAGTACTGCGGGGGTTTGTTCCGGTGTTTATACATGGGTGCATTTTATGTGAGGCTTTCAATAGTTATAGCACTTAATATTGAAGGAGGTTAAAATTGGGTTACAGAAACTTACTTCTCCATATTCGTTCTCACCGCACTGGGTTTCTATCTAATTCTTACACTGTCTCAACAATAAAACGCTGGAACACGCTTCCCCTTGACATCAAAAAAGCTGAGAGTACATTTTCACTTAAGGGTACACTAGTCGACGGCACGAACTATTTTGTGCGCGGGGTAAAATGCATTTTATATAAACCGACAACACGTGCGGAAGAGATAGATGCTGTGATGAGCAGTAGGAAGCTAGTTCGCGTACGAATACACACTTTTGCAAATTTGTAGCGAAATGGATAGTGATTTAGGACGAAACCGAGCGCTCGAAATTTTATAAACAGACCTTTGGCAGTCTAGATATCATGAAAAAACGACATAATGTATCTGTTCAAAATAAATTTATTTGCATTGTTGAACTACTAATCTATCTCTCTATGGAGGCCGTTTTGCAATTTTCCGTCTTCTTATGGTATTTATTTGCGCCCAAAAATGCGTTAAAATTAGTGACGAAATGTGGAACTTTCGACGCTCATAACTTTAAAACATTTAATTTTTTTAGTTTTTTGCTTCCATACAGGTTTATAATTGATATCAATTTTTTATTTTGAACGTACATCGTCAAACAGTGGAATAATCCCTAGACTACGTTTGTATGGAAGAATTTTCGACTAGTGTAACCTTAAGCGTAGAATCCAGAACTATTATTTGTCCTCTCATACATAGGTCGGTCTTCTTCATTGTTATTACATTTTAAATTGTTTTTAATTTGTTATTCATTATAATCTTTATTAGTATATCGTTTTAGAAATTATTTATGGATTTTATTAGTTAGTATCATCATCTTCATTTTATTAGTTAGTATGAATATCCGAATTTAATTATTGTTCATATTTTTGTTATTTTGAACACCTACTGTTGTCTTTTTTAACCCAAAGGTTGACGGGTAGAGAATGCCTTGCTGTATTGAATCCGCCTATGTATCACCATTACACATGAAGTATAAATAAATAAATAAATTGGGTAAGTTTTAAGGCATCTATTGTATTTCCTGTAACTCACGTTGAAAAGATACATACAATTATTGTTGGATTCAAATAGTTTTTTGAAAGACATATCCTTCGAATTTTGAACACAAAACATTTCACCTGAATTCGGAGCACATTTCATCAGTTATATTCAATGCCCAGGTAATAGGGAACGAGCGTATTGCAATCAACCGTGCATAAATTAAAACTTTGGGTTGCCACTGCGAAAACTCTAAATGGAAAATCACTAAGACTTTTCCCAACTCAAATATCAAACCTAGGACCGCAGATAATATAAAACTAGCATACAAAGAAACCGTGCCGACATTTTTAAATAGCGTTTTTCACCTGATTATACCGATTATTTTTATAAATCGAACGCGTTCGATTCCGTTCCACGGCGATAGATAGATCACCATCTATATTCGTGGAACGGAACAGAACGCGATCGATGAACAAAAAATAATCAGTATAATTAGTACAGTACGTCGGCACGGTTTTTTTGTATGGGATGAGACACCACTGCCCAGGACCTTACGCTCAGTTGTAAAGCTAACGATATCCTATTGACCAACGAGAAACTCTTCTTTCTTAAAATTCTATAAATTTAACAAAACAAGGAAAAACAACTTTTCTTTACCTCAAATTGGTCATTGGGAATGCCTAACTGGCTCTTTGAAAAACTCTAAAAGCCTATCATAAACTTTTCTAAAAGATAAAAACTGAAAGGGTCTCCAAATTTGTGTTAAGTTATTATAAGTTGGTAAAAATACTAAGCAATTTCTTTAGACATCGAACTTTTGAATGCCGCACGATTAGTCATCTTTAAAACAAGTTTTTACTTAATTTCCGTTCTCTATAACACTAGGCGACTAATAAATGTAATGAATAAACATTAAGTAATTATTAAGAGCAAAAATAAATATCAACAACCATGAAGCGATGGCTAAAGTTACGAATGTCACGTGCTACGATATGAATCTCTTACGAGTTGCCTAGCAACTGATTTCAAACAATATTGGCCGGTCCTAAATTGCCTCAAAAGTCACAGACAAGTGTCAAAACGTAGATTATATAGTTCAACTCCGTCCGCGGGGCTATGTGTGGGTGGTTGTTAGCTCGGAGGACGACTGCCACGTCACTGCCACACAAATGCATAATGTATAATAATGACAAGTGCACGCACAACGCACGCACTGATGGCGCCGCCACCTGTCGCGCGCAAATATCGGTTGAACTATCTATATCGAAACTCACAAGTTTCCAACTGAGAAACAAATGGTAAAAAAAGTTAATTAAAAAAATCAAAAAACTCGACTGCGAAACAAACTTAAAAGACATAAGTAACCGGTTTTGGTCAGTCTGCTCGCGAATATGTATCCTCCGACTACACATCATTATTTTTCTTCTTGTTTACGTCTTTTTGTTCGCTTCCGGATTTTTGATTTTTCAATTAACTTTTTTTATTTATAACTTTTTAGATAACATGTTTTTTTCGAATTAGATACATTTAAACATATCACATCACATCATAACATCATCAGCCTATTAATGTGGGACTGATGGGACACAGGCCTACTCTCTGTGAGAGGGAAGGGGCCGTAATCCACCACGCGGGCCCAGTGCGGGTTGGTGGATGTCACATGTCTTCGAATTTTTGGTTCTAGGACATGCCGGTTGCCTCACGAGGTTTTCCTTCGCCGTTTTGAGAACAGTGGTGATGAAATAATTTACACAAAGTAAAAGCGCCTACCTGGGCTCGAAACCACAACATTGTAAGCCGCGGCCGATACCACTGGGCCACCACTGCTCTTAGTAGTAAACATATAAGTGATACATATTTATGAAATCACCTCTTATAACCCTTTGTTTTGATACCCCACACGATGGGGTTGAAAGAAAAAAAAATTGGCCTCCCACAATTATGGCGCCCAAAATTCGCCATTTTTTTTTTTCAATTTTAATGTAGCCAGTGACACTCGCAAGGTTAAGGCAAATTGATTGACGTAAGAATCATCAAAATCGGCCGACACGTTTGGTCTCTAGAACGCCACATAGGAACAAACATGCATACATACATACACTGATAAACACATTACCCTCCTTCGGAAGTCGGGTGATGAGAGGGGTTGCTATGCAGCTTTCGATTGCACCTTGGTATTGGAACCTAACTTGTCGTTATCAATAAAACTTAAAAGTAACCTCAAGAAAGATAGATTCTTATTCAGTGGCCAAAAACCTAGACCAACACAGTCATCCATATTCCGAACACAACTCTTCAGCAAACTTCATGACTAGATCTCTGCCCACCCCCGCACTGTGAAAGCGACAGTGCGAGCGAAAGGCCGGTCACGGGCGCTGACGGACGTTTCCATTAGACCCTTTGTTCGGCCGACGTTTATTGTCCAAACCTATCGCATTTTATTGCGATAGATTGGGATTTTTCTGCCACCATGTTTTGTGGGTACAAGCATGAATATAGCTGTTACGGCCTTGTCAAACTCGATTTGTATGGACTGTATTTTTATTAGAGATATATTTGGGACTAGATTGTTTGATGAATTTGGGAGGGTATCGCTTAATCTCGTCGAAGTTGGTTCGTTTGTGGCTAAGTGATAACTTGATTTCTCTGTGCTTCGGAAAGCACGTAACGCGTTTGGTCTCAGCTGACAAATGTATGTTAGTACGGTAGTTACAAGCCTGAAAGACTGATAACAAAGGACTTACGGAGCACATGCCTTACCAAGGAGTAAATGTTGCTCAGTTAATGGATTGTAGAGGTCAACTAAGTAGTTGCTCGTAGTTAAAATATGGTATTCAGCCGACGACTGTAGAAAAAGTTTTTATACTCATTAAACAAATTCGCTTTAAAATGGATTATAAAACTGCGCAAATCACAAACAAGTCTAATGATCGTAGCAGAAAAATCTGATTATGCTGTGACATCGTAGCTGATTGCATGGCGTAGCAGTATCGTAGCCCGCTACATCGTAGCGATGTCGTAGCAAGCACATGCTCCACTTTTCTTAGCTAATAAATTAAATCTGCTATAGATGCCAGTATGTTGAAGCTATTCGAAAAATGAGACATCATAAAAAGCTATTTGCTCGATTTTTCTTGAGTAAATTAAATTGAGTATGGACGCCTTCATATAAGGAATGTACTTATTTTTAAAAGCAACTTTATAAAGCTAGGTATCAATGTACTAAGTACACATCGGTATACATGCCCAGTGATACTAAGTTCAGGTAAGTACGTACGTTGTGCTCGATAAAGTTGTATAAAAGCAGGTGTTTCGAAAAATATACCATCATTAGTACTTTGATAACCACTGTTAGTTAATTTCATAGACGAAATGTCGTGAAGAAGCCCTCTCACCGAGACGAGGCCTGTGCTCCAATACACAGCTAGTTTTTGCTAATAGTTTTAGCAAAAGACAAACCAGCCTTGTCTAGTTATACTTAAATATTAATCCCTAATTATGGAACTACACTAAAAAGAGTACGTAGGCAGAGGCCTTCAAAGCAGCAAAGGAAGTCCCAACAATTGAATACCACACGCAGATGAATACTTAACGTCTTTTCCCCAACTAGTAAATACTTCAAGTTAGGAACGCGTACATCATGCATGCAACGTGTCCTGCAACTATTAATGCGATAAGGCTGTATCGACGCGCAGACAGTCATTGTTTAATTAACTTAATGCATTTAGAACGGTGTTCTTTTTGAAGGGAGACTTGTGCCCCAGTCCCAGCAGTAGGAACTTTCTAGGCTTTTGTGAACATAGAAAAAGTCTAGACCCCATTAAATAGGACTTAAAACTTGTTATTTTATTTAATCTAAATATAAATGTTGTTTATATTATAATGTCAACCCACTGTTTGGCAAAGGTCTCCCCTTTAGCCTTTCAATTTAAAACGGGCCAGGAAGCTCATCGGCAATGGAGCACTGGTCGAGTTAAAGCTCCGGAGCCTTGGACATCGACGCCGAGTTGCCAGCTTGTCGGTTTTCACAATTTTTATATTACCTTGCGTTCGTATGTGTGTACGCGTACGGCAACTAGCAATACATTTTTCAAGCACGTCTTCCTTTTTCGTCACGGCATCCGGTTAAGCTAAAACTTGCTGTACTTATTTAACTTCAGAAAATTTAAATAATATGGTACTATGAATCTGGTCTCATGATGGTGCTGAAAGCTGGCCATAGCAACTCCTAAACCAGACAAGATAGCACCATTATGTTTGGGCTCATTGATGTGAATTAACGAGTTCCTTTCGTACTTTTTAGTCCATTAAAAGCTTGTTTTAAAAAGATTTTTACTTTTAATTATTTATCGGTTGTATTTCGGGGAGTGTGCGATGGAATTACATGATCTATTTCTACCTAGCCCTTTCTATCATCGGAGTACCTGACGTACGGCGATGCGCCTTCGGTACATGGTGGACACCCATACCGGCGCGCCACCGCTTATGTACTTTGTGCCCCTACGTACAAAACTTTGGGAATACTTTAATTATGCGTACAGGTAAGGAGTGGTATTCCCTGCCGGAGTCTTTGTTTCCAGATAGCTACAACCTAGAGGTCTTTAAGTCAAGAGTGAATAGGTTACTTCTAGGCTAGCGTGCTTCACCGTCGACCACATCATCGCTTACCATCAGGTGAGATAGTGGTCAAGCGCGAGACTATCAATAATAATAATAAAAATCCCGTAAAAAAGAACTCAAAACATTAATGCGAAATTATACTAAGAGACTTTCATACTCGTACTACAGTATTGATTTAGAATACCATACGTAGACTTTTGCTAAACACTTTCGCGTAACTAGTTAAGACTTCAAGTTAGCAACGCTTTATATATCATGTATGCAGCGTGTCCTGCAACTATTAATGCAATAAGACTGTATGCGCCTGGCTCGGGGAGACCTCTGAGCATCGAGCGCAGACGGTCTCCCCGAGCGAGGCGCCGGTCGACTAAACTGTTTTGAAGTTAGCGTTGAGTTGGGCTTATGGACTTACAATGTAAGGTATGATGAGGGAAATTATAGAAATCGGTCTGTAATTCTCTCTCTCTTCGCAGCTAGCAATACCGCATTTCATTAGGGGTGACTCTGCTCGTCAAAAATGTACCGAATTGTTTAAAAAAAGCAAACGGTTTCAGAGGACTTTATTTTTAGTCTGTACATTTTTGTTAAAAATTAGGTACTTAGTAGTAAATTAGGTAAGTTTTCCGTGTCATTACTTTCCAGAATTTGATTGTTATTAGTGACACTATCGGATCGTGTAAAATAAACACGCTTATTATTATCAGCGAGTTTATTTTTTCAAAATCGACGGGTTCGATTCCTAGCTAAGAATAGCTAGAGTTTTCAAAAATCTCATAATTTAGTTTAAGTTTTCATCAAAACCCCGCGTTTGAGACTCCTTTTAGTGTTTATACCTGCATATATCCTGTATATGTATTTTTTTTTCGACTTTCCCGTGACTCGCATTAATTTGATTAATGCCATTGTAAATCTACTATATTTCGTTTGTGTACACCATGGGAATGTTTTCCATTCTAAGATTGTAACGATTAAAAATAACATCTTACAACATAATATTTACTTTTATTAATAAGACCCTAAATATTTAAACTTATATATAATATTTTATAGTATACCAAATTACAAATTCTAACCGTATCTCAGTAGAAACTCTAATAACATTAAATATACGTAAAGTAAAAATGACAATATTATTTCAGGAGCCATCCGGTCACCGTCCGGTTGCCGTCCGGCGTCCGGCCGAGGTGCGGTTAATCTCATGAATATTCACCTCACCGCTGATCCCGGTAAACCGGACCGCGTCGGATCGCGTATAATAGACCTTAAGTGACGCGACTGAAAGATCTTGATACTTAAGTTTAAGCATAATTTATTTGGCTTGTGGTTTTTGCTGAGGAACAAAGTAGGTATGTGAGGTTTTAATAGGCAATTAAGGGATGCTAATGATATGAAGCAACAAAAGCTGACCTTCGTAGTAAAGCTACTTGTTTACGAATTAAATTCTTCGTGAATTAGGTTTAACGTTGATAATACGTACGTATTTGCATTCATATATAAAAGTTCATAATATACTGTAGATGAGATAAGATTTGTGTTCTTCCGTATTTACTTTTAGACTCGGCACAAGTTCTTCCCGTAGATATTTAAACGGCTTAAATACTCGTAATAGGTCTGGAGGCTATTGTAACAAACAATGGTGATTCTAAGTTTATTCTAAGAAAGCGAAAGGATGACATAAAATTTTAATCCTGTAGGGATGAATGGTAGGATTAAAAGGATTTATGGAGAAACAATATTAATTTCAGTGGGCATTCAAAGGTTGCCAACGCATGGGAATCGTGGGCAAAAGGTAGAGTGGCAATAAAGAAAGACATTCATAAATCATAATCCCAAGTACCGAGATCTCTCAAGTGCTCTATATTTAAATGTAACCGCGCCGCTAATGTATACGTGCTATGTTGATAATTGATACGCGGCAAATTTTCAGCCACCGAATATAAGCGTCCCCTAATATAAACACCGCCTTATAAGCACTGCGTAAAATACAGCTGAAATATTTGACGACAATGTTTCATTAGCTACTGCGGTCCACCGAGGTCGGTTTATAAATCATTTTGCGTAAAGTAGCTGGCTTACAGATCATGGTATTAGGTAATAATTTTGAGGAGCTGAAAATTAATAAAGATTGGTTAAATGTATAGATGTAGTACAATAGACTGTGGTTTAATTTCCCGAAGGGATTGACAGACTGTTTACTATTGTGAGTATAATTTTATATAGCTAGAAGCTATCTAGGGATTACACTGACTACTACCAAGAAATCTTCTGAATCTTACGTACAGTCTATTAAAGTTTAAGTAGCTCCGTAATTTTGGCGCAAATAATATTATTTCTTCCCACCGTACTATTCCCAAGCCACTGCAACTCCTGAAAGCCAGAATCAACAGTGGTGACTACTGGAAAAGCGCCGAGGCAATGAATCTCGACGAAGTCCCAGAAAATGAATTTAACTGCTTGAATACCGCAACGAAATTAATCAGAAAATAATAAAGGAGTACGCAAATAAAAACAGAATTTCCACTTCCCCCCATATCAAGCAGGAGACAGAACAGACAAGGCACTCGTCAGGTGCTAGGTAGCTCGATAGTCTCTAGGGCCTAGGCGCTAAGCTAGCCGCCTACCAGCGCGTTTTTGGCCTAAGATAATTTAGTTGAAGCTTTAGTTGTTTATCCAAGGTGCTAGGCAACTGAGCTTATCCCAGTTGTAAACGACCCTTCGTTTACAACAGTAGGCGGCTAGCTTAGCGCCTAGGCCCTAGAGACTATCGAGTTACCTAGCGTCTGACGAGTGGCGAAGTAAAACCAATGTTCTAAAATGTTCCTAACCGGCCGCACTACGCTATTGGTGCCTAGTGCAAGGCGACTTTCGAAGACCTCGCGTAGAACTGTTTAGAGACATTTTAAGGAACATTCGTTGGCATACGAACGTAGGTATCTATAGTGCATTCAGCTCCCCTAGCTAAGCCTAGTCTTGCCTATGTTTTAACCTATGACGGAAAAAGAGGGATGTTATAAGCTTGACGTGTGTACCTGTGTATCTGTGTGTCTGTTTGTGTATACACACACCTCTCCAGCTCCTAAACAGTAGTACCAATTTTGATATAGTTTTTTTTTACCAAGGCTGCTGCTATTAGCTCTTAGTTAGTTCCTTTTTGAATAGCCGATACTGTCCCACAGTTAGGCAAAGGCCTCCCCAAACTCCTTAAGAAAGAAAAATAGAATAATACGAGATGTTTTTTTTTTATTAAACATCTCGTATTATTCTATTTTTATTTATTAAAAATATAAAATATTTTTAATCAACTCGCCACCATAACTCAGATCATTCACATTTCAGATTAGCAGTCCACCGTGAAAATTAAACTGATCTTTGAGTTTATAGCCCGGTCCTTTACTCCGGCCATTACAAAAGGCATTCTCTAATTCGACATCAACACGGTCTTTACGAGTATGGCGCCAATTCCACAATGTTTACTACGGCCATCGACATCACTTCTGCTAATTCCATTAACTATTGCGAGACCTCTTTTTATTGCTATTGCTATCATAAGTAATTGAGGAGTGAGTTTCTTTGATTGTGTTTTTGGTTACATTTACCTACATTTGTAATGGTGTGGGAATTGCCTGTATGAGTTGTTCGGAAAGTTAAAACATAATCTTGATCGTCTTGAATGGTCAACAGTACCTTAAATTTAAAAAACCTTTTTTACAAAAAAATACTACAGACTTTCAAATAAGAAAACTACAAAGTGAAAAACAACTTTATTTTTGGAAGTCGGTGTATTTCGTAGGTACCATTTTTTTGCGTTATGGACGAGGATGTAGGCAAGTTGTTTAGTAAGTTTCCTATAACGCCAGAATAGATTACCCGAATATCATGAAACTTGAACAAAACCGATGAAATGAGAGATCTGCTTACCCCTTAAGAGCGTACTGGCGTGATGTTATGTTATGAAATGGTCTAAATAATAAACAGACAAGCGATCGCAGCAGTCCCGAGAAATTTGCCGTTATTTATTGAAGAGTTATGTTGTATATCTTCGAATTTCTTAATCAGATCTTCACCAAATTAAAATGGGACCAATTTCGGAACATACTCTTTCAAACAAAAAATGAATTTTCAAAATCGGTTCACAATTGACGGAGATATCGGTGAACATACATAAAAAAAAAAAAAAACATACAAGAAGTCGAACATAGAACCTCCTCCTTTTTCGAAAGTCGGTTAATAAGGTTGAAATACCACGCGGTCAGTCTCGGCGGCGGCGGCGGTTTAAAAATTTCTGCTTCTAATCTTCACATCGTCGAAAAGCTAACCGAATCCAGATTGAGATGATAGCGTCATGTAGTGCGGACCACATTGTGAAACACTGCCTTTCCATGTCGACACAAAAGAGAGGGAGAGGTAGATCGCTCACATCTTGGATGACGAGTGTTCAAAAAGACATGAAGAAGTGCAGTCTATCAACTGACGACACTTTTCAGTATAATAAGTGACGCCTCAGGTCAGGACTAGGAAAGCCGACCTCGAGCAAGCGTGGAACTTCGTCGTCTTCACGTTTCCACCTAATCACCGAAGTGGTGAGGTGGAAGCAGAAGAAGAAGAATGACATTAACGGAACACATCATTTCTGTGGCCCTAGTGATAAGGGGTATAAGTCCGATTTTTTCGAAAATGAGTTAAGTATACCAAAGCGATCAGAAAAAAATGCTCTATCGTTTGGTGAAAACAGATCTAAGCTATCTCTAAAAATGAAGAAGTTACTTTGTGTAAAAAGGTCCAACGGACACCAAAAAAAAACTACAAACCTCGGTTTCAAGTACTTTTGTATTTTTACCTACTAAGCTAGAAGTTAACAGTATTTTTGCGAAATACTATTATTTAGCGTTGATGTGTCACGATTTAAGATACATACAAATCTCTTCAATCTCTTTTAAGAGGTGACGGGGCTCCTTCCAGGTGCTGATGGTGATCACCGGGGTGGTTTTAGTGAGGTAAAAATCCCACACTCCCTGGTCTTTTCCCCAAAATTCCAGGCGCCTTTTGAAGGTTTCCCCCCGTAAACAAAAAAAAGGTATATAAATCTATTCAAAAGCATGGCACAAGAATTACTACCCTTCTTTTCACTTAAACCCAACATAAGAATAAAACCCCCTATTCACCACTCCGTAAACAAACGCGCGTTTCCTTCACAGCTTCTCTATTTCCATAATAAGTTTAATGCCCTATTCACGTAATATTGCCGTCAATAGGCGTCCATTGATTTAGCAATTAACGCGCCCATTTGCTATTCATAAAGGATTGCTTTTGAAAGAATATAAAGTGCTTGAAAGCGCTTAATGAATCATCTCTCGATACTAATTGGTGGCCTTTTTGAAGGCTGTTTGTGAGAATGTAGGCTGCTTGTTTGTTACTTAAGACGTATTTGTGTTTATTTGGAAGCATCTTAAGCCTTTTTAGGGTTCCGTGCCCAAAGGGTAAAATCGGGACCCTATTACTAAGACACCGTAGTCCGTCTGTCTGTCTGTCTCTCAACAGGCTGTATCTCATGAACCGTGATTGCTAGACGGTTGAAATTCACAGATGATGTATTTCTGTTGCCGCTATAACAACAAATACTAAAAACAGAATAAAATAAATATAAAAGTAGGGCTCCCATACAACAAACGTGATTTTTTTGCAGTGTTTCTGCGATACTGGTACGGAACCCTTTGTGCGCGATTCCAACTCGCACTTAGCCGGTTTTATTTTCGGCTAACTCAGTGTGAAAGCAGAGCCATGTAACATGGTATTTTTTCACCTGAAAAATCTTCACTTACGCAGGTAAGTGAAGATTTTTCAGGTGAAAAAATACCATAACCACTTGGCGCAGGCCAAGTGGTTCTGTCTTAGGTTGTCTTTTCTCTGTAAAGAATATAAAGCGTTGAAAGCGCTTAATAAATCATCTCTCAATACTAATTGGTGGCCTTTTGGGAGGCTGTTTGTTAGAATGTGGGCTGCTGTTTGATACTTAAGACGTATTTAGATTAGTTTGAAAGCATCTTAACCCTCCTTTACGTGAGCCTTGTATTTTGTTGTTTTCTCTTGTATAAAATGCACTACTTGATTACGCTGTTAATAGATGTCCTGTCATGTAAAGTCAAATAAATTGATTCTTGCTCGGATTGGTAGACTACGTCTATAAAGTTTGTATAGTACTGAAATACTCTAGTCTCTGCGACTGAAAAAGAATTCATTCAGTCGTGGTATGAATTGAGAAACAAAATAAGGTTGATAGTTTTTACTACATTGAAAGACATAAATGGTAAACTTAAACTTGTTTTCTTCAAAAGACCCAATCTTCAATAACCACAAAAACATATTAGATATACAAACTCAGTCAAACAAAAAAACAGGTGTACCAATCTACCAGCAAGCAAACGAAAGAAAAAAAAATGAAAAGGAAAACTTCGCGTTATCTCTTACATCCTGATCCACCGTTTACCAGATAAACCCTAAGCATTGCCTGAATAAAGAGCCTCTTCCCACTAATCTCTTTATCAGAAGGGGGATGCGAGCCGAGTCTTTAGCTCAGCCTTTTAAACGGTGTTTTTCCTACAGATAAGGATGTTTTTTGGAATACGGTTTTGAATTGATAGGGTTAAATAAGGGGGGTGGCGATATGATGTGTTTCTGTAAATGCCGAGGAGAAAACTATACGTACTGTTACTGTCAAAGAAACTCTCCTCCAGCTGTTTCGATCCAAGGCTAATGTGGATCAGTGGTCTTTTGTTCTGTCCACTTCATTCGTCATTTTGTTCAACCTATCTTGCATGAACTGAGAAACGGCCCACTGCTGGAGATCTCTCCTCCATAGCCTACCACTCTTCTCGATGTGTTGCCATATCCGACCAATCCGTTGTAATCGCCTCTTAGTCATAACGCCAGCGTATTCCAGGTCTTCGTCGGCGATGACCCCTGTCCTCTGGCTCCCACTGGCGAACAACTTTGCCCAAAGTCCTGATACATTCTTGTGAAAAACAACTATAGTCAGAGAAAATGATCACAAGAAAAAAGATATTGCGTGGAAAGTTTTCCTGCGTATTTAAAAGTAAGAAGTGTATTTTCTTCAAATTGTAATTCAATTTTATGAACACCTTCCATTTTCTCGTAACATTTCGAAATTGCCTAAACAATTTTACACGTTTCGAAAACACGAACGAAACACGTAACTCCTAAAATACTGCGTAATGATTAACTCAAAAGTAATAAAAGTTGCGCCATTTTAAAGCGTTCTTTTACGATTCTACCCTCATCTCTTGCGTAAAGTCAGTGCGCTTATAAAAATAAATCGACAGCTCTTTGAAGCACGCCAAGTGTATCGCTGTAACGGTTTACGTGAGAAGAATGCTGAGAAGCAGTTCGCTTGTAAATTACCTTCCAAATGGGGTATAGGCAGGACCCGTGGTGGAGCTCGAAAAAAATACTGCTTTTAATAAGTAAACTCAAAAAAAAATACCGGAGTCTTTGAAAATAAAACGACTTAGGTTCGTTCGTGTACAGCAGACCATCAGTGGCAACATTTTGACCATGGGCTCACCTAGATTAATAAGGAATTAATTAAATACGAGACTAACTGACGACATCATAGACTGGCCTACCGTACGATAAGTGTATCAGTTATTCCATTATTTAGGTAACTGTTAACGAGCTTGACAATGATGACGACACCCGCTCAATAATTTACAACAGTAAACACAGGACTTCCCTTTGTCAAGAACGCCTCTGAAAAATATTTTAAATATTAAAAAAGCCTGAAGTAACACACCCATGTCTAACATCCAATAATCTCAGAGACACATTACATCTAAGCTCTATAACTTTATTCTAAAATCAAACAGACACACACACGAATCTACACATATACACCCCGCATACACACACACAAACACACCGTTCGTATAAATTATTCACGTACACTAGCGGTACCGCAACATCAGTCACACGTCGACCCGACTCAGCCCTTAAATATCCGCACGCACGCTCATATCCGCAAATATTCGGACATATTCGCGACACACGGACTTTGGAATTAGGTTGCGGTTACGCCTCCATTCCGTGATTCGTCCTTCATTACAGCCCTATGAAACTACGCTAGATATTTGAAGTATCCGAAAGGTAAATGTATGTTTAGAGGTGTTTTGAGTTGATTTTAGTGATCGTTTGTAAATTTTGAGTAAATTCATTTTTTTTTGTTACCCTAGATTCTCCCACTGGTAGGCAAAGTCACCTCCCGTATCGTTCCACGTCGATCAAACCTTCGTGGTGCGCGTTGAGATCATCTCGCCACCGCTTTCTGGGCCCACCTCGGGTAGAATAAAAAGAATAAAAAAAAAGAAGCAAAACTTTTAACTAGAACGAATAGGAGTTATATGAAAACTGCTCTGCGCTTTAATTTTACCGCCGAAAGACACACCAAACAAAATCACACTCAATTCTAAATGCAACCGTTGGACCGCTCCTACACCTTTGTCCTGGGTTCAATTCCCGAGTCGGTTAAAGTGTTATTGGGTTTTTCCATCTGGATTTTTCAGTAGCGGTCCGGAGTCTGGACTTGTGCCCAGTTGATGGCAAATAGACTCTCCTCTATGGGACTTAGACTTAAGGCGCCTCCCCGAGAAAAACGCCGCGCTAGCCGATTTGTGCAGTTTTTAAGAGCTATCTACACGTTATTTAAAAAGAAATATCAGTTAATAAAAATACATTAAATTTCTACCTACTATTGATTCCAAAATGGTAGTATACTTTTTTTTTAAAGAAGGTATTATTTTGCTAATCTCCTTCCAACAAAACCATAAAAAAAGATTTTTACAAAAATTACAACCGACTTCCAAACAAAAATACTACAAAGTGAAAAATAACTTCAATTTCGGCAGTCGGTGTTCTTGTTTTCGTTTCTTCGTTTTTTGACACCGACTTCCGAAATTGAAGTTAGTAACCCAATAACATGAAACTTAAATAAACAAAACCGGTGGCATGAGAGTATACCAGGGTGAACTGTTCACACCTGCGTACCCCTTTAAAGCGTACCAGTGTGATGTTATGAAATGGTATAAACAATAAACACATATGCGATTGCAGCTATCCCGAGTGATTTGCCGTCATTTATTGAAGAGTTCTGATGTACATCACCGAAGTTATTCATCAAATCTTGATGAAAATTGGGACCACACGACAAACACCAGCTTTCGAATAAAAAAAGATTCATCAAAATCGGTTCACCCAATAAAAAGTTCTGAGGTAACACTTATAAAAATAAAAAAAATACAATCGAATTGATAACCTCCTCCTTTTTGCGAAGTCGGTTAAAAATTAGAAATAATGATTGATAGCATGCGTCTCCTCATAAAGTGTTCATTTACTAATGTTTGTACTAACACTAATGGATAGATAATTTGATAACGAACATTTTGTAACTTTTTTTTTCATAAGACCAATATTCGATTTTATAACGATTTTATTCTAAAATCTAGGCATATTCACTACTGTAATTTCATGCGCCACCAGTGTGCCGCTAGGGCACTAGGAATGCTCAAGATTTTTTGGTCAGGGTACGACCTCAAACATAACTGACAATACGTGAGTGTACTATAAGTGTACACATGCATGATTTTATGTATGTACAGCTTCTGCCAGCGGCTTCGCCCGCGTGAATGTCGAAAATTATCCTAAGGGAACATATTCACGGGTTAAAAAGTATCCTATGTGCTATCTATCTCTGTGCAAAAGCGTCCGTCCAGCCGTTTGAGCGTCAAGAAGTAACAACTATACACACACACACTCAAAAGTTTCGCCTTTATAATATAAGTGTGATGTGTACAACAAATGATAGTTTACCTCAAACGGCTTCAAACACACTACTAAGACCATCAGTTTCTAAACAATCCGCCTAACGTTTCCCGCAGTCATCAATCTACTGGAATTGGACTGTCTCAAACACAATTGCCTTTTAAAGTTAAAGAATTGAATTACCAAACAAAAGATCCTTGTTTATGTAGGACAACGATTTGCAGTGATCCAGTGCATGTTTTTTTGTCAACATAGTGCAGAGCAGTTAAAGAATAGGGTCCGTTTTTTGAATTGTGAATTTGGAGTTAGAAATGTATTAAGGTTTAACAAACTTAAAGGTTTTACTTTAATGTCCAAGTTTGATAGGTTTTCAGGCTAAGGAAGAGTTCATTAAATACTTAACTACTAATTCAGAAAACTAGCGTTTAGGTTTAATGCTCTTGCACCGCTTTAGTTATGACACTCATTACTGGCTACTATAAAAACTATGATTTTAAAGTTTTAACACTATTATTTACTTGAGAATGAAAAGAAAGCCAACTTTCCAGTGAGTTCACAGCTATCTCAAAATGCTATTCGACAAAGTTATTACACGCGTAATTCGTACCTATTCAATGAGAGACCTTCACTCTTCGCAGCATCGTCCCCTCGTACCGCTGTTCAACTGAGTTATTACACGCGTTATTGGTACCTAATCAATGAGAGACCTACACTCGTCGCAGCATCGTTTCGTACCACTGTTCAACTGAGTTATTACACTCGTTATTGGTACCTAATCAATGAGAGACCTACACTCGTCGCAGCATCGTTTCGTACCACTGTTCAACTGAGTTATTACACTCGTTATTCGTACCTAATCAATGAGGGACCTACACTCGTCGCAGCAACGTCTCGTACCACTGTTCAACTGAGTTATTACACGCGTTATTCGTACCTAATCAATGAGGGACCTACACTCGTCGCAGCATCGTCTCGTACCACTGTTCAACTGTTTTATTACACGCGTTATTCGTACCTAATCAATGAGGGACCTACACTCGTCGCAGCATCGTCTCGTACCACTGTTCAACTGAGTTATTACACGCGTAATTCGTACCTATTCAATGAGAGACCTTCACTCTTCGCAGCATCGTCCCCTCGTACCGCTGTTCAACTGAGTTATTACACTCGTTATTCGTACCTAATCAATGAGGGACCTACACTCGTCGCAGCAACGTCTCGTACCACTGTTCAACTGAGTTATTACACGCGTTATTCGTACCTAATCAATGAGGGACCTACACTCGTCGCAGCAACGTCTCGTACCACTGTTCAACTGAGTTATTACACGCGTTATTCGTACCTAATCAATGAGTGACCTACACTCGTCGCAGCAACGTCTCGTACCACTGTTCAACTGAGTTAAAACACGCGTTATTCGTACCTAATCAATGAGGGACCTACACTCGTCGCAGCATCGTCTCGTACCACTGTTCAACTGAGTTATTACACGCGTAATTCGTACCTATTCAATGAGAGACCTTCACTCTTCGCAGCATCGTCCCCTCGTACCGCTGTTCAACTGAGTTATTACACTCGTTATTCGTACCTAATCAATGAGGGACCTACACTCGTCGCAGCAACGTCTCGTACCACTGTTCAACTGAGTTATTACACGCGTTATTCGTACCTAATCAATGAGGGACCTACACTCGTCGCAGCAACGTCTCGTACCACTGTTCAACTGAGTTATTACACGCGTTATTCGTACCTAATCAATGAGGGACCTACACTCGTCGCAGCATCGTCTCGTACCACTGTTCAACTGAGTTATTACACGCGTTATTCGTACCTAATCAATGAGGGACCTACACTCGTCGCAGCAACGTCTCGTACCACTGTTCAACTGAGTTATTACACGCGTTATTCGTACCTAATCAATGAGGGACCTACACTCGTCGCAGCATCGTCTCGTACCACTGTTCAACTGAGTTATTACACGCGTTATTCGTACCTAATCAATGAGGGACCTACACTCGTCGCAGCATCGTCTCGTACCACTGTTCAACTGAGTTATTACATGCGTTATTCGTACCTATTCAATGAGAGACCTTCACTCTTTGCAGCATCGTCCCCTCGTAACGCTGTTCAACTGAGTTATTACACTCGTTATTCGTACCTAATCAATGAGGGACCTACACTCGTCGCAGCAACGTCTCGTACCACTGTTCAACTGAGTTATTACACGCGTTATTCGTACCTAATCAATGAGGGACCTACACTCGTCGCAGCATCGTCTCGTACCACTGTTCAACTGAGTTATTACACGCGTTATTGGTACCTAATCAATGAGGGACCTACACTCGTCGCAGCATCGTCTCGTACCACTGCTCAACTGAGTTATTACACGCGTTATTCGTACCTAATCGATGAGGGACCTACACTCGTCGCAGCATCGTCTCGTACCACTGTTCAACTGAGTTATAACACGCGTAATTCGTACCTAATTAATGATATGAGATGTCCCACACTCGTCGCAGCATCGTCTCGTACCGCTGTTCGACAAAGTTATAACACGCGTAATTCGTACCTAATCGATGAGGGACCTACACTCGTCGCAGCATCGTCTCTTACCACTGTTTAACTGAGTTATTATGCGCGTAATTCTTACCTAATTAATGATATGAGATGTCCCACACTCGTCGCAGCATCGTCTCGTACCGCTGTTCGACAGAGTTATTACGCGCGTAATTCGCCGAAACACCCACTAATGGCAATAATAACTGCGCGTATCCAATAAGTGCCGGCCGAACGTCGGGACCAATGGAGTGTGGTGCTAGTTATATGCGGAAGCGATGTCATAAATCATGCCTGTTTTTTCTTGTTTGAGGAAAAAATCCTCTTTCTCCTCCTCGCGTCGTGTTATTATTGCGGATCGTAATCCTCCGACGAGAGTTCAACCTTTTTCGTAGATGTTCCTCAATTTGTGTCTGTCCTTGGCGTAGTGGAGTGCATCATGCAAGTTGGTGTTGAGCGTTGAGCGAATTTAGTCAGACAAAAGGAAATAAATAAGTCCAACGTAATTGAGGTCGAGCCTAATGTTATCATACATGCGAAAATTCAGACTCTAGGACAAATTCTACTCAGAAGACTAGTGAATGGAACGCAAGGCCTCAAAGTACATGGCTAGTCACTAAAAAATATAAGGAGTGCCTCTTATTAAGTGGGCACGAAGAATGCATTAGAACCTTCTTGGCCACTGTACATAAAAACGTTCTAATAGCGATAACGTGCTGTTGTGGCCCAGAGGCTAAGACGTCACCTGTCGTGCTTGAGGTCGAGGATTCAACTCCGGACAAGTACCAATGTGACTTTTTCAAATTCGTATGTACTTCTTAAGTTTATCTTGGACATCACAGGCATCAGTCTAGGAAAACATCGTGATGAAATCTGGACTAATACAGTTAATGTAGCCTGAAATAGCCAAGTCAAAGGCCTGTGTTTCCAGGGGTGGCTTAATTAACTGACAACAGAGGAGGGCTCATCGTCACATGAAAAGAAGAAGAGAATTACGATTGTCAAAAGTTTTATCAGTTTATTGGATTGACCTCGTGAAAATATTTAAAAGTCGTATTTTACAACAGCATTTAAAAATAACAGATAATATTTATTTGTAAAACAAAGGTGTAAATATGTGCATACTTAAACACTAATCAAACGGAAACTATACAAAGTTATACTAAACCTAACTACTTACACTGTATACAAAAGAAAGGTACACTTAGGCGTCGAAGTACTCATCCACATCGCTGTGATCCGGGTACGTAAAAATAAATTAAGAAAAAAAATAAGTAAATTAATTTTAAAAATTATTTTACTTTAAAAAATCAACTGATATTAAAAGTATTTGCTAACTAGTACTTCCCTAACGTACCGTAATATCTTTTGCCTTGTCCCCCACACATACAAGCTACACTAAATCATCGAAGACTTAGTGGATCTCCCTCTAATTGTTAGGAGCGACGCGGACATATTGAGTGCGCCATAATAACTAGTGTTTATTGGATTACTGGCCAGTATTGTTGCTGTGTGCCTCCTCTATGGTCATCGCAACATAAATGATGAGTAGGGGCTGTTCAGAGGGTCGTGTTGAATGAAATGTAATAACTTTATTGGATTACTGTCCAATATTTTGTCACGTTGTTAGACTGATGGTATCTTTACTATCCACATTAATATTATAAATAGTCCGGGGAAATTAGACCATAAAATATGGGTAGGTTTACAGTACTTCGCATAGAGCTGAAAATTGGTACGAATGTTCGGAACACCATTATAAATGAAATGTTAAAAGTCTCCATCGATCCCACACTTGCAAAAAAAATTGTTCAATGTCAAAGTTCGCAAATATGGTATTTTTGTGTTTTTTAGCCGAACAGTAATTTTATGATAAAATAGGTCAAACAAAAATTACTATAATGCTATTATCTACAAAAATTGTCTCTAAAATTTTGCTCCTAAACTTCACCGTTTCTGAGATAATGGTAATATAATGGTTGAAAAAGTTTTATTCTTCTTAATATGCACACGTTTCCACACCATATGGAAGTAGTGTACTCGGCGCGTTTTCTTAACGGTCTTCCCCGATAGGCCTATTCCACAATCCATTGTGATCCTGTTTAATTCAATACTATTCAAAATTATGAAAAGTCTGGTACTATTGAAAATGATCAAAGCCATGAGAATTCTAAAAAGTTAGGTAAAATTATCCTTCTCATTCATAATCATTTCATAATTCTGCTTCCTCTTCTTCTTGTTCTTGTTAGTCTTCTTGTACTTCTTCTTCTCCTTGTTCTTCTTTTTCCTGCTGGGTGGAAGTGAATTGTTCTAACAGCGATGTATCAGATGTCTCCTTACTGATATCGTACGAATCCTCTTCTGATGGCGATTCAACATTGGAGCACGACTGACCTTGACAACTGGTACATGCTAAAGAACAAAACAATCCTACTTTCTTGCAGCCGCATTTAGCATTATATCCTTTTTTACGATTGCCAAAAAAATGTGTTGAGGAGTTTTTCCGGTGCAGGTGGAATTTAAGTCTGAATTGGTTCCAAAGTATTGTTTTTACATAATTTTGAATAGTATTGAATTAAACAGGATCACAATAGATTGTGGAATAGGCCAATCGGGGAAACCCGTTAAAAAAAAAACGCGCCATTAAGTACATTATCTCCCATGTGGCGTGGAAACGTGTGCATATTAAGTAGAATACCAATTTTCAACTTCTTCAACCAATATATCTCAGAAACGGTTACGTTTAGGAGAAAAATTGTAGAAACAATTTTTATAGATAATTGCATAATCTACAATTTTTATTTGACCCATTCTTATAATAAAACTTACCGTTAGGCAAAAAAATGCAAAAAACACATATTTGCGAACTTTGACCTTGAATAAAATTTTTGCTAGTGTGGGATCGATGGGGACTTTTAAAATTTCATTTATAATGGTGTTCCGAACATTCGTACCAATTTTCAGTTCTATGCACTTTGATGTACCAAAATGTGCAACTTGCTCACGATTTAAAAAGCCCAGCAATCATAAAACAGGAGATCCTGAGTGCCCTGCAAGGAAGATAGCGGAATTCAGGTACATCAACTCTGTCGATTACGAGGGCGCCTAGAGCGTCACACCCAAGGCCAGACTTCCGTGTTTAACACGTGATGCCGACTCCACAAGAACAAGTCACTGCACTGACCTACTTCGCCGGGATTTGTTGCTGTCTTACGAAATTTGCCGCCGTGCATACTTTGGCAAAATGGTTTGAAAACATTTTGCAATAGTGTAACCCAGCTCAAATATCTGCTGACGCTCAAAGTTCGTTTGTCCGTGTGTGTAAATAATTAAGTGCAATCAATTTGCCGTTATCTAAGCTAAGTTAGGAATCATATAATGTTTATCATTATTAATAGAATTTAATTTTTAATCTGTTTTAGTAATTAAGATTATCAATAATCAATATATCTGTCACTGTTCTATAGTTTAAGAAAAATATTGTAAAAATTCCTTGTCGTTCCAATTACATTGTTTGAGCCCCTGCCGCCTGTGATACAGGATTACCTAGTACAGGCACCTAACATTGTTGTACCCATTTTATATATAAGACCTATTAGTATATTTTACCAATTTTAAGTTTGAATAAAGATTATTATTATTATTATTATATGTCTAATTTTACCGGAATAAAATGCGAATATGAGTTAATTGTTTATTACGGTTAACGGGTTTGGATAAAACTTGGCACACCCATAATCCATGTACTGTATTAGAAAATAGGATTATTTTTATCCCGGGAATATGTTCCCTTGGGATATCATTCATGCGGGCGAAGCCTCTGGCAGAAGCTATACTCCTACTATTATTATAAATTTAAGGTTACACTAGTCGAAAATTCTTCCATACAGACGTAGTCTAGGGATTATTACACTGTTTGACGATGTACGTTCAAAATAAAAAGTGATATCAATTTGTCTCATCATTATCTAGCCCTGTATGGAAGCGAAAAAGTAAAAAATAAAATGTTTGAAAGTTATGAGTGTCGAAAGTTCCACATTTCGACACTCATTTTAACGCATTTTTGGGCGCAAATAAATACCATAAGAAGACGGAAAATTGCAAAACGGTCTCCATACAGGGATAGATTAGTAGTTCAACAATGCATATAATTTTATTTTGAACAGATAGATTTAGTAATTTTTTCATGATATCTAGACTACCAAAGGTCTGTTTATAAAATTTCGCGCACTCGGTTTCGTCCTAAATCATTATCCATTTCGCTACAAATTTGCAAAAGTGTGTATTCGTACGCGAACTAGCTTCCTACTGCTCATCACAGCATCTATCTCTTCCGCACGTGTTGTCGGTTGATATAAAATGCATTTTAACCCCGCGCACAAAATAGTTCGTGCCGTTGACTAGAGTAACCTTAAGAAAGTTAAATAAAAGAAATGTAAAAAAAAATACAGTATTCAATTTCCAATTTTTAATATTCTATTCTATAGGTTATACATCGGAGTAACACATAAGATATAATTTTATAACGACATTGGGGGAAATGCTAATTCAACGCGGGGGGATGCGCGGCGGTAGCTGGTTGGAAAATAATGCAGAGTGACGGGAGTGTCTTCCAAGCGAATGTTTGTCGTGTGCTCAGTGAAGCGCGGTGCTGCAGTGATAACAGCAGGAAAAATAATGAAATGGTAATTGGGACAGACATGATCATGCATAATTACGGCAAACAACATTATGTCCGTTTTATATCGCTGTATTGTATTTGTTAACCGACTTCGCAAAAAAGGAGGAGGTTATCAATTCGATTGTATTTTTTTTTATGTGTGTTACCTCAGAACTTTTTATTGGGTGAACCGATTTTGATGATTCTTTTTTTATTCGAAAGCTGGTGTTTGTCATGTGGTCCCATTTAATTTTCATTAAGATTTGATGAAGAACTTCGGAGATATACATCAGAACTCTTTAATAAATGACGGCAAATCACTCGGGATAGCTGCAATCGCATATCTGTTTATTGTTTACACCATTTCATAACATAACATCACACCGGTACGCTTTAAAGAAGTACGCAGGTGTGAACAGTTCACCCTGGTATACTCTCATTCCACCGGTTTTGTTTATTTAAGTTTCATGTTATTGGGTTTATCTATTCTGGCTTCACTTTGGGCGTTATAGGTACCTAGCCTATAGAACTGGTCCATTATGCACCTACCACAACTAAAAAGTGAAAAATAAAAAACTTTTTTACAAAATTAACAACCGACTTCCAAACAAATCTCCAAATTTTTGTAAAAAAGTTTTTTATTTTGTTATAAAAATTGGGCATGGAAACAAAAATATCAATTTAACACACTTCATTAAACGAGTGAAATATTCTTAAATTTAACGTCTTCGATGGAAAATCATGCTTGCTCAAACCGCAGCCAAAGAGAACTTGGTCTTCATAAACTTTTTCAGAAAATGTTCTATTTGTTTTTGCGTTCTATTTCAACCGTCGATCAATAATAGACCGAAGATTTCAACTTCAATATTGAACTTAAACTGTTTCAAATGAATTTCTTCTCTTCACGATTTCCTTAATCATTGCTAAGATCAATCAATCTGCCTTAACTTTTCCATTCTAATTTGGAGTGAGCTGAGTACCATTATTTTACATGGAGTGACTGCCTATCTTTCATCACTAACCCAGTAACTGGGCAACACGGTACACTTTGCCAATACTGGTGACAGCTAGATTGTCTGGCTTCTAACTATCCATAACGACCGTAAAGTATCCACTACGGATCCATCACGGAGGATTCTCGGTATTTAATCGATTGTGACACATATACACGTTATAATTAGGCCACGGCCTTCTCCGAATTATTCTTAAGATGTTAATGATATTTACTGAAACCTTCCTCACTATCACCTCCTAGACTTGATCATGGCCACAAGATTTAAGGTCACGTGCCTCTACAATATCGTTCGTAATAACATTATTACTGATCAGATTACTACAACATGTCGTTCCTATGTCATCCTCCCTGTCTATAGTGACGTTATAAGGAAGGACAGGTTTTATTTCATCGAAGAAAATCTTATTTTCCTTGAGTAGGACTCTCTAGTGTATTGTTGTGTATGCCTTCTTTATTGAGTCGTGTTTGTATTGACTCAGGTGTTTTGTTATCAATAGGTCAATTGAGCTTGTTGATTGCAATTATATTCTTTCTTGTTTTCTTGGCAAAACATAGATCACACATGTTGCTCAAAAAACCGAAAAAATTAAGTTTGGCTGGTCTAAACATGTCTGTTGCATGCCCAATGAGATTTGGTCTATATTAGTCCTGAGTCGAAACAGGTGAAAGTGAAGGGAAGAGGCTATAGTCTGGCAGCAAGATAATGTATTCTAACAGTAATCAGTAATTCATTATGGCCGTGTATTTATAGAAAAAAGTTCACTACTACAATGATTGTAAAAGAAAATATTTTCAGTTAAGCCATCAACCGAATTTAAAATAGCTATGAACTGAAGTAACCGCATTTAGTGAAATTCATAGATTAAAATGAGCAGTTTACAAAGGATAGATACGAAACTTTTTTTCAACACAGTCATTGCTGTAAAAAAGGAACAAATAAAAATAAAAACAAGTGAGTAAGACAAAGTGTACAATATTAAACACCCTTATCACAATGACACAGTGATTCATTCGCATCGCGCCGTTCTAAATCGTCGTCTGTGCTATGTTTCAAATAAGCCAATAGCTTTCAAATAATAGTATAGTATACAAACGCAATCAAAATCTATCTTAGCTGTACTAGAAGTCAATACTCGCTTTCACCCCCACTTGACTTCTACTAGCTCTAGATTACGAACTGTTAAGGCTGTTTCTCCATTGAAGCGAAGAGCGATTAAACAAAATTCAAGTGTCCGCGGACCTTCTAAATGTGATATTTTTTTTATCAGTACTTGTACATTAAGATAATTATTATAGTAATAAAAAAAAATAAGATAAGTTTTTCTTTCTTTCTTTTTTTCTTTTAAAAAAAACGTTGCCCCACACTAGGAATTTCTTCCTGTATCGTGGGTGTGTTTACAAACATATAAACTCACATACACAACGCCCAGAGCCGGAACAACTATCTGCAGGTCATACAAATATTTGTTCCGTGCGGGAATCGAACCCGCGACACGCAGCAAAAAAAAAACTGTAGTAGTATAAAACTTTAAAGCCGTTAAATACACTTATTTTATCGATAAAAGAACCCCACATACGGGGTCCAATCTCCACACTCTTAAAGATAGAGTAATTATTTTAACATCTGACTGACATATATTACGATATCTAAATAGTCTAACGATTATTGACTTCTGTAACACAGGTTTTTGCCTAGCTCAGAAGTCAGGGCTTCAATTATTTTGGTGTAAACAATTTATTTATCAATAAAAAAATGGTTTGATTTGATTTGATTATAACTTTAGACCTAGATTTCACAGAGCCGTACATTTAATGAAAAACAAACACATAAAAAATAAGACAATTTTTGATTTACAAACAAGATTTCACAAGTTTTTATTCCATTTCCTTGAATTCTGCAAAAAAAATTTGGGGTCAATGCACATTTTGTATGGTTTTTCTGTAATTCCCATGTAATAGGGAGCGAGCCTATTGTCATCAACCGGGCATAGGTCACTCCAGGCTGCTACTGAGTAATTCAAGATGGAAAAATTTCAACTGTCTGGCTATCACAGTTCATGAGATACAGCCTGGTGACAGACAGAAAGACAGACATACTCGACAGTCTTAGTAATAGGGTCCCGTTTTTACCCTTTGCGTACGGAACCCTAAAAACTAAATAAAACTTTTGCCAATACGGGCATTGAGCCCATAATCTCGACCAACTTCTATGAGCAAGAATACTCTGCTACACTGCACCCTCACTTTTCTACCCGCCCTACATCAGTGAACATGCAGCCTTAACACTGTTCCCTAAGGAGATGTTATTTATTGGATTAATACGAAATTGTAACTATATTGTGTGCCCGAGATTTGTATTGACACTCAGTAATATTGACAAGTTACGGTCTCGAGAGCTTAGCAAGTTGTGGCTCAGACATTGTTGCCAGGACTCAGAGATTTAAGTATTAGTTGCATTAGTTTAGTAATTACTTGGTGGACTTTGTGATTCATTGGTCTCGTTCTATATCAATCTGCAATAATATTTTATTGTTACCTACTGAATTTTATTTAACACAATTGTAGATATTATTGACAAGATCAAGAATTAGAGATCCGCTGACTATGACTTTGGCCGACTAGCCGATTAATCGGTTGTAAAGAGGCCGACTAGTCGGTCAAGATGATCACGATTTCGGGGGTATTCGGCAATTACCGTAACGCTTCGTTTACAGTTGATTCGCGCGCAAGTCGCAACCGCTGCCTGCGAGCGTGTCGGAACATGTTTTGTTTACTTTGCTTTGTTTCTTGATTTTTCTTTTGCACGGGTCAGAGCTGTGTTTTTGTGTAAAAAAAGGACAATACTATTATTGTTCATTAAAGTGAAATAAGAATTTAATCATGTCAAAAAGCAAGTCCCGTGTATGGATTTTTCTCCTCTTATATTTTTTTTATTGAGAAATACATACAAAGTAAGAAGCCGGATAGTCGGCGCTCTTTGCCGAATAGTTGCCAACTAGTCGCCGACTACGAAAGTGGCCGGCTTTAACGACTAGTCCCCAACTAGTCGGCACATCCCTAACAAGAATTCATATCATTATCATTTCAGCTGGAAGACGTCCACTACTGCATACAGGCCAAGCGTCACCGCATCTACCGGTCTTGGGCCTGACCTCTCTCCAGTCGTGTCGGATTGCCATCCCAAATCAAATCAACATTATTTATTTCAACTTAATCTTACAGGTACTTTTGACTTGAATTACATCCCATCAGACTACGAGAGTGACGGAAGGGGCAGTGCGCCTGTGTTTGCGCACACACCATAATACGAGTACATCCCGCGCGCGCCGATGGCTATTCTCTCTTGAGATTGGCCGCCATGGTCGTAATCAATCTGAAAAACTATTACTATAATGGAACCCTTAAACAAATTCTCTCGAACCAGGATATTGAAACTTACCCCGGCAGCCTTCAGTTTAATTACCCATTTGTTGGGCTATTATATCATTGCTGCGTACACCTGGTACCTCTTGTTTTATCATTTTGCAACACCGACTGCCGAAACGAAAGTTATTTTTGCACTTTTTGTATTTTGCTTTAGAACTTGTGCAGTTGTCCAATGTGTAAATTCAAAAGCCTCACTCGATCTTCTTTATTAAATAAAACCCATATTAAATAAAATCCATTTGTGGTGGTGGGTGTGATGATTTGCAGAAAGAGCTTTCTGAAAATCGTCAAACTCTCTAAGGTCATACCTACTTTATATTATGTAATCTCCTAAATTTTAGTTATTTTTTTTGTTTGCTTCAAGAAATACAAATAACAAATTACTGCTCGTACAGCTACTAAAGCTCCTAGCGATACACTTCTTCACATTTTAGTTATTTTTTTTGTTTGCTTCAAGAAATACAAATAACAAATTACTGCTCGTACAGCTACTAAAGCTCCTAGCGATACACTTCTTTTTTCTTTTAAACTTTAATGTCTACCTGTGGACAGCGTTGTGGGTTATATTATTACTAGCATTGTTATTGTTAATTTAGTTATAAGTTCTTATAATGTAACTGTTTGCTGTTCCTTTCAATAAAAAAAGCTATTGCATAGCATTTTGTATCAACTTATGCAATTATAATTTTTTTTATTTTTTTTTTTATTTTATTCCTGCAGTATTGCTTTTTCTTTGATATTAATTCAAGTTACACTTTTTGAGCGTGGTGACCGATAAGAAAACAATTTTTTTCTATTATTAAATAAATAAAAAAAGTTAAGATTGTTTATTTAAAATCTTTTTCTGTAAAAAAAATGATGAAATCGTTAAATTAAATAATATTGAAGCATATTGTCGGCGACGAGACACCATCTGTAAGGTAAAGTAGGTAAAATGACGAAATTTAGGTATTACCTACTTGTGCAACTTAAGTACATAAGTAAAGTATATAAGAACTGTATATAAAGTGTTAGTTAAGTAGATCTAATAAGATTTCAACCAATAAGTAAGAATATCGAAACAAGTTGTAAGCAAATGACAAGTACTCAGTAATGAATGAATAATCTTGCTAGATACTAATTAGAGAGTAGTAATTGTTTTGTTTTATGTCTAATTAGCATGTGCAAGAGCACGTACTCCTAATCTGAACGTTAAAAGTTGTAAAACATAGTTTTTTGACGAAGTGATAAGAGATATCATACACGCGGATAATTACGCGAGGAATTTGAAAACATGATTTTTTATTTATGAAGATATTTGTGTAAGGTGGATGTCAAATGAAAGGTCTTGCTCTAAAACTAATTAATCTGCTTGTTTCATGAGAATCGGTCCACGCGTTTTCAAGATATTCGCATTTCTTTGAAATCAAAATGTAAACAAACCAAATATTTTTATGTTTTTGTTCTAGAAACTTTTTTGCTATTGTAAAATGTGTTAATATTATTGTTTTAAAAGTAGTACGTGGTCAAAACCTATCTTTTAAGTCTAAATATGTAGTAGTTTTGTTGAAATTTGAATAAATTACACAGCTCCAAAGATTTCGGCTAAGTGAAAAAAGCAACAACAATATTAAGAAGTGATTATCGAATTTCGCGCGATGTACATTTTTATAGATATAATAAAATAATATCATATATACTTTCTCTGCGCGGCATTCATGTTCATTATCTATACACCAAAAACAAAGGTACTGAATAGTACACGTGCTTGGTTTGATGGTTTCTGTTATATACATAATGAAGAATGAATTTATTTATATATAGGGCTACTTTTAATATCGCTCATTTTAATATCAAAAATGTAGGTTATCTTTATAGCAGTATTATATTTTCAATTCAAAATTAATACTGCATTTGTGATAATAATAAAATGTATGTATATAGAGTACTCAACTACTCACTCATTTTCTTTCACTATTTTTTTGTGACTTTCTTCATTAATAATAATAATAAATGCACTTTGTTCATTCATATTCAAAACACTTTATACACAAATTTTACAAGTACAGCTATTCACTGTTGTACATAAATACCTATACACCTATATACTTTCTCATAAACAGCTGCTTATGTATTCGTCCGATTTCGGAGCAGCTCGTCTCGATTCGTGCGAGTTTCGTAGAGTCGTACAATACGTCTAATCGCACACAACGCCGTGTCGAAGACTGCCGAACTGAAACGACGTTAGACGATGCACGGCCTTCAAGCCACACCTCCTTGCCCGTCGGAGTGGGGAGCGTGAGGTTTTTTCGTTACGGAATTTCTGGATTCGGTCCCCGCGCTCAAGGCCTGCGATAGAAGCTATGCAATAGCTTAATAAAATAAAATAAAACTTCGTGTTTTTTTTTTTAAGATTCTGTCCCTATGTTACCAAGGTCATAGACAACACAAATTATACGGAACCTTTGAGCCAGGGCTGATATTGTCACGCCGCAGCCACGCGATCCCTACATTTGTCACGCCTAATGCGCTCTGCACCTCGCGTAGGGTTTTCAAACATATAGACATAGATGAGTACTTTTATGTTTATATCAAAGAATTCTAGCAATTTGTCCTTAACTTTTGTTATTTGAAACAAATGTTGAATGATGAATTTGTTGTTGTTGTTGCTGATCTCATTTATTTATGTTATTAATATTTTACTGTAACTTTACTTTCAACTATCAACGCGCAACTTAAATACAAATAGATACGTTTAGGATTGAAGATTGCCGAGAATTCGGCATTTTTAAGAAAATGTTTATATAAACGTATAGTCGGAATTGTAAAGAAAAAAAATATTAATGAGAGCAATGTTTTCGCAACAGTTCATCGATCTGACTTTAAATTCATAGTTTTGATATACGTATGAAGTCCTTAAATAAGCATGAGACTAACTTACATAGGAATGAGCACCTTGGTATTCTTTAAGAACTCATTAGTACCTACCCAACTTTTCTAACAAAAGAAACCCATTCTTACCAATCAGGTAAAGTACCCTACAAACACGTAGGTGCAAGCCGTGGCACCCCTAACTACGTACAAATCGTCGATCCGATACGATCAAAGCGGATACAATTAATTACGCGAACAATAGACGCCGCCGTGAAAACTACCGATGACGATCGCGTGAACAATCGTATGCGGGTAACGTGCCTGCTTCACGCTTTCAAGTAATCTGGGGGTGGACGTTGACGCGGATTTTAATGAATAACGGGTTTTGAAGGTATTGTTGAAGGTTCAATCTAGAGTAAATTTTATTCCATGGTAGTTTTGACCCGTACCGTTATTGTAGATTAGTCTAACAAAGCCTGAAAAGATATTTCAGGCTTTGTTAGACTAATCTACAGATAGAACATCTACTAAGAAGTTTGCGGTTCCTACTTGCATGAGAGTAGTTATTTTTAACACGCTTTTATTAGCTTATTTTTTATTAGTTTATTCTCGCACTGGAATGCCTTGGGACAATTACACTAATGGAGCACAATCTTATTATAAACTCACTATATAAGTCCAGAGTAATATGTATGTATCTATGTATCAATGTAACAGAATCTTTGAACGTGATTTTCACCCCCTTCAAAACGTCTGATTAATTTGAAACTTTGCACACTTATCAAGGACTGATGACAATACAATAATTTAAATAGTTTGTCCCATTATCCTTACCATGATTAGGATTATAGATTGAACTAAAAAGTAAAAATTAATAATAGTTTAAAGAAACTAAAAAACACGCTAAACTAAAAAGTAGAAAATTATTTTCAATAAATTTTAATGAAGAACAGTGTGATAAAAAAATAATTGTAAAAAAGCGTGAAGTGCTTTTTAAGATATTTTCAAAATGACCTCTATTTTTACCAATATCTGTTATTAAAATATTATAACAACTAAAATCAAGCACTTCACGCTTTTCTCCAATATTTTTTTTTGTTTATACACTGTTCTGTATTCATTAGAGGAGCTCGTGGCTAAATAATAACAGCCGCACGGGTCGATCATCAAGGTTAAGCAACGCTTGACGAGGTCGGTCCGTGGATGGGTGACCATTTCAACATACCGAGTTTCCTCCGTGCCTCGGAAAGCACGTTAAGCCGTTGGTCCCGGCTGTCATTTGAAGATCTTTGACCGTCGTTACGGGTGGGCAGAAGCTTGAGATCTGACACCAGTCTTGCCAAGGGGTTCCGTGTTTACCCAGTTACTGGGTTGTGGAGGTCAGATAGGCAGTCGCTCCATGTAAAACACTGGTACTTAGCTGAATCCGGTAAGACTGGAAGCCGACCGCAATATAGTTGGGAAAAGGCTAGGCAGATGATGATGACACCGTTCTTCATTAAAATTTATTGAAAATACTTTTTAGTTTTTACTTTTCTGTTAATTGTTTAGTATGTACATGAATAAATATTATTTTTATGACAAAGCAAAAGCAAAATCCACGAAAATTATGAATGTAATAAAAAGTCAATTGATAAAAAAACAGTTTTTAATCAAGCAAGCATTCTCATCCAAATCAAAAGTGTTTGAATAATTTCAGCTCTGTTTTAAATAAAAAGAAGTTGCAAGATTGGACCCACATATAGTGACTAACTAACAGGGCAAGATAAATAAAAGTTTGTTAAAAGGAATCAGCCTACAAGTTCCCTGAATACGAGAGTTCTTTTACCGTTCTGTAAGCATAACAAAGACCGACACATATACCTATCACTCATTCACGCTAACTCACAACACACGAACATTCTACATCTACATTCCTCGAACTCAAAGAATACCATCGGGCGTTTACGAAGTGCTCAATAAACAGACCATTCCGGAGTATTCCCGGTTATTGTGCTGCCTTTTATCAAGAGATACGGCCGTGTACGGAGCTCGCAAGGGAAATAAAATAAAGAAATACGCGTGCATGCGACAGTACGGGCCCGACATAAATATTAGAGTCGATACGACTTTTATGAGACTTAAGCTTATGAAAATATATGTCTTGAGATGTTTACCTATTGTGATTCGTGTTTTTCAGTTCTTGGGATTAATGTGGAGGTTTTGTTGGGCTTTTGGCTGTTGTGGTTGTGACAGCGTTAGTTATTAACGTGTTGCTTGTGGAATTCCTGGTTTTGGCATTTATCTTTCATTTAGGTATATGATGCGCTGCAAAGTTTAAGCATAATCTATTCTTTAAGGCTCAGGTTTTTTATTCGTAGTTAACTCAACTAATGGTTAAAAACAGTAACTAATTGTTTTTTTCGGTAAATTGCGTCAATCGTTTGCCTAACAAATGGTTAAATTAATGAGAGGGAGGGTTAATAATGGATTTATGGAGTTAACTACTTACATACTTACGTACTAATGATATTTGTACGCTTCACGGCAAAACATAGAGAATCTACGTAATATTATAACAACTCACACACCATGTACTACCTATGTTTACAAATAAAGATTCTGATTCTGATTCTGATTCATATCAAAAAACTGGGCCTAATTAAACACTATTTTTGTCAGTACCTATAGTAAAACTACGCGCTACGCCAATGACACTACTGTTCTTGCAGCAAATGAGTCGGAAATGTCTGCACTTCTGGACCGAATAGAGTGGATTAGCGAGGAGATGGATCTCTCCGTAAACAGGTCCAAAACCAAGGTCGTGGTGGTGTATTGACCTGGAAAATTGGAGCTCACTGGTGCGTTGGGCCTTGGGCCTAGAAACAGCAGACAGATTTTCCTACCTGGGTTTCAGCATTAGTAATGACGATTCATGCGAGAAAGAATTGGCATGGCTAAGAGCGCCATGGCTGAGCTTGGAAAAATCTGGAGAGATCGCAATATTTCCGTAAAAACTAAAATTTAACTGGTGCGGACTTTAGCCTTTTCGATCTTTTCGTATGGCGCTGAGACTTGGACACTGAAAGCTGCAGACCGCAAAGCATCGATGCCTTTGAGATGTGGGACTGGAGAAAGATGCTCCGTATCCTCTGCACAGCATTTCGGACTAATGCCTCCATAAAGCGATAACTTAAAATCACCTCGCGGATGTCATGCGAGTGTCTGCGCAGAGTTTTAGAATACATCGGCCACATTGCAAGGAAATACGGTGGCAACCTCGAGAGGCTCATTGTGACCGGCAAAATAGATGGGAAAAGGCCTCGTAGACGCAGCCCAATACGTTGGTCTGACCAGATCTGCACCACTCTTGACTTTACAGTTTACAATCTCCACACCGTCAGAGACAGAAACAAATGGAGAAAGATGATTCGAGAGGAGGTGATGCAGAAGGGAGGTCACGACCCTCAATACTGAGGAATACGACGCAAGGAGGAGGATAGAAAGGACACACAAAATACAAATACTAGTTTCACGCCGCTTAAGAAAACAATTTTTCATATTTTACGGTCCAATAAAAAATGAATATTCCTCCATCAAACACGACCCAAACCTATAACACAATGAAATCAGCGTTATAATAAAGTGAAACAATCAATAAAAAGTATAAAATTGAATTTAATGCTGACGACCGTCACATTCGAGCGGCGTTACGCAAATGACCGAATACAATGAAACATGAGCTTAACTGTGCGTGAAAGAGACGGCATGATTCTTCCTTTCTTTTTCGCCAGTTTATCGTTTAATCAGGATTCGGTTTGAGTGCACACATAAATGTTTAGTGCCTATATGTGTGTCTACTTACGTTTACAATGGTCGTATAATGTCCGATCATTGACAATACTCGTAAAAGGTAATTGGTATTTTTGCTTCTTGATTTCAGCTTCGTCGTGACATAAAAATCTTTCAGTGGAAATGTATTTACATATTTATGTAGACTTCGTGCACAAAAGCGGACTTCTTGCCATAGCAGAATGTATTCCCCGAAGGGTTACGCAGAGTTGCATCTATAGTACTCACACATTTCACCAGTTATGGTTAAGTCCCATGTAATTCAAAATTCAAAAGTCATTTATTCAAACTAGGCTGAGAATCAGCACTTTCCGAACGTCAAAATTACATAAGACAGTCCCCCAAAAACGCCCGCCCTTCACCACTTCCTAGAGCTTTTGCTGGGAAGAAGAAGTGGCGCAACAAACTCCCCAGCAGCACAGCTGTCTGTTCAGTTAGAAAAAAACAAAAACTTGATTCTATACAATAGTATGCAAATAATTTACATTACTCAAAACAAAAAATTAAAATAAAATATATTTGCCATAATGACAGCTAGCACACGCCAATAATATATGGGACGAGCCCACTGTCTTACCCGACTGCCGAAGAAGGGTGATGTGTCTATCAGAGTATGTATGTATGTATGCTTGTTCCTATGTGGCGTTCTAGAAACCAAACGCTTTGGCCGATTTTGATGATTTTATGAGTTTTGCAATTAACTTTTTTTTAACGCTTGCGACATCTAGATCAACGAGGCAGTTAAAAATATATAAAATATATCATATTTTAAAATATTTACCTTTTTTTATCAACATGTACTAACTCAACTGCCGCGAATTACTGAATATGCAAATAACTGCAATAGGTACGAGGAACCTGTAAATTTTATATTGGCCTAGCTAGGTTTCGAATATTCCGCGTGCTCTAATATCCTGTTAAAATAAATAAATAAAATAAAAATGCCTTTTATTCCATGCAATTACAATATTTTTTCATATAAAAACATGCAAACATTCATTTTTAATCCAAATATATTTTTATTTACTTTGCCAGCTGAGTAAACAGAAGTACATTTAGTAACTATTATTCAATCTTATTATTTATTTAATTTTTATTCATCTATATGTATACTAATATTATAAGAAGGTAAAGTTTGTGAGTTTGTGGGTTTGTGAGTTTGTGACGTTGTAAGGGGTAATCTCTGGATCTACTGAACCGATTTTGAAACATTCTTTCACCAGTAGAAAGCTACATTATTCTTGAGTGTCATAGCCAACAAGATATTTAAAAAAAATAGAGATCCTTATGAAAATTGCAATAATGTAACCCAAGGAAGCAAAATGTTGCCTATAAAATTCATTCTTTGGCGTGCGCTCAGAACAACAAGAACTATTGATGATAGATAAAAATTATTAGGCAGGTAGGGTAGGTAGGGTAGGCAGGGTAGGCAGGGTTGGCAGGGTAGGCAGAGTTGGCAGGGTAGGCAGGGTTGGTAGGGTAGGCAGGGTAGGCAGCGTAGGCAGGGTTGGCAAGGTAGGCAGGGTAGGCAGGGCAGGCAGGGCTGAAAGAGTAGGCAGGATAGGCAGGGTAGGCAGGATAGGCAGGGTAGGCAGGTAAGGTAGGGTAAGTAGACAGGTAGCCAGTTGACGGGAGCGAAGCCGCGGGGGTTAGCTAGTTTATTATAATTCAATTTCATTAATTAATATGTAATTTCTTGAATTGTTTCATGTGTATAAAATTCTGATTATTCTAGTTATCTATACTAATATTATAAAGAGTTAAAGTTTGTGAGTTTGTGACGTTGTAAAGGGGTAATCTCTGGATCTACTGAAACGATTTTGAAAATTCTTTCACCAGTAGAAAGCTACGCAATGTTTACATACATGTATCGCCCTCTATCGAGGAGTAATACCCTGTTACCTTAATGAAATATTACTCTGATGATATTGCAATGATGTTTCGTTTCCTGGAAATACAATAACACATTCATGTTGTTACAATTTTGATACGTTTCGTTAAATGGTTCCTCCATGTTAATTTAAACCTTTAGTAGTGCTATTCTGTGAAATAATCACCGTGAAAACGCAGGGTTAGTTAACTTGAAGTCAACTGTCATCCCACCTGGAACCGGCAGGTCATCATGACTCATTTTCACAAGTTAGCATAGATTTCAGAAGCAAGCAAGCTGAGTATTGGTCAGGACCCATCAAATATAAGCTTCTTTCAAAGTTTATTTATTTATTTATCATGAACATCCCAAGCCTAAGGAATACATACTAAGTAATAAATATTATCAATACAAAAGAATATATATCTGTCTATAACGTTTTCATGTCCTAAACCACATAAAGAATTTTGATGAAACTTGGATTGAGACATTATAGGGTACATTTTAACTCAGTAGTACGTTCCGTTAGAAGCTGCTAACATAATATAGTTCTCGCCAAACTTCTTGGCGGCTCTGAAGTTGGTTTCCCGATGCGCAAGGTATGGATCGGAGCTGTTTTGTATGAGATTTATTATTGCGCAGCCATTGTAGCCAACTTCAGGGCGGCCAAGAAGTTTGGCGAGAACTATACCTACATTATGAGCGATGACAGCTGAAGATATAACTGTAATATGCGTCTAAGTATGTCATGAGAAGTACGAAAGTCTATTAACACTACAAAATCACACTAAAACCAAATAAAACGCAAAAGAACGCTTTACAAGAGGTTTCGCGATATAAGTCTTTGTTACGGCTCCTATTGAATATTTTACAGCGGCCCCGGTATCCGGGCACCCGCACAGCTATCAGAATAAAAAAGTGAAGAGTGTCCCGCGGGAGAGCAATTTGCCTACTTAGCTACACATAAGGAAAGAAAACGTAACACATAGTTTGAGATCCCACTGCATAAATCTGCAAGTAACTTGTTTTTGATAAAACTTGATTTTTACGAATGATTATTGATTGTAGAATAGAATACTGCAGGGGTGCCTAGCTGCAAACAGTATATCGTTGTTTTTTAGGGTTCCGTACCCAAAGGGTAAAAACGGGACCATATTACTAAGACCCCGCGGTCCGTCTGTCTGTCTGTCTGTCACGAGGCTGTATCTCATGAACTGTGATAGCTAGACAGTTGAAAATTTCACAGATGATGTATTTCTGTTGCCGCTATAACAACAAATACTAAAAACAAAATAAAATAAATATTTAAGTGGGGCTCCCGTACAACAAACGTGATTTTTTGCTAAAATCTTAAGTATTTGGAGTTAACTATTTATCAAACATAAATTTCAATCTGGCTAGTGTCACAGGACACGCCGATCACTAAACCGGAAAACCCGATGTGTTAGATTTAAGTTTTTAATACTATTAGATTATACTTGTGTTTAGTTATTCAGCAATAAAGGCTTAATAATAATAATAATTGCGGCTAGACAGGCCAGGCGACGCTGCAGTAATCTATTCTACTATCACGTATTATTTTTGAATATACTTAATAGTATAAGCATAATGAGTCTTTTTAATATTCCCACTGCTGGGAGTCAGACTCTTCTTTGAGAGGGGCCAGAGTCCCAAATAATTAAGGAACGATTCTTTTCGAACGAACAAATGGTGTTCTTGTTCTTACGTGTATTAGATTTCGGTGGCCTTAGGCGTGTATCTATTTGTAATTTGAGACTCAAATCGTGCAAGCACAAGATCCTAGGTTTGATTCCCGGGTAGGGCAGTTTTATTTTTAATATTTTTTAGGATTTCGTAGCAGCAAACGCGAGCCTACCTATATAAAGAATAAGTAGCCCGGAGAGGGTCTGTGATCAATTAATTGCAACATCTATACTAATATTATAAAGAGGAAAGTTTTTTTGTTGTTTGTTTGTACCGAATAGGCTTCGAAACTTCTGGACTGATTTGAAACTTTGCCTCCTAGGCCCTAAAACATAGAATTGCAAACAATTATTTGACACAGACAACACAACAGTAATAAACATGAAGTAATAGAGAAGAATAAATATTTTTCAAAATGATACAGTAAATTTACGCTCAGCGTACCCTTACTGAATGGAATAGGACTTAACCCATTACTAGCAAAATGTGGATTTACTTAGTTATGTATGGTGTAGAATATAGTTCAGGCGATATCAGTTAACATTTTTTTTTCTCACATAATTTTATTTCCTAACCTGGGGGTGACCATAAGCTCTTAGAGCGGTATCAATTTGATATCGAGTAAGTGACATACAAGTCAGATACATCTGTCCCTTATTCGATCTCAAATTGATACCGCTCTTAGAGCTTATGGTCACCCCCCTGAACCTAATCCTGATACAATACATTCTCCTCTGAAAAAAATTCTCAAACCCAATGAGTATCCGTCTGGTCAATGAGAAGTAGCTCATTACTTAAAAAAAATACTGACAAGGGTATTTAATTCAGTCCCACTATATGTAATGATGCTTTAAGAATATATAAACCTATTGCAACTGCGTCGTACGAGTTCATTTCATATTATTGTTTTAACAGAATCCATATTCCATTCGATATTTCCGGTTGCCAATAGTTTAAAATAGTGAAAACTATTTAGTTCTCTAAAAGCGTTGGAACTGAACTAATAGAATATTCTATTCAACTTTACTTCGACACAAACTTTTCGTACTATGTCATATAGACGAGTTTTATGTGTGCAACATTTTTTGGTACACGAAATAATTTCCTATTGTACAGCCGATCTATACTGTTATTTTCACCGTGAAAACTACTAAGATGTGGTGTTATTTAGTGAACTGTTCTTACGCCTTCATTCTATAGACTGACGGTCTCTACAGATTCGCTTCACCTAATTTAAATGGTAAGATTTTTAATAGTAGATCCCACGGTAAAAATCTGCAGTTATTTTGTTTTTGATATGACTTGATTCTTGATAGTAGAATAGATTACTGCAAGGCTGCCTGGTAATATCTGCCCGCTAACTTTTAGAATGGAATTCCCTGCCGGAGTCTGTATTTCCTGACAGTTACAACCTGGGAGTCTTGAATAGGTTACTTCTAGGCAAGCGTGCTTCACTGTCGACCACATCATCGCTCACCATCAGGTGAGACCGTGAGATAGTGGCCAAAAGCGAGCCTACCAATAAAAAAAAAAAATGGACGAAGTTATCCTGATGAATAACTACCGGAGAGAGACATATAATGAAGGACGGAACGTTTGACGTGTGTCGGGCATACCACCGCCCAGGTGAATCCATCAGACATATTATCTCTGGTTGTTCTCGTCTGGCTAACGGCGAGTACTTACACAGACATAACCAAGTGGCCAGGATTATTCACCAGCAACTTGCTTTGAAATACAATCACGTGGATTCTGAGGTATCGTATTACAAGTATGTGCCCGACCCAGTTCTCGAAAATGACCATGCCACTATGTACTGGGATCGGTTTATCATCACTGATAGGACTATTGTTGCCAATAAGCCGGCAATAGTGGTGATAGACCGATTAGCGCCGCACAATGATAATCGATGTCACCATCCCACATGACGGTAACCTCGTAAAAGCTGAGAAAGAGAAACAAATCAAGTATCTCGACTTAGCACACGAGGTTGTCGACATGTGGAATGTGGACTCGTCGATCATTGTTAACGTGACCATTTATTCTTTGACTCAAAACGGGACACTTCGGCAATGGGGTCTTCAATAAAGTTTTTTAGTAACAGGAGACATTTTTCAATAATAGTGTTTAGTTCTTCAGCAATAAAGGCTTAATAATAATAATAATTGCGGCTAGACAGGCCAGGCGACGCTGCAGCAATCTATTCTACTATCACGTATTATTTTTGAATATACTTAATAGTATAAGCATAATCAGTCTTTTTAATATTCCCACTGCTGGGAGTCAGGCTCTTCTTTGAGAGGGGCCAGAGTCCCAAATAATTAAGGAACGATTCTTTTCAAACGAACAAATGTTCCGAAGTTTGTTTGTAATCTTCTGTTCTGTTTCTTACGTGTATTAGATTTCGGTGGCCTTAGGCGTGTATCTATTTGTAATTTGAGAATCAAATCGTGCAAGCACAAGATCCTAGGTTTGATTCCCGGGTAGGGCAGTTTTATTTTTAACATTTTTTAGGATTTCGTAGCAGCAAACGCGAGCCTACCTATATAAGGAATAAGTAGCCCGGAGAGGGTCTGTGATCAATTGATTGCAACATCTATACTAATATTATAAAGAAGAAAGATTTTTTTTGTTTGTTTGTTTGTACCGAATAGGCTTCGAAACTGCTGGACTGATTTGAAACTTTGCCTCCTAGGCCCTAAAACATAGAATTGCAAACAATTATTTGACACAGACAACACAACAGTAATAAACATGAAGTAATAGAGAAGAATAAATATTTTTCAAAATAATACAGTAAATTTACGCTCAGCGTACCCTTACCGAATGGAATAGGACTTAACCTATTACTAGCAAAATGTGGATTTACTTAGTTATGTATGGTGTAGAATATAGGTCAGGCGATATCAGTTAACATTTTTTTTTTCTCACATAATTTTATTTCCTAACCTGGGGGTGACCATAAGCTCTTAGAGCGGTATCAATTTGATATCGAGTAAGTGACAGATGTATACAAGTCAGATACATCTGTCCCTTATTCGATCTCAAATTGATACCGCTCTAAGAGCTTATGGTCACCCCCCTGAACCTAATCCTGATACAATACATTCTCCACTGAAAAAAATTCTCAAACCCAATGAGTATCCGTCTGGTCAATGAGAAGTAGCTCATTACTTAAAAAAAATACTGACAAGGGAATTTAATTCAGTCCCACTATATGTAATGATGCTTTAAGAATATATAAACCTATTGCAACTGCGTCGTACGAGTTCATTTCATATTATTGTTTTAACAGAATCCATATTCCATTCGATATTTCCGGTTGCCAATAGTTTAAAATAGTGAAAACTATTTAGTTCTCTAAAAGCGTTGGAACTGAACTAATAGAATATTCTATTCAACTTTACTTCGACACAAACTTTTCGTACTATGTCATATAGACGAGTTTTATGTGTGCAACATTTTTTGGTACACGAAATAATTTCCTATTGTACAGCCGATCTATACTGTTATTTTCACCGTGAAAACTACTAAGATGTGGTGTTATTTAGTGAACTGTTCTTACGCCTTCATTCTATAGACTGACGGTCTCTACAGATTCGCTTCACCTAATTTAAATGGTAAGATTTTTAATAGTATGAGATCCCACGGTAAAAATCTGCAGTTATTTTGTTTTTGATATGACTTGATTCTTGATAGTAGAATAGATTACTGCAAGGCTGCCTGGAAATATCTGCTCGATAACCTCTAGAATGGAATTCCCTGCTGGAGTCTGTATTTCCTGACAGCTTCAACCTGGGAGTCTTTAAGTCAAAAGTGAATAGGTTACTTCTAGGCAAGCGTGCTTTACTGTCGACCACATCATCGCTTACCATCAGGCGAGACCGTGAGATAAGCGAGCCTACCAATAAAAAAAATAGAATAATAATAAATGGACGAAGTTATCCTGATGAATAACTACCGGAGAGAGACATTTCAATCTCTCTTTAGCACTGAGGTTTGCTGTCAGAGAACCCAATTATGGGTTAAGCTCGCCTTTGTACATAAGTTTTCCTTTTGTATTTGTAATGTTTATTTTGTGTACAATAAAGAATATGAATATATATATAATGAAGGACGGGACGTTTGACGTGTGTCGGGCATACCACCGCCCAGGTGAATCCATCAGACATATTATCTCTGGTTGTTCTCTTCTGGCTAACGGCGAGTACTTACACAGGCATAACCAAGTGGCCAGGATTATTCACCAGCAACTTGCTTTGAAATACAATCACGTGGATTCTGAGGTATCGTATTACAAGCCCGACCCAGTTCTCGAAAATGACCATGCCACTATGTACTGGGATCGGTCTATCATCACTGATAGGACTATTGCTGCCAATAAGCCGGCAATAGTGGTGATAGACCGATTAGCGCCGCACAATGATAATCGATGTCACCATCTCACATGACGGTAACCTCGTAAAAGCTGAGAAAGAGAAACAAATCAAGTATCTCGACTTAGCACACGAGGTTGTCGACATGTGGAATGTGGACTCGTCGATCATTGTGCCAATTGTCGTTACGGCCAACGGCATGATGGCCAATAGCCTCGATGACCATCTGTCGAGGCTGTCATTGCGCGGTTGGATCAAGGGCCTGATACAGAAGGCAGTACTCCTTGATACGGCTCGCATTGTGAGGAGGTTCCTGTCTCTGGAGCCCTAACCACCGGTAGCTTGGACCCTGTTCCCGATACCGGTGGGACTCTATTTATTTTATTTTAAATGTAATTTTTTTTTGTTTGTTTTATAAAAATATTTAAAAATGTATTTAATAAGAAATAAGTTAAACAACGGAAATAATAATAACAGAGCCCATACACAAATACGTTTTAAGGGGTTATAGGACGACTCGCCCGAATTTAACTCTCCCGAATCGGGCGAATTGTCGACTCTGTCTCTGTCACCTCTGACCTAAACAAAAACATCGTTATTTTTTTACTTTAACTCTATGCTTCGAAAGTACTCCTTAAGGCAAGTCGTTCTGCCGCGGGAAAACAACCACTTAAATTTCACGGTGTATTTATTTGTATTTATGAACGTAGTTATTTTATGTATGTATTATTATTATTATATATTTAATTAGTATCTTACTGTAAAACTGTACACTGGATTACTGCCCTCAATTATTATGATCACTATCACTTAAAGGTTTGCTGGAAGAAAACTCCATTTTGGAGTTAAGCTCGGCTTTGTACATGAAAATTGTATTCACTTTGTATAAATGTATTGTTTTGGCGTACAATAAAGAATTAAGAAGAATATGGTTTAGTATTACATTATATTTTCAAAAAACTACGACTATTCGTTTAGACCTGATGTTCATTTAAAAATCAGTTAAAGTTAAATAATATCTGCGCCATAAAGAAACATGCCTATATAACTCTATACTAAAATCCGATGTTCGGAGATGGTTTGAGGTTTGAACCCTATCGATGTTTTCTCTATGAGTTTCGCTTCATACAGACGTTCCCTATATAAACAGTGCGAGCAATGTACGTCTATATAGCTCAATTTGTTTGGTTTCTGTAGTGTTCTGGATAAAGGTCTACTGGACACACTTTTTATTTTTACTTTGTCTCAAATATTCATTGTGTCAATGTCATGCATACCTGTTATTTGCATGGTTACTGAAATGCCGATTTTATATGTTATTTTATTTGAATTGTAAGTGACAGCGCTGTTGGTGTGCTTATTATAAATAAATAACATCTAAATTAATCACCAACGTGATAAAAGCTTTGCACATGTTCTCTGTGGAACTATAACACAACAAATCAACAAAGTGGGCGTCGCTGTCGCCGCCGATTTCATAACCTTATGACCAGTTTTATTATTTACATTTTTTGATTTGCTGACATGTGGCTAACTAACGATGTATAAAAAACCGGCCAAGTGCGAGTTCCGTACCATTATCGCAAAAAACGGCAAAAAACACGTTTGTTGTATGGGAGCCCCACTTAAATATATATTTTATTCTATTTTTAGTATTTGTTGTTACAGCGGCAACAGAAATGGGACGCTTCATGAGACCGCGGCGTCTTAGTGATAAGGAACCCTTAAAATTACTAACTTCTGTTGAACTTCGGTTAGGTGTACATGACATCACTTTGCAAACAGCGCTGAGAACTTCTACAGTTTTTTATTAGTGATCGAAGGCTGAGAATAACAACGGTTACAATAACAGTTAGTACTTATAATCGCTGACGTAATCAGCGTCACTTTATCATTATATATGTCTCGCTCTACCAAGGTCAGCCTGCTACACGGTCAATATGGCAACTTGGAGCTGTCAATGTCACTCTGTCGTTCTCTCTCGCTATTGGCTAACGAGGCAACGCGGGGCGCCGCGCGGGTAACTGATAGTTGTTTTGTTGTTTGCTTAGTGTGACGTGACGCGACGCGAGACGCGACTAACACATCGCATATATCCTGCAACCAAAAGAGAAACAATAGAAAGAATATCAGAATTTAAACAATATATACACCAAGATCAAACAAGTTTAGGACAGTGGGTCGTCTTAGGGGCGGAATTTTTTTATAGGTATTTAAATAAAATTGCCAAAATTTTATATAAAAATCAAATGTAACACCGGGAAAAAACAATTGTTCATCAATTTTTAACCAACTTCAAAAAAGGAGGAGGTTTCTCAATTCGACCGTATATATTTTTATGTGTGTTCGCGGATAACTTCGTCGTTTGTTAACCGATTTTGATGATTATTTTTTGTTGGAAAGGAGATATTCTATTTATTCTATTTCATTTATTTCAAAATTATTTGAGGGTGGGTACTATTATTTATTTATTCCTTAAAATACTTGAAATTTAGTATTTCAAGATAGACAAAGTTGTTTTGGTGGACTTTATACTGATTATGAAATTTTATGAAAGTTTAATTTTAACAAATGACTGGGTATGATTGTCTGTGTTTTGGTGTAATTGTTGTGAATTATTTTGTTTTGTTTCCAGATGCCAGAAACAAACCAGATCAGAAAAGAATTATTTTGTGCTGTTCAGTTTATACAACTGCTCTTTGAGGCAATTGATGACTACGTTTGCGTCCCAAACAACTGGATAAAACTACGCAGATCGCTAGATCGGAAGGCACTTGTTGCGTATCCTATAGACAGAAATCATTTTATAACAAGAGATCGTGCTGTGAGTAGAGAGGTACCTGGTGATAACTGGAAGGTTTATATGGGCATCATAAAATATGAATCAGGTGACCTATAATCACTGGAATTATTATTACTTTTTAATTTGTGCCGTATAATTCTTTCAGATAAAAAATCCCCTTAAATAAAAAAGCAATAATATGTTTTTTTTGCAGATACTTACGAAGATACAGAGTTTTGGATAGCGACGAGAAATGATTATGGGCCTCTTCACGAAGACGATCCAACCATGGAAGGTCTGGAACTGCTATGTTTACCTTATTCAATAATTATTTTAAAGTTGCTCACTTTAATAAATTTCACAGATACTTATTGAAATTTGTTATTTCAGATACTCCCTCAGACTATGTGTTGGATAGAAGACTGCAAAGCGCCACCCAAGGTTCTTCTTCAAGTCCCAACACAGAATCTCAGGAAAGCCTTTTGAAAATCCTCGAAGGTGAATAAGTCAGTGAAGGAAAATTTTAATAAAAGAATGAGTACTGAGCAAAGTCTTCTTCTTATTCGTTTTCTTCATATCTGATGGTCGTGCCCGTCTTGAAAAGCTTTGACGGAGTCAACGACGAGCTGCTTCCAGGCCACCCTGTCTTCGGCTCTTCTCATAGCAGAGGTCACCGTCAGTCCCGTAATGACCCTGGTCTGGTCAGACCAGCGAGTAGGTGAACGTCCGCGTGGTCTTTTTCCGTCCACATTTCCCACTACAACCAGTTTTTCCAGGTTGTCTGGCTGTCTCCGGGCGATGTGACCAAAGTAACTTAGGACTCGTTGGTAGCAGATCGTGGAGAGTCTGGTTTTGATGTTCAACTGGTCGAGAATGGACTTATTCGTGCGCTTGGCTATCCATGGTATGCGCAACATCCTTCTCCAGCACCACATTTCAAACGCCTCTAACTTTTGCCGATCCACCGAGCGAATTGCCCAAGACTCGGAGCCGTAAGGATTTATCGAGAATACCAGAGTTCTCACGAGTCTCTTCGTAGTGTTATTGGAGACATTTCTGTTCTGCCATATCCTCGACAACTTGCTCATAGCAGCCTTGGCCATCTGCGTGCGCCTCCGGATCTCCCCCTCGCAGCCTCCCTGATCACTGATCATGGAGCCCAGGTACACAAATTCACTCACGAACTCCAGATCCACAAGTTCGCCCGTGCGTGCGATTAGTCCAGCTCGGTCAATGATCACTGAGCAAAGTACTCAATCGTAATTTATTACAGAATAAAAATCACTTGCTGAGCCAGATCATTTAAATGCACATCACTGTATCTCACCTAAGCTCTCAACTGAAAAACAACCATCAACAAGTATACTGGTTTTAGATGAGGATAGAACTATCGAGATAGCCGACATTGATGGAGAAGAAGTATTTCGAAAACAAGTCCTTTTTCCAACTGCTTCACCCACTTCAAAGCAGGTCTGAATCCATACAAGAAAGGCAGAGTCCGGTGCGATGAAAGCCGTATAAAAACCAGAGCAATAGAACGGCTATGCCAATGACTCGAAATCGATACCTTGATTCTCAATATTGAGAAATCCGGAAGAAATATCTACTGAAGTGACTTATGGTGTTCGAAGACAACGCTGTGGTGACATTCCGGATAATACGCCACTTCTTCTCCTCATATCATAATCAGAATATTTTTCTAATATATATCACTTAAATTGATATTCTTTATCACGTTTTTAATTGTAATAAATTCCTATACATACCAGACAAATAATAAAAAAAAAAGTCAAACTGATAATTAAAATTGAATTGAATAAATCATTCCTAACAAATATTTCAATTAATTTCAATGCAATTATTATGTGATCAACTGATCCAAAAAATAAAAAAACTGTATTAATAAATACCTAGTTTAAAATAAAATAATATAATAAAAAAAATATTGTATAGTTAAACTACTAAAAACATACTAAAATGGCCTGCATGATTGGGTTCATGCATACCATACCTCTCACATGGTGAGATTCAAGACCTACTCCAGAGATGACCAATGGTCGCGGTCGGTGGCTTCTGACACCCAGATTTTTCTGCAACTCGTGTGATTTTGTATGCCCATCTAATGATCGGTCTTCCTCGTTTCCTAAAGCCTATAGTGCCAGGCCAGAACAGCAACAGCAAATAAATAACAAGAATAAATTACTTAATAATGTGCATAAAAACATCGAATTAAAATGTTTACTTCCCCTGTACGGCCCGATGCCAGAATCCAATATTTGACAGTTTTAAAGGTTCTGAAATCGAGACTCACTTGTAACAGCCCTGTAGAATTCGGGCTGTTGAACGACAGTTATACATTTTTAAACGAATGTTTTGCAATTCAGAGTATAAAATCTATAAATTGATGTTTTATTTTTGTTGACTGTAGTTTTTACAAATGAAGTTAAAATTGCATGGTTATTAATTCAGAAAGTTTCTCGTGCTAGTATGAGTCGCATCTATAAGGATAAATGCTATGAAAAAATACCGTAGTCGGGTTACAGTTTTTAATTAAACTTTTCCTTATTCAATTTTTTGGTGCAGCAGTGGTGGCCCAGTTGTAACGGCCGCGACTTACAAGTTGTAGGCCGTGGGTTCGAACCCAAGCAGGCACTTTACTTTGTGTTAATCACCACTACTCTCAAAACGGTGAAGTAAAACATCGTGAGGAAACCGGCATTTCCTAGAATCAAAAATTCGAAGACATGTGACATTCACCAACACGCACTGGGCCCGCGTGGTAGATTACGACCTAAACCCTCTCACAGAGAGGAGGCCTGTGTCCCAGCAGTGGTGATGATGATGATATGTTTGTGTAATCCTCTAAAGCAGTGATCGATTACAATTTTTTCACGGATTGAAAGCTAATGTCTTACTATCTACCTTCAAGTGCTTTTTTACTAGGTTTATCCCGTAAACATGCACGGGGGCGCAACCGCGGGCAAACACTAGTAAATTAGCCAAGACTGCTTAAGATAGTGGTTAAGTGAGTCATAAGTAAGAAGAACATTTTAAAATGACATAAGTACTTGGATGTATTAGATAAACTGCAAGCCTCGATGACACCACAGAGTATGTAAACGGCGGCGCGCCTGACACTATGTTATTTACTTTTACATTTGTATGCAAATAAAGGGAAACCGTTAACGGCCGTGAAACATAAAACAAAATAGGCTATTAACAAGCCGTATGGGGTAGAACTGGGTAAAACCGTAAAACAAAACAACCGGTAGTTTTTCACGGAACACTCGTAAATGTCAACGAATCGCTAAAACCATTGTTAATTATAGGCTGTCGTTTAGTAAAAACTTTCATATCTTAAAGCTAGGAAAACAGCTACATTTACTAGTCCTTTACCCCGTCGTTACCTGAGTGTTTACAAGCTATAATTTTGAACTATCAATTTACCAAGCCTCAGAACAGAAACACTAATAAAAAGTAGTGGAGTTTCTTGTCCGTTCTTCGCCATAGAACACTATCATTTCGAATGAACAGTAGATTATTATTATTTATTTACTTGATATTGTCGTGGAGGAGCTCAATAACAGCTGCACGGGTCGATCATCAAGGTTAAGCAACGCTTGACAAGGTCGGTCCGTGGATGGGTGACCATTTCAAAATACCGAGTTTCCTCCGTGCCTCGGAAAGCACGTTAAGCCGTTGGTCCCGGCTGTCATTTAAATATCTTTGACAGTCGTTACGGGTAGTCAGAAGCTTGAGTTCTGACACCAGTCATGCCAAGGGGTATCGTGTTACCCAGTTACTGGGTTGTGGAGGTCAGATAGGCAGTCGCTCCATGTAAAACACTGGTACTCAGCTGAATCCGGTAAGACTGGAAGCCGACCCCAATATAGTTGGGAAAAGGCTAGGCAGATGATGACTTTATATTGTTGACATTCATAAGTGCCGTTTGGTGCAATGGCCTAATTCAAGTAAATGCTTTGACTTTGAGTAAAATACTTACTACCAACGGGTTGCAACTAGTTATTCAGCATGAACTGTTACGAGAACAGAACGTGGAACAGAGGGCCTATAAATTGATATTTTATCAGAGATAACGATTGTAAGTCCAAAATGCATGGGATTATATGCGTTTTTTTTATTATTATTGATAAATACAATCTTGAGTACAGTTTTACATTTATTTTTGTGCCATTAAACCTAGATGGGTTTGTGTTGGTACTCACATTCGCCGTAAAGACTATAAATGATCACTAAACTATTAACTCATCCCAAAAACTAACTTTTCTGTTCACGCAATCGTTTAAGCCGTAGGTAACCATCTGTCGGTAGAAGAAACAATTGTGCCTATTTGTGAGTGTGACTGTGGGTAGGTGAATATTTGTATGCCATGTTTCGTCTAAGGAGCGCGCTACTGGGCCGCTCATTAGAAAACCGGTTCTTGTCAAAGTATACAGGTTGGTTCAATTAAAAATATTTGTTTTAGTTAAGCTAAGTTTTTAATACAGTAACAATTTTTTGTATTTTTGTTTGTATATTTTACAATTTATTTAGTTTTTTATGTTTGGCGGTATTTCATTTATTAGAGTGGCAATCAAGAATTTTATCGTTCGCCTACCATAATAGATTTTAGCCTGAGGTACAATCAATTGCTTTTAAGAGTATCACTCTTGGTGATTATTTTATGCGATATGGGTATTTGAATGGTTTTATTATTATATTGATCAATTAAGAGGGCATAGATCACCATCTATTTCCGTGGAACTATACTATATTTTACTATATCGAGGCTCTCAGCTTTGCCCTGGAAAAAGAAATAGGACTAAAATGGCGAGATCCAATATGGTCATATGACTGAAAGATCGTGATCGTGTGAGGCAGAAAATACCACTCGTACTTTTTAGAACGTGTTTCACAAGAACAGCCTCACGTAGTGTCATGCGGACTGCCCGTGACGTAGCTGTAGAAAGTTTTCAATGCTCCGTAGCTTGAAATATGAAAAGCTTTTTAGGAAAACATTAAAGAACAATCTAAAACATTAAATTGCGGTCGTCCATTTTTATTCCATCACATATACACTATCCATAAATCACACGGAGTAATAAAACACTGATTAACAATAAAACGGAACAGGAGGGCGATAGCATCGCAGTTTATTGTCAAAATGATTGATTCGGTGGGGGAGTAATAAAATTAATTTACCCCTTTTTGATTCGGAACGCAGTTGTCGAGTGGACTCCGGATTAACGTGATACCGTGAACGCGTTGCGATAATCATTATTACCGCTAATATATATACTTGTGTATGTGCTGCTTTATGTGGTACAATGTTAAAAAAAAACTCTTTGGTTTGACGCACTAGTCGGTTTCGGGATTTACCGACTCGTACCCGTGAAGTAAAAACAAAGAGGACATTCTTCTAAAAAAATTGATGAGATGAGATCTTCTTAAGCAAAGAAAATGACTCCAATGAAACTTCTAGGGCATGCTCAATTCCACGGAGCGAACAGGTTGGCGGATAAAACATCCAGGTACCTATATATTATCGCCAAGAAAAAATCGTCTTTTTTAAGAAGCTTTGACAAAAAAGATAATCAAACTGTTGGGTAGACGACATTGTTTAAATCGCGGATCTGCATGAATTGGCACAGAAGCGTGGGGAGTGGCACAAGAAGAGAGAGGCCCATGCCCAGCTGTAATGATCATAATGAGCAAAAAAACAGCGTTACTTGAAAACAAATAGTGTTTCAGAATAAAATTGGACCCCTGAAAACTTTTAAAACAATTGACCATTATCCTAATCCAAATAGCAGTTCTGACTCGGATAAATTTTACCTTTTGTAATATTGTAATAATATATTTTCTTTCACTTTTGTTAGTAAAATCCGTCGTATTCAGACTTCAAATAAAATCAATTATGTGCCAGCTAGTTAGCTACGCAGATGTTCTCAAAAGCACTGAGATTTATTTTATCTAGATTTTAATGGGTCTAGGCTATTATAATTTATGACAGGTCTTTTCTTGAAATCTTTTGTGTCAAAATTGAAAGTGAAATTCTGTTTTTATAAGAAGTTTAAGATCTTTTTTTTTGAACAATGGTTTTATAGAAATGAATTGAATTAGTGTTGTACATAAATTTCATTTTCTTGTAATAATGTAAGAGCAGTGGTGGCCGCAGGTCGTAGATTCAAACCCATGCAGGTGCTTTACTTTGTGTAAATTATTTCATCACCACTGCTCTAAAACGGTGAAGGAAAACATCTTGAGAAAACATAATATCCAAGAACCAAAATTTCGAAGTCATGTGACATGCACAAATAAATAAATAATCACCAAGCCGCATTGGGCCTGCGTGGTGGATTAAGGGCCATTCCCTCTCTCACAGGGAGGTGGCCTGTGTCCCAGCAGCGGGCACATTAATAGGTTGATGATAATGATACATTTCATTTTCTTGGCACTACTGATCAATTACTGTTTAAAAGACGTCCACTGCTGAACATAGGCCTCCCCTAAGCGTCGCCACACTGATCGGTCCTGTACGTCTCGCATCCACCGCACTCCTGCAGTCTTAACCAGGTCATCGGTCCACCTACAGGTAGGCCTTCCAACATTGCGGCTTCCCGTCGTAGTTGTCTACCTATTTAAATCGAGCGATTCAAGTGAGTCGCTGAAATGCTACAACTGACCAAGAAAAGTAATCTTGCTTCAGACCGACTGGTCTTCATAACATCGAGACGAGCCGTGTTTTTTTTTTGTGAACTGCTTGAAATCTGATATCTACCAGTCTTGCCAAGGGGTATCGTGTTACTCAGTTACTGTATTGTGCAGATCAGATTGGCAGTCACTCCACATACAATACTAGATTTTCCCCGCAACTTCGCTACCGTGGCTCACCCCGCAGGACCCGTCACTTTTCCCCGCGGCTTCGCTACCGTGGCTCACCCCGCAGGACCCGTCACTTTTCCCCGCGGCTTCTCTACCGTGGCTCACCCCGAAGGACCCGTCACTTTTCCCCGCAGCTTCGCTACCGTGGCTCACGCCGCAGGACCCGTCACTTTTCCCCGCGGCTTCGCTACCGTGGCTCACCCCGCAGGACCCGTTTATTTTCCCCGCGGCTTCTCTACCGTGGCTCACCCCGAAGGACCCGTCACTTTTCCCGCAGCTTCGCTACCGTGGCTCACACCGCAGGACCCGTCACTTTTCCCCGCGGCTTCGCTACCGTGGCTCACCCCACAGGACCCGTCACTTTTCCCCGCGGCTTCGCTACCGTGGCTCACCCCGCAGGACCCGTCACTTTTCCCCGCGGCTTCTCTATCGTGGCTCACGCCGCAGGACCCGTTACTTTTCCCCGCGGCTTCACTACCGTGGCTCACCCCGCAGGACCCCTCACTTTTCCCCGCGGCTTCGCTATCGTGGCTCACCCCGCAGGACCCGTCACTTTTCCCCGCGGCTTCTCTACCGTGGCTCACCCCGCAGGACCCGTCACATTTCCCCGCGGCTTCGCTATCGTGGCTCACCCCGAAGGACCCGTCACTTTTCCCCGCTGCTTCACTACCGTGGCTCACCCCGCAGGACCCGTCACTTTTCCCCGCGGCTTCCCTATCGTGGCTCACCCCGCAGGAACCGTCACTTTTGCCGGGATAAAAAGTAGCCTATGTTACTTCGGAATAATGTAACTTTCCATAGATGAAAGAATTTTTTTAATCGGTAAAGTAGTTTATCCATTACTAGCATCTGCCAGCGACTTCGCCCGCTTGAATTTCGAAAAATATCCTAAGGGAACATATTTCTGGGATAAAAAGTATCCTATGTGCTATTCCAGACTATAATCTATCTCTGCGCCAAATTTCATCCAGATTTGGTCAATAGTTTTTGCGTGAAAGAGTAATAACCATACACACTCACAAACTTTCGCCTGTATCAAATTACGTGTGATTATAGTATAGGATAAACAAACTCACAAACAAATCTTTCCACTTTAGAATATTATATATTATTGTAGACTGGTACTCAGCTGAATCCAGTTACACTCGAAGCCAACACCAATAGAGTTGGAAAATGGCTAGGAAGATTGCTTAAATATCCTCAATCCTACCACAATACAATGATTAACACCGTACGTTTTCCAGATGGTATTGGGCCCCGTCCCTGCTGATAGTATTGGGCCTCGCCATTTCGCTGGTGCTGATGACCATCAAGCGCTACCAAGAGAACCCCACCTACATGGTGCAGATTGACAAGGCGTTCATCATCAAGAGGTTCCCTGCTGTAGTGTTGTGTCCTGAGGTCAACTTCGTGGAAGAAAAAATGGATGACTTTATGACAAAAATGTATGAGTTGATTTGTTTTTGTGATTCTCGAGTTACTTCTACGAGTAGCTTCGTTTCCTTGGGTAGTAGGTCAAGGGAACGTGCCTATCTGTACAGGGCTACAGGTTAAGTCAACCTAGATATTTTAAGAGGTTGTAGTTTCCACCATTCCTGACTGATTTGACTATGAAACCCCGTACCTCAAACTTAAACCAACCAACAAAGTAAGTAATAAAGGAACTTATCTATTACACAAACATCAAACAACAATAATCAAATCTGTATTGATTATTGTATGTATGAATCAATTAGAGCAAAAAAAAATACATCCACTATCAGTGCACCTGTAAGCATAATCCTCCTTTTAATTTCCTTCCTTTCTTACTCTTTTTCTCTTTTCTTTCCCCCTTTAAGCCTTTTTTTTTTCAGTGCTTAAATTAAATCAATATATTTATATTTCAACTAATTAATCTTCTTCGCAAGCGTCAGTAGGTCTCTATTGAGAAGGATGTGCAAGAAACTCCACGGACAATCTTTTCCATCAGTTCTAATCAAAATTATTTAGTGACATCATTCTTGTTGGAAAATGACATATTATATGTGAGAACGATGTAAAAAGACGTGCACGTAAAAGCGTCTAGAGTAAAACAAACAATTCTAAAATACAATAAGGACGTAATTAAAAACAGGCCGAGGCAGTTAAGTTATGACCAATCCCAACTGATGGCGCCCGTTCACGAACATGACGCATGGATTGGCACCGCTCAGTTCAACCATCATGAAGGAAACCGAATGATCCAACACATGTGCCGCCATCAGAGAGACATTAGAGAAAGCATGACACACTCAACTGCCAGGGCACACGCAAGTCAACCAACGACATAGGTATCTACAGTAAATAATAGATTTACAGTTGGTACATAGTACTCACATATGTGCTGTGCAGTTATATATAATAAGTACTGTCGTCTGCATATCCAAAGGAACGGTGTAGGTTTTCTCAGTTCGTTTATGTGAAGCAAGAATAATGTCACTGAGAATACCGACCCCTTTGGCACACCGGCATTAATATCCAATTAGTCCAACGGGTAGCCATCGATAACTACTCGAATGGACCGATCCCTCAGGAAGTCAGCAATCCGTGAGACTGGAAAAGTGCCGAATGCTTGGAAGCAAAGCTTTTCCAGTCTCATACGAAAGGCGACACAGGCGTCTCATCATGTCGTGTACCCGTGTTCCCGCCATTAGCAACATAGGAGGACACCGTGGTGTTTTAGTGGGTTGGAGTCCCACATAACTGCGCTGTCTCCCCGTGGTGGCGCAGCATGCATGAGCATTTCTCCAGGCGTGTCATGATCCGATACAATGCAGGCGCACAGGTTCTTCGAACAATTACTGCCGTCGGGGCCGACACATATTCACGTCGAGGAGCGCAGTAACCTAGGTATTACCTTTTGGTGGCCTTTTTTCCAATCTAATAGTTTATCGACTCTAAAATACTATTTGTATAATATTACTTCAATTTTTGATGTCTTCGATAATTGCAGTCCACTATATTTCACGCTCTTTTTTCACATAACATAACATTGCGCCTGTATACTCCGAAAGGTTAGGCAGAGGTATACTCGTAGCAGTCACCGGTTATTTTCAAGTAACGTAATAGGGGACGAGCTAATTGCCATTCCGGGCATAAACCCAGTCTGGCTGCTACTTGCATCTTGTTTCTCTATGTTATTTTCTCTTGTGCAACATCTGTGTTTTTTGTGCGTAAGGAACAAACGGGACCTCCACTTGTATTACCAAAATCGTCGACTATAACTCTTGAAGAAAATCAGAAACTTCTTACTATGCTTATCTTATCGTCAGACAATATCCACCTGGCATGAACGCGACTAGAATGCGCGAAATCCTTCCACAACTGGCTGCGTTCTATTCTCTCGACGTCCCGTACGTGCTTCAAGAACTGCTGCGATTAGAACAACTCCTGGACTACAATGGATGGACCGTGGAGACTGCTGGGAAGTTCCTCACCGCGACCTGTGAAGAGACAGCTCTTAGGTAAGTCCTCAGTCCTTAGTGAGAGCTTTCATCATCATTATCAACCACAAACTGCCTTTGCCTGTTGCTGGGTGTAGGCCCCTCTCTTTTTGTACCATTACCCATGCTCCTGAGCTTTGACCAGGTTCTACACATAATGGCAAAAATCTGCGTTCTAAACATTATTTAACACTTTTTGTTTTGCGACTATCTGGACAATGTAGTGTCTGAATTTACCTTTTTAGGGCCCCCTACCCGTAGTGTGTAAACCGGAATCCGATTACTAAGTCTCCATAGTCAATCCGACTGTCAGTCACATTCATCATTCATATTCATTCATCACACTTGAAATGTCAGAATATGTTTTACTTAGACCGCAATGAATAACAAAAAAATGAAAAAATTAAGGGGTTTCCAACCTACACAACAACGTTTTTTCGTATGCAAATATAACGATGGTGTTGAAAACATTAAATCACAGATGCCGTTGGAATCGCTATATGGTGAACTGTTCGAGTTTATTCCGGATGGAATTGACTGGTGATGGATTCTGCTGCGTCTTCAACGGAAGATCCTTGAAACGGTAAACGGATCAATCATTATCTGTTTTTTTTCTAAAATCAACACTTTTCTGTTCTTCTTAAGACGACAGAAAACGTATTGCGACGACCAAAAGGAACATGTCTAATACTTGTGGTTGGTGCAATGTGTTTTCAGCGCAATTCTTGAACCGTAATTGCATTTTTTTTATTAATCTTTTCTGTTACTTTGTGATTGTTGCTGCTGTGTTGTGTCTAAGTCGAAGAAATGTTTTCTATTACTTTCTCCTATCAATCTTCACGCTATCACTAACTCCCTTTTCATTCATTTGATATTCCAAACGCCAATATGATAATAATTTTAAGAATGTCGGACTAAATTGACTGCATTTACTCATATGATAACCCTCAAATTGGCCGTACTACACAGAAAGACTATCTTAACGATTTCAACTTACGAATATGACATTTAATATCTTGAATTTAGTTTCCTCTTGGTTAAATATTAATTTCGCAGAAGTTATTAGTAACAACTTCGTAACTTCGCGAAGTAACTTGTACGCACATGTACAGCAACTTAAACATTTCTACTAATAATAATTGTGCTGATACCGGGTTCAAGTAAATAGTTCTTAGTAAAACGTGTTTTTAACGTCATAGGGTACATTTACCACAATATTGGGATCCCAATTGGTCGAAGTGTCCGAGTTATTTCTCGGCCCCTCCATAAGATAAGATAGGATACGTTTCGTATTCGTACGTCATAATTAGTTTTTGGCCAGTATTACAAAACCAAACTCAAGCTTATGGAAAAGAAATAAAAAAGAATTTAAAAAAGAAATAACCATATAATTTGTGCTAAAATAGTGATAAGCAGGTTATAAATCATTTTTTTTATGGAGGATTTGAATTTAGAAGGATGTATTTAAAACCAGAAATTATTATTTTATTGATTGGTAGAAATTAGTTTGAGTTCAGCAATTCATTAAGTTTATATTATTAAGTAAGTCGTATGAAAATGATTATAAAAGATAGCTTATATTGTACAGAGAAATGGAAAAACATGGAAAAGACATAGAGGTAACCCAACCTAACCGACACAAGTACACGAGATGGTTCGGCTTCAATAGCGGCCTGATGGTAGCCGTAAACCAGAGCCAAAAGATCTCGAAAGTTGACATTTCCTACAAGTGGGTGAGTAACATTAGCAAATCCTTTGTATCTGCCTTCACAAAATGGAGGTTAATTATGGCATAGAGTTGCAAACACCACCAGGACCACCAGGACCACCTGCTTGTTACCACCGTCTTTGAACTCCTGTTATACCAAGAGTACCACAGGTACCTTTTTAAAGAGGACACTCTTAATTTTTTATAATCTTAAAATGTTCCTACTACAGGTACACAGGTCTCATCTCTGTGTGCTAATCCACCACGCAGGAACATTGCAGACTCGTATGTTTTTCACGTCACACTTCTTAAGGGTTATGTTTTCTTGCGTTTGCTGTGGGTTGTGGAAATTTGCTACATGCGAGACGCACAGGACTGGTCGATGTGGTGACACTATGGGGATGCCTACATTAAAGATTTTAAAATTAGTAAAAAAATTGCTTAGACAGCAAGGCCAACCTCAAAGCTCATCAAGCAACTCAGCAGATCCATTACGGGAAAACCTAAAAGCCATAATATTCTTGACTCTGTCAGGTGGCGACTCTGACAAGCCAGCACTTCGTAGATATATCAATGAATGGAACAGCCCTCAACCCTGGTGCCGAGCAATGGATCGCCTTCTACACCAGAGGCTACCAGATAGCAGTGGGGGCGAGGTCACTCAGACCAGCTCTCAGGAAGTGTAACATGTCCACTGACAAGTTACGTTACTTCCCGTACTATAGCAAGTAAGTCTTTTGCCACAGTAGCTGCCTTGAATTCGGATCAGGCTTTGAAGACATAAACTATGGATGGATTAACATAATTGATAAATAAAATATTTAGAAATCAATTACCCAACTGCTTAAGAAGCGAACTAAAAAGATGTAAACAAGAAGAAAATCATGCTAGGATGATTGAAGGATACATAATCGTGAGCTGGCTGACCACCTCTGAAACTCCGACTGCACAGCATGATTTTCTTCTAGTTTACATCTTTTTTATTCGCTTCTTAAGCAGTCGGGGTTTAAAGTTTTACCCAGCTGTTTATTTTATTTTTTTATTTGTTTAGTTATCATTTTTTTTTGAATTACTTTTAAACATACTATAAAAGTTATATATTTATGTAAACATCTCTTAAACCCGTCATTGTAGTACCCCACTCGTTGGTTTTGGCGCAAGAAAAAAATTGGGCAGGAGAAAAAACCGAATGTGGCGCCCGAAATGCGCCATTTTTGTTATTTTTAACGTCACTTATCTAAAAATACTTGGGCAGTCAAGACGTATCTAACGAAGTCTTAATTATATAAATCCGTCTAGCGGTTTGAAAGATATGAGGTAATAAAGAATAGATACAAGATATGCGCGAAACACAACCCTTTTCTTGCAGCCGGGCTAAAGCAGATAAACACTGCGCGAACCGGATGACGCAGCATTGGAAGGCCTCCTACTAGGTAGACCGAAGACCTGGTTAAGGCTCGATACGAAAAGCACAGGACCGGCCAGATAGGTGACACTTGGAAGGGGCCTATATTCAGCAGTCGCAGCAGGACGTCTTCGTCTGAAATGATGATGATGATGGAACACCGAATCAAGAGATTTGTATAAAGGATTGTAGAGAAACTCTAATCTGCAAGAAATATTGCATGATTTCAGAAAATACTGTACATTAGAACGAGAGATGGCGAACACCTTGGACAAATGCAAGTGTGTCCGAGTGAATCACCCGAAACCGCCGGGTACCAGCACATGTCGTGCGTCGATGCTGCAGTGCTCCGCCCAGGCCTTAAGTTATTATCTGCTTCTACGATTCTGCTGTCACAAAGATCATCATCATTTTCCTGCCCTCTAAATGAAAGCCCTATGTCCCCAAGATGTGGTAGACGACGTCCATCGCGAAGGATCTTGAGCTTCACGGTTCATCTCGCTCCACGTCATTCCGAAGGTCGTAGTTTCAGCCAACATAGTGTGACACCAGAATTGACGGGGAGAGGAGGAATGCGTAACCAAGGTTCCTTTACCCTTGGGGATTTCAATACAATGCTTGCTTATATATGTGATCTTTCTGCTCTGGTTCCATAGTAATTGGAGTCGGCACGTTTTATTCTTCCATTCTCTGTTGTCAATAGTCACCTTTTTCTTGCATAATATTTTTTTCATTATCATTTGAACATTAGTGAGAATGAAACTGCATCTCATTTGCTATTTGCGAAGATTTTTGTAGAACACCGTAAAGCCTTCTCTTTATTGATATTGTTGTTTGCAGTCGCGTTTGACAGTACGAGCACCGCCTGTCCTATGACATGTGACGTAGAGAAGACCAGCGTTATAGCGTCCAGTTATATGCTCGATGAGTCCGTGAGGACTGTAGAACCGTTTTAGTAAGTATCAAATATCTTTCTGTCGTCGTAAGCGATAGACCTGTAGCCCTAATAAGTCATGCCAATACCTTCACAAAACGGAATTATGATGATATTGCACGTCATAATAGGGCCCTTGATCAGATCTACAGCAACCACAGTTGATCCGTATTTTGACCAGATTTACACGATTTTACATCTTACAGCAAACCACCAGCAAAGATCACTGTGATTTTGATATTGATTACTCTAAGAGCTTATGGACACAACCCTGATCTTTCACGATCGGGGGTGCGTCTGGTCCTTGGTATAAAATAACTGTGAATGTAATTTGTAATGACCGTGATTGGACGCTTTTACCTTGTCCGAGACGACACACTTTTTATTATTATGAATCAATCTACCCCAGTTGTTTCAAACTATGTTGGATCTAGGATTCAAGTGTAACCGGATTTAGCTTAAGAGGAAATATGGTCAGAGAGCGCCAACTGAATTTCCTAAGCCATATTTCGAGGTTTGGCTCTCGCCTATTTCCTCCTCCAATATTGGACCAATTTAAAAGATATTCCATAAACTGAAAGATATATACTATGCCCCTATGTTTTCCTATTGAATGATACATTATCTTTAGGAGCACTACAACCCTCAAAAAATGCTCAAAATTGCGCTGTCCACAGAGGCTTAGTGTACAAATTTGATAAATATAAATGAAAAAAGGAAAACATAGGGGCATAGTATTATTTTTTTTCCAATTTATGGGATATCTTTTAAATTGGTCCAATACGAGCATTGGAGGAGGAAATAGACGAGAGCCAAACCTCGAATTATCACTTTTTATTTAGGAAATTCAGTCGCCGCTCTCAGCCCAAATTGCCTCTTAACAGCAGTGTTTTACATGAAGCAACTGCCTCACCTCCATACTGGGTAACACGATACCTTTTAGCAAGACTGTTGTCAAATTTTATGGCTTCCAACTACCGTAACGACTGCCAAAGATCTTAAAATGTCATCCGGGACCAACGGGTTAACATACTTTTTAGGGTTCCGTACCCAAAGGGTAAAAACCGGCCGAGTGCGTGTCGGGCCACGCGCACTAATAGGGTTCCGAAGTTGCAAAATAATGCGGACTAAGAAGATGGTTTTGTTGTTGTTACATGAACATTAAAACGGTTTCAGCGGCACACAACATCTAAAAACGGGCCCACATAGGATGATGTTTTTTTTAAATCTATATGCAGGCGTTTGACCACTATCTCGCCTGATGGTAAGCGATAATGTGGTCTACGGTGAAGCACGCTTGCCTAGAAATAACCTATTCACTCTTGTCTTAACCTAAAGAAGGACTAACTGGGAACTGAAGAAGGAGTTATAAAATCCTATTTCGCAACTGAAGTTAGAAAAATATTATCTATTTGAGTACCACCGCGGTTGCAAATTAATACGAGCGCGCGTTAGAGCCACGGGGAATGGTATGGTTCGTTCCTGGATCCTTGCGCGCGCGCTCCATGTTTATTTCTCTTTCGAAATTTGAAAAATTTCGTATATATTTACCTCTAATGTGCGGTATTCACTATTTCGTTCTGGAAAGTTTTACGCTACTACAATTAGTGATGTAGTCGGGTCGAATATTGACTTTATAGAGATGGATATCGACAAAAGAAAATAAGTAATTTGCTTGGCAATCGAATCTAATTTGACTTTAGATTACAAAACGGCGAAAATACTTCTGCACTAATACAAAATAGACTCTCCCGCGCGCATGCACCGTACGGACTACGGACCGGTACTGCCAACGACTCCGGCCACTCCAATGCGTTATTCGAGCTAAAACATTATTAATTTAGAAAACAGTATCATTAAGGATGTTATGATGATTTTATTTTGTATACTTGGTTCATAAGCATATATTTACGGTCTGTTTTACACACCTACTCGTAACAATGTTGATTAAGTAATTTTTCAATGGCATTTGTACAACATTTTTACTGTTCTAAGTACTACATTTTATAAGTTGGTCGACTATTACTCGTAAACTTGTAAAGCCTATTTATTTGTGACAGTTTTCCTTTTAATTTCGTTATATTTACTACAGCCGTGAATTTTTTCACATAGCCAAGAGCAACCATTTCGCTGGCAGGGGGGGACACTTGACTCTAACATAAATTTGCAATTTATAGCTTGACTTTACGCAAACGGATCTCTGACTCGAAAAATGGTTTTAAGGTTACACAGATAGATGCTGTGATGAGCACTAAGTAGCTAGTTCGCGTACGAATTAGCACGTTTGCAAGTTTGTAGCGATATGGATGATGATTTATGACGAAAACGAGCGCGCGAAATTTTATAAACAGACCTTTGGGAGTCAAGATATCATGAAAAAACGACTAAAAGTATATATTCGAAATAAAATTATTTGCATTGTTGAACTTCCTATGTATGGTGGCCGTTTTGCAATTTTCCTTCTTCTTATGGTATTTATTGCCGCCCAAAGATGCGTTAAATTAGTGTTGAAATATGGAACTTTCGACGCTCATAACTTTCAAATATTTTTCTTTTTTGTTTCCATACAGGGCTAGATAATGATGAGACAAATTGATATAATTTTTTTATTTTGAACGTACATCGTCAAACAGTGGAGTATTCCCTAGACTTCGTTTGTATGAAAGAATTATCGAATAGTGTAACCTTAACAAACCCATAATATTTTTGAATGACCTATCCAACGATACCCCACACAATGGGATAGACGAGAAAAAAAAACATCCCCACTTTACGTCTATAAGAGGAACACCAAAAAAATATTTTTTCATTTTTTTTTGACCACTTTGTCGGAATTATTATTATTTTTTATTGGCAAATTATAGCTTTCTAGTACTTAGATTCTCCGAGCTAAGCTGCGGACGGACAGACGGACAAAGCGAAACTATAAGTTCCTTGTTGACTTCGGAACTCTAAAAACGGGATCCTATTACTAAGACTCCACTTTCCGTCTGTTTGTCTGTCACCAGGCTGTATCTCATGAACCGTGATAGCTAGACAGTTGACATTTTCATAGATGATGTATTTCTGTTGCCTTACAACAACAAATACCTACTAAATATTTAAGTAGAGCTCCCATACAACATACGTGATTTTTTTGCCGTTTTTGCGATAATGGTACGGAACCCGCGAGTCGTACTCGCACTTGTTATATCTTTAACCTCTATCTGAATGTTGTATATTTCCACAGCAAGGGTTTGAACTTCAAGAAAGTGACCGTGCTGAGAGTTTTCATCCAGAGTCGCAAGCAAGCTGCCCAGGAACAACAGTCTTACTTCGCTTACTATGACTTGTTCTGTAAGTTTTATACAATTGTTGTATTAACGCTATATGTTTCCACAGCCAGGGTCTGAACTTCAAGAAGGTCAGCGTTGTGAGAGTGTTCATTCAGAGTCACAAGCGTCCTACACTAGAACGATGGTCATACTTCACTTACTTGGACTTGTTCTGTAAGTGTTATCATTCCATACATACATTAACTCACGCCTTTTTTCCTCTCTCCTGTGTATGTAGTTACGATCCTTATATACCCCTTTTGCTTCGTTTAAGTTCATACATATCATCTTCTTTTACGGTCATACACTCAAGCCGGTTATGTAGTCATTCAGTAGTCATTAATAGTCTATGGACCTGGCCTTTCTGATGAACTTTACCAATAAGGATAGGTGCTGATCTTATTGGTGATCTAAGCCGTCCCGTCCCGGCGTTACCACTCAAGTCTGCCTTGTAAATACCTTTTGTAAGTCGCCTTATTTATTCTTGTTCCAGCTCAAATAGGTGGAATGTTCAGCGTGTTCTTCGGCTGCAGTATCCTCACGTTACTGGCGTTGCTGCAACTTGTCTGGCATGTCATAGTGAAACAGTGTCAGAAACGACGGAATTAAACAGACCTTACGGATTTTAGTACACGTTTGAGAATAACACAGATTATTAAAATTGCATACACTTAAGTATAATTATGATGTTTTAAATAAAATAATGTATGTGCTTCGGTATTCTTCGTGTTCCGAAATAGCACGAACGTCGCGCCACAGGGGAACGCCCCCCACGAAAGCTAAACTTTGTTCTGCTATGCTGTGTAGTGTAGGAACTTAAGGTTACACTAGTCGAAAATTCTTCCATACAAATGTAGTCTAGGGGTTACTCCACTGTTTGACGATGTACGTTCAAAATAAAAAATTATATCAATTTGTCTCATCATTATCTAGCCCTGTATGGAAACAAAAATGTAAAAAAGAAAAATATATTTAACGCATTTTTGGGCGGCAATAAATACCATAAGAAGAAGGAAAATTGCAAAACGGCCACCATACAGGGATAGATTAGTAGTTCAACAATGCAAATAATTTTATTTTGAAAATATACATTTAGTAGTTGCAAAAGTGCTAATTCGTACGCGAACTAGCTTCTTACTGCTCATCACAGCATCTATTTCTTTCGCACGAGTTGTCATAGGACGCTACTAAGTTGATACTTTGTTTTAATTCGTAATCACTATTTATCTTTTTGTAAAAACAGGATTATGACGTTACGATCCTTAAAGCAGGTGGCGTACTGTAGTTTCTGCCTACCTCCATAGAAAAAGGCGCGAGTTTATGTATGTTATTCATATTTTGCTAATCTGCCATTATAAAATAAAGCCCATAAGCATTAATAATGCCGTTCGCCGACGTGTCAGACATGGAATACATTTGTTTCAGAAATAAGCGGCCTGTAGTTTATACAGAGTGTTCACAAACTTCATGTGTGGTCTGGTCAGCACCACATTAATCTTGTGCTATTATGAATTTATATTATTATTCGCTATTTCGTATTTTCTGTCTCGTAAATCGTGCTGTATTGTATTTTGAAAGGCTTTTAAATAAAATATGTTTTGTTGAATTGTTGTTTCCTTTAGTGTATTTTTTTAATTTCATTGTTAATATGTTACTATACGTATGAACCAATATAGATTCTGAGCGTTGGACGATCCCATTTACTCCCAGTTTCTGGAACGCAAATTAGTGTGACACATTGTCAAGCACGCGTCTTTCGCTGGTATATTCAATAAAACCGTTAAAACTGTAAAGTTAGCTATCAATCGCTGAGGGATTTTTACAGAATAAGCTGCTTTGATTGGTTGTTGGCAATTATTTAACCTATCTCAACAGTTAAAGAATGTGTGACAATTTGTCACATATTTCCATAATTTTCGTTTTAAGAACTAGGTCTAAGTAACTATCTCACCTATTTTAAAATAACACCTACCCAAGTTAATTAGAAAATATCGCCAGCCATAAAGGTAAAACTCATTACAACATTAAATGCTAAAAAAACCTTAAAACCTTTAATAAAAGGTACCAACCTGATCGAAAGTATGTGTGACAAGGAAAGTTCCGCGCCGCTCCAAACTGTCAGTGACAACCCTAATGAATAAAGTTAACCATCAGATTGGAACTCTCACCGTTTCATTAAAATACTCCAACTTATCTATTTCAATGGATTTTGGGTGAGTGTGTGTTTTCGGCAGAGGTAGGTAACTTACGTGGTGGTAGGTGTGGGTTTTTAATTAGAATTTAGAACATGCATGTTGGAAGCTAGGTGGAGCGACGATCTTCGCAGGATGGCTGGTAGCAACTGGATAAAATTCTGTTGATTAAACCCTGCTAGTTTGATTTTTATCCCACTTTATATTCCTTCTTGAATATTTTTGAGTCTTCTTGAATATTTTAGGTTGAATAGTTTTCGACTTACTGGCACGTCGACCCAATAGACATTCGATGGACAGGACTATCGTTGCAATGGCTTTTCGGCGAAACGGACGCTGGATCTAATGGCTATTCGAAATTGTGGTACATCGATGCTATGGAATTTCGTTGATTCGGACGTTCGACTTCGGGGAATTAGCCATCGGGGATATGACATTCGGAAACAAGCAGTAAACCCGGATCAGAGTTGCCGAAAATCGAAACCAATGGCATACAATTGGAGAAGCCCACGTCCATCAGTGGACGTATTTCGGCTGAAATGATGATGATTAAGATGATGAGGTGACTTGACATAAATTCGTTGTTAGTTTGGTAACATTATAGTTGACGAAGGGTCTTATGGGAGCCTCATGTTAGGTTATTTAGCCTGGCATTTTCTCAACTAAAGTCTCCGCCAGATTACAAAAAATAAAAGTCATTGATCAGGCTTGTACCAATAAGTGTAATTACGTAACTTGAAAACATGATTTTTTGTTTATTTATTTATTTAGATATTTTGTTAATTTTGGTCTCAAATGAAAGGTGTAGGCGTAGAAACATTTTGACTGTTTAAATCATGTAAATCGGTTGACAGGTATATGAGATATTAACTCATTACTGAATGCCAAGTGAAAGGGTTGATGACGCCCCTTACCGCGTTACGGTTGTTTTGATCATGTTAGCGACAATGCCTTTAATATTTTATCGTATCGTTTTGAAATATTGGAATACATTGGTAGACAGGTGTTAACGACTTTTATTTTTTTTGTTATCTGGCGGTGATTTTAAGACAGGGCCGATTTCAAGTCTTTAGTCGGATGCAAATGATGCAATTGTAAACGAACACCAATAGTTTTTGGAGCGACTGTCTATCTGAGCCAGTTACTTATTTATTATTTATTTAAACTTCATGCACAAAGGTACAATGGCGGACTTAATGCCTTAGGCATTCTCTACCAGTCAACCAAGGGTGGTGAAGAGAAAACATGGCAGGTGCATTGTTTAAATCGTGGCAACAACAGATTTAACAAAAAGAAATATATTTTATTTGCTTAAAATATACATACATGCATATTTTTTTACTAGGTAAAAAGATACTCCTTGGTAATATTGGTTATCAGACAATCAGGAGTCTGTTAATCTATATTTTCTATTCTTATACTCCGTTTATAGGTTTGTGCTGTACGTTATTGAGGCACGGGAGTCTCAATAAGGCAAAAAAACAATCCCATACAACGAGTAAAAATTACTGTAAACCTGAATAGTAGTCATTTTGCTTATCATTATGATCAACTTTTCATAAGGGAACAACATTGAAATCGTGAATTTAAAAAATCTACTGCTCCATAAAATGCAATGCTCCATGTGCAGAGTAGCTAATTTTATCGCTCTATACAAAATTGTAGAATGAATAGCCTATGGAGTTTGTACTTATTTATAAAACTCACCAAAGCAAACGAAGCATCAAAAAATCGCTAGTTCATCCACGATTCCTAATCCATTTAACATTTCGAAAAGTCACTTCGTATCCGGAACCTATTGCTCGCACAAATCGAATTATATTTTAGCTAAATCACGACAGGACAATATATTGCGTTCTCCTCGCCTTGCAGTTTGTATCGCATCGCCGATGATACCGATTGTAGCCCGGGCCGATTCGACGAGCAATATACAGGACTTGTGAATTATTGTGTTATTGAAATTGGTGAATAAAGATATTTGGAGTTATTTGATTTTAATTTATGTGTTTTTCTCTTACATATTCAATCAATCAATCAATCATTTATTTTGTAAAACATAGGTATGATTACAGATGGTATATTATTATAATATGTGCACTATGTTTTGCCAATATCTGGCGTACAAAGTTAACATAAGCAAGCAACAATAAATAACAAATAAAATAATACAATTAAGGTGGCATGTCAATAAAAAATAAATCAATTTAAAATATGTCAATTACGTAAACAGGTCATTACAATTTATGTGTTTTTCTCTAATATAATTTCAACTAGAGATTTTAATTAAGTATTAAGTACTGAAAATCACACAGCAACCTCTGAGTGTAGTTTTTATTTTAAGTCTCTATTAATATTCTCTTGTTAGCTTATGGATTTTAATCTCATTGTGTGTAGAGTTTTATAATAAAGCCTAAATGGAAAATTCTTGTCATAATTTAGAGACCACCAAAAACAAACGTATCCAACTCAAGGTTAAATAAAAACATTAGACGCTCTCCGAAGCCAACAACAAAAAGTAGCAAAACAAACAAGACGGACTCAAAGGGCTCGTATTTAATGCCACGCATATTACCCTAAAAAAATAACCGCAGCATCCGTTTATAAAGATTGCAGGAACGCACGGAAGCGTGGGGCCAAGTTCATGCAAAAATTATACAGAGGTTCCGTAGCTCCAGAGCAGGGGCGGCCTTAAGCGGTGCGTGACTCCAGTCGGGTGGCGGACATTTGAGGCCCTTGTCCTTTTTGCAATTTGATAAAGTTATGATAGACGAAAAATGCAAAACATGGCATGTGTGTGTGTGGCATGGCATGACATGGCATTTTTGTTATTAGTAAATAGTTTACTATGAAATGCATAAATAAATAATAAAAAAAGAATAATAATTAAAAACAATTTACAATGATATTACTATTAAAGAGCACGCAATTTATGTATTAGTAAAATAAAATAATTTATTTCTTTAAAATGTTTACGATTGTTCAATTTAAGCGCTACCAATAAATAATCATTCAATTCAATCATTATTATTAATATACAGTTGTTTAATTCAATTACTGTTACAAAAAAAATATTAAATTTAAATATTATTATTCAATGCAATTTCATTATTTTACAATTATTCAATAATCATATTTCTTTCTTGATTTTGAAAGATGAAATGCATAACCAACTTAATTTTATTGTTACGAATAACTGTTTGTTAAGGATAAAAAAAAACAATTAAGCTTTTTCGGAGGTCGCGCGAGACTCTTGCAAGACTGAGGCCCCGGGTGATTGCCCTACTCGCCAGCCGCCACTGTTCCGTAGTTCCCGAGCATAAATTGTTCGTAAGCGAGCCTACCCCTTTTAAAAGCCTATTGTTTTTACCTTGCCGCGAATGTTTCCCTTATTGGTGTTAAATATTCGCGTGCCTGGCATTGCGGAGGCCTCCTACCCTTCTGTACATTGCGGAGGCCTCCTACCCTTCTGTACACTGCGGAGGCCTCCTACCCTTTTGTACGTTGTTTTGTCGGGTGTGCAAAAATCTGGGTCTTGCGTAACGTTGTTTACTTTAGAAATATGATAGGATATAAAAAGATGGCTGCATGCACGTGTAATTTTTGTGGGTTACCGCAGGTGGAAGGGGTTTTTGTAAATGTAAATGGTGTGGTTTTAGACTGGAATTCTTGTTTTTCATATGCTTATATAACAGATGAGTTTAATTTTCATAAACATTAGTAATCTACACAAGCGAAACTAATATTATTAAGAGGTAATTTTGTTTGTTTGGTTATAAGGCCGTAATCTCTGGAAAAACCAAACCAGTAAAGAAAATTATTTCATTATTAGAAACTTGCACTTATAACTGTGAGCTGCAGGCTACCTTTTATCACACATTTAATTTCATTAAAGTAGGTAATCACTGAAATACAGTAATGAAATGATATCATCACATCATCAGCCTATTAATGTTCCCACTGCTGGTACACAGAGCTCCTCTCTGTGAGAGAAATGGGTCGTTATCCACCACGCGGGACCAGTGTGGGTTTGTAGATGTTTGTATGATGTACATGTCTTCGAATTTTTGGTTCTAGGAAATGCCGGTTTCCTCACGATATTTTCCTTCACCGTTTTGAGAGCAGTGGTGATGCAATAATTTACACAAAGTAAAACGCCTGCCTGGGCTCGAACTCACAACCTACAAATTGTAAGTCGCGGCTAATACCACTGGGCCACCACTGCTCTTGCAAATGAAATGTGAAAAAGATAATTTCTAAATCAATTACCGCAAAAAAATTGAACTGACACTGATGTAGTCTAAGTATAGAGCTGACGACCTACATTTAACAAACTAGATTGTTTTATAACCTTTTAGCAAAGTATTATTGATCGAAGTTCAACACAGTCACATCACAAACGATCAATTACTCCTCACACAATTCCAAGCGAGTACATAATTTAATAACAAAAAGCAACAAACCATATAAAATCTTAGCCCGGAACTTTGCCATCCCAACTTGTCCCATAGTTTCGCAAGACTTATCTTAAAGAATAATTTGTTTCACAAACTCGCCGACTCAAGAATGTACGGCCATGAATTCCGCGGAATATATCGCTGTAGTTATAATATCAACCCGGGCGAACCCGATGCGCATAATAATGTTATAAGGACGGGCAGAGCAGGGATCGCGGGTTTCGGTTTAATAAAATGGTCGTTTGATTATGGGGGTTTGTTTTGGGTCGTCAATCGTGTAAAAAAGTAGCTCAACAGGAACGTTTTTTATTGAAATAGTAGCCATGTCATACCCCGCATCTTTTTACTTAATATAAGTGCTGAGATATATGTGTAGAGCCTGTCTTAGATTGATTAGGATTCGGTTACTCTCCTATTTCTAATCAATATTGTGTTTTTAAAACCACTTATTAGAGTGCTTCATGTGTCCATACATCAGCACTTTGGAGGGCTTGATGAGTGCCACGGATGCCGCTATAAACATAGCCCAAACGGTCTGAGGGTTAATGTTAATTAACATAGACTTGAAAAGCTGAAGAAGAAAACCTTTTCGGCGCAAGGCAAACCCACAAATTACCACTGCCATTGTCAATAAGGGCCTATACTTCTAATTATAAACACCAGACTATCGTAAATTACCAAATGAGGTAATAAACTTCACCAACATCCAAGCACAGCGCATCTCCAATCCCATCACTAAACCTCCTCAGGAGTCCCGAATAGACTACACTACAAATCCTGACCTGCCTTACTACCGGGAGTTTAGAACTTTCCGTACAAAAATGCTGCATAGTATTCCAGCCATAAATAAATGGATCCCACAGTATATCCACCAACTGAATTTATACAGAAGCGACTTTGCGAAATCGTTTTCCGTCTTGTTACCGAAAGTGGGAAAGTTTTTTAGGTTGTGGCTTCATTACGGTGTAAATCGACTTTCAAAGAATATTTTTTTGCCTCGATATGTTTGAGCTGATCAATGAAGGTGGAAACAGGCATTTCTTTCTTTGATGTAGATTGACTCAGGAACTCGTATGGTAAATTAGATTTGTGTGACGCGATTGAATTTATAAGACATTTTTTTTCGCACGTTTCATTCGTCACGTGACATCTGGTGTTATTTTTATGATTGAATACGATTTTTAAGTATTTACTGTACAGTACAGAGCCGTCCAGGTAGCTGAATACTGGTCAGACAAATTTAAAGAATAGTTGAGACAAAATTTGTGTTTATCGATACCACCACAAATTGCAGTAACAAGTAAAATTTAAAAAAAAAACCCGACACATTTTTATTTCATGCTACATAATTTATCTAGTAATAGACACGCTTCGATCGACAATCTATTAAACACGTTATTATGACACGATATCTTACGAAAACACCCCGATTCAAACAGTAAAATGGCCCATCACTTTAGAACGGCTGAACCGATTTTCATCAAACATTTAATATATTTCAGCTAATAGGAATAAAAAAATTCTCGATAAAGTCACCTTTCAAAAAAAAACTAAATCTAAATCGGTTCATCCGTTTAGGAGCTATCATGCCACAGACAGATGTACAAATACACAGGTACACACGTCAAACTTATAACACCCCACTTTTCCCGTCGCGGGTTAAAATTATAGAATAATAAGAGCAGGCCTTAAGGCGATATATACACCCAATGCTAACGCAGTACTGGCCGTGCGCCCGCTCGATGCCAACATATCAAAATTGAACCTCCTTTTGAACAGTTTTGTTTGCAAAATATTATTTGATTTACAAATGCTGTATTAGTTATGAAGAAATACCAGCCATCAATTTTTCTGTGTAAAAATATTTTAAAAAATCTAAGTCGTTTTGGAGGAGTTTCCAAAAGTTGCGAAAATTATTGTTTTGTTAATTATTTTTTTAAAGCAAAACTATTAGTTACACGTAAAAACCTTGTGTTCAAAATTATGTCCATGAATCAGTAATATATTTTTTTTTTCAAAGCTTTTAACCTAGCCGTTACTAAGGAGTATGCTTTAGAACGTTGCCGTTTTGCGGTACTAAAGCGTATGTAGGCTCTTAACAAGATGGTCATAACGTCACCCTAAATGCAAAAAAGTAGTATATAATTACACATTAAAACCGTAATACCGAAGTACTCACATTAAATATTTTCAGACAAAACAAACCAATATGCATGAACATCATAAACGCTGAAATTCAGCAACAGATATTTTTTCGTACAAAACATTTATTTTCAATCGCAAAACATCAATTTTTCACAAACATTTGCTGCCAGTAAAACAAAATTCAAAATAATCTCTGCAAATAGACTGAAGGCATTTGCATACGCGTGGAGCTCTCATATATAAGCGATTTTACAACTATGCCAGACGAGCTTTCGCAGCCGACTAGTTGAAACGTGCGGCTATTTCTGGAACAGTCTATTTTTTTACACGCTTTTAGTAGAATACAGCCGTGTGAAATATTTTTAAATACATTCAAATAATGCTTTTAAAAAAGATAAATTATTCATGCCAGCTCGTCTGCCTAGAAAAGACCAGCGACTTTGGGTTGTGGTTACTTGGGCAGGTAATAACTGTTATGATATTGACGAAGATCATGCCATCGACTGGAGTAGTGACGAAGAAAATAAAAATAACGAAGACAATGATGAAATTTATAAAAACGATTAAATGTTTATTTTACATGTGGTAATACTTTTTTTGTATTTTATATAACATGGCTATGAACGTATATATTTTACTTTTGTTTAGTTTTTAAGTATGTACATATATAATATTGAATAAAATTGCAGAAATTTTAATAATTGTACGATCCAAAATGTAAATAATTATTACAATAAATAATTATTTTATAGGATATCTTAAAAAATCGCAATCGACTAAGCACTCTCGCTCGCACCTACAGCGGACTTTCAATGTGTCTGACAAGATGTAAGAACCTTTAAAACTGTCCGGCTATTAAAGTAACATTTTTTTATACTATAACGAAAGTATAATTATTATTTATTAAAGTTTAGGGGTGTTTGGCAGGGGGTAGCAACTGTCATAAGTGTCCGGCAATGGATGACGAGATTTATAAAGTTACCCCGAAGAAAATATAAGAAAATTGAGCTTTATACTTTAACAAATTCAAGGTAATATTTTATACACCTATACTACCTGTTATCTGCCCAAGTAACCACAGCCCAAACTATAGTCACTGGTCGTTTTTACCTGTATAGGGGACATGCACAGAAAAACTTTCAGCTTTTATAAAATAACGAAGGTCTGGCTGTCGTGGGCTCTTGGGCTATATCTTATGAGTTAACATGACGTAGGCGTATTTCGGCAAGCGCTTTGACAGTTGCCTGGACCTGACATTTAATGCATGCCATTGCCAAAAACCCTAATTTTTTCAAGCTTTTATTTAACTTGCAATGTATGTATGTAAATGTGTTCGGGTCAAATCTTGCAACTGAATTTTAAAGCTATCCTCCACCAATTAAGATGAAATTTTGCATACAAGTTTAGTTTGGATGACTAGCATTATCATCCGAACTAAGCGTGTATACAAAATTTGGTGAGTAACGTCATTCTAAATCCAATATCGCGGACGGCCCAAGTTGGCGGACTAGTTGTTTTTTGTACACTGCCATGATATGGGTATCAAATGAAAGGGTTTGCTGAGAAGAATACGAAAAAAACTTGTTACAAAAATATTTTTAGTGAATAATTTTATTTATTTGATCATTCACTTTTCTTTCAGGTATCGATTTGAGAGACATCTACGTACAATAGTTTTAAATTGTGTAGGTACTAACAAACAAACGGATTGAGTTATAATTATTATTAAGTAGCATACCGTGTCGGTGGCAAGGTGGTGACATCTACTAGAATATTCTACGATACATAGAGGAGTATTCAGTGATACTGTACTACTAACTGTAATGTAGGAAAATTATAATTCAAGACGAATGTTAACTAATGAAGAAATTGACGACATACAAACAGTAGGTTCACCAAGTAGGTTTTGTTCATAACACATGGTAGAAGCTCGCTGTAGTTTCATTGCATCGGATTCATTCCTAGTAGTCGTCACTCATGATGCCAGGTTTCAGGAATTACAGAGGATGGGAATGGTGTGGCAGTCTTTTAATAAAAAAAAACTTTGTTCATACCTGGACGTGCCCAAGGGATTAAAAGTCACATGATTGAAATGTTCCATTGCTCGTCAAAAAGTCGGAATGTGGAATACCATCCATTGTTTTTAGACAATCTTTAGACATCAAAATATATATTCGCCATTCGTACAGGTTTAATTTTACAGAAATAATCTTGGCCTACTAACCCATTGTATGTTCCTCTTTCCAATTGCTTCCACATAACATTCCTGGCACGTACATCCCCCGACAATACCTATTATAACCATTTACACACATTCCATTAACCAACCAGAAATGAAATCACCATAGTTACCACCATAAAGTCATGCCCTAATCACAGACAATCCGGCCGAAATCAGGCCGCGCCCATAATCCGGGCAAGGCAATCATCACACCGCGTCTGAATATGTTATCAGCAGATACTTATGAGTTCACTTTGTACTGCGGTTAATTATGAATGAGAGTGATTGGCGCAAAGGTGTGCTGCTGAATTATTGAGGACTTGGCTGATTGGGCAGGAGTGAAAGCCTTAGAGTATACAGTGTAAGAGAAACAACGCGATTCGTGAAAAGTGGATATTGTACTCCTCATTATAAACGACTTGGTGGCCCTCGCCTCTCGTGATTGAGGCCGTGGGTTCAAATCCGGGCAAGTACCAATTTGACTTTTTTAAGTTCATAATTCATGTACCTTCTAAGTTTATCATAGACATCACAGGCAACGGTGAAGGAAAACATCGTGAGGAAACCTGGACTTATATGGTTAATGTGCAGGACGTAGCGTGTTCATTGGCCCCGAGAAAAGAAGGGCGTAAACCTTCTGGCCATTGCCGCTGAACGCCCCATCCACATCAACGAAAATAAAGGTTCTTGGATGCCTGGCTGCAGCAGTGACGAAGGGTTGCAAATCGACTCTAACGATTCAACGATGTGTTGGCTGTACTTGAGTTATTTCCAGATTCTGGGTTGCCTACTTCTGGATCAGCACTCCTGGTGTCCAGGTTCCGAGGTTCAGCTCGACAGGATCGAAAAGGGATGTCTTCATAAGGGTTGAAGTTGATGAATTAAATGAAACACTAAGTTATTCAGTACACGGCACGATTCTAGGGCTCTCAACAATTTCTGAGACGTGATTCTATATAAGAATTACTTCTTATTTACTAAGACAAGTACAAGCGACTAGCTTTGGATGACTACAAATTCTATTTGGGCCCGGGGGTTCTTTATACCCTCGCATCGTGCCATTATTGAGAGCCCCGCAAATTCTCGCCGAAAATAATTTTTAATTATGTAAAAAACCCTTATACATATTTGGTAAATAGGGTTACCGCACCCCTTCCATGGTGCTATCAATAGCTGGATTTCTTCGTACTGTAACACAGTAACGCCCCCTATCTATGTATCTAATCAATATACCTAATTTCCAGGTATTGATAGCTTCCCTAGACTATTTACATGAAATTAAAGGACAATTCCCTTTATTTCCCAGTTAAAACCTTAATAGCTTTTAACCTAGCCTAAGGATATCTATAGGTTGGGTTGACCTGCTGGTGCCAATAGCAGGCTGTCTGTTGACGTCTAGAAAAAGCTTATTTTCGGGAATCTTCTATGGGATATCATCCCCTATGTAATGAATCTATAAATTCCTAAGTCATTTCACCGACTTTAGGACCTCCTACTTAGGCTTACCAGACAATCACCGCCTATTATGGGGATTCTGGTAGCCAATAGACCACACTTTACATTTCCAGTGCTTATGTAAGTCTATCTAGGTCATATGCACATAAGGTGCCTCGCTATGTACAAATTTGGCAGCTGGTCACTTTCTTTGCGCCCAGCTACCAGAGAAACTAGGTATAATAACACTAATAAGATTGGGACGACACGATGGTGCATTTAACGGGCCATCGGGAGGTCCCCAAAAATTCCTTATTTTCGGAATTCCCAGGGGTGTATAGTCCCAGGGAATGCCAAAAACTGACTAAAAATTACATTTCCAGAAACCTATTTTCTGGAATTGTACTTAAACTACTTGAGCGATTTTCGCTCCAAAGTGATGGCTTGGTAGCTAGTCCAGCAAGCCATCCGAAAGTACTTACACCATGAGTACATCTATTCCCTTCATGGAGTTATTCCACCTGAAGGGTCTACAAATTTCAACGTTTTACGTTGTTTACATTTTTCACGGCTGCCTATCTCGTTGACTATCCAAGCGATTCTTCCCATCTAGAAACCGCCTGGAAGCCCTTTTAGCAAGCTTTCCAATGGTAGTACTTTTACCAGTACACCTATATGTTTCTAGGTACTTAGGGCACCTAAAACCGAAAGCGATTACCAAAACCAGACAAACAGCAGTTTTTCTATTATATACTGACTTGATATCTCAAGTAAATGGGCTTTATATAAAAGACTTCGCTAACTATGAGGTGTATATAGGCTTCCTGTCTCGGTCTAGGTCCCCCATATACCCTAAAATGACCTGAAACCATATATTTGGTGTTTGAGATATCAAGTCAATATTCTTATTTACATAGCAGAAACTATGTGGTCTTCACATAGTTTCATCATTATGTACTGATTACATGTCCAGTACATAGGATAAGCCCTTAAAAACATGATTTTAATTACTATAATATTTTCAAAAAACTCCAAAACTATATATATCGTGGTGCTCCATCTGACGGGCCATTCGGAACTAATCCGTCGCCGAGCACAGACGTATCGTATGACAGAAATTTATGTTTTTTACTATGATAACTCTTATCAGTATGCTTTCTAATGATTTTACTCTGTTAAGGGTGAACTATTGAACCCTATGACATACTGACAAATACTAAAAACATTATACTACTATCTCAAAAAATGTAGGTAAAAATTTAGTATAAATATAGACGGGCCTCTAAAATTCATTTTAGTATCAGATGGCGCGCCGTGGTGAGCAGACATGTCTACACATACAAACTTTAACTTTTTATGAACCATTTAGTATGGTTGATGACGCTTCGTCGCGAACATATCTCCCGCCGTGCAGTGCTGTGTCGACTCGCTATGTCGACTCGAAGTGTTGTCGGCGCGGCGCTGCATTCCTTCGGTGAGCGACGGACGGCATTTCTCGGCTGCCGGCCAGGCCCACCGAGAGGACGGTCGCCGCTCCGGCATCTCTGGTTACTGGGGCAGTGGGACGAGTTTCTTCACCGGACGCTTCAAGGTACCGCCAAGTGTGCGTACCTCAGCAGTCCGGATTTCTCCGTCGATTCCTGGATACACGGCCACAATGCGGCCTCGCGGCCACGTATTGCGGGGCAGCTGGCCGTCGGCTATCAGGACAGGGTCACCCACTTTAAATCTGGGCCCACTACTATGTGGCTCCCGCCGGTTTTGGAGCTCCGGCAGGTACTCTCTGACCCAGCGACTCCAGAACATATCAGCGAGGATCTGTGATCGTCGCCATATTTTCCTGCTGTCTATATCTTGCTCAGTGAACGTGCCAGGTGTAGGTAGTCTGGCTGACCCACCGAGCAAGAGGTGATTCGGTGTGATGGATTCGTCATCATCACCATCTACCGACACGTGTGTCAATGGTCGGCTATTTACAATGTACTCTGCCTCACAAATCAGTGTGGACAACACCTCTTCGGTGGGGTGTTTCTCTGTAAGTACATTGTATAGTGTATTTTTTACACAACGAACTAGGCGCTCCCAGGCGCTTCCGCTGTTGGTCGCATCTTTGCGACCCAGTAGTGCTGCCGTACCTCATTTAATTGTGAGTTCGGTGCCACTATGTTGTAGACTGCGATGTGTGCAGTCTATGTACATCTGTGTTATGTGATGGTCGCCATGTAATATAGGCGGGCGCATCACTTATTCAGTTACCTCTTGCGTAGCTGCTATGCGACTTCTTAGTCGCAGCACGCTGTCGTCGACCTGTATTTATAAAGGTCGCAGCGAGCTATTCTTATCTATTTCTTTAATAGCGTATCTATCTTCAGGATAGTATCTCGGTACGCTAACATCTCTAAGTAGGCATAAATGTTGTACCCAGGTTGTAATGCCAGGTCAACATCTAGCCTCTGCTTCAGCTACGTCTTGCGTAGCTGCTATGCGACTTTTTTGAGCGCCTCTCGCTTGGTGGGCGCCTCTCTCGGTGGGCGCTGATGGCGTTATGAAGCGCCACACAATGCCTCTACGACTTGCCTCTGTTTTGAAGGCGTCTCGCAGCTCTCTGTCGGCGCCGTGCATGTTGGTGCCATTGTCTGAGTGTATCTCAGCTGGTGGGCGCCTCTCTTGGTGGGCGCCTCTCTTGGTGGGCGCCTCTCTTGGTGGGTGCCTCTCTTGGTGGGCACCTCTCTTGGTGGGTGCCTCTCTTGTCCAAGATACCCTCAGGCAGACGCGCGAGTGTGAGGTTGAAACCCAGCGCGTCTTCGCCTGGCCTCCACATGCGGCCGAGTATCTTTTCAGACGTATCTATATCTCCAACTTTCTTTAGGTACGCCTGGCTCGATGGTGACCCGAAACTGGCCACCGTTTCCTGAGGATCCTTGCTGGACTCAGGAACATCGGGCTTCTAGTTGGCTTCCGCCTGCTGTTGCTTCTTCTTGTGAAGAAGCCGATGGTGCGTATCTCTGCACCCGTCTTGGCCACACTGTTTTCTCTTACAAGTGTGGTTGCCTTGTCGATGTTGAAGGCAGCGATAACATAGATTGTGTTTTTTCGCTAGCTCCCATCTTTTCTCGACAGCTACGCCCCTGAATTGTGCACATCCAGTGGCGTAGTGATGTCCCACGTCGCAAACACGGCATTTTCCTACCGGTTGGTCCGTAGCTATATGCGTCCTTTGTGTGACGCGTCTGTTGGTGTTCGCCTCGGCCGAAGCGATGCCTTCGGGTGGGGCGAATGGACTACAGAAGTGTGCCTGTTCAGATATAAAATCACTGAACAATGAAATATCTGGCACCGATTGGTACTTCTCCGAATATGATCGGTACCATTGTGCTCGTAGCGAATTGGGTAACTTCTCTGTTAACAATCGCATAAGCTCCGCGTTCATAAGGTAATGACCCTTTTTTAACGCGCGGAGCGTGACTACAGCACCTCTTACGCGACTTGCAAACGCGCAGATGTCTCTTGGTGACTCACTGCAGCGCGGCAGTCCGCGTAATCTATCTGTTTCAGCTTGCGCTATGGAGTCTGGACGGCCGAACTGCAGCTCGAGTTCCTTCATGATGTCATCGGGCCTGGAATGTCCGATGAGTTCTGAGCTGACGGTTTCCATTGCACGTCCATGTAAGCTTCTCCTCAGCCTCGCTGTATTCTCGACGTCCGTAAAATACGCTCGAGTTGTCTCATATATGGCCCGAAATGATAGCCATTCAGTATGAGAACCATTGAAATTCGGCAATGTCATGACGAATTTCGACGCAGAGGGGTTCGGTTGGTCCCGCTGTTCTATTTTTCTGTCGGCTAGCGACGCTATAGCGGACGTCAACTCCGTCAGGAATGGACGGAGACTATCCCTCTGACCTCCTGTACACTCAGCTGACGCTGCAACTGGAGGTTTTCGCACTTCTTTTTCTTTAGGATGCTGACCTTCTATTTGCGATTTGGTGGCGGTCGCAGTCAGGGGTCTATGCATAGAATTTCTGGTTCCCCCTTCCACGACGTTATCCTCCTTCTCAGGCTGAGGTTCTGGTGCCTCTTCTAGCCATGAACGCACGTACTCGTCATTCGAGTTTCTGTCATCCAAGTATTCAGCTTCGGAACCCTCTTCCTCCGCTCTCTGAAGTGCAAGTTGTGCAAGCTCCAACTTAATTTTGAGTAAGTCTTCGCGAGCTTTATCTATATTTTTTCGTGACTGAGTCACTCTAGTTGACGGCGGACGGCTATGTTCGATACGGGCGTCACCCCGGGTAGTCATCGGCATCGCTGTACGTCTGTCTTCTTCGGAAATCTTCTCTTTCTGAGAAGGTTTCAATGTTGTGTCTGAAGCTCCTTCTAATCTGGTTAATCTGGTAGAAACCGCTTGATCAGTTTCTATTGGTTGATGCGTCGGAGTGCTTTCAGTTTGAGGCGCTAGATGGCGCTGCTCGTCCGCCGGCTCGGTCCCTTCGGTTGTGGAAGGTGAACCCGGCGGCAGCTCATGTCTGATGCCAGCTGGCTGATCCAACTCCACGGTCCATGCCTCCGGCTTCTTGCCTTTGGTTCTGGTTATCGGCATTGTTGTTGAAATATTTTCTTTTGAAAACTCGAAGTTAGTTTTCAAAGATAAGTCCCAGTTCCGGGCTTCAGCGTTCAAACCGACGATCTCCAGAAGTTAACCTCCACTTCGATTGACTATAATTCAATCTTCAAATAAAAAATCACTAAAAACTTACGGTCAGTGATAAGTCTTCAGGAAACTTCAGGCATTTGCTATACAAGTTTATTTTTCCCATAAACGTGTATGTTCTATTTGATTGACTATGATTCAATCAAATTCTAAATCACCGAAAAGTCAAGGTTACTTTTCGGTGGTGATGCTTCATGAACTGCTTGTCCAAAGCATCAGAGCCGTGCATCAATCTTCAGAGCACGTATCTTGCTCGATTGAAGAAAATTCAATCTTCAAATAAATCACCGAAACGTCAAAGTTATTTTCAGTGATAGTGCTTCAGGAACCGCGTAGTCAGTACATCCGAAACGTATCTAAGTCTTCAGAGTACGTTTCTTCCATTCACTGACGAAAATTCAGTCTTCAAAATTTTCCTGAAAACCTAGGGGTTGTTTTCAGTCATAAGGCTTCAGGAATTATTCTTCCATCATCAAGGATGCACATCAGCCTTCTAAAACGCACGTCTTGTATTTTTCTGACGGGCGCTCGTTTTTTAAACAAATCGCTAAAAACATAAGGGTAGTTTTCAGCGATAAGTCTTCAGGAACTATTCTTGGGGCTTCAAGGATGCGCATCAGTCTTCATACAGCATTTTGCGGCTCACAGAAAATTTTTTCTATCTTCTTACAATTATTGAAAAAATAGGGTATTTTCAATAACTGTCTCCAGAATTTTACCTCTTGGATCCAGCGGCAAATAGGGCACGTAGGACTTGTTCCCTGCAGTGCACGTCGATTTTTGGTTTATTTGTGAAATTAATTTCTCCAAAATTCGAAAAATTAATTCCACCACTATTTCTTCCTGACGTCCTGGGGCGCTCCAGACTTCGAATTTCGGCTCAAACGGGTCAACGTTGTGTTGCACGTAGCCGACTTAATATGCAGGCACCCAGTTGTTTTTTCTGGATCTGCTGTTCCCGACGTCCTGGGGCTCTCCAGGCTCCAAAATTCGGCTCGCAAGGACCATTAAATGTGCAGGACGTAGCGTGTTCATTGGCCCCGAGAAAAGAAGGGCGTAAACCTTCTGGCCATTGCCGCTGAACGCCCCATCCACATCAACGAAAATAAAGGTTCTTGGATGCCTGGCTGCAGCAGTGACGAAGGGTTGCAAATCGACTCTAACGATTCAACGATGTGTTGGCTGTACTTGAGTTATTTCCAGATTCTGGGTTGCCTACTTCTGGATCAGCACTCCTGGTGTCCAGGTTCCGAGGTTCAGCTCGACAGGATCGAAAAGGGATGTCTTCATAAGGGTTGAAGTTGATGAATTAAATGAAACACTAAGTTATTCAGTACACGGCACGATTCTAGGGCTCTCAACAATTTCTGAGACGTGATTCTATATAAGAATTACTTCTTATTTACTAAGACAAGTACAAGCGACTAGCTTTGGATGACTACAAATTCTATTTGGGCCCGGGGGTTCTTTATACCCTCGCATCGTGCCATTATTGAGAGCCCCGCAAATTCTCGCCGAAAATAATTTTTAATTATGTAAAAAACCCTTATACATATTTGGTAAATAGGGTTACCGCACCCCTTCCATGGTGCTATCAATAGCTGGATTTCTTCGTACTGTAACACAGTAACGCCCCCTATCTATGTATCTAATCAATATACCTAATTTCCAGGTATTGATAGCTTCCCTAGACTATTTACATGAAATTAAAGGACAATTCCCTTTATTTCCCAGTTAAAACCTTAATAGCTTTTAACCTAGCCTAAGGATATCTATAGGTTGGGTTGACCTGCTGGTGCCAATAGCAGGCTGTCTGTTGACGTCTAGAAAAAGCTTATTTTCGGGAATCTTCTATGGGATATCATCCCCTATGTAATGAATCTATAAATTCCTAAGTCATTTCACCGACTTTAGGACCTCCTACTTAGGCTTACCAGACAATCACCGCCTATTATGGGGATTCTGGTAGCCAATAGACCACACTTTACATTTCCAGTGCTTATGTAAGTCTATCTAGGTCATATGCACATAAGGTGCCTCGCTATGTACAAATTTGGCAGCTGGTCACTTTCTTTGCGCCCAGCTACCAGAGAAACTAGGTATAATAACACTAATAAGATTGGGACGACACGATGGTGCATTTAACGGGCCATCGGGAGGTCCCCAAAAATTCCTTATTTTCGGAATTCCCAGGGGTGTATAGTCCCAGGGAATGCCAAAAACTGACTAAAAATTACATTTCCAGAAACCTATTTTCTGGAATTGTACTTAAACTACTTGAGCGATTTTCGCTCCAAAGTGATGGCTTGGTAGCTAGTCCAGCAAGCCATCCGAAAGTACTTACACCATGAGTACATCTATTCCCTTCATGGAGTTATTCCACCTGAAGGGTCTACAAATTTCAACGTTTTACGTTGTTTACATTTTTCACGGCTGCCTATCTCGTTGACTATCCAAGCGATTCTTCCCATCTAGAAACCGCCTGGAAGCCCTTTTAGCAAGCTTTCCAATGGTAGTACTTTTACCAGTACACCTATATGTTTCTAGGTACTTAGGGCACCTAAAACCGAAAGCGATTACCAAAACCAGACAAACAGCAGTTTTTCTATTATATACTGACTTGATATCTCAAGTAAATGGGCTTTATATAAAAGACTTCGCTAACTATGAGGTGTATATAGGCTTCCTGTCTCGGTCTAGGTCCCCCATATACCCTAAAATGACCTGAAACCATATATTTGGTGTTTGAGATATCAAGTCAATATTCTTATTTACATAGCAGAAACTATGTGGTCTTCACATAGTTTCATCATTATGTACTGATTACATGTCCAGTACATAGGATAAGCCCTTAAAAACATGATTTTAATTACTATAATATTTTCAAAAAACTCCAAAACTATATATATCGTGGTGCTCCATCTGACGGGCCATTCGGAACTAATCCGTCGCCGAGCACAGACGTATCGTATGACAGAAATTTATGTTTTTTACTATGATAACTCTTATCAGTATGCTTTCTAATGATTTTACTCTGTTAAGGGTGAACTATTGAACCCTATGACATACTGACAAATACTAAAAACATTATACTACTATCTCAAAAAATGTAGGTAAAAATTTAGTATAAATATAGACGGGCCTCTAAAATTCATTTTAGTATCAGATGGCGCGCCGTGGTGAGCAGACATGTCTACACATACAAACTTTAACTTTTTATGAACCATTTAGTATGGTTGATGACGCTTCGTCGCGAACAGTTAATGTAAGTCTGAAATAGCCAAGTCAGAGGCCTGTGACAATCTCAGAGGCGGCTTAATTAACTCTGACATCAGAGGTAGCCACAACCTCACACGAAAAAGAAAGAAGGTTATAAACGACTTTTACGAGCTATGGTACCAACCAAAAAAAGCAACCTATGCGCTTGTGTGTTTTAGTTATATAATATTATGAATGTAAAAGTTCAGATAGATGTGTGCGTGGATGTGTGGATGTATAATTGTTACTCAATCACGCTAGAACGGCTGAACGGATATGGATGAAATTTGGCACAGACATGGATTATAGAACGGTATAGCACATAGGCTACCTTTCATCACGGTATAATGTTCTCTTGGACAAGGTAAACAAGAAGCCGCTGGCAGAAGCTAATGTTTGCATAACTCGACAAAATGTACCAAAGAACCTGTTTAACGTTGTAAAAGAGCAGAAAATTGCACTGCTGCGTTGGTCTAGTGATCGCAATCGCATGTAGATTTGGGGTGGGATGTGAGGTTCCATTCCATGGTCTGGCAAAGTATTATTAGGTTTATCCTCTAGGAGTAATTCATGGAACTTAAATAAATGGGGAAATGTGGGTGTTTATACTATAGGTGTCATCATCAGCCTTTTAATGTTGCCACTGCTGGGACACATGCCTCCTCTCTGTTAGAGGCAATGCGCCGTAATGCACCACGCGGGCCCAGTGCGGGTTTCGAAATATTGATTCTAAGAACTGACGGTGTCCTCACGATGTTTTACTTCACCGTTTTGAAAGCAGTGGTCATCACCACTACTGTACCCGACCGCGACCTACAACTTATAAGTCGCGGCCGAAACCACTGGGCTACCAGAGGTATACCTCTGCCTATTAACCTCTCGGCAAAAAACATGTTTGGAGAAAAGTATTTAAATAGTAGAATCTATTGTTTTTTTATACATTGTTACCCACACGCACTAACAAAGGTGACATTGCCACAGATTAAATAAATAATCGAGGCAAAGTTCGAAAGCCGAATGTTTACAATGTAATCAAGATTGTATTCAACTTACTGCATTGTTTAATGTTTTTACTTTTATGTGTTAGTAAAGGGTTTTTATCTTGACAATGAACCGACATTGTTCACGAAGTAAAATATCACAACACATGCAATTCAGATATTCAAACAGTTGAACTGCATATTCGATAGATGGCATTGTGCATATGACGTCATTTTCTGAATGGCGGTGTTAAGATTCGCCGCGGAAGAAAGACACAAAAAAATTAGAAGGTAGGTAGGGTAGGTAGGTAAGTAGTGCAGGCAGATATGTCTAGGTAAGTAAGGTAGGGTAGATGGTTGACGGGAGCGAAGCCGTGGGCACAGCTAGTGTATTCAAATTTTCTTACTAACGTGTCATTCTGCTCACCCCAAAACACCGTTTGAGTTCACACTGCTAACTAGTTCAGAGGCCTAAGTTATTCAGCTTTGGGCTGGCAATGTTTTGATTTAATTTGACTACACATACCTTGCTGTTGGTTTAGCGCAAGTGTTCTGAGTCCCATCAAGCCTGCCTAACATATTGTATCTAACTAGCTTGATACTATAGTACCCACTTGAATAATGAAAATTATTATGGCCTATGTCCAGCAGTGGACGTCTTTTGGCTGAAATGATGATGATGATGATGGCACATTTGCTGGAGGTGGTCGTGGCTAAATAATAACAGCAGAACGGGACCATCCTCAAGGTTAAGTACCGCTTACTGAGGTTGATCTGTAGATGGATGACCATCGAACCATACCGAGATTCCTTCGCGTGAGCCAACGGCAAGTGAAAGTCTGTATGGGCAGTCAGAAAATGTGACACCAGCAGCCTTATTGCGTAGTGAAATCATCAAGGCAAAGGGCAAAAAGAGTATGAAAAACCGGCCAAGTGCGAGTCGGACTCGCGCACGAAGAGTTCCGTACTATTATCGCAAAAAAACAGGTTTTTATATGGGAGCCCCACTTATATATTTATTTTATTCTGTTTTCAGTACTTGTTGTTAGAGCGGCAACAGGAATAAATCATCTGTGAAAATTTCAACTGTCCAGCTATCACGGTTCATTAGATACAGCCTGGTGGCACAAATGTTGTAATCAGTGCTGTAACTATTCTTAGCAAAGGGCTATAAAGATGATTTAAAACCATTGTAAAAAGTCTAATTAAAAGAACCAAAAAAAAAGAAAAAATGAGATCCCGTGCCAAGACGAAGACAGGCTTTATCCCAGAGGCATCCCAGGCTGTATCGAGAATAGTTAGAGACATATATCCACATATTTGTGCCGTTTATGAGTTACCAGGGAAGCCGCATGCGCAGAAGGAGCTAAAGCCAAAATGTTTATCTTCAACGTAGCCCTTGATTTTAAAATGTGCTTTTTTAATAACACGTTTGATGTAGTTTTTGAATTTTCCATCGGTCAGTTCTATAACTGACTTTGGCAACTTGTTATAAAAGCGTATATTATATACAAGAAAAGACTTGCTAGTTTTCGTTAATCTGAATTTGGGTATTACAATTTCGTGCTTACTGCGTGTATTTAAATTATAGAAGTCGCTTCTAGTTTTGAAAAGTCCTCAATTTTTGCGGACATACAATAGTTATTTATGCTACAAGTGCGGAAGGTAGGTGATTTCCGATGAGTGGTACGAGTCGGAAATCATCTTACGTATGTGTATCATACAACATTTTACTATGCATTGTGCGAGGAAATAAAAAAATATATCTGAACCAAGCAAGGAATTAATAAAAATGGCGCTTATTCAAGGGCGCTCAGCATATCCACACATTAACTTATAGTTCCTCGGGCATATCTACTGCGCATGTGCAAATAGCTGTTACGTCGTAACGTAAAAAGGCACAAGCAAAATATTAATTCTGCCAAACATATTTAATGAATATTTAAAATTAATTTATTGATCAAAATCTAAATCTAGAGTAATTAAAAACGCCTTTAATGAAGTATTAGTTTTATTTTACCTTTTATGTGAATGATAATCTGTACTTAACAAATTTTAAAACTTTTCTCAAATAATAAAATCTCTATGCGGCAGGCTGACGTTGGAGTTAAAAATTAAATAAATACAGAAAAGTAAAAAGCACTAATAAAAAAGGGACGCTTTCCGCACACTTTGGCTGCTTGGAAAACGCTCTTACCGAGGACATGCATTGTTAAATACATTACAAAATATAAAGTGAAGGTAGAGTTAGTATATCGATCTCTTTAAATTTTTCTTTGAGGGACTCGCGAGGACACATTTTACAGATCAAGCGGCGATCGATCGTCTTTGTGATTGGTCGATTTTTCATACTCTTTCCCCTTTGCCTTGCCGAATTCATTACAAAAATAAGGCTGCAGTTTTATCAAGGTGTATCATGTTACCCAGTATCTGGATTGTGGAAGTCAGATAATTAATCACTACACTACGTAAAATACTAATATTCAACTGTACCTGATACGTCTACATTCTACCCTAAAGTAGTAGCAAAAAGCTAAGCAAATAATGAGCTGTGGCAATCAGGAGCGGACATTTCATTTATATCTATCATTTTTTTCATTTATATCTGTGTGCCATAATAAATAATTTTAATGGCCGGGTACTTACATTAACTAGAAACATAGGCACCAACCTACCACAATACAATAACAGTACTACGTTTTCAGTTCTTCTTCAAAACCTTTACTGTGTGCAACCATTACTGCCTCAACTTAAGAACTAGCCCTTTCACTTCATTAATCACTTCAACAGAAACCTCATTAAAATATTTAGAGGCATATTTTAGGCAACCCTTTTCAGACAGTTTTTTCCCGTCTTAACTCAATTTTATAAAACCCAATTTGAAAAGACAATAAAGACTGAAGAAAATTCTAGTACTTTTGAAAAGAAAAAACCGGCCAAGTACGAGTCGGACTCGCGCACGAAGGGTTCCGTACCATTATCGCAACAAACAGCAAAAAAATCACGTTTGTTGTATGGAAGCCCCTCTTAAATATTAATTTTATTCTGTTTATATAATTGTATTTTCTGCTGTAGCGGCAATAGAAATACATCATGTGTGAAAATTACAACTGTCTAGCTATCACGGTTCATGAGATACAGCCTGGTGACAGACGGACAGAAAGTCAGACAGACGGATCGCGGAGTCTTAGTAATAGGGTCCGGTTTTATTTTTATTTTTATTTCTGATGGGTTTGCTCTTGACTCTAGTCTAGGTTAAAGGTGACAGAGACAGAGTCGACGATGGAGTGAGCTTACCCAGAAGAAGCCTGTTCACTCTAACTTTGAAGAGATTCGGGTTGAATGCGTTCGGAAACACTGACGCAGGTAGCGAGTTCCATTCATTCGCTGTGCGCATTATGAAGGATGCTTGGAAGCGCTTCGTGCGAATTGGTGGAATGGCAACAAGGTAAGGATGATAACTTGCAGTGCGTCTAGATGTCCGATGGTAGAAGGGGGCTGGTGGGATGAGGTCGTGGAGTTCTTCAGCACACTCACCGAAGTACAGTCTGTAGAAGACCGACAAGCAGGCAACCTTGCGGCGATGAGCCAAACTGTGAAGCCTGGCACCCGCCAGCTCAACGTCGTCAATGAGCCTCCTGGCTCTGCGTTCCACCGAGTCAAGCGCGGCAAGCTGATATTTAGCTGAGCCATCCCAAAGGTGGCTGCAATACTCCATGCAGGATCGGACTTGCGCTTTGTATAGGGTTAAAAGCTGTCCAGGCGTAAAGTATCGCTTCACTTTATTTAGGATGCCTAGTTTTTTGGCCGCAATTTGGGCTTTGTACTCAATGGAGGCGCCAAAGTTGAGACTGGATGTCAACTCCATGCCTAGGAGCTCGAGCCGATCAGTCACAGGAACAGACGCACTCCGAAAAGTAGGAGTTTGATCGAAAATACTCCTTTCAGCGGTAAAAAGACACGCCTGTGTTTTGGTTGTATTAAAGGAGACCAGTTGCCCGTTTTTACCCTTTGGGTACGGAACCCTAAAAATGGCCTATTTTTTGTCAGTACTCAATAAGAACCGGGGTTACGTACTAAGGCTTCCGAGTAAATTAATTAAGGGGGTGTAGGGGGTATATTCACCTTCAAATACCCGACACCACCGCTTATGGGTGTAAATAACAATATGTGGAAAGAGATATTGTGGGTGAAGACGGAGAGTTAGGCAATTACAAACATGTAAAAGTGTAATGTTTCCTACTGCTTATTGAAAAGAGTTTAAAAGTTGTCTTAAGGTTTGTTTGATGTTCAGGTAATCATAATACAACACCACGGTATTCCCCGAAGAGTTATGGAGATGTATACGTATACCTTAATTTTCTAAGTTTATCTTGAACATCGCTGACAACGGTGAAGGCAAACATCGTGAGGAAACCTGGACTTATAGTGAGTTTATTATAAGATTGTGCTCCATTGGTGTAATTGCTGCAAGGCGTTCCAGTGCAAGGATAAACTAATGTTACTAATCACACTATTATATTATAAAGGCGAAAGCTTGTGTTTGTGAGTGTGTGTGTGTTTGTATGTTCGTTACTTCTTCACGCTCAAACGGCTAAAAGGATCTGGATGAAATTTGGCACAGAGTTAGATTATAGTCTGGAATAGCACTTTTTATCCCGGGAATGTGTTCCCTTGGGATAATTTTCGACATTCACGCGGGAGAAGCCGCTGGAATAAGCTAGTAATATTATAAATGCGAATGTTTGGATGGATTTGTGTATGTTTGTTACTCAATCACGCTAAAATGGCTGAACGGATCTGGATTAAATTTGGTACAGAGATAGATTATAGTCTGGAAAAGCACATAGACTACACCCCGATTTTTCATCACGGTATATTTTTCCCTTGGGCTAAGAAAACACTTTTCACGCGGGCGAAGCCGCTGGCAGAAGCTAGTAAATAAAAAATATATGAAAATCCGGCCAAGTGCGAGTCGGTCTCGCGTATGTAGGGTTCCGTACTATTATTGCAAAAAACGGCAAAAAAATCACGTTTGTTGTATGGGAGCCTCACTTAAAAATTAAATTTAATCTGTTTTTAGGGTTCCGTATCCAAAGGGTAAAAACGGGCCCCAATTAATAAGACTCCACGATCCGTCTGTCTATCTGTCCGTCTGTCACTAGGCTGTATGTCATGAACCATGATAGCTAGACAGTTGAAATTTTCACAGATGATTTATTTTTATTGCCGCTATAACAACAAATACAAAAAATAGAATAAAATATACACAAACGTGATTTTTTTGCCGTTTTTTGCGATAATGGTACGGAACCCTAGGATCGGTAGGATATTCGAATAAGTGCGAGTCGGAACCCTTGCGAGAGGCACGAAGGGTTCCGACTCGCACTTATTCGAATATCGAACTGGCCACCATAAGCAGAACTCAAAGAAAAGAAAAATAAAAAAGGCAAGATTTCGAAGAATGTGAAACAAAATGATACCAAAATACAAGTACACCTTTGAGTACTGAAATAAACTCCACGACAACATTCATAAATGCACCGAACAAAAATATTACTCTATGCATCCATAACTGGACTAATGTGTCCAACATCAATATTAGCTTTTGATTTCTATTAATACAAAATATATACTTAATTTATGGAGCACTGGCTTTTTATTGTCTCGCAGAAGGTGTGAAAAGCAGAGTATGCTCCTCTGGGATAAAGCCTGTCTTCGTCTTGGCACGGGGTCTCATTGCTAAGAAAGAAAATTTGGTTCAAATAAATAATGGCGCGACATGTACACACAATTTAATAGAATTGTGTGTAAAATTATAATTTTCTGGAATTGAACATACAAATTGCATCACATCACATCATCAGCCTATTAATGTTCCCACTGCTGGGACACAGGCCTCCTCTCTGTTAGAGGGAATGGGCCGTAATCCACCACGCGGGCCCAGTGCGGGTTGGCGGATGTCACATGTCTTCGAATTTTTGGTTCTAGGACATACCGGTTTCCTCACTAAGTTTTCCTTCACCGTTTTGAGAGCAGTGGTGATGAAATAATTTACACAAAGTAAAGCGCCTGCCTGGGTTCGAACCCACGACCTACAACTTGTAAGACGCGGCCGATACCACTGGGCCTCCACTGCTCATAAAAATTGCATGTTCTTGTTTATTCAACTCTCCTAAGTACAAAATTATGGAATGTTGGGCTCTTAATTCACATTTCAAAGATTATTTGAACACGGATCATTTAAAATTGATGCATTGCGGTGCATTTTTAAATTTCTGAGGCATTCCACTCGATTCTTAAAATTTGCATTGTACCACATTTTGGTGCAAAAAAAACTGTAAAAACGTGCGAAAAAATACTATAAAGCGAACCTTCACTGTATTTAAAGAAAAAAATATTCACGAACCTAGTAAACCCTTTTACTTGCAAGGCGCTGCTAACACCATCTATGGTCGTGAAACGGGATCGAACGCGATTGATGTACTTACAAAAATAACAATATTAATCAGATGAAAAACGCTAGTTACGTCGGCACAGTTTCTTTGTATGGGATGAGGCATCTGTATGCTAGTAATATATTATCTGTGGTCTTGGGCAGCTTGACTCCTCACTTCTCACAGAACTCTACATAACTGCCTCGCTTCAGCATTCAATATGCCTCCCGTGACGTAAGACACTGCTTTATCCCCTTGGTGCATAATCTACTATTACTGCTGCGACACAAGCCTCCTGTCTTTGAGAGGGACAGGGCTACATAATACGATCAAAGAATTTATAGTTTTCTCCGACAAAATACGGTAAAGTATTGGCCACGTAGCGCAGGTCTAGTGGTCCATCTCCGCCACACGCTGACTTCCTAATACTTTGGCTGGCCGCTCAAGTTTGAACGAGCCCGTCCATACGGCTGTGACCATACGCTTCGAATTATAAGGCATATTTTCTAGTTTCAGAAAAACCCAAAACCGAAAAGTTACGTTATTAAGCACGAGCCCACACACTTCACATTCACATTCACAAACACTCACTCACACACTCACTCATTCACTTTTTGTTTGTCAGTTATAATCGTATAACTGACAAACAAAAAGTGAAAAATGACAACAGGAAAAAAAAAACCTGATTTTATTTTACCACTTTGTCGGAATTATTAATATGTATATCCATGCCAAATAACAGCTTTCTAATACTTAGATTCTCTGAGCTCAGCTGCAGACGGACAGACGGACAGAGCGAAACTATAATGGGTTCCTTGTTGACTTCGGAAACCTAAAAAACGATTTACTGATCAACAATTTAGAAACTAAGACAAAACGCTTGCATTTTCAAAGTGCCTTCATCGTAAAGAAAGTATGACCCCTCTACGTTTAGGGCAGATTTCACCAATGAAACTAGTCTCGATTAGTTCAACTAAACTCAGTTTTTTGCAAATATAGCGTTCTGATTGGTAGTTTCTCATCGGTCTCAACAATGATCCTATATCAAAGAGCCAGTCACTTTATGACAGGTTTTAAAATACAAATTCTGATATTGCCCCGGAACGAATTATATTCACAATCATTCTTCGTTTACAGCTCTAGTTGTGAAAACATTATCAAATTCGTTGCGTGTTTTAGAAGTAAGCGGAGACGGACGAATAGACGGATGCAGACAGCGATTTTGTTTTGTAATATTTAGAGTTATCTCTAAATAATATAAAACAAAGTCGCTGTCTGCATCTGGCTGCAACACATAACACACAAGAACACATAAATGTTCTAAGACGCAGCCTTTCGATATAGCATTACCGTTAGATCATCACAAAGCCCAAATACGCAAAAATGCAGTATAGTCTTTGCAAAAATCATATCAATACCTATCCTCAAACCACACTAAGAAGATCCCTCTGTCCACACACTTTATGGTGACCACCGACTAGTCCAGGATTCTAGTCACGCGCCGCCCCGAATTGAAAGGTGGCGGAGATTGAATAAAGATGGCCCCCGCCCTTATCAAATCATCCAGCCTGCGTTTGAAACGAATAAAAACTGATTTCGTTATCACCCTTAATTTTGTGCGTATGTATCACGCTGTCCCTAAAGAACTGAGATTGTGAAGGATTTTTTATAAGATTTTTGGATAACTGCGTAAAAATAAGCTCAGTTTTTAAACTACGGTATGGTTGGCGTAGCCGCTGAGCTATTGGCTGCCGCGCTGCACGTCGAGAGTTCGTCTCCCGCACGTAACAAATAATTGCAACTTTAATAATTGTTTTCCGGGCCGGCTATTTGTGTATGTGAGTTTAAATGTCTGTAAACGCTCTCACGATATAGGAAAATGTCTAGTGTGGTACTGTTTCCAACAAAATAAAGAATCATGATGCCACTGTTCCAGAGCATTTGTGTAAACAGCTCGAGAGAATTGATACGAACTGATAATGAAATAGAGCATAATGCAGTAGATCTTTATGATCTCTATGATCCATATAATCGCAATACTATCTCTTCATCTGTATAGAAACCAACTTATCAACTACTAGCTTCTGCCCGCGGTTTCGCCTGCATGAAAAGTGTTTTATCGTGCCAAGGGAACACACTACCAGGTTAAAAACTATTCTATGTCTTTCGGGGTCTCAAACTATCTCCATACCAAACTTCATCTAAAATACGTGTCGTGAAAAGGTAACACAACACCAGACACGAGTTTAGCTCTTACAATAATATAAATATATTGTATATTATGTTAAAAAATGGAATTATGAATTATTATTGATTACACGTTCTTCAATATCACAATAATTATCATGTTCACTATTATTTACTCCCTTACACAAACAATTATTGATTTTTCCTTCACATGTACCAATCAGGGCTCGTATTGTTGGTGCAGTGATAAATCATGCATCGTTTGTTATATTGTTATGTGTAACAAAGACATGGCAAACATTAGCAACATATAAAATGCATGTGCAGGGGTGGTTCCTCAGTGTCGAGTGCAGACAGCAAGGCGACATGAAGATCTTAGCAGGTATAACATTATTACTCCTTTTTTATTAAATAAAATAAAAATAGCTTTTATTGCTTTTCAAAAATATTTACAATATTTGTTGCATACCTTAAAACTAAATAACATTAAAAATAATTTAGATTTATAAATTAATCGGCAACCAGTTTAGCTTATTGTCTTCCGACAAAGGCCTCTTCTAAAGCTTTCCATTCAACTCCATCTTTTACTATTCTTGTCCATTCTGAACCAGCTACTCTTTCTATTTCGTCTTCCCATCGTGTGGTCTGATGGTCTTTATTTCTTTTGCCATCTCCTGGATACCATTCGGTTATTAATCTCGTCCATTATTAATTTTTCTCTCTTATCATATGACATGTCCATTTCCATTTCAGAGATTTATACACTTTTTCTACATTTTTAAATTTTGTTCTAGATTTGATTTCATCCAGCCTTACTCTGTCTCTTCTCTTTACCCCAATTACGCTTCTTTCGATGATTCTGACTAACATTTATCTTGTTTAAAAGTTGTTTTGATAGAGCCCATTTTTGTTATTATTATATAATTTTCTACAGTTACATTGTACATACGTACATAACAACACGCCTGTTTTCCCTAAAAGATTAGGTTAGGTTATATAGGATATTTATGTTAAACACCTATGAATACGGGGCGAGCCTTTTGCCATCAACAGGACACCAGGAGAGTCTAGACTCTAGGCTGCTACCGAAAAATTCCAGATTTAAAATCTCAATAAAACTTTGTCGGACTAGGGAATTAAATCCAGGACTTCATTCTCAGCAATACCATTTGCGACAGCCAGGCCAACGAGGCAGGAGACAAGTCAATGAAATGGTTTTCATAAAAAAACTACTTTTGCTATAGAGTTATTTTATCAGGCAAATTTAGAGAATAATGCCGAAATAAAAATAATGAATTTTGACGCGCCACAGATATACTGTATCAAACTGTATCATGTCATATTACCCCTATCCCTAACTATTTACACTTAAACTTTTCACAACTATTGTTCACAGTATTGCTGATTTTGGCTGCAAGCCTTCAACCATACATTGTATGGGCTGACGACGATTCAGCAGCAGCAGCCGCCGCAGCCGCTGCCGCAGCCGCAGCATCCGACGAAGGCGGCGCCGCCACCGCAACCGCCACTGCCGTCGCCACCGCCTTGTCATACAACCCGCCCTCCGCACACATCCCGTGCAGCTGCGATCGCCACTACAAGCCCGTCTGTGGCTGCGACCGCAAGACCTACTCCAACGAGTGCTCTCTCCGCTGCATCAGCTCACACAGGGTCCAGAACAGATTCACACCCATCCATATCAAGCACCACGGCGAGTGTCCAGACGAGCCATGTGACTGCCCACATTGCGGCCAGCCTGTCTGCGGCTCTGACGGCCAGACCTATGGTAGCGAATGCTTCTTGAAGTGTGAGAATAAGAAACGTGAGCTCCTCTGCCTTCAGGCCATAACAGTCAAATATCCCGGCCCCTGCAGAGTGCCCACTTGCATGTGCACCAAAGATGTCATCCCGGTGTGCGGCACTGACGGTAGGACCTATAGGAACGTCTGTATCCTGCAGTGTGTCAGTCGCCAGAACCAAGCCAACTGTAAACCAGGCATCCGAGTGAAATGTGGAGGCGTTTGCGATAAAGAGAACTGCACATGTCCCCTGCACGTAGACCCACTCTGCTGCAACGATGGAAAAACATACAAAAATCTGTGCCACGTCCAGTGCGAGAACAGAAAACGCTATCAGCTTGACAAGCCTCCGCTCGTTGTTCAATACAAGGGCGAATGTGTGGACTGCCGCTGTCCGAAAATATACGATCCTGTGTGCGCTACCAACGGACAGACTTTCGCTAATCTCTGCACTCTGGGCTGCGAGAACGAGAGGCGTAAGGTGTTGAACCTACCGCTTTTGGACGTTAGGGGCCACTGTGTGTGCCCATGCAAGTGCAAGCTTGAATATAACCCTGTTTGCGGTACAGATGACAGGACTTACGCTAACAAGTGCAAGCTGAAGTGTGAGAATAAGAGACGGTCTGACCTAGGCTTGGCGTTGATTTTTATCGCAAACCACGGGCGCTGTAAGTGCCGTTGCGGGCACTGCCACCGCAAGTACGAGCCCGTGTGCGGCAGCGACGGCCGCAGCTACTGGAACACGTGCTGGCTGGGTTGCAACCGAGGCTGCAGCCACGACATTGGTCATCGTCCCCACATTCTGCGCACGGGCCCTTGTTAAACACCTGAGCTGTTTAACCAGTCCTTAATAATTGTTTCGTTTTTGTTTCTGGCATCATCTTCGTTGATTTATCAAATAAAATGTGAGTGAAATTCAACATGTCTTTTCATTCATTTACAAAATTATCTGACGACGCAGTCCTGTCTAAATTAGTGTTATTCCTGAAATTTCCATTTCGTGTAATCCTTTAACTATGATCAGCGGCAGGTTTTTCCGATCCCCCCCTGAGTCTGTCGATAATCACAGGATGAACTCAGACAAAAAAAAATCTATAAAACCTCTTTTTGCCCATTGTTATTTAAAAACCACAAAAGTAGAAATATAAATTGATGTTCTAGAACAATAATCGTTAAACTGAAAAGCTTGAGGCATACAATTTAAAAACTGCTTCACTGACAAAGATTTCGTTGGCAGATTAAATTAATAGAAAGTGTTCTGCCTTAAGTATTGTGCGTGTAATGAAAGTTTTCTTGTGTCTGACTGTTATTTAGATAACTTAAAAGAAAATAAGAATTGCCCGTGTTGCTTTTAATTCAGTATTATCGTGTTATTTTTACTGACTCGTGCAAATAGGGAACATTACGCAAAGATGATCCAGCAGATGTCGTCACGTAAAAATAGAGTGAACAGAACAAGTATGAAAAAGCGAGGCAATATTTTTCCTTTTTTTTTAGGGTTCCGTACCTCAAAAGTAAAAAACGGAATCCTTAAAGGATCACTTTGTTGTCCGCCTGACTGTCTGTCTTTTCGTCTGTCTCTCAAGACTCTTTATGTTGGGAACGCGTGAAGGTATAGAGTTGAAATTAATACTGTAAACTCAAGTTTGCAACCCCTTGCAGCTATTAAAATCAAACTTCTAGATCAGCGTAAACAAGAGATACAGCCGTTAATGACGCATATTTTACACTTGCAAGGGGATTAAAATCCACTGGGTACTTACCGTTGCCCTAGAATAATGAAATTTGGCAAGAAGCAATATCATAAAGCACAAGTAAAGGAAAAAATCCAAAAACGGTAAATTTTTACCTACAGATAAATAAAGATTATTAACTTATTTGCCGTTGGTAAACTGATCGCGCCGCAAAGTTATTTTGTTATTTTGTCCCTAAATTCTGTTTATCTTATCGTTATACACGTTATAAACTTCAGTAATGTAGTTTAATTATTTTGGTGAATGTAGCCGTTTGTACGGAACCCTCAGTGCGCGAGGTCGGCTCGCACTTGGCCAGTTTTTTTTTTATATTTTCGTCCGTCTTTTCAAGAGAATCACCCGTGTTAACGTTTTTAAGTAATAACAATACCAAAAGGTTAAAAACATGCATATGAATACTTCATCCACCGGATAATCTCAAAAATATTTGGCTCACTATGAACGAGGTAGAAGCTACTTATCTCAGTGAGCCACCTAGCGGGAGAAATTGGTAGTAACGTTCTCTATTGTAATATATTTTTGTAGACCAGTATTACTGTGTTTTTTTCCCTATATTTTTGTATCTGTAATAACTGTAGTTCTGGAGGCAATCCCCAGCGACACTAAGTTGAAGCCATGTAAGCTATATCAGTAAAGTGTTATGTTTTACAATGCGGGTCTCGTAAACGATGTTACACGAACACTGCACTAGCCCATCCGCATATGAGCGTTGTTTACGATCACAGACACTATTTAATATTTCTCTAGTCTACTCTACTCTAACCTATTGTTATGAGCCACTTCCGAAACAAAACCCATTTGGTAGTGATGCAATTTTAACAGAATTTTGTGAGAGGTTACATTTAATATTTCCGGCCGTGGACAAATAGATGATGCAGAGTATGTAAGGATCGTAGCAGGTGGCGTTTTGTAGTTTCTGCCTACCCCCATGGGAAAAAGGCGTCAGTTTATATTTTTATGTATTTAGCATTGACTAGGATCCTGAGTTGTGTTGTTGTTGTTGCCTATGTCCAGCAGTGGACGTCTTTCGGCTGAAATGATGATGATGATCCTGAGAATTGAAAAATTTCATTGTTTTATAGTTATGTGCTAACTTTTTTCTTACGAATCCTCGAGTAATTCTTAGCAATCTTCAACAGTAATGCCACGGAAGCCATATCGAGCTCGTCACTGTACTGTTTTTCCTTAAATTTATTTAAATTTTCTTATCATTCTGGTAAGAAGAGACTACAGTTTTGCAATATCTCATAACAAGAAGCTAGAGGTAAGGCTACAAATGATTATATTCTCTCCTAATAAGATATTTCTGAATATTTTATTTAACAACCAATCATTGAATTTCCTTTCAGTCGCTCATATTCATGGACAGAAGAAGCTACAGTATTTGTATTGCAATGCATCTAAAAAATAAGCTAGAGGTAACGTTTAAAAACTACTATTTCCTCTAAACATATATATATAATACTTTTAAACAAACAATTCTTGTATATTTTAAAATTTGTTTATTTTCTCTCAAAAAGGTTGACATTGTTACAGATTCAGAAACGGCTCCAACGATTTTCATGAAATTTAGTATGCAGGGGATTTCGGGGGCTATAAATCGATCTAGCTAGGTTTCATTTTTAGAAATCGTCTTTTCTCTATTTTCACCCGAGCAGAGCTCGGTCGCCCAGATGCAGTCAGGCAGGCATTTATGTATCTACCAGCAACTAATTCCTTGTATTTCCTTTCATTCGCTTATATTTCTGGGAAGAAGAAGCTACAACAGTCATTATCAACCTTTTAATGTGCCCACTGTGCTGGGACACAGGCCTCCTCTCTGTTCTCTGTTCTAAGAGATGCCGGTTTCCTCACGATGTTTTCCTTCACCGTTTTTTAGAGCAGTGATGATGAAATAATTTACACAAAGTAAGATGCCTGCCTGGGTTCGAATCCACGTCCTACACCTTGTAAGTCGCGGCCGTTACCACAGGGCCACCACTGCTCTCAAATGTTTTTGGAGGTACGATTAGAAGTATTGTTTTTCTCATAAGTCCTCTCAATTCCTTTGAATTTTTCATTTGTATTCCTTGTAAAGAGAAACTACAGCACTTTAAGTGCTGGCAGTATATGTAGATATAGAGCCGGTACACTTAAGCACCCGTCTTGTCTAGGTAGGCACAGAGGAGCTCTCACCTCGTAGGAACACTTGGCTACGCTAACTAGCCGGGGTCACACAGATAGGTCAAGACAGACCTAATATATTGTACGAGAGACCTTGTTACGTAAATTAAACGCCTCGGTTACTTCGCTTTCAAGTATTTTTTAGTTATTAATATCACTTAGGTCTAGCAGAACTGGTTTTTTTTATATTAAGAGTATTAAGCCAAAATCTACAAAAATTATCAAGAATGGAACGAATTCTGTATGGTAATATTATCTTCTAAAATGATATGGATCTCAAATATTTATGTTAAGTCACAAATTCGCCGATTCGAAAATAAGGAGGAAAATGAAGGATAATTTTCTTTCGGAATGATATAATATTAGTATATGTATATAGGTATATAATATATATTTTACTTATGTATTTATTTTTTAGTTTATTTATTTTATATTATTCTTAAATACATACATACACACTGGAAGTAATCTCTCTTTCTTTTGTAAACTCTCTCTATCACTCTAAGGTTTGCTGGTAGAAAACTAACCTTTGTACATCCACTTTATAATCACTCTATGTTGTATGTCATTTTGTGTACAACAAAGAATTAAGAATTAATAATATCGAATTATCAAATTGACAGTAATAGCTGGTTACTTATATCACTGAGTCGAATGTAGCTCCTTCAAACAAACCTCGAATATATGCTTAAGCATAAACAATATTATGTCAGCAGGCGTATCCTAAAAAACCACGACTCAGCAGATGCTACATACATATTTCGATGGCTTTCTTATTTTAAGGAGCTTTTCATAAACTGACTGTATAGTAGTGGGAACCATTATTATTTTTCCGAAAACTATTGACCGACGTCATTTTTGCTATATGCATTATTTGACATATTTTCATATCATCTAAGTATCATGTGGCATATGTATTATTTAACCGAACTACATTTTGCCGATATACAAAATAACTTTTTGCTTTTGGTCGAAGCCTCTTTTCCAAAGTGCAAAAGAGGCTTCATTTGCCATATTTTCTCCTCACCGAAACAACATTTTACGGAATTTTATTTGGTCACAAATATATAGCCGGTTATTTGGTGGCATTTTCAATTTAAAATTGAAATAGTGTCATAAAAGTCAATATTTCGTGCTACAAAATTTAGTGACAGAAACGAACCGCTGCAAAACTTCACGCAGTCTTGTCTGTGTTTACGTATTTATTTTATATTTTCATGCAAATGATTCATTAATAGCTGTCAAGCATCAGACATTTTTATTAATTAATTATCTCAAAGAATTAGTCCTAGAGCGAGCGAAGCGAGCTCGAGAATTTTGGGCACCCCGACACGGATAGGTTATCTCCTTCATGTGTGTTTACTTTAGACCCTGCAGACAGAAACAGTCGACGGGCTCCGTCGACAAACTTTTTTTTTCAAGTCGCAGATTTAAACATTTATATTCGTCCACTGTTTCTCTCTTACTTAGTCTTTTGATATACATATAAAAATAAATACTTTGAACAAATGTTATTTCGGCTAAGTGTAACTTCGGTAAAAAGTAGTATAATTCGTTTTGTAATTTTTAAGTAAAAATTACAAAACGAATTATAGCACCACATGAATGTGTGGCTTGATAGTGTTACAAAACATCAGGCGTAGGTATGACACAGACGCTGACTGATTGATATATTTGGCTCTCTCTACTCGTAAGATTTCTGAAATACAGGAAATTGTGTTGCTTTGTTGAAACACATATTTGACGCATGGGAGAAGTCGCGAAATGCAATTGGTGTTTTCTGCGATATTTCTAAAGCCTTCGATTGCGTTCACCATGATACGCTTTTGCGTAAACTACGTCATTACGGTGTTCAAAACGAAGCCCTAAATGTAATTGAGTCATATTTACTTAATAGATACCAATGCGTAGACGTTAATGGCGCTAAATCTTCCAGGTTACCTGTTGAGCTGGGTGTACCTCAAGGCTCAATACTGGGTCCGTTTTTATTCCTGGTTTATATTAACGATCTGCCATTCTATTTAGAGGATATTTGCGACGTTGTACTGTTTGCAGATGATACTTCTCTGATCTTTAAAGTAGATAGGAATAGACAAGTTTTTGATGACGTGAATAACGCACTATCAATGGTCACAGATTGGTTCACAACAAATAATCTTGTTCTTAATGCCAAGAAGACTAAATGCATAAAGTTAGCTTTGCCCAATGTTAGAAATCTGGGTCCCAACATTGTGCTCGGCAATGAGAAGCTCGAAACTGTTGATTCAGATGTGTTTCTGGGTATAACAGTAGACTCAAAAATTCAATGGGGGCCACATATATCAAGCCTAGCGGGTAGGCTTAGCTTGGCCGCCTACGCCGTCAGAAAGGTTAGACAATACACTGACGTTGATACAGCAAGGTTGGTCTACTTTAGTTATTTTCACAGTATCATGTCCTACGGTATTCTACTGTGGGGCAGAGCCGCTGATATTCAAAATATATTTGTGCTTCAAAAACGAGCTGTTCGTGCCATTTACCAATTAGGTGCGCGTGTTTCTCTAAGAGATTTTTTTTAAAGAGATTGGTATTCTCACAGCGGCTTCACAGTACATATTCGCCAACATTTTATATATTAGGCAGAACATTCATTTGTACAGTAACAATAGTGATATTCACAACTTTAACACCAGAAATAAGGATAAATTACGAGCTCCCTTTCATCGACTTCATAAGGTGCATAGTTCATTCGTTGGGGTTGGTATAACTTTTTACAACAAGTTACCGTCTTCTTTTCTAGATTTGCCATTTAACGCATTTAAAGCAAAAGTAAAAGCTAATCTCTGTTCTAAGGCATACTATTAATGATTATTTAGATGATAAGCATAGTTGGTCGCTGTGTTGAACTCAAGACAATGTTCGTGTTCTTTTACCAAAATTAGCTTGCTGTCAGGTTAAATATTATTATTTTTTAATTTCGTTTTTATGTGTATTTTTTTAATTTTATTTTTTGGTAAGACTGTCGTAGGTATCGTTTACTGTTATTGTCGTAGCTGATGAAGATTGCTACTATCTTTGCATTATATAGAGTTAATCTTTCTAGTATTATATAGCAGCATAGCCAGCATTGTGTGAGTACCATGTACTTCAGAGCTATCATTGTCTAGATACCTACGTCTTCTATTGACTTGAATGACTCCGGTGGTTGAGAGTATGTCATGCCCACTCAAATGTCTCGCCGATGGTGGCGCGTGTGTCGGATCATTTAGCTCCCTTCAAAATGGTTGAGCTGAATGGTGCTGATACATGTGTCATGTTCGTGAACGGGCGCTGTCGGTTGGGACTGGTCATCTCTTAGCTGCCATGGTTTATTTTAATTGATTCTAATTTTATTTCTGAATTGTCTTTTTATATTTACTATGGACACTTTTAACTTTCTACATCGTTCTCACATAATGTGTAATCTCAACATGAATGATGTAACAAATGATTTGTAATAATTACCTAACTGAAAAAGAGTGTCCATGGAGTTTCTTGCCCGTTCTTCTCCATAGAGATCTACGCCTTGGAATGGGCATCTACGGTACTTTCACAGTTATTATGTCTTGTGACTGGGACCATAATTTTGTAATATTTTATTTTGTCTTTTGACAATTCAAAAGTGCCTGTAACTGGCCTACTTGAAATAAAGTGCTTTGACTTTGACTTTGATTGGGTTTTCCTGGTATTTTAATCATTTAGGTTCATTCGAAACCAGTTTTACCTAATTAGTATTTCTGCAAAACTCCGATTCATGGGGAGTACCTTACCTCGAAACAAGATTCGAAGGTATTTATTGATTTGAAATGCACATAGTATTAAGGAACCAACAACCCAAAAATTTTACTTTTTGTGTCATTGATTTTCAAAATTAGTCCGGAAAAATATGTGAACATATATTAAGAAAAAATACATACAGTCGAACATACAACCTCCTCCTTTTTGGAAAGTTTGTTTAAAAATATTTAATCAGGTAATCTAGTGTAAAATTAAAAATGTTCCACTGCTATGCATCATATATGATATACAAGTTTTGTATAACAATAAAACAATGGCCACAACAGCGACTCCGTGAAAGCCGTGGAAAAAAGCCTCGGAAAAGCACAATTCTAGCGTCACAATACAACATTTGCAGTAGAACAAATTAAAACTTAGATGTTTGGAAACAAGATTTGCATTTACTCTAACAAACCCCGCATTGAAGATAGTTCTTCGTCCTTTCTTAAATTGTATCTACCACGTCCGACAGTCACATCTGCCCTTTCAGAAACAAAACGTAACAATCTCCGTTATTTGTGTCTAAGGAGCAGTTTTTGATTCGTAGTTAACTCAATCAATGGTTAAATATGCTATCCATGGTTTCAAATTTCGGTAAAACGCGTTTATTCATTAAGTTTTTGTCTCTTCAATTTATTTTACCGTTTGTGATGCCAACAATTTATGAATAAACGCGTTTTACCGAAATTTAAAACCATTGGTTAGCATATTTAACCATTAGTTGAGTTATCTACCGATAAAAAAACTGGGCCTAATTCGCACTGTGCGATTGTAGAGCTACGTCCCAAACAATGCCTCATCTCCTGTCAGAATCAAAACTTTATTTGTAAATTAGGTTACAAAGTGTGTGAGGTCTTACAAAATTAAGCATACTTTCTAAGTTTTGTTATGATGCGTACAAATATGATTTGCAATTTAAAATATGAGTGATTTCAGTGCAACAACTCCTGCACCCTGATAGACCTGTGAGACGGCTGTCGACGTCGTCGATTCATCGACTGAGAAGAAGAAGATCTCTGATTTTGTTTTGCATCAATATAAAAAAATCCAGTGATCCTTATCGTCCTCGCAATAAGGTTGCTGGTGTGTTGTTCCTTGGGTTGCTGGCAGAGATAAAATAACTATCAGCGGATTATACCTGCGTTGTCCTACTGCTATTTGTCTAAATGTTCACATCAGTGTATCGTGCACGGCGGGTCGCACGGGATTTGTCCCGGACGCGGGCTGGATGCGAGCTCATCTGGCGCCGACTCCGGCTCGACTACTAAATATTACGTACAATAATAATAAGCGGATAAAATATTACACAATCGCCTCATCGGTTTGAGTCGCTTTTCAGTTAGGAGTTTTTTTATCACCTGGAATTGTGATCTAGGAAGTTTTCTAGCTAGATTTATTAGTAGTAATTTTTAGCATATGTATGTTATATATTATCTCATGTGACTTCTTAGATATTGTTCATTTGGCTGATTTTAACGCCATGGCTGATAGATCTACTGGCAAAAACTCATCACAGGTGCCGCCGGAATAAGGCGCGCAGCAGCCCGCCAAACTGTCGAAATTTTAATATTCTGTGTTTAATTTCATTATGATCCGAGTCCGAGAAAGAGAACCATACATAGACGTACCATTATAGCCTAATACGGCCCCTGATTTACACACCGACGATTCGATTACGACTGGAAATAATATTATTAAAACAGTATTCTTGTTTGAATGTCTACCTATACAAACAGTGTAAACTTGAACTGAAAAAAAATTGCAAGCATAGGTACAAAAAAGTTGCTACAATGTTGCAAGCATTAAAACCAAAAGCATACGATGTCTGCTTAGTGCTTACCCCGCAAGAAATACTATAAGATGCACCGGATAGCCGGAGAGCGCCGTGTGCGGGCCGGAAGCGAGGCTCATCTGCCGCAGCGAACTAAATTGTTAACTCGCAGCCTTTTAAAACATCCCAACTTTTGCCCGCCAGGAACTTGCCGCTATGTGGGTAGGGTGACTGTGGAGTAGTGGGCAAAAAAGGAATACAGGATATCTTGCCGTAAATATTGGTTGACTTGTCTAAGAATAAAAATAACAAACATCTGCACCTCGGCAACAACGACCAACGTGAATATGGTAGAAAAAAAACGGCAAAGTGCGAGTTGGACTCACGCACCGAGGGTTCCGTTTCAACAGCTACATTCACTAAAATAATTAGGTAACATTACTAACGTTGAAAGCACCGAACACTGCCCTAACGAAGGGACAAAATTAACTTTAGTCTTCTTAAATTTTGTTTTGATTCCCTTAAGGATTCCTCTAAATATGTGACATAAACGGCTATATCTTTTAATCGCGTTTGTTTAGAAGTTTGTTTTTTACATTGTTCCAAGGGATTGCAGACCTGAATATATCATATTAATTTCAACTTTATACCTCCAGGCGTTCCAGAAAAAAATGGACTTGACACACGGAAAGACAGACAGACAACGAAGTGATCCTAAAAGGGTTCCATTTTTTTCGTTTTGAGGAACAGAACCCTAAAAACTGAGCCACATAAGCTGCAAACACGTGTAGTAGAAAAGGTGTCTGCTGTTGTGGGAACTAATTTGCTCGAATTTCATCCGAACAGTTTGCCTCGATATGACAATATTGCGATGCGACTTATTACATCGAGATTATTGTAATGGTACACTAATAAACTCCACTGCGAGCAACTATACACCGATTATACATACTTACATAGATTAGTATATATTTCGATTCTGTGTTATCGAATAAACCTTATTTCGACCATAGCAGACATCATAATTGGTTTAATTTTCCGGGTTTGTGCTAATATTTTCCGGGTGTGAGTGGCTTGCAGTTTTCCCATTCAGAAGTTCTAAATGCAACATAGAATCTAACAGAGTGAAAATTATTTATTCCCAAAGTTTTTTTTTCATATTTTCGCAAAACAAAAGTAAGAATATCTCCTTCACACACTAACTCATAGCCACCGCCGCTTGAAACTTGTAACAAAGTTACAGTAACCGAAGTACGAACTATGTATCTAATTAATAGAATGCGCGCTCTAAGTGAATTGTTGATTCATTTGCTTGAACTTCTGCCCAGACTCCGGATGTAAATAACTGGGGGAGGCAGCTACGATTGTGTGGAGAAACACTTTGAGCAAGAGGTTTTTCTTTAACCTCCAAACCCCTGAGGGTATGAAATCTTTCCGATTTTGATAAAACTTAGTATAATTGTTAGTTTTGTACCAAAAGCCTTGGCAAAAATAATTCAAAAATCCCAAACTTTGAAAAGTGGGATTTCTTGGTACCCCAGCAGCCTTATTGAAGGATTTTTATCTTGATTGATTCTGTTTTTAATTTAAGGTTTATGAATGTAATTTTATTTTAATTTGGAATGGATGATTCTTTAAATATTATTTAATGTATTATGAATATAAATGTAATACTCGTATTATGGAGTAATATGTCACGAAATAACTTATTTATTTATTTATTGAGACGACTAGAAGAGAAGTAAGGAAGAAAAAGACACATGTTTTGTAAACGCATCCATTTTTATTTTTTTTGTTTCGATCCAAAGTACATTTGGATAAGAGATTCATGAACTAGTCAATAGTTATATACTTAGTCCTGAGTCATGCAAGTTTTCTCTCAAGGTGCAAGATAGCATCATCGTCATCATCATTTCAGCCAAAAGACGTCCACTGCTGAACATAGGCCGGGCCAAGCGTCGCCATACTGATCGGTCCTGTGCGTCTCGCATCCACTGGAGGCCCGCAGCCTTGACTAGATATAGTATACGCCGCGTAAAATGAAATGCTCATATCACCAGTAGCCAGGCCACGCTTCACAGTTATCGCTAAACCAGTTTATCAAACCTTGCATTAAATAACTTCTAGATAAAGACAAAATAAATTCCACATCAAAATTACGAATACAAAAGCCGTATTATAAGTAATTCGAAAGCTATTTATTTCGCAGATTACATATAATTGAAGCGTATTGTGTGGCCCACAAAGGGGCCCACTTTCAAACTTGTACAGTAATCGTTTTATTCGTGAACACTTGGTGAAGTGCGAACAATGAACGGCGCCCTTTTCAGCCTGTAAAAGAATACGGGCTTCGCTTATTATCTGTGAAAAAAGTTTGGAAGGTCTGGGAGATGTCCCGGTTGGATAGAAGTTGGTGCCTACAGTCATAATTTTATGTAGATAGGTATTTATTATGAACCAGAATATTATATAGGTACCTAAGACCCTAGGTCGCATTATGCGGGTCGTAAACTACACAAATACATATTTAGGTACCAAAAATCTAGGCCAAGTTTAATATAAATTGCCAACGACATGCTAAAAAGAGAAACAGAATAAGATATCAGATAGTATCTTTGCTCTTGTTATACAGGATTTCAAAATACAACAGCCAGGTCTGCACTGATATTTGCTATCATGTAGTGTGTTAAATAAATTAATGTAAATTAGTTTGTGAAGCTATAAAAATATATTTTTATTAATAGTTGAAATTGGTTTGATATTTCATTGTTTTGTAGTGATGACGAAGTTGCGTCAGGACAAACTATACGACGCGCTGGATAGTCCAGCAGCCAAAACGACCTGTACCAGCTTGCTAGAGCTGGGACAAAAAGCCAAAAGATTTTTGTCAGATAAAATGTATACAAGTTGAAGCTGGAATGATTATTTTAGAGGATGAAAAAATTAAGGACTGGCGTGGTGTTTCAGAAAGTAGTCCTGTGAATGAGGGGTTAGTGAGAATGGTTAGTATGGATGAAGTAAGAATAGCAGTAAACGGACTTAAGAATGGTAAGGCAGTTGGTCCGGATGGAATACCGGTGGTGTGGAAGCTATTGCGCGTTAAATTAAATTGTTTATTGTTCCAATAACATTACATAATTAAGTGTATTATGAGGCAGCCCCATTAAGTTATTAATAATACTTGTGTTGGGCCGACTCGCTACTTCCCCTATTTTACATTAACATATTGGAGACCAATAAACTAAAAAAAATAAAAGAACATACAAAAGAAAAGAAAACAATGCAAATCAAAACTATGATATATATATAGTAAATGATACTATCAAGATAGCAGCTCAATTGTGTATGTATGTTTGTGTGCGCGTTTGTTTGTGTGTGAATGTGTGGATGTGTGTGCGTGTGTGTGTGTGTTTTTGCGTGCATGTTTGTGTCTGTGGTCCGATTTCATGTATTCCTTATTAGCATGGTCTGATTAATATTTGCTCAATTTCCTCGTATGTTAATGTTTTTAGCCAGTCAATTATGGTCTTCTTGCATTGATGTTGAGCCTCCGGATGGAATTTTAATTTGGAATTTATTTTATTGTACACAAAGGCAGATTGAGCAACATACTGACGCTCTGCAAAAACCGTGCGAACCCGCGATGAGTGCGCCACTTATCCTAGCAGACAGTATCCTTGTCTGCTGGGATAAGTGGTGTAGATTTATGCAGGTATAAAGTCATGTTTAATAGATATAGCTGCCTTACTGTTAGCAAACCACACATATTATATAGGCTGTTAGTCGAAAATCGGTATGGCTTAAAGTACATGACTTTTAGAACTGACCGCTGGGCTCTTTCGAGTTCAAGTAACTTAGTTTTGGCGGCTCCTCCCCAAACCGGAATGCAGTATGTTGTAACAGATTGTGCCAGTGCAACATAAATTTTACTAAGTACGTCCGGAGGCATCACATAGCGAAGAGTTTTGAAGATCCATATCAATTTTCTAACACGAGATACATTAGCATCAATCTGTGCCTGCCACGATAAACACTCATCAATAACAACACCCAAGTATCTAGTAGAGGTGACTCGTTGTAGGCTTTGATGGTTAGCTTAATTCTTCAATAAGTGGCTGCATGAAGAAGCCATACCTGATGAATGGGGCAATAAAGTCAAAGTCAAATATATTTATTCAACTAGGCCAACAAGCGCCACTTTTGAACGTCAAAGAAAATTAAAATTTACAAGTAATTAAAGTTGATTCTACCGTGTAAATTTACAAGTTCACTGGTACCGATCTTTAAAAACTAAGGCGAGTGTTGGAGTGCAACAACTATAGAGGAATAAAGCTAATGTCACATAGTATGAAAGCTTGGGAGAAAGTTGTGATAGGCGGCTGAGAGAAGAAAGTGTAATATCGCAGAACCTATTCGGTTTAACGCCTGGTCGGGGTACAACGGATGCCATTTTCGCAATCCACAAGTTTTGCGAGAAACAAAACAGAGGTGCACATATAAACTTGCGCATGGTGTTCATTGACTTTGTAAAGGCAAAACACTGAGCGCCTCGTGAGGTTTTGTGGTCGGCCCTTCAGGCGAAAGGTGTGCCTGGGAAGTATGTACAGTTGATCCGAGCGATTTACAGTCGATGCAGTACCCAAGTCCAGTCTTTAGTGGGCACTACTTGAAGCTTCAAAAAGCAGTGGGCTTGCACCAAGGGTCGTCACTCAGCCCTTACCTCTTCCTTATGAGAATGGACGCTATGATTTCAGACATACAGGAAGAGGCACCCGGTGTATGCCGGTGACATTGTACTAATAGCTGAGAGTGACCTAGAGGTCCAGAGCAAATTGGAGATATGGTGGGACAGACTGGAGAGTTATTGGCCTGAAATTGAGCAGAACCAAAACGGAATACCGGTTCTGCGATTTTGGCAGTTCCGTGCCCATAGCTCTCGCTGGAACACCCATACCGATCTGCTCCAACTTTCGGTACTATAAGGAGGGTGACCTCCTTGCCTCCTATAAAGCTGGCACGTTTTGGAAGAGTAATCATATTTGGAATGCTAGGCATATCTTACTTCTTACTAATACAGGGATAGTTTAGTGTAGCACATAGGCTACTTTTTATTCCGGTATAATGTTCCATTGGGATGATAAAACACTTCTCACGCGGGGAAGCCGCTGACAGAATCTAGTTTGAAGATATTTTTGTTTCGTTGTTTGGTTACATGTCCGGCGCACGCGCTACTGGGCCTCAGATACGGTCTCCGAATGGGGCGATTCCTATCTAGTCAGTTTCAATGCTGCAAAGACCCAGGCGTGTCATTTCCGCAAAAAAGAGCCTATTCCACTCGGCTCCATCTTTCCGTGGTGTAACCGTGCCGACAACGGACCATCTCGACCTTCTTGGTGTTAAGTTAACAGCGACCCTTAATGTTGGTCCACTCATTGAGGGAAAGGCTCAGTTGGCTGCAAAAAAGTTGGGGATCCTTGCAAAGGTGAGACGGTACTTCACGCCTGAACAGCTGCTCAACTTGTATAAAGCGCAAGTTCGGACATGCATGAAGTACTGCTCTCACCTCTGGGACGGAACTGTCAAATACCAACTTGATGCAATTGAGTCCGATTGACAAACGAGCCAAGAAGCTTATCGGTAACGATGCACTGGTCGCCTCAAAGTTTCAAAGCCTTGAACATTGACGCCGAGTTGCCAGCCTGTCTGTTTTTATCGGTTAAATTTTGGGGAGTGTGTGATGGAACTGCACAATTTTATTCCGCCTAGCCCTTTCCATCATCGGACAACAAGACGTACGGCAATGCGCCACCGGACATGTTGGGCATTCCACCCATACGCACAAAGCGTTTTGCGAATACTTTGATTGTGGCACAGCTAAAGAGTGGCATTCTTTTCCGGTGACTTTGTTATAATGTTTTAGTGATAGCTACAACCTTGGGGTCTTTAAGTCAAGAGTGAATAGGTTACTTCCAGGCAAGCGTGCTTCACCTTTGACCACATCATCGCTTACCATCAGGCGAATTAGTGGTCAAACGGGAATCTATCAATAAATAAACAAAATAAAAAAAATGAGGAGAGATGAAATGCGTGTTACTAAAAATAGTTATTAATAAATATAAATGTGGATGGATGGAGAGGAAGGGGAAAGCGAAAGAAAAGATGGATGGAATGTATGAGGAGTGATATGTAAGAAAAGGGAGTCAGTGATAGCGTAACGGGGGACAGGACGGTATGGAAGAAAAAAACGTGTTGCGCCGACCCCAAGTAAATTGGGACAAGGGCAGGCAGAAGAAGACAAAGCATTACTTTAGAATATTGAGAACTAGCTGCCGCTCGCGTGGTTTAGTACTTCGCCCAATATGTTTATAAATTATAGCCTGTTGTATAAGATGATGTATAAACCGTATTTTTGTTAAGTTTCATCAAAATTCGTTCATTATTTTGCGTGAAAGAGTAACAAACATCCATTCACCCATTCATCCTCATAAAATTTCAAGTTTATAATAGTAGTTAGATGCTAAAACACTTAATCCAAATTCTGCGTTACGCTGAACGCAAAAGTTTTATAACTTTCCTTGTCACTGCCAGTCAAACGAGAAGATTGAGGAAAAAAGAGTTCTTTCTTCAAAAATAAGCAATTCTTTTAATCAGTAGCCGGCTACCCGTCCGCGATAAAACTCTGTACGTACTGCGAAATTTTTCCGGAACTTAACCGGGCAGTTTCGACACCGGGACAGTTTCAAGCCGGGGACCCGTGTCCCTTTAAAACGTGTTTCACGGGATGGGGACACCGCCCCAGGACATGTTTAGAGCGCTTTAAAACTTAGGAAATTCCCCTTTTTGAATTTGTGCTAACGTTCTGCTTCTGGCTATAGGAAGTGACACGATCCGGTTACTGATTTTCACGACTAAGGAATCATTTTAAGAGAATTACAACAAGCTTGATCTCTATCTATTTAATCATTCATTTTACTAAATAGATATAATACGATTTCCTTTCTCTCTAACGTTTTTATATTTGTATCTAATTTCTTTCATCATTATTCAATATTTTTCTTTGAATTTGTTAACATGTAAAATTATGTATATATATATAAGTAGATATTATGTATGTAAGTATAATTATGTGTATATAAGTTTATGGACAGTATTTATTATAAGAATAAAGTTTTTTTATATATTTATGTTTTAATGTAATAGCGCAGTACACCATATAGACTACCCCCAGATGCTGTCAGCGATAAGACCGCCTTTATACCCGTGTTAGTAAGTTTTTTCTTATCAAAGAGATGAATAACTTTTATGGTGTACAATAAAGTATATTCTATTCTATTCTATAATACGAGCACTATCATCCATCCAGAATAATTTCATACCGTACTTTAGTCTAGATACAGATCTACTTAAGATTGCAATAATTGGAAGCAATAGACAAAGGATTTCCCAGTATATACTGATTAATGTTAGTGTGTTAGTAACTTCTCCTACCCCGGGCTAAAGTCGAAATAGAAAGACGATTTCGATCAAAGTCACGGGCAACATCTAGTTTTAACAAAATAAAATATACAGACATCTCAAGATGTTCCATCCTTGAGTGGGTGGCTCAAGGGCTTGGTGAAGAAAGCGGTAATCCTTGATACGGCACGCACTGTCTTTAGAAACTTTGAAAACTAGGAACTGCGTTCGTAGTTACATTCATTTATAAATGAACATTATATAATGATGACGTCAATATAATACAAGAACAAAATATAAAAACAGCACGGAGCAAGCCAGTTTCTAAATAAATCTTCAGCTTTGAATAAAAAACTGAAAAACTTCTTAGTTCTTACGTAATATCTTTTCTTGCCGTAATTTTCTTTTAAAATGGCCATGTCTCTGCAACAAGAGGACGCAATCATTAACTCCGAATAATGTTAAGCAGAGAGGAAAAGTTGTTAAACGCCTGCACAAACACAATAGCAACAAGTTTCACCCCGGCACTCTGTCAGCCATTGTCAGCAGGCGTCCGTCTCGTACCATTGCATAACTTAATGCACTCCATAAAGTTCTTTGATTTCACGGCGATTTGTTTTTATAACTTTTACAATAATTATGTTTGACTTCTTTAGAACTGAATAGAATGTATGCCTAGTTGTCGCCAATGAACTTAACAAACGAGATGTCGTAACAGCTTTTTCAAAAAGAAAATGAAATTAATTTTCCAAACAGTTTATTATTTAATCAAAGTTTTTATCTAACATAGGTACAATGCAGTTTAAATTTCTATTGTTTGTGATTGTGAATATTTGCCACATCTATGGAGAAGAAGACAATGACAAGCCAATTGGAGCGACAAAGGAGATGGACTACACAATTTTGGCGGGTGAAGCGGAGAGCCATAAGAGTGATATTTTAAACTTTTTGAATCAGTCTCACGTTAGGGAGCAATATAAAACATTATATAAATCTCTGTTGACGAAATTAATCGAAGGTAAGCTACATTATTGATTGTGCCTATTCGCGAAACGGTTAGTTAAAGATTCTAAGAAACAAATTAAAAGTTTAGAACAGTCGCTGGAGATCGATCAAGATGTCAGAATGTTTAATTTAACTTTTAGTATTTGTTAGAAGGTCCTTTCTTGTTTTTTAGACTTTCTTATCTCTTTGCTAACGATAACAAGCGAATATTGGATTTGAAATTACTTGGTTTTACAAATGTCTTTTGTTTGATTTTATCTGATTGTATTTGCTCAATGTGGGCGACATGCGGGTTCTATGTTATAAGGTTATTATACTTTTATACAACACGCCTCCCACTAGGTGGACCGATGACCTGGATAAGGTTGCGGGAATCGACAACCGTCTTACGGCTGAAATGATGATGATGATGATACAACATCAAATTGAAATGATGGTGGTGATGAGTGGAATTCTTTGCCGGAATCTGTATTTCCTGATAGTTACAACTTGGGACTCTTAACGAGTGAATAGATTACGTCTAACCAGACGTGCCCCATTCTCGACCACATTATCGCTTACTATCAGGTGAGATGGAAGACTAACACGAGCGTATCAATAAAAAAATCAATCACGACATACACAAAATAAAATTAATAATTAAGTAATGAATTAATAAATACACAGATAGAAAATCATTGTCTTGTTTCAGAGGACAGCCATGAGAGTCACTCGAAACCAGAAAGACGAGGTAACATTTTCTTTACACATTTTTTTTTACTTCTAATGCGATATGAATAAAATAAGGCAGCAGATGACGGAAACCAGCGTTCCCAGGCTCTTAAACATGAAAGCTATTTTATTAGCAAATTAATAATCACTAATTCTTGTGTCATAAACTCATAAGCCATTCTTTTTGTCGGAGAAAAGCTTTCAAAATGTCCCTGGGATCTTGGCAATAAGACCGGGTAGAGTGAGATTTTTACCTTACAAGTCCACTACGGTGATCACCAACTCATTTTTTTTTTTTTTACTTTTCCCCACACTAGGAATTTCTTCCTGTATCGTGAGTGCGTTTAGAAACGTATAATCTCACATACACAACACCCAGAGCCGGAACAACTATCTATAGGTCATACAAATATTTGTTCCGTGCGGGAATCGAACCCGCGACACGCAGCGCAGCAGTCAATCGCTCAACCACTGCGCCAACCGTGCGCACATAGTGTGATATAAGTCTAGTATCATCAGATTCGGGAAGAACTTGGATGTGGCTAGCACAGGAAAGGCTAGCATAAGAAAAGAGGTTTATGGATGATGATGTTGGTCATCAGACTCCAGCTGTCCAGGACTTATAAGTCTTTAAACCATTATTACTATAATATACTCTCTTCTAGCTTCTTCCCCAGAGCTTATTCTACCCAGCTCAACTCGCCGCATCGTTTCTGGACGCAACACGTCCATCGCAGCTGTACCCTGGCAGGTCTCCCTGAGGGAGAAGACCTACCCCATCTGTGGAGGATCAGTGGTCACCGATGTGTGGCTGCTGACGGCTGCTCACTGTCTATTGAGGTATTTTCGATCTAGAATAATCTGTCGGATTTTTAGTACCAATGCAATTCATACAGTTAGAGTAATTAGTTTTGGGCGCTTGCATAGCACCTCTACTGATAGTCTAAGATCCAACCGCTAAAATCTATAATAATAATCTTTTATTATCAAGTATCTCGACTTAGCACACGATGTTGTCGACATGTGGAATGTGGACTCGGCGATCATTGTGCCGATTGTCGTTACGGCCAACGGCCTGATGGCCAATAGCCTCGATGACCATTTGTCGAGGCTTTCATTGCGCGGTTGGATCAAGGGCCTGATACAGAAGGCAGTACTCCTTGATACGGCTCGCATTGTGAGGAGGTTCCTGTCTCTAGTGCCCTAACCACTGGTAGCTTGGACCTTGTTCCCGATAGTGGTGGGCCTCTATTTTTTATATTTTTAAATGTTTTTGTTCTTTAATTTATTTTATAAAAACATTTAAAAATGTACTAAATAAGAAAACAGTTCAATAAAGGACATAATCTTTTCATGAATTAGATTGTATTATCCTCAGTAGGTAGAATAGATTGCTGCAGGGTTGCCTGGCAATATCTAGCTGCAACAAATCCGTATATCATCGTCATATTCATAAGTACACTCAAATATAATTATGGAACATGTGATTTTAACAATATAATAGGCAGCCACAAAACGGGTTGAAGTAGGTACAGGGTTGAAATTGAGAATAGGGTACGAATCCTACTTTATTTTATTTGCCACTGTATTAAACTGAACAGTGTTAACGCATGCTATATTTTTCATTAATTGCAAACAAAGAATGAAAACACCGCAATTCTGTCACGCGTATTTGCAAAGTCAAATTGCGAGAAAAAGTTATTTATGCTACAAGTGCGGCAGGTAGGTGATTCCCGATGAGTGGCATTTTATTCACGAGCGTGCGAAGCGAGTGAGTGAATAAATCGACACGAGTCGGGAATCATCTTACGTACGTGTATCACAACATTTAACTATGCATTGTGCGAGGAAATAAAAAAATAATATCTGAACCAAGCAAGAAATTAATAAAATGGCGGGCTTATTCAAGCGCGCTCAGCATATCCACAGATTAACTAATAGTCCTTCGGGCAGAGACATTGTAATACCTAGACGGAACGTGTTTAAGACGCAATTTCAATATCGGTATTCACTTTCGCACTCACAGATAACGTCATAAGCAAAAAGAGATAGATATACTTTTGTCTATGCCATCTTTTGTGCCAGTGTGGCCGAGTATGCTATAGATACTTATCTATAGACATATATCAGTACTAGATCTGTGCCACTGTCATATCGATATTATTGAGTTTAGTTTTGGAGCGATATACAAATTTGGTCAAATGTCTGTAAGAATCGTCCCTGACTGCGGCTAATTTTAGGTTTTTTTTGTAGGAAACTTTATAATTATTTAAAGAGTGAATGTGTACTCGTACAAAGAGTGAACTTATCAGTCATTGTAAGAGTACAATTCCATTCTTTCGTAATTTTTCTGCGCATTATAAGAGTTGTATAATAATGTTTATTCATACCTTGCGCAAAAACGAGGTACATCATGAGATCAAAGTGACAGTTTTTGGTACACTCGTACGACTGTACAGACATGTACTGATCGATAAACTGATGAAGACTGAAAAGAAAGTTTACAGACGAGTATGTATATAAAAGTAAAAAAAATAATAATAACAATATTGTTTAAATATAATAATTTCATTTAAAACAGTAATATGTAAAAATTAACATGATTCATCAACCTGTGTCCATAAATGGGTCAAGGGATAGCGATGGCATGATTCATTGCAGTGAACACAAGCGAGAATATAGTGAAGGTGTCCAGTTAGCTCGTTTTATATTCTTGATCCACTTATTTCTTAAATAAGTACTCTTAGGAAACCTGTGCACAATCGATATTAGATTAATAATCACAAATAGCAAATAAACTTTATGAAATAAATTAAAGTAAGTAAAATAAAAATACAGTATCGATGAATCTTTCTCGTGACTTTTGTCACATCTCTAACATCAGAACGTAAGTACGTAAACTGTCATAGCTCTATCAGCGAACGTATAAAAGTTAATTATTTCACTAAATAGAATGGTTTAAATGATACTATACGTCCTCGACGTATTTAGAACTTAGATACCATTATTCCGGACAGCCTATGAAATGTATTCCCTGCACAATAATTTCAGTATGCTAGTCGATAACTCACCTGTTGAAAGATATCCTTTGATTATGTTCTGTTAATACACTCATTCTACTCTTGCAACCGATAGCCACACACGACATGGTTCATGCAGATAATTAAACAACAAAATTCTTCCTGATATAAACGATACAAAGGCTTGAAAACAGCGAAAAACTTTAATTAGAGCTGCTAACCGATGGGTTACAATAGTGACTAAAAAGTGGTCTCTTTGACGTTTAGGATGGTAGCGTTTGTCTATGTTTGTCTCTTTCTTTTTCATAGAGTTTCTCTATAAGCAAGAACGAAAGAATTGACAGTTTCTTTTTCGTCGTAAATACGTTCCGTCTAGGTATTACCACGTCTCTGCCCTCGGGCATATCTACTGCGCATGTGCAAATAGCTGTCACGTCATAACGCAAAAAGGTACAAGCAAAATATACGTTCTTCCAAACATATAATAGAATATTTAAAATAAATTTATTGACCAAATCTAAATCTAGAGTAATTAAAATCGCCTTTAATATTAGTTATAATTGTTTTACCTTTTAGATGAATGATAAGCTTGTTAAACTTTTCTCAAATAATAAAAACCGGCCAAGTGCGAGTCGGACTCGCGCACGAACGGTTCCGTACCATTATCACAAAAACGGCAAAAAAATCATGTTTGTTGTATTGGAACCTCACTTAAATATTTATTTTATTCTATTTTTGATATTTGTTGTTATAGCGGCAACAGAAATACATCATCTGTGAAAATTTCAACTGTCTAGCTATCACGGTTTACGAGATACAGCCTGGTGACAGACGGACAGACAGACAGACATACAAACAGACAGACGGATCGTGGAGTCTTAGTAACAGGGTCCCGTTTTTACCCTTTGGGTACGGAACCCTAAAAACTATGCGCCTGGCTGATGACGGAGTAAAAAATTACAAAAATTACCTAGACTAGAGTCAAGAGCAAACCCATCACGAATAAAAAAAATAAAAAAACAGAAAAGTAAAAAGCACTAGTGAAAAAAGTGCGCTATTTTCGAAGACATGCATTGTAATAGTACATTATGGTACAAGTGTGTAATGTTGGTGATTACCGCTACGGCGCCATTGAGTCCCGAGCCGTCAGGTGAGGGTCTTAAAAGAGCCGAGGACGGTAATCATCAATACACACGTGTATCATACGACGTTTTTCAACACGCTTGTAAAGAAAATAATACTAAAATAACTTTAATTTCAACAGTGAAAACGATTTGTGAATTTTTTTTCGCAATGGCGGGAAAAATTCACCAGTTTTCCTATGCGCGCGCATCTAACAATGGCGATCAGCCATAGACTAAAAAAATGAGGTCTCTCTTTTTTGGCTTTTCGCGGATAGCGTTTTAGACACGTACAACATGGGGAATTTCAAGTTTTCTTTATTACAGAGAAAACAAAAGTTATATTTGAGTGAAAGTTTTCAAGTTGAAATTGAAACTTTTTAGAACATAGCAACTCAACCAATAAATTAAAAAAAAAACTCTATAACTCACTTGTGAATAATAGCAAAGAAAAAGTCGCAGTTTGATAACAGGTATCATTATTTGCCTAATTGCGGTGAAATTAGAGCCACTTTATGAGCAAGTGTGTTGAAAAATGTTTATTTAATAAATATTATCTCCCAAAGTTAATTTTATCCATAAAATGTTGACCACTTTTCTGACATAAAAACTCTTTGCTAAGATTTAAAAAAGTACCGTTCGTTGTAGACGGAGCATCTTGGATAAACCGTGCGTTTTACCTTATTAAAAAGAAACTCGTGCGTTTTACATTACAAAAACGCACAAGTACGTAATGAGATACAATACGATATTGAAATTAGTGAAATAAGAGACCTTTTACGAGCAAATGTGTTATAAAAACTTTTTACAGTAGAATTAATCAAGTATCAAGCGTACACCTCGAACCAAAAACTAAATACACACCAGGGAATAAAATAAAAACAAAAACCAGCCATCTAGAGGAGCCGCGAACTACTCGAAATAAATTCACGCAGTACCGCGCAGTTTTTATGGCCCACCCCTAGCGAATTGCGTTCCTTTCGCCAATTTCAATTTATACCGTAGCGAAGTAACATGGCTGCGAGGTTGGGGGGAAAAGAGTTTTTTCCGATGCAAAATACCAATCGCCAGAGGCCGTGGAACAAAGCAGCCACGGTTTGTTACAGAGGTAGTAGGTCTTCGGGGACTTTACGATTGCTCCGGAGAAATTTATTGTCACCCACTTGGAAAGCGATCCGTTGTTGGCAAAATGTTGGGACATGTTCCGTTCAATATCCTTCGTATTAGGATTGAGATGTCTGTTCTCTTGTTATGTGTTTTGTGTTATGGTTTAAAGGTTTATGCTATTATACTTTTGTGATATTTATAACGTAAAGATTGCTAGTCTTGAATGATTGACAAAAGAGACTTACTGTATATGGTTGCCTATATAATATGGTTGCCATTAACCGGGCAAAAATCCAGACTGCTACTAAGAAATACGTCATCGAAAACCCCAATAGCACTCTGCCTGACCCGCAGGCTTATTCTGCTTATTGCTTCTTATGGACCAGCAATCAGCAAACATCGCGCGATCAAACGCTTTATGTCACAAAAGTCGGAATTACCTACAGTGTAGGTGGTAGGTCCTACACAATCGTTTGCTAATCGCTCGCTGTTTGTCAAACTCAAAAGCACTTATTTCTAAAAAACCTATAAAACTTCTTTATTGAAGAGCAATTACAGTCAAAGAGGGTGAATAGGAATAACGCAGCCCAGGGGTGAATAGAAACAAAACTTTGAAGAGCTTTATCACGCTATTTAAAAATTGTTTGTAGCATTTTAGTAGGTTCACCAATATATTAAATAATTATTTAAAAAAAAACTGTTTTTTCAAGTGGTATGACAGTTTAAATTCCCTTCAAAGTTTTGTTTCTATTCACCCCTACGTTCCTATTTACCCCGTTTGACGGTATTGCGCAAAAATCGCTATCGTTTTGTGTGATACGTAACTAATAAGCCTTCCGTTAGTCAAACCGGACTCATCATGAACATACACTAATGACCACTAGACCAACGGTGCAGACGGTTTCTCGGTTAAAATTTCAAAAAATGTTGTCTTCAATCATCTAAATTCGCGTTCATTGATAACAAAAACGAAAAAAAAAAGATCAACTCTAATAAAATTGAGATCAATATTTCTGTGTTTTCAGATGTTTTCACAATAACTCGTGCCTAATTACAAATTAAACGGGCACGTGAACGATTTCAATCACATTTTTATTGAAGGTTGCGTTTTTTACGACAACAGCAGCTTTCGCAACCGTTTGTTCTCGCTCGGTGTTGTCATTGCGACAAATATTATATTATCTGTATTGTTATGGGACGTGACGTCATCGCTGATCATGCTTTGTTCAAGAACTGTAACTGTAACGTTCTGAATGGGGCTATTGTCTGGTTCGTGGTTCAGTTTTGTAATGGATAAGTGTAATAGTTTTCCCAATATTGAATAGGCTTTTTCTTTGTGTTTATTATTCACCTTTCCTGATACGACTGCACCAGAAGGAGAACAATATAGTTTCATTATGCGGTAAAATGCTTCGTACCACATATATACATGACTACACCATTATTCCTTTAAAGTTTTACAATGCCCTGAACTGATTGGTAAGTGCTGGCCTCTTAAGCCCAGGTTTATGAAACCACCCACTTTTTACCCGACTGCAAAGAAAGGATTTTGTTTTACGCGCGTATCTTGTATTTATATAAGTACCTGGACGAGCGAGCTCTGCTCGGGTGAAAAGAGAGAAAACGACGTTTTCTAAAAATGAGACCTAGCTAGATCATTTCCAATCCCCCGAAACCCCCTGCATACAAAATTTCATGAAAATCGTTGGAGCCGTTTCCGAGATTCAGATTATATATATACATATATACAAGGATTGCTCGTTTAAAGGTCAAGCTACAAGAGCTCTGATATTCGACGGTCGTGTTCCGACATACAAAAATAATGTAAAATTTAAGAAAAGTTATGTTTAGTCGAGTTACTTGTTGACTAATAATTTAGATATATAGATAGATTAATATTCTTTATTACCGCTTTCAAACAGGACTAGACAGATTTATATAATCAAGACATCTTTAGATACGTCTTGATCGCCCAAGTGTTCTTAGTAACTAATTTCCAAATTCAAATCGGTAAATGAACAATGTAAAATATAGCACGCCGAAAATCAGGCCTGTGTTCTCCGCATGGTTAGGCAGAGGGTCACATAATGTAAATGCAGATTTGGTCGGGTAGGCAAATAAAACAATATTTTTTTCATTTCTGTTATTACCAGCTGCTATCTTAAGGTTACACTAGTCGAAAATTCTTCCATATAAACGTAGTCTTGGGATTATTCCACTGTTTGACGATGTACGTTCAAAATAAAAAGTGATATCAATTTGTCTCATCATTATCTAGCCCTGTATGGAAGCAAAATAGTAAAAAAAGAAAATATTTGAAAGTTATGAGCGTCGAAAGTTCAACATTTCGACACTAATTTTAACGCATTTTTTGGCGCGAATAAATGCCATAAGAAGACGGAAAATAGCAAAACGGCCTCCATACAGGGATAGATTAGTAGTTCAACAATGCAAATAATTTTATTTTGAACAGATAGATTTAGTCGTTTTTTCATGATATCTAGACAGCCAAAGGTCTGTTTATAAAATTTCGCGCGCTCGGTTTCGTCCTAAATCATTATGCATTTCACTACAAATTTTCAAAAGTGTGTATTCGTACGCGAACTAGCTTTCTACTGCTCATCACAGCATCAATCTCTTCCGCACGTGTTGTCGGTTGATATAAAATGTATTTTAACCCCGCGCAGAAAATAGTTCGTGCCGTCGACTAGTAAGTGTAACCTTAACTAATATTATAAAGAGAGACGCCGAATTTCGTTAGTTTCTTCAGACGTGTAGGGTAATCTCTGGAACCACTACACCTATTTGAAAAATCTTTCAGCATTTGAAAGGTTCATTATCCCAGATGGTTATCTATATAATTATAAATGATTATGACCCAGGCAAAGTCAGGGCGGGACTCTAGTCTATAATAACTTCTTACAACAATACCAGAGCCCGAGCAAGCGAGCTGAGCGTCCGCCTGGGCTCGTCCTGGAAGACCCACGGCGGAGAGATGTACGACGTCAAGGAATGCTACGTACACCCGCGCTACGTCAGCAAGACGAAGACCAACGACGTGGGGCTGGTGCGCCTGTACTCGCCGCTGAGATTCTCGGCCAGGGTGCTGCCGATACGGCTCGTGGCGAAGGAAGCAAAGCTGCCTGCCAACGAGGCCGCCATTGTTAGTGGGTGGGGAAAGCTTAAGGTACGGAATTAAAAGTCCTTCTTACTAAATAATTACATATAGTATAAATAATATTCACTACTTATATAAAATAACGAAGGATTTTTAGAATGAGGTATTATTTACGAGTAGATTGTTGAGGATGATATCAAAATAGTTGTCTGGCACCTTATACAGTTCGCCTAGCATGTATGTATAGCCTCGAGTTGTACAACCTTCTTCTTTTCTTGTATCGGCACAAAAATATTTCTTGTCGTAGTAAAGACTATGAGTTAGGTTAGGTTTGGTTAGCAAGACGAAGACCAACGACGTGGGGATGACCAGCGACGTGCCTGTACTCGCCACTGAGGATCTCAGCCAAGGTGCTGCCCATGAGCCTCGTGGCGAAAGAGGCGAAGTTGCCGGCCAATGAGCCCGCTTTTGTGAGTGGGTGGGGCAAGCTTAAGATACGGATTTTTAGATGCTAGTTGCATCTTCTTATCAACTTTATTTTTTTGTGTTTAACGATAGGCTCGCGTTTGACCACAATCTCACCTGATGGTAAGCGATGATGTAGTCGACGGTGAAATACACAAACTTTCCACATCTTTTTCTAGAATTACGCAACCAGACACAAAGGAAATCCGCTAGATGCGAAAAGTACAAGACCTGTCGATGTGGCAATGCTACAGGAAGGCCTATGCCTAGCAACCAACAAGCTCTCTTCAGCAAAAATGATGCTGATAATGATGAATGCGACGTATCAGACACTTAAAATTCTAAAAATATATTTTATACTCTATGCAAGTAAGCTCGCTATAAACCAGACCCTGTAGGTACAACACCTTCATCAAGAAGTTGAAGTAGACAGTAGTCGACTTAAGTGACCTTAACGATTTCGTTAAACCTTGCTACATTTAGGAAGGCGGACCCAGCGCAACATACCTGCAGTCCTCTACCATCAAGACGATTGCCATGAAACTGTGCCGTCGCTCCGGATTGGACAGGAAGGCCATCGACCCTACCTCCATGTTCTGTGCCGGTTCCTTCAGCCAGGCGTCTCCTGATGCTTGTCAGGTACTAAAAACTCACTTCAGTGGTTTTTCCAACTGAATCAGTGCCACAAGCACACATGTCTGAGTTCTGCAAGTGGTGTTTCACAATTCAAAAACGCATAAAATAAATCATTCATCATTAGGTATTTGATAACGGATTTACATCTCGACAGCATTTGAGTTCCAAATTGATGTGTAGAGGATCAGCCCACTAACACTTAAGAGACGTAGGGCCAATTTCACTAATGAAACTATCCTCGATAAGCTCAATTAAACTCAGTTTATGCAAATACAGCGTTCTGATTGGGTGAGACCGCTGAGAAACTAAGAGTGTATCGAACATAACTGCGATTAAGGGTACACTAGTCGACGGCACGAAGTATTTTGTGCGCGGGGTAAAATGCATTTTATATCAACCTATAACATGTGCGGAAGAGATAGATGCTGTGATGAGCAGTACGAAGCTAGTTCGCGTACGAATACACACTTTTGCAAATTTGTAGCTAAATGGATAATGATTTAGGAAGAAACCGAGCGCGCGAAATTTTATAAACAGACCTTTGGCAGTCTAGATATCATGAAAAAACGACTAAATCTATCTGTTCAAAATAAAATTATATGCATTGTTGAACTACTAATCTATCCCTGTATGGAGGCCGTTTTGCAATTTTCCGTCTTCTTATGGTATTTATTTGCGCCCAAAAATGCGTTAAAATTAGAGACGAAATGTGGAACTTTCGACGCTCATAACTTTCAAATATTTTCTTTTTTTTACTTTTTTGATTCCATACAGGGCTAGATAATGATGAGACAAATTGATACAACTTTTTATTTTGAACGTACATCGTCAAACAGTGGAATAATTCCTAGACTACGTTTGTATGGAAGAATTTGCGACTAGTGTAATCTTAAAGGCCCAACATAACAATCCCTAGAACACCAATAACACTTTCTTAGACAGATACTTACACATACGAGAACAAAACTACAAAAAATATAAGTATACTGGCATAGTTTGGGTTTTTTCACATCTTACGTACATGCGTTTGGGCTGTATGTAAGTATACCTAGTTGGATGACATCTGAGAGGAACTAACTAGAAAATATGTGTCACCACACATCAAAAATCAAAATCGCTATTGCCTTTCTATGGTATCTGCATTTTGTGTTCTAGTCGTCTTTTGTATATTATCTTTACCATTATCACGTCACTTCCAGGGCGACAGTGGCGGCCCCATCGTGTACGAAGGCGTGCTGATCGGCGTGGTGTCGTGGGGCCTTGGATGCGCCCGCGGCAACTTCCCCGGTGTCTACACCCGCCTGTCTTATCCTCTCATCTACGACTGGGTGTACAACCACATCACTAAGAAGGATAATAACACTGCTTTATGAATTAAATAAAAGCATTTACTAACATATTTTTGGTGGTAGGGTGACCATCTTTACATAGCGAGCTTCTTCCGTGGCTCGGAAAGCACGTATTTTTTTTTTATCATTTATTTCAAATATCAAATCCATACACGGTCAATGCAAAACACAAAATAAAATATTGAGGAATAGAAATAACAAATTAAAACATAAAATTATAAATTAGATTTTTAAAACATTAAATTGAATGAAATTCATTGCAACACCATAAAAATTATTAAAATAACGTTCAGAATAAGAATATTTATTTGTGAAATATAGATATTTACATAAAGATCTTAGGTTAATTATAAAGGGCGCTATCTTTTGCCGGGAAGGTGTTACGTTAAAAGGTGTTAGTACATTGCATATAAACTATGTTAGTGAGCACCCATAACAACAGGCTGCGCAGCTCATCTCGACAGCGCGTACCGTGGGTCGTGCTGCAGGATGCCGTTGCTAATGCCTCGCACGCGCTGCCACAAGGAAGCTACCCGATCTCTTGCGTATAACCGCATGGAAGCTGTCCGTCCGCGCCTCAACAAAACATGCCGGACGCAAGCTAATTCGTTGGTCCCGGCTGTCATTTGAAGATCCTTGGCAATCGTTACGGTAGTATGATGCCAGAAAATGTGACACCAGTCTTGCCAAGGACTACCGTTTTACCGATCAGATAGGCAGTCGCTCCATGTATAATACTGGTACTCAGCTACATCCGGTTAGACTGAAGCCGACCTCAACATAGTTGGAAAAAGGCTAGGCAGATTAAATGAATACTACATTTTTGAATTATACCTTTTTTTAATAATACATTTTTGGTGATGGCAACACTATGTGTAGGAGCTCGTCAGTGAAAGTGCTACCACCTTTATGTTGTCGTCAACCAACGATGCTTTATTCCAGTTTGAAGATGTAATTACACATCATCCTATATTTCTGCTTTGCCCGAAAGGATAGGAACGACTGTGAACATAACAAGATGCATGGCATCTTCTAAACCAGTAGATCTCATCCTAGAGAATGAATTACACCTTTCAAAGAGAAATTGTTTTGTTAACGAGTTAATAACATTTTGCAGAAAACTTCAAGTCATTTAGGTAATAAACCCCATGAAATTTAAATAAGTGAGTTAGAAAATTATAGGCCCAAAGTAAAAATGCCATGATTTCGAGAATTGTTTATTGAAAATTCGTTTCCACGTATATTGCCAGGATTTTAAATAATTGAAGGCTTTACAAAAAGATCGGAGTATACAGCGTTCACAAATTCTCACTCGAGGTACCTATATTCGTTAAGTTTGATTTATAAAATTAACATTTTAATTAAAAACAAGTTACAGGGATCATTGAAGATAACATTATTCAAAACATTTAAAATCATAACATCGTAAATAATTGGAATCTCAAAATTTGAACTACAAAGGTAATAAAAAATCAGAATGATGTACACATCTTAACGATTTTATGTCAACAGGAATTAACAAAATAAACCTTGTATTTTTTTTCTAATACAGCACTACTAAATAATAATACTACATAAGAAGTACTAACTACATTCCAGAGGTTGAAGGTTCTAACTTACGTTCAATATTTTATCACGCATTCACAGGGCGCTAAAAGGTGCTTTATACTCGTAATGATGTACATTAAACAGAAAAATGACAAACACATTTCATTTCCACTGTTTTTGTATTCTTACAGCACTAGTGACTTCTTTCATAGAAAGAGGCAGGTTGTTTTAATTAAAACCATAATAGAGTGTTCATTTCTTATGTATAAATCTACAAAAATACTCATAAATATTCCAAACCAATAACACATCGAGGATTCAGGTAAGAATCGTTATGCCTGGGGCAACACCATCTGTGGACCAAAAGAGAAACTTCTTTACTGTCGCCATCTATGGGCTGTAAGTCAAAACAGAAACTTCTTTACTGTCGCCATCTATGGGCTGTAAGTCAAAAGGCTCCATAGTTCACGGAGACACAAGAACATCAGAACACTGGCAAAGACTGTTGCACATTGCTAACTGGACTGTCTACGGATGAGCCAAACAGCCAGTTTAATAATAAATTGTGAGTACTAGTTTAATTCATTATTGTAAAATGATAGGTAACAAAAAGTTATTTGATGTTTAATTATAGTTCCGCCTTAGGCTCGTCCCAATCTTCTTCGTGGGTTAACCAAAGACCAAGGAGTCTCGCTTGATTAAACAAACAAAAAAGAGTTGCCAGCACAAAATCTCTCAATTCGAGGCATCAAGAAGTGTAGCTAAACTACATTCTAAGTAAATTACAATATACAAAATTTGTGCATAAATAATAGACCGTGCTTAAACCACTATAATATTTAGCACATGAATACTTGACTCTAGACAACTAAGCAGGCTGGTGGGAAAAGGCTGTACCTATACAGGACTCTTACAAGTAGTTGAAAAGCCAACCATTTAAAAAATTAATTAATTATTGCCAAAAAACTAAATTGATTTTTTTACTAACAATAACACAAATACCTATGCTTATACCTGAGCGACCTACAAATTAAATCACTTATCGAACAGTGAAGTCATATTATGCTTCTTTACAAAATAGTCACAACATCATCTTTCATAAATAAACTCATTGCAAATTCTTTCAATGTGTACTACTTTACATATGAACTTTCGCTAAAACAGGACGTGTACTGTTCAGCGGTCTCAGTTCGAGTTTTTAATTGTGCTTGATTAACATATACTTCAATTTATATTGAAACTGGATAAGGGCCATCTCGTAACGGTAAGGAGAAACCCCTTTTTTGTACATAAATTGACATAAGAGAACGCTTTGGCCGCGTGTCCACGGCAAGAAAAATCGCCGGGTCTACATACTAGATTTTTTCTTGTCTGCAACAGACACGACATTCTTTCGAGCACACCCGACAAATTTTTCTCATGTACATGAATATTTTCATCTTGTCTGTAGCCGGCACGACAAATTTCTTGCCGTGGACACGCGGCCTTACCCGTTCGAGTACGTTAAAAAACTCGAACTAAAGGTTCTAACATAATTATCTGACGAAAAATGCGTCGCGTATCGTCTGTCGCATAACGCCAAAACTAACAAATAGATAATTAAACATTCAACGTCACACACTCAACCGATGATGCGTTAGTGCGTTTACTGTACTAGGTGACTACGCTCGACGCATCTTTAGTAAGATTTGATAGAACTCTAAGGCCTCTGATGAGATGGAAGGAATGTTAATGAGGTTAAGATTATCTACAAGCTCATGAAGTTTTTGAAGATACTTGATTAAAGAGACTATTTTTCTTCGAATCAAATAACTACTTAGTTTTCAACAGAAGGTGTGTGCCTCGAGGAAAGCAACAATAGTCTACACTGTCTACAAACTGTTATAAGTACATTGTGACATCACAGTTTTACATTAGAATAACGAGCGCAAACAAAAGTTTATACCTCCATTCAAGGCGTCAATGCATCTTATCGAAGTTATGGGGCTATGGGAATGTACAAAATCGTCTTTACTACATTCCCATAGCCCCTTAACCTTACAATTCGATCTATCAAAATGTATGCATTTGAACATGATTTTGACAGATCGAAGCCTAAGTTTACACTAAGTTACATTTCTATCTTACTCTATGAAGTTTTTACAGTCGAATAATCTGAATTCCGTAACAAAGTAAACTATAATCTGTCAAAATCGAATAAATGTCTGTAGAATTATTTCATTGTAGTGATACAAGATTTGATCTTTCAGATCATCATTCCAGAGTAAATTCTATGAAAAAGCCAGCTGGTCTGATGCTTCATCCAGAAAACAAATATTTCTTAGTAACAACATAATTATTATATTTTTAATAAATGACAGGGCAAATTTATAGAATCTCTTTTTTGCTTTAATATTAAGTTGTGGACCAATAAAGTTACTGAATTAATTCATAATTACTATACAAAATAGAGCACAATTTTGGGAATGAATAGATCTTAGATCTACATACAAGTGTATTTATAATTAAATTACCTACAACAAAATGTACAACAGTCATAGATTACATTACCACTATTGAGGTACAAATATATACAAAGTTACAATATTTGTATATTATAAATTTATTATATATACAGATTAAATACTCGTATATAAATAAAAAATGCAATAATAATAACAATGATTTCACTTACTACTGGATATCTACATAATTATAGGAACGTGAAACTAAAAAGTTTAAGCTTAAGTACTATAAGTATACATAATATTATAAGTTTTATACTATAGAGAGAGTGAGAAATTTTACAAAATCATGTTAAAACACGACACTTTACAAAATCACTCAACATTAGTACCAGAAGTCAGAAAACTTCATTCCAAATATACAACACTGAACATCCTTCCAACATTCGCATCTTCTGATTTCCAGAAGATCCCAACAATAAAAATACACAAGCTCACACAACACTCAAAATTCATCCCTTCTTCTCTTACGTCAGAAGAGCCAAGAAGACGCTATCACTGTAAAGAATCCGAGGCCGGCGGAGAAGGCGCGGCCTCGCGATGCCTAGGTCTTCTTCCCTTGCTGAGGTCTTTTTAGCAAATGCAGGGGATCTTTCCTGTACCTCGCGAAAAGTTCCCTCTTGAAAGTTTCGAAATGTTTTCTGTTCTTCTCATTTTGCTTCTCCCGCCAAAGGGGGCGGTTTCTTCTGGCCTGTAGCCCCCAGTGGATGGTGAAGATTGGGGACAGCACCTTGAATTGGTACCCGATTAAGAACATCTCGTATACCTGGAAGCGAAATGAGGTGGTTTAGAATTTACTTGGGTAAGGTCCGAAAACTCTGTGGACCGTTGAAAGAAATTTCTTTGAACGAATATTTCTCAATATTATCAGTTCTAACTATAAGTATATTATGCTCGCATGATGCTTGCAAAGAACATTGCCACGACCTATCATACCAATGAGTGGATTTGTAAACAGAAAATGTGCGCAAAGGCAATCATTTTCTTATCTGTATCTATTAAACTTAAGGACTACCGAAATTTATTGTTTTCTGAAAATGCAACTAGTAATACGGCTGAAATACACGTTTAAAATGGTAAATAAAACAACATTATATTTAAAAACTTTATTAAAAATGTTTTTACAAAAATAAATAAAACGTAACACTTATTACAGTCTAGGCAGAGCTTAAGATATAAATATAATAAACTTTACACAATAACACCAGTGATGACCAATCACCTACACAAAATGAAAGAACTAATCATTATTCAAAAAGTTGCCTGCGAACTTTACAAATATGTAGTTAAACCGTATAACGCAATGAAAACTTGGAATAAGAACAAAAAGCCTCCATGCTACACTACACTAACTTAATCGCCGAAGCAAAATTACAAAAACCATAATTCCTGATAATCAAAAAGCTGGCGCCAAGCCAGGACACACAGAAACTAAGTAACCAGGATAACTTAAGCTCTGCTGGATTCTACATACACTTATCTATCACAGTGTCATTGAAATTTAAATCTAGATAGTTGAGGATAGGGTTGAAGTTTGGTTAAACGCCGGTGTTGTCTGTGATCCAATTTCTGAGTGAGGCTATGTTGGTGAAGACGGTGGGTGAGAGCGGTAATGCACACCCTCTGGCGAACGATACGACGCCGAATGCCGTGTCGCGGAATACCGCAGGTCCCCCGGAATCGCCCTGGAAGTGTTAGAGATAAGTGAGTTCGATGGAAACGCCTGATTCACATGAATAGCAGCGGGGTGATTGCGTGACACATTCACAATCCAAATAATGATTGAATGGAAGAAAACATGTCTATTTGGCACGGCAACATCTTAATTGCTTTATTTACGTTGCCAACCAGACAAATTTATCAATCATAAGAAACAACAGATTGAGAATTTCATATAAAATCACAAAAGGAAAGTGTTACGCTATTGGGATGCAGAATTATTCCTTTGACTGCTTTCGATTTAAGAAATGATTAACAAAACGACAATCGGCAATGCAGCGGCAAACGACTTTACAATTATTAAACTTATAGCGTTGTGCCAATTGAATTAATACATATTTTCAAAGTTGGTTTAGCTCTTCTACGCGGTTTTTTTCTCGCTTCTCACCTGACAAGACGACACTCCGCCAATGAGGAAGTGGCCCCCACAGAACATGTGATTGGTCAAGGAATCTCCGTATGACAAGCGGCACAGCCAATGTGGTACCACCGGCACGTTTGCCTCCATCATGAGTCGTGGGATTCTACGGCCTCCTACCTGCAGGATAGACAACATATCAATAGAAATGTAACTAAAACAGAAATATTACCACGCATTGCTGCTGACTGGTAGTGTGTCCCAATTTTATATTTAGCCTATGTTGTCCCACTGCTGGGCAAAGGCCTACGCCATATCTTTTCAACACCTGTAACTGGTAAAATTGCTATGTTGAAATAACGTAAAACTGATAATGGTTGAAAAAACCAATAGACTCAGAATACCTGAATCGGCATAAACTCTACCCAGAAGGAAAACTTCATATTTGGTTCTCAGACCCACCAGTTTTTTTTGCAGAGGATGCACCTTCAGACCATGAACTACAAATAGGAAAAAAGTCATATAAGGGGTACATTGTACATCCAAATAGAATTTCTTATACTCACAGCAGTAAGCCCCCACCCAGTGACAGTCAGCCTCACAAGGGGTACCGCCTGCCCCCTTTGCGGCAGCCTGATAGCCCGTATGTTATCATTGAAGTTCAGCAGGCTGGACAGCCGAAGCGCGGCAATGTCGTTGTCGAACTGGGGCCGTCCGTACTGGGGGTGAACCGTCACGTTGGAGACTCGAACGATCCTACCACCAGAGTCGCGGCGAGTACTGCCCACGCGAAGGCGGATGGCGCTGGGGGAGGTGCTAAAAAGACAAATAATAAATTAAGGCGCTACAATGCTAAGACTAACGTCCATTGATATGAAAACACACTTTGTGCCATTCTTTTGAACCGGGGCCTCCGCTGTGGTGATATTTCATTGAAACCAGTTGTGCTTGACTTGGAGCTGCCTATCAGGTACCTAGCATTTTAACTGTTTCTTATATCCCGGAGCATACTCAAAGATTTTTGACTTTGAATTACTGAAAAATTCTCTCTTTGAAATGTCTCAATCAGAAACCCCAGTGTGACTGCAGGGCAAAGGCTTCCCATCTGATCATCCCTTTTCCACATACTTTTCCGTGCTAATCCGAGCGCTACTTTCGGTATGAGTCAAGCCATTTCAAGAAAGCAATATTGCGTCATACCTCCTAATACTTAGTAAACCTAATATTTTTTTACGAATTTGCACATGTGTAAATTAGTTGCCACTATTAGTATATTTCACAACGCTCTATCTAATTATAACCGCTGTCTCCAACATTCGGACGTCCGGGCCTAGTTGTATGTCAACGACACAGATCTACATATATGCCAACAACATACTCGTTACGTTCAATTGGTTGCTTGTTCTGCTACTGATAAGCCGTCAAATGCATTATCTGACTGAAGAGATAGTTACAGATCTAAATTTAAAGTTTAACAACCAATTATCTTAAAGCAATTACAAGGCTGGCTATGAAATAAAAAAAGATAAAAACAAAGAAAACTTAATCAGCACTAAGGTTTCGAAAACATAATTAGTACTGGTTACTATTTCCGAACGATTTCTAAGAAATCTAAAAACAATACTGCAAGGTTTTGTGCCTGTTTCGTCTAGTTTTTTTTTTAAACGGAACGAGAGATCTATCGACAATTAACTAGAAAAAATTGTAAACAGATATAGAAGATTAAATGTTTCAAAATGCTGTAAGTTTATATACAACCTTAAAATCAAATATAGTAATGGTATAATACCAAAGGGCTTAAAAAACCACTCGAAGCTTATGAACTGATCTGATTGCTCCACAACTCCTCAAGATTCCTTCAACCATGCTCCACATCAAACCAAAAATGAACCCTCTAACTCTTTGAATATCCGGCGTGCGAGCATTGCATCGTAAACTCGTGGAGAAGCACTCGACCAGAACATTCGCAGTGGAGAGCCGAGGGCACTTGAACCCATGTTACACTGTGCTTCATAAAATATTCACGGAGAGAAAAACTAGCGGGTCATGGCTGTGACGATCACGATTATATAGTGGCACTATTTGCTTTAGACTGTATTATAAGGGTTCTCGTAGATAAGGTTATGATTTTAAGAGCAATAGAAAATAATTAAAGAGGTATCATTTATTTCAGAGAAGATGACCCTTATACTCTCAGATACTACTTAAAATAAGCTGAGCTTTCATTCTCAGAACTAAAAATCGTCAAAGAGAATATAATAACTGAAGAAGACTGACAAATTAGCTCATTAGAAATAATGAAACGCAAAGATACTGAGAAAATGATGGAAGACTTGCAAATCAGCATTAAGAATTTTAGTACCGCGCTTCGCACTATGGAAATGAAACGTCCTTCCTTTGGCGAAATATTTCTCGGGCATAAATAATTTTCCTCGGCCTACATATTTAACGGAACCCTCGAAGTGATAAGCAACAATGTTAAAGAAGACCATAAACCCTAAGTCCCGTTCCTCTGGTCACAGTTTTATTATTACTAAAGTCGTAAAGTTAAGAAACGTTACGAGTATGACCTTGACACCGGAGAGCCCAAAACGGTGTAGTCTACGAACAATATCTCCGAATTTACTACGCCTAGTAAAAAGTATAACTATTTTTATGATTACTGATAAAATGGAACGTCAACAAAGCCCCATTTATGGTCGCATTAAATTCCTCTTTGATTTTTCCTGCCGGAATAATTTGGATTCAGAGGCTGACCGTAAAATTTATGGGCTTTTAGATTCAATGTTTGTAGATTATCGGGCTTTTCTATTACAGAATTAGTAAAATCTATTTTTTCCTCTTTAAGCTTACTTTTATTCAATAACTTTCTGTCTGAAGCTACTAACTGTCAGAGGAGGCCAGTGCCAAGAGGAGCACTAAGATTAGAGATATATTATAAATTACTAGCGACCCTCCCCGGCTTCGCACGGTTGTAGTTTAGATAACATTGGTTATTTCTAATTACATAAAAACTTAATTGGGTTTTATTATATACATAAAACATACATGAAAAATTATCTAAATGATGGTGAAAACCGCATCAAAATCTGTTGCGTGGTTTAGGAGGAGTTAGCGGATATACTGACAGACGCGACTTTGTTTTATACTATGTAGTGAAGTGATGAAGTTGTGTTTAATGTAATTTTTTGTTGTATGTTGTAATTGATTTCAGAATAAAAGAATTTATTATTATTATTTAATCACACTTACTTCTGCACACAATGCGCTGCAGTCAGCACATAGTCCCGGCTGATGATGAAGCCTCCACAGAAGGAGTTACCGTTCAGCACCATTGACACCTGATAAGGATGCCTGTTCACAGACGTCGGTCTACCACCGATGATCTGACCGCTCAACTCCGGACATGCTTCCTCTAGCTCTACGTCTAGTTCCTGTTGAGTGTCTTCTGTGTTTTGAGCATCGTCTGCTGGTGCCTCTGCACAACATTCTGCTTCTACTGCTTCTTGAAGATCTGCAAGTAATTCAAACTTGGAAGCTGTTTCTGTATGACAGCCAATTTGACCAAAAAATCATGATTGAAGAAAACTTGAAACCTTATGACTGAAATATGAATGCATAATTCCTTAGGACGAATTTCAACAAGGAATCTGAACGCGATCAGAAAGATGCAAATACACAAATACATTTATTTGACACACACTTAAAAACACAAAACTACGTCACTCATAGCATCCAAACAATCATAGCATTTACATTACAGCTCTTGATCTCAATATATGCTGCATACACATAGCTGTTAATGCATAGCATAACATTCCATAGGCATATGCTATAAAATGCTGGTTGCCTTCAGTTTTGTTGGTAAAATTCGCCTTTTGTAGAGTTAATTTACTTAAAATAAAATAGTTCCACAATTAAATATATTTCTGTTTCACTAAGCGTACATTTTCATGAAAAAGTTCATCAAGTCATCATCATAGACTAAGAAACAAATTACAAGCGATCTTCAACACACACATGTAACAAACAACAAAGAATCATCAGTTTATCACTCACCCGCAACCCCGATAAGACATAACAACAGCAGCCCAGCGGTCACCGCAACCATGATGCCTGGTAGACTTCACCTGCTTCGAGCACAGACTTAGCCAGCGGCGCCGGCGCAGCGACAATGTTCCAAATTCAAATTATTGCTAAACGTCTGGCGCAGGTAATTTCGCACGGTAAGTCCACGGTCGCGACCTTTTCTCCGGCTTCCATTAATCGAGTTAAGTCAAGGTGAAGATTGGGAAGAAAAAGTGGTTAGTTGGCGAGGTGACTTAATATGCGTAACAATGGTATGACTGTAGGACGAACGCAAGTAATTTTGGTTGTTAGAAGATCCTGACGATAACAACCTCGGCCTTATGACCGTCGATTTGATTGTAATATAAGCATAATTTATAGCTTTGGTATTTCACCCAGAGGTACCTTTTAAATTATTAACGATTCTTAAAGAAAAACTGTTTAATTATAACTTTTGAAGTGCCTTGATGGTAAAAGGTGCCAGATAAAAGTCATCTAATATTGTCTGTAATTCGGTAAAAGGTAGCCAAGTTTATAAAGACGCTGTTACACAATAACAATAATACAACAGAACTACTTATTAAATAAATCGAATGTCTACAGTCAAAGAATGAAATTAAATCGAATTGTAAAGAGTCTAATATGTATTGTATTGGTGTAATTAACCCGTTGCCAGTATATCGATAATGATCTTATTCAATACTAGCTGTTCCCCGCGGTTTAGCTCCCGTGGACCACCCCACAGGACCCGTTTTCGGGATTAAAAAATAGCCTATGTCACTCAGGAATAATGTAGCTTTCTATTAGTGAAAGAATTTTTAAAATCGGTCCAGTAGTTTCGGCGCCTATTCGGTACAAACAAACAACCAAAAAAATCTTTCCTCTTTATAATATTAGTATAGAAAAAGCTTTTTCGAGTAATTAGCAAAATGTTAGATTTTGGTACTTCTTACTATAGGTATTATTTTTCAACTTCAAATAATTACCGTAGAGAAATAAGCGCACAAAAAGACGAACATTAACATTGTTATAATAAGGATATACGATTTTCAGTTTGAAAGTCAGCGTCAATATTACAAAATAGTCCCCAAAACCCTTCACCACTGCCTAACATTTAAAATGAGAAGAAGAATGATGCTACAAACTCAGTTTTCGCCGTTTTGCAGTCTTGCTAAACTATAATCGTCCGTTTAACAAGAGAACAACCATTTCGTGAACAAACAAGACCTTCAATAGATAATAAAGTATCATCACCCGTTAAAATACATCCCGACGTCAATCGCAAATTAGCAGCGACGAACATTAATATAATATTGTTGATGAGCAGCTTATTTTACGAGAAACATCAAAATATTCCCAACTGTCGGCTCCCGGTAGGGTTGCCAAATATACTTACCTTAGTTAATATATGTACGGTGAACCCACACATTCGTAATATTTAGCAGGTTAACTAACATCAGCATTTGCATACGTGCGATCATTTAATCCACAGGCTAAGTTAAATAAAACAGTGATTTTAACATACTCAACACGGGCGGTATAATTCACCATCACAAGTGTACAAAAAAACATCGTACTTTTGGAAAAAGTGTACATACTTTGTTGTACATTCTATGTAAAGTAATGTTGGAAATAGTACATTATGGTACAAGTTTGCAATGTTGGTGATTACCGCTGAGGCGCCATTAAGACCCGAGCCGTAGGTGAGGGTTTTAATAGAGCCGAGGACGGTAATCATCAATACACACGTGTATCATACGACGTTTTTCAACACACTTGTGAAGAAAATAATACAAAAAAATCATTTTCAACAGTAAAACGAGTTATGAAATTTTATTCACAATGGCGGGCAAAATTAATCAGTTTTCCTATGCGCGCGCATTTAACAATGGCGATGGGCCATAGACTAAAAGAATGAAGTTTCTTTTTATTTGGCTTTTCGTGGATAGTGTTTTAGCCACGTACAAAATAGGGAATTTAATTTTTTCTTAATTACAGAGCAAATAAAATTTATATTTGAGTGAAAGTATTATTTATTAAGCACGTACAAGTTGAAGTTATCTATTTCAATACGAAGTTTCATGAAATTGTCAAGCAATAGGTACATTAATTTATTTGTACTATTGAGCACGATCTTTTTTGTATCGAAACTTTTTTAAGAACAAAGCAACTCAACCAATAAATTTAAAAAAAAACTCTATAACTCACTTGTGAATAATAGCAATGAAAAAGTCACAGTTTGATAACAGGTATCATTATGTGCCTAATTGCGGTGAAATTAGAGCCACTTTATGAGCAGTGTTGAAAAATATATAGTAGCCAAATCTACTATATTATTGTATAGGCTAAACAAATTTCCGTTTGTTACATCGCTCGTGTTAATGAAACTACTGCATAAAAATAGTTTCTTAAGTTGCTTTGTCTTTCGGAAACAGAAAATTGAATTGCTTAACAAGTCTCTCTCATCACGATCATCATCAGCCTTTTTAATGTTCCCACTGCTAGGAAACAGGCCTCCTCTCTGTGAGAGGGAATGGGCCGTAATCCACCACGCGGGCCCAATGCGGGTAAGTGGATGTCACATGTATTAAATTTTTTGTTTCTAGGACATGCCGGTTTCATATAATAATTCAAATACATTGTTTTTTTTGGCCAATTAAAAACTCTTGGCATATACCAAACCCTGAGAGAAATGGAAGGAATGGAAGGAGGCAAACAAAAAAAAAATATTATCTATTGTTTTTTGGCGACCAAAATATAATTCTGCTATATTCCCTTTGAATATTTTAGCCAACCCTATCTCTCTCGGACCAACGTGTTATTTATTTTTAAAACACTAACTTTTGCACACGACTTCGACTGAATGGTTCACAAAAATTGACATGTGTGTTGATGTGGACAATATCTCTTCACATTACATTCGTTGTTCTATGAAAAATATTATATTTTTCTGTTGACGCTAAATGTTTGTGCATGGGTTGTATGCTTTTTCGCTTTTCAGTTTTTGTTGCCAGTTAGCTGGAACTGCTTTTAAAAGTATTACGTTTGAATTTAAATTATTGGATATTGAATTCAAGCTTCTAAAAGTTAAAGTAAATGTTACCATGAATTCGTGATATTTGTCAATATGATATACCGTGTAAAGACCAGTCGATCTGGTGACACTTAAGCGAGGTCTATGTTCAGCAGTGGACGTCTTTTAGGTTGAAATCATGATGATGATGAAGGGTAAAGATGTAAGAGGACAGATCTAATTTTAGATGTTATTCAGAAAGGTCAAGTGCGTAGTACTCATAATGGCCGTGCGTGTATGACCAGATGATGTAATGTATGAACGTAAACTAAAAGAAGTATGCAAGGATCGTAACAGGTGACGTTGTGTAGTTTCTACCTACCCTACCTACATGGAAAAAGGCATGAGTATGTATGTATATAATAAGCGTAGAGCTGCGTAGCCTAAAAGTTCTTCTATCGCCTATTACTAAATTAGATTACACTATCTTCTAAACCAAACGTGAGTAAGCACTAAAAGGTAATCAATAATTCCTTCTAGGTGACCTAGGTAAGTAATATCATGCCTGCTGTATTAATAATGGCCAGACAGGTGAAAATCGATTCGATATCGCGCAATATTAGTATTCCGGCACAATTCCGGTTAGAAGTTGAAGTCTGATAAAACACGCTAACGCAATGTTGATATTATTTACCAACAAGAATAGAGTAAGATTCAGAGGCCCGGATAGAGTTGAAATTTATTATCGAAGTCTTGAAAAATAAAACTCATAATTTTATTTCAATTTTTAGTTGTTTATTTCGTTTTATTTTGTATAATCAATATCAATACATATATTAAATCTGTAGAAAAATATTTTTTGTACATCGAAAAAAATTCCAAAAAAAATAGCCAGGGTGTTAAAGGATAACCAACAGAACCCATTTCTAGCATTTTTGGATTTTTTGTCTGTTTGTCTGTTTATTTGTGCACGCATCACGTGAAATGTACGAAACCAATGTAGATAACTTTTATACATAAAAATTGTGCGTATCTTGAAGAATTACTTATTTTTTGCTTCATCGCAATCGGTTCACTCTATCAAAAGTTAGATGAATTTAAAGTGTTCAAGAAGTAAAATTATCACAGCTCACGCAATTCAGTTACTCGGACAGTTGAACTCGCTATTCGATAGATGGCGTTGTGCATTTAAAGTCATTTTCTGAATCACGGTGTTAAGATTTTACGCGAAAGAATGACACTAGAAAAAAAAAATGGTATGTAGTATGTATATTATTGAGTATGTGGAGTAGGCAGGCAGGTTTGGTAACTATGGTAGGGTTGGCAGGCAGATGACGGGAGCGAAATCGCGGGCACAGCTAGTTAAACATAAGGTGATCATAAAAAACACGAATAACTTAAAAAATATGAGCTATTTTTTATATTTTATAGTTTGGTTCACGCGAGGAACAGCTAATGCAAGGAGTATCTTTTAGGTGGGGTCTGTCTGTTTGTTAACGTCGAACGGTATTCTTTTTTTTTTTTTTTATATAAATTGTCTAATATAATTGTGTGGTAAGTTATTTAACAATATTTGGCGGTCCAAGTGCCGACCTTTTGCGGTCTGGACATGGATCATGGTCCGCCTGTGGCCGACGGATAGAATAGAATATACTTTATTATATAAAAAAGTTACACATCTCTTTTACAAATCTACTAGCAATTTTCTTAGGCTCTGCTTCGTGCAATATAGATTTACTACTTCTTTTTCATCCATAAATGGGCTCTAGTGCTTGAGGTCGTGGATTCGAATCCGGGCAAGTACCAATGTAACTTTTTCAAATTCATATGTACTTTCTAAGTCTATCTTGGATATCACAGACAACGGTGAAGGAAAACATCGTAAGGGAACCTGGATTTATATTAATGTAAGTCTGAAATAGCCAGGTCAGAGGCCTGTGGGGTACCCAGAGGCGGCTTAACCAACTCTGACACCAGATATGGCCACATCCTCTGACGAAAAGAAGAAGATGATCCTTAAAATAAATGTAGATGGCCCGCGGCCCGAGCGCCCAAAAAAACATAGAAGAACAAATCTTTCCAATGATAGTTACGTTTTTTAAATACATTAGCACAGTTTCATATTAATTTTCTTCAATCACTCAAGCAATGCCATTTATATGACCGCGAGAGCTGGTTAGAAGTGGCACAAGAAAAAATACCTGAGACCCTAGACAAGTGACTTTCTACCATCGATTGGAAAACTATCAAAACGGTATAAAAATATTACATTTAGGTATTTCGACCATCGCCATAGCTGACATCGAACGACACTTGGGACATGGCACTTAGAACCTCTGGAAGGATTTGGGGGCGTTCTTTGCCCAGCAGTGGGGCTGTGTAACCGGCGTGCGTGTATGACTAGCTGTATGAACGTGAGTGAAGCAAAATAAATTTGTAAGGATCGTAGCAGTTCACGTTCTGTAGTTTCTGCCTACCCCCATGGAAAAAGGCGTGAATTTATGTATGTATGTAGTATAGTTTAGTAACAGGCGTATGAAGAGCTTTCAGGCTACGCAGCTCTACGTTATATACATACATACTCATAATAACTTTTGGTCACTCGTTCCATCTAATACAATGTGTTTAAACGAACTAGATTAAAACATTCCACATAGACCAACAGACTCACTAACACACATACCTATTTCTACTAATTTTAGCCGTCAGCATCCGGCGACGGCTAAAAATAATTATAAATCAACGCTTGCAACACCAGGCTTTGTAAAATTTTAAAATATCTTGCGCTACTGCAGCGGTTATGCTGAAAGTCTAAGACTGATGATTGAATTTTTTTTTTTAGTTATTGAATACAAATATGAAACTTTTGCGTAAATTATTATTTAAAGTTTTACGAAATGAAACATTTCTTTGTACCGGTGTCAAGTGTCAATTACATTTTTATCAAGTAGGTAATACGTGTCCAGACAGTCTCAATTTTATTACTCACTTAAATTTTTCACTTTTCATGAAAAGTTGCTGTAATTAATGAAACTATGAAAGGTACTTTTAGATAATAGACATTCGGAAAATGGCGAGATTGATAGTCATGTTGTTTTTCCGTAGGAGGTATTCTTCAGTAAAAAATTACATCGTCAACGCTCGCTTTGCTTCGGAAAATTTTACAGATCTTACTAATTATGTTTCAACTAACTGTTACCAATGTATTCGAGGGAAGTGGAAGTAGAGTAGAGAGGCCTGCTGTGAAAGAAGTCAGGGCCATAATAAATAATAATAATCCTCACTAAGGTAACATTTTTGTCCATTCGATGTAGCCAAGTTTTCAAAGACATCTAAAAAAACAGGATCTGAAAACTCTATCCAAAAAATGTTAAAAATAAAACACGCCACACATGATTGTCATCTAATTTTCCTCATCTATTTTTATCCATATCACTTACAATGAATGCCAAATATGCGACAATTAAAATAATTTGGCGATCGATTCATTAACATCTACTCGCAATTAGAACAATATCTATAGTCAGACCAATCAGCCGATGACTCACAAGCACAAGCTGATCGCTGTCCTACTTATATTACAAAAATAAAAGTCTTTTATTTGAATATGTATGGATGTTTTAAACTATACTAGTTTTTTCTCCTAAGGGAACATAGTACCGGGATTAAAAGCATGTAGCCTATTATTTAATTATTTAATTTTATAAATTATTTACTGTAAGTACACCAAAATAAAACATATAAAAGGAAACTTAAAACTATAAAAACACATACAACGGGCGGCCTTATCGCTTACCGCGATCTCTTCTGATATTCTAGACTATAATCTATATTTATGCCAAATTTTACCCAGATCTGTTCAGCCATTCTGGCGTGATTGAGTAACAAACATACATCCATCTAACTAAACTTTTGCATTTATAATATTAGTGACATAAGATAAATTAGAATAACATAATAGGCTATAATTTATACAGATATTTGAAGAAGTACTAATAGCAAGCGAGCGGAGCCGCGGGCAGCATATAGTTATAACAATAAAATAATATCTATAGTCGAGCCGATCAGTCGATGACTCAGTGACCTTCCACGGTGGACCGCGACAAACCCAGATGTTACTGGACGAGTTATGAGAGGTAGCGAATTAACACTCGCATCACAAATCACTTAATGTATTGAAATATTGTTTTATTCCTGTCATCTTCAAACGATTTTTCTTTTAATGCTAAATGCATTTATTAATTTCTATTGCAAGTGGGCCTATGTATCGGTTTTGTTGGTCCCGCCTAGCATTTTCATGATATAATTCCAAAAAATCTCCAAACACTGAACCAACTCCTACCACGGCTTTTTAAGAAAAGTTTAAGTTCCTACAGAATTTTTAAGTCCTTATCGTTTCTTGATTGCGTATCAATAACTACTATCATACTAGTTTTATTATAGAGTCCCTGAAAATTTAAATGAATGAAATGAATATCAGATCAACATCAAGCTCTAATTGAATTGGAATCCTCTCTAGTTCAGCTCTAACCTCGATAAAAACCGAGACCAGAATGCGAGCGAACATTCGAAACCGTTCGACATTGTCAAGATTACAAGACGCACCTACCTACTACGTCTATCCTCTAGTACTGATATTTTGGAAACTAGCCATTTGGACAAACACATTAAGAAACAATACGGCTGTAAGCTTCTCATGAATAACGGAACAAATAGGAGTCTACACATAATTTACGGGGGTGGAATTTCACGTACTAAAATCAGGTGGGTATGGTGGGCACCTGCAGTTATCTATTCAGGCTTTTCGCATGTCAACCTCGCTCTCTCGCAGTGCGGTTATCGACCACGGTTTCAGGATTGGGCTAAAACGGCATAAGAATTTCAGAAAGTCAGTGCAAATCTTACCTATCTACCAAATACTAAAATGTGTGTTAAAAACACACTTTGTAAACAATCGATATGAAAAATTAAATGATTATATTCAAGATAAAAATGCTTGGAAACATGCTAGTCCTACACCATAGGGCAATCTTTAGTGTAGACAAAATCAAACTGATTGATTTAAATATTCATAATTATTGTATTGCTTATTTTTTATTTAAGAAATTGACTCACACTCCTTTCCGTTTTTGTTGGATAATAATTAGCTTATGATACTAACTAAGCTCTGGTCAGCCCATTTATCCATTACACATTAGACAAATGGACAAGCCGTTACATAATACACAAACAAAGAATCCACTTAAACAATATTTGGATTCGTTCATGTTTCTCCGCAGCGACTGGTAATTTTGGGTGCGCCGGATTAAACTCATTAATCTAGTGTTGTTTCAATATCGGGACGTTAGCGTCGATAAATTTCCCTGTGACCAATTACGTTCTGTCCCGAATCGATAAAAAAGTACGTTTATTTATTACGAATACGTACATCGATGCTTTAAGGTTACACTAGTCGACGGCACGAACTATTTTGTGCGCGGGGTTAAAATGCATTTTATATCAACCGACAACACGTGCGGAAGAGATAGATGCTGTGATGAGCAGTAGGAAGTTAGTTCGCGTACGAATACACACTTTTGCAAATTTGTAGCGAAATGGATAATGATTTAGGACGAAACCGAGCGCGCGCAATTTTGTAATCAGACCTTTGGGAGTCTGGATATCATAAAAAAACGACGAAACGTATCTGTTTAAAATTAAATTATTTGGCTTGTTGAACTACTAATCTATCCCTGTATGGTGGCCGTTTTACAATTTTCCGTCTTCTTATGGCATTTATTTACGCCCAAAAATGCGTTAAAATTTGTGTCGAAATGTGGAACTTTCGACGCTCATAACTTTCAAATATTTTCTTTTTTTACTTTTTTGCTTCCATACAGGGTTAGATAATAATGAGACAAATTGATAACACTTTATATTTTGAACGTACATTGTCAAATAGTGAAATAATCGCTAGACTACGTTTGTATGGAAGAATTTTCGACTAGTGTACCCTTAAGAGCACGTACTTCAATAGTTTTTAGGGTTCCGTACCCAAAGGGTAAAAACGGGACCCTATTGCTGAGACTTCACGATCCGTCTGTCTTTCTGTCTGTCCGTCTGTCACCAGGCTGTATCTCGTGAACCGTGATAGCTAGACTGTTGAATTTTTTTTTAATGATGTATTGTTATTGCCGCTATAACAACAAATACTAAAAACAGAATAAAATTAATATTTAAGGAGGGCTCCCATACAACAAACGTGATTTTTTTGCCGTTTTTTGCTCGACATTAATAACAGCAACAGGTAGACGCTTGAAATATTCACAGAATATTTAGTTGTATATTCACTTCAAAAAATAATAATTATTAAATTAAAATAAAATAAATTATGGGGGGCTCCCATACAACAAACGTGTTTTTTTTAGCCGTTTTTTGCAATAATGGTGCGGAACCCTTCGTGCGCGAGTCCGACTCGTACTTGGCCAGTTTTTTTCTTTTTACTGACTTCTTGTTTTTGAAAACAGATGCGAGTGGAAAATTTTCTTTACATCAGCCATCAAGCTCTTTCATGTGGAGTTCTAATTATTATTATTAGAATATTCAATGGAGAATTCTAATTTAGAAACTGCAAATCCTTGTTTATGTAAATCATACAAATTGTTATAGTATTTTCTTTTTTAATTAGGTTTTTGCAACTAGCAGTTTCTACTACAGTTGCGTTTGCTTCGTTAATATTTTGTGTTTTTTCTGAATTAATCTGCTTTGGTAATTAATTGGTCATGAAATCGGAAACCAACCGTGTTAACGATTGCAGATAATCGCGGAACTGCGGAAGTAGCGGTTAATTTTAATTAACAAAACAGTTTTTAACAAAATGCTAGATTAAGCAGGATGAACAGTGTAAGAAATAAAACAAATGTCGTGTTACAATGTCTGAAAAACCCGTGATGCAGAAATAAACAAACTACGTTTTAGTCTTTCAGTCAACTGGTAATGGCTGACCGCAAACAAATCAGGAGATGCATTTTATTTCTAAAATAAAATGACATTCAAAAGTTTACAAGTACTTACTTATTTTTAGAGCTGTCGTTTAAAATGTATTTGTGTAAATGTCACAGCTGTACTGTACTAACAAGATTTAGAGCTTAAGTTATAACCATATAACATTGTAGTAGCTAGTTTTCTGGCAAAATCTATTTTTAAATAAAGTTTTTTTTGACGTGACAACGTCTAATAAATCGATGAACGCCGGCTGCACGCACGAAAAAGGATGACTCAATGTAACGTTACGCTCATCGTAACGTTATAATCGTAACGTTACAATGACGTTAATTGTATCACAATTCATCACAACATTCATTTCACCAATGTTTTGTTACGACGTTGTCACGTTAAACTATCGTCCGTAATTATTTCGAGTAAGACTGAACGACGACTACTCCAAATGCTACATTTCAACAGCAGGTATACCCCAAGGTTCAGTCCTGGGTCCAACCTTATATCTAATTTACATTGCAGATATACTATGACCATGACAAAGTAGATGAATGGATGGGAAAGTGGCGTATTAGGGCGAGTGCCAATAAATCAACGCATGTGACGTTCACTCTATGAAAGCAAAACTGCCCTCCTGTCGTTAAACTTGGCATCGACTTATGCCTCATAATGAAACTGCAAAATAATTATCTCGGAATGCACCTAAACAGGAAACATACATAGAGAGTACAGTATAAGAAAGAAGCGAGATGAGCTGAACATACTACTCAGAAAGCTTAATTGGCACTTAGGAAGGCACTCACAGGTGTCTCTGGAGAACAAACTTCTTATCTACAAAGCAGTATTGGTAACCTTCTGAACAATGTATAGTATTAAACTGTGGGGCTCATCAAAAATAGCAATATGGAAATTTTGCAACGGTTTCTAAACAAAGTACTTAGAAGCATGTCAGACGATCCTTGGTTCCTTAAAACCAGCGAACTGCAGTAGTATCTTCAAGTAACAACCGCAAAAGAGGAAATTGTGCTCAAAACAAGAATATACAAACGCCGTATAATGTCGCACACCAACAGCATATCCAGCGCTCTAAATGTGCCACTAGACAGCAGAAGGCTTAAGCGCCAATATATATGGGACCTTGTTGAATGGAGCAAGTAAATAATGAAGGTGTGGTTTCACTCGCTGGGAGGACCAACCTCACTTGACAATCACGAGAACAATACATCTGCTAATGGTTTGGCAAGGCGATCACAAGATGAGCCCAAAAAAAAAGATATACTTACATAAACTCATGCCTTTTTTACCCGACTGTCGAAGGAGGGTAATGTGTTTATCAGTCTATGTATGTATGTTTGTTCCTATGTGGCGTTCTAGAGATCAAACGCATTGGCCGATTTTGATGATTCTTACGTCAATCGATTCGTCTTAACCCTGCGAGTGTCACTTGGCTAAATTAAAATTAGAAAAGAAAAATGGCGGATTTTGGGCGCCATTTTGTGGAGAAAAACAATTTTTCCAAACCCATCGTGGGGGTATCATAATAAAGGGTTTTAAGAGGTGATTTCAAAAATATATAACACTTATAAAAAATAACTAAAACAGTTGAAAATATAAGAAAAGTTAATAATAAAAAAAACTCTAAAAACCCGACTGCTTAAAAAGCGAACTAAAAAGACGTAAATAAGAAAAAAACTGACTGTACAGCATGTTTTTTTTCATGTTTACGTCTGTTTAGTTCACTTTTTAAGCAGTCGGGTTTTTGATTTTTTCACGAATATTATTTTACGGTTACATCTGGCATTACCGTGACGACGTAAGTATTTATATATTCTTTATTGTACACCAAGATGGGACAATACAAAAAGAAACCTTAGCATTAAAACAAACATACAACAGGCGGCCTTATTGTGTTCTCCGAAGTATGTCATTTTATCAACGCTATGTTTAGACAGAATACACAAGTCATTACTACAAAACAAAAGAAATTGTGTGTTATTCAAACCCAAAAAAAAAACTATTTCCTCTCTGTGTCGATGAAGCATTACAGTCCGCACCCCAATACTGGCACCTCTGAAGTTTCTTCCTAAGTGTTTGGCCTTCACAAGGATTTTATTTTTTATTTTTCTCAAGGAACCCCTATTTTATTGCGGTCTTTAAACCCAACACGTAACTCTGTACAAGGTTCCACGCTTATATGGAATGTTGCTATGTTTGAATTGAGTACTACTAATCTATCTATATATATAAAAGGCAATGTCCCGACTAACATATCAACGCCCAGCCTAAACCACTAACGATAGAAGTTTGAAATTTTTAGAGGATGTTGATTATAAACTTTAGGCGTCATTTAAGAAAGGATTTTTGGAAATTCATCCTCTACAGGGGTGAAATAGGGAATGAAAAAAAAAGATTTCATTTTTAATTTCTAATGAATGAAGTTTGGTATTTAGCTTCTAAATATAAAATACGTGTTTAAGCTATCTTTGAATTTCATCCCCTAAAGGGATAAAAAGGGATGTTGAAATTTGTATGAAAACTACATTGTTTATTATAAAAATTACTTGAAATTCAGTATTTATGCTCTTCATTACAATTAAAGAAACAAGTATTTAAGGATTTTTTGAATTTCATCCCTAGCATATAGATTTAAGGCAAGATTGCTTCCGACACGCGCAATTTTACGTTGCCTGTCCCAGAGTCAGCTAGCAGCCTGGTCATTTTGACACCGAAAAACACCAATGGGATATACAAAGAAGAGTCTAATTAAATTCTAACGTCTTAATGACGACTATGTTAGTGTAAGCTAATTGGAGTACCCACATCTTGAATGTACAGGATGGCGCAAAACTCATCACTCTATCGGAAGATGCTTTAATTTTTGCAAATGGCGGAAAATATCAATTTTGCTTCAATATTTGTGAAGGAAACAGATGCAATATATAGTTGGTAACCGCCAAGCGGGTGTAACCTACGTCAAACCATTCTAAATCGCGACCACGAAAAAGACAACTTTTCATCGAAAATCATCATGAGCAAGCTCTGTGAATATTTATGTATAAGCTAAATTATCACCTCTGTGGACCGAAAATCCCGCGTATATTTATTTATCATTATATTTATTTATTTATCATTAAATCCGCTCAAAGTTACTGCATGGTGTGTTCAGAGTCATGATCAACATACTTCTCTACCCTTAGAAGCAATAAATTTGAAGTAAAGTTCATAATGGTTCCAACAGGATAATGCAACGGCGCTAACTGCACGAGCCGCAACCGAAATCTTAGGGCGGCATTACTCGGACTTGCACTAGCCAGTAAGAACGCCTGATGTAACTGTTCCACACTTCTTTCTGTGGGTTTTTTTTTAAGTCACGAGTCTATGTTAACAAGCCTCAGACTCTTGAAGCCCTCAAAGATAATGTCCGCCGGTAGTTCTGGCAAGAGTGATGGCAAACGCCATAAACGGGCCCGAATGTTTATCAATTCTGGTGAAGCGGCGGCCACTTAGCCGCATCATTTTCTCGACTAAATGGAAAATAAATTAAGACGCCAAATAAATATTATCCAAAAGCAGAAACAAAGTTTTTAATTCATAAAAAAATACAGCCAGAGAACATCTGGTGATAACTTTTGCGCCATGTATTCATTTTCTATCGTGTCGGTAGTAGGATTCAGAAATTGAAAGCAAAGTGGTCTTCCAATATTTGTATATCCCCGTGGAAATTGATCCTACGAGACCTCCGGATTGAAAGTCTAAAACAGCTCTAGCTATTACAACAGGAAGACAGTGCAGTTTATGCTCATTATCACGCTTTTATTAGCTCGGTATGTATGTATCTATGTATCAATGTAACGGAATTTTTGAAAGTGATTTTCACCCCCTTCAAAACGTCGGATTGATTTGAAACTTTGCACACCTATCAAGGACCGATGACAATGCAATAATTTAGTCAAAGTCAAAGTCAAATATATTTATTCAACTAGGCCAAATAAGCGGCACTTTTGAACGTCAAACGAAAATTAAAATTTACAAGTAATAAAAGTTGATTCTGCCGTGCGTTTAAATAGTTTGTCCCATTAGCCTTACCAAGACCTTCAGGATTAGCGACTTTTTAGATCAATTTACCATTAAAGCGTGTTTTTTAGTTTTTAGAACTACAATTTATTTAGTTTTAGAACTGCAATTTATTTTATATCAATTTACACCAAATTTTTATAATTCGATAAAATAATAATGTTGAGCAAATTTTGTGGTTTACGTGAACAAAGACGCGGGCGAAAAACTATGTTTAAATAATAATTTGCAATATCCCACCATAACTGAAAAAAAAAACGAAACAGCCAATATCGTGTGGTCCGAAGGCGCAGGCGAAGCTGCGGGCGGAAAGCTAGTATTTAGTAAAGGGCCAGGGAAAACTTCATCGTCATCATCATAACATCACGCCTGTACTACCCGAAGAGTTAGGCAGAGATGCAGCTCAAGTACACCTACATTTCGGTATTTAATGGGGCCAGCCTATTGCCATCGACTGGGCACAAGACCAGAAGTCCAGACTTCTATGATAATGATAAATGATTTTATTTCTGTAAGTTGGTTTGTACACTTTTACATGTCGATCATATTTTTAAAACTAGATGAGGTCGGCGTTTCCTATCTGACTACTCTGAGAAGAAAGGCCGAAACAAACTCAGAGGTCACAGTCTCTTTTAAAGTCCAGACAAAACAAAAATCTTGGTTAGATCATGTGATGACCATGTAGATTGACGTCTGAAATGGTCTTTTGAGGAAAGAACCAGCCAGATTGAGTGGATCTGTCCAGTCAGTGCACGCATTTGTCAATAACCGAGCAGCTCAACACAGAATTTAAGGAGCTCAACGATTCGACGAACAATACCAAAGAAAGGATATTCGGGTAGGCCGCATAAACTACTCAAACTGCCAGACCACAATTAAAAACTAAGATAAATTAAAAATAAAAACAACAAAAAAAGAATGGTCCACATAGTCTTCACATTCGCAATAATTAAAATAATATAATACTTTAAAAATTAAATATTCTTGTCATTGCAAGAAAACCAAAAAAAAACAAAATTCACGGTGGAAAATATAAAAAATCAAAATTATTTTTTAATTGGAGCAGCTCAATCCCAAGCCTTTTTCTTCGGGTTGCTACAGAAAAAATCCCGATGGAAAAAACTCAATAACATTTCACCCGATTCGGGAATCGAACCTAGGATCTCATACTCAGTAGTAGTGTAGCAATATTAAATTTTAAACTGAAGTCTGTTTTTAGGAGTTTAGGGTTCCGTAACTCAAAAGGCAAAAAAGGGAACCCTTATATGATCACTTTATTGTCCGTCTGTCCGTCAAGACTCTTTGTCTCGGTAACGCGTGGAGATATCGAGTTGAAATTAATATTATCGTATAGTTAAATTTGCAACCATTTGCAGCTGCGAAAAAATCAAATTTCTAGATCAACGTAAACAAGAGATACAGCCGTTAGTGACGCATATTTTACACTCGCAAGGGAATCAAAATCTACAGGGTACTTTCCGTTCAATCATGAAATTTGGCAAGAAGCAATGTCTAATAGCATAAGTATAAGAATAATTTTTATTGGTAAGAAATTACATTTAAATGCGTTGCTTCCTGGAACTCACACTAGAATTCACTGTGTCGCGAGATCCAGGCTCCTTCGTTCCGTTTACATTTATTGCTATTCATGTAATAGCTAGTAAAGGAAAAAAGCCGAAAACCGTAAATTTGTGCCTACGTAAAAAAACTGACCGTGACTTATCGTATGGGGACCACAGTTTTCCAGCGGAAATGTTAATTTTGTCCCTCAATTCTGTTTATCTTATCGTTAGACCAATGTTCGGTGTCCTCATAGTTTATGAACTTCAGTAGTACTATTTAATTATTTTGGTGAATGAGCTGTTTGTACGGAACCCTCAATACGCGAGTCCGACTCGCTCTTGGCCAGTTTTTTTTATCTCTGAGACTAAATTGACACGTGCATAATGTCAAATTATTTCTTTTAGAGCTTATTAGGCCGCTTGAGGTATGCCAATTTTGTCTCAGATATATAAAACTTACACCCTTTTACTAATAAACGCGGTATAAAGTTATACCAAGTATAAACCTATGAAAATGTATGGTTATTCCTTTGTTATACCTGGTATAACTTTATACTGCGTTTATTAGTAAAAGGGACAGACTTTAATAATAACAACGTCGATACAGCCTAATCTGAAAAGTTTCAATAAACAAACAGACAAAAAAGGAAGGAAAAAAAAGGAAAAAAGGAAGCAGTCCGTGTGCTATCTTGGTCTAGTGTTAGAGAGGAATTTTGCATTTATAGATCATATTAAAATAGTCGGTGAAAAAGCAAAAAAGAACTTCTATGCCTTAACGAGAATATCTAACTCTACGTGGGGTCTGTCTTTTTTAACCTTAAAGACTATTTATGGGGCTACTTACTTGGGTCGTATGTGCTATGGTGCGCCTGTTTGGGCTGATAGGGCCACAATAGGGGCGGTACGACGTAAATTACTTCAAAGCCAGCGTTTGGCTTTGATATTCTTATGCAAAGCATACAGGACGGTTAGTACTGAAGCCTTACCGGTACTTGCTGGCGTACTTCCGGTCGACCTTGAAGTGCAGCGACGCGCTGCAATGTACTATTCCGCACGAGAGACCATGGACGCGGACTTTTTAACTCGGTGTGACCGTGAGAAAATCTCTAGGTTATTTAAACCACATATTGACGTCTGGGAGGAACTTTTATCCGAATGGCAATGTAGGTGGGATAATTCCATCAAGGGCCGACACCTCCACCAATTCTTTCCATCCGTTCGCGTGCGGCTAGCCAGAACGTGGCTGGAGGTGGATCACTGTGTTGCCCAATTTCTCACAGGGCATGGTAACTTTAAAAGTAAATTATTTTCCTTCAAGCTCGTTGCCTCACCTTTATGTCAGTGTTCTACGTCTGACTGCGAATATGTACAATCTGCACATCATATCTTATGGGAGTGTATTCTTTGGCAGAATGAGCGCAATTTTATGTTGAATAATGTACAGGCTGCATCTGGAGTTGTTTACTATACGGACCTTGTGGAAACTAGAACAAATTTCCGTGCGTTCAATCATTTTTGCCATACCTATTATTGGAAACAAATATAGCAGCTCACAATGTAGGACCCCTTAATATTAATGCAAATTTTTATCCGTGGTGCTAGGCAACTGGGCTTATCCCAGTTGTAAACGACCCTTTGTGCCTATTGGCCTTGTTTGTTCTGTCTCCTGCTTGATATGGAGGGAAGTGGAAATTTGTACTTTTTCCTACTCCTCCGTTATTATTTTCTGATTAATTTCGTTGCGGGATCCAAGACAGTTAAATTCATAATCCGGGACTTCGTCGACCTTCATTGCCTCGGCGCTTTTCTGGTGGTCGCCACTCTTGATTCTGGCTTTCAGGAGTTGCAGTGATTTGGGAATAGTGCGGTGGGAAAAAAAAAAAACAAACGGACCAAAAAAACATTAGGCAAGTCTTCAACTGCCTAGAAATTCAATAACTGGTGAGATTTCAGCAAATAATGGATAAAATGTTAGAACAAACAAGGATCTTTAGTAAGATGAGAATTCAAAATACGCCAAAAGTATTTGTGTAGGCAACATGGAAAAATTGTAGCTCATAAAGTCACAAGAACATTCCTTGTTTTACGTATTCCAACGATCCGTTGTGGCTGTGTGGGCCAAGAGCGTCGGCGGTATATTTACACGACATAAATTACAACAGACCTTTAAAAATAGACACTTTCGCAACGCAACAACGCAAGACATTACAGACGCTTCGGATTAACCGAATTTTAGTGCATCCGGAACCTAGGACCAATACAATCAATTCGAAAGATTTATGCATCCAATTTACCTTCCATTGCATTTTTCCTTTAGAGTACTCTCTCGTAATGTTGCAGCCACGGTGCATTGGATTGCAAATGGTTTAAATTTTAGTGTCGAATAATGTCATTGTACGGTGATTTGCACGCAAGTGCAGATTTCGAAGCATTAATTGAAATGCTAACGGTTATTGCGTCGTTCAGAATGCGTCTATGAAAAATGTTTGTGCATGCCAAATGGTTCTCATTATTACTAAATGGATTCACTAATTTAATCTCGGCTTTTTGTAACTGAACAAATTTTTTTAATAGGAAGTACGTAAATTGGTTTCATGTGGTGTATCTTGGGAGATACCTAGCGAAGGTGCGAATGTGCCCCCTGTGGATATATTATACCCTTCAATATTGACAACTTGAAACATGTCATCTAATATAGCTTTGCAGAGTCGCGTATTTTTGACATGAAGCTCCAAAATGGGGCCAAATCTCCTCTACTTACTTTCAGCAATAGACTACAGCTGAGTTTAAAACCGAGTAATTATACTGCAAGCATAACATAACCGATTGATTTCAATGATCCCTGTGGCATCCATTTAATTGGTATTTCTGCAAACGGCTTTGCCCGCGTGAAAGACCGAAATTAACCAACCAAGGAAATGTTAATCGGGGATAAAAGCATTTTATGTGCTAATCCTTATCCAGGGAGAAATCTATCTGTTGACCAAAATTGGACCTGTTTAGGCATGAAAACGTTACAAACAAACAGAGACACAAATTAGTATGGATATCAGTAAATAGTAGTTTACATGTCAGTAAACAATTCGGTTTAAAATAATGTCCGCCAAATAATATTTCAAGCAAATTGCAACTATGATTAGAAACCATTATTTATAATCATAACTGTCAATGAAATTAAATTCTGTTGCGTGTTTTAAATACTTATTTCATTTAATTTTAGACGGACAGGCGTAAATAGCTATTAAATATGAAATAATCTGTGTTCCAGAGTGGTGAATACTTATCAATGTCATGTTCTCCAGATTCCTCCGTTATAATTTATAGCTTTCACTATAAAACTGTGAAAAACAAGGGAACAGAATAAAATCTTAGGAAGATATTTCACATACTTGTATTTGTCGGTCTCTAAAAACATCGGCAGATTGCTCAAAAATAACAAAACACAGTACAATAACCTGCCTAGATATTTCGAATTGCCTGGTTGGTCTATTGTTGTAATGATTTTTGAAGCGCTTCCCGGGTCTGGAAGTGATATTCCGTTTTTCCATCTACAATTTCTCAGTAGTAGCCCGGCACCTAATTTTTGGCCAGCTTATAGTATAATTAGTCCTACTACTAAGGACTCAATCATAACTGGTGAAATATAGTATACATCTGCTTAATATTTCAAGTATGATTTTATGCTATGTTAACAAATGACAGGGTGCAATAAACTGTCAAATATATCGAAATCGCTACCAGCTCCACCTGCGTGCAATTAGCACGTCATTGTTTATAAATTATAGCCTATTAGTTATTATGATTTATAAGCTATGAATTGTTGAAACTGTTACTAAATGGCTGAAAACTCTTGATTATCATGCAACTGAAGGGCTGCTGATTCCAATCCGCTAACCCTCAACTCTACCCCACACATCCGATCCCATTCACACCCTCAAACACTCGTATACCTACACCTACCCACACAAACTCTCACACACCCACATACATACAACTTCTTGCATTACACTCACTCACATACACATGTACATACACATATAACTCATATCATATTCATTCTAGAATCAACACTTTTGTGAATATCTTAAATTAAGCATTGTAAACTCCATCTTTCATCACACTTTATCTAATAACATACAAAGTCTAACTGTATGAATTGAGGAGCCTGGTGACCCGTAACACATGTATTCAATACCTTCTCCGGACACCAGTCTCTCACTTTTTATATATTTTTAACCGACTTTCGAAAAAGGAGGAGGTTCTATGTTCGACTTCTTGTATGTTTTTTATTATTTTTTATGTATGTTCACCGATATCTCCGTCAATTGTGGACCGATTTTGAAAATTATTTTTTTGTTTGAAAGATTATGTTCCGAAATTGGTCCCATTTTAATTTGGTGAAGATCTGATGAAGAACTTCGAAGATATACAACAGAACTCTTTAAATAACGGAAAATCTCTCGGGACTGCTGCAATCGTTTCATGTCTGTTTATTGTTTATACCATTTCATAACATAACATCACGCCAATACGCTCTTAAGGGGTAAGTAGATCTCACATATGATCGGTTTTGTTCAAGTTTCATGATATTCGGGTAATCTATTCTGGCGTTATAGGAAAATTATTAAACAACTTGCCTATTATGTAGGTACAACAAAAAATTGGAAGTCGTTAGTATTTTTTTGTAAAAAAGTTTTTTATTTATACTAGTTTAATCATTTTCTCAATCTACCTGCAACATTTGTGATGTGAAAAAAAGTCATTTATTAGCTATGTTGCTATAAAGTTTCATCAAAATCTTTTCAATAGTTCTTGCGGGAATTAGTAACAAACATATCATCCATCCGTCTATCCAATATCCTCTCAAACTTTGTCGTATGGTAAGTACGATTCGTATTCCAAATCCAAAAAGCTTCTACTTAAAACATTGAAACTCTTCTACAATTACATGTGTCTAATTATAATGAGTAATTATACATCCAACAGCTGCATACGTAAAGCAACATTACATCTGTGAACGTTTACCTCCCATAGCGAATCCCTTGAAACAATAGTGTGCGAGCGACGGCAACGTAAATAGACGCGCGGGTTATGAAAATACTCGCGCGGAATATTTCTGTACCGCGCCGTAATGTGATACGTGATACTGTGCGGAATGCGGGGGAACGGGGGAACGGGGGAACTGGGCCTTTCGAAAAGACCAAAGTTTTGTGGGATACATTTTTATTCTAGTATTCGTTGTTTTTGCATTCTGTACTATAGGCGCACCTCCACCTTTGTGATGTTATGTTATTCACGCGGCGTCCGTGAAAACGTGCGTTTTTCAGGTATAAAGTTATGTAGCCAATGACACTTATCTGTAGTGCAGCTTTCTATCTTATTTGTAATCTAATATGTACTACCAGAGAATTACTTCCTACGAGCAAACAAACTACTTAACATGTTTATAATATTTTGTTTAGACAAAAATATTGAAAGAGCTTTAACGTCTGTAGATCTTTGATAGTCGAAACGGGAACGCAAACCCGCAAGTCTGATCCACAATATCGTATTACTGAGTTGAGTTGTGAAGGTCAGACAAGCAGTCACTCTATATGAAACACTGTTTTGCAGCTGCATCCAGTAAAACTGAAAGCCGACATCAGAATATTTGGACAAACACTAGATTGTTGATGATGACCAATTGGGCCAGCCTAAGGCATACAAACAGCAAATGCAGCGGCCAATAATAACGCTAAAAATAACAATTTAAACATATAAATAGTCTCAAACAAAACTATCAATTATCGTCGTAACTTTATCTTCAAAGAAATAGTTGCAAAAGCGCCAAAATTTCCAAAAGTCTATGATTTCCTACAGTTTAGTGAGGCAGGCTTTTGGCACATTTGCAACGACATCGACACTACATCAAGGGATTAGCAGTGAATTGTGGGACAAAATTGTATTGTATAACTGCGCTCCAAAATAGCAGGTGTATGACCCATCATTATTCTCCTTCGGTTGTATCATGAATCTAACTATATAATACATTTGTCAGCGAGGTGATAATGTGGCTAAACTGCTTTACATCTTTATCTACACTGCACTCAAAGCTAAGTGCACAAATAACTCCATTCTCGACCAGTTGAACATCAAAACCAGACTCTCCACGATCTGCCACCAACAAGTCCTAAGTTAATTTGGTCACATCGTCCGGAGACAGCCAGATAACCTGTAAAACTGGTTGTAATGGGAAACGTAGATGAAAAAGACCACGCGGACGTTCCCCTAATCACTGTACTGAATAGATCAGAGCGATTACAGCACTCACGGTAGGCACTGTCCTGAGAAGGCAGAGTGGGCCAGAGTGGCTTGGAAGCAGCTCGTCAGTGACTCCGTCAAAGCTTTCCGAGACGGGCACGACCTTAAGCAATGAAAAAAACGTACCTACACTCAACGTAAGGTTCAGTTGAAACCTAGCGTCAGGCAACTATGTACTCGTTGTCTGGCATTTAGGTGAACTGGACCTATTTGGCGCAGCCGTGTGGCGAAGTGTTACTGTCTTTAATTTAAACTTTTTCTTTTATATTAAAAGGTACATACCTACATGGTGTGTTGCATTTCATGTATCAAATAATCATGTTTTATTTGTTCCTAACTGCCCAGGGTCCACCAGATGTGAATTTATGTTTTTTTGCCTGGATATACTTCAATAGCTGGCCTAGCTAGGTTGGCACTCAAATGGTGATGCGAATGGACACAATTAACGGATGAGTATATACAGTATAATTTCAACTGATATACAAATGACATATTGAGTAAATTGAACATGGAATTGATAAAAATTTTACGATATTTAGGAATTTGCAGGTACATAGTAGAAAGTTCGTTTTCCTACAAGCTACTTAAAGTGGATTCATGTTCACTACTGTCCACAGCAACGCCCTGGCAGATGTTTGTCGTGTTCGGTCTGTTTTAACAACAAATTAGTGCCATTATCCCGTCACTCGGCCACCCGGCCTGACTATCGCGCTAATATTTCAGTTATTGTTATTATAGACAGGTGACTATGGTAAACTATTTAACAGTGTCTATAACAAGACAGATAGCCTGGAATCAGCTAATCAGTAAATGCGCCAAAAAATTTCAAGACGAGCACGACCTTCAGCACTGAATAATACGAATAAGAAGTATAAGTGACAACTTTACTCTCGTGGCATAATACTCAGAAACCGTGCATTTCTTCGGGATAAAAAGTAGTAGTGACACTCAAGAAAAGTGTAGCTTCTAGTGAAATTTCGTAATCGAACCAGCAGCCTTATTGCATAATTGAATTCGGCAAGGCAAAGAGTATGAACAATCGACTAATCACAAGCGAGATGAAAGATTCAGTGTGGCTTTCCGTCTATGTGATTGTTCATACTCTTTGCTCTTGCAGAATTCCCTTACGCAATAAGGCTGCAGGAATTCCAGAGATTACCCGAAACATAAATACAAACATACAATTTTACTACCTGTTATCTAGATTTTCTCGTGTACTTAGTTAATTTTTAGGACCGAGTGACTGAATTGTAGTCGTAGACTCGTAGTTATGCTAAAATGCTGCAAAACAGTATGCAAGCAAATGGGCCATTCACCTCTAGCATCCATAGGTCAATAATCTTGCGATCAATATCTTTGCCAACCTTAACAGCAAGAAATGCATTTATTACAACATACTGACGAATTCCACATTGGTCACCCGCTAACGGCATCTGTGTGAATGGCACCTGAGATATTCCACATACGGCACCTATCGATATTTTGCACAGGTGCCATTAGTGGAATAATTTATTATTTAAAACTTAATACCACATTTCGCACCTACGGATCAGTAGGTACTAGTGTTGAGACTTTACATTTTTTAGATTTTTAACATTTATAACTAAACTACCAGGAGGCCAGAATCATGAAGAAGTCTTAGTATTTGCGGGGCTGGAATCATTACCGGTAAAGACTAACTTAAGTACCAGGAGATTATCTTCGTTCACTCTACACCTTCTTAACTTTACGATCTGTCCTATTTTCATTGCAAGTTTGGGCTGTGGAATCAATTTACTTACCTAATAATAAAAAAAAATCATTACTGATAGACTAGTTTATTTGAATACAATGTCACCGTATGGTATGCTTCGATATGGGCGTTTATAATTTTTTTAATTACTAACCATAACTTCAACACATTGCACCTTTCATTAATTTATTATACAAAAACCGTTCAGTGCCAACAGTGTCATCCGCTCACATGTTTTTCCAGCGTGTACAAAAATCCGAGCTACACGTAGCCACAGCATATTCTTTGAGCGAACAACATAATAACCCGAGTGTCGATTATGGAGAGGTGCCAAACGGGACCATTTGGCAGGCGGCGCTACAAATCTATCAGTACCAGCCCGACGCTATGGGAGCCTGGTACATGCTGATTAACTTGCTGCCACGCTCGGCTTTTTGCAGGTCGGTAATACAACAGTCTACCAATGTAACGGAATGAAAATGTATTGAAATGACATAGGATTTGTGTGTTCCTTCGGAGTTTAAAACAGGAAATTTCTTGAGAAAAATCCAACTGTTTTGGAATACCTACTAGACTGTTTTTCTGTGTGCAGAGTTGCCTGTGTCTAGACGTGAACAAGGCCAGCGGACTTGACGGCATTCCAGCGAGAGTGCTAAGGCAGTGTGCGCCAGAACTGTCTCCTGTGTTGACTCGCTTGTTCCGCCTCTCTCTTGTAAAAGGGACGGTGCCGAAATCCTGGAAGCTTGCAAATGTGCAACCAGTGCCCAAAAAAGGCAACCGTGCAGACCCTGCCAATTACCGTCCGATCGCCATTACCTCCATTTTGTCCAAAGTTATGGAAAGGGTACTAAACAGAAAGTTGCTGACCTACCTTGAAGACAACAATCTCCTCAGTGACCGTCAATATGGCTTTCGCCGGGGACGGTCAACTGGCGATCTTCTTGTGTATGTCACGCACTGCTGGGGCGAAGCCATCGAGAGACACGGCGAAGCAATTGCTGTTTCACTTGATATCTCGAAGGCCTTTGACAGGGTCTGGCACGCGAATCTACTCAGTTAGCTGCCTGCTTATGGCATCCCCGCTGGTTTGGTCGGGGTAATTTATTTTTATTTTTTATTATTGTTTGTGTTTTTCTTATCTCGTTTCTCCTGTGCGGGTCACAAATAAATATTTTTCTTTCTTTTTTTCTTTCTTTCTTTCTTTTTTGTAGCTGGATATCAGACTTCCTCAGTGAACGGTCGATCCGAGTAGTCATTGACGGCTGCTCCTCTGACTTCATGGCTATTGATGCCGGAGTTCCTCAGGGGTCTGTTCTCTCTGCAACTCTTTTCCTGCTGCACATCAATGACCTACTTCAGCCTGGTATTGTTAGGTACGCAGATGACAGTACTGTTTCAGAGAGATACTTGTCCAGCGCAAAAACCAGCGTGGATGAAGTTCTTTCCTTGAGAGAGGCTACGGTGGAGCGGACAGATTTGACCTTAAGCCTTGTCTCCCAGTGGGGCGATGACAATCTGGTCTCCTTTAACGCCACCAAAACACAGGCGTGTCTTTTTACCGCAAAAAGGTGTATTTTCGATAAAACTCCTACTTTTCGGGGTGCGTCTGTTCCTGTGACTGATCGGCTCGAGCTTCTAGGCATGGAGTTGACATCCAGTCTCAACTTCGGTGCCTCCATTGAGTACAAAGCCCAAATTGCGGCCAAAAAACTGGGCATCCTAAATAGAGTGAAGCGATACTTTACGCCTGGACAGCTTTAAACCCTATACAGAGCGCAAGTCCGATCCTGCATGGAGTATTGCAGCCACCTTTGGGATGGCTCAGCTAAGTATCAGCTTGCCGCGCTTGACTCGGTGGAACGCAGAGCCAAGAGGCTCATTGGCGACGTTGAGCTGGCGGATGCCAAGCTACACAGCTTGGCTCATCGCCGCAAAGTTGCCTGCTTGTCGGTCTTCTACAGACTGTACTTCGGTGAGTGTGCTCAAGAACTCCACGATCTCATCCCACCAGCCCCCTTCTACCATCGGACATCTAGACGCACTGCAAGTTATCATCCTTACCTTGTTGCCATTCCACCAATTCGCACCAAGCGCTTCCAAACATCCTTCATAATGCGCACAGCGAATGAATGGAACTCACTACCTGCGTCTGTGTTTCCGAACGCATTCAACCCGAATCTCTTCAAAGTTAGAGTGAACAGGCTTCTTCTGGGTAAGCTCACTCCATCGTCGACTCTGTCTCTGTCACCTATGACCTAGACTAGAGTCAAGAGCAAACCCATCACAAATAAAAAAAAAGAGTTTCAGATACATTTTTATGATCATGCAAATGATAATTATGGCCAAAACCATAAATAACTGATAAATCAACCAAGTGGCTTTCTCAGTTTAGAAGAAACCTCAGTATGGTTTATATACCGGAGTTAAGTGAGCTAAGAATGTTTTTATAGCAGAATTCCGATTTTTCTTAAAAGATTTCTCCATAGAAATATAAAATACATTACATCTATGGATATCTCGATAGCTCATACCGCAATGATTTCATGTCTTTAAAGATTTAATTATTTTGGCTGCTGCTGAAGTGCAGACAATAAACGCAATACATCAACAAACTATAAATTAATTCGGGCGTAATTCATAAAATATTCCCAACCATGTGATTAGTTTAAACAATGATGTTAAGATTCTAAATTCAAATTCTCCATAACAAATTAAAAATAGTCGGATTAGTTTAATAATCATGTAATTAAAAAGCTTTTTACAAGCTTGTATTTAACTTGCTATGTATGTATGTAAGTATGTTCGGGTCAAATCTTGCAACTGAATTTTAACGCAGTTATCCTCAACCAATTAAGATAAAATTTCATTCAGGGCAATCGGTTTAGATGACAATGCACGGTAAGCATAAAAGATTGTTTAAAAAAAAATGGAAAAAAATATTATAAATAAAGCCGCAAACTACAGGTATTGGGCAAATTCGCGTCTGCCCCGGTGGGTTCCCGCATTGTCGAGGTGTGGAGGCTTAGTAGCCGTGGCTTGGTCACCCACGGTGAAGCGAAGAGGAACCCGATGACTTGCCACTCGTCAGGGCTTTTGCCGATTAACTCGATGATGTAGCGGCCAACATGTAGGTTGCGGTGCTGCTTGGTCACTGAGGCCACATCGCAACTGAAGCGGGCCGCGACGGTCACCCGGGGCTACTGACCTGACCCGTCACAGGGGAACGAAGGGTGCCATACACGGGGTCGTCTGACGCCTATGTGCTGGTTTGGTCCCTGGGGTGGTCACGGCGTACAGTGTGTTCTGGTGCGCCGGTGATGGGGGGTACTTCTCAGAGGACCGTGTTCCCGTCATAAGCGACACAGGAGGACACCGTGACGTTTTGTAGGTTGGAGTCCCACATAACTTCCCGTGGTAGTGCAGTATGCATGAGCATTACCCCAAGCAAAAAATAATAAAAGAAAAGGCATATTCGCGTCTTATTAAGATCCCTAAGTAGGTAGGAAAAATATACTTCAGCCTTACTATCCAGGAATTAGAATCTACGCACATTTATTAGTTCTGCAAACCAATATGTTTGCCAGTAACCGTTCCACAAAATATAGATTAACAAAGACTGCCAGGGGCATTCAGAAACGATTTAACGCTCACTGTGAAACACGTGTAAATGTAACAATAGTTTGTTTGTTTGTTTATGAAGATATTGCCAAGTGTCGTTTCAAAGTAAACGGTGTTGGTTCTCTTTTACACCTTTTAGTACCTATCTTTTAGTTAGGGATTAGCCCACGAAAAGCCCATTCATTGTATCCCCTATGTAACTTACATGGTGTACATAATACAGAGTATTCTATCTATATTTCTACACTTGAAAGCAAAACTAACGCGCATATGCCCTATATTGAACGTATATCGCAGATATGATAAAATAATATTTATAATAATTAATACGTTTTTGAAGTACCGTAAGATCTTGTTAGAAATACATAAAACCGAGTGTACAAAGTCGCTACATTCGACAGTTTCTAACGCTTTATCCAAAACGTCTCTTTTAAATGTCGTGTCTGTGCGATAGTTTTGCTCTCAAGTGTAGTTTATGTCTTTAAGAGGAAATACGGGCAGAGAGCGCCGACTGAATGTCCTTAGTAAAAAGTCATAATTCGAGGTTTGGCTCTCGTCTCTTTCCTCCTCCAATATTGGACCAATTTAAAAGATATTTCATAAACTGTTAAAGTAAGATATATACTATGTCCCTATGTTTTCCTTTTTCATTTATATTTGTCAAATTTGTACACTAAGCCTCTGTTGACAGCGCAATTTTGAGCATTTTTTGAGGGCTCTAGTGCTTCTAAAGATAATGTATCATCAAAAAAGAAAACATAGGGACATAGTATATATCTTTAGTTTTCAGTTTACGGAATATCTTTTAAATTGATCTAATATTGTAGGAGGAAAGAGACGAGAGCCGAACCTCGAATTATGACTTTTAACTAAGGAAATTCAGTCGGCGCTCTCTGCCCCCGTTTCCTCTTAAGTTCAATATTTTCATTCAAAATTGCTGATAGGTCGTCAGTATAAAATCCATACCTCCATATTTTAATGTAGTCACGTAATTATGAAAATTTTGTAAAATTTTGTAACTTATTTGGTGTGCAACAAAATATATTCGATCTGCATATCTATCATGATTCAATGAAGATTTAAATTTTTAGTAAGTTGTTAAACTACTTCTTAGCGGTCGGCTATATCTATTGAAATGAATAGTAGATTATTTTGTTTTATCGTCATTAAAACCCATTACGACTGCGGAGTATTAATTTTATTTGACGTCCTAATTTGTTCTGTATTTAATAAACAGTAGTGGCCTAATTAACATACTTTAAGCTATCCTATTGTATTTGTATCTGTTTTTATGTTTTGTGTACAATAAAGAATTAGAATAAGAATACTTTGTTTTAAACAACCAGTTGTCAAAATAACACTTAATTAAATAAATCTGTGTAAATATTACTGATACGTAATACGAGGCACATGCAAGGTGACGTGTAATACATAAATTAGCAGGCAAGGTTCTTGTTTTGTATTAAATACTTTATAAATAACTCTAAAATGCCGATTAAAACAAAGGGGAAAGTCTATAAAACAGCCGTTAGACCTACTATGCTGTACGGCGCTGAATGTTGGGCAGCCTTGAAGAAGCACGAACAACAGCTACACACAGCGGAGATGAAAATGCTCCGCTGGGCAGGGGGCGTGACGCGCTTGGATAAAGTGCGGAACGAATACGTACGAGGATCATTCAAGGTAGCACCAATCGCCGACAAGATCAGAGAGAGCAGACTTAGATGGTATGGGCACATCATGAGACGTGAAGATAGCCACTCCGTGAAGACATGCTCAAAATCAACACCAAGCAACGAACAAGGGGCAGACCACTAGCCTCTTGGTGGCCCACTGTCGAGAGAGACCTCAAAGAGAAACAATTGCCGCCATCGACAACCCAAGATAGACCATCCTGGCGTAGACGCACAAGGAGGCCCGACCCTTAATAAATTAAAATATAAAGTAAGAAGATACATATTATTACATCAAATTGTCATAAAAGCCCTGACCTCATCAACTGAATATACCTAACTAGCGACCCACCCCAGCTTCGCACGGGATGAATTATACACAAAAACTTTCCTCAATTATAACTCTTTTTTATATGTAAAAACTGCATCAAAATCTGTTGCGTGGTTTAGGAGGAGTTAGCGGATATACAGACAGACGCGGAAAGCGACTTAGTTTTATACGAGTACTATGTTTTATGTTTTTTTAGCTTTCATTTCTTAGCTAAAAAAGACCTTCATTATGTATGACCAACTCTGAGACAATGGGGACTCATAATTGATACAATCTAGACACCCTAATATTATAAGGTGGTAAAGTTTGTAAGTTTAGATGTACGATCTTATCTCCGAAACTAAACATCTCATTTCAAAAACTATTTCACTGACAGAAAACTTGACGGTTTACTTTTAATCCGGGCAAAATATAGGCCACGGGAGCAAACCCATGAGAAAAGCTAGTGAGGTATATTGAGAATGAGAAACACTGTTTATTTTTTCAACATTGTTTTTCAGTGACGCTCTACAAAGGTAGATTTCTTCATAAGTTCGATGTGTGATTAGTACAGCCGGATACAGTAAATAAGCTGCTATACAATATTTAACAAATTAACATACGCAAGTAAATACACTTATATTACGAATCCAATCGTTTGTTTCCCCAGAAAATCCGAGGTCGACGCACACCGTCAGTTTGTAAACGGTGAACAAAAATAACTGCTTTATATACTGACAGCTGTGTACCGCCTTCATAAGTAAATTAAAGAACATTTTCTCCCAACTATGCTTTAATTTCATCACAATCACACTAAAAACTCAGTACAAAGCGAGTCTTTAATAAAAATGTATGAAATTTCATTATTGCACAGTTTTTTTTTTTTATCGCACCAAAAGGTGCCAACCTCAGTGGTTTGGCTCTATTCAGCCAGCCGATATCAATACTTTTTTTACGTACGTATTATTCGTTTATATCCTACTTGTTCCAACCAAATTTAAAAAATGATTGCTGCTAACTCTGATTTAAAAATGAAAGAAATTTAAAAAAGTGATTTTCGACATCGCCGCGCCCATCTACTTCCCGTGATAACGACTTCATTGTAACAAATCAGCCAGGCCCATCTACCTCGTCTGATAATATTATTCAGTCCCAAGTTAAACAAACAAATATAAATTTGCCCAATAAAACTCTTAACCTTACGTTTAATAATTGCTCAAGTATAACTTTTAATTTCAATAATTAAACTTCTATTTTAACTGTTTGATATGAGTTTCTTTTATCTACTATTCCTATAGGTAATAGTTGAAAGAAAAGCAGATTATGCACCTCGCTTTAAGTAATTTATATAGCCCTCGTGCCTGTTAGATTAGAGCCCTCGCTAACGCTCGGGCTCTAAATCAGGCACTCGGTGCAATAATAAATTACTTTGTGCTCGATGCAATAATCTACTATTGTTAATTTCTATCCTCCTGGTTTCAAATGGTTTACAACAGTACAACCCATAGTGGGCCCGTTTAATTGTTATTTCGTAAAATCACAATATAAGATTTGCAGTTTGCTGATCAAAGAAGGTTCTTTAAAAAGCGACTTTTTAAGAGGTTCTCAATTCAAAAATTGAGTTAACGTTTTGATTGATTATATGTAAATTTGATTGATTTGGCTTTTTGCCACATTACACATTGTTTTGTTAATAACATTCCAAGTAGCCCTGCATTTGTTTTGAGCTGTATGGATAAAGTAATTATTCCGAGACTTTTTTGTTAATTTTATAACACGTTGTAATCTACTCGCAAAGTTTTTAAAATTGGTTTTATTTACGTCACTTCGATTCTTACGATACTTCCATAATAATTTCTGTTTACGCATGCAGCATTTTCTTATTCCTTTAGTCATCCATCGGGCTCGTGTTTGAGAATATATTTTAATTCGAATATATGGAAAACATAGATAATATAAAAAAACTTTTTTACAAAAAAATACTACCGACTTCCAAATAAGAAAACTACAAAGTGAAAAATAACTTTATTTTTGGAAGTCGGTGTCTTTCGTAGGTACCATTTTTTTTCGTTATGGACACCGACTTCCAAAAATAAAGTTATTTTTCACTTTGTAGTTTTCTTATTTGGAAGTCGGTAGTATTTTTTTGTAAAAAAGTTTTTTTATTTTTCACTTTTTAGTTGTACCTACATATTAGGCAAGTTGTTTAGTAAGTTTCCTATAACGCCAGAATAGATTACCCGAATATCATGAAACTTGAACAAAACCGATCAAATGAGAGATCTGGGGGGTGACCATAAGCTCTTAGAGCGGTATCAATTTGATATCGAGTAAGTGACAGATGTATACAAGTCAGATACATCTGTCCCTTATTCGATATCAAATTGATACCGCTCTAAGAGCTTATGGTCACCCCCCTGCTTACCCCTTAAGAGCATACTGGCGTGATGTTATGTTATGAAATGGTATAAACAATAAACAGACATGCGATTTCAGCAGTCCCGAGAGATTTGCCGTTATTTATTGAAGAGTTCTGTTGTATATCTTCGAAGTTCTTCATCAGATCTTCACCAAATTAAAATGGGACCAATTTCGGAACATACTCTTTCAAACAAAAAAAGAATTTTCAAAATCGGTCCACAATTGACGGAGCTATCGGTGAACATACACAAAAAAAAAAAAACATACAAGAAGTCGAACATAGAACCTCCTCCTTTTTCGAAAGTCGGTTAAAAATAAGGTAAATAAATCATAAAAAATGTCAAAAGCTTCCTTCTTCCTCATTATTTTCAAATACGTCACTAAATGAAATCGAATTTATGCAATTATTAAATTTCTTAATATTATCTTTACTGTAAAAAGGCAAGATGCCTTTTTACATACCAATATTTTAGAGAGCAGCTAAGTTTTACGGGACAAGTTAGTAATTGTGCCGTGTGATCTGATAAGAGAAACTCCATAGTTTTACATTTACATCCACGAATATTATTCATGAAATTATCTATGCATGCTCCACTAATAATGTTAACACAGCCACTGCTGATGTTAACACAGGATGTGCAATGTTGCTAGCTGATGTAATACTGAATGGGTGGAATATGCAGCGAATGATCCAGTTCAGAGAATGACAACAAAATCCATAATATTAGGGAAAAATATATTATGGCATATCCTTCGGCCACCTCAGGATGCAACAAAAGTTGTATCAAAAACGGAAATAAATTTTAATTTACCAACGCCACGGTGCGGCCGCAAGATATTCGCTGAAAGTCATACAGCAGCCTAATTGCGTAAGTGAATTCTGCAAAGCAAACAAGTAGACTCCTTCCCAAAAACCACTTTACGTATTAATATGCAATACGTAAAGTCGTTTTTGGGAAGGAATCGGCTTGTTTGCTTTGTAGAATTCACTTACGCAATTAGGCTGCAGGTCTACGCCCCGACCTCGGCACACCCCGACGACGAGGTAGAGGCCATGTATGAGGATATCTCTAGAGCCATACATGGTTTCTAAACTCACTTCACCGTTGTCATGGGGGACTTCAATTTGAAACTGGGCAAACGAGACGAGGATGAGCTGCAAGTGGGGCAATTTGGAGTTGGATGTCGGAACCACCGGGGTCACCTACTGGCCAGTTTTATGGAGAAGGAGGGCCTCTAAATGATGAACTCCTTCTTCAGAAAGCGTGAGCACAGGATGTGGACCTGGCAAAGCCCCGATGGTGCAACTAAAAACGAGATCGGCTTCATCTTGTCAACCAAGAAGCAAATGTTCAATGATGTCTCTGTGATCAATTCGGTGAAAACCGGGAGCGATCACCGCATGGTAAGAGGCACATTGAACATAAATGTTAAGCTTGAAAGGTCTCGACTGATGAAGTCCACCCTCCATCCAGCACAGATCCAGGTCCAAAACCCCGAGAGCTTTCAGCTCAAACTCCAGAATCGTTTCGAGTGCCTAGGGAGCTTCGTGGACGAATACAGCGATGGGTTCGTGGAAGCTATCCATACGGTCGGGTCTAAGGTTTTCAAGACCCGCCGTACAGATTGGAACAAAAAGTTTAAAGAGCTAATAAAGGAGAGGCGTGAGATGACCCTACAGTCTTCAGATGATGCGGTGAAATACCGGCATCTAAATAGAAGGATCTCAATGTCCTTGAGAAGCGGCCTCCGCCGCTTTAATACCGAAAGTATTAAAGACGCGATTGAGCGGAATAAGGGCTCCAAGGTCTTTGCAAGAGATCTGTCTATTGGGCAGAGCCAGCTCACGAAACTGAAGACCGATGATGGCAGGATCGTGTCCGCCAAACCGGAGCGTCTGAGGGAGATCGAGAGATTCTATGGGCAGTTGTACACGTCAACCAGTAAACCCGTCGCGAATCTAGCGAATGACCCTAGAACATTGACCCGACACTACACCGAAGACATTCCGGACGTCAGCCTGTATGAGATTAGGATGGCTCTGAAACAGCTTAAGGACAACAAGGCACCGGGTGATGACGGAATTACGGCCGAACTCCTGAAGGTGGGTGGAAAACCAGTACTTAAGGCCCTTCAGATGCTGTTTGATTCCGTCATGCTCGAGGGGAACAGGCATGGTGCAGGGGTGTGGTGGTGCTCTTCTTCAAGAAGGGTGACAATGCCCTACAGAAGAACTATAGGCCCATCTCACTTCTTAGTCATGTCTACAAGCTGTTTTCAACAGTCATCACGAATCGTCTCGCACGCAGGTTTGACGATTTCTAGCCTTCTGAACAAGCCGGATTCCGTAAAGGCTTCAGCACCGCAGACCACATACATACGCTGCGGCAGGTTATACAGAAGACCGAAGAGTACAACCTGCCTCTCTGTTTAGTGTTTGTGGACTACGAGAAAGCCTTCGATTCGAACGAGACTTGGGCTGTACTGCAGTCTCTCCAACGGTGCCAAATTGACTACCGGTACATCGAAGTGTTGAAGTGTTTATGCAAAAATGCCACTATGTCAGTTCGACTTCAGGATCAGACCTCGGAACCCGTCCTTCTGCAGCGAGGTGTGAGACAGGGAGACCTCATATCTCCAAATCTGTTAACCACTGCACTGGAGGATGTCTTCAAGGTTTTGGACTGGAGAGAGCTAGGCATCAACTTCAATGGCGCGTACATCACTCACCTCAGTACAATGCTCGATGATCTCAGTAGAGCTTCCGAAAGAGTGGGTCTTAGGATGAACATGGACAAAATCCATGTAACACCCACTCCTATCAAGGTCGGAGACTCTACACTCGAAGTTGTGGGCGACCATGTCTACCTGGGACAAACGATCCGATTGGGTAGGGCAAACTTCGAGAAAGAAGATTCCGATTGGGTAGGGCAAACTTCGAGAAGGTTCTGGAGTGGCGACCGCGAACCGGAAGGCGTTGGGTTGGAAGGCCTCCCACCAGGTGGACCAATGACCTGGTGAAGGTTGTGGGGATCCGCTGGTTGCGGGACGCACGGGGCCGGTCAATGTGGCGACGCTTGTGGAGGCCTATGTCCAGCAGTGGACGTCTTTCGGCTGATATGATGATTATGATGACGGTGCGGCTATCGCTGAAAAACAGGGCTGTCTCGCAAGCAAGTCCCAGCATAAGGCTGCATGTCTTCTTGGCGCGGGGCGGAGAAAAGAGGAGTGGAGCCAACCAATCGAATTGCATAAAAACTCCACTCGCGCGTCGGTGCAGAGCTTTTCGATTGGTTGGCTCCACTCTACTTTTAATAAACGGATATAAATTTTAATATGGCACTGGCGCGTCTGTCGCTAAAAAACAGTCCCAGAGTGCTGTGCGACGGCCGTTTTGCGCGGGTGTGACGCATACTTTCCCTACTTTCATATTTAAGTTCTTCCTTTTCGTTTTATGGTATGCGTCATACCTGGCGCTAATAAACTCATTATTTATTTCTTTTCTAATTTATCAGACATCAACTTTCGGCAATATTGCGTCGATTTATTGACCGTAATTTTGTAAAGCCACCTTCACCCACAACTATCCGCGACGCTCTCACCTGCGTGTTCCGCGTGAACCCGTAGCCGAGGAACCTCTCATCATGAGCCGGCACGGTGTCTGCAGCCACGTAGAAGGGCTCGTACAGCAGCTCGAAGTTTGTCACGTTATGGCTGATGTGCGTCTGTGCAGACTCGTTGCCGCCGCTCGCTTCCCATCTGGAATATTTACTGCGATGCAGAAGTTGTCTGCAGTCTGGATTCTTAAGGGATCTCACATGCAATTAACTGTCGTGCAGTCAAACTTTCTTTCTTTCTAAGTGCTAGCTTCAACATTGCGACAAGTCGCAGTCTTGGCTGCGTAGTGCAAGATCTTTAAGACTTATTTAGGGAATCCCTCTCGGAGAAATATGACTTAAATATCACAAACTGTTTTACTGCTTAGAAAGGCAGGCGTGTGACTTAAAGTACGCTTGTGAGTGGATACTTTTTTCTTTTAACTCGTAGTTCTACTCCAAATAACATAATTAAATACTTTCTAATCTTTTCTTAATTTGCATTGTCAACTTACCGAGAAAAGTTCGAAGCGTATTGATTGTAAATGAACACTTTCCTATGGAATGGTATCGCTAGTTTACTCCTCGAGAGCCGCACCAGCTCCGACTTGTTCGTCGGGAACTTGGCCACTCTGCGGTCCAGCTCATACGTAGGCACCACGTATGCACACAGCGGACACTTGGGCGTCGTCGCCAGAAACTTGTCTAAAGCTACCGCCATTCCTCTAGAAGGTACTATATCAACATCCACTAAGAAAACAAAAGGTGTGTGGCAATTCTTCCGAGCTAAATTCCTCATGTGATTCTGAGGGTAGGGGTGCCGCGCCCTCCACGCGACCGTTTCCGCGCGGCGCTCCCCCGGTGGCAGCGGCTGAGCCTCGCAGTCCCGCGCCCACGCCGGCATCGCACCGTGTAACCCTGGTCTGTCCGACGGCATAGTTACATGTAAAGCTAGTCTTGAATATATTTCTGGTTGGCATCTAAACAGCCAAGTAGTGAATGCTCTTAACAGTCTCAATTCGTCTCCGGCCACGAAGACGGCTACCGAAATGGGTCCCGTCCAGTGGGCCGCTATCCTCAGCAGCTCGTGGAGGCGCTCAATGGAGCTCTGCGTGGCAAGGCACACGCGGCTGTTAGCGGACACTTCGGCGAACATGTCTCCCACGGCCGCGTAATCGAACAGTCTGTAGGCGCGGCTGCCGTCCCACCGGCCGAGCCGCAGGTCCAGGCGGGAGATGGGGTCGTCATCTATGGCGGAGCCGGCCAGCGTGCCGCCGAGGCAGGGCTCGCAGGTGGGCGGGTCGGAGGGCGGGGGGGTGGCGTGCAGTGGGCAGGAGGCGGGGTGCAGCAGCCACAGGTTTGCGACCGCGTTGTAGGCCACCAGCGCCACCGCCGCGAACATCACCACGCTCCATTGGAACCGCCAGCTCCGCTGTTACGAACAGGCCATTAGTAAGTATCAGACAAAAAAATTCAAAGCTGACAAAAATATACGTACTGCAGAGTAGAGGCTTTGGCCGGACAAGCACTGATGTAAATTTATAATCATAATAGGTATTACAAATCGGTAATCTAGATGTCTATCACACAAGTCAGAATGGGGACGAAATGCACTGTCAACATCACTGACTGAAATTTTGGCTGTGCTGCTAACAGGCACATGTCTTAGTATTAAAGTGACCAAATATAAAAAATGCAATTTGTGGGCAATGACCAAAAAAGTCTTAAAAAAAAGAATACTAAAGTGACCGATGTATAAACTGTTCCTTTCTTACTCTAATTCGGGATTTTTTCGCCAATGGGTTTTAGTATAAAAAAAGGTTTAGTATCTTGTATACGTTTTAAGATCAGTTTATAGCCAAGAAGTTACAGGAACTTTGAATTAGGTCACTTTAATACTAAGGGTGCGACATCACACATAATTTTGAGTTTAGCTTGCCTATGGAAATTTCAATAAACAAGGAATGATGAGCAGATTTATCTGAAAACTGGCCGGTGTCTGTAAAGTCTGTATACAAACAGAGACCGGCAGGCCAGTATTACACATATCTCAATACTCCGGCCGTTTCCGAGATTCAGATTATATATATATATACAAGAATTGCTCGTTTAAAGGTATTTGATGAAGAAAAATAAATCGTTTGAACGGCACCCGCAAAAAAGTCGCTAAAGGAAGTAGTGAGACACTTCTCCTTCTCCCCTCCCGTCGCGTCGATGTGATATTTTTTAAAGTGTACCGTATAAATTCGAAGACATGTGACATCCAACCAGCACTGGGCCCGCGTGGTAGATTGGGCCCATTCCCTCTCACAGTACGGCGTACGCACAACGGACCAAATGGGGGTCTAAGTGCAGAAAAGGAGGTTCATCTATCCTAAGTGTACCATACCTCGAGATTTTGATGGTCAACCGAAAACTTATTTAAAATATGATGTGGGTTACGGTACTACCCACAAGACCCCGGGACATTTTTTAAAATTCTTATTGATAGGATCGCGTTTGTTCACTGCATCTCAATGTACGCACATGCACCCCACAAGACTGCACGACTTAATAAGTCGTCTTAACCGGCCACTCTATAAGCTCAATATTTTGTGGCGTTACATTGCGCACTACCGTTCAGACCAAAAATAGGAGTAAACGACTCCTCCCGGCAATACACTGTTATTGTCGTTACTTCTTATTTTGATGAACAAAATACGTAGACTATATTGGTATAGGTTACGTCCTCCGAAACAAAACATATCTTAAACCATTTTGTATTCTATCTACTTATTACAACATAGTTAATTTTGATTTTATCGCTCTGATAATCAGAAATCTGATAAGCACTGCACCAAAGAGCATCTTATTATCTGCACTGACGCATGTCATTATGTAATTTATCTAAATAGGTTTATGTGGTTATTGCTTGTGTTTCAAACTCTTTCGAGATTTTATAAAGTTGGAAACGGTTATGGAAAACCTGAACTGAACATGGTCCGGGGCGGCAACATACGAAACTCATGGCATTTTCTTGAGAAAAGTACTCAACATTCAAAAGTATAAGTTCATTTGACCATTTGAAATTTTCGAGCTCACTTCAGTCGCTCTTAGCGATCATTAGGTTTACGCATAAATGTGCGTCAGTTGACAAAGTAACTTCTATAACTGTATGAGAACTGCATCGAGGTTTAGCAGAAAAAGAAGCTACATCACGGGTGCTTCTCCTAGAATATATTTCGATTTTGAGCGTCCGTACCCTGACTACCCAGATTGCCCAATGCCCATGTTTTGAGACCTCTACGGGGAAACCGAAAGTTTTGTGTGTGCAGTATAGTTATGCACCAAATTGCGCTAAACCATGATTAAGATAAAAAAAAAGAATAACCCGGCAGGCTTATTACGTATTAAACAGCAATCAGCAATAATTGCGCAGCGATCGCGCAGTCATCGCGCGGTCGATCGCTATATGTCATAAACATCGGGATTACATAACCAATTCTTTGCTGATCGTTCGCTCTTGTCAAATGCAATATTTTTTTTAAAAAGCCGCCAAAGACCTTCTGTACTTAGCAATTTGGGAGCGGTTGGTAATCGACCAACAACAAGAGAAATAATAATGACAATGTGACAGCGACAACGCATAGTCGCGATTATGGTCGCGATTATGGTGAGCAAAGGCTCACCATAATCACGATCACTATACATTCAAATGAATATTTTAGTTAATTAATTGTTTCGTAGCGGCAGCACTGCGATTGCTACGGTGTGGCTATCGCTGAAACATTCGAATTCGCGATTGAAGAGCAATGATTGCGCAATAATTGCCATCGTTTTGCTCATGCAAGACACGTAGAAGCCTGCGGGGCGGGGCCAGCGATTCATAAATAAAATAAAACCTTGATAATTACCACTTTATCTCTTCTTGCTTTGCCCATTTGTCTTCCTTTCAGGTTCTCATGGATGCACTGGGCCGTTAGTCAGTCATCATCTGGACAACATCAACATTTTATTCCTTTTCTTCAATACTTCGGCGATCTAGCGAGTGGACAAAAACATTTTTCATGATTACTTTCAAACAATTCGAAGACCTTTCAGTGATATCCTACTTGTAGTTCTAACCTATGAAATTAGAGTTATTTGTCGATTTTATATAGATCTGTTACACAAAGATACATTGAGACAACGAAAATAAATAACAATAGAATGAACAAAACACACTGATCAGCTATCAATCGAAATCGACAAATAATTGGTTTCTCTTCAATGATTTTGCTTTTATGTCTCATTTTGAAAGCATTTGTAAAGGTATCGTAAATAGGCCGCGGTAATAACAGTGTGTAACAAAAACTATTTTATGAATAATATCTAATATAAATTTTATAACTATAATCTTTTTAAACAATACTTTACAAAAAATATACATTATAACTTCACGCCTGTGTTCCTCGACGGGTTAAGTAGAGGTGCAATATAAAAATATTTGAAAAGTTAATTCTTAAGCAGTTACTCAGACATTTTAACTTACATAGCCTCCTTCACAATGACCAATATGGGTTTGCGAAGGGTCGCTCGACTACAGATGCGGGTGTTGCTTTGTTGAAACACATATTTGACGCATGGGAGAAGTCGCGAAACGCAATTGGTGTTTTCTGCGATCTTTCTAAAGCCTTCGATTGCGTTCACCATGATACGCTTTTGCGTAAACTACGTCATTACGGTGTTCAAAACGAAGCCCTAAATGTAATTGAGTCATATTTACTTAATAGATACCAATGCGTAGACGTTAATGGCGCTAAATCTTCCAGGTAACCTGTTGAGCTGGGTGTTCCTCAAGGCTCAATACTGGGTCCGTTTTTATTCCTGGTTTATATTAACGATCTGCCATTCTATTTAAAGGATATTTGCGACGTTGTACTGTTTGCAGATGATACTTCTCTGATCTTTAAAGTAGATAGGAATAGACAAGTTTTTGATGACGTGAATAACGCACTATCAATGGTCACAGATTGGTTCACAACAAATAATCTTGTTCTTAATGCCAAGAAGACTAAATGCATAAAGTTCGCTTTGCCCAATGTTAGAAATCTGGGTCCCAACATTGTGCTCGGCAATGAGAAGCTCGAAACTGTTGATTCAGCTGTGTTTCTGGGTATAACAGTAGACTCAAAAATTCAATGGGGGCCACATATATCAAGCCTAGCGGGTAGGCTTAGCTCGGCCGCCTACGCCGTCAGAAAGGTAAGACAATACACTGACGTTGATACAGCAAGGTTGGTCTACTTTAGTTATTTTCACAGTATCATGTCCTACGGTATTCTACTGTGGGGCAGAGGCGCTGATATTCAAAATATATTTGTGCTTCAAAAACGAGCTGTTCGTACCATTTACCGATTAGGTGCGCGTGTTTCTCTAAGAGATTTTTTTAAAGAGATTGGTATTCTCACAGCGGCTTCACAGTACATATTCGCCAACATTTTATATATTAGGCAGAACATTCATTTGTACAGTAACAATAGTGATATTCACAACTTTAACACCAGAAATAAGGACAAATTACGAGCTCCCTTTAATCGACTTCATAAGGTGCATAGTTCATTCGTTGGGGTTGGTATAACTTTTTACAACAAGTTACCGTCTTCTTTTCTAGATTTGCTATTTAACGCATTTAAAGCAAAAGTAAAAGCTAATCTCTGTTCTAAGGCATACTATTCTATTAATGATTATTTAGATGATAAGCATAGTTGGTCGCTGTGTTGAACTCAAGACAATGTTCGTGTTCTTTTACCAAAATTAGCTTGCTGTCAGGTTAAATATTATTATTTTTTAATTTCGTTTTTATGTGTATTTTTAAAATTTTGTTTTTTGGTAAGACTGTCATAGGTATCGTTTACTGTTATTGTCGGAGGTGATGAAGATTGCTACTATCTTTGCATTATATAGAGTCAATCATAAGGTTTATTATGCTCTGTGCCAGTCAGTTCTTGGGTACTGCTTAACTGCGTGGGGTGGTGCAGCCAAAACTAGCGTTCTGAGAGTGGAAAGAGCACAAAGAGCCATTCTCAAAGTCATGACTAAAAAACCTTACAGGTACCCGACCACAGAGTTGTACTCTGACTGTAAAGTTCTGACGGTACGGCAACTCTATGTGCTCCGATCACTTCTAAGAATACATCTCTGCCTCCGCCAAACCCAAATAAGCGAGTAAATCTTCTTCCAAGAATCCAACACAAAACTACCTTCGCAACACACCAGTTCTACACACTAAGTACACACATATACCAAAAAATTAACTCACAAATAAATATTATAAATCTAAACGTACACAAACTTAAAGCCGTAGTAACAGGGTGGCTATTACAAAAGGACTATGCCTACACAGAGTCTTTACTCACATACATTGTCTAATAACATAAGTACTCATTCTCTAACACATACTAACAACTAAAGGACACACACGCCTATATTCCCTAACCATCAGCTCATACTCGCACTACACTTCATCTATCACACACATACGCACACAAACACACGCACACACACACACATACACACATTCACGCTCACACACAATGTACTCACCTCCTATCACATACACATATACACACTTCACTATCACACTTCACACAATAAAATCTACAACACAAATCCTAATTTACTTGTACCGTCCACCTATTGTAATAAATTATGTTTAAGGAACTGCTCGGCCGAACACTGTCTCTTAAAATACAGGTGATCCTAGTTTAAGAGGCAGGGTTATATAAATTATTGTACTGATTTTGCAACATTTGTATTGTTATATGTGTCGCATCAAGGCTGGCCGATAGATGTAAACCATCGGGAAGTCAGGATGTATTCCCTTAGGTTAAGACATCGTGTGTGGGCAGGTCGGTGGATATAATCGTGCAAATGAAATCACATAAGTTATTCGATACACTGTGTATTTTCAAATAAGACTCAAGTTACATTATTGCTTACTAATATTACGGATCGACACTGATTCTACGACGTCTTAGCTCTACGGCTGTCAGTACTCGACTGCTCTATACTGCTGTCCCCACTACGCAAGCGCTTATAAAAGCGCGCCAATGCGTAGTTGCTCTTGATTGCCGCTAGGGGCGTGCTTGTGATTTGACTTAACGTCCGTACTATTGACTAAACCCGACACGGCCATCCTGCGAGACAGGCGTCCTCGTCTGTTTCTCATTGTCAGGTTCTAACAGTGTATCGAATCATGTGGAAATCCTCAATGGATGTCCTCAGCCCTTGGGGAAAGCCGAGGGGTCTGTCAGACTCCTACTGACTAAAACCACATGGTGTTCTCTAGGCCGTAATTCTTCTTGAGAGGCGAGCGTGGAACACACACGTCGCCTTCTCGGGCCTCTCTCAGGTGACAGATCCCCAAATCTATCACCCGCAGGCATCATCTTCTTGTCCTTGCTCCATGTCATCTCATGGTCACCTCGTGTTACACCACACGTCGTATCAGTCCACTCCATCCTGGCAATCTCCCATCATACGAGGGATGTTTTTCTGAAAAATACAAAATTTTCAAACAGTATCTGCTCGTCCAATCCTGACTCATACACTAGAGTGAGGAAACATTTTGAAACAATCAAACATGATGATTTAAATCTCTCTGTTCACTATTGCAAGGAACGAGTAATTCTATTTCCAATTTAAAGAAAATAACAACCTCATCGATTTGGTACCTAAAAGCACCCAATCTTCGTGATTACAAAGTTCAGGTACCACTGATAAGTCATAAATCTCAAATTAAATCAAACAAAAGAAACAATATACCATGTTTCTTATTCACGATTTTTAACCATCACACAGCTCTACTAGCTATCTCATAGCTTTCTTAGCTATCTCAATTGCTCTACTCGCACATCTCCACGATGTTGAGACAACTCGACTCTCTGAACTTAGACCTTGTTCACACAGAGATTTAGTACTTACTACTTTATCTACAATCTCATTTGGTACTCGAGCTCTGTGTGTCTTACCAACACGATCTACGCATAGTAATCAAAATTTGAAAACCAAAACTATTTCAATTTTCGTAACGAGGGCTTGACGATTCGAACGTCATTAACATTAACATGATCTCTTCACACGCGTGACTGCGAGTTTACTTTCCTTCATGACTCAATAGGAACTTTCTGTAAGGTTCCTAACACAAACGTGACTTTTCACACCGGCCATAGTGTCACACATACTTCCAGTTGCCATACAGGCCTATAGTTGCCATAAAGGACTACAGTTGTCATACAGGCCTATAGTTTCTATAAAGACCTTCACTTGCCATACAGGCCAACAGTTGCCACACAGGCCAACAGTTGCCACACAGGCCAACAGTTGCCACACAGGCCAACAGTTGCCACTTAGGCTTACAGTCGCCACCTAGGCTCACAGCTGCCACACAACGCTCGGCTACTCCTGACCGAACTAGATTATTGGGTTCGTGAAAATAGGGAAATTTTAGAACCCTACTCTTTAACTAAATCATTACCCTGGGCCATGTACCACTGTCGTTCCAAACAATCTTTAAAACTCTACTGCAGCAACAACTGCCAAGCTTATAGAAACCCTCGAGTAAAACCTCCAACGCCATGGCTCTCTAGCCGACCAGCAATTATATTGCTCTCACAACGGTCTCTCGGTCTCTCTCTAGACCCCGACCTCCACCAGAATCCACTGGTACGGTCAAACATAATACGTTCGATAGACTGAATTACTCGACACCTTAAGCTTGCTCATTATCATCAAAATCCTTTTGACATCAACATCGACTGGTACATAACCCGCTGGCATCTGCCCTAACCTACCTTGTGCATACTTGTAGGTTCTAAGCGTAAAGCTTTCGGTGTGTAACGATCACCGTCCTGTCATAATCACTTATCGTGTACCTAATACAGGGCCTATTTAGTTTTAGAGCTAGAACCTCCCACAAAACACTATTCATTAGAAAAAGGTCCGACGATCAACAAGTTCAACAACTAAACAAAGTAATTGTAACAATGCTGTTACTCTTTACCATAATTCTTGCAATGCATACTCAACTCAAACCTCTTCGTAAACCCATCGCCACATGTTACTCATGAGGTGCGGTCCGGAGAATCGAATATGAGTAGACATGTCAATCATATTTGGTCTCACTACCAAATTCATCAACTATGACATCCAATTCCCGAGGAACTTGCTGATCCGGGATCCTTCTCACAAGATTTACGCTTTCTACTCAAAGATCTCGGAATATACCGACTGTTCATATCAGGGGAACAATTAAGCCCGATATTATTTGCGTCTTAATAGCTCGTGTGAAGGAGCTTTACAAATTAATTCGGATCAATATTCTCAAAATCTCATCATTAACAGTAACCCTTTACTATCGTTGTCTAACTCAGTCTTTATGTAATGAAAATGATCGCGAGATCCACTGCTATCATAATATTACTTTGAAAGTAAGCAAGTGAATTCAGATCTGAACACGGTGGTTGTAAACCGTTACGCAACATAAGATCTGTTCCGAATACACGCAAATGACCAGTACCGTTACTAACTCGTTACAATTGCCTTCGCCCAACGACTTTACTAACTCGCTTTGCCACTGAAAATGACTAGTTGTTAAGTCACTTTGGAAAGATCATCTTCTTCATCATCTGCCTAGCCTTTTCCCAACTATATTGAGGTTGGCTTCCAGTCTCACCGGATTCAGCTAAGTGCCAGTGTTTTACATGGAGCGACTGCCTATCTGACCTCCACAACCCAGTAACTGGGTAACACGGTACCCCTTGGCAAGACTGCTGTCAGATCTCAAGCTTCTGACTACCCGTAACGACTGTCAAAGATCTTTAAATGACAGCCGGGACCAACGGCTTAACGTGCTTTCCGAGGCACGGAGAAAACTCGGTATGTTGAAATGGTCACCCATCCACGGACCGACCTCGTCAAGCGTTGCTTAGCCTTGATGATCGACCCGTGCGGCTGTTATTATTTAGCCACGAGCTCATCTTCTTATGGGATATTTAATCCTAAAGTACGTACTGAATCAAATGTTGAAACTATTCCGCCAATAGGAAACTCATTAACTACTTGCTTTTTAGTAAGTGTGTCTTAATTAGCTAGTGATAGTGCTAGATATAACCACGAACAACTCTGTGGTCAAACATGAACACTTAAATTTTGAAATAGCATCTCTTCACTAGAGAACATTCGACCTCACTATCGAAATAAAATAGAAGCGACTCACCGAGTATTTCATTCCAAACTTGCGCGCACATGACTTCACAGCTGTGGTCGTAATGTTGCGCAACCACATGCGAACTGCTAGCCTGCCGTTCCTCTTAACCTCTCAGATGTTGACAGTCGACCTTCGCATTCAGCATTTGAACCGCTAGCCTGCAGCAGATGCTCCACTTCGACGTAATATGGTATCTGAAACGTGAAAAACATTACGAGAGTATATGTTCACAGTTATCTTAACTATACACAGCTTTGATGGAAATTAACCAGTGCAGCGGTGTAGTAAACTAAACCGACACAGCTAAATGGGCTATTGTGGACATGAACCACACATTACAGTGTCTCATGTGCCCAGGTAGGTAGATATATGGGCTTTATAGAATGTAATGAATGCCATAGCATTTTAAGTCTCAAATTTCTAGGCCTGGCAGGGTTTACCACCTTTTAGACAGTCTGGCCCTCCGACGACCACAAAAGAAGAATACCATGCTTCTTCTCTAACTTAGTTAATTCTCACTACATAAAACTATCACACTACAAAAGTAATCAAAATATTTCATTTGGAATTATCATAATTTTCAGACTGAAATGTAAGGTAGGTACGTCACTGTCAGCATATCGTTCTAAACTCCAAACAATAATAGTCGGAAAAGGCCAGTCAAGGGTTATGGCCAGTGATAGTAGAATAATATTCGACCAGCGATAACCAACATGAGATTATGGACCTGACATGGGCCATACCGTAAACAAAACCAGAATTTTGAATAAGGAACACACTTTTCCATAGTCAACAAAATGAAAACGACTCACCAGATTGGCATAAAGATCCGTGTGTATGGATCTTCCCACTCGTCCACACGCTCCTCCTTGACCTGTCCAGCTCCTTGGTTGTTGCTAGCCTCCTTGCTGCTCCGTTACGGACTGGTTTTTTCATTATTTTGTTTTCGAAGGTAGTCGCAACTGACAACGCGATTATTTTTTTTTGCAAGAATGTAACCGACATTTTCACTAGCTTTGTTTTTACGTGTGATCTCATTAGCACGACCGAATCCCAATTCTGATGTCGCATCAAGGCTGGCCGATAGATGTAAACCATCGGGAAGTCAGGATGTATTCCCTTAGGTTAAGACATCGTGTGTGGGCAGGTCGGTGGATATAATCGTGCAAATGAAATCACATAAGTTATTCGATACACTGTGTATTTTCAAATAAGACTCAAGTTACATTATTGCTTACTAATATTACGGATCGACACTGATTCTACGACGTCTTAGCTCTACGGCTGTCAGTACTCGACTGCTCTATACTGCTGTCCCCACTACGCAAGCGCTTATAAAAGCGCGCCAATGCGTAGTTGCTCTTGATTGCCGCTAGGGGCGTGCTTGTGATTTGACTTAACGTCCGTACTATTGACTAAACCCGACATATGTATATCTGTAGCTTCTGTTGGTTAATAAACAATTTTATTATTTTATTATTCATCATCATCTGCCTAGCCTTTTCCCAACTATATTGGGGTCGGCTTCCATTCTTACCGGATTCAGCTAAGTACCAGTGTTTTACATGGAGCGACTGCCTATCTGACCTCCACAACCCAGTAACTGGGTAACACGGTACCCCTTGGCAAGACTGGTGTCAGATCTCAAGCTTCTGACTACCCGTAACGACTGTCAAAGATCTTCAAATAACAGCCGGGACCAACGGCTTAACGTGCTTTCCGAGGCACGGAGGAAACTCGGTATGTTGAAATGGTCACCCATCCACGGACCGACCTCGTCAAGCGTTGCTTATCCTTGATGATCGACCCGTGCGGCTGTTATTATATAGCCACGAGCTCCTTATTATATTATTATTATTATATTATAATCTTTCTAGTATTATATAGCAGCATAGCCAGCATTGTGTGAGTACCATGTACTTCAGAGCTATCATTGTCTAGATACCTACGTCTTCTATTGACTTGAATGACTCCGGTGGTTGAGAGTATGTCATGCTCACTCAAATGTCTCGCCGATGGTGGCTCGTGTGTCGGATCATTTAGCTCCCTTCAAAATGGTTGAGCTGAATGGTGCTGATACATGTGTCATGTTCGTGAACGGGCGCTGTCGGTTGGGACTGGTCATCTCTTAGCTGCCATGGTTTATTTTAATTGATTCTAATTTTATTTCTGAATTGTCTTTTTATATTTACTATGGACACTTTTAACTTTCTACATCGTTCTCACATAATGTGTAATCTCAACATGAATGATGTAACAAATGATTTGTAATAATTACCTAATTGAAAAAGAGTGTCCATGGAGTTTCTTGCCCGTTCTTCTCCATAGAGATCTACGCCTTGGAATGGGCATCTACGGTACTTTCACAGTTATTATGTCTTGTGACTGGGACTGTAGCACCATAATTTTGTAATATATTATTTTGTCTTTTGACAATTCAAAAGTGCCTGTAACTGGCCTACTTGAAATAAAGTGCTTTGACTTTGACTTTGACTTTGACTTTGCATGTAGCGGTACCAACGTTGCCGCTTACGAACTAATGACGTGACGTCACACATCGCGCAAGCAAAGTTTTCGGCGCGATTTGAACACATACAACAGTTCGACAACAACCGTTGGGCAGTTGCCCGGACCAAACACAACACCCGTCTGGTCGGAGGATCCTCCCTTTTCTATAGAGGTTTGTGGGACTTTACACCCTGATTCCCCCTGCTCCAAATGCACCTATAGCACCCACGTTTAGCCAGTTTTGTTTAAGTCCCATGGGAGCGAGCCTGTTGCCAGCAACCGGGCTCAAGTCCAGACTCCGGGCTGATTTCCATCTTTACCATAAGAGCACATAGGGTACGTACCCGAGGCCCCGGTTCATTAAGGGGCCTCCAAATTTCCTATTATAAAAATAACTAAGTAAAAAAAGTTTTTTTTTTAATCTTTGCCCCACACTAGGAATTTCTTCCGTTGAATGAAATTTCGTGCGTTTACAGACATATAAACTCACATACACAACACCCAGAGCCGGAACAACTATCTGTAGGTCATACAAATATTTGTTACGTGCGGGAAACGAACCCGCGACACGCAGCGCAGCATTCAATGGGAACTAATCTTCTCGAAAACTCGTGTCGAATAGAATTTTTCAGAATGTTCGAGTCGAACTTGATTGGAAGTTTCTCGTCGCTTCGGGAACAACGGGTTCGAAAGTAGATTGTTCTGGAAGATTCTTGAAGTATCTAGAACAGTATGGAACCTTCTAGAAACATCCGTTCTTCCGTGCTATAGAGAGCGGTCGGGTTCGTCGTGAGTCAGTTTCGATTGAGAAGCGATACAGAGCGATCGATAAAGGAAAATAATGCGAAGTAATACTTAGAATTGTTTAAGAAGTGTTTTTGTAATAAAGTGTGATTAATTAATGTCTGCTGTTTAAATACCATGTACCGTATACTTCAAAACTAGAGGTCTCGCGCCATTACTATTTTCCGTAGAAAAAGAAAGTAGAAAGCACTAAGTACAATAATTTGACTACTGGGCTTCACTACCTGTGGCAGCTTTTCATCTTTCCGGGGCCCTTTTCCCTTGTACCCAGGGGCCCCGCTTGGACAAGGACGGCCCTGGGGCTGCTACTGAGAAATTCCATATGTAAAACCCTATAACACTGCCCGACCCGACCGAATCGAATCCAGGACGTAATGCTCAGCAGTTACGCTTTGCGCCAAAAATATACATTTTCCCAACCATACTTTGACGATGGATACGACTCGTACAGGGCAGCTATTAGTCTGTTACCAGATAAATCGTTTACCGCTCGTGGTGGTGGCAGTTTTCCAAACCAGACCTGTCTTCTGGCTATAGAAAGCAAGTTGTAGATAAGTAAATTAATACGACAAGCGATTTTCCACCTTCTGTATACGAGCAGCCGCAAACAGGCCCAGAAGGATGGCGTGAAGATTTAGACTTGTGTCTATAGATTTGGGCTCAGATGGCTCATTCTTTTTTATTTCTCCACACTAGGAATTTCTTCTGTATCATGGGTGCATTTACAAACATACAAACTCACATACACAAACAACCAGACCGGATCAACTATCTGTAGGCCATACAAATATTTGTTCCGTGCGGGAATCAAAACCGCGACACGCAGCGCAGCAGCCGATCGCTCAACCACTTTTTCTTTTTAACAAGCTTTTTTTTTTTTTTTTTATTATTCGCTTGGTATGTATGTATCTATGTATCTATGTATCAATGTAACAATGTCTCAATGTAACGGAATCTTTGAACGTGATTTTCACCCACTTCAAAACGTTGGATTGATTTGAAACTTTGCACACTTATCAAGGACCGATTACAATGCAATAATTTAAACAGTTTGTCCCATTATCCTTACCATTAAAGCGTGTTTTTTAGTTTTTAGAACTACAATTTTTACAAAACATTTCAGTATATTATAAGTGTGTGTTGGTGATTTCGAGCGTGTGGCACTCGTATGCTGCAGCTAAAAATCAGCGTCAGGTGGTATACCCATTTGGCATTATACTGAGCTGAGGCCTTTTTGGCATTAATAGTTTTAATTATTTATTTATTTTGTTTAATATTAAGATGTTTTTGTTTTTAATGCCAATTAACACATTTTTCTTTCTTTCTTCCACTGCGCTAACCGTTTCGTCGATAGAGAAACATAATACGAGTAGAGCAAGAAAATAGTCATAAAATAATGATGGTCACTGGTGTAACGTTGACCTCGATTAGAGCTAGCGGATGTCTAAAGAAGTATAAAATAACACCCACAGAAGGTAGACCCTAGTCTGTAGACAGTTTTATGGAGGTATGCGGAACAGGGCGTAAAGTCCTGCAAACTACCTTGAAAAGGGAGGATCCTTTGACGAGATGGGTGTCGTGTTTGGTCCGGGCAACTTCCCGACGCCTGCTGTCGAACTGTTGTAATGTTCAAATCATGCAAAAAAACTCTGCTTGCTCGATGCAGAATTTTTTGATTTTAGCACTTATGTGGGTTCATAGATGTCGCTACAAATTCAACAACGCGTCAAACTTGGGGTCCTATTAAATTAAACCATAAACAAACACCTGTTGGCAATGAGCACTGGTGCAAATCATATTTGAACCCACGACCAAAATAACGCCAGCTCATCGCCACTGCACCACACTACCACCACCACCACCACTACTTGATGCTTGATTACAAATCTTTACTAAGTATGAAATTAAAAGAAGTAGGTATGCGCAAAATCTGTGCGAACCTCCAATAGCCAGCAGACTTTTACCCTACTCAGTATGAGTTTGACATAATTGATGGAGGATACGGACGGGGAGCTTTGGATTTCGGCTTTCGATATTTAAAAGTCTGCCATAGGGCAAGCCCACAATTTCTTCGTTCATCATCATCATCATTTCAGCCAAAAGACGTCCACTGCTGGACAAAGGCCTCCCCCAGGCGTCGCCACATTGACCAATGCCGTGCGTCTCGCATCCAGCGCCTTCCCGCAACCTTAACCAGGTCATCGGTCCACCTAGTAGGAGGCCTTACAACGTATCGTCTTCCGGTTCGCGGTCGCCACTCCAGAACTTTTCGGCCCCATCGGCCATCCGTTCTACGAGCAATGTGCCCTGCTCACTGCCACTTAAGTTTGGCAATTCTTCGGGCTATGTCGGTAACCCTGGTTCTCTTGCGGATCTCCACATTTCTGATTCGATCACGCAAGGAAACTCTGAGCATAGCCCTCTCCATTGCCCTTTGAGTGACTGTAAGCTTTCTGATAAGGCCCATTGTAAGCGAGCACGTCTCAGAGCCATATGTCATCACTGGCAACACACACTGGTCTCCGACCTTCATAGGAGTGGGTGTAACATGGGCATTCACCATGACCTTGGTTTTGTCCATATTCATTTTAAGACCCACTCTTTCGGAAGCTCTACTGAGGTCATCGAGCATTTTACTGAGGCGACATAGTGGTCATGGCTGAGACCATGGAGGTCTCAGCCATGACCACTATGTCGTCGGCAAACCGAAGGTGAGTGATGTATTCGCCATTAACGTTGATGCCAAGCCCTCTCCAATCCAGAACCTTGAAGACATCCTCCAGCGCAGCAGTGAACAGTTTCGGAGAAATGACGTCTCCCTGTCTCACGCCCCACCGGAGAAGGATTGGTTTCGAGTTCTGATCCTGAAGACGGACTGACATGGTTGCGTTTTTGTACAAACACTTCAACACCTCAATGTACCGTTAGTCGATTTGGCACCGTTGTAGAGACCCCAGTACAGCCCAAGTCTCGATCGAATCGAAGGCTTTCTCATAGTCCACAAACGCTAAACAGAGAGGCAGGTTATACTCTTTGGTCTTCTGTATAACCTGCCGCAGCGTATATGTATGTGGTCTACGGTGCTAAAGCCTTTTCGGAATCCGGCTTGTTCGGGAGGCTGGAAATCGTCAAACCTGCGCGCGAGACGATTCGTGATGACTCTTGAAAACAACTTGTTGACATGGCTAAGAAGTGAGATGGGCCTATAGTTCTTCAGCCGGACATTGTCGCTCTTCTTGAAGAAGAGTACCACCACACCACACTGTGGCGTTTTACCCTCGAGTATGACGGAATCTAACAGCTTCTGAAGGGCCTTCAGACCGGTTTTCCACCCGCCTTCAGGAGTTCAGCCATGATTCCGTCATCACCCAGCGCCTTGTTTTTTAAAGCTGTTTCAGAGCCATCCTAATCTCGTACAGGCTGACGTCCGGAATATCTTCGGTATAGTGTCGGGTTAATCTAGGTCTTGGGTCGTTTGCTAGATTCGCGACGGGTTTACTGGTTGACGTGTACAACTGCCCATAGAATGTCTCGATCTCCCTCAGAAGCTCCGGTTTGGCGGATACGATCCTGCCCTCGTCGGTCTTCAGTTTCGTGAGCTGGCTCTGCCCAATAGCCAGATCTCTTGAAAAAACCTTGGATCCTTTATTTCGCTCAATCGCGTCTTTAATACGCTCGGTATTAAAGCGGCGAAGGTCTCTTTTCAAGGATTTAGAGATCTGTCTATTGAGCTGCCGGTAATTGCACGCCTCACCTGAAGACTGCAGGATCATCTCACGCCTCTCCTTCATAAGCTTGAGGGTAGGATCAGAGAGCTTTTTGTTTCTATCTGTACGGCGGGTCTTGAAAAACTTAGACCCGACCGTATGGACAGCTTCCACGAACCCGTCGCTGTATTCGTCCACGGAGCTCCCTAGACACTCGAAACGATTCTGGAGTTCGAGCTGAAAGCTCTCGGGGTTTTGAACCTGGATATGTGCTGGACGGAACGTGGACTTCATCAGTCGAGACCTTTCAAGCTTAATATTAATGTTCAATGTGCCTCTTACCATGCGTTGACATCAACCCTCAACTTCGGTCCATTCATTGAGGCTAAAGCTCAGTTAGCTGCAAAAAAGTTGGGGATTCTTGCTAAGGTGAGACGGTACTTCACGCCTGAACAGCTGCTCAACTTGTATAAAGCGCAAGTTCGGTCATGCATGGAGTACTGCTCTCACCTCTGGGATGGATCTGCCAAATACCAGCTTGATGCACTTGAGTCGATCGACAGACGGGCCAAAAGGCTTATTGGCAACGATGCACTGGTCGCCTCAAAGCTCCAGAGCCTCGAACATCGACGCCGAGTTGCCAGCCTGTCGGTTTTTTATCGGTTACATTTCGGGGAGTGTGCGACGGAACTGCACAATTTGATTCCGCCTAGCCCTTTCCATCATCGGACTACAAGACGTAAGGCCATGCGCCATCGGTACATGGTGGACATCCCTCCCATACGCACAAAGCGTTTTGCTAATACTTTCATTGTGCGTACAGCTAAGGAGTGGAATTCCCTTCCGGGGTCTTTGTTCCCTGATAGCTACAACCTTGGGGTCTTTAAGTCAAGAGTGAATAGGTTTCTTCTAGGCAAGCGTGCTTCACCGTAGACCACGTCATCGCTTAACAACAGGCGAGATAGTGGTCAAACGCGAGCCTATAGAGAATAAAAAAAAAAAAAAAAAAAACCATGCGGTGATCGCTCCCGGTTTTTACCGAATTGATCACAGAGACATCATTGAACATTTGCTTCTTGGTTGACATGATGAAGTCGATCTAATTTTTTGTTGCACCATCGGGGCTCTGCCAGGTCCACTTCCTGTGTTGACGCTTTTTAAAGAAGGAGTTCATCATATAGAGGCCCTCCTTCTCCATAAAACTGGCCAGTAGGTGACCCCGGTGGTTCCGTCGTCCAACTCCAAATTGCCCCACTTGCAGCTGCTCATCCTCGTCTCGTTTGCCCAGTTTCGCGTTGAAGTCCCCCATGACAACGGTGAAGTGAGTTTTGAAACCATGCATGGCTCTGGAGATATCCTCATACGTGGTCCCTACCTCGCCGTCGGGGTGTGCCGAGGTTGGGGCGTAGACCTGTATGACCTTCAGCGAATATCTTGAGGACATTCTAAGTACAAGGCACGCCACCCTGGTCGGCACACTCTCGATCTTCACCACGTTGTTCACTAGGGACTTGTGAACGATAAACCCGACACCACCCTGGGACTGCCGGTCACCCTCTCGGAAATAGAGCAGGTTACCGGATTTGAGGATTATCAAGTCCTCCCCCTCTCTTCGGACTTCAGATAACCCTATAATACTCCATCGCAACCTGCTCAATTCTTTTTCGAGTTCGGTGATCTTCTCGTCGGTCCGAAGTGTGCGCGTGTTGTACGTTGCCAGGTCCAGTCGTCGGTGATTATTTGGGTAGCCGGATCTCGTCCGGAGATTCTTGCCACCCCTTGCCTTGCCGTAATCTTGACCGCTACTGTAGTCAAAGGTAGGCAGGCTACCGGGCACTAGGGGCCATTTTTTATTTGTGCTATTCATGGAGGGGTTTTTTACCATAATCGCCACGCTTGGCAGGCGGGTTGGCGATCGCAGTATGGTTGTTATAGAAGCACAGAGAACGCTGCTGCCCATTCTCTGGTTTGTCCCTTAGTCGCCTCTTACGACGCTCACGGGAAGACATGGGATGGTGAAATTCTTTACGTCCGGCACCGTAAGGAACTTACGTTATTTTACTACGGATTTCTTCGTTAGATTAACTTATTATCTTCCTTATATTGTGTCAAGCCGCACGCGATCAAATGAAAATGAACGGCCCTGCTCGTTAAGAGTAAAAGGTTCCTATTTGGAAATCTAAAGTAGACCCCTGACCTAACGGCTCCTATCTGCAACTTTTCAGGTATATTTTCAGTGTTTTCTCAGCAAAGCTCAGCTATCAACTGTCCGCCATTTTTATTTCCGGTGTGGAAAATTCACCCGAGCCAGCGCTCGAGCACTGGCTGGAATGCCTCGATGGTGATGAGGCGGTAGGGTGTGAGATCCTGTCCCGCCATTCCTCGCGGAGCTGAGACCGACTTGTGTCGGTCTCAGCTCCGCGAGGAATGGCGGGAAGATCCATACGCGCGGGAAGATGGGCCAATGCAGCGAGCATTGGCCCATCTTCCCGCGCGTTCACTTCCTCGTGCCACCGATATAATGACGCGAGTACTTTCGCCTCCAGGTCCCAGGGCGGCGATCCGATACACAAGCCGCTTCGAAGGAGATCGTGTGATGCCTCCTGATGACTCTGGCTGCCATCGCTCTCTGCGGCTTTCGTAGAACAGCGATGCTACCGGCCGTCATGTCAGCCGCCCAGATCGGGACCCATACAGGGCCATCGATCGCAAGATCCCCACGGGCGCTCGGGGCTCCAGGATTAGGAAGCAACGTTGACAGTGCCCGAACCCAAAAACTCGGGGGCCAGCCGTAGGAAGTGGGGGCTAAAATATATGGCATACCTTTTACTGCTACAAATTATAGGCAAAATGCTTTCTTTGCCAGGAGCGCGTCAAGTTTTAATGACCTACCGCGTGAGTTGAACATTGATCTTTTTTGTACTTCCGCTAGCACAACGAGACGGAAATTAGCCAAACAATTTTTTAAATAAAAATTATAATTAAAGGCGATCAAACTGTAGTGTCATTATTATTCATACTATTCTTCATACTAGTACCAAGAATATGTGACATGTACTTAGACCTAGCAATACAATTGATAGTACCTAGTAATTATATACTGCACCTAGTATTGTGATAATAAGTAAACATAGACAGGATGAACTAATTTTAGAATAATATTTACTTGTGGAGGCTTGTTATTAGCAATTTTAAGCATCATTTTTTTTTTTTATATACTTTTGTAATTAGTCTGTAAGCCTTCTTAAAAAGGAATAAAAAAAAAAAAAAATCGCACCGGCTGTCGAACATCAATCCCAGGTATATCAAGCTACAACAGCTGCGCAGTAGGAAATCTCATACAAAAACAGCACCGCGCCGTGCCGTGCGCGTCGGAAAGCTAACTTCAGGGCGGCCAAGAAGTTTGGCGAGAACTATAGGTAAGTAATTTAGGTACCTAATATTCTTAATTTGTTTTACTTTATCGTTAAACGTGAATGTATCGCTGCAATTTCATTAACTGTTATGTCCGTAAATACACCGACGTTGTTTTACTTTTCGCGATAAAATTAATACCTATTTTCTTAAATATTGTAGTGTTCTAAATAGTCAACTATTCTACTTAATTTAGCTAAGTAATAAAGTAGAATAAAAAGTTTAGATCCAAAGCAATTACTGGGTCTTATAATTCCTACGCCCAACGCTTGTAATTTTCTTAATTTTTCTACCTTTGCCCAAGTTCAGATCAGTAAACCTGTTCAGGTACCTACCTGCTTACTAAGTATGTAGGTAGATACTGAGTACCTGAACGCTGAACAGATCGCCTGATCTATCTTATTAATATGAGTAGATTCTCTAATTATAATATGTTCGTGCAGTTTCACAAAAAAAGATGAGGACAAAATACTTACCTATGAATGTACAGTTTGCAAAAACACAATTTTATATTCCCTTGTACATTCCAGCAAGGAATAGACTACTTATTTTCATGTATACAAATGACACTTGCGAAAATACACACACGGAATAACTAATAACAACTGCATTGTCAATGAGGTTATTGTCTGAAATATTTTCAGCGAAATACTACGGAAACTTAACCGCACAGTAAAAGAAATATTTTCCATAAATATAACGTTAGTAAAAACGATTAAATTTTTGTGTTTTAATTAGTAAATAACACAAACACTGACCGTGGGTGGTGAAATATGACCGCTATTGCGCATGGCAGGACTGCGGGCATGCGCAGTGGGCCCCTCGCAAAATTGAGCACTCTTATCTGTATCCTATCCTATATGGTACAAAACAGACACGCAGGTGGGTAGGTAGATAAATATGTATCACTTTTGTAAGGCTGAAACTAAATTAATTCCTGTACTTGTTAGCTCATATGAAATTCAGAATGATGCAATGCCTATTTGTAAGTAGGATTATGCAAATTCTCACACATACTAACGAATCTTATATAATGCAAATGTGAGTTTGTTTGTTACGCGTTCACGCCTTTAGGGCTGAAAGGATTTAGATGAAACTTGGCATACATATAGATAGACCAGCAGTCTAATTGCGTAAGTGAATTCGGCAAGGCACAGGGCAAAGAGTATGAACACTTGAACAATCACATAGACGGAAATCCACATCGCGTCTTTCATCTCGCATGTGATTGGTCAATTGTTCATACACTTTGCCGTTTGCCTTGCCTAAATCACTTACCGTTTATAGTACTAGTACATAGGATAACCGGTACCTTTTTAACTGGTATAATGTTCCCTAGAGATAATAAAACACTATAAGCGCGGGTGGAGCCGCGAGGCAGAAGTTAGTAACTAATAATTAAAAAAATAATTACACAGGTGTATGAAAGTGCTAACCGTATCGGATATCATTAAATAAACGAACTTGAAAAAACATTGGCCTTTCCTGCCGACCTGCATTATCACTAACTTAACAAGTGAGAAATCTAATTAAAAACCGGCAAAGTGCGAGTCGGACTCGCACACAAAGGGTTCCGTACCATTATCGCAAAAAACGGCAAAAAAATCACGTTTGTTGTATGGGAGCCCCACTTAAATATTTATTTTAGTCTGTTTTTATTATTTGTTGTTATAGCGGCAACAGAAATACATCATCTGTGAAAATTTCAACGGTCTAGCTATCACGGTTCAAGAGATACAGCCTGGTGACAGACGGACAGACAGGCAGACAGACAGCCAGACAGACAGACAGACGGATCGCGGAGTCTTAGTAATAGGGTCCCGTGTTGTCCCTTTGGGTACGGAACCCTAAAATGTAAATATACCCGGTAAATCTATCCGGAATTTGAGTGTCGATAGTGGGTCACTGACCAAAGTACTCACATTTACAGATCCATTATTAAGGATTACCAAAATTATCTAATAAAAAAACATTTCTCTGAAAAGGTACTTATTAAAATAAACTTAGTTTGTATCTGATTCTGCATGGTGCTGAAAGTAGTAGGACCCAGTTGTTGTAACTGTAATTATTAATTAGATACGAATAAAATAAATTTCTGCGGCTATTATCAAAACATGAAAGTTAATTTGTTTCTTAATTGGGTACGGTCAGCAATAAAAGTCTACGCTACTTTTGCAAATGCACACATTATGATAGGTACCAGATAAAAGGAATAGAACACCAATCTGCTCCGACTTCCGGTACCTATGGTCGCTTGTTCAAGGGGATGGCGAGGTAGACCGAGACGTAACGCACCGGATCAAATCGGGATGGATGAAATGGCGACAGGTCACTGGAACAACTTGCGACCCACGGATGCCCCTCAAGTTAAATGGTAAAATTTACAAGTCCGTGATTAGACCTGTCGTACTGTATGAATCAGAATGTTGGGCTGTGAAAAAGATGGATGAAAAGAGATTGCATGGCAGAGATGAGAATGTTGAGATGGATGTGCGGAGTGACGAAAATGGATAAAGTGAGAAATGAGTATATTAGAGGAAGTTTGAAAGTGGCGCCAGTGACAGAAAAGTTGAAACGAAACCGTTTGTCCTGGTATGGTCATCTGATGAGTATAAAAGAGTTATGAATATGAATGGATGGAGAAAGAGGGGACGGCCAAAGAAAATATGGATGGACTGTGTTAGGAGTGATATGAAAGAAAAGGGAGTCAGTGATAGCGTGACGGGGGAAGAAGAAAACGTGATGCGCCGACCCCAAGTAACATGGGACAAGGACAGGAAGATGATGATGACCAAAAAATATCTTCTTTTTTCTTCTTTATCTTTGAAATGTCTTTTCCAAGAAGTCCAGGAACGATGGGATATATGTGGTGTTGGGTGTTTAGTTGCTTACGTTCTTCTTATTTATCTTCTTACTCCACTTCAGTGCAGCAAGAAGGAGGCACAAATGTTATTTTTCATTTTTGCTTTTGATTTCTGAACGCAAAACAAAACGCCACTAAGTTGCATTGATGTAATACTGTCAAGGAGTTTTTGGCGGGATTTTTTCGAGTGAACTTCAGCGGCTGTTAATATTAAGTGCAAATTGATTCTGAATTTTATTGTAGTATTGACTACTTCCGCAAACCTTACTGGGAAGGCTGACTCGGTACAATTTGCTGCCAAATACTCCAAAATACATTAGAATACGTTACATCCGCATTCTTATGCATACTAAAGAATTCAAGAAAAATACTGATGACTAGGCAGCATGGTCTCAGACCTTAGCCTGTTCCGTAAGGAACAAACAAACAAAAAAAAATAATGTAATACTGTCAAAAGATGTGTCAGTGTCAAAGTGACAGTGCAGATGTACGCGTTAAAAACATAACCTTATTTTAGACAAGAACATTATTTTGATAAACTTTTAAATTAAAACTATATCTATCAATATGTTTAAAATACCAGCCTGGGAGGATGACGGCCCTAAAACCGGTTCAACATTTTTACAAAAAGTTAAGGTATGTTGGTTCTAGTTAGTGCTACGCTACCTAATGTGTCTTTCAGTTTCAATACGTGCCCCCGCGTGTTTATATTCCGTTTCATCAAAATCATCAAATTGTTATTTGTCTAAACGTTGAGAAATTAGGCGTAGGTATACCATCTTCCTGCCTGCCCTTTACCCATGTTACGAGTAGGAGTTGGAAAACCGCACAACACGTAATTTAGATTGTCAATATTGCCGAAAATTGAGACACCCTCACTTTTACATCTGCTACCTTCTTTCTTATCTCACTAATCTTACTAAATCATTATTAAAATCCTATTGTTGATGGAAGTTTATACTCAATCTAAAACGGCTGAACGGATCTGGATTAAATTTGGTTTGGTTATAGTCTGGAATAGCACGTAGGCTACTTTTCATTCCGGTATAATGTTCTCTTGGGATAAGAAAACACTTTTCACACGGGTGAAGCCACTGGCAGAAGCTAGTAATATTCTGCCGTGGTATAACTAAAATGCCGTTATCCGACATCTGGTTGATTTTTTACTTTTGATGCTATATTAATGAGGAAAAAATATCTATCAATCTGTTTTTGCCAATTTTCAAGACCTTGAACAAAACTATTCAAAGTATTGAAAATTCCAAACACAGATTGATAGATATCTTTTTTCTCATTATTATAGCGTCAAAACCAGATGTTGGTTAATGGCATTTTAGTTATACCACGGCAGTATTATAAATGTGAAAGTTTGGATGGCTATGTGTGTGGATGTATGTTTGTTACACAATCACGCCAGAACAGCTGAACGGATCTGGATAAAATTTAGCACAGAGATAGATTATAATCTGGAATAACACATAGACTACTTTTCATCCCAGTATATTGTTCCCTTGGGAAAAGAAAACACTTTTCACATGGGCGAAGCCACTGGTAGAAGCTAGTTTTATTAAAAAGACAAGTTCAAACTAGGTATAACAATACCAGACTTTAAAATATATATCTGTTTCTTCAGCTTTTCTATGTTACATTTCTTTTTACAGAAAAAAGAAAAGATAGATAAAAAACCGAAACCAAAAGATAATCAAGTTAAAGAAAAGAACAATAATGTCAGTGTGAACGGGCTCAACCATACATCAAGTAAACGTAAAATTGAAAACACTCTACCAATCAAAACTAAACGAGATACAAAAACTAATACAAAGAAGAAGAAATATGCAGAAACAGACCCCATTCCAGAAACACAGAACTTTGATGAAATAATTCTAAACGCTAAGAAGAAAAAATTCAATGAGGTCATTGAAAACGATGATAAGGAAGACTTGTTGTTTTCTGAAAACAAACAAAAGAAAGAAAATAAAGCTAAAGCTAGTCCAAACAGTTTAAGCTTAAAAAGTAAATCTACAGAAGATGAAACTGAAAATATTCTTCCTCTTCTGCCTGGTCTTTTCCCTCAACCAAAACAAAATGAAAAAAAAAACAAAAATGTTACTGAAGACAATAACGAGTCAAATAGTGAAGTTTTTGAACCAGTTAATCACAAGAAGGCAAGACTGAAATCTGTATTAGAAATTAAAAGTCACAGAACGCCTATCAATGTTAGTAAAACTGGTAATAAGCTCAGAGACAGGATGTTGGAGAGGTTAAAAGGTATCTAATTAATTTCAATAGGTACATAAATATTGTTTCATTGCCCTGCAACCTAAATGTATTTAAGCGAGCCGAAATCTTTAATTTTAAGTGATTACCAGGGAAATCTATAGAAATATTGTCCTGCATAGTTATCCCGAAACGAATTATTAAGGTTTTGCGAGGTTCATTCAGGAAGAATGCTGTACTTATGTTGCTAAATACTCATTATTAATAAATTATTTACCACTTTAAGATTCATACCTTAAAAATTACAACATGTTTTGCTGCACTCTCCCTTAACAAACCTTACAAAACCTCTACAGTTCAATTCAGAATGGAATCGAATGGTTGTGAATAGCTATACCGGTTACCAAAATACTTTGCTGCACTATTGCTAAGTGTCATGGTTTTAATTACAGAAAAAAACATGTTACTCGTGGTATAGCCTCGAGGACCTTAGAAAAAGCTAGTTTTAAATAAATTATTCCCAAATAAAACCCAGTATTCCCAATATTCTATACATATCGTTTCTTTCCAGCTGCTCAATTCAGGTACTTGAATGAGAAGTTATACACATCATCAGGATCAGAAGCGCAGCAGTTGTTCCAAAGTGACCCGAATGCCTTCGAGACATACCATCAGGGGTACCAGCTGCAAGTCAAGAAGTGGCCTGTAAATCCTCTGGATGTTATTGTCAAAAAAATCATGAAAATGTAAGTTGGTTCTCATTCTAAACTCTAGCCTAGCTTGCCATCAAAACAATTTAAACTATACAGCTTGAAGGAATACTTCTGCATAGTTCTACCATTGCCTTGTGAGGGTTTCTTTTAGATTCTTGACTCACATTAACTCTATGGACCTAGCCTGTTCACTGACTTATGCACTATAATATCGCCCGTGCTGATGGCCAGTCTCCTTTGAGATTGGCTGTGGCCGAAATTCAGTCTGGAAGACTTATTCAAAAGTCTTTTTAAAGTTTTCTGAGTTTGTTTCTATTGTTTTCGTAATCTAAGTCTAAGATTTCTAGGTAAGTGCTCATAAATAATCATATTTCATTGTTAACCCATTCCCTTTATCACTAGGCCCAAAACCCATACAATAGCAGACTTAGGCTGTGGTGAAGCAGCCCTATCCCGCCGAGTACCTCACAAGGTGCGCTCCTTCGACCTGGTGGCCACTGCCCCAGGAGTGGAAGCATGTGATATGGCCAGGACTCCACTACTGACTGCCTCCATGGATGTCACTGTGTACTGTCTTGCACTGATGGGCACTGATCTTACGCAGTACCTGGTGGAAGCTAATAGGGTGTTGAAAATGGGGTAAGTTACGGTTTGTGTGATGTAGTCCTACTAAATGATATTTTCTAGTAATGACTTGCTAATTATGTGGTATTGTAGACATTTGAGAGTTAAATACGCTATTTACTTAATTATTTTCGGCGTATAAGAACCACTGTATTCCTAAACGTGTTATGAACATAGGTGTTTAGTATGTGTGTGTAGTCGCAGCGGAAAAATTTCGAATTTCTTCACACAATATAGTGGTGCAGTTGTAGTAAAATATGCCATTGCTCATTAATTACTAAAAGCACGTAAATGAAACTTGGCAGGATATTGTAGACCCTTACAAGATACTCTAGAGTTCCTTTTTTAAGTAGTTGGACCTAATGACCTTATTTTACTTTTATGTCTATATCTTGTGAACGGTATGTTTTTACAAATTCTGTTTTCACTAACATTATACACCAATTCAAAGCATGGAGCATAAAAAAATACAACTCTGCACTAAACTCTTTTAAATGAATTTCATCAAATAGCCAAACGTCAGCGCAGCGGAAACTTGATTTAACTTTGCAGTTTTATGACACACAAATTTCATTTAAACATACACATTTATTGCACGTCCATAGGAAAAACAAAGTGCCGCTAGGATGACGTAGTTCCAGCGGAAACAGTTTTTGTTGAATAGATCCCCAATGGTTGGATGCACAAATTTGTATTTACCACTAGCTGACCCGGCAAACTTTGTTTTGCCATAAAAACTCCAAACATTCATCTACCCTACCTACCCTACCCTATCTTCCCTACCTACCCTACACTACCTATGTAGGTAAAGTACCATTTTTTTTCTTATTTTATTTATCATAAGGACCATCTCCTAACAATAACAAACACAACAAAAAAAGAATTAGCGAAATCGGTTCAGCTGTTCTCGAGATTTGCGCTTAGCAACACATTTAGCGATTCATTTTTATATTATAAAGATACACAATTACACGACGTCATACACTAAATATCTGTTAAACTCGATGAAAGGGGAATGCCCATTTAGTAAGGGAACTTGGGCCCCTTTGAAAAAATTGTTGTATCTTGATGAATTTGGTTGTATATTGTAGAAAAAACACGTTATATTCATAATTAGAAAACATTTTTTATTTATTTTGTGGGGTTCACGAGAAATAACGGTGTTTCTGTTCTTGAAATGAACCCTTATTACAATGCAATAAGGTGCATACAAATGTCCAAGTGAAGAAACCTGATCTGTTGTTGTCTGTACATAAAGAGTAAAGGACACGGATGGAAAAAAACACAAAATATAAATCCTATTTTTGGATAATATTGAAATCGCAGACACGATACCTCATAAGGGGCCTGTGTATGGGCAATCTCCTTTCCGCTGTGACTACGCACACGTTTATTATACCATCATTATGCTTGGCTATGGCTCATAACCAAAATCAGGGCCATCATATAATTATCGTGGGTAGCCTTGTTCCATATACTGCTAAGTATTAGCAATCAGGATGTGTCAGTAGCAGCCTGGAATACAAGAGTAAGTACAGCACTCATTAACCGGGCTATTACAGAAACCCATTGAAACACCCATTAACACTGCACTATCTGATAATAAAACCCAGAAATCCCATGCATAGCTTTCGTGTCAGTTTTTATAATTGCCTATTTTGTCCACAGTGGCCATCTTCTTATAGCTGAAGTTGAAAGTCGCTTCGACAAGGTGGAGGACTTTGCAAAGGAAGTCGAGAGACTCGGCTTCAAACTGAAACAACTGGACAAGAGTAACAATGTATTCTTCTTCTTGGAGTTCACCAAGATAAGGGATCCGCCTGTGAAAAAGGCGAAACTACCCTCCTTGACTTTGAAGCCTTGTATATATAAGAGACGATAAATAAAACTGTTTAAAATCTTTGTTTTCTTTTTCTAAAAAATGTCTCGGCTGGTGTTGCCATAGAGTAGTGACTAGTAGAGTGGATTACTGATTGACATTTTGTACAGAAAAACTACGTGAAATAAAACAATTCTTTATCATTTTAAATTTACATACTTTATTTTGTACTCATCAATGATATGTATTGATTGTACTAAAGCGTTTCTTTAAAGCATTTACCTGACAAAGGTTCCTTATCATTCGCTTATTAATAAAATATCACAATAATTTCGTTATAAACTTCACTTTATTATGAGTTAAATCACCATTTCGATTTTACAGTGTAACTTTTCAAAGTTACATAATCTAGTTAAAAATACAGGAACTATGAAATAAATGCATCATTATTATGAAAAGATAAGATAAATTTAATTATATTAATATATTATCAGTGTTTTAGGATTATAAAATCACAGCTGTTGTTATTATAATTTATATTATATCTTATATTTATTACTCTTCATTTACTATGCTTTGCCTTGCCCCGGAGGGAATCGGAATTGGCATTCACACTTGCGTAACTTCGTATTCACGGCAACAGTTACAACACTTGCAGCAACATGTTGCACCAACAATTACATGCGCTGTTGCTAGCAACGCTAATTCAAATAGACGTCATAACATTCGATGTTAAACTTTATTTAGACATTGAGTTCTGCCATTACATCCTCGGCTTCAGCGCGTAGATTTTCCACTTTTTCAATGAGTGTCATCTAGGGATAAAACAATATTAAATGAATATACCGAAATTTAAGACTCATTTACGTTGTCAAGTATTTCATATTGGGTACGGTAGCAACAAAAATCGTTTTTTTTTTTAATCTCAATTTTTATTAAGCAGAATATTTTACTAAAAACTGAACAGAAGTAAAATCTAAGAAGATAACTGTCAGCTATATGAAATGCTAAAAAGCAGTTGATGGAGTATTTTTTTTTCAATTTTGATAATGACTCTTTTGCTATCCATACAAAATGTTGACAGATACCAGATAGGTCCTTACCCTGGCAGCACAGATGAGTTGATTGGCTGCATTGCGTGACAGATGCGACACGCCAGACATCAGGTCGTCTACGGACGCTTTGGCGAGGTCTTCAACACGCTTGTAGCCAGCCCGTAACAGTTGCATTGCACGAGCCTATGAAAAAATATAAATTATGTTATTAGACCAAGACAATAAATAGCCGTTCTGATTGGTTCAGCGGAGACGCGAGAAGGTGTTTTTCAGGATAAGATGTGTTAATAACGAGATTCTATTGGTTGTTTACGACACGCATGAACGGTCTAACTTAACATTGGGCAGCTCAATCAGCTGTGCAACTTAGGTAATCGCATAGGAATATGAACCTTATATGCATATCGATAAGGTTAATATTCGTATGAAAGTTTCCAGCATACCTTCTTAACATTGGGCAGCTCCATCAGCTGCTGCAGCTCAGGCGCGGCGCAGTGTTGTAGCCGCGCGGCCAGCTCGCTGAGCAGCGCACAGAAGCTCCACAGTCGCGGCAGCTCGGCACAGAAGCGCGCCGCACACGCCGCCAGGCTCGCGGAGCACGACATCACGGACTGCACTGTGCCGCGCGCTAGGCTGTACCTAGGGAGTTATTGGGAAGGGGTGGATTCTGAACTGTTAACTTGCATATATTAGTGGACAAAATAAAACTAATCTTATCGGAATTCGAAAATTCTTTTACTTATGCTAAGCTACATTTTATACCGTAAAAAAATACGATTCCCGTGTGATAGGCTACAAGAGCAATGCCGCGAAAAATAAGTTAGCGGGAAAAAGAAGACGCTAAACTGTGTTTTAGTATGTTAAAAAATATGTGTTTTTTGGAAAAATAACATTGTTATCCACACAATAAATGTTCAATAGGAGGCACTAGTCATTCGAAAATCAACTTTATTTAAACTGCGTGACATAAAGTAGATATTTGTTTGACTAGAAAATATCATCAAGAAACAATATTAGAAAATTGCCAAAACAACCATTATTGGGCCGTGGCGCCTATTTACTTTCAAACTTACTTGTATGCAACTGCAGGGAAAGGCATTTGGTTCCACAAGTCTTGAAGCATCAGCGCCAAGTAGAAGCGACACAATACCATCTCAGGGACGTTCTGTAATAAAGTAACTGCATTCAGATTCAAATGATTATCAAACTTTAGAGAAAAACTACGAAGTAACATTTGAACCAAAGTGTAAGCTTTTTATTCTAAACGGTCAATCAAAAATCAACTTTGATGACATCACACTAAAGTACAGTACAACTATTTTCTTTATGTACCTCGGCAATCATCTGATTTCCGAATACAAACGAATGCTAATTTCCATATCCATCAATTATTAGGTTGATCGTGTGTAAGAATTTGAATTTAGAACTAAGTAATTTATTGTTGTTTTGTTTTAATTTCCGTATGGAATATATAGAGCTGTAAAAATAGCAGCTTTCCTCCCATTTTAAAATTAATTTACATAATGTTGAAAGAGTATTAACAACTCTATATACTTCCAAGTTGATTGAGAGCGTCCGGTCTAAACCAAGTGCAAAGAGCACATAGAAATCCGACGACTGACGAAACACGAAGTTTGCCGAGGGACATTAAAAAAATGTTTATATTGTAGATAGTTGATAAGTGGACGGATATTATTCAAGGATACAATTTTATTATTATGTAAAAACTTACTTTAATAGGTTTCCCCGTCATCATCCTTATCGCATTATGTTCAGTGATTCCTAATATCTTCGCAGTCTGAACACCTTCTTCGTCTAAGCTGCAATACTAAAAATTATACACGGCTTTGAGACGGATGTGAACGCTGCAGGACAGTATTGACTTAAGGCGCCTCCCCGAGCAAAACGCCGCGCTAGTTTTTTTGTGCAGTTTTTCAGAGCTATCTACTCTTTATATAAAAAGAAATATCAATTAATAAAATATTAAATTTCTACATAATATTGATTCTAAAATGGTAGGATACTTTTAAAGAGGTATATGTTTCACTAATCTCTTTCCAACAAAACCATAAAATTTAGAAATAATTATTGATAGCATGCATCTCCTCGTAAAGTGTTCATTATTTATTTTTTGTACTAACACTAATGGATAGACAATTTGATAACGAACATTTTGTAAGTTTTTTTTTTTTTAAAGACCAATATTCGATTTTATTAAGATTTTATTCTAAAATGTGGGCGTATTCACTACTGTAATTCATGCGCCACCAGTGCCGCTAGGCCAATAGGAATACTCTATATCTCATGCAGATTTTTTGGTCAGGGCCTAAAGTTTTTGACAGTTGAAATTCAACTTTATGGACTTTGACTCACAATTGAAATTACTAAGCTAAAATAGCTTTAAAAAATACATGTGTAGAGAAGGGATTCTACTCGGTAAATAGCCGGAAAATTCCTATTCTAGAAGATATCGGGTATTTACCCGGGAAAATGCCCAAATTATTTGTGGTAGCAATTCTTTTTGCTCATTAGCGGAATTTCAGAGGGTGACGCTTAGCGTACTGTCCTCTGTGTAACTTGTGCTAATACCCAGAGTCGTTAATGGGCAACCAGGATCACGAAAATGTGTGTGATCATCGGTTTCTGACTGTGGCTATTTCAACATCATCTGCCTAGCCTTTTCCCAACTATATTGGGGTCGGCTTCCAGTCTTACCGGATTCAGAGTAAGTACCTGACTGTGGCTATTTGTGACTACATTAATTGTTAGCTTAGATTACACCTGTTATAACATTTGTATGTGTGAATTTATATATAAGTCATAATAAATTGTTTTCTACATAATATGTAAGAGAACTTACCTCTTAGAGACTTACTTGTTAGAGAACTTACCTCAAGAGAACTTACCGAGGAGCTCGTGGCTAAATAATAACAGCCGCACTGGTCGATCATCAAGGTTAAGCAACGCTTGACGAGGTCGGTCCGTGGATGGGTGACCATTTCAACATGTTTGATGATTGATGAGTTTCCTCCGTGTCATTTGAAGATATTTGACAGTCGTTACGAGTAGTCAGAAGCTTGAGATCTGACACCAGTCTTCTTCTTCTTTCGTGTCGATCAACTCAAACTATACAACCATTCAGATTTTGTCCGACCAGTATGCAGCCACTCGGACAGCTCTATCATTTGCCACGTTCAAATCCCGTAAGGTGCAGGTGGTCGGGAAGGGCAGACAAGGAGGTGGGCCATATCTTGCGACGGGGCTCCACACTGGCACTGTGTTTTGGATGAGTCTATGATATTCCATTTGGCCAGGTTGCTTTTACAGCGGCCAACATGGGTCCGCAATCGGTTTAGGGATTTCCAGATTGGCCACTGCTCAAGGGGTATCGTGTTACCCAGTTGCTGGGTTGTGGAGGTCAGATAGGCAGTCGCTCCATGTAAAACACTGGTACTCAGCAGAATCCGGTAAGACTGGAAGCCGACCCCAATATAGTTGGGAAAAGGCTAGGCAGATTGATGTAAGAGAACTTACCAGAGAATAGTAATGTGAGTAGTCAGGCCTGATGCCTGCTGCGTCATGCGGCGTCACCAAGTACAGAAGATGTAGACTGCCCATCAGCACCAAACTCCTGGACGCACGCTCCAAGTCGAGCAGGAGTTGCTTAGCCACTGACAGATCCATGCAGCCTAAGAGACGCATTTACGAAATATAGTCATTACGGGACAAGCTATGTTGAACTTTATGCCTGTTAAAATAATATTTGGTTTTCATTGTATTTTGATTTAGCTGTTAATGGGTACCATATCCTGGATGCAATCTCCAGGTCTAGCGGGAGTTGCTTAACCACTGATAGGTCCATGCAAACTAGGAAATGAACTTAAGTTGAAAATTAATTTAATTTTATGGCTACGGAAATAAGTCATAATATTGCTTATACTGTCAGATAAAAACAATGGAACAAACAGACTGTTCGGAATGGTAAAGCGCCCTGTAAACGATCAATCTTGTCTGATAAATTATACGTGTTTGTCAAATTATTTGATAGTGTGCAGCTGTGTTTGACGCGTTTGTCAAACAGTCCACGTGTTAGACGAAAATCTTCACTGATGAAGTGTTTGACAAACAAGTTTGAACGTGAACGTTGGTGATTGTCAAACAAGATCTCCAGATCCAGATGTTTGTCAAACTGAATGTACGGGCCGGTTTACAAATTTGTTTGATCTTTGGTTTGATCGTTTAAGCTACTGTTGAATGAAAACGTGAAGTACGACTAACACATTTATCAAGCAAATTTGATCGTTTACGGGGCGCTTAAGAGCGGACTCTAGTCAACAAGAATTTGAAAAATAGGTATTTGAAGAAACTATTGCCGTCGCGCAGCGCCCGACCAAGCGAGCTATCAATGTGTGAACGAGTAATGTATTTGTGTGTGTAAGAGCTCGCCGCAGCGGCCGGCCGACTCCGGTGCACGCGCCCTCACCGCGAGTACCGAGCCGCTTTACACTTTACGAAAAAATTTAAAGAGTTGATTAATTTTGGAGAAATGTAGTTTTTTTTTAAATGCCTTCCACCAGAAATAATTGATGGTCGTATACCACGAAGTTTACCTGCAAGTGAAAGGGTTGAAATTACGATAGATAAATGCACATTTTTACACGACTGCCCAAAAGTGGAGAGTTATGTTATGTTTATAGCGTTCATGTATGTTTGTGAGTTTCTTTATTCCACCATAACTTCTAAACGGCTTAACCGGCATCAATTTATGTGGTATCTTTAGAAGCGTAACGTTATTAAAAAATAAAAATAAAAAATGATATTTCATAAAAAAATTAGTACCTATTCTATCATCGTCTAGCTAGTCTAGAGCTTACTTAGTATATATATAATAATATATAACAGTAGTATTGAATAATCATTTGTTCCCTAATAACATACCAAAAGAAATTAAATAAATATAACAGTACTATTCAATATCCCATAGAAAACTTATAAAATAAATTGTTTTTCAAAAATATCGTTTTATTACTAAAAGAGGTATGATATAAAAGATAAATCATTAAAAATAATTAAAAACACGCCTGCCTTGCAGTCGGGGGATCGATCCCTGGATCAGTTTTTTACAGGTCCCCCGACTTCGTTGAAAAGATTGGTTTTCAGTTGAGCCCATTCAACACAAAATTAATTTCGCTTGTTTTTAATTTTTTTGTTCAATTTTTTCATTCACTTTTCGACAAGTTGCTTTGTCAAAAAGTGCTTTTATATACTAATATTATAAAGAGGAAAGATTTTTTTGTTTGTTTGTTTGTACTGAATAGGCTCCGAAACTACTGGACCGATTTGAAAAATTCTTTCACCAATAGAAAGCTACATTATTCCTGAGTGACAGGCTATTTTTTAATCCCGAAAATGGGTCCTGTGAGGTGATTCACGGGAGCAAAGCCGCGGGCAACAGCTAGTAATTAATAAGCGTGTTTTTAATTGTTTTTTTATTATTTTAATTTAAAATTCTATATTTTTATTTAAATACCCACAAACCTAACTTCTCCAAAATTCATAAATCATTTTTATAAGTACCTATCTGATTTATAATAAATCAAAATTTAGTTTGCATGATACTGGGTTTAAGACCAACCGAAAGAATGCAAATCAGCAGACAGGACGTAAGATGAGCGAACGATTCAGTACATCAGAGCCATCATTTTGAGAGCCGGGTCACCCGCGTCCGTAGGAAAATAAGAGTTTTGAATCCCTACACGTGGTCCCCGGATGGTGCTAATCATGTGACATACTGGTGGTAGGTTTCGACCGAAGGGCTAGTGACCACATAGCGGGCAAAGACTTTCCGCCAAGTGGCCTAGCCGTGATCCGGTTACGATGTCCGGTGCAGCCATTAGAGGAGTTGGGTCGAGATAGCTGTTCCACTGATGGCAGGCCGGCCAGACTCACGCTGTTATGAACGTATCGGGAGACTGGTCGCAGAGGGCAGTGAGCAAGTACGCAGCCACTTTAAAAAATAAGATGCAATATACCATTCGTATTATGCATTTGTAAATTTATATTGAAATTTTAAAGTAACATTTTATTTGCAAGTTATTGCACCGAAAAAGGTCAAATACCATTTCTAGAAGTTCACTTCTAAAAGGTCAAATACCATTTCTAGAAGTTCACTTCTAGAAATGGTATTTGACCTTTTCCTTTGGAAAAAAATAATTTATTATATTTATATTATACAGCGAGCGTCTTTTGTTCACTAAAAAGAGCCAATTCCATCCAGCTCCATCTTTCCGAGGTGTAACCGTGCCGATAACCGACCATATTGAGCTTCTTGGCGTATGCTGCTAAGAAGTTGAGACGGTACTTCACGCCAGAACAGGTGCTTAAGTTGTATCAAGCGCAAGTTCGATCTTGCATGGAGTACTGTTCTCATCTCTGGGACGAATCTGCCAAATACCAGCTTCATGCACTAGATTTGATCGAAAAACGGGTCAGGAGGCTCATCGGCAATGAAGTCGAGTCAAAGCTCCAGAACCATGAACATCGTCGCAGAGTTGCCAGCTTGTCGGATTTTTATCGGTTGCTTTTCGGGGATGATGCGATGGAATTGCATGATCTAATTCCATATAGCCCGTTTCATCATCGGACATCACTCATCTACAAGACGTACGGCGATGCGCCATCGGTACAAGGTGGACATCCCGCCCAAAGGCACTAAACATTTTGGAAATACTTTAATTTTGCGTACAGCAAGGAGTGGAATTCCTTGCGTCTGTGTTGCCCGATAGCTACAACCTCGAGTTCTTTAAGTCAAGAGTGAAGTTACTTCTGGGCAAGTTTGCTACACCGTAGAGCACATCATCGCTTACCATCAGGTGAGATAGTGGTCAAGAGCGAGCCTATCTATAATAACAAAAATCAGCGATTTCTTTTAACAACATTTGTTAGTTCGTTCGGTTGGTCTGTACCGAGCATTATTCTGGATCCTGGCTTAATTTTCGTAACAACTTTTGATCGTGTATTTGCAACTGCACTTGCCAGATCTTATGCATGCCTAAGTTAATCATTCGACAAGTGCCTTCAACAATAATAAATAATACTCACAATCACACGATTTATTAAATAAAAGCATTGTATAGTGTACATATCGACATCGGTGTATATCACTAGTTATCGATAAAAATATCGACAACTGCCACTTCCCTATTAGTGTACGTGTAAGCCTTACCCTCCCTCACCTCCAACCTCCACCCGTAAAGTGCGAAAGGGACAACTGCAGCTCAGGCTGATTTTACCTACAAAAACCTTGACCAAAAGGCGTTTCGTATTCTGCTGTTTTCTTCTTCAAAACTGGCCTGATCTTAAAAAACCTTATATCAAAATTTAGAGGAAAAGTATATCTATGCTTCTATCATTTTCTTTTTGTTAAAAAGTTATCAATTTTGTCTGAAAGTCGTCTGAACATGGCGGTAAAAACGGGCATTTTTTTCGGGTTTTTGGATTGTCATATTTCTTTTAGTGATTATGTTTTCGATAAAAGGAAATGATAGGGGCACGTATTAATTAGACCTTGATTTTATGGGAAAAAATCATTGCTCTGGAGGCATTATCCACGAAGAAAACAGCGGAATGTTTTTGTATGGAGAAAGGCCCAATAGAGTACCCTCTTAAGAACAGCAAAAAAAAAAAACTATATCTCAATGACACAAGAGGTGTTTCAGAATAAACACAGTCCCAACTTCGCAATTTATGTTCCAAACATACATGTTTACAAATATTTTTTTCAAAAACCACACAAAAAGTTCAAATTGCATTGAACTTCAAACATTTATATGGCTTTTGCAATAAAACGCGTGATTTCAAAATAAATTAATATAAAGTAGATATTCGAAATCAAGAATTTGAATATTGTTTACCTTTAATAGCCGCATTGCCCAGAGAGCTCACAGTCAGTTCACTGTCATTATAGACGACGCAGTCTTTTTCCGAGAGATGTGACGCGTCGTCACTCGACTGGCCTTTGTTCACCATTTCTAAGGCACCAGATTGAAGGAGAGACCGGAGAGTATCGTCGCAGATTGATTTGATGTCGGAAGGGCTGGAAATACAGCACATACATTGCTTGATTGTACTATTGGTGTAAGGAAAGACTGCAGAACGCTTTGAATTGGTATTTACTGTAGCGGTATCTATTTCACACACAAATTAATGACATGACGTCACCCAAAACCCTGCAGAGAGAGCAGAGTTTTCGGCGCTATTTGAACACATATTTACAACAGCCCGATAACAAGCGTCGGGTAGTTGCCCAGACCAGTAACAACACCCGTCTGGTCGGAGTATACTTTTCATTGGGGGTTTGCAGGACTTTCTACCTTGTTCCGTATACCTCCAAACAGCACACGCGAATGAGGCTCTAAAGTTCTAAACAGATGGGCTCCATTTGAACAACTTGTTAGAACCCGACACGCCGACTGCAAGCGCAGTTGGCAAGGGTCGCCAAAAATCCAAATGCGAAATGCAATTGGCGCACGGTTGGCGCAGTGGTTGAGCGATTGACTGCTGCGCTGCGTGTCACGAGTTCGATTCCCGCACGGAACAAATATTTGTATGATCTACAGATAGTTGCTCCGGCTCTGAGTGTTTGTGTATTGGAGTTTATATGGTTGTAAACGCACCCACGATATAGGAGGAATGCCTAGTGTGGGACAAAGTTTTTAAAAAAGGAAAAAAAAACACCGCAAAATAAAATTTTGAGGGGCGCGGGACCAGTGTTGCCAGGTAGATCTACAGATTTTTGTATAACCTACAATTTACGTGAATTAAAAGCGTTGATCATAGGGCGCTGAAACCCTGATCAAGGGCAAGGACCGGCGCTGCCACCCCTCTCTTAAATTCAATTGTTCACTTTTAAACAGTCTACTTTGAGCAAATTGTTTTTTTTAGTACAAGTATGATTGGCGTAGGGTCCTGAATTATGACATTCTGAGAAGACGTCCGGTGATTGGATTTGTGCCAAGTGCGTTGCGACACTTGCGCCTAAGTTCCTATAATTACTATTTATAATACTATTTATTTCTTGTAGGAAAACTGGCAATATGCAGTGTCTACACTCACGTATCATCCCCAGTGACAGCTAGTAGCGTACAATCCAACAAGCTCCTTAGCTTGAGGCGGGTAGTAGCTAACTTGAGTGCGACTGCACTGAGCAGCAGTGCGCCGGCGCAGGCTCGCAGCATACTGCGTGCTGGCGCGATGCCACCGCGAAGGACTGATTGTAGTTGTGGCCATTCACGGGACCCGCAGATTACTATGCTTTCACCTGGCAAGATGTCGTTCATTCACTACATGTATAAATTGTACAGCAAATAAGAAGCACAGGATATGATTTTAGAGTGTTAGAGTGCAGAATAAAATGCTTAATAGTAGGTTTCTTTAGAGAAGAACAGACAAAATTATCTCAAACATAGGGGTTAAAGTATGAAATTGCCGTTTTATTGTAATATGTACTTCGAATTGACATAGAACCTTCATGGTTTGAGATTTTTGAGTGAAACTTTTATGGTACCTATGAAGTTCTTCAAAATGTGCAAAACTCGATTATCGACTTTCAGTTTTTTTTTTATTCAGCTTAGACAAGAAAGATGGATACTTCTAAAATTCGAGTGATTTTTGAATACGAGTTCCGACGCGGAACTAATGTGGTAGACACAGCTCGCAATATCAATGTTGCGTTTGGAGAGGGGACTGCTAATGAACGCACCGTGCGATTTTGGTTTAAACGCTTTCGTGATGGAAACTTTGATTTGAAGAACGAACCACGTGGAAGACCGCCCACACGTGAATAACAATGAATTGAAAGAGATGGTGGAAGCCGATCCGAGCCAAACTACCCAGGAATTAGCGGCATGGTTTAACGTTACCTTACCAACAATATTGACTCATTTGCGTCAAATCAATTAAATAAAAATATATGAAAAATGGGTGCCTCATGATTTGACTGATCTGCAGAAAGCAACGCGTGTTGAAACTTGTGTTGCCTTGTTGAAACGATACAGAAATAAAGGAATATTGGATCGAATTGTGACATGTGATGAAAAGTGGATTCTTTACGATAACCGTAAGCGAAAAATGCAATGGCTGACCCCAGGTCAAACGCCGCAACAGTGTCCTAAAGCAAAGCTTACCAATAAAAAAGTAGTGGCAACTGTTTGGTGGTCTCAGCATGGTGTTATTCACTATAGCTTTCTCCGATCTGGTCAAGCAATAACGGTAGATGTCTACTGTGCCGAACTCCGAACAATGATAGCAAAACTAGCAGTGAAACAGCCCCGACTCATGAATCGATCTTTACCATTATTGCTCCATGATAACGCGAGACCTCATACAGCACGAGAAACCGTTTCAACTCTACAGGAACTGTAATTAGAAACCATTCGTCACCCTCCGTTTTCGCCAGACCTTGCTCCAACGAACTACCATTTTTTTCGTGATTTGGACAATTTTCTACGTGATAAAAGGTTTTCTTCTTAGGACGCAGTACAAAATGCTTTCACACAGTTTGTCGAATCTAAATCACCAGAGTTCTATCGCAAAGGCATAAATGATCTTCCTATTAGATGGCAGCAATATATAGATAATAATGGTAATTATTTTGATTAAATAAATATGTTATATTAAAAAATAAAACTTATTTCATTCAGTATAAATCGTCAATTTCATACTTTAACCCCTAATATTTCATAGCTCTACTTACCGGTCTCACAGACCCCAGCGCGGGCGGCTCTGCCTATCATCTGTCTGTAAGAGCCGAGCGTGATGAAGTCTTGTCCGACCAGCGGCGCGCGGATTAGCACGCGTTGAGCGGGCAGGTTCACACCCGCTGCGAGCGTTGATATGACCTAGTACACTCACCGGTCTCACAGACCCAGTACACTCACCGGTCTCACAGACCCCAGCGCGGCCGGCTCTGCCTACCATCTGTCTGTAAGAGCCGAGCGTGATGAAGTCTTGTCCGACCAGCGGCGCGCGGATTAGCACGCGTTGAGCGGGCAGGTTCACACCCGCTGCGAGCGTTGATATGACCTAGTACACTCACCGGTCTCACAGACCCAGTACACTCACCGGTCTCACAGACCCCAGCGCGGCCGGCTCTGCCTACCATCTGTCTGTAAGAGCCGAGCGTGATGAAGTCTTGTCCGACCAGCGGCGCGCGGATTAGCACGCGTTGAGCGGGCAGGTTCACACCCGCTGCGAGCGTTGATATGACCTAGTACACTCACCGGTCTCACAGACCCAGTACACTCACCGGTCTCACAGACCCCAGCGCGGCCGGCTCTGCCTACCATCTGTCTGTAAGAGCCGAGCGTGATGAAGTCTTGTCCGACCAGCGGCGCGCGGATTAGCACGCGTTGAGCGGGCAGGTTCACACCCGCTGCGAGCGTTGATATGACCTAGTACACTCACCGGTCTCACAGACCCAGTACACTCACCGGTCTCACAGACCCCAGCGCGGCCGGCTCTGCCTACCATCTGTCTGTAAGAGCCGAGCGTGATGAAGTCTTGTCCGACCAGCGGCGCGCGGATTAGCACGCGTTGAGCGGGCAGGTTCACACCCGCTGCGAGCGTTGATATGACCTAGTACACTCACCGGTCTCACAGACCCAGTACACTCACCGGTCTCACAGACCCCAGCGCGGCCGGCTCTGCCTACCATCTGTCTGTAAGAGCCGAGCGTGATGAAGTCTCGCCCGACCAGCGGCGCGCGGATTATCACGCGCTGAGCGGGCAGGTTCACACCCGCTGCTAGCGTTGATGTACAGCAGAGCACTGATATTGCTCCTGACCTAATATACAAACACAGATCTGAATCATGGTTATAACAAATCGAGCTCAAGAAAGACACTGTCACACAGTTATGTATACACAAACGACTATTTAAAGGGACGAACGGTAGATGTGTTTGATGGCTGGATTGTCGCAACAGGATAGCATCAATTTTAAAGTCACAAGTGATTTTTAACTGCGGAAAGGGGCACGTCTTCCTGAGAATTCTCGGGAAGACACACGACCTGTATTTTGGCTCGTGTCAAGTTTGTACGATACAAAATTGACATAAAGTTCATGACTCTTTGAACAATTTTATTACAAACCGTTACGTCCACGACTGTGTAGATAAGATTATTGATTCCTATCGTGGTTAATTGATATTTAACCACGATAGGAATCAATAATAAATGTGTAAAATTGCACAAACAGTCATGTTTCCTAAATAATGACCTACCTATAAGCCTGTTCCAGCATTGATCGCTCATCGCTGGCCAGCCCCGCGTGATGGTAAGCGATGCCATAGCGCACCGCTGCAGCCAGCTCAGCGTTCGCTCCCTCCGCCCGCAAAGCGCTTTCGAGCGCTTGACGTTCTGCCTTCTTATGGGATATCATCTCTCTAAACGCATGGAAGTTGAACCAGGTAATGATATTGAAAATTATAAGAAAATTAAACTTTATTTCAATGACACAAACCGGCAAAATAGGTTTTGCTTGAATTTTTTTAATTTTGTCAGTGGTTCAGATCATTTTAACCGACTCCAAAAAACGTTCTCAATTCTAATGATCGTTTTATTTTTTAACAGTCTAATCGTCGCGATAAACGGTAACTGTACGGACATATCTACATATTTATTTGTTGCTAAAAGGTTTCATTTGTACAACTAACCTTCTCTGCAACTTGCACAGCAAAGCGGCAACGTTTTCACAGTTTCGCTTGGTGGAACAAAAGACCAGACAGCTGCCTTTTGGCACCACCTCGGAGATCAGACCTCCGATAAGATCAGGGTCTAAAGTCGTTGCAGCTGCTGAGTACTGCAATCAAAACTTTAAGTTGGAATAACATGATAGCCAGCAACCAAAGAGAACGAAATCATAAGGCGCCGTGAAGATATAGTACATTACTGCAGCGGCCAGCAAAAGAAGCATTGATGGACGAACGTGTAAATTGAACTAAGTAAGAATTTGTGAAGCACGAGTAAACTGACTTGGTTTGTAAATCAAACCGTGACAATATGAAGCAGCGGCAGCGAAACATTTGACATTTAAAGGGTGCTAGTTCATAGCCCAATTTGAGTTCAGGGGGGTGACCATAAGCTCTTAGAGAGGTATCAATTTGAGATCCAGTAAGTGACAGATGTATACACGTCAGATACATCTGTCCCTTATTCGATCTCAAATTGATACCGCTCTAAGAGCTTATGGTCACCCCCCAGGTCTCATGCTTTCGGAAATATTTTTAGATACTCAATGTGCAACGTAGACGTACTCCGCACCACTGGTCGGAACTGACGCTGGAACACGTCAGCTCTCAGTAACACACTTACATCATACTTGATTTCTCTGTGGGGCACGAGCTCGACCCCCTCTGCGCCCCACACGATGCGGTGCAGCTCAGCTCCCAGCTTGACGTACTCCGTCAGCTCTACCGGACGGAACTGACGCTGGAACACGTCAGCTCTCAGTAACACACTTACATCATACTTGAGTTCTCTGTGGGGCACGAGCTCGACCCCCCCTGCGCCCCACACGACGCGGTGCAGCACAGCTCCCAGCTTGACGTACTCCGTCAGCTCTACCGGACGGAACTGACGCTGGAACACGTCAGCTCTCAGTAACACACTTACATCATACTTGAGTTCTCTGTGGGGCACGAGCTCGACCCCCCCTGCGCCCCACACGACGCGGTGCAGCACAGCTCCCAGCTTGACGTACTCCGTCAGCTCTACCGGACGGAACTGACGCTGGAACACGTCAGCTCTCAGTAACACACTTACATCATACTTGAGTTCTCTGTGGGGCACGAGCTCGACCCCCTCTGCGCCCCACACGACGCGGTGCAGCACAGCTCCCAGCTTGACGTACTCCGTCAGCTCTACCGGACGGAACTGACGCTGGAACACGTCAGCTCGTAGGAACTGAGCTATCTCGTGCAGGTTGCCTATTGTGGCCGACATGCCGACGATCTGGATGTCCTCTAAATGACGAAAATGGCGTTGGTCGAAAATTTATTTATGCCAACTTAAACTAACATGCGCTAAGGTAGATATTTTTCTGTTTATAATTACTGGAGGAGATATTTTTAAGATGCTTTCCCTTAAGTAATAAAAAGAAATATTTAGTTGGTAAATTCCATAACCATGCAATGAGAAAATAAAACCAACTTGACACAGAGCTACTACAAATAAAGTGACAATAAAACTTACGATTGGTAAATATAACTGTTGATAATAAAGTTTCTAGCGTACCGCCACGACCTTTCTCGCCAATTAAATGTAATTCATCTACCTAAAACATAAAATTTTATTAAAAATAAGCCAAATATAAATGCTTGGCAAAGATTCTGAACATCTAAGTACCGTCGTGAATTTTTTGTAACATATGTACCGACGTACGGTCTGAGAGGCCGAAAATAAAACTATAAAACTTTTTTTTCAATTCATATTTTGAAAATAAATGCCTTGCTCTTTCTTTAACAGAAATCGTTGTACTTTTCAAAGATATTAAAAAGTGCCTTACAATAAATCTTAGCTAAAAAAGAAAGGACAATGGGCAAAAGTGGTCCAAGAGCCTCCACTGACGAGACTTGTGGGAAATGAAAGTACATACGCGCACGCAGGGCGGACATTTTTGCGGACCGGAGGTGGAGCGCAAGCGCAGTGAACTGTCTTTACACTCTTTTCCATAGTTGAGCAACTATGGACACTTCTATGAAGCTTCAAATTTCTTGTAGTAAAGCAAATGGTCATCCATACAAAAATAATCCACGGACGGATTTTGATAATATTACTTTCGTTTCTAACAAGTACCATCAGTGCAGGCTCTTGGACCTAGTTCCATAAATTTTTGCCCATTATCCTTCGTTTGTGTTTAAGGTTACACTAGTCGATAATTCTTCTATACAAACGTAGTCCAGGGATTACTCCACTGTTTGACGATGTACGTTGAAAAATAAAAAATTATATCAATTTGTCTCATCATTATCTAGCCCTGTATAGAAACAAAAAAGTAAAAAAAAAAGTTATGAGCGTCGTAAGTTCCATATTTCAACACTAATTTTAACGCAAGTTTGGGCGGCACCATAAGAAGAAGGAAAATTGCAAAACGGCCACCATACAGGTATAGATTAGTAGTTCAAGAAAGCAATTTTTTTTATTGAAAATATATATTTAGTCGTTTTATCATGATATCTAGACTCCCAAAGGTCTGTTTATAAAATTTCGCGCGCTCATTTTCGTCCTAAATCATCATCCATTTTGCTACAAACTTGCAAAAGTACTAATTTATACGCGAACTAGCTTATTAAGGGTGTGTAATGTTTGGTATAATAACAGATAGTATAATATCACTTAAAATAACGTTCACTTGATATAATTTATTTTCGTATGCTATAAAAACATATGACCTAATTTCATATGATCTAATGTTATATTTCATATAACCTTCATTTGCCCTAACAACAGTATAACGTTCATTTCATATAATTTTCAATTCATATAAAGCTCTTTTCATATACCTAACGTAAATTTCACCTAATTTTCATATTAACTAATTTCCTAAGGTAACGCACCGTTCTTGAAAAAAACAAATTATTGTAACTTAACCTCAAAACATAAAAGTTGCGCCTGTATCGTCTCCGGCGCTGCCGCGCTGCGGGAAGTGCAACCCCTATTTCGCCCTTGCGTAACAAAGGATAGGCACCCATGCTCACCTTCGCAGCTTCGGCTTGCTGGTCACCTCCGGGGGTTTTTCTTCCTTCACGCCTCCGGTTTTTATATACACTCTAGGGGTAGCAGCCAAAAGACTACGTGAAGTCGGGGTGCCCCGATTCGGTTTTGGCACAGATTCGACCTATTTAACAAGCCGGTTTATATAAGGAAGAGAATAAGAAAACACAAAAATACAGAAATCTAATAAACTTAATCATCCACTTGCCTATTTTTGTTATAATTTACACAAAGTTTTTGTCCACCTTTAGAACTTTTGAATGTGCTGTTTATAGTAGTCATTTTTAACCGACTTTCGAAAAAGGAGGAGGTTCTATGTTCGACTTCTTGTATATTTTTTTTTCTTTTTATGTATGTTCACCGATATCTCCGTCAATTCTGGACCGATTTTGAAAATTCTTTTTTGTTTGAAAGAGTATTTTCCGAAATTGGTCCCATTTTAATTTAGTGAAGATCTGATGAAGAACTTCGAAGATATACAACAGAACTCTTCAATAAATAACGGAAAATCTCTCGGGACTGCTGCAATCGCATGTCTGTTTATTGTTTATACCATTTCATAACATGACATCACGCCAGTACGCTCTTAAGGGGTAAGCAGATCTGTCAATTGATCAGTTTTGTTCAAGTTTCATGATATTCGGGTTATCTATTCTGGCGTTATAGGAAACTTACTAAACAACTTGCCTATTAGGTAGGTACAACTAAAAAGTGAAAAATAAAAAAACTTTTCTACAAAAAAATACTACCGACTTCCAAATAAGAAAACTACAAAGTAAAAAATAACTTTATTTTTGGAAGTCGGTGTCTTTCGTAGGTACCATTTTTTTGCGTTATTTGGAAGTCGGTAGTATTTTTTTGTAAAAAAGATTTTTTTAAATATTAAAACAAATATCGAAATTGCAATAGTCAACACATACAATAACTTGTTTTTGCTAGCACAGAAATGGCGGGCGTTTAAAGTTTAATCCCTTTTTGCAAAATATACAAAACAAAGTCAATATCAAATGTGCATTATATAAAATGTTCATTACACCATATAAAATTAGGTGAAATGAAATTATATCAATAATTCAATATATCATTTGATCGTTATATTAAAAAAAGTATATAAAATGAAATTAGGTCATATGGTCATTAGATATTTTGTTATTATATCAAACATTACACAACCCATATTAATGCTCATCACAGCATCTATCTCTTCCGCACGTGTTGTCGGTTGATATAGCATGCATTTTAACCCCGCGCACAAAATAGTTCATGCCGTCGACTAGTGTAACCTTAAGGGACCACAATCTTTGGAAAAATATATTAGAGGATCAAATTTTTTTTTAAATAATCCAACATCAAAGTACCGTCAAATCTAGTTACAGTTACAGGGATCAATTAAGGACTAGCATGGTTCTGCTAGTCACAGACTTCAAGTCGGTACTTAAAGGTTAATAAAAGTAGATATCTTACCACAATCAACCCAAGTTCATGTAACCTGTCCAATTCTATCAGGCTCCTGACTAAGGCCAGTCCTTTTTCAATGGTGGCTATATAGATGCTGTTTTTCCTGCGTCGCTTTTTAGGTGGTATGTGACCCTTGCCTGCCGCATACTCTTCAACTAGAAATTCTAGTTGTACGGCGAATGTTGATAGGGCCCAGATCTGAGATTTTAATAATTATAAGGTAAAATAACAATATTTCCTATTTTTATTTGGATTTGCTGGTGTATGTCAGAATGAAAGTTGATGTCTTACAAATGTTAGTAATTGAGTGGCACTCATGGCTTACTGCCTCATTCCCTAGTATAATGCGTAGTGTTTGCAAGTAGGTTGCAGGGTAGTGGTAGTACTAGTTGCATTTGATTCCCAGATTGTAATTGTTTTTTGGGTTTTTAACCGACTTCCTAAAAAGGAGGAGGTAGTACGTTTTTTTTGTTTTTTATGTTTGTTCGCGGATAACTTCGTCATTTAAGAACCGATTTTGATTATTCTTTTTTTGGTCGAAAGGATATATCCCAACGGTGGTACCATGATAAGGAAACCAGGATCAGATGATGGGATCCTAGAGAAATCGAGGGAACTCCTCAAATATTATAGATATACATATAGCGATTTTGGTATTTCCACCAATGATGCAATCATTTGCACTCAAAAAGTATCATTTGGTGAAGTGGAACTGATGAAGAAGACCACAATCGCCACTGGTTTCCGAAATAAAACAATTTAACCTAGTCGTGTTTGGGCTTATTGGAATCGTCATGAGATGTACTTTGGCTATAAATGAATTTCATGTTAATTGGAGGTACCTACCAAAACTAAAAAGAGGAAAATAAAAATCATTTTTACGAAAAATCAAACCGACTTTCTTTTCCGAAGTCGGTGTCGAATAACGGATAACATTGGGTTAAAAAAGACACCGACTTCGGAAAAGAAAGTTAGTTTTCGCTTTGAAGTCGGTTTGATTTTTTGCAATAATGTTTTTTTTATAATATATATTTCAAATATTTCAAATGTTATGGGTGTTGATTTAAATCCATCCCACATTTGAAGTATGTGTCATTTGAAGTATAAGTCTTCAAAGGCGTAGTCATTATTTAGATAATTTATCTAATATAATGTGTGTGTATTGGTTCTTATTTATTTATTTAAAACTTTATGCACACAAACATACAGATGCGGGCTTAACACTTTATGCATTTTCTACCAGTCGACCTTTGGGTGATACAGAGACAAATAGTGGTGGGTGCAAGCAACATTTTGATTTAAGAAAATCGCGTTTATTTAAATATGTTTACCTAAACTATAAATACAATATATTATACTCGAAGAATAAACTAAATACACAAATAAAGTATTAATTATAGATAAATAATGCAAAAACATTAGCGCTGTGACAATACTACTACTGCTACTGCTTTTTAGTTCCAGCACTTACCTTTTCCTGCACAATAGCTACAAATGGCAATATGAACAAAGCATTTTTCTTCCTGTTCAATACTTCCCTTAGCATCAGAACTTCTGCCACCAGGGTCTTGCCTCCACTTGTTGGGAGTGCATATATTAAGTTCCTTCTTTCTCTTACTGATTCCAGGTTTAAGCATTCTTCTTGCCATTCTAAAATAAAATATTTTAAAGTTAAACTTAATTTATAATGTTCCGTCTCATATTACAAAAGTAGAATATAGTCATTTTACTGTAATCAAATCTCGAAAGAAAATTATAAACCACTTTCCAGTATCTGATTCAGCTGCAATTTATCACACTCATTTGTAACTTGTGAGAATATTTTTTTTTTGTATAAAATCTTTTATTTTATTAATTTGAAATTTTTTTTTTAAATATGATACCTTGTTTCATGTAGTTTCGCTCCTGTGGTCTGTCGTGTAGAAATAGCACATCTATTTAATTTTTTCCCGTTTTAAAAAGTAGTTTTTAGTAATTGAATCAGTACAATCACATTATTATAATTGGTTTAGTATGATTATCTTTTAAAACATAATTTTACATATTTATTAAGAGCAGTGGTGGTCCAGTGGCAACGGCCACAACTTACAAGTTGTAGGTCACGCTTTTCTTTGTGTAAATTATTTAATCACCGCTGCTCTCAAAACCATAAAGGGAAACATCGTGAGGAATCCTGCATGTCTTAGAACCAAAAATTCAAAGACTTGTGACATCCACCAACCTACACTGAGGGAATGGACCAAATGGGAGTCCAAGTGCAGAAAAGGGGGTCCATCTATCTATCACCTATTTATTAAGTTTTGATGAGATAGGTCTTAGGTACTCACCATAGAACTTTTCAATGTTCCTGTAAGTCTTAAACAATCCCTTAGCAATCATTGGCAGACCGTAAAAAGTATTACTGGGATTTACTACTTCTGTTGCCTTCTTTTTGGATTCACTCACAATTTGATTGGGATGGACAAATTTTTCTAGAGCATCTTCTTTGATATCCAGTAAAAATGAATCTTTAGTTTCAAACATAGAAGTCTTATTCTTAATAACATCATCAAGATTGCTTATTGACTGATTTATGAAATCAAAGCTCTTTTCTATCTTGTCTTTAAAACTTTTATCAACATGATTGACGTCAGATTGCTCTAATTTCGATTGAAACATGTCTTCTGAAATGTCTTCCATCACTTCTGGTTGAGCATCGTTATTTACGATATCATTATTTACTTCACAGATTTCGTTTATATTACTGGTACATACGTTTAAGGATTCCCATTCGTTTCTAACTGAAGACTGTAAAACATCAGGGGAACACGGTATATCGTAGGACGAATTGTTGTTGTCCGAATCGCAGATACTTCGAAATTCTACCTGATTGCATGGTAGTAGCGGAGAATCACACCTTTCTGTTGCGTCGGTCCCATTATCGATATACTTAGAACTGATTGGACTGCAATCTGTAAGCAATTCACTGTTCTGTGCAGCTTTACTTAAACTTAAATTTGATCGAAATATTCTTCCAGTACCCAATCGCCGGCGTTTCGGTGTCGAAGTATCCTTTACTTTACTTATAGAATGCATTGATAAAGATTTTTTTGTTGGTTTGCCAATTGATTGTAGCTTAAATATTAGTTTTTTTTATCTATTTACATGATGTTTTAATAAAAATACGCAAACCCAAAACGTAAACATAACCCTCAGACTTAACCACAAAACCAAACAATTTTGACATTTCATTACGTATGACATAATGAAGACAACTGACTTATAAACCTATGGACTTGCCATACCTACGAAATTAGCGTGCATACCTACATAAATCGGACACTTAAGATGGCTGCCCATTTACCAATGAGGTAGGCCATTTGCAACTGTTTGACAGCACAACTACACAGATAAACGTACATATACGGCACACAACTACCAATTTTACTCGGCAATCAACATGGCGACCGTTCACGAATAGACATGATTTTGACGTCACTCAAAAGTGTTACCAAGTTTAGTCCATGACAAACATTTAGATGTCTCTCTTTTCACATGCAGCTCTTGGTTAGTTAAAAAGAGACAAAACGCTTTTTGACATGCGTGTGTCGATATTATAGATTTTTGTATAACTATTCTTCATATAGTAGAATATGCCGTCTCCATAGTTTTCCTACCTCATTGATGAAGACAAACGTCGTGTCAAGTCTAGAGGCGGAACCACACTTACGTGGCGTGGCGTGTCGTGGCGCCTTCTGACGCAGTTGATTGGCTACAAAACTCGTTGCGCTATGACGTAGGCTGGAACAGAGTCGTTTGATTGGTGGATCCCGCGCCACGCCACGCCACGACACGTAAGTGTGTTTCCGTCTTAAACACATGACAGTGACAGTCGTGCAATGTGGATGGCTGCATGCGGCGTTTTCCTACCTCATTTGCATGCGGTGCACGGGTGCATGCTAGAATAGGGCATGCATTCCGAAATTTCATAGTTTCGAAATTTCGGACCATAATTGCATGTTTATTAATTTCGAAATTGACGCCCCTAAATTCGAAATTTCGAAACTGGATTTAATTTAAATATTATGTTATTTTTCATACAATTATGCATTTCTCAGACCAACAAAAAGAGATCTGAAAATGAGTCTGAATACGAATCTAAAGCCAATTAGACCGTTGCGTTTGAGCCACCTTGTGACCATGTGTGCTAGAATAACATTACAATAAAACAAAGGCTAACCATGGTGTTAAATAAATAAAGAAGATTGAAAGAAGGTCGGCTATTAAAAAAAAACCAAGCTTTATAATAATGGTGGCCAGTGAAGGAAATACTTTGACAAGGTCTGCAATGTTTTGCTGTGAATGCCCATATTTCTTTGCTATCGGGGGCAACCTTCGCCTGAACTTAATTGGGGGGGAAAAACCAGACAGTAGTGGTATTTTTACCTAACCAAACCGGTGATCACCATAAGCACTTCTTAAAATACTACATCCTTGGGGAGTCTATAAAGGAGTCTCCCTTGAGCCTCGCTGTGCATGGCAGGACGTGATCACTGTGCCACTGTCTTTCCTGAGGTCTCTCGGTGTACGTACAGAAATTCTGTCACACCTGCCTTAAATAATTAGGGGGTTCTTTATGCATAAGATTACGGATGTCACAGATTCTAATGTGTTTTGGAGTATTTGGCAGCAAATTGTATCGAGTCAGCTTTCCCAGTAAGCTTTTTTGGAGGTAGTCAATACTACAATATAATTTGCCTTGGAAGGAAGTAAGATGATCCAGTAAGATGCTGCTAGGGATCTTGCCCGTACTGCCTGGATTAGCCTGATAGCTGTGGCCTATAACTCTCCACTCCTCCGGTTATGTTTGCCCCCATGGCGCTACATTTTACAAGAGTCGAGTCGAGTCGGTGTCTTTGGTACGTATTTTTTTCTTCATTGACACCGACTTCCGATCAGAATGTTTTTTTTCGCTTTAGTAGTGTTTTTTTTTAAAAAAAAAAAACGTGCCCCACACTAGGAATTTCTGCCTGTATTTTGGTTTGGAAGTCGGTTTAATATTTTTGTTGAAAGTTTTTATTTTTCTCTTTTTAGTTTTGGTAGGTACCTTATTACCATGAAAATCATTTATAGCCAGCGAGCTTCTCATAACAATTCCAACAAGTCTAAACACGACTGGGATACATTGTTTTATTAGGCATTTCCGGTTCCTTCCTTCCGGCTTTATCATCAGATCTGTTCGATGGTACCATTTTCATAAAAATCATTTATTTAAATTTGCTTCATCACAGTCCTTTAACTATTCGAGATATACTTAAACATACTTATCATTGAGAAGTTCCAGTGGCCATCTGTGCTCTTCTTCATTTGTTCCACTTCGCCAAATGATACTTTCTGAATGCAAATGCTTGCCATGTTGATAGAAAAACCAAAATAGCTGTATAATATATGCCTACAATATTTGAAGAGTTCCCTCGATGAATGTAGTCAATGGGACAACCTCGAGATTATACCCATTCAAACAAAAAAAAAATTAAAAAATCGGTCCATAATTGACGAGTAATCGGTGACCATACATTAAAAAAAAACACACATAGGGAAGAGTGGGTAACAGTGCATCACTTTTTTTTAAAGTATTGCTTTTACGAAGTTTATGACTAAATCTATTTATCAGAGATGCATCATTTAGCCATAAGTCTTTATTTAATCTTTAATGAAAAAGGCATTTAATGGCGTGTATTATATAAAATTACAAGATATAACCACTTAAAATAAAATGGGAAATTATTCAGTTTGACCCGGGCATGGGTCACTTTGGATCAATGCATGGGTGACAGTGAATAATATCGTTTATTCATATAATATTGTTTATTCATAACATAAGGCACATTTTACAATAAAAATATCTTAAAAATATAAAAGAAGACAGTTGCTTTTTTGCCTGAACTAAGTTGAACCTGTGTTTCAGACTATAAAGTGCTTAAAACTAATAATAATAATAAATTAACAATGGTATAGCTTGTATATGAATACTTAAATTAAAGACAAAGCAAAATTATTATTTTGTTACAGCCAGGAGATCTTCTGTCTCTCCGTAAGAGATGCGAAGTAGATGTTCAAGAATAGTCTTTTTACAGCTAAAATAATTTAATTTATAGATACTTAATTTTCTATTTAATCTTTTGTACAGAAATGGACCTAAGAATGTAAAGAATCTATTTACAAAGACATATTTTGAGGATGGATTAGAATCGCAGACAATATCATTTCGTTTCTTATTATTTATGTATTCGGCGTTATAGGAAAGCATGGTGTGTTGTTTTAATACTAAATGCATAATGAAAAGCTGGTGAACAGTCAGCACGTTGCAGGATTTGTAAAGCAGATCAGTGGGGTAGAGAAAAGGGTGGAAATAGGCTACTTTTAAAATTGCTCTCTGAGCCCTTTCTAGAGGCAGTAGATTCGTTTTTGGTGCTCCACCCCATGAGGTGATACAGTAATTGATTACAGATTGACCTAGGGCCAAATAGACTTGTTTGATCAATTTTGAATCTGCAATCGTTCTCAACTTTTTAAAAACATAAATGAATTTGCGCACTCTATTAACTAAGCTATCAATATGAGGTCTAAAGGAGAGTATTTCATCTATAATAACCCAAAGATATTTTATGTTGCCTGTTTTGAGGATAAAAGGACAATTACACATGCTGACTGGGTGGGATCCACATTTATGGGCATACAGATGAGAGTTAGTAATGTTAAATTGAGGCTTGCGCATGGAGAAGTGAATATATTTTGTCTTGTCAGCATTTAGTGTTAGTAAATGATTGTAGCCAATTTGTCACAGTATTGAAACCTTGTTGAGCATATTCGTACAATTCATTACTGGTTTTAGCGATAAAGATTAACGCCGTGTCGTCGGCATATGATATGAGTTTGCCTTGTTTAATATCTAAATTACACAGATCGTTAATGTAAATCAGGAATAGGGTTGGGCCCAGAATGCTTCCCTGAGATCAGGGTTAGTAGAACAGCGTGATGGTCTGTAATAGTTGAGTTAGTAACAAGCGTAACATATGAAAAGTTAGATTTGATCATCATATGATCCAGACAGGAACCACTCTGATGAGTAGGCAATGTATGTGCGGGTAGAAAACCATGGTATGAGCAGATATTACGTTTCAATTTTTTTCATGCTTATAACAAATGGCTAATCTGGATTTTATAAATAGTGAGTTAGACTCGCTAAATGTTTCGAAATCGTTTAAGTATCAACCTGAGAGGTGCTTGCAGTTCATTGGAGACCCAACTAAGGGTTTAAAAATTTTACATTTAAATATCCGAAGCATCTCAAAGAATTTCGATGAGGTTGCGGTACTTATGCAGTTATTGGGTTTCGATTGTGACGTTCTCGTACTCTCCGAGTGTTGGTTAAACAAACTTTCACACTTACCGACCTTGGATGGCTATACATCCTATTTTACAAAAAACATTTATAATCAAAATGATGGATGCGCCATCTATGTTAAATCTTCCCTCAAAGCTGAAGTAAAAGAACCATATTTTGCAGACGCTAACTGTCTCGTTTGTCACGTGGATGACATTACAATAGTGGCTATTTATCGGTCCCCTTCCTATAAAAATATAAATAATTTCATTGATAGTCTCGATAAAGTACTCAAAATATCTTCTCCTACCGTGGTTCCGATCGGTGATATCAATATTGATATTAAAGCTGATAATAATGACAGTCATTCAGATGAGTATCTTACTTGTGCTGCTTCAAACGGACTTCTCCCTGCTCATTTGTTTCCAACACGGCTCAAAAACTGTTTGGACCATATTTTACTAAAAACAAACAAATCCGCCACATCATTTGTTATCGAATCGTCCATTACAGATCACGAACCACTCCTATTATTTCTTCAAAGCGGGAATGCAAACATGATTGTAACACGCACTAGGTTAAAAATTGACTACGACTCCGCGATTGAGAACATCAAAAGCCATGACTGGTCCCCCTTACTGGCAATCAGGGATCCTGATGAAGCCGCAGATAGTTTAGTTGACAATCTTTCGTCCATTGTACTAAAGCACACGTACCAATTTACTGTCCCTAGGAGTAAACGTACCCTCAAGCCCTGGATTACGCTGGGTCTACTGCGCTGTATTCGTCACCGTGACCGCATGCATGCCAAACTCGGAAAGTCCGTAGACAATCAATTATTAAAAATCACGTACACCCGATACCGAAATTTTTGTAATTCACTCTTGCGAAAACTAAAATGCTCTTATGAAAAAGAACAGTTTAACAAGGCAAAAAATAATGATTAAGTCTACCTGGGATGTCATTAAGAAGGTCTCAGATCTGCGGAGTAGTGGTCTACCCTCTTATGACCTTTTACAATTATCAGATTCCCCAAAATCCTCGTTAAATCGCGTCAATAATTTTTTTTGTGAATATCGGTAGTAATTTGGCTTCCAAAATTATTCCACCCCCCACGAAGCCCAAATTTGTGGCTGACTCTAGTTTGTGTAGCTCAATGATTCTCCTTGAGGTAACTGAAGAGGATATTGATGCCATTATTTTGGGTCTGAGGTCTGATTGTGCAACTGGCGTGAACTGTATACCGTCTAAAATAATAAAAGCCTCGCGGTGTGTTTTGGTGCCGATTATCACACACGTCTGTAATATATCGATTGGTGCTGGTGTCTTCCCAAAGGCTTTTAAAAAAGCATTGGTTCACCCCATTTTTAAGTCTGGGTGCAGAGATGATATGAATAACTACCGTCCAATTTCGATTTTAACAGCTATGTCAAAGATCTTGGAACGCGTGCTGAACAAAAGTCTGACCAGTTTTCTCAGTGCAAACAATATCCTGGCTGATAACCAATACGGATTCAAAAATGGAGTAAGTACCGAAGATGCAGTTATGGCTTTATCTGATCACGTAGCTAGATCGCTTGACAGAAAATACAAGTGCTTGGGAATTTTCCTTGACCTTTCAAAGGCATTTGATACAGTCTCTGCCCCAGCCTTATTAAAAAAAATGGAAAACATTGGTATCCGAGGACAGCCATTGAAAATCTTTGCGGACTACCTCAGTGGTCGGACCCAGAGGATTAAAATCGGCTCACACAAAAGTGATGACCTCGCTATCACGTACGGCGTTCCACAAGGCAGCATCCTGGGGCCTACCCTATTTCTCATTTATATTAATGAACTATGCAAACTGCCTCTAGAAAATTGTCGGATTTTTACTTATGCCGATGATACCGCTCTCATAATTGATGGTTCTGACTGGACCCACACATATAAAAATGCCGAGGCTGCGCTTTCCATCGTTATGAACTGGTTGGCAGACAATCTGCTAACTTTAAACGTCGAGAAAACGGTGTACATACCCTTTGCCATTAGGTCAAATCTGGGTCCGCCAAATTCTCTTACCCTACAAGCGCACACTTGTATGAGCCCAACGCAGTGCAACTGCCTATTGCTCACTAAGTCTTCTAGTGTAAGGTACCTGGGAGTTATCATGGATCGGCATCTAAATTGGCACTCGCAGATAGAGAAAGTCACGTCTCGAGTACGTAAGTTGATTTATGTTTTTAAGAAGCTTAGAAATTCTGCTGACCATGATATCCTCAAATTGGTATATCTTGCTTTGTGTCAGTCCGTCCTATCATACTGCTTGCCTGTATGGGGAGGTGCTTCTAAAACCGTCTTCATCCATCTAGAAAGGGCGCAGCGAGCCGTCCTGAAGGTAATGCTGTTTCGTCCTCGACGGTATCCCACTGCGCAGCTCTATGCTGACTGCAAGGTACTCACAGCCAGGCAACTTTATGTGCTCCTTTCAACTCTACGCAAGCACTCGGCTCGTCCTACTGCGGGGCCGGCGGGCAGACAGAAACATAACGTTTTTCCCTCAGCAAGCCATAGAACTGCCTTTGCCGAACGACAGTTCTATGTTAAAAGCGTAATATTATATAATGCCCTAAATAAAAAGTTGAAGATATTTTCGTACACTAAATTCCAATGTAAGAAAGTACTTACAGATTATCTCCAAACACTTACATTTAATTTCATTGAGGATCTTCTGCTGGGTAACTTACAGTGATATCTAAATAATGAAACCTAGCTTTGGATACACACTTTACACACACACACACACACATACTTATACCTTGGAATACGCTGCTGAACCACATTATTAAATTGAATTGTATTTTATTAATTATAAAAATATTATGAGAAACTATATTAATTATTATTGTAATGATGTTTTAAATTCTTTGACATTATCATTATTTTCTCTCTTTTGTATTATTTAATTTAAAATGATATAATGACTGTATTATACATGTTTTACGGCTCTGTTGCTACGATGGATCACTGACTCCTAAGTCACAGGAATATACACCTAGTTTAGGAGTCAGAGTATCTAAAAATTACCTAATTTATAAAGCTTTTTATATTTTCTAACTACTATGAATGTTTTTAAGACAGGCTTTTTGATGAATAAATTATTATCTGTCCTTTATTTAATTTCTTCCTTATTTCTTACATTTTTAAATATTTTTACAAAATACATACAAAAAAGAAAAACATTTAAAAATAAAAAAATAGTAGCCCACCGGTATCGGGAACAGGGTCCAAGCTACCGGTGGTCAGGGCTCCTGAGAGAGGAACCTCCTAACGATACGCGCCGTGTCCAGGAGTACCGCTTTCTGGATCAAGCCCTTGATCCAGCTGGCCCACGAGAGCCTCCTCAGGTGTTCGTCGAGGCTCTTGGCTATTATGCCATTGGTCGTAACGACTATCGGCACACTGATTGCTGTATTCACATCCCACATGTCGACAACCTCGCGAGCCAGATCAAGATACTTGCTTTTCTTATCTCTCTCAGCCTTCACGAGGTTCTCGTCATGGGGGACCGCTATATCAACAATCATTGCGCGATGCTCTAGTCGGTCTATCACCACTATGTCAGGCTTATTGGCAACAATAGTCCTGTCAGTGATGATAGACCGATCCCAATACAACGTGACATTGCCATTCTCGAGAACTGGGTCGGGCTCATACCTATAGTAAGGCACTTCCAAATCCACAAGATTGTATTTAAGAGCAAGTTGCTGATGGATAATCCTGGCTACAAGGTTGTGTCTATGCAAATAGTCTCCGTTAGCTAGACTAGAACAACCGGAGATAATGTGACGGATGGATTCCCCAGGCCGGTGACATGCCCGACAGATGTCAACCGTGCCATCTTTCACAATGTATTTCCGGTAGTTGTTCGTCATCATAACTTCGTCCATAATCGCAAAGACAAAACCTTCGTTTTCCCCAAAAAGGTCACCAAATCGCAACCAGGCCACGGACGCCAAAAAATCTACATCGGGCCCATGTAGAACCCGGTAGAAGCGTCCGTGAAGCTCCTTGCTCTGCCATACCTCCATGCGGTCATTAGTATCTAATACTATAGGTTTGCGCCAGTTCTCGTTAGCCAAGGAGAGCGGGGTAAGGCCCTTGTCCACTGCTACCACATCTCGATGCACACCCACGTCAGCGGCCTGGAAGTATTCCCTAAGACTGCATACCTCGCGGTTGTGCAGGGTCTTAGCATTTAAAAAGCCACGACCCCCGCTCTTCCGAGGGATATACAGTCTCATAACCGATGACCGTGGGTGATGCATACGATTTGCGGCAAGTTAAATTATTATTAAGGTAATCTTGGGCCTCAGGGTCGCAGTTTTCAGAGTTAATGTTTATATTTATATCACCTGTTAATATAACATTCTTAAATGAGCTTAGTGCTTCAAAGATCTGGTTTAAGGATGCATGAAAAGAGTCTAAATTTCTAGCAGAAGGGGACCTATATACAGTGATTATTGCTGTACTTGTACCAATTTTGATAACCAAACAATTACTCACACAGTCTTGAAGTATTGGTTCTTCGATTGTGACCATTAATGATTCCTTATATATATAGGATTTATATACCTCATTTTCCGCCATTGATGCTGGAACTCCAATCATTATTATGCGGGGTTTGCACTTTTTCGGTTCATCGACGGTAAGCCCTGACGAAGCAGTTTGAACTGATTGCCTCAGCTTATCTAGGTCCTCTTTCGTCTCCGTGCTAATTATTAGTCCTCCTTTCCCTATCTTGCGTACGCCTCTCACTTTCAGCTTCATTTCACCGGGGCATATAATTTTCTGGACTATGTTCTTGGTTTCATCGCTGGTCTTTGAACTGTCAGTGGGATAAATCGCCACGGAGCTAAAAGTATTAAGACGAACAAAGTTGTTAGACCCCTTCTTCACCATGTCTGCAAAAAATGATGCAGCTGTTTCCTGCCGCTTTACACAGGATTCCTTAAAAGTCCGGTTCATCTCCATTACACACTCCTTTAGGTCCGTTACGCAGTCTCTTACTTCGGTCATTATTTTTAGGGAGTTATGGGTCCTAAGGGCATTTTGTTTAAGCGACTGGTATTGAACAGCCAGTTGCGAGACTCCATATCCAACCTTTCGGCACAAATTGGTTATTTTTAGCTTCTGGTCTGAGTTAAGCTTTCCTTCAGAAGCAATAGCACATACCTCACCCAAGTGTTGTTCAATGGAATCCATCCAGTTCTGTATCTCCGCAGTTGCCGCAAGACGTCTCGGTTGTTGGGGCTGGGTCAGTATAGGTGTTGAAGGAGGGCTGCGCCGCATCAACCCACTCCGATTAAAGGGGCTGATTTCCATCTTTCAGATTATAATAATATATAATCCAGTCAGTCCATTATTCCACTTATTGGCACTTCCAAAGATTGTTTGTATTACACGTCAATATACTAAAACTAGGTCACTATTTATGCTAAAACGTTAATTTATATTATTTTTAATGCATTGATGAGCACGTCTGTATGCAGCTAGTGCGCAGAAATCCAACAAAAAATCGACTGGGGCAGAATGGATTCTCTCTATAAAGTTGGACCTGGGCACCGGAAAACTCCTAATAGGCGGAGATGCGAATGCGAAGAGTACCTGGTGTCGAAGTACCATGGAAGACCTCAGGGGAGAGGCGATGTCCGGGACACTGAGGAAGTTGGAGCTTCAGATACTCAACACTGGCGATACGCCGACCTTTTACACAGTAAGAGGCGGCGTAGTGTACAAGCGCCACGTGGACGTGACGGCCTGTTCGCTCGAGCTTTTCGACCTGGTAGATGGCTGGCGGGTTGACACGGGGGCAACGAGCTCGGATCACAACACCGTATTATTTGACGTGAGGACAAAAAGGGAAAAAGGGACTAGAATAAACAGAACAACTAGGAAGTATTACACGAGAAAAGCTAATTGGGATTTTTTTATATTAAATTGGGAACACATAAAATTGATAATAATATATAATATAAACACTATACATGAAATAGACAGTAGAGATAAATTGGAACTAATGGTAATAAAGTATAAAAAAGTAATTGGAACAGCATGTGACGAATCTATCCCGATAATCTGTAAAAAATATAAAATTATAATCCCGTGGTGGTCCGAGGAACTTGCGACTAAAAAGAGTGAGGTCATGACAAAAAAGAACCGTGTCCGCAACGCCGCACCGGTCCGCTGAGCGATGGTCGTAAACGAGTATCTGAATGCGAAAGAGGAGTATGAGTGCCAAGCCAAGGAAGCCCAAGTAGCCAGCTGGAAAGGATTCTGTGAAAGGCAAGATGGAGAAAACTTATGGGAAGGGATCTACAGAGTCATCAGGGGGACCACCAGGAGACAGGAAGATCTGACCTTGATGAGCGATGGTGCATTCCTTAACCCAAAGGAATCGGCAGCCTTACTCGCCGACACGTTTTATCCGGACACAGCTCAAGAGGACAATGTAGAACACAGGCTCACCAGGGAAGCGGCCAGACGGATAAATGAATGGAGTCATGATGAAAATCATGACCCACCATTTACACCGCTGGAGCTGAAGACAGCCGTGGGACGCTTCAACCCGAAGAAAGCTCCCGGAGCGGATGGATTTACGTCGGACGTCTGCTGTCGAGCAATCCTCCAGGACCCGGACGCTTTCCCTGCCCTGTACAATAAAGGCAACGGTGGTAGCCCTTGGAAAACCGGGCAAGGACGATTACATGAACCCCAAGTCTTACAGACCGACAGGTCTCCTACCGGTCTTGGGGAAGGTCCTGGAGAGGATGGTAGTGGCGAGGATCAAGTGGCATCTGGTGCCGCGGTTTAGTACTCGCCAGTTTGGCTTTATGCCACAGAGAAGCACCGAGAACGCCCTCTGTACTCTAATAAAGCACGTACATGACAAGTTGAGGCTGAAGAAGCTAATTGGCAGGGCACGGTGGGTTCTCAGAATACTTGAACCGCTTCAAGTGTAAGGAGAGCCCATCGTGCACCTGCGACCCCAACGTGGCGGAATCAGTCCCGCATATTGTTCTGGACTGTCCGGTGTACGCCAAACAGCGCTACAATCTGGAACAGGAGCGGGTGTGAGGCTGGGGAGAGATAGCGTGCCGGAAATTATGTCGGGAAAACAGAAATATTTTAATAGCCTACTATGTCAATATAGCCCAAAAAGTAATTGATAAAAATAAAACCAGATGAAACAACTATGTTTCTTATTATATTGTATATATAGTCATGTAAGCATACGAAATAAGTGCAATTAATGTAAAGCAAGATAGTAGCAGTAGTTAAGAACTATGGCATGTAAATTAGCTCTATGGAATAAATATATTTTGATGTTTAATACATAGAGTAAGGAAAATGTGTATATTGGTTGTTTTAGTAGATTTATGAAATAAGTAAAATAAACACATCAACACGGTCTAGGGATATTTTTAAAAAAGCGAATTACTATCAATGTGTTAATTATTTATATGACTTGTACATATTTAAAAGATACGTCATTTAATATTCTACCATTTTTCGTCTAAGGCCCTAACATTGTGTGTATGTAACCAAGCTGCTACCGTTCTCGCCGTGTGTGCCCGGGCATTGTCGTGCATGAGCAGGAAATCTTGCCCCATTTGTGTTCTGTGGGGCAAGATTACGGGCCCCAGCACCTGTTGGACGTATCGTTCTGCCGTGATATTGCCCCGCACCCAAACGAGATCCGTCCGTCCTCCAAGACGAATTCCTGGCCAAACCATAATTGTTCCTCCTTGGTATGGGTGAACTTCCTGAGGGTTCTGAAGACGGCTCCATCGTCTAGGAACTCGCCAAACACGCGTCCTTCGTGAATCTGGATGGAAGCCGAACCTGGATTTATCCGTGAACAGCACATTGGACCATTGCTCACGGCCCCAGTCCACGTGGTTCCGAACCCATTCTAATCGTCGTCCACGATTGCGTCTCCGTAAAGGTGGGACCCGGAGTGGTCTACGTAGATTGCTTTCATGCAGTCGCCTTCTTACAGTTTGGTCACTCACAAGCACTTGGTGTTCCACTCGCAGCCTTTGGACCAATTGAGTCGCCGTTGCATTTGGTTGAGCTCGCGCAGTAATTTGCAAAAATCGGTCTTGTCTGGGGGTAGTGATGCGACTTGGCCCCCGGTGCCTCTCCGCTACTTCATCTGTGGCACGATAGCGTGTCCACAATCTTGAAATTACATTTTGGTGGGTCCCTATGGCCTCAGCAACATTACGCTGAACAGACCCAGCTTCCAGCATTCCCACAGCTCGTAAAATCTCCGCCCTCGTCAAATGTTGGCGTTGCATGGCTACAATACCACAATTTCAACTTTATCTTTCGTTTAAAAATGAAAAAAAAACTGTAACTAAACGTAATTCGTATTGTTTTCTAAATTTCGCACAAATGAAAATTCCCTCTCCTACACATCAAGACATTTTTATGCCACCGAAACAAAAGAATTTTCAAAAATTTGAATTTGGAATTAGTCTGAGATAAATTACAAACAAATCGGTGTATAAAAGATGCCAATGCGGCCAGTACTTTTCGAGTTATTTATTTGTGTATGAAATATCCCTAGACCGTGTTGATGTGTGTAGTTAAGTGAATAATGTAAAATAAAACCAAGTATGATAAATTATTTTCCCTAGAGTTTTTGAAATAAAGAATTAAAACAGAATAGTAAGTAGCTCATAAGTGGGAGTCCCACCCACAGGATAAATGGTGAAGGATATAAGAAAGACAATGTATGAAGCATGAAATTACGAGAGGCATGGCAAGAGAGAACTGGTATGGATGAGGATTACATATAGAATAGGCGCCAATGTCGTTGGTGGTAATAGTCGGAAAAAAAAAACCTACCCTACCCTACCCTACTTACCCTATGTACCCTACCCTACGTTAACCGTTTGCCCGTTCTCCTATAACTTTGGCAAAAGGTATAATATTTTATTTTCCCTTTAATTTGGAATTCGACCATAATAAATTCACCTTCATTTGGCAAACTATGAACAGCTTGTAAATTTTTGGAATTTCGTCTCATGGTCATCTTCTTTATCTTCAAATATCGGTTCCTTCCGAACTTCAGCTTCACGGGTAACATTGGATCAGCAGTCCACTGTGTCCCAATACGAAATGATTCAGTGTGACCCATTGGCCGTTATCGAAAAATTAAATTAACAAAAAAAAAAACTATCTATCTCAAGGTTTAAACAACATAGTTTACAACAGATTTAGGATATAACAAGCGTACGACAAAACAAAAACATCTACATTTCTTATTCACTTAGAAATTAAACAAATTTTCAAACCACTCCCTTATCTTCTTCCAGGAGCTTGAACGAGTATCTTTCAATTCCTCCTGGGAGAGAATAATCCCACATAAAACCACCAAAAAACTTAGCCAGCCACTTTTAACTTATCTTCTCATAAATATTCCAAAGACCTATATTCTTCTTCTTAGTGTGCCGATGACAAATACGATTTTTAAATGTTATGTTTGGCCGAATATTCAGCTACGGCAACACTTTTCACCGACGCAGCCGTAAGGTCTTCACATGTGCCTACGTGTATCAGGGCATGCGATACAAAAGTGGGCCATGGTCTGCGGAGAGACGCCCGACCACAGAACAGAGAAGACAGTAGAAGTCGCATATAGCTTCATTAGTATCGGAACCAGCGTACCCAAACTCACACATATACAGATTAATTGTATTTCATAACACTAAGAAATCTTTAGTGTGATTGGTAGTTTAATTTTTAGATGAAAGTAGAAAATATGTCAGTCGTCGCTTATTTGAAAATAAACCACAGCTTTATGACCATAGAGTTGGTTTATTGTCTACACGTTTTGAGTATTTATTACTTTTTCCGTTTAAAGCGTACACGGAATAGTTTAATGAGCAAGTTACGCTACCCGCCGCTAGATGTCACTATAATAAATGCATTCAATTCAAAGCCGTATTTCGTTAACGATAAGATTTATATTTGCGAAATGAGGTCATTACTACCCGTCCTCCTGTAGGGATGTACCACTGTCGTTGGCTTATTTATCGACATCCCGTTTTATATTCAAACAAAATACAGTCAATAACTAGAGTCGATAAATATTATTATGTTTGTAATCAAGTTTTTATATAAATTTATTCTAATACTTACGATTTATAGAAAGAATAATTAAGATATTTTATGGTAAACTACTGATCCGATTTTGAAAATGATTGTATGTGGAGTTTTTTCTATCAATAGAATTATAGAATAGAATACTCTTTATTATGTACACCATATAAGTTACAGAAAGTATAGACCAAGAAAACATTACACTGGGTGACACAATGGCGGCCTTATCGCTAAAAGCGATCTTTTCAAGACAACCTTTGGATGGATTTAAAAAATGAAAGGAAATACAGTACTTTAGGTAGTCTTTGGTGTACTATTATTAATTATGCGATAGACTACACTACAAATGCAATACGTCCTACTGATATGGGAAGCTTACGCTTTCGCCTGCGGCTACACTCTTATTATGATTAGCTTGACTAACTTCCTTAATGAACTGATGAAATTTAGGTCTATACACCAGTAGATCTTAAATTTCAGACTAACACATAAGCCAGTTTTTAACTGACTTAAAAAAAGAAGGAGGTTCTATGTTCATGTGTTATTATTATTACACCTTGTTGATTTTGAAGGCTGTTGTCTTTTTAACCGACTTCAAAAAAAGAGGAGGTTCTCAATTCGTCGTAATCTTTATTTTTACACGGCTGCAACGAAATGGTTATGTTTGAAGATTTTTTCGAATATTGTAAGTTTAAAGTATCGATAACTCATTATCGATATTGGTAATCTCTTATTGAGTAGCTGAATGTGACATGTGCATAGTTGGAATCTTCGAGAACAATGTTTGAGTTTTAAAGAAAGTAGACCTTAAATTTAACATCATAAAATCAACTTTTACTTGTCTTGTTTAATAAAATATTGTTTTTACATTTTTATCGAAATAAAATAAATTAAGACTTGCCGATGGTAAGATATACCTACATTTGATACATTTTTGGTTCTGCTATCGTGTTTACATTATAAAACAGCACAATAAGGCATTTTTATATTTTTTTTCAAGTTTTTGTCACCGTTACGGTTGAACCAAGACTGATGTGCGTAGTGTGTGCGCGGAAGGAAACATATGCAGAACTGAGCAAAACTCGGGGTACGCGGGCCCCGCCCACTTGCGACTTCTATTGTAGTAGGCGTTTTTTTTGTTCTGTGCGCCCGACGCACAGACACTGGACATCGGTACCAACCATGAGAACCCCCACCTATGTAGGTTGGCTTTGCTGCGGCCGACCGGAGTGCCGAGTCTACCTTGGCAACACGTGTCCAAGCGGAAGGCTCACCGATGGCACGATAAAATGGACATGAATGTTAAAGAAATTCACGCCAGAGTAACTGGTAACACCAACTCGAGGAGATGCGACATCTCCTCGAGTTGATGTTACCATGAGATGGGCCCACGCATGCTAGACATCTTTATACTTTACTATTTACCTATTTACATGGACAAAACCAAGGTGATGTTGAATGCCCATGTAACACCCACTCCTATCAAGGTCGGAGACTCTACACTCGAAGTTGTAAACGAACATGTCTACCTGGGACGAACGGTCCAGTTTGGTAATTCGAGAAAGAGGTCAATTTAATCGTCGAATCCGATTCGGCTGGGCTGTGTTCGGTAAGTTGCGTTGTATCTTCTCGTCCAATTTACCGTAGTGTCTCAAGACAAATGTCTATGATCAGTGTGTGTTGCCAGTGATCACCTATGGGACCGAGACGTGGTCGTTCACAATGAGCCTTATCAGAAAGCTTAAAGTCACCCAAAGGGCAATGGAGAGCGCTATGCTCGGAATTTTCTTGCGTGATCATGTGAAAAATTAATGAAATGAGGATATCCGCAGGAGAACCATAGTTACCGACATAGCCCGAAGAATTGCCAAACCTAAGTGGCAGTGGGCAGGGCAGATTGCTCGCAGAACGAATGGCCGATGGGGCCAAAAAGTTCTGGAAGGCCTCCACTAGGTGGACCGATGAGCTGGTTGCGGGAAGGCGCTGGATGCGAGACAACCGGGATCGGTCAATGTGGTGACGGCTTTTTTTTTTTTGGTGTGGTAAATCATCCAATGACTTCGCCCGCTCTGGGTGAAGCGGAAGGGAGTGTCAGACTTTTACTGACTAAAACCCACCCGTGTTCCTTCAGTTGCTCCTGGGGGAGGACTCCCCCAGGGCGTACATGGAATCTGACCTACTTGGAATCTGACGCCCATTAGGTACCGCTTTCGTTTCTTGTGCTATCCTAATATTGTCAGTGAAAACTTTTAATTGGCCTTCCTTCAGTAACTGTCTACTATCTGTATCCTAGCTGTAAGTTTTCTTAAGTAATAAAATAAATAGAGTCTGGCAAACAAAAGTAGAGACTGAAAAAACGCCACGAACACACCGAATATAACTTTCGTTTGCCAGACTCTACTTGACTACTTACAACTTAGTCATAAAGTTCAGATGAACACCCAACATTTTTTTATTGCTTAGGTGGTTTTTCTAAAAGAGTGCGACAAGGAGTTACGTTGGGACCACTTATATTTTCTGATAATAGGTAAGGTATTGGTTGTCAACTCCTATGGACATCTGCAATACGTAGGTATTAGCAAAGGATCCTATTACAGATGCGATGCCATTCCAGAGCAACAGTGAGAAGAGAAATGATTTTATGTTCATTTTCGAAGAATAGTGGAAACTGCCAGGAACAACCTGTGAAGCGAAGAGTCTTTAAATTCCCAAATGGTTGTATTCCCTTCGTCAGGACTGCGCTTAGCTCCGTCCGCGTGTGCAACACCCCTGCTTCACCTGAGTGTCTCGCTACGCGGCCGAATAGCAGAGATCATGATAAATGCATAGGCACAATATGACTCCCCACCAAATGCCGATGTAACGAAGCAAAGCAAAATATAAAAATGTAGCGATTCTATCGGTAAGCTTTTAGTCAGGCCTGCTGCTCTCCGCCGTCTTTGCCTTGACGGACAGACCGGCGACGGCTCATACTCACACACCTATCCGTAAGTGAAGTTTAAAGTTAAAACTAAGACAAATCATACTACTCGGAAAGTATGACTTGACGATTAATCGGGAAGTGACTACAGCTCTCCTTTTTCCTTTCGTCGAAACCGTTTTTCTTCCGCTGAAATCTGAATCTGTGACAGTTATGTTTGCATATCACTCGGATGTCCTATTTTACAAGTTTTTATTAAAACTAAGTAGGCGCTGGTAGGGGTTCGGACCATTGACCTTAAACGAGCCTTGCATGAGCATGACAACAGTCGTCGTCAGCACCTGCCCGTAGGACTGCGGTAGTAGCAGCCCAGCAACTGCGGCAGGTTGACTTCCTCCTGTTGGGCGTTGCACCTGCAGGCGTGCTTGCGGGCCGGCCTGGCCGGTCAGTTTCCCTTTAGAAACCGGAGCTGGCTCGCAATCGTCGGCTCAAAAATGACCGGCGCTAAATATAGCGGCGGGATCCGGGGGGCAGGGGGGGCGAGAGCGCGCGGCCGCTGCGCCGCCCGCCGCCGGCCAGAGCCGCCCCGGTCGCCGCGGACTCCACATTCCAACGTCGCTGTGCTGCCGGTTGAAGAACCAGTACCGTGACTGAGTGACCGTCTTCCACCCGTGCGACGTAAGTGCCGTGCGTGAGAGTGCCAGTGACGGGCCCATCGGGCATATAGTGTGTAGGATAATGGTGTTACGGAGTCCTTGTGGATATCGAGTTCGGAAACGTCGAAGATAAAAGACGGCTCGTAAGGAGGCCGGTCTAAAAATACGCGCGCGGTATGTGCCAAATGCGGACGAGCGCGGGCGTCGCCACGCTGAAATAGAAGCAACCGCCTTGTATAGTGCGCCGGATTACGTTACCGCCCGAGACTCGCGCGCAGCGAACGCGTCAAGTTTCAGCGAAAATCTCTACGTGGATGTATGAGAATCGCACTGAATACATAATTTCAAAATTTGTGTGAAAAAAAAAATGCATTTTTAAAAAATCATACACACATTTACACTACACACTATACCCGAAAAACACAAAACTAACAATTAATTAAACCCCAATGTCACGTATTATTTTACAAGGCTTCAAAATGATAAAGTTCTAACAGTTTTGGTGGTTTACGTATAACCTGCCAGCATCATAAATCGATACTATACAAAATAATTAACCCTGAAGAAAATCATAACAATCAACACCTGAGTTAATAAACCGGTTCATATTTTTTATTGATCCCGTGATTAGATATTTTTGCGCGAAAGTTTATCTGATTTGCATAAGTTCCTTCTGAAATAAATTGAGGCTGCTTTGGTTTGATAGCAACAATTCCGATCAACCGCAGCATTGAAAGTGACCATTGATTCTAAAGATAGCTGCACATAGAAAGAATTTCAAGATCTATGAAAATAGAACTTTTTAATAGTAACCAGATGACAGATGTTACATGACTTTAGATATTGATATATGTATAGCAATATTATTCAGGTAGGTACACTGGTATACCAAAATGAACTTAGCTGGAACTAAGATAAGTTTTTTATGTTTAAGATAAAGGGAACTTTAACTTCAGAATTCCCAAGATATGGAACTTCGTTACGAGTTTACGAAATGATTTGATGTTGCAGATTTATTTACCAATTTTTTTTTTAATCTTTTCTGGCACTTGTTTAAAACTTATAGAATTAATTCAGTACCTTTACTTTGCTTACTCTTACATTAAAGTCTTAAACCAGATTCTAACAAGAAGGCAAATAGAAAATCAACAGTTTGTCTTTGATTTGGAAGTTTTCTCGTTGACTAACTCCATAAATAAATAAGTATTTAACATATCCGCGAGTGATTCCCTTTAAATCAATTCTTCATTATTGTACTTTAGTTAGATACTCGGCACTATACAGGTGAAATATTACTTCTTGACCGAAAGCTTTCTTGACCTAGTTGGTAAGTTACCGACGTGATCAAGGAACTTTTTTCAGTGGACTAAGTTAGCGACCGTTTTTAATTTAATATCATGGGAAACAATACAGCGTACCAAGCGAACGATTAAAATTAAAGTGACTAAGAGGGAATCGAGGTCATTATTGCAACAGTGCGGAACTAAGAAGACAGGAAACAGTTTAACACAAAAGCGATCAAGAAAGTTAACTCGCGAAAAAATCAATGAAAATTCAAAGTTCATCGAAATCCGAATCCTAGGCAACATTGAGTAGAACGCGAAATCCAATTTTACACTTTCTTTGAACACTTGCCAGCACGTAGGTGAGGTAGAAGGCAGGAAAGATAAAACCGCTAAAAATAAAATGGACTTCATAAACAAAACGCACGCTTCCCGCGTTCACATTTCGCGCCCACGCCTTTTTTTTAAAGTTGGCACTGATGAAAACGTTCGACGTTATTGATATTGCTATTGTCTATTTCGAGTTTATGTATGAGTTACGTGTTGGCTGACGGCAATTAGGTAAAACGAAGCAGTGATTCATGATTTTTAGGTACCTCAAAATTACGATCAACAAATTCCAATTACGACCGTTATCAACAAATTAACTGGCCACCCGTTTTTTTTTGGGATTCGGATGCAAAACTTGAAAACCTGCCGTTAAATAAATTAAGAAAAAGATTTGCAGAAGAACTAAAAAAATACAATGCCTTTTCAAAGTTTCATCGGATAAACAACATTCGCATTTCCAAGTGGTAATCCCATGTTGACTGCATTGACAACACTACCAGAAACTAGAGGGGCACGTCGTAACAATTCACATATAAAACTGAAAATAAATGGTATAAATTTTAAACATTAAACGGTTATGTGTGAAACGTCAGTTAGCTATTTTGGGAGCCAAATGTAAACACATGTGTATGCACTGATGAGAGATAAATCTGTTCGTCGATAAATGTTAATAGATGCATTTATTGACGCGTTGCCAATATCTTCTGCGTTATGCTGTGACGTCACGACTCATGTAAACAGAGCCGATAGTGATCTGTCAACATAAGTTCGAAATGTACCGTTTATTTTAATAATTGGATGGGATGAGTTGGCAATCTGATACTGCTTGTAATGCAGTTGTGATATTGCATTTAGCGCGTTCGATACTAATGAATCAGACTCCGAGAGCTGCCAACGAACTATCAATCGTTCAACGACCCATTGAAAAAACTTGGCGTTTTGATCACCCAGAAAGATAAATCAACAAATGCAATGCGGACATTTTAATTCAAACTAAGCACCAGTTAAAAGGAATCCAGAACATTGAATTCAACATAACTTTTTGTTTTACAGATTAAATAAACTACCACCATGTCTGACGAAGAAGAATACTCGTAAGTATTTAACACATTAACACACACACTCAGGATCTCGGAACGTAAGAAGTTTCTATGCTTACAATTACACCACACAAACACAAATACACGTTACTTATTGTTAAACTCTTCCACAATACATGCAATCTGTCCTCCTGTCGTAGACTGTCATATAACCATATTTATTGTGCTAACTAAACAAAGACTGTTGTCTGTTAGTTCTCCAATGTGTACGTTAACCCCATTCCTATCTACTCCACAGTGGCTCCGAGGAGGAGGAAGTAGAAGAAGAAGTCCAAGAGACGTAAGTATGACATCTCGGCGGTCAGTCTCTCCCGATTCCCGGAATTAGTTCTTTTAGAAACTGTTTGGTTTTGAAACACTTCAGCTTCTCTCGGCCTGATTTCTTACTTTGCCTTGGCGATTCTATCATTTTCCAAAACTATTAGAACGGTGGAGTACACGTGATGTACATCGATAGTCTTACTTTTTTTGGACATAAGCGTGAACTATTTGAGCATGATCGCAAGGTTTGATTCCCAGTTTCTTGGAACCCCCCAGTCTCGGGCTTGTTGCACGCCCTCACCAAACCCTGTTCTCTCTTTTGTTGCAGGAAGTAAGTGGCGTGCCATTTTGGTTGATCCGGCACTCACAAATGCTTCGCTCGTTTTAGGCTAAGTTTAGATGGCGACCCTAACGCTTGTAGCGCTTACCTTACCTCATCGCTTTCATTGCTTCCAGATATTATACAACTTACGCTAGGTGCTGCAGCGCTGCATTCTGAGCTTTCTAACATTGAATTCTTTCATATAACAACCGAACCATGTGTGTGATGCTATCGGAAAGATCAGTGTAACGAGGACGAGTAAGTGCCTGATCTTTCCATGTACAAATGGAACAGTACCTACCAGTGTTGTCGAAGTTGTGAGTGAACATCAATTTGGCTTTAACCCTAAGCTTCTGATTCTGTAAATCAAATGGAATACGAGATACTTCTTCGCGGCTGCACAGTTTTTAATCGTGTTTTGTTTTTTTTCTTTTCCCGTCGCTGCTCCTCTCGTCGTTGCAAACTGAAGACCCGCTTCTAAACCAGAGTAAGTAAACTCTAGTTACGATCTGCCCTACCGCTTCGCTTCTAGCCACTGAAACTGTTATGGCACTATCATTGATTGGCACAAAATTAACGAATCTTATACCAACTAGAGATTTTGCTTAAGCAAAACGAAGTACGGTCCTTTTGGCAAAATTCTAAAATGTTGATTACAACGGCTAGTGGCTTGTGATGCAGTGTTTGTATCGTGTATGCGCAGAATACACTAATTGTCACCGCTTCTTTGGTTACGAACAATGAATTTTGCAATAAAGAAGTAGAATATTGTAAAAGATAAGTAGAAGGCTGATTGTTGTTTTCTGTTTCTAGGAGTAGACCATCGATCGCGTAAGTTGCACCGCTCTCTGTGGTGTCACTAACTATAATCCTATCATTAACTGGACAAGGCGCGGGCGCATGTTTTTTACGCTCGTTTCCCAAATTTATCGTGTCCGATCAGATGATCGTTCGGCGAACGAACAACCGCACGCCGACGTCGGTCGCTATTTTTATATCGGTTGGTAGGCGTTCTATTTTAGAAAACCGTACTGTGCTGCGCCCGCGCCATTCTGCAAAGAAACAAAATGTCGGTCAACGGGCGACTGCTCGAATTGCCCCGACTTATTTTTGATTTATTGCATGAAAGTAATAACACGACATCGAAGCATGACTACCTTGTAATACATAATATAATATTGTCGTAATATGTGTATCTGTCCGTGTACCACAGTCATGGTAATTATAAATGTTGTCATAAACCCACAACAAACAATAATATCATTTACAAATACAAAACTACACAACTATGAATATATGTAAAACACAAACCGATAATAATTGATCTAAAAATGTATGTTATACGATTTTAGAGAATGAGGGATTATAAATCGTATAACGATAATAATGTTAACAAATGACTTGAGTAATGTTGTCACGTAGTTGTTCAGTACACAAGTATTAAAGCTAAAACTTTAACAATATGTACAGTACCTGATATCCCTGCTTACACAACGATATAAAAGCGTAACAGCGGAAATTTTAACTTTAACGAGTTGTCGTAAAACTCAATCACCGTAACATAAGTTATATGTATTGTGACCGTTATAACAACGGTTTCTAACACTAACAGAAATTTATTTCATGACAACATAATTAATATGGCTAATTTGTATTTTCAGGGGTGAGGGAGACCCAGAATTCATCAAGGTAATTACAACGAATTTAGCCCTTCCACTAAATGACTTCACGTCGCACAGATTATATATTTTTACCCAAATCACATAAAAATCAATCAACAAGATTACATGCTTGCTCTAGACTTGGTCCCAGGATATCATCAAGTAATATTATATTTTGTAAACAGCGTCAAGACCAGAAGCGGTCGGACTTGGACGATCAGTTGAAGGAATACATCAACGAATGGCGCAAACAGCGGTCCAAGGAGGAAGATGAGCTCAAACGCCTCAAGGAGAAGCAGGCTAAGCGTAAGGTGAGGCTCCCTTACATGGACGATATGCTAGTTGCATCATATTAATATTTAAGACACACCGCGGTTACATTTCTTGTTTGCAATATTGTAGGTATCTCGCGCTGAAGAAGAGAAGCGCCTCGCCCAGAAGAAGAAGGAAGAGGAAGAAAGGAGAGTTCGCGAAGTTGAGGAGAAGAAACAGCGCGACATCGAAGAGAAGAGGCAGCGACTCGAGGAGGCCGAGAAGAAACGCCAGGCTATGCTCCAGGCTATGAAAGACTCCAGCAAAGTCGGACCCAACTTCACCATCCAAAAGAAGAGTGATAACGTAAGTTAATCAAAATTACAGTAGGTAACACAGTTCTGCGAATAGATTCTTATGTATTTCTTAAAAAAAAAAAGTTTATTCTTTGATAAACAAATTGTTTATTTAAACTCTTTAAAGTGTAAACAATTCAAATTGTAATTTGAGCTGTTCTTAGCAAAAACAACGTCTGTTTGAATCATCAAACGAAATAAAAACTTTTCGCTTGTACATTTACAGTTCGGCCTTAGCAACGCTCAACTGGAACGTAACAAGACCAAGGAGCAGTTGGAAGAGGAGAAGAAGATCTCCCTTTCCATCCGCATCAAGCCCCTGAACATCGAGAACCTCGGCACCGAAAAGCTTAGACTGAAGGCCACAGAACTCTGGGAGTGCATCATCAAACTCGAGACAGAGAAATACGATCTTGAGGAGAGGCAAAAGAGGCAGGACTACGACGTGAGTATAATGATAATCTGCATAGTAACATGATGCGTTTGAGAATTACAAGGGAACTTCTGTTCAATAAAATAATGTTTTTGTCAACAGTTAAAAGAGCTCAAAGAAAGACAGAAACAACAGTTGAGACACAAGGCCCTCAAGAAGGGTCTTGACCCTGAGGCACTCACAGGAAAGCACCCGGTAAGCATACAAATTCACAATGATGTGGAATATGATTTGAAAGAGTCTGTGAAGAGAACATGTTTCTAAAGTATTCTCTCATTTCCAGCCCAAAATCCAAGTAGCGTCCAAGTACGAGCGACGTGTCGACACAAGGTCCTACGACGACAAAAAGAAGTTGTTCGAGGGTGTAAGTATTAGAACACTACATGACAGATATACGACTATACCTACTACAGAATTATTAGATACTATGCAACGTCTAGAAATTAAAGCCACATTAATTTTCGGAACACATTATTATTATCAAATCCTGCCCTACATAATTTGGACTTCTGCCAAGATAACGATTCAGGTCACTTTCACATCCATTTAATTTCCAGTCGTTACGTAGTAGCGATTTAAATTATAACACACGTCTTCAAGGAAATTTTTGACGATTTAAAAGTAGCACACACTTACCGAAAATAATTTGTTAACATAACAGAACAAACACTCAAGACATCGGATCTAAAAACAGATACATGAGACACATTTACGTCTGTGAAAACTGTTAATGATTATGACGTTTAAATGCAGGGTTTGGATACTCAATTCGCAGAGATTATGGATAAAATCTGGAACGAGAAGATGAACCGGTTCATGAAACGTTCCAAAAGTAAGAGCCGAACGCAACGTTTGGCGATTGTGTTCCCAATGTGACCCCTCGAAGCATGTCTTCATGGCATGTCCTGTTCCATTTGTGACCTAAATGTACCTTTGTGTTCTGTTAAAAAATATGGATAAGCGAGATTTTACTGCAGAATTTTGACTGCTTTTAGAAAACACTTCAGTATTTTTTAAAGTATCTGCAGTAAATTCTAGCCATCCATATTTTTAAACGGTTTAAAAAAAACAAATTGGATTAGTCCCAGTCGTGTGTATCTCCTATTGTACCACTATCATTGTATTTACCCTGTATTAACGATTCCTATAGGACCTTGAGAAACTGAACAAGGACTTCATCGAGAAGGTCTGGCAAGAGAGGGCCGACCAGTTCGGTGGCAGGCAGAAGAGTAAGTATTACAATTTAATTTTGCAGTTTATAAAACGGTACCTAAACGTATGGACATTAAGTTTTAATTTTGCTCGTCCATCTGCAAAGTTAAATCTATTCACATTGACATTGAAAATTGTGCACAAGTTTTTGACGATATCTTGTTGCATGTAATTTCGCCTCTGTAAATAACTGTTTGTTAGCAAGCGACACACGAATGTTAACTTAGAAGAATGTCGTAAAATACTCTTTTTAATAATATGTTTGAAGATCACACTCATCATAGAGAGACAATGATTTAGCTTTAATTGGGCCAACGACGGTGGCTACTACATGAGGTTCTGGTTTCGACTCCCAAGAACGATCTCACTGTTTGCTGTGAGATTTTCTTTTAGAGAAGGATTTGCTGGACAGCCTTTATAACCATAAACAGCAGATATAATATTCATACCACGAATACAAACGTGACATAGATGTCACGTTTTTAATTTTTATAAGAGAAGACAGCAAAAAATGTTATGTACCTAATACGTAAGTTATTTAGCTAGTTCGACAAGGAGTAGAAGCGACGAGAGGGAATCTTAGCGCTTTAGGGCTTAGAGACATACACCGCTCAATAAGAGCAGTTTATGTCTATAGTTAATGTTCTTTAAGTTATAAAGATCATCACTAGAGACACAAACCATCTATTTAAGATGATACTGAGCAAAAGTACGAACGAGGACGAAGCTAAAGTTGTATGCAAGAATAATAAAGTGCATAGGGCAATAGATGAAAGATTCTTTCTGCATGTTGATTTTAACACTTTTTTACCAATAACAGCGAGGCTGCCCAAGTGGTTCGGTGAGAGGCCCGGCAAAAAGAAGGGCGAAACCGATTCCCCCGAAGGCGAGGAGGACGTTAAGGCCGAGGTCGAAGAGGATGACGAGCCCATCTATGAGCCCGAGCCCGAAGAGGAGGAAGAGGTCGTAGAGGAGGAGGAGGAGGAGGAGGAAGAAGAAGAAGAGGAAGAGGAGGAGGAGGAAGAAGAGGAAGAGGAATAAGTTAGTATTGAACCTTATTTGTATGGTAAAACGTACGGCGATTGTAAAATTTGATTATGTTAGTGTCTTGTGCTTGAAGCAAGGTGGTCATTGTGATCTACTGATGTACGACTGATAGGCATGTTTGTATATCAATTCGAAAATATCAGTATTTTTATTTTTAAAGATATCTTTGCCCTGCAATGAGACAATGTAGGCTAGTTAGATTAGAGTCAATTGGTATTTCAATAGTAATTAATCCATTAAGAGGCATCTTACAGTTTTAGTCTAAACATCCACTTAGAAAATCTGGCATTAGATACTAGCTTGGCCAAAATTGCGACAAGTCCTTCACTTGGTTCTAAACAATCTTCACTTTGAGACATTCCATAATACGGCAGACAACTTTTGAAGCTTCTTTTCGAATTGAGGTTATTTATTGATTATCCTTCACTGACTAAGGCTTTATTAGATATCTAATCTCTATCATTTTGTTCCAGACGTACGCAGCACGATTGATCAGGGAAGCTAGATCGCCGACACACACGGGTCGGACAGTACTGTTTTGTAACCAATCCATTAACTTATTACTATTATAAATTATTTTTATTATTTATACTGTTGAATCATTCGTTACGGAACATGAACATTTTTGCACTATGAACGTCGTGAACAACTTTGGCGTAACAATAAACTAATTTATTTCATAAGGCTGTCGAGTTTTTTATTTTACTTTAGAACATACAAACAAACTCACGCCTTTTTCCCATGGCTGTTTTCATTATTGATAGGCTCGCTTTTGACCAGACCTGATGGTAAGCGATAATGTGGTCGATGGGACGTTTGCCTAGAAGTAACCTGTTCACTCTTGACTTCCAGACCCCCAGACTGTAGCTATCAAGAAACACAGCACCCGACAGTTAATTCCACTCCTTAGCTATAGGCAAAAACTACAGAACGCCATCTACTACGATCCTTACTCCTATAGCTCACTTCACGTTCATACAATCATTAGTCATACACGCATGCCGTTTATGACCAGCTTCATCCAGTTAGACTGGGAGCCGACCCCAACATGATTGAGAAGTCTTGGCATATTGAGTGAACAACGCAACGGTGTGAATCACAGACATAAATCTAACTAAATAACGCAAGCCCGTCCATCTGTATGAAAACCGAATTGCCACAAAAAATGGCCATTTAGATAATAAAATAAATGTATGCCACTTTTCACACACAATTAAAGAACAAGTTTACTTACAGATAAAAGAAAAAAAATCCATTGCCTCGGCCAACTTTTTTCAATACAGTTTTTACAGCTCAATATGGCATAATTAGGCAGTTTTCTAGATTTCGGTGGATGTCCGGCGTCGATAATGTTAAATGAAACAGCTCAAAGTACGATTATTGTTCGTGCTTTGACTCCCATTTTTGACATTCGAAGTATATAAAATCGCGTAATCCAGTTAGATTTATATCTACGATGTGAATAGTCATCAATAAGTATATATTTGGCAGTGAAAATGAATACCGTTTGTTTAGTCTCGAAAGCGAACTTTGCATAGGTATTTGGCTAAAGGCCAGGAAAACATGAGTCAGACCCAAAAAATATATAGCTACCGTATAATCTACTTATGCCCAGCGGGACGACCTTACTGTTTACCAAATTTTCCTTCATGTCAGTCTTAGGTGCTTTTATGACTTTTCAAGCGATATTCGAGTAACATCGATGCTTGAGAAAATACGTTATAGGTCATCATCATCATTTCAGCCGAAAGACGTTCACAGCTGGACATAGGCCTCCTCCAAGCGTCGCCACATTGACCGAACCCGTGCGCCTCGCAACCAGCGCATTCCCGCAACCTTAAACAGGTCATCGGTCCACCTAGTGCGAGGCCTTCCAACGCATCGTCTTCCGGTTCACGGTCGCCATTCCAGAACTTTTCTGCCCCATCGGCCATCCGTTCTGCGAGCAATGTGCCCTGCCCACTGCCACTTAAGTTTGGCAATTCTTCGGGCTATGTCGGTAACCCTGGTTCTCTTGCGGATCTCTACATTCCTGATTCGATCACGCAAGGAAACTCCGAGCATAGCCCTCTCCATTGCCCTTTGGGTGACTTTAAACTTTCTGATAAGGCCCATTGCGAGCGGCCACGTCTCGGTCCCATAGGTAATCACTGGCAACACACACTGGTCATAGACTTTTGACTTGAGACACTGCGGTAAATTGGACGAGAAGATACCGCGCAACTTCCGGAGCCCTTTGAGCACTTTCTCGAAGTTCCTCTTTATAGGTACCTACTATTAATATCCCCATGACCCTCAGAAGACGTATTTCTAGTTTGAAAGATGGCAGAATTAACTTGGTATGGTAAAACATTGTTGAAAAAAGCACATCTTGAAGCTGTGAATGTTTGTTATTTTATCGATTTGCAACTCTTTTCGGTTGTTTTAAATGGACTAATAATACATTAATCTACTTCTATTACATAAATGTACAAAACACTACATAAACCTTGAATAAGTATGTGATATGTGGACTTGGTTAAGAATTGGTAGACTTATCGATTATGACTATAAAATATCGATATATATATAGATCAGGCATATATATCGACATTATTAATAGCCAAAATCGATCAATGAAATCAGGCATATCTATGGGGAAAGGTTATAAATAAAAATATAACATACATAATTGTTAAATGATATATTCAATATAATAAATCTATAATAATAAATGTTCTTAACTAAATAGCGTAATACAAAAGGACTAACTAACAACTACACAAATAATGACACTTAGTATTCAATAATTAATATTCTACAATGCCTCGCATTCAAATACGTACAAGAAATGAAAATATATTATCAACAAACAAAATTAAAATATCTAAGGTTACCTGTACACTTACCCGCTTTTATCGATATCGAAGTTTCTCGCCAGAGGAACATCACAAAAGTAGAAAAGGTTGTCGAATATCATCGAACGACGTTTTTCAACAAATGAAATCGGGTAAGTCTATAGGTACCGTTATACAAATAATAGCAATTTTCGAAAGGACAACTAAAGTCGAAATTAAAATGTGGTTTTCAAGATTCCATAAAAAAATATCGTCTAACAATTGATATGATCAAAGTAAGCTTAGACATAATTTTGGCAGACTAACCCAGTACTGTGACAAGACACATGCCAAAGGTTCTGTCATGTTTCTCAAACAAAAATTGGACTAAATCAGTGATATATGTCGTGTCAAGAGTGAGATAGCCAGCTGGAGGGGTCAAGACTCGACATAACCTAAAATAACACAGGTTTAAGTCTTCTTCTTCTGCCTGGCGTTACTAATCCCGGGGTTTGCCAGGCCTCGCCTACATAGAACATAAAAGTTTCAGTAAGTAACATAAATGCGGCTTATAAAATATATATAACTCAAACACAAATGCGGTTAGTTTCGTAGAATTTAATACTAACAAACTAATTTATTTGATACATTTTAACGATGGCAAGGAACTTAATAATACCCGGAGAATCTGAAAGACGAGATTTCAGAATTATTTAAATCGATTTCATTTCATGAGACCTTCTATAGTGCTAACGAAATCATTTGTTTACTAACTTGCTTCCAAAGCTTCTAGTCAATCGAATACAATCTTTAGAACTATAGCAATAAGGTCAAATTTCGCAAAAGCCACTACTACAGCGATTCTAATTTTAAACATCTTTCAAACCGGATTATAGGATGCGCAATTTGGAATGACGACTTTAAAGACTATGTAACAAGGTCCAATCTCCCGTATAGTCGCGAACAAAACATGTTTATCCGATTTTCGATTCGATTCCTTCTCACATTATGAGCAATACGGTCTAAGTTTAAGACGACGTAACAATAAAAGCAATTATTTCTTCAGGAATGTTTTCACGACCATATGCAACAAAAACATGCAAGCGATTCTAAACCCTAAACATTTCTCGTCCACCACTGCACACTCTTTTAATACTAGTAACGTTTAGGACTAAATTCGTGTCACACAGTGTAGTTGTTAGATAGTCATTATACATAGGTTATGGAGATATCTTACGCGGCGGGAATGGTGTTCGATTGCGGCTTCTGTTGAGGAGTTTTGTGCATCATGTTGATCTTGTCTCCGAGAGACAGCGCCATGCCCTGAAAGATTAAGTAAGCAATGATGAGTACGCAATTAAAAGGCACGATATTGTACGAACTGTTACTGCAGTGCGCAGTGCGATGAAAGAGGCTACGGGCTGGGGGCAGGGGTCATCCGTTGCCCTGGATAGTCGCCATCGTAACAAAATACTTCGGCTTAAACCGAAGTTTGTGGCGATAGCCGATTAATTAGCTTCGGTTTCGGCCAGAAGTCGACCTTGGATTAGACACGATTCGTCTCTCAGATAGAAACTTAAGTCAGTTGGGACTGCGACTCTAGAAAGGTGAATAACACAAGTGGTGTAATAGCTGCTTCATTTTCATTTGTTAGACCTCTTCGACAGATGATTGGCTTGCTTCGCAGTCGCAATGTGCGGAGCGTAGGGTCCCGGATTTGGGCAAGGATTTTTAATTCTAAAGTTCTCAGTAGCAGCCTGCAGCCCAGTCTTTATCAGCACTTCGTTTATAGCAAAATACTCGTGTGACTTAACAAGCGAGTAGCGGCGTCTCGATGCTCAGGTTAGCGAGTGCGTCCTCTCCGAAGTACATAGTAGTAAGCTACATACCTTTTTTTTTTTTTTTTTTTTTTTTTTTTTTTTTTTTTTTTTTTTTTTGGCTCTTGGCCCGTATCCGCACATGTCCGACTACAGCTGAGTTGGGCTTGTGTAGCGGCGTCTCGATGCTCAGGTTAGCGAGTGCGTCCTCTCCGAAGTACATAGTAGTAAGCTACATACCTGGCTCTTGGCCCGTATCCGCACATGTCCGACTACAGCTGAGTTGGGCTTGTGTAGCGGCGTCTCGATGCTCAGGTTAGCGAGTGCGTCCTCTCCGAAGTACATAGTAGTAAGCTACATACCTGGCTCTTGGCCCGTATCCGCACATGTCCGACTACAGCTGAGTTGGGCTTGTGTAGCGGCGTCTCGATGCTCAGGTTAGCGAGTGCGTCCTCTCCGAAGTACATAGTAGTAAGCTACATACCTGGCTCTTGGCCCGTATCCGCACATGTCCGACTACAGCTGAGTTGGGCTTGTGTAGCGGCGTCTCGATGCTCAGGTTAGCGAGTGCGTCCTCTCCGAAGTACATAGTAGTAAGCTACATACCTGGCTCTTGGCCCGTATCCGCACATGTCCGACTACAGCTGAGTTGGGCTTGTGTAGCGGCGTCTCGATGCTCAGGTTAGCGAGTGCGTCCTCTCCGAAGATGGAGCGCGCGTACAGGTTGGCTGCCATGAAGCCGCACTGGCCGGAGAGTGCCTGGTGGGAGAGATATGGTTCAAAATATGTTGTGCTAAATTCTTGGGAAAATTGGGGTTCAATCTAGGTGCACAATTCTTCTTCTTCAACGTTCCGACGATTCCAAATTAAAAGTATTATAATTAGAATTTAATTCCGTCGACAGCGTTAGGTTAGGTCTCTATGTAGACCGAGGGGCGCGCATAGTGTTCCACGCGCACCCCTCTTAGACGTTGCGGGGGGAGGCTAACACCGGGCTGGCACTAGCCGGGGGTTGCGGAAGTATGTTCCCGCGACCCCCGGCTTAGGTGTGAGATGGAACACCGGGTGGTTTTTACTCAGTACAAGTCTGACAGACCCCTCCGTCCCCCCATGGCGGAGGACATCCAATGACGAATTTCCAAACCAGTACAAAAAAAAGTTCTCGTAAAGGTGTAGGCTGTGGTACAGAGAGCACAAGAGGTGAGCAAGTGTTTGGTACGAAGCGCCGGCGCCGCACTCGCCATGTGGCTCATTGGAGTGGCTACACCTGAATAACTTGTGCACATTTGCATAGCTTCTACAAACTGACTGGGGTACAGTTTTACCACGCCAAGAACTGTTATTTTTACTCATCTAACTAGATTCAGACAGCGACTTCACGCGGGGGCAGAATTTATATCAAGGTAACGCACTCCCCAGATAAAATATTATATTTCCTGCAAGGTCCAATTGATTTCTATACCAAAATGCATCAACATCGGGTCGGCGGTTTCGGTGTGAAACCGTAACAAGTAGACAAGATTTAATTTCCCATTAATAATATTAGTGTGGTCTGCAGTAATAGGTCCTCAGAAATAGTATAACGGAGTGCAATGCCACGGTAAAAAGATTGTGATCGATTTCTTGACCTCGAACTTTATAAACAAAAAAACATGCAGTGCTCTGCAAAATGGAGTTCATGGATTCGGTCACTTAGCACATTTTTATAATTCACCCTGAAGTTGTGTCTAAAAATCCTGTATTGTCTGTGCCGATGGTAGATTAAAGAGAACACTTAGAGAAAACCAACTTCAAACAATGTTTTAATTCATACCTTTTCAGGAGTGAGACACTTCATGTTGGTAGAAGACAGTAGGTGTTGTAAGTACTCGCGCAGATCTGTGATGTTCGTGTTCACGGACACCTGTGAAACAAACATATAAGTATTAAAACACAACATTGGAAATATTGGAGATAGACCTATGGGGGTGATAAATAATTGTTCAACTGTACTGTGACGACATCTATGACGCCACATTCGAACTATATCTTGCATTGCGCAAGCAGAGTCTCGGCGCGATTTGAACAAAATAAAAAAAAACCGGCCAAGTGCGTGTCGGGCCACGCGCAGTAATAGTGTTCCGAAGTTGCATAATAATGCGGAATAAGCAGAGGGTTTTGTTGATGTTACATGAACAATAAAACGGTTTCAGAGGCACACAACGTCTAAAAACGGGCCCACATAGGATGTTTTTTTTTTTCGTATTTATTCACCTCTAATCTGCGGTATTCACTATTTCGTTCTGGAAAGTTTTACGCTACTCAATTAGTCGGGTCGAATATTGACTTTATAGATGGATATCGGCAAAAGAAAACAAATAATTTGGTTGGCAATCGAATCTAATTTGACTTTAGATTACAAAACGTCGAAAATCCTTCTGCACTAACACAAAATAGACTCCCCCGCGCATGCGCCGTATGGACTACGGACCGGTACAGCCAACGACTCCGGCCACACCAATGCGTTATTCGAGCTTAAACATTATTAATTTAGAAATCATTTTTATTAAGGATGTTATGATTTTATTTTTGTATGTTTTTGTATACATGGTTCATAACCATATATTTACTCTGTTTTACACAGCTAACAACGTTATTTAAGCAATTTTTCAATGGCATTTGTGCAAAATTTACACAATTTCAAGTACATTTTATAAGTTGGTCGACTATTACTCGTAAAGTTGTGAAGCCTACTTATCTGTGATAGTTTTCCTTTTAATTTCGTTATGTTTACTACTGCCGTGATTTTTTTCACATAGCCAAGAGCAACCATTTCGCTGGCAGGGGGTGAATTGCAAATTTATGTTAGAGTCACTCTAACATAAAGGACATGGCTAAGCAACTGCCCTTAGCGTGAATAGAAATTGTTCACTAGCTCGTAACATTCAAATATTCATTAATGTATTATTACAGTTTTATTATTCTTCTAGAACTTTCGCGAATTAATTAAATAATTAAAAGTTTTTTCATGTTTTTGTTTGACAAGAAGAACATAAGATTCAGTTCTACGAAAAATTGTAGTCAATAAACCTACTTTTACAGATATTTGCGTAAGTCGAAACGAACAGTACTCATTATTATTTATTTTTGTACCTATCGCAATACATCTCAAATATTCATTAATGAATTATTACAGTTTTATTATTCTTCTAGAACTTTCGCGAATTAATCAAATAATTAAAAGTGTTTTCATGTTTTTGTTTGACACGTTTTACGAAAAATTGTAGTCAATAAACCTACTTTTAAAGACATTTGCGTAAATTAAAACGAACAGTATTTTTTATTATTTATTTTTGTACCTTTCGCTATACACCTCAAAACCTTAGAGATAGAACCTTAGATGTTGATTTCTTTAATTGCATTTATCTGTTTTCTAGAAATTATTGGCAAAAACTGGAAAGAAACGGCACTTCTAGATTACACTTAATTCGATTAAAACCAAATAAAAAAAATACATGTTGGGGGTGTCGTGGGAACTCACTTTGAACGAAGTTCCTTTCGCCGGGTATTATGTATTAATACAGAGCCAACTAGTATGGCCTTAAGTTTCAATTGCGTATTGATTCATCATGAGATGCATTAACTGTGGTGTAGCCACAAATGACAGATCTTCAAATGACAGCCGGGACCAACGGCTTAACTAGCTTTCCAAGGAACGAAGGTTCCACGGAATGACCTCGGCTAGCGTTGCTTAACCTTGAAGATCTACCTGTGCGTCTGTTATTATTAAACCACGAGCTCCTCTAAACGCCATAATAAAGTATCATAGCAAAATCTTATTATTTTACAAGTTTGTATACCTTTTAATGTAGGAGTTTCTACGATTTTATTTTCAGGATTGTGACGATATAAAAAGTTACAGTAACTTTTTTCATACGAAATACTAATATTCAGCTGTTCAGCATTACATATTACTAGTTAAAATGTTTATATATTGCTAGGGCAGTCGTCCATAGTTTATTTAGCCATGTCCTTTGCAATTTAAAGCATAATTTTACGCTAACGGATCTCTGAATCGAAAAATGGTTTTAACAAACTCATAATATTTTTGAATGACCTATCCAACGATACCCCACACAATGGGATAGACGAGAAAAAAAACATTCCACTTTGCGTCTATAGGAGGAACCCCAAATAAAAATCTTTTTCCTTGATTTTATTTTACCACTTTTTCGGCATTATTAATATGTATATCCATGCCAAATTATAGCTTTCTAGTACTTAGATTGTCTGAGCTAAGCTGCGGACGGACAGGCGGATAGAGCGAAACTATAAGGGTTCCTTGTTGACTTCGGAACCCTAAAAATCAAAATATTTTTATTTCAACTAAACCTTATCTAGGTACTTTTGAATTATAAAACAAAATATGAATCTAGTTGCACATTCGCAAGCGTCAGTATGTCTTTATGGATAAGAATGTGCAAGAAACTCCACGGACACTCTTTTCCATCAGTTTTAATTACAATTATTTGGTTACATCATTATTGTTGGAAAAATACATATATGTGAGGACGATGTAAAAATACGTGCACGTAAAAGCGTCTAGAGTAAAACAAACAATTCAAAAATACAATAAGTACGTAAATAAAAACAGGCCGAGGCAGCTAAGTTATGACCAACCGCAACTGATGGCGCCCGTTCACGAATATGACACATGGATTAGCACCACTCAGGTCAACCATCATGAAGGGAATCGAATGATCCAACACATGTACCACCATCAGAAATACATTAGAGAGAGCATGACACCCTCAATTGCCAGGGCACACACAAGTCAACGAACGACAAAGGTACAGTCAATGATAGATTTACAGTTGGTACATAGTACTCACACATGTGATGTGCAATTATATAATACTAAAAGAAATTGAGTTTATACAATACAAATATATGCATTATAGTCTTCAGCAGGTCCAACAATGATTCAAAACAATAATGTTCTGCTTATCACTTGTTTTTGCGCCCTAGTGGTTGTGGAGCAGGACAGCATTAAGCCAAGCATTTTTGTCAGCGATGTAATCCCCCAACTTATAATATGCCTGCCTGCATAGTGTGCGTTTTATACAAGTTTTAAATTTCGTCTCATTCAGTTCTAGTATGTGGGGCGGTATTTTATTGTAACATTGTATACAGTACCCCATGGAAGATGAGGCTACTTTGCCAGTCTGAAACCTGGTTGAACTAATTGGTCCCTATTTCTAGTAACGTAATTATGTCTGTCGCCACTTTTACTAAAAATATGTAAATTCTTTCTCACGCACATGATGTTTTCATGAATATATTGAAAAGAAACCGTCATGATATTAATGTCCTTAAACAGTTCCTTTAGAGAATTGCGCCTGCAAAGATTTTATATCGCTCTGATAGCTCGTTTTTGCAGAATAAAAATTGAATCAAAGTCTGCAGCCCTTCCCCATAGTAAAATACCGTCAGACATTACCCTATGAAAGTAACTAAACTAGACCAGACTCGCGGTATCTACATCAGTAAATTGACGATATTTTCTAACAGCATAAGATAACTTAGTCACCCTGCAATCGATATTAAGTGAGAACCCCATTGTAACCTTTAGTCTAGCATGATCCTCAGGCAAACCGTTTTATCGACGAATTCTAGCTTCTTATTGTTTAATATAATGTCACAATCAGTAATTTTGACATTCAGTGAGGCAAATTTTACGCACTTACTTTTTTTACCATTTAAAACTAAATTATTAGCAGTGAACCAATGTTGAACCTGCCGTAAGGTGTTGTTTACTTCTACAACATTACTGTACGTCTATTTATTTAAAAAAATAAAGTTGTGTCATCAGCTAATAACACCATGTTTAGTTTCTTTGCCAATAAACGGGGTAAATCGTTTATGTATACTAAAAATAAGAAAGGACCTAAAATTAAGCCCTGGGGTACGCCATTTTCACGTTTAACCTCGACGAATTATTATTTAGATAACAATTATTATTTTTTTCAAACTATTGTATGCCTAACATGGTGGAGCAGTGCAAATGCACACAAAAATAACTCAATAACAACTCTGTAACCGCTGTCTCACAATAAAGATACTTTGACTTTGACTTTGAATTGACACCGTTTGTTTAACTAATTGCAGTCTATCATTAAAATAAAATTTTACTAAACTTAACGCAGATTGGCCTAGCCCGTAATGCTCAAGTTTCAGAAGTAATGTTTCATGATTAGTGCAATCACACGCCTTCGACAGGTCGAAGATACCTATGACATCTTGTGCCTCTTCCCAAGCATTAAAGATGTGTTTTAATAAGGTGACACCACCCACGCACAACGCGTTGTCTGCTGTGATTGGTTGATTAAATTTGCAACAGCCAATCACAGCAGATAACGCGTGCTTGACAATTTGTCACATGAATTCTGCGATCATTTTAAGATGGGAAACTCGGGGTAAGTGCGGCAACGGGAGTCCTTACTACTAAGGTGACACCAGCGTCAGTTGTACAACGTCCTTTGGTGAAACCATACTGTTTATCATGCAATACAATAGTGTTGTTTACCTTGTTCTCCCACTCGAACTCGGCCCACATCTGCCTGAAGTCGGCATCAGTACAGACGGCGGGCTGGATGTAGTCAACAATGTCGATGTGGATGTCGTTCAGTACTACCACGCCGCGGTCCATCGAGGCGCCTGATACCTCGTATACTGTGGAACAAATACTATGTTAGATATTGATTTGAGATAAATAATTACCGCTGCATGGGTTGCTCCTCTTGGTTAAGTAAACGCTTGCCGAGGTCTGTCCGTGGATGGTGACCATCTTGACTTAGCGAGTTTCCCCCGTGCCTCGGAAAGCACGTTAAGCCGTAGGTTCCAGCACTTCCAGCTGTCATTTGAAGATCTCTGGCAATCATTACGCCACTTACAATAACTCATGATGGTGTGGAAATGTATTTTGACTTGAATTTGTTGAATACGAGCAGTATTCTAAAACTGTATACTGCTAACCTATATGGGGTGGGCAAAAATCGTGAATCAAACGAAAAAGGGCGATATTTGAGTTAAAGTACATTTTTGTTTTCTTCTTGTCATCCCAGCTGTCGCAGTTTTGTTTTTTTTTTATTTATTCTTACCCTCTGACCACTAGCTCACCTGATGGTAAGCGATGATGTGGTTGACAATGGGGCACACATGCCTAGAAGTAGAAGAAGAAGTTATTCAATCTTGACTTACAGACTCCCAGGTTGTTGCTATCAGGAAATACAAATTCCGTCGTGTTTCGTCTGATCCACGATTTTTGTCCACCCTTTATAAAGCGGCAAAGTAATCTATAAAATCACCAATTTTCATATCCCCCGTAAAAATTATTTTTTGAGCACGAATTGATTGTACTATAATTGGTTATTATTAGCAAATGAGTTTTAGTAATTAGAGAGAGTAATTTGTTTCTGAGAGAAAGACGCTTACTTAATTCATGCGAAGTTGCGGGCATAAGCCACGATTTCTGAATTAAGCATTTGACGTTGAATATTTGTCAAACTTTACTTTAGCCTAAAAACCTGTTAAAAACGTGTAGTTAACACGTAACAAACAGTTCAGAGCTCCACTCACCGATGTTCCCGAAGATGATGCCGTTCTCAGTGGAGGCCACCTTGACGTGCGCCTTGATGGTGGCGTAGTCCCGCGGCGCCAGCACCACGGCCGCCGGCCGCTCCACCAGGCGCAGGTCGCCCAGCGTCGCCAGCTCCACCGTGCAGTTCTGCAGCGTGTCGTCTGCGAGGGGAACAACGCTTCATTAATACTAATACAAGCTCACGCACGTAGACACGTACATACGACAAACTCAAACCAATGTTTGCCGCAATCGCAAGCACACTTGCACTCGCTTTACGTTAAGTGTGTCTATTTATACGTTTACGTCCATTGTTTATGACCACATCACGCAAGCAGTTTCTCAGGCGAATTAGAAAAATACAGACTCCCGACAGGAATCACTACACCACTGTCTGTTAGTAAAATCTGGAGATGGTCTGGTGGAACATAAGATACTATCCACCCTGTTCCTCATGCCTTTATATGTTAGTAAAAGGTAATCTATGAAAGTACAGAACTACTTTCACTGATAGAAAGCCACAATATCGCTGGGTCAGTAAAATTATTTTCGACTATGTCTTCAGCGTACACGGGGTCTGAGAAGCCGGTCAGCTGCGTCACCTTGGATAGCTTGCCGCGCTCTTCTTTATAAAGCTAACGTAACTCACCCGTCTGGTTGACCACGAGCACATCAAGCACGATGTCGTACTGGTTGACTGCGACTATGGCCTCAGCGTACACGAGGTCTGAGAAGCCGGTCAGCTGCGTCACCTTGGATAGCTTGCCGCGCTCTTCTTTATAAAGCTAACGTAACTCACCCGTCTGGTTGACCACGAGCACATCAAGCACGATGTCGTACTGGTTGACTGCGACTATGGCCTCAGCGTACACGAGGTCTGAGAAGCCGGTCAGCTGCGTCACCTTGGATAGCTTGCCGCGCTCTTCTTTATAAAGCTAACGTAACTCACCCGTCTGGTTGACCACGAGCACATCAAGCACGATGTCGTACTGGTTGACTGCGACTATGGCCTCAGCGTACACGGGGTCTGAGAAGCCGGTCAGCTGCGTCACCTTGGATAGCTTGCCGCGCTCTTCTTTATAAAGCTAACGTAACTCACCCGTCTGGTTGACCACGAGCACATCAAGCACGATGTCGTACTGGTTGACTGCGACTATGGCCTCAGCGTACACGGGGTCTGAGAAGCCGGTCAGCTGCGTCACCTTGGATAGCTTGCCGCGCTCTTCTTTATAAAGCTAACGTAACTCACCCGTCTGGTTGACCACGAGCACATCAAGCACGATGTCGTACTGGTTGACTGCGACTATGGCCTCAGCGTACACGGGGTCTGAGAAGCCGGTCAGCTGCGTCACCTTGGATAGCTTGCCGCGCTCTTCTTTATAAAGCTAACGTAACTCACCCGTCTGGTTGACCACGAGCACATCAAGCACGATGTCGTACTGGTTGACTGCGACTATGGCCTCAGCGTACACGGGGTCTGAGAAGCCGGTCAGCTGCGTCACCTTGGATAGCTTGCCGCGCTCTTCTTTATAAAGCTAACGTAACTCACCCGTCTGGTTGACCACGAGCACATCAAGCACGATGTCGTACTGGTTGACTGCGACTATGGCCTCAGCGTACACGGGGTCTGAGAAGCCGGTCAGCTGCGTCACCTTGGATAGCTTGCCGCGCTCTTCTTTATAAAGCTAACGTAACTCACCCGTCTGGTTGACCACGAGCACATCAAGCACGATGTCGTACTGGTTGACTGCGACTATGGCCTCAGCGTACACGGGGTCTGAGAAGCCGGTCAGCTGCGTCACCTTGGATAGCTTGCCGCGCTCTTCGCTCACGCCTGTGCTGCGACCTGTATAAGAAAGACCATAAAATTAGTGTCTCAGTTATTTTACAAATTGAGAAATATTTTCAAGTGAAATAATAAACATTAAATAACTAAATGGACAGCAACACACTGACGCAATCTTCTTCCATCGTTTCATTCTTCGTTTAGATGACGCTGTGATATTTTGTATGGAATAATGTGTATTTCGCTACCGAATTATCCGCAACGTAAAGTCAAAGTCAAATATATTTATTTCAATTAGGCCAGTAAGCGGCACTTTTGAACGTCATACATATATGAATTAAAATTTACAAGTAGTAAAAGTTGATTCTACCGTGCATTCGAAAAAGTAGCTTGTTATGGAGAATAATGCACAAGAAACTCCATACATACTCTTTAAAAAAAAAAATAGGTGATTTACAATATTTACATAAGTACATACATTAATAAATTCATATATGTGAGGACGATGCTCCCAGAAATAGCACTACATACTATACTACGTACAGGTTTAAAGTAATAAAACCATTAACAGATAAATTTATAATAAATAGGAACATGGTTCTCACATACTTACAAATATTGCAAACATAGGTAAAATACCTAATTCAACAACAACGGAACAGTGTGTGAGTCACTACTATGAATATAAATTAACAAATTTGATTTTGTCTACACTAAAGATTGCCCTATGGAGCAGGACCAGCATGTTGCCAAGCATTCTTATCTTGAATATAATCTTCTAGTTTGTAATATGCTTGTTTACAAAGTATGCTTTTAACTAAAGTTTTAAATTTACTTTCATTTAGTTTTAATATATCACAAGGTATTTTGTTATAAAATTTAACACAGTACCCCATGAAAGATGAGTGTACTTTAGCTAGTCTATAAGATGGTTGATCTAACTTATCTTTATTTCTCGTATTGCAATTGTGTCTATCACTGACTTTACTAAAGAGATGTATATTTTTTCTTACATACATAATATTCTCATAAATGAATTGGACAGAAACTGTCATAATATTAATATTTGTCGCTCTACATATTGGAAATGGCTGTATTCGTAAAAAGTAATCCTTAGTGGTTTCCACTTTTGTATAATAATTCTAATAGAAATAGACGTGAGCAGTATTTGGGTGCGCGTGAACAGCGCTTCTGAGAAAAAGTGTTGCATGGCCCCAGTAATATACAATAAAATTTCTAATGATATAAAGCAATTGAATTTTAATTTATTTAAGAAAACACTTAAAAAGCTGCTTACTGATAAGTGCTACTATAATATTGTTGATTTTTTAAATGATAATTTTTTAATTTTATTTTGACTAATTTTATTCTATATTGTCATATTTTGTATTTAATTAATACTCGTATTGACTACATTTTGTACTGACTCCGATTGTATGTTGAATTATTGATAACATTTTGCACTGACTCTCAATTTTTATATATGAAACTGACATTCATTTATTTCATTTTGTACGCCGAATGAGGCAAAACATGTTGGTCCGGTAAAATTGTTTCCATCTATATGTGCATATTCATGTATCATGTTACACATGTTTGAACAAATACATTTATCTTTATCTTCTTTATCTTTATTTTTAAATAGTTCCCTAAGAGATTCTCGGTGACTTAACTTATAAATGGCTCTGACAGCTCTCTTTTGCAATATAAATATGGATTCAATGTCAGCCGCTCGACCCCACAGTAAAATACCGTATGAAATAATGCTGTGAAAGTAACTAAAATAGACCAAACGCGCGGTCTCCACATCCGTTAACTGTCTTATCTTTCTAACCGACCCGCAAGAGATGTTATGTGAGAACCCCATTACAGTTTGTCGTCTAGAGTGATACCCAGGAAAACTGTTTGATTTACAAAATCCAGCTTTCCGCCATTTAATATGATGTCACATTCGCTACTTCTAACATTCGGCAATGTGAATCTAATACATTTGTTTTTTTTTTCATTTAGCACCAAATTGTTTGCCGTGAACCAATTTTGGACCTGATGAATGAAGTTATTTACATCATCTAGATTTTGTGACCGCCGATCTATTTTAAATATCAAAGGTGTGTAATCAGCAAACAACACCATCTTCGGTTGATTTTGTAGTAGTTGGGGTAAATCGTTAATATAAACTAAAAAGAGGAATGGACCCAATATCGAGCCTTGGGGAACACCCATTGTCATTTCTGACCCTAGTGAGTTTATGCCGTTTACCTGAACTTTAACTTGTCTGGCTTTTAAATATGATCTAAGTAACGCAAGGGCTGTATGTCTAATTCCATAGTGCTCAAGCTTCAACAATAGTGTCTCATGGTCAACGCAATCGAACGCCTTCGAGAGGTCGCAAAAGATTCCAATGGCGTCTTGTGCTTCCTCCCAGGCGTTAAATTAATTTAGATGTAGTATGAGCCTAAACATCAATGGCAATGGACATGATTGGAACATGATGCACCGACCCAGTGTGAAAGAGAGACAGCGCTATACAGGACGAATAACACTGCCCCTTTTTCACAAAGGAATTATGATGACTTAATTAACACGTCATAGTACGGCCTCAGGAGTATAAACCTTAATTGTCATCAACATAAAAGTATTAAGTTTATACATACCTTGCAGAGCCTTGGTGAGTGACAACTCGAACATATCATGATGTGTGCTGGCGGCAGCGTTGCCAGCCAACTGCGCGAAGATAATTCCAGCTTCCACTTCCACTTTGTTGTCTTTATGCTTCGTTTCACGATCCTGTTAACAAAAGCCCTTAGTTACTGTCTGTATTTGTTATAGTTTGACTGAGACCGCTGTACCACGCCTTAGGAAGGCACGGCGAGGCGGAGGAAGGGCAGGAAAGTGCATGAGTTCACATGAGATCGATGTCGGACAGATCTTACGATATTATAAAGCTATACAGATATAGCTTCATATAAATATTAGTAAATATTATTCTAATATACTGGTAAGTAACTAGGTACGTTTTATAAAACTGTAATTTTAATTTCAATATTTTTTGTTTCATATTATTAGATACTTTCAGAACCAAAATTAAACAAATTAAAACATATGATTGTTAAATTAACTAGTTATTCTGACATAGATTCAGCTTCAACTTATTTTTCTGTTTGCCGTTGGAACTTAAATCAGTTGATGAAAATCTTGATTGATGACTTGTTTGATAAACAAGTTTGAACGTGAACGGCGGTTTTTGTTAAACAAGATCTCCAGATCCAAATCTTTGTCAAACAGAATATAAGATCCAGTTAACAACTTTGTTTGATCTTTGGTTTGATGGTTTAAGCTATTGTTTGATAAAAACTTGAAGTATGACCAACAAATTTGTCAAGCAAATTTGATCTTTTACAGGTCACGATACAGTGGTCTTGGTCAAACTATAGCTAAGGATCTCAATGATCTGCGTAGAGATCCATTGGTCGAGTTTTTATGAGGGCGACTTTTTGGGGACCTATTTTGAGCTCGAGTTTTCCAAGTCCAATTTTCTGATTTACCTTATCAGCCTCATCCAGCAGGTTAGCAGCACGGTCGTGTAAGGCTACAGTGCAACCAGTGCATCACTAGAGCCACCCAACAGCTGCTGCCCGCTAGCACGCACATAGCACCGTGTTCTAGTTGTCATAGGGTAGAAGCGACCGGGTCGAGTTGTCACAGGGTAGAAGGCACGGGGTCGAGTTGTTATAGGGTTGAGTTGCCATGGCGTCGGGTTGTCATAGGGTTGAGTTACCGTTGCGTCGAGTCAAGTTGTTATAGTGTCCAGTTTTCGGAGACCACAATTTTTGTACAGAATTTTTGCAAACCTGTTTTGGCTTCGAGTTTTTGACTTACTTTATCAGCCTCATCCAGGAGGTTGGCGGCACGATCGGGTAAAGCCAGCAGAGCGGCCAGAGCCTCACTCGAGCCCCCCAGCAGAGCGCCCCGCACGATGTCGGGCCGACAGCTGCCCGCCAGCACGCACATGGCCCCATGCTCCAGGTCATCGGCTGTGAGACCTGATGTGGCACCGCTAGTGCCTGAAAATTAATTTTGATTAAAATCGTGTCCTTTTTCTGTTGAGGTGAACTAAGCAGGTCTTAACAGTGATTTGAATGAGTTTATACTGTATCTATAAGTAAATGCCTTGCATACAGCGGGGCACAGCTCACAATACTGCAGTTCCTCCATCTGTAGATTTAGCTTGTTTGCATGCGGACAAACTCCATCACATCATTGAGGGAATCGGACTTCAGTCTCATTTGTCGCAAATCTGTTGTTTTCTTGATTTACGTACAGAGTTGTAAATTTGTTACTCAATTACTTATTTCTCTTTAGTTAAAGAATTAAAGCAAATTATTTATTTTTTTCTAAATTACTTCTGTTCACAATGATTAAAAATTTCACTTGTGTATTCACGCGTTTTTTTTTTCAATTAACTTGAAATGTCAAATGGCCTTTGAGCCTAGCAGTGGACACCATAGTACACCCCATGAAACAGTTTAAGCCAAACATTCGTCTTACATTTTGTGGCGGCACGTTGCCACACTCAACAAAGACTACGTACCAGTGTTCTGCTTATGATAAGCCAGCAGCTTAGCAGCCAGGTGTATGGCGGCGGTGGCGTCCCGCTTGTCCAGCTTGAGCGCCAGCTTGCACAGCGCCGAGCACGCGCACGCCGCCGTGTACGACTCGCCCTCGCCCAGCGCCGCCCACAGCCCCGGCCCAGCGCTGGCGGGGCTGCTGTTGCTACTGGGTGGATACAACATTTTATAAGATAATTGCTCATCTTGGGGAAGTGGCTGTCATTCTCATTGGGGGGTGCTAATATCGAAAATGATGTCTAAATCAAAATCCTAGTTATCAGATATTCAAAAGCACATTAAAAAAAAAAAAACATTTAATGGACCCCAAGATGGTGATGAATGGTAATGCTTATTGAGGATGTTAAGAGGGGACTCTGTTGGTCCTTTCTTCATACAAAAACATTCTGCTGTTTTCTTCGTGGATAATGAGAGCAATGATTTTTCTCATAAAATCAAGGTCTAATTCATATGTGGGGCACGTATGAATTAAGACTATCATTACTTTTTTTCGAAAACATAATCAATAAAGAAATATGACAATCCAAAAACTAGAAAAAAAATCCCATGTTCAGACGACTTTCAGACAAAATTTATAAGTTTTTAACAAAAAAGGAAAATAGATGATAGAAGCATATATATATTTTTCCTCTAAATTTTGATATAAGAATTTTTAAGATCAGACCAGTTTTGAAGAAGAAAACAGCAGAATACGAAACGCCGCTCAGGCTGATTTTACCTACAAAAACCTTGACCGGTTTTTGTAGGTAAAATCAGCCTGAGCTGCAGTTGTCCCTTTCGCACTTTACGGGTGGAGGTTGGAGTTGAGGTAGGGTAAGGCTTACACGTACACTAATAGGAAAGTGGCAATTGTCGATATTTTTATCGATACTCTAATGATATGATGCACTAGAGTCGATTGAAAAGCGGGCCAAAAGACTCATCGGCAATGAGGCACTGGTCAAGTCAAAGCTCCAGAGCCTTGAACATCGTCGCCGAGTTGCCAGTTTGTCGGTTTTTTATCGTTTACATTTCGGGGAGTGTCCGATAGAATTGCATGACTTGATTCCGCCCAGCCCGTTCCATCATCGGACTACCAGACGTACGGCGATGCGTCATCGGTACATGGTGGACATCCCACCCATACGCACAAAACGTTTTGGGGACTTTTATTATGCGTACAGCTAAGGAGTGGAGTCTGTGTTTCCCGATAGCTACAATCTAGGGGTCTTTAAGTCAAGAGTGAATGGTTTTTTTCTAGGCAAGCGTGCTTCACCGTCGACCACATCATCGCTTACCATCAGGTGAGATAGTGGTCAAGCGCAAGCCAAAAAAAAAAAAATATACACCGATGTCGATATTTACACTATACAATGATTTTATTTAATAAATCGTGTGATTGTGAGTATTACTTATTATTGTTGAAGGCACTTGTCGAATGATTAACTTAGGCATGCATAAGATCTGGAAAGTGCAGTTGCAAATATACGATCAAAAGTTGTTAAGAAAATTAAGCCAAGATCCAGAATAATGCTCGGTACAGAAAGACCGAACGAACTAACAAATGTTGTTGAAAAGAAATCGCTGATTTTTGTTATTATAGATAGGCTCGCTCTTGACCACTACCTCACCTGATGGTAAGCGATGATGTGGTCTACGGTGTAGCAAACTTGCCCAGAAGTAACTTCACTCTTGACTTAAAGACCCCGAGGTTGTAGCTATCGGGCAACACAGACGCAAGGAATTCCACTCCTTGCTGTACGCAAAATTAAAGTATTTCCAAAATGTTTAGTGCCTATGGGCGGGATGTCCACCTTGTACCATTGGCGCATCGCCGTTCGTCTTGTAGTCCGATGATGAAACGGGCTATATGGAATTAGATCATGCAATTCCATCGCAAATCCCCGAAATGCAATCGATAAAAAAGTGACAAGCTGGCAACTCTGCGACGATGTTCAAAATACTTGACCTCATTACCGATGAGCCTGCTAACCCGTTTTTCGATCAAATCTAGTGCATCAAGCTGGTATTTGGCAGATCCGTCCCAGAGATGAGAACAGTACTTCATGCAAGATCGAACTTGCGCTTGATACAACTTAAGCACCAGTTCTGGCGTGAAGTACCGTCTCAACTTCTTAGCAGCATGTTGAGGCATTCCTCAATATAATGGTCAAAAATTGAGTGTCGATGTCAAAGTTACGCCAAGAAGCTCAATACGGTCCGTTATCGGCACGGTTACAACACGGAAAGATGGAGCCGGATGAAATTGGCTCTTTTTAGTGAACGAAAGACGCTCGCTGTATAATATAAATATAATAAATTATTTTTTTCCAAAGGTTCCCTTCTTGAAATAGTATTTCACCTTTTTCGGTGCAATAACTTGCAATTAAAATGTTACTTTAAAATTGCAATATAAATTTACAAATTCATAATACGTGTTGGGAATTCAACCCAACACTTCGGGCGACCGCGGCCGGAGCACGTCGTCGGCGCGGCACGGTGAACACTCGCTACCACGGACTCCACCGCATCAGTCGACACCTCTCTTCCTAAATCTTATTTGTTTGTCACGACAGTTTTATTGTAATCAAATATAACGGCTTTAAAACCAACCGCCTTTTTATACAGTCCACTCATCTCTTCATCCACGAGCTAACATACGAATGGTATATTGCATCTTATTTTTTAAAGTGGCTGCGTACGTGCTCACTGGCACTGCCCTCTGCGACCAGTCGCCCGATACATCCATATAAGCGTGAGTCTGGCCGGCCTGCCATCAGTGGAACAGCTATCTCGACCTAACTCCTCTAATGGCTGCACCGGGCATCGTAACCGGATCACGGCTAGGCCACGTGGCGGTATGTCTTTGCCCGCTATGTGGTCACAATTCTTTCGGTTGGTCTTACACCTAGTATCATGCAAACTAAATTTTGATTTCTTATAAAGCAGATACTTATAAGAATGATTTATGAATTAAATATTGGAGAAGTGGGGTTTGTGGGTATTTAAATTAAAATATAGAATTTTAAATTAAAATAATAAAAAGAAATTAAAAACACGCTTATAATTAATAAGCGTGTTTTTAATTTTTAAAAGCACTTTATGACAAGGCAGCTTGTCGAAAAGTGAATGAAAAAATTTAACAAAAAAATTAAAAACAAGCGAAATTATTTCTACAATGCATGTCCTCGAAAAGAGCGTTTTCCAAGCAGCCAAACTGTGCGGAAAGTGTCACTTTTTTTTACTAGTGCTTTTTACTTTCCTGTACTTTTTTAATTTTTAACTCCAAGGTCGCCCGCCGCATAGAGTTTTTATTATTTGAGAAAAATTAAAAAAAAATAGTTAAGTACAGATGATAATCTGTTTGTCATTCATATAAAAGGTAAAACAAAACTAATACTTCATTTAAGGCGTTTTTAATTACTCTAGATTTAGATTATGATCAATAAATTAATTTTAAATATTCATTAAATATGTTTGGCAGAATGAATATTTTGCTCGTGCCTTTTTGCGTTACGACGTGACAGCTATTTGTACATGCGCAGTAAAAGTTAATCTAATAAAGTTAATATGCTGAGCGCCCTTGAATAAGCCCGCCATTTTATTAATTTCTTGCTTGGTTCAGATACATTTCTTTATTTCCTCGCAGAATGCATAGTAAAATGTTGTATGATACACGTGCTTAAGATGATTTCCGACTCGTGTCGATTTATCCACTCACTCGCTTCGCTCGCTCTTGAATAAAATACCACTCATCGGAAATCACCTACCTGCCGCACTTGTAGCATAAATAACTATTGGGTTGAATGGGCTCAACTGAAAACCAATATTTTCAACGAAGACGGGGGACCTGTAAAAAATTGATCCAAGGAACCGTCCCCCGACTGCAAGGCAGGCGAGTTTTTATTTATTTTATTGATTTATTTTTTATATTATACCTCTTTTTGTTATGTTTTTTTTTAATTTTTAATAACGTTACGCTTCTAAAGATACCACAAAGTTGATACCGGTTAAGCCGTTTAGAAGTTATGGTGGAATAAAGAATCTCACAAACATACATGAGCCCTTTAAACATAATAACACTTTGGGCAGTTGTGTAAAAATGTGCATTTATCTATCGTAATTTCAATCTTTTCACTTGCCGGTAAATTTCGTGGTATACGACCACCAATTATTTCTGGCGGAAGGCATTTAAAAAAAAAACTACATTTCTCCAAAATTCATCGTCTCATTAATTTTAATTAATTTTCGTAAAGTGTGTTGCGGCTCGGTACTCGCGGCTCGGGCGCGTGCACCGTGCAGTCGATCGGCCGCTGCGGCGCGCTCTTACACACACAAATACACTACTCGTTCACACATTGATAGCTCGCTTGGTCGGGCGCAGCGCGACGGCAATAGTTTCTTCAAATACCTATTTTTCAAATTCTTGTTGACTAGAGTCCGCTCTTAATGTCGGCAGTAAATACAATTCTGAATCACAAGATAGCAACCATCATGCTTTATGATTAGGGAATACACTACTTTTAAAAATTTAATTTAAATACGTAGTCAATCCCCAAATCAAAAATGGCGCCTAGAGTCGATGTAACTTTTTTGGTCATGAGTATCAATTGTTTAAGACTGCGCCGAGCAAAATAATCAAAAACGATCGTCACAGTTATAGGGATATAATCAATATTATTACCATAATTACCATAAAAAATATGTAATGAACACCACAATGAATGTGTTAACGATTCTATGTTGGCAAAAACAAAAAATATTGTTTAGTTTAAATAACAAAAATACGTAAAGTTGGACAAAAATATTAAAATAGCATGCTCGTGTTTTATTGAATATTGATAGTAAACTGTTGAATTTTTTCACAAACTTTAATTCATATCAATCTCTAATTGTCATACCACAATTTATAGTTTTAACATTTTCGAAATGTCACTCGGTTATTTTAGTTTTCTTTTTTTTCTTAATTGTTGCGCTGTTTTGAAATATGCGAAACGTAAACCGGTCGGCAATTCAATTCAGTCGTCCACGAGAGCTGGGAGAGTGGTCACGTCTCATCGTGGAGCGACGGACGCGCCGATAACGATAATTCGCGATCTATTGTGTACCTTGCTGCAAATAGTTGAATAAGGTTAGTTATAATTATTTTGTTTTTTGAGTATGTCTTTTTATGCATAACTAACATTTACTTTTTATGTGTTTACATTTTTTTTTAATATTTGTTTTAGTAATAATGGGAAAGCGTAAGGAAACATATTATAAGAAGGTTGGCGCTCATTTCCGAAAAAGAATCTGTTCTCATACAAAGTACATATTTCTATTTTGTGACATTATTTCCTTTTTAACCGACTTTCCAAAAAGAAGGATTTTTTTTGTGTATGTTCACCGATTGCATCAATTGTGGACAGATTTTAGAATTTTTTTTTTTTGTTTGAAAGTTTACGTTCCATTTAAATTTGGTGAAGATCAGATGAAGAATTTTGGAGATATGCAACAGAACTACTCAAAAAATACGGCAGATCTCTCGGGATTGCTGGAATCGCATGTCTGTTTATTGTTTACACCATTTTTTCATAACATAACATCACGCCGGTAAGTTCTAAAGGGGTACGCAGATGAATACAGTAAACCCTGGTACACTCTAATTTCATTCAGGCTATAGAACTTGCCCATTATGTACACAACTAAAAAGTGTAAAATAAAAACCTTTTTGCCAAAAAAACAACCAACTTCCAAATCAAAACACTACAATATAAAAAAACAGGAACACCGACTTCCGAAATTTAATTTATTTTCACTTTGTAGTATGTTTATTTGAAAGTCGGTTGTATTTTTTTGTTATAAAAATTATCTAACATAATGGCACATGTAATCGTTTTTTTTTCAATTGGTTCTCAAACATTCGATATATGGGTATCGTGTAATGGGTTTTTGGGGATGCCGATTGCAAATCTGACATTATTTTTAAAATCCAAGATGGCGCATGCATCTTTTTCTCAAACATTCGATATGGGTATCGTGTAATGGGTATTTGGGGGTGCCGATTGCTATTCTGACATTCATTTTAGAATACACGATGGAGGATTAATTTTTTTTTGGCTGTTGTCAGTGATGTCCAAGATAAACTTGGAAAGTACAAATTAATTTGAAAAAGACGCATTGTCTGGATTTGACCCGGGACCTCAAGCACGAGAAGTGAGGCCAAGGGGTCACCACGAAATTTTAAATTCATTGTACTTATTTTGTTGCCAGTGTTTGCTGGCAAGTCTTTCACATGGGAAAATATTTCTGTATTATGTAAACTATGTTTCTTTTAGTCTGTTCACAACATTTTAAGAGTTAGGTTGATAATACATCTGATAACTACGTCAATTTAATACTGTTATTAAATAACTTACAATAACTATATTTTATTACGTTTTTAGGAAATGCTGACCAATAAAGATCCTTGCCCTTACGTTGGTGAAGAACCTTGGCCATACGTTGGTGAAAAACCTTTAGTTAGTGATGATATTCCATTCAACAATCACGATGTAAGTTAATTGTTCTTAGATACATTTTTAAATGTGCCTTAGTACTAGTTTCTGCCCGTGGCTTAGGGACTACTTACAATTATCTTATTTTATTTCAGGATTCTTCAAAACATACGGATTCACATTCAAACATTTTGGTAGAAGAATAAACTGAAGACAAAGACGAGATCATCATAAATGGCAATAGAATAATGAATTTCGCATACCTCTATAAACAACTGCAATAAATCGTATGAACACGTAACACATTCTTCCATAATGCACCAGTGATTGAAAATAACAATAGATTTATAGTACCCTTCTTGTCTCTTTTCCATTTCCATTAGTTTTTGGGAAATGCCTTTGACTTCCCTGGAGATAGTTGTTCATTTACAGAATTAAAAGCAAATTTTTAAATATGACGTTTCTGTTACACTCTGTATAATAAATATACCACGTTTCCCTGGGTTTTGTGTAAGATTTTGTAAAATGGAAAAACACGCAAGGTAAATTACATTAGGTAAATAAAGATTTTTTATTACAGACTGGTTTTACTATACAATACACCTACTCATCTAACTTACTTATCAACTCATCTAGCCTACCTACTTACGCAGTAAAATTCCCGGGCGTACAATCCACAACGCCAAAATTTCATCGCAATCGGATGAATAGTATCGGAACGGATAATGTATTACTATAGTACAAACAAACATTATTTTCTATATTGTATAGATTATTAGATTTAATTATGGGCTTTATGTACCTACATAAACATCTAAATAATCAATATTCGCTTTTTCAAGTCACTCAACACAACACCTCAAATTTTAAAAATCCCAAGTTAGCAACTTTTGTCGTGCAACTGCAAGCGGGACTCGAGCGAACTTGTGATTGTGTGTGTGACGAAGCACACGACTAGCGCGCTGTAGCAAATACCTAAATGCCGCGCGCCTCGTTCGCTCGGCGCAGTCTTAATAGTTTTTGAGAATGAACATAAAAAATAAGAACATTTATGGATTAAACTAGCTTCTGCCAGCGGCTTCGCCTGCGTGAAAGGTGTTTTATCATCCCAAATGAACATTATATCGGCATGAAAAGTAATGCCAGACTATACTCTAATCTATCTTTGAGTCAAATTTCATCCAGATCCGTTCAGCCGTTCTGGCGTGATTGAGTAACAAACACACATACGTCCATCCTGAGGATATTAGTAAGATAAATCAGGGTATGCTAGCTCTAACTAGTAAGATCTTTGTCTCTCTCTCAATAAAATAGCATGAATATAAACTTACACTGGCAAGTTGAACGCAGACTGTGAGGCGTAGGTACCGTCACTGGTGACCAGCTGTCGTGGGGCTGATGTGTCCTGAGCCTTAGCAGCCGCAGCCTCTGCTTCTTCCTACAAAAATAACATACCGTTGAAAATACAGGTTAAATATAGGTTACTTCTAGGCATGCTTTACCGTCGACCACATCATCACTTACCATCAGGTGAGATAGTAGTCAAGCGCGAGTCTATTTAAAATAAATAAAAGAAAAAAAACGATAATTAATAAGCGACGCGACTAAATTACAGCCAATCACATCACTTTATTGGTATATTTTATTCAACCAATCACAATTTATGTTGACTATGTTTCCATAGCCCAGTGAAATACAAAGGCAAATAATGTGAATTTAGACAAACCCCATCTTGTTGGGATTGTTTCCACAACACTCTACAAAACGAATGTCATGAAAATAATATTCAACAGTATCCTAGGATTCAGACATCATCACTTTTGTAATTATTTTTTTGACATTAATTATTTTATTTTCTTAGGTTTTATTGACATCCAAAAAAATTTTTTTTAATGTTTTATTAATTTGGTACTTGATTTGACATTGTATTTTTTATTTGAAATTTAATTAATTGTCAGGATAATATTATATTGATGTATCCAACACTCTAGTTCTTTTTATAATTATTATTTGATATTGTGAAATGAATGGTGGACTAATTGAAATTGATACTAACATGTGTACGGCTAATGGCAAGCATTGAGAACTTACAAACATGTAACGTTTCACACACCTGTGTAACTGTAACCTGTTTATAAATAAATACTATGAATCTGAACTTTTAATTTTATTTAACCTATGTTGTTTCACTGCTGGATCTTCCCATAGCCTTCCACTGTTTTCCGATGTGTTTTGTTTTTCGAACAATCCGTCATAAACGCCTTAACCCAGACCTTAGAGTAATATTATTTAAAAGATGTAGTTTATGAAATTCATTGCTACAATCGTCGCTAGTATGGTCTAAGATTACAGATACTCATCATCAGCCTTTTTAATGTCCCACTGCTGGGGCACAGACCTCCTCTCTGAGAGAGAGGGCATAGGCCCTAATCCACCACGCGGGCCCAGTGCCGGGACTACTCCGCACTGGGCCCGCGGCACAACTAGGACGTTGGCTACTAGGACGTCACATGTCTTCAAATTTTTGGTTCTAGGACATACCGGTTTCCTCACGATGTTTTCCTTTACCCTTTTTGGGAGCAGTAGTGATAAAATAAATTACACAAAGTGATGCCCCCCCTGGGTTCGAAACCACAACCTACGACGTGCCGGGGCCGTTACCACTGGGCCACCACTTCTCTATGCTGCTACATGCTATTTATAAGAATATTGTCACCTTCTCGTCTCCTCCAGCGGCGGAAGGTATGACCGAAGACAAGGCCTCCAGCGCCGCCTTGGCCCGCGCCGGCGTGTCGGCGAACTGAGCTAGCAGCCACAGCGCTGAGCGGGCTATCTTACCCACTCGGATGCCGGGCACTGATTCTAGGAGTTTCTGGAAAAGAATGTGAGTGTTTAGAAGGACTGAAGCTCGGAAGTTTAAAAAATTACCGAGTTGCCATATAGTATTCGCGACATCTTCAACTCTTCGTCATGCGATCCTATCTCGTCATAAGGATTTTTTTCAGACATGATTTAAACTCGTAAAAAAATCGAGTAATTTTTTGTTGTAATAAGAACCGAATTGTAACCGAAATACAGTTCTTTATTCTAAACGCCCGCCCGCCTCAATGTCATAAATTATCCCAAGGGAACCTATTCCCAGGATAGAAAGTATCCTACGTGTTATTCCAGATTATAATCTATCTCTGTGCCAAATTTCATCCAGATCCGTCCAGCCATTTGAGCGTGAAGAAGTAACAAACATACAAACACACTCACAGACTTTCGCCTTTGTAATATTAATAATATATCTATACTAATATTATAAAGCTGAAGAGATTGTTTGTTTGTTTGAACGCGCTAATCTCAGGAACTACTGGTTGTAATTGAAAAATTCTTTTTGTGTTGGATAGTCCATTTATCGTGGAAGGTTATAGGCTATATAACATCACGCTAAGACCAATAGGAGCGGAGCATAAATGAAAAATGTTGCAAAAAACGGGACAAAATATTCCTTTTTGCGTTGCGTGCGCTGTGTAAACGGTTTAAGTTACGCAACAATCATGCATGTAGGGTAGATGAGTAGGTAGGTAGCCAGTTGACGGGAGCGAAGCCGCGTGGGACAGCTAATAGTGTGACTAATTGTGGTACTTGACTTTATTCAGATTAAAGTTAGGACTTGTGTTGTAATAAGACAAATAAGGCTTGATTTAAAACTGGACATAGAATGATTACTACATAGATTATTAATCTCGTAGATATGCTAACCTGTGGTTACGTATCTTAATCATCAGGCTTTTAAAGTACCCACTGCTGAGACCTCCTCTCTGTGAGAGGGAATGTGCCGTGATCCACCACGCGGGCCCAGTGCGGGTTGGTGGAATTCACATGTCTTCGAATTTTTGATTTTAGGATATGCCGGTTTCCTCACAATGTTTCTCACTTCACCGTTTTGAGAGCAGTGGGGATGAAATAATTTACACATAGTAAATCGTTACCTGATAGATATGGTCCCTTAGGTCTACAAAGGTGTGTAGAGCTGATCGTAGGAACAGCATGACGTCTGCGGCGGCAGGCTCGCTGCCGTCACCCAGCAGTTCCAGCAGAGCCGGGGCTACGCTGCCTGCTACTTCGGGGAACTATAACAAAAGACAGTATAGGTTTATCTTTGTATCATAACCATAAACATTCTTAAACCTTTTTCTGAAGCATGATTCAAGTAGAATGATTCAGATTGGGTAATATAATTTTTTTGGAATTTTGTAATAGGTTTAGTAACAACTCAAAAGTACCAGTAGAAAGAAATAACTACAAACGTTTTTAGATTTATTTCAAAATCTAAATTTCTTTATTCAATTTGGCCTTCAAGCGGCACTTTTGAACGTTAAAATTTTAATTTAAAAGAAATAATAATTGATTCTACCGCCCATTTGAAAAAGTTGCTTATTATGGAGAAGAACGGACAAAAAACTCCACTACTCTTTTATAAAAAGTATTTGACACAAATATTTGGTTACATAATTCTTGTTGCAAAAAATACACATTATATGTGAGAACGATATCGAGACGTGCACGTAAAAGCGACTAGAGTAAAACAAACAATTAAAAAATACAATAAATAGGTAATTAAAAACAGGCCGAGGCAGCTAAGTTATGACTAATCCCAACTGATGGCGCCCGTTCAAGAACATGGTACATGGATCGGCACCACTCACCCCAACCATCATGAAAGGAACAGAATGATCCAACCATCATGAAGGGAACAGAATGATCCAACCATCATGAAGGGAACCGAATTAGAGAGAGCATGACACACTATCAGCTGCCAAGGCACACACAAGTCAACGAACGACATAATAGGTACAGTAACGCCGTTTGTTCACGACGCGACACATGACACGAAAAAATGAGGTCACGTTTCCATATATTTGTATGGACCGTTTGTTCATTACACGACACCGCACCACACGCGACACGATTTACAAACGGCTTTTCGGCTATGTCGTCGATGCCGCTATGTCGTCGATGTCGCTATGTCGTCGCGACTTTTTTACGGTGACGATTTAGCGGCTGTACAAAACAAGTATGAGCTTGTTGACGACACGACACACCGCACCGTACGGATCACGCGTGGTTCGTCACTCATGCGCCTATAGAACAATATAAGTGCACTGCAGTGTCGTTGCAGAATCGTGTCTAGTGAACAAACGAACGGACGACAGACCGTCTGCATTGAAACGTGTGTTAAAAATCGTGCCCGCAAAAAAAGTCGTGCGGTGCCTCGTGAACAAACGTCCTGGTAGATTTACAGTAGGTAAATAGTACTCCCATATGTGCTGTGCATTTATATAATACAAAAAAAATTGTTTATACAATACAACATTATATTCATACAGTCTTCTGCTTATCACTTGTTTTTGCCCATAGTGGCTGTGGAGCAGGACTAGCGTTGAGCCAAGCATTTTTATCAGCATGATGATGATGTAATCCCCCAACTTATAATAAGCCTGCCTGCATAGTTTTCGTTTTATACAAGTTTTAAATTTCGCCTCATTCAGTTCTAGAATGTTGCGAGGTATTTTATACAGTACCCCATAAAAGATGACGCTACTTTAGCCAGCCTGAAAACTGGTTGAATTAATTGGTCCCTATCTCTAGTAACCTAATTATGTCTGTCGCTGTTGTTGTGTTGTATGTTTTCGTAAATATATTGACAAGGTACCGTCATGATGTTAATGTCCTTAAACAGTTGCCTTAAAAAATCTCGCCGGCGAATATTGTATATCGCTCTGATGGCTCGTTTTTGCAGAATAAAAATTGACTCAATGTCTGCAGCCCTTCCCCATAGTAATATACAGTAAGAAATTATACTACGAAAGTAACTAAAATAGACCAGCCTCGCGGTATCTACATCAGTAAATTGACGAATTTTTCTAACAGCATAAGCTGCCGAACTTAACCACCCTGCAAGTGATATCAAATGAGGACCCCATTGTAACCTTGAGTCTAGCGTGATCTCCAAGAAAACCGTTTTATCGACGAATTCTAGCTTCTCCTTGTTTAATTTAATGTCGCAATCATAACTTTTGACATTTGGCAAGGCAAATTTTACACACTTAGTTTTTTTAGCATTTAAAACTAAATTATTAACAGTGAACCAATTTTGAACCTGCCGTAAGACATTATTTACGTCGGCAACGTTTACATCTATTTATCTAAAAAGCGAAGAAGTGTCATCAGCAAATAACGCCATGTTTAGTTTGTTTTTCAATAAATGGGGTAAATCGTTAATTTAGACTAAAAATAAGAAAGGACCTAGAATTGAGCCCTGGGGTGCCCCCATTTTCACGTTTAACCCCGACGAGTTGACACCGTTTATTTTAACTTATTGCTGTCTATCATTCAAATAGGATTTTGCTAAACTTAATGCTGATTGGCCTAGCCCGTAGTGCTCAATTTTCAAAAGCAATGTTTCGTGATTAACGCAATCATACGCCTTCGACAGGTCGCAGAAGATACTTATGGCATCTTGTGCCTCCTCCCACGCATGTGTTTTATTAAGTTGACACCAGCGTCGGTTGTACATCGTCCTTTGGTGAAACCATACTGTTTATCGTGTAGGATGTTATTCGTATTAAAATGAATGAGCATTTGATTTAGCATTATCTTTTCATTTACCTTGCTGAAAACCGGCAACACGGACGGTTATATAGGAACAAATGGTTAAAGTAATTTAAGTTTGGTATTAAATAAAACACATTAAGTTCGCAACATTTTCACAGTCACACTGCAGAACATACTAGTACGAAATCTACCCCAATTGCTACGAAATAAAGATCATAATCAAATTGATACTATATTGTGAAACATAAAAAAAATTCAACTAATTAATAACGAGCTCACAGCTCTACATAAAAGCATGGCAAAATAAATAGTTGCCAAATAGCTGTAATATTGTAGTTAATCAGAGGAGTGATGTGAAAGAAAAGGGAGTCAGTGATAGCGCAAATGCGGACAGGACGGTATTGAAGAAGAAAATGTATTGCACCAACCCCAAGTAACATGGGACGAGGGCAAGTAGATGAACATACCTTAAGTGCAGCCCTATGCAGTGCTCTCACAAGTAACTGTCTGTACTTGGCGGCATCATCATGATCAGCTGATGTAGCTCTTGCAGCTTCTTTGCGAAGCACTTGAACCAGCTCCTCTGCGTGACGGGAGCTAACCAGTTCAAGGGCTGTAAGACAAATTAATAAATGTTACGACTACCTCTGAAAAACTGCTCAAGATTAGGTTTGTCAATCATATTGTCTCATGTAAAGAGCTGTAAAGAAAATGTACTGGATTCATAACGGCAACAACATCCTGCATTGTCTATGCTTTCTACTGGGTATTTATTAACAAAATAGTTTTTTGGTATAATATGTTTGATACATGAATAACTCAGACTCGCAGAAGGACAGTGGGTCTCATAAATATTCAATTAACGACAATATTCTCTAGTCTCTGACTAACTGCCACACTCAGAGACGTTAACGGTTACTTAAAGTTCTCCTTAGTATAGATTTTTAGTACAAAATCTACACTAAGGAACGCCTTAAGTAACCGATAAATGTCTCTGAATGCGGCAGTAAGAGACTAGAATCATTCAGATCATTTCGCAAGTGTATTGTGATTTCATCAAATAAAAGTACAGTTTAAACCTTCACCAGGAAAAGCCCATGAGTATTCCCTAGGTCCTGGGAATTTCTTTACTGTTACGTACCTAACTGCAAGGTATGCTTCCTCACATCCAAGTCAGACGAAGCCAGCACCCGCAGCACGTCCATGGCCAGCTCGGGCAGCGCGCGCGCGGCGGCCTCCCCGCCCTCCTCGCGCAGCGCGGCCAGGCGCCCCACCACTATCAGCTTCACGTTGTTGTCGCTCTCCTTGACGATGAGGTCGATGTAGCATGCTGCTGCCGCCTGGGAGCGAGGAGCGAGTAGGATTCATGTTAGTGCTTGTTCACACAGAGTTCGGTTTTACAGGTCCGCTTTATCGTATACGTTTTTATTCGGCAATGGCGTAGCACGCACACACACAACAGTAGTAAAATACTGATCCGTTTCGATTTGAAAGTTGGTGGTACACTGACTAAATGTGGTGTGAACATTACCCCCAGTAGCGACAGATGAGTTAAAACGGTACTATAAATGCGGTGTGAACATCACCTCCAGCAGCGACGGATCCGTTAAAAACAATTCTGGAAATCGAATGTTCTGTGTGTACGTACCCTAAGTTGTCTATGGGACGAATGCACGCGGAAACAAAGAATAGGCGATAAATACATGTCAGGCACATGAAGAATGTACCCTAAACCAAACACAAAATTGTTCTGCGTGAGTGAAGCATGTATCGTAACACACTCATGTTTGTTTGTTATGAAAATATTATGTCTTACCACACATGAGAACCAATCCCAAAAGCAAACAAGTTCGTATGAGGTGTACTCAGAGGTGAGATGTATCGTGGCCACTGCCACGATACATGTCACCTCTGAGTATATTTATTTCGTAAAAATAGTAATTACGCTCGTTTAAACCTAAAATCACCACTAATCGAACAGTTAAGTGCTTAAGACCCAGTGATAATGTTATCTTCAAGAACATTTGGCAAATAGTGACGAAATTGCGATGTGAACCCAGTGATCCAACTTTGACAACTTTGACAATAAACTGAGCTTTAGAAAAGGAAACAATTTTAATCGTTTAATAAAGCTGAAATATGAACAGAACAAGTGATCGGGTAACAACATTACTTTGAAACCCTTCGTAAAAGTGCTTTGAAAACGATTTTTACCATATTGTGAACGGTTACTCATCAAAATTTTAAAACTCTGCTATGTAATCAATGCCTCTGTGGCGACATCTAGTTAAAATACTATACACTAACATCACCCAGAACATCGGTCGATAAAACAGTACTGTTCTAGACAAGAGCTCAAGTATTACACTCGGGTCATTTGAGAACCGAATAGCCGAAGTCGGAGTGTACGTGACTGACGATACGGTAGCCGCGAGTTCGATTCCGCCACAGAAAATATTTCACTTTTTGTGAGGAATCTAAATTTGTTTTCATCATTTGTAATGGATGACTACAAGAACATTACCCAAAGAAGGCAAAATGCGCAGAATAAAAACATAACATCTAGCGACAGTGAATTTGATATGGATGTGTCGTACCAAAGTCTACCTAACCACGGAAATAGTAATGATCTTGCAATAATGAAGGAGGAGATCGAACAACTAAAATTGCAGTTGCAAACTGCCAACACAGAAATTGACAACTTAAACTATGAAAATCACACACTCAAAAATAATTTATTGAACTGTGATAAAAAGATAAAAGTTTTAAAATCAATAGGAATCCAAGACTGCTCAAACAATAAAAACCAACCCCGGCAGTTCTACTCACCCCAATATCAACGGAGAGTACGAACTCTATTCATGAAAACTGGTTTACCTAGGACTTCTTCAAGAGAATACTCAATACAGGCATTAAACTTGATAAGCCCTAAAGCAGGTGTATTGAACAATCCAGTGGCTGACAAAAATATGTTTCAGGGGGCTGATGAGCGTCAAACAACAACACGTATAGCTGAAAACCTGCAGGATAGTATTTTAAATAAAAGCTTCCTAGATGCTTCCATTGGACACAGTTGTGAAAATGATGAAAGTGTTAACATATTGCACACACCTATTGAACAACTAACTGACGTCGCTCCATGCAATAGAAACACTTATTCACACGATTGCAAAGTAAACAAAACCAAAAATCGTGTAATAATACTATGTAATGAACAGGGGATTGGTCTACGTCAATCACTCACCGAGCTACTGGGATCAAAATATTCAGTATTCTCGTTTATAAAATCTGGCGCTACATTGAGACACCTCATCAATTCCTCGAAGAACGAAATAGCTAAATTAGATATGTATGACTATGTTATTGTTGTTGGAGGCCGCTATGAACGCAACCCATATGATACGGAGATGTGCTTACATACATGGCTGTCATCTGTTAAGAACACAAATATAATTATAAGCGAAGTCCCGTTAAATAGATATCTTAATGAATCAAAACTCAATTACATGCTAAGGTTTATTTGTGGAAAGTATGACAATGTAACTTTTATGGATATGGACTACTCTAGATATCGGCCTCGTAAAACAACTTTCATGATTAATTTATCAAGGTCTTTACTTAGGGAACTCTTGCAATTGGACTATAGACTCAAATCGAAAGAATATCAAAACTTATCAATTTTAAAAAGTAAAAGAATATATGTAGATAAAGCTGTACAAACTGAAATAACATACAATTATCAAAATAAATTAGATACCCAAAATGTCCAAATATGTGATATGATGTCATCTAGTGTTAATAATCAGCAGCTCGAAAATAATACTGTTTGTAGTGATTTTTTTCGTGAATAAACATTTATACGTTCTGCACCAAAATATAGCGGGTCTACTTAACAAAGCAGACACCCTATCTATATGTATAAACGAACTGTCAGAAAAAGACCAGTCTGTTGCTGTACTATGCATAACAGAGCATTTTATGATGTCTGGTCATGAAGACCGCCTTGTGGTACCGAATTATACATTGGCTGCATGTTTCAGTAGACAAAATAGCAAAAGAGGTGGAGCTTGTATTCTGGTCCGATCTGGTCATTTGTGGAAGGAGTTGCTAGAGGTTTCAGAGCTTTCAATATCGAATGTTGTAGAATGCTGTGCAATTGAATTGACAAGTTATAGGGTAGTTATAGTATGTATTTATAGAGTACCAAAAACAGGGCATTTAAATGTATTTTTTAGTAAATTAGAGCAACTTTTAAGGAGACTGACAAGAAGAAATTGTAGGAATATTGTCATAGCAGGCGATATAAATATTGACGTTTTAAAAAATAATAATATGACTTCCGAACTAAAATATCTCTTAACAAGTTTTAATATGACATTAGCAATAGAAAAACCAACTAGGATGCAAAGCCAGACCTGCATTGATAATTTTGCTCACAATTTTGAGAAAAAATGCAGGACGGTGGTGATTGAATTCGGCCTTTCGGATCACACTGCGCAACTTCTGAAATGTCCCGTACGTTTGAACTGTGTTCTGAAATATTGGTATACATCACAACGGGATTATTGCCCAGAAAATATTATTAGATTTAGAACCTGCCTGGAAAAACTAACTTTCTCTGAAATCTATAATAATGATGATCCAAATAATGCATTCAACTTATTTTTTGAACAATTTAAATTATTTTATGACCTGTGCTTCCCCCGCAGACGTATTAAAATACCAACAACCCAAAAACCAAAATGGATATCGCGAGGACTTAAACTATGTAGCCTAAAAAAAAGGCAATTATTGTGGACGTCTAGACATAAACCTACTCAAATAAATAAAGCAAAATATTCGAAGTATACAAAGATATTTAAAAAAATTATTAACCTGACTAAACGATCTCAAAATAATCACAATATTAAAACTTCTGACAATAAAAGCAAAATGACATGGAAAATTATAAAGAACTCTAAATTAAATCTACCTAATGACTCAATAAATGCTATAAAAATTGACAATAAAACGATTGACAAACCACAATTAATTGCTGAAAAGTTCAACGATTATTTCATAGAAAAAATTGTACCAATTCCTGGAGCAGGTAAAAGAACGAACGCGTACATCACAAATAAACAAAAATCAATGTTCATGCCTCCATGTCAGCCGATACAAATTTTCAACATTATAAGATGTATTAAAAGCACCAATAGTGTAGGGTATGACGAAATTTCTACAAAAATTATAAAACAGGTTGCCAACTTAATCGCACAACATTTGTGTCATATTCTTAACCTTTGTATAAGCCACGGTGTTTTTCCAGACCGCCTTAAGGTATCCATTGTGAAACCTATATATAAAAAAGGTAATAAGCAACTAATGCAGAATTATAGACCTATTGCGCTTCTGCCAATTTTTTCCAAAATATTCGAGAAATATATTTATAATGAGCTTTATAGTTACTTAGAAAAACAAAAGATTCTCTGTAACGAACAAAAAGGTTTCCGAAAGAACATGACTATAAACATGGCAATTTATGACTTTTTAAATAAAATTATGACTAATATTGATAATAAAACACCGGTCTGTTCTGTGTACTGTGATATGACGCAAGCTTTTGATTATGTTGACCATTCAATTCTATTAAACAAACTTGACTCCTATGGTATAAGAGGTAACGTTCTTAGCTTATTAAGCACGTACCTATCAAAAAGAAAACAGTATACCGCTATAACAAACTTAAACTTAAAGACTAAAGAAGAAGTGACATACCTGTCTAAAGAACGCACTGTATACTTTGGTGTGCCACAGGGTAGTGTTTTGGGACCGCCATTATTTCTAATTTATATTAACGACCTGCCCAAAGCTATAGACTTCCCAATGACACTCTTTGCTGACGATAGCACGATTACAATAGCATGTGATAAACCTAATTCGTATGAAGCTGATGTTAACAATGCGGTAACTTCAATCATCTCTTGGCTGGATAATAATAACCTAAAAATAAACCTTGAAAAAACACAAATAATGCACTTTGCTCAAAAAAAACCTAGTTCAAAGATGGAGGTTCAATACCAGAATATCAAAATTCAAGATGTCAATAGTGCAAAATTTCTAGGTTTGGTAATTGACAGGCACCTCAATTGGAAGGATCATATTGAAGCGCTTTGTAAGAAAATTAGTAGCTCATCTTATGCATTATATAAACTTGCCCCCACAGTTAACATTGATACACTACTTACAGCGTACCATGGTATCGTAGCGTCTGTGCTAAGATATGGCCTTATATTTTGGGGTAACTCCACAAATAGGGAAACCGCTTTTAAAGCGCAAAAGCGATCCATAAGAGCCATGTTCAGGCTACAAGTAACGGACAGTTGTGAACCGTTTTTTAAGAAATACAAAATTTTAACACTGCCGTCTATGTATATTTATGAAACTGCCTTATTTGTCAAGCTGAATTCACACCTTTTTCCCAACCTATCAGATACAGTAAAACGTAACAGGCGAAATGATATGTTGCGCGGACGTAGAGCAAAAACAGCGTTAATGTGGAAAAGCATGTTTTGTTTAGCTCCGCAAGTTTTTAACAAAATCCCAAAGCAAATTAAACAGTTAAATTTAAATGGGTTTAAAAAGGAGCTTAAAGAGTTACTATGTAAAAAGTGTTATTACAATTTAAACGACTTTTAAATGATACTTTGACATTATAATCTAATTGTAATCTCTTTTTAATAACAGATAGCTTGACATTCCATTTTGAAATTGACATTTTTTTAATTATTATTTATTTTTGACATAATAATATTTACTGACTCTGACATGCCTTTTATTGTAACATTAATATTTTCATGTAATTGTATCAACTCTAGCCTGATATTTCTATTTTTGCATTGTAATAATTTATTTTGTGTACCTGAAATTTGCACGCCCCATGTGGCAGAATGTGATGAGACCTTTATGTTATTTGAGACCTTGTATTGTACCATGTTCGGACAAATAAATGAATTTGAATTTATGATCTTTGCAGTTTTTGATTGATTTGTTCAGACTAACATTTCCATTTATTCAGAAAATAAATCTTGCTACTTACTATGGATATATAACCTTAAGAAGTAAGCTGAAAAACCACATATTCAAATGTCTGTTGCTTAGTAACTAAAATAATTGTAATGAAGCTGGAAACCCAAGACTCCCAACGTAGGAGTACAGTGGACTGCCCCATTAAAAGAAATATAGAATAGGAAGTCAATTGAAACTAGAGCTTAATTTAACGATACGTACTTTGATAGCAGCAGGCGCGTTCGACAGCGTGACGAGAGTGCCAGCCGCCTCGTACCTCACAGCCGCGCTGGTCGCATTCAGTAGACCGTACACAGTGCGGATGAAACGGGACCGCTCAGATGGATTCGCGTGGCACACCTACGCATTAAGTAAGATTGTTAGAACCGTTTAAAAAATACTCAGGCTTAATTAAATATTGGAGAAGACATAACATTACTCAGAGGAGTTAAACATGGTCTGTATCTTACGAGTACTGTTACGCCAAATATGCGCTGTGTAGCGGGTTATTGCGCGAAGAAAATATCCGACCAATGAGATCACTTCACTTTCTTAGCCAAGCATGGCCAGGCTTAGCGCAGTCCAGGTGGAAAAGGGCTAGCAGAACTACACACAGTTTCAGCTCCGCTACGTATCCTCACGCGGAAATCACCCTTATTTCTTTGGATAATATACTTCATTATAAATACACGTCTATAACCATACAGGTTTAAGATTGGCATAACTTGTGTTTACTAATAAGAGTTTACTATTACTACCTTCTCGGAATTTTGTAAATGTATTTAAACTAAACTTGGTAAAATCAAAACACAATGAGAGACAAACAAGTGTTTTGTGTGTACACAAATAAATAAATAAACAAAAATTTAATCCTTTCACCTTATAAATCAACTCCACAATAACCAACTGCAGGATATCTCCGAAACCCTGCACATTGTCCAGTCTGGACGCGAGGTACGACAGCGCCCTCTCCTGGTCGGCATGGAGCAGCATGAGAAAGGCGTTCCTCTTGCAGGACATGTCTTGTTCCGTCTCCAAGAAGTTGGCAACGAGCTCCGGTGCGTCGGGGATTAGGAACTCGAAGTTCCTGGTAGAATAATATTGTTTTTAGTAGCCTTGAAAATTTTTATGACAATATTTGTGCCAGGCAGACAGAATTCCGAGGAGTTAACCTAGAAATATGTCAGCAGTCTTATTTAGACTCAAGTGTCTGAGACGGAAATAATAGCCTTTATGTAATAAATTGTCAAGGGTATAAAGTCAAAGTCAAAGTCAAAGCACTTTATTTCAAGTAGGCCAGTTACAGGCACTTTTGAATTGTCAAAAGACAAAATAAAATATTACAAAATTATGGTGCTACAGTCCCAGTCACAAGACATAATAACTGTGAAAGTACCGTAGATGCCCATTCCAAGGCGTAGATCTCTATGGAGAAGAACGGGCAAGAAACTCTATACAGTACAACTATTTTCTTAATGTCCTTCGGCAAACTATCAGTTGCCCTTTGCACTTGGTGTAGACCGGACACTCTCGATCAACTTGGAATTCTGGTGGAAATCCGACGACTGACGAAACCGAGGGACTTTAAGAACATAGCTGTACTGTAAACTGCTGATTGATGCAATTAATTTATCTACACCAATTAAACATCAATCCAAATTGACATCCATTAAATTATTATCATCCAATAATTTTTATGCCTAACACTGGAAAATTAAACTCAAATTTCATTTTTAAATATCTCAGGCATATTTTTATGTTTAGAGCATGGTGTTTACTTTCGAAAATGTTTTAAAAAAAACTGATTTATTGGATGTAAGTTTATAAATGTATTTTATTATCTAAAAAAAACAGCTAGACATTAGATATTGATGCAGAAGTGTGAACTAACCTGTAGATAGTGAAAATGGCGAGCACAGCATTCCTCCTCACATAGGAGTGACGGTGGTCCAGGCAAGCTCTGATGGCAGGCATCAGGGGCTCCAGGAGCTCTGGCTCCTTCAGCTTGCACAGAAAGCGCAGGGTGGAGCCTCGGATGAACTCATTGGGGTGTTGCAGGTCCTGGGCAATATTATTCAGGGTTTTTTTTATGTTTGTGGTTTTTTTGACATAACATAACTTCTTAGTGGAAAATGTTAAAGTGAGGTGCTTCTTGGACAGTCAAGACTCAAAAGTGCAGTCATAATCTCTCCCAAAATTGAAATGGCTAGTTTTTGTAGAAGTTATTTATTTATTTATATCTTACAGGTTGAACCCAATACAATAGAGTGGTTAAAATCTTAATCTAAAATCAGACTTTACATAAATGTATGATAATCATATAAACCTAAACTTCTAACACTATTAAAATCTTCTAAACTAATATAAAATAAAACTTTACTTATCTAAATTTTAATTATAACAAACAAAATTCAACAAAACTCTTGCGAATTCACTCCAATTGCACGAAAATATGTCCAGCCACTCTTGTTATTCGTTGAGCACACAGATTGTGCGGGTGAGAGGTGTTTTTGCCAATAGATTGGTTCTAGCAGCAGGCACTGCCAGCACTGGCGGCCGCTGCCGCCTCCACACGTACCGTCTGGCACGCACAGCTTCAGGTGACGCAGCACACCCGGGTTATGTACTACTCCACGCAGGAGCTTTAGTGCATATGCCGCGAGTGTAAATTTCCGGCGCACTCTGAGTTCGTTGTACCCCACCATTCCCAGTACAAACAGTGTAGGATACATTAGCGGGTAAAATGGGTAAACTCCAGTTAAAATATCCACAACTGGTTTAATATGTATTGTCTGTGAATTACGAAACGAGAGGCGTCCAATGATTGTTGACATAACTGTCCCGTATGACGGGAACCTCGTGAAAGCCGAGAAAGATAAGCAAATCAAGTATCTTGACTTGGCTCGCGAGGTTGTCGACATGTGGGATGTGGACACAGCGATCATTGTGCCGATAGTCGTATCAGCCAATGGCTTAATAGCCACGAGCCTCAAACAACACCTTAGGAGGCTCTTGTTGCGCGGCTGGGTCATGGGCCTGATCCAGAAAGCAGTATTGCTGGACACGGCTCGTATTGTTAGGAGGTTCCTCTCTCTGGAGCCCTGACCGCCGGTAGCTTGGACCCTGTTCCCATTACCGGTGGGCCTCTATTTTAAATTAAACTATAGATTATACCTACTAGCTGAAAAGTGGAAATTCCTCAGCCAAAAAAAATTGTCGCTGCTGGTTTAGTGGAGTGTGACTGCACTTTTGACCCTTAACTATACATATTACACTGCTATTTGGAGGGGGCAACTAGAATCAACCGATCTTTTTTCTTGTATATTTTGACTTTCAAAAGCCTTGACTCTCTGGCTTTAAAACGGCATCAAATTAGTATTTAATCTAGATAGTAGTAACAGTGTTTTAAAAGTGATAGATGATATTGGTGTTGATGATTTGGTTTGATTGAACAGCTGCTGTCTGACCTGAATGATAAGTTGTTGTGTACACACAGAGAAAGATCTAACAAGTAAACTTTTGCTTGTTACTTAATTTTGTGTAGACTCTTAAATATTGCAGAAGTTTTTGCTGTGATAATTCTTCCCATTAAATATTATTAACAACAAAAAAAAACAAATAAAAAACTATAACCAGTTTTTATGTGTGTAACAGAAAAGATATTTCTAGAATGGGGTTTACTAAGATGAGGACTAATAAAGAAGTATAGAAGAAGACATATTGTAGCAACCCCAAATAAAATAGGATAAGTGCAAGAGAATGATGATGTTCCTAGTTCTCTGAATTTAATATTCTCATTTTATTTTTGACGGGCCGGTGTTCGCAACACCACGACCAAGCGCATATTCTGCGTACTAATATTCACATACCTTCCTGTATGCATCACAGACAAGGATCATCTCCTGCATCAGCTTGCCATCAGGAGTGGTCTTGGGCACTATCTCCCAGAAAATGAGCAGCAACTTCTTGATCATATGATCTTGCAGGGGCAGCACAAACCTAATGATTAGCATCAGGAGACCAGGAATCTTCTCACCAGAAAGGATGATGCCGATTACCTTCTTTAATGCTTCTGTTTTCTTCTTTATGTCACCTTTTTCTGTTAAGCAAATAAGACATTTAGAGATAAAATCTTATAGTACACGACAGGGCATGGTAAATAAGTTGCTTAATTTGTTGTAATATCCAAACTTGAATTATAACAAGATATATTTCAGGACCATCATCATAAAGTGTTAAATACCTATGTTCTGTTGAAAAAAGGTGATACTATGTAGACAGTATAGTTTCATAACATGAGCATAGCTCTGAAACATACTTAATACAACCACATAATGCTATGTATCTACACTTAACAGTAGATCTAAAAAATAAAATGTTACTTACCAAGGTCCAACTTGAGTTGCATCTCATTGTAGGGCTCCGAATCCGTCGGGAAATTTATCAGGGTATAACATGGCTGCTCTACACCCGCCATGCTGCAATTTCATGATAAATTTAGCACCAGTTTTTCTTTTCAGATGTTTTATTAAAGCAACGTAATAAATTGGAGCGAAGTTAGTTGTTACAAATAATATAAATGAAGGTCTTATTGGAACATCTGATTCAGAGGTCGTGTTTCGATCACATTTTTCTATGTCTACTGATGACTTGTTCTACCCATTTCTCTACAATAAAATATGAACGATTTCTCATCAAATCAGCCTCCCAAGAAGTAAGAGGTTTAGATTTTACTATAACCTGAGTCTTGTAGGAATTAATGCTGAAGTAATTTGGAATTATAGGCGTCCGGTCGGCCCGTCATTCATCAGTATTTACTTACCTGAATTAATTCTAGTATTCTGTATTTTGCGCACTAAACTATGTGTTTTCACTTTTTATATTCAATCACTGAAGAAATGTTTGAATTACAGGGCAACTGAGAATAATTTACAGCCAAAAACTAAAATAATACGTGTCCACATCCACAACTTAAAACGTCAACGTGACATTAATAGTGGTGTCATCACTGACATCGTCGTGAGTTCGTGACTCGCGGTCATTATAGTGTGGTGCTAAAATAGTTTAGTTTGTAACCTATGGGAATAATATTTTTTGTCAGCAAAGTTTATTATTTGTCATCAACTTGTATCATCTAATTAATAGATCGCCACTAAATTTATTCATTCTCAGATAAATAAAAAGCGTTGTATGAATTACCTAATTAATGTTAGGTATCTAACTACGTAGGCACAGACTACTTAGAGATACTACGTAAGTACGTACGCAGGTGCGTGTATGAATGACTAGATATAAGAGCGTGGGTGAAGTAAATGAAGTATGTAAGGATCGTACCAGGTGGCGTTCTGTAGTTTCTGCCCTGGGTCCATGGAAAAAGGCGTGAACGTGTATGTATCTAAAATAAGAGATGGTTATCAATAAAATGATAGTGCATTCCTATTAAAATGGAGTCAGTGATAGCATGACGGCCATGACGGGGGATAAGACGGTATGGAAGAAGAAAACGTGTTGTGCAGACACCAAGTAACATGGGACAAGGGCAGGAAGATGCATTCCTAGGGTAAAAACTTTGTGCTTAAAATAATGGTTTATTTTAAGCACAAAGTTTTACCCATAAATAATAGCTTCGTACTCAGAATATCAGCAGTGGTGGCCCAGTGGTATCGGCCGCGACTTACAAGTAGGTCGTGGGTTCGAGCCCAGGCAGGCGCTTTATTTTGTGTAAATTATTTCATCACCTCTGCTCTCAAAACGGTGAAGGAAAACATCGTGAGGAAACCGGCATGTCCTAGAACCAAAAATTCGAAGACATGTGACATCCACCAAACCACACTGGGCCCGCGTGGTGGATTACGGCCCATTCCCTCTCCCAGAGAGAAGGCCTGTGTCCCAGCAGTGGGAACATTAATAGACTGATGATGACTCAGAATATCAGAAAATCTGTCGCCAAATTAATCGATTATCGTCCCCAGATTGCAACTTGTTTTTGTCACCAGTACAGTATTAATAAAAAAAAAACATCATAATAATTGATTTGTTACCAAATTAGTAGTGTAAAAATTTTATGAAATTATAACTGGCGAAGTGCGAGTAGGGTTCGCGCACTGAGGGTTCCGTACAAACAGCTACTTTCACCAAAATAATTAAATACCATTACTGAAGTTCATAAACAATGAAGGCACCGAACATTGCTCTAACGATAAGATAAACAGAATTGAGGGACAAAATTAACTTTGTCGTTGGAAAACTGTAGTTCCCATACATCGATATAAGTCACGGTCAGTTTACTAACTGCAAATAAGTTAATAATCTTTTTTTTTTATGTTTTCCATTTATTTGTGCTATAAGACATTTCATCTTGCCTAATTCCATGATTATAGGTCAACGGGAAGTACTCTGTAGATTTTGATTCCCTTGCGAATATAAAATATGCGTCATTAAATATTGTACCTCTTGATTGCGTTGATCTAGCTAGAAGTTTGATTTTTCACAGCCGCAAGGGGTTGCAAACTTGAGTATACGATATTAATTTCAACTCGATACCTCCCCGCGTTCCCGAGATAAAAGATCTTGACAGACGGACGGACAACAAAGTGATCCTATAACGGTTCCGTTTTTTCCTTTTGAGGTACGGAACCCTAAAAATATTCAAACGGGCGGTGCCAAAAATGGTGCGCTATGAAAATTTACCAATCCGTCCTCACGATGGGTGGCACGATGCGCGGCGCGGGTGACGGGATACTTTGTTGTTTATGTTTTATTTGAAGTTTACTAATTAAAAGTTATATTTAAACCACACTAAACTATATTATAAAATTAATAAATACAAAACCCAAAAAGTACATCCTAGTTAGACTCCGGCTATTATAACTCTGCACAGCGACTACTCAGCAGAACTCATAATTGGTATCCCCAAAAAAATTGTATGTGGTATAGAGATGGGCGTTTTCGATTTTTTGCGCAAACGGTTATGTAACCGATATAAAGTTTTCATATCGATATCGAAAACGGTTTTCAGATATCGATATCGAAAACGGTTTTCAGATATCGATATCAGTAGTACAGCGATATGGTTCCTATCGGTTGTGAAGTTTGCGTTTTGTTCGTACGTTTTTGGATTGTTACGGTTTTAAGTTTTGAGTTATTCATTAGTTCGTCGCAAGTAGTTTTGATTCGATACATACAGTTTTTGTGATATCGGTTATTTTGATATGGATATCGATATGATATGATATCGAACCCCATATCCGATATAAGTTACGTTTTGATATATCGGAACCATCCCTAATGTGGTATGCTTTTACATCCCGCGTTATACCTAAGTACCTACGTATTCACCGCGTCTCACTAACTTTTATGTTTTTTTTTGTCACCGGGTAGTTTTTTACTTACGATAATTTATGCCTACTGTGAACATACAATAAACTCAAATTCATATATTGGTTGTGTTTCCCTGAAAATAACCTCTACCATACGTTTTCAATTAATTTGATTAAACAGATAACAGGCCAAACCTATATTAATAAATACAACCTATTTATTATTTGATATTTGATAATATATGCCGATGATTATCATCATCATCATATTAGCCGAAAGACGTCCACTGCTGGACATAGGCCTTCCATTAAGGCTGCACGACTTAATAAGTCGTCTCAACCGACGACTCTTTAAGCGTCACCACATTGACCGGTCTCGTGCGTCCCGCAACCAGCGGATCCCCGCAACCTTCACCAGGTCATCGGTCCACCTGGTAGGAGGCCTTCCAACGCAACGTCTTCCGGTTCGCGGTCGCCACTCCAGAACCTTTCTGCCCCATCGGCCATCCGTTCTGCGAGCAATGTGCCCTGCCCACTGCCACTTAAGTTTGGCAATTCTTCGGGCTATGTCGGTAACCCTGGTTCTCTTGCGGATCTCTAAATTTCTGATTCCATCACGGAAGGAAACTCCGAGCATAGCCCTCTCCATTGCCCGATGATTATAGTGATAATATGTTTTTTTTTTTAATGTTGCCCCACACTAGGAATTTTTTCCTGTATCGTGGGTGCAATTACATACATTTAAACTCACATACACAAGACTCAAGACACCCAGATCCGAAAAGGCCATTCAAATATTTGTTTCGTGCGGGAATTGAACCCGCGACACGCAGCGTAGCAGCCGATCGGTCAACCACTACGCCAACCGTGTCGTCATATTATTTGGCAACTACATTTTATTTCGCGGACAAACCCTATTATCTAATAAATTTGGCACTATCTTAAATCATACCCGTAAGGAAACTGTTGGGCATTCAACCCAACAGTTCGGGCGGCCCGGAGCGCGCCTTCTACGCTGGTGCACACACATCTGAGTGACCCACACGGCCCAGGTGTGTGATGCGGAGCGCGGTGCTGGGCGACGCGTCGCGGCTCGGCGAACACTTAAAACCATTATATTGTTTGACCGAGACAGTTATTTACAATTATAACGGCATTTTAAACCATTTCGCCTAATATATACCTCTCATTTCATCCACAAGCTAACAGAAATGCTAGTTCTGTCCGCAGGTTCTGCCCGGCCTTTGCTTTCACCACGAGTGGTCGCTTCGAATAAGCTTTGCACATTTTTCGCGTAACGTAATTTGTTCTCGTCCAATTTAAAACTACGTGGGTTCAATTGATTTAGTCGATTAATTGATTTCTTCATAGTGTGTTCTCGCTTTGTTTCTACTGTGGTTCGCAGAGGAAAAAATCAATGAGGTAGGAAAACTATGGAGACGGCATATTCTACTATATGAAGAATAGTTATACAAATATCTATAATATCGACACACGCATGTCAAAAAGCGTTTTGTCTCTTTTTAACTTACCAAGAGCTGCTTATGAAAAGAGAGACATCTAAATGTTTGTCAAGGACTAAACTTGGTAAAACTTTTGAGTGACGTCAAAATCATGTCTATGCGTGACCGGTCGCCATGTTGATTGCCGAGTAAAATTGGTAGTTGTGTGCCGTATATGTAAGTTTATCTGTGTAGTTGTGCTGTCAAACAGTTGCAAATGGCCTACCTCATTGGCTAATGGCACGGGGTCTCATTCATAAGTAAGAAAATGTGGTTCAAATAAATCTCACTAGATGGCGGGACATGTATTGATCTGTGGTTAAAGTGTGTATAATTTTCAAATTTTATTTTTTTGGTCTTTTTAGGGTTTATTCATATATAAACAACTCCTATACGCACAAAATTATGGAATATTATTTCAAATTTCAAAGATGATTGGATTGGACAGTTAATATCTACACTAATAGATGGGGCTGTATTAAATTTCAGAGGTTAACCACTCGACTTTTAAAATTTGTATTAAAACACATTTCAAAAATTTAAAACTTCAAAGTAGGAGAAAAAAAATACAATTTAAAAGAACTCTTGGCATTTTATTTCGTGGCCATTTTTGTCATGAATAAGAATGAAAAATTAAAAAAAATATAATTAAACTGACTTACTTATAGTTTTTCGACACCGACTTCAGAAAAGAAAGTTAGGTACCTAAGTATTTTGCGCTTTGTAGTTAGTGTTTTCTTTTCTGAAATCGGTTTAATTTTTTTTGTTAAAATGTTTTTATTTTCTTTTTTAGGGTTCCGTACCCAAAGGGTAAAAACGGCACCCTATTACTCCGCGGTCCGTCTGTCTGTCACCAGGCTGTATCTCATGAACCGTGCGATAGTTGAAATTTTCACAGATGATGTATTTCCGTTGCCACTATAACAACAAATACTAAAAACTGAATAAAATAAATATTTAAGTAGGACTCCCATACAAGAAACGTGATTTTTTTGCCGTTTTTTGCGATAATGGTACGGAACCCTACGTGCGCGAGTCCAACTCGCACTGGGCCGGTTTTTTTTTAGTATTGGTAGGTAGGTACCTACCTCAAATTTCCGTGACATAATTTATAGCCAAAGTACATCTCATAACGATTCCAATAAGCCCAAACACGACTAGGATACATTGTTTTATTTTGGCGTTTTACTACCTACCCTCTGGCTTCATCATCAGATCAGTTCGATGGTACCATTTTCATCAGTACCTACCATCTACCACTTTACCAAATTATACTTTCTGAGTGCAAACAATTTTATTGTTGATGAAAATACCAAAATTGCTATTTGTATACCTATAATATTTTAAGAATTCTCTCGATTTCCTTGGGGTCCTATCATCAGGTACTGATTTGGTTACATTGGGACCACCTCGGGAGTATACCGTTTTAAACACGAAAAGAATTTTCAAAATCGGTCCCCAATTGACGGAAAAATCAGTGAACACAAGAATACACTTTTCACGCATGCGAAGCCGCTGCGCTGGAGACGACGACTAACGCCAACGTCCTTGAAGGAACATAACGCGCACTCGCTCGTTTGCACCCGCGCGACCCAAAATTCTTTCCTTATTATTCTATGACTTTAAAAAAAGCCACAGATCAAAATGTAGATAATTAAGTTGTCTTTGAGATGGTGTCGATTTTATTAAAATACGCCCAGCGCTTTTGGTGCGATTGTCGTGTTTTTGTCCGTTTTAGACATAACTTTACAAATTAATTACAATATGTTATACGAATAAAACTGTAATTTTTTATAGATAAAATTATTAAGAAAATGGTCTAATGTAACATATATTTTTCCAAAAAATTACGACTAGCCGTTTAGACGTGATTCTCATTTTAAAATCAGCTACTCAAAGGAATCGGCGCCTAACATCGTGTTTGACGTAAATAAACATTAGGTATAGGACCTACACCACAAAAATGTATGTAGGTACATGACAAACATTATAATATCTCCTATTGTTATTTTTAATGTTTGAAAGTGATTAAAGTAAGTAGGTAATTATGGTAAAATCTTGACCTATTCATGCTATCAAATCTTTTTGTTTTGTAAAATGACATCAACGTGTGGTAGGTTCCTACACTAGAAACGAAAATTCCACTGTTTTGGATAAAATACCAACTCGAATAAAAACCGAATGAATTAATTTTGAGTAGTATTTATAGTTTATACCTACTGATAAAATCCCAACACTATTTTAGGTACCGAGAAATCTTAAGTAATGCGCCACTGCAAAGTAGGCATTTAAGAATGCGACTTCAAATAAAATAAAATAAGCGACGTCTAAAGCTTCAAGGTCAAGATCTGACATTGTAGGATTGTAGTAGCAGTACAAAAGTACAGTGCGCTTTTAACGCCATCTAGGAATAAAAGTAAATCCAAGTAACCCTTCTTGCAAAGTCGCTGCTAACACCATCTGTTGCCGTGGAACGGGAACGAACGCGATTGATGTACTCACAAAAATAACAAGATTAATCAGATGAAAAACGCTAGTTACGTCGGCACGGTTTCTTTGTATGGGATGAGGCATCTGTATGCTAGTATTATATTATCTGTGCCTAATGGGCAGCCATCTTAATTGCCCGATTTATGTAGATATTCACGCTAATTTCGTAGGTATGGCAAGTCCATAGGTTATAAGTCAGTGGAAAAAATCAATACGAACATAAAACGTCACAATTGTCAAAATCGAAACCAAATATTTTGTGAGTGAGTGACGTCGTTGTGATAAGATTTGTGTGGTGTTTTTAATCTAAAACAAATCGGACATAAATAAACCAATGTTTTAAAACTTTAGATCCACAATGGATGTGTTAGTTACGTTATTTTATCTTCTGTTCTCAATATGTGTCGTTTATCCGCCAACCGAGTTCGTGTCAGCCGGCTTTACTATAGCTCAGCTGTTCGAAAGTTTTCTCGGATCTGAGAATATGAATTTTATCGGATACCATATGAAGAGGACGACGATTACGGCATTGATTCACTCTTCGTTGCCTTTGGGTTACGTTTTCTGCCTGTTGCTGGCTGGTGACCGCAATCCTTGGTTGCCTGCGGCAGCTGCTGCGACCGCCATAATTCCTCTGCTAATGTGTTATCGGCTGTTATGCTGGTGGGAAAATGGACAGGCTAGACACCCTGTAGTGAAGTCCCTGCTGGCTTATGTGACTCCCGGAACTGATTGGAGATTAGTGGCTGCCAACCTCAATATTGAATTCAGGGAGTAAGTCCATCAAAATTTTTTTGCTTTTACAAAACTAAATTGAATCACTCAAGTTATTAAATTTAATTTAATTATTAAGTATCTGAATATTTTAAACAAATAGGTACAATAGAATCTTATTATGTTTTTAGAGTTTAGAAGAATTAATTTTGTATGTAAAACAGTTTTAGTATGTAACTCTAAAACATTAATAAGATTGTTCAATATAATAATTTAGTTCAAATGTATTCAAAGCGCAATAAGTAATTTGCAATTTCTTAAATTCTGGGCTATAATTGTCATGATTATGATTAAGGGATTTTAGAGGAAGTATTATTATAATCTATGTTACCAACTTCCTCGAAATTTAGGTAAATATAATAGACTTAATTAAGTAGATATAGTTTTCACCAAACTTCTAGCCTGCCCTGAAGTAGGCTTTATGATGTGCAAGATGCGGCACTGTGCTGTTTTTGTATGAGATTTACTACTGCGCAACCATTGTAGCCAACTTCAGGGCGGCCAAGCAGTTTGGCAAGAACTTTGATTAGTAAATTAAGAAAATATTATTTAATTTATGCTATAGTATGCTTTCTGTATTATGTGTTTAGCTTGGTCTTTATAGATTTTGGTAAATTATTGAATATTGTTGGAGTTGTTTTTCTAAAACATTTTGAACCTTGATGGCATTAAGTGTATAAGGTTTCAAATTGGTTAGCGCAGGCCACATAGAAATGGCGTCGGGCGCGGACATGGCACGGGTGGCTTCCAATTCCATTCAAATTTCAAACGAAATGCATGGCAATAAACCGCAATTTCAACAGGAGCGAGCGCCCAAATGGCGTGTCATAACCACGTCCGAGCTACGACATACCGTGTGTCCTAAATTGCACTTTATTTCCATGCATTTCGTTTGAAATTTGAATGGAATAGGAAGCCGCCCGTGCCATGTCCGCGCCCGACGCCATTTCTATCGATCACATATCCATTATACGATAATATAGTGTGATGGTACCAAGTACCTATGCTCATGTTCCTTTGCTACTACAGTGTGGACAAGGTGGCAATCCAGCTGAATGCAACCAGCCGGTTTGTGGCTACGGAGACTTGGCTGATCAAGGTGACTCAGTACAAACTCAATGTTGTCAAGCAAGGAGACTGCACTCTTGTGGCCACTGCTGTAAGTACTGCTTTTTTACGTTGATGTTTTCATCATTTTGCTGCCCTAGTTCCATGTCATTTAGGGTTTGTGCAGTATTACTTCTCCCAGACATCACTATTTGACTCTATAGTCACCCCCCTTTGGCTCTAGACAGATGGACTGCATTTCAATTGCACTTCAACTGCAAATTTGTAACTTGAATGCAAATATGTGCAGTTGACATACATAACACTTCTGAACAACTGCTAACCGACTGCGCACTCCACTCAAATGCAGTCCGTCTGGCTAGAGCCTTTGCGTCATAGCATATATTATTTTACATTCATGTACAGCCGAGGAAAATTAAGTAAAATAGTTATACTGTATGTTCATGTTTTCTTTACAAATAAAGTCAATTCATTTATTTTAAAGACAAAAAAAAAACAATTAATCATAAATACATACATACAATCAATATTTAACATACTGGTCAAAAACATAACCCACCATAGTCGGGTACAAAATATTTCTTTAATTATATGTTCTTAACACTTCTATGGTTTTTTTATTAGTGTATTTCAACTTAAGATTTTTGAGTTTAAATGTTATAATAAACATAGTCAATCTGTTAAAATTTATTTGGCAATTATTTATAACAAACCTTGATAACCTTATCAGCTATAACTTTTCGTTCAAATTCTTAATCAAACACGCTATGGACTCATTCTTATCAATATTTTAGTAACTTGTTTAATTAAATGTCACAATTAGATTATATTAATAGTAACAGGAAGTTAAGAAGTGATAAAATGAATAATTTTATAGAAATCTCTATAGTATACTAGCTGTTGCCCGCGGCTTCGCTCCCGTGGACCACCCCATAGGGTCCTATGGGGTGGTCCACGGGGGTATTTTCGGGATTAAAAAATAGCCTATGTCACTCAGGAATAATGTAGCTTTCTATTGGTGAAAGAATTTTCGAATCGGTCCAGTAGTTTCGGAGCCTATTCGGTACAAACAAACAAAAAAATCTTTCCTCTTTATAATATTGGTATAGAAAAGCATCTTTTGATAGGGTATTTTACGCCGTACAGTCTAGACATGGGTATTCCAATTAGCTTAAGCTAACAAAGTCGTCATCAGGAAGTTAGCACTTCTTTGTATATCACATTGGTAGTTTTTCTGTCTGGTGCCAAAATGACCAAGCTGCTAGTAGTACTGACTCTGGAACAAGCAACGTAGAATTAAGTTTTTAAACTGTCATGGTCACTAACACTAACATTAACAATAAAAAATAATAATATCGGGAACTCGCAACAAACAGTAAACATGGTAAATATCCCGTTTTTAATGTTAATGTCAACGTAGAATTGCCCGTGTGAGAAGCAATCTTCCCTTAAATCTGCTGCCTGCCAACTATAATGACTGACCCTGAGATTTATTTATGGTCATTGCAAAGCAGACCTTAAGGGGGAATTGTAATCGTTTAAACTGGAAGACAGTCAGGGGGTATAACTACGTGTTTATTTAATTCAGAGGTGAAATACTAAATTTCAATTAATTTTGTTAATAAACAATTTATTGTTCATAAAAAAAATGTCAACTAGGCCATTAGTGTAACTTTTGAACGTCAACAACCGGTGCGGGACCGGTCAATGTGGCGACGCTTAGGGGAGGCCTATGTCCAGCAGTAGACGTGTTTCGGCTGGTATGATGATAATGATGATATTTGTTTCCAATAATAGGTATGGCAAAAACGGTTGAGCGTACGGAAATTTGTTCTAGTTTCCACAAGGTCCGAATAGTAAACAACTCCTGATGCAGCCTGTACATTATTCAACATAATATTACGTTCATTCTGCAAAAGAATACACGCCCAAAAGATATGATGTGCACTCCAGAACCTTTCTGCCCCATCCGTCAACCGTTCTGCGATCAATTTGCCCTGCCACTTAAGTTTGGGAATTCTTCGGGCTATGTCGGTAACCCTGGTTCTCTTACGGATCTCAACATTTCTGATTCGATCACGCAAATAAGCGCCGAGCATATCCCTCTCCATTGCCCTTTGAGTGACTGTAGCTTTCTGATGAGGCCCATTGTAAGCGACCACGGAAACAAATATAGCAGCTCATAATGTTAGGACCCATTAATATTAATTTTTATCCGTGGTGCTGGACAACTTGGCTTATCCCAGTTGTAAACGAACCTTTGTACCTATTGGGCTTGTTGTTCTGTCTCCTGCTTGATATTGAGGGAGGTGGAAATTTGTATTTTTTCATCCTCCTCCGTTATTCTTTTCTGATTAATTTCGTTGCGGGATCCAAGTCAGTTAAATTCATTCTCCGGCAGCCTAATTGCGTAAGTGAATTCTCCAAAGCAAACAAGTCGATTCTTTCCTAAAAACGACTTTACGTATTGCATAATACACTCTGAAACGGAAAGGTTATGCTCCTTTCCATTACCAATATTTTGACGTAGAATTTATTGTAAAGAATGAACGAAAGCGGCAGAATCGAGACATAACTTCACTATTGGTATTGTGTAATGTTCGAGTTTGATGAAACATAACGCAGTAGATGAACTTCAACTCAAAGGAGGATGTTTGTACTTTTTCCTTAAATTAGTTTCGCAATACCGAAAAAGTTGAAAGAAATGATTCTGATTCTTTGAAGGAAACGACTCGTTTGCTTTGGAGAATTCACTTACGCAATTAGGCTGCGGGACTTCGTCAAGCTTCATTGCCTCGGCGCTTTTCTGGTGGTCGCAACTGTTGATTCTGGCTTTCAGGAGTTGCAGTGGTTTGGGAATAGTGCGGTGGGATTGTCACAATAAAAAAAAACCTTCCTGATACCTCGATGCGATTCGATTTATATTACACCACTAAGCGATTTTTACAAAGCACAATTGCAAATACGTTCACATGGACGCAATACGATTCAATTTGACCGATTTACACCTTAACATTTCTTAGAACATACGTGCGCGATATCGTCTATCGATCGGCATTATGAAGGTCTCTAAGTCCTTAGGAAGGTCTCTAAGTAAAAAATGGGTAGGTACTTTACAGGAAACGAAAATACCTAAAGAAGTTATGATAACCAACATTGAAACATCCTTTCTTAGAAAAAGTTTCCGCGTACTGAATCATAACTAACACGCACTGCGGATAAAATTCCGCGCGATTTTTGTCTCTTTCTACCTATTCATAGAGCTCAAAATATTTGCGCGAATTTAATTTGCAAATTCGTGGGTTCTGTTGCAAAACACAGATTTGTTGTGATATTTTTACCGCGCGGTTTCTTTACCGCACGTGAGTTCAGCTTCATATAATTCCATATGTCGCAGAAGTTTTTATCCGCACGGATAAAAACCACAATGCGTGCTAAGCATTATTTTGCTTTTTTATTGGTCGAAACTATTTTCTTTTAAGATTTTTTTTTACATTTTGCATGTATCTTCTTTATTACAAGCTGTTATTTAACTTGCAATGTATGTATGTATCTATGTAAATATGTTCGGGTCAAATCTTGCAACTGAATTTTTAAGCAGTTATCCTCCACCGATTAAGAAGAAATTTTGCAATGACAATGCATGGTTAGCTAAGTGACGTCATTCTAAATCCAATATGGCGGACGGTCCAAGATGACGGACTAGTTATTTTTCGTGCACTGCCACGATATGGGTATCAAATGAAAGGGTTTGCTGAGAAGAATCCGAAAAAAGCTTGTTTAAAAAAATACTTAAAGATTAAGCTTTATTTCAATTTAGAAATCTTAATGGCTTCAAGGATTAAAGTAAAGGAAAGTGAATAACTGGAACAACTCTAAATCTTTCTGTGTTCATTAGCAAATCACTTTTACTTATGACCTTGTATACGTTTCAACTTCTACTGCCATACTGTGGTTATATAACAAGTATTTAACTTGTTGTTCTCACCAAATACCGGTTCAAGTTAAATACCGTCATGTGTGTATTGAATAATGGGTATTATTTAATTTTCTAGAATCATTGTTTAATGTTGTATAATATTATTTTTTATAAAGCTAGCATAAAATCATGAGGGACATGATTAGGGTGCGGTCCCAGTGAGAGCTATTATCAAGTTAATAAATTAATATACAAGACATTAGCAGAGTGCTTTTAGGGTCCTTAAGCTAAGTACTTGCTCCGTCCAAGAAATATACAGCCCCCAAACTTTACCAAAAGTGCAAAAGCATAATGTTCCGCTATGACCCATAGTCAGTGAGATTCTTCTTTTTCTTTCTTTCTTTTTTAAAAAACGTTGCCCCACACTAGGAATTTCTCCTGTATCGTGGGTGCGTTTACAAACATATAAACTCACATACACAAACACTCAGAGCCGGAACAACTATTTGTAGATCATACAAATAATTGTTCCGTGCGGGAATCGAAACCGCGACACGCAGCGCAGCAGTCAATCGCTCAACCACTGCGCCAACCGTGCGCCCAAAAATTGACTCGCCCACATACTACCTAGCGAAACACGTAGCTTCTGTTCTTCAACCACTAGTTGGACATTCAACATCTTATGTAAGAGACTCTCGACATTTCATTGACATCTTGCAATTCATCAATCTCCAAACAGATGACGTAATGGTCAGCTTCGATGTTGAGTCCTTATTTACCAATGTACTAGTGGCGGACTGCATGGAGGCAATTGCAAGAAAATAACATCCCTGTAGAATACGTGAAATTACTTCATCACTGTTTATTTACTTCATATACCAAGCTCAATACTGCCTGCAGATTGATGGTGTAGCCATGGGTAGTCCGGTGGCTTCAGTGGTGGCCAACATTTGGATGGAACATTTTGTAGAGTTGGCGGTCTCCACTGCATCTACACCTATTAAATTATGGAAATGTTATGTTGATGACGTTTTTGGGATCATTGAAGGAGACCAACATGAGTTAGAATTATGCTTGGCACACCTTAATAGCATACATGGTAAAATCAAATTTTCGTACGAGATGGAAAATGAGAGGAAAATTCCATTCTTGGACGTGAAAATAGGGGTCCGTGTTAACGGTTCTTTGAGTCACACAGTGTATAGAAAATTGACTCACGCGGATCGCTATCTACACGCTGATTCTCACCACCATCCCCGACAACTGAACTCTGTAGTGACTTCACTTACCAACCGCGCATATGATCTATGCGACGAGGAACATTTACGTGCTGAGCTAACACATGTACAGAGGGACCTACAGAGAAACGGACATACAGGGAAGAAAGAAAGAAAGAAACATATTTATTTGTGATGTTCACATTACGTCGGACCGGCAGCTTATAGTGTTAACACCATAACCCGATAGCCGGCCAACGGTTAAATTGTCGGTCCGACCTAATGTGAACCTAAACTAAGAAGTATATTGTGCATACAAGATTCAGAGATTGTATTACGCTACGAACCGACAAATGTGAACGGCGCTATACAAAACAGTATGCCAATATTATAGCCGAACCGACAGAAATCGTGGCTGAATGTCCGGTAAATGTCGGTAATGTCGCCCTAATGTTTACTTCTTCTTCTTCGTCGGTACACTCTTGGCAGAACGGTCGTGGTCATCATGTTCCACCCACTGCAGACTTAATCTGGTCGGTCCATCGCATGGGCGACCTGCCGCGCGCTCTCGTTCCTTCCACTCTACTCTGAACTACAAGCCGCTCGATAGAGTCGTTGCCTCGTCGGGACACGTGTCCAAAGAACTGGAGTACTCGAGCTTGGACTATAGCCGATAGACGCTGGCTGATACCGAGTTCTTGAAGGATGGATATGTTAGTGCGAAACTCTGTCCACGACACTCGAAGCATTCTTCTCCAGCACCACTTTTCCAGAGCGTTTATTCTCTTCCTCTCAGTGTCTCTCAGCGTCCAGGTCTCGGCTGCGTATAGAAATATGGGGAACACAAGTGCCCGTATGAGCCGGGTTTTCGTGGCTTTGGTGATATTGTGATTCCTCCATATTTTCTTCAGCCTATCCATGGCAGACCTGGCCATAGCCATGCGTCGCTTGATCTCGTCCCCGCAACCACCGTGGATCGATATTAAAGCGCCCAGATAGACGTATGATTGTACGACGTCACAATTCGCGATTTGAGTGACTTCTGGCGAATTTTCGTTAATGCGATCGACAATCATCATCTTCGTCCTAATGTTTACAGCGCTATTGAAATACATATGCCAATTTGCTTCCGACACCTTTGTCGTTCCGGTAAAACTGTCGGTCCGACCTAATGTGAACCCGCCCTTAGATGTGTCAATTAGAATAGTAGATGAGCGATTCACACAGTGTGAGAAATACCTAGACGCAACAGTGAATTGGTCGAGAGTATTTCCTAGATCGTAGTTTCAAAGATCTTAATATGACTGGCTTGCTACAACCAAATTTTCTTCAACAGACGGACAGCCACAACCTAGCCCCATCAGGCGAGGACGAAATTCAATACGTGAACATAGAAGCTATCCCAACTCGCGATGAAGTAGAACGGTTTACGTTCCGGATCTCCACCACTGCTCTACGAGACTTGCAGCCCCGACTGTCCCAAGCTGTGAGGGTTCCTGACCACATCAATTTACTACCGTCACTGATTGAGAGATTCCTCACAGTCTTCAAGCAGTACGTCGACCAGAATCCAGTTTATTACGTTGATAATGACCAGGTAAGGTTTGATATATTTTGTTTTTCATTTTGCAGGGGTTAGGTACCCACAAGTTGGTGTTTTTAGCATTTGGACATTGAGCTGGCCTAGTGTGTAGTTTAGATACTACAAGATCGATTTATATTCGCATTTTTTAAGTATTTTGCTTCATGACCTGATTCTCGCCTAGATCTAGGTCACAACACAAAGTCATCCATAATATTGCTCATTTAAATTCTTTGATAAATAACATTTCTGGTTTAGTATTAGGTTGCAGTAGAGATTTTGTAAAATGAGCTTATCATAAAAGAGGAAATTGACTGACTGACTGACTGATCGATCAACGCACAGCCAAAACCGCTAGAGCTAGAAGCGTGAAATTTGGCAGAAAGTTTCGTCAAGTGAGAACTAAGAAAGGATTTTTGTTTTTTTTTTTTTTTTTTTTTTTTTTTAATTATCTATAGGCTTGCGCTTGACCACTATCTCACCTGATGGTAAGCGATGATGTGGTCGACGATAGAGCACGCTTGCCTAGAAGAAACCTATTCACTCTTGACTTAAAGACCCCTAGATTGTAGCTATCGGGAAACACAGATTCCGGCAGGGAATTCCACTCTTTAGCTGTACGCATAATAAAAGTGTCCCCAAAACGTTTTGTGCGTATGGGTGGGATGTCCACCATGTACCGATGACGCATCGCCGTACTCATAATTCAACCCCAAAGGAGTAAAAAGGGGGTTGAAAGTTATGAAATTTCTAACGTTTGTAAGTTGGACACGTGAAACTTTAGATGTATGTATTTGTTGGTTGTTGGTAATTCTTCGTCTAATGGAATAAAATAGGGATTGAAACTATACATTTCATAAAAATAAAATTTCTTCGGTTTGGAAGGTAAAACATCTGAAATCGTAGGTTTACACTCTTGATTAATAAAAAAAACAACGAGTTTATTGATTTCCGGAAATTCTACCCCAAGGGGTTTAAAGGTGGCAATTTTTGGGTCTTATATATTTGAAACTTTAAAGAACTTTTGATTATGATTGTATTATATATGTTATTTTTATTTTAATGATTTCTTTTAACGATAATTTGACTAGGATTATATCTGAATACGATAACATTTTTTATTTTTGTAATGATATTTTTAAAGATAATAAATCAATTAGTGCTAATTTATAATTTCGTAAATGATGGTGAATTTGTCAAAAGTTAAATCCAAAATGTTAAATGAAAATATTTAGATTCAATTCAAATCAATAATAATGAAATGTATGTAAATATTTGTTAAAAGGCTATATTATATTATTATATTTGAAACTTGGCTTACATACCAAATAGTAAAGGTTGCCATTACTTCGTTTTGGTTTGTTAGTTTGGCCTGAGGCGCAGGCCACATAGAAATGGCGTCGGGCGCGGACATGGCACGGGCGGCTTTCTATTCCATTCAAATATCATACAAAATGCATGGAAATAAAGCGCAATTTCCATGCATGCGCCTGAGACAAACGGTCCAGCAGCCGAATTGCGCAAGTGAATTCGGCAAGGCGAAAGGTTTTACCGCTATCAAATCGATTAATAACATGCGAGATGAATGACGCGATGTGGATTTCTGTCTGTGTGATTGGTCGATTTGATAGCGGTCAAACCTTGCCCCTTACCGAATTCACTTGCGCAGTTCGGCTGCTGGACCGTTTGTCTCAGGCCAAACTAACAAAAATAAAACAACACAAAAGGTGTAAGGCTAAACAAACGTAGGTAATTTTGTACCTGTCCGTATTTCCGAGTCGGATTCGATGAATACCTACTGTAAAGTCACCGATTTTCATGAGAATGAGTGCTACATGGGTATTTAAAATAACCTTAGTTTTATCACGGGGTCTCATTGCTAACAAAGAATTTGGTTCAAATAAATCTCACTAGATGGCGCGATATGCACCTGTCTGTTATTTAATGTGTGTAAAATTAACATTTTCTGGAATTGAACATAAAAATTGTATGTTCCTGTTTAATCAACTCTCCTCAGTACAAAATTATGGAATATTGGGGTCTTAATTTACATTTCAAAGATTATTTGGACGGACGCACTTAAAAATGATGCCAGTAGATGGCGCATTTTTTAATTTCTGAGGCATTCCACTCGATTGTTAAAATTTGCATTGTTACACATTTTGGTGCAAAAAAACTGTAAAAACGTGCAAAAAAATACTATACAACGAACCTTTACTGTATTTAAAGAAAAAATATTCACGATACTAGTAAACCCTTTTACTTGCAAGTCGCTGCTAACACCATCTATCTATCACCGTGAAACAGGACCGAACGCGTTCGATGTACAAAAAAATAACAAGATTAATCAGATGAAAAACGCTAGTTACGTCGGCACGGTTTCTTTGTATGGGATGAGGCATCTGTATGCTAGTATTATATTATCTGTGGTTTTATCCTTAATTATAGACAGTGCAGTGGAGCAATCGCACGAGTCTTAACTCGTGCGATTGCTCCACTGCACTGTCTTCTTCATAGTATTAGATGGTAAGTCACAACAGATTCCAATGGGTCGAAGTGTCCGAGTTATTTCTCGGCCCCTCCATAAGATTAGATAAGTGTTGTACTCGCTATGGATCTTGTTGTAAAGCCTCATGACTGAGGTTTTGATCGAATGACCGGTGTGACTGTTATTTACCCACGAGCCCTTTATTTAGCTAAAACGTATAGACACGTCATTAAAGTTTCGTAAATCCTAACTTAAACCGTAGATATCTACGATACCCCATTTACTATTGATTTAACAATAGCTTATTTTTGGTCGCCTCACTAATTGCACATAATAAAGTCATCTGTACTTAGTTGAGTAAAATACGAAATCATACGAACGAAGTCGCGGGCGGAGTGCTAGTTATCTACTATGTAGTCATAAAACAAACTGTTTTTTGGAAAGTTCTATAACAGTACGTTATCTTCGTAGGAGTTAGAGCTGTGCATCGGCTGCATGCAAAACCCTGCAGATGTGAAGCTGAACAGGCGATGCAACGCTCCTCCCCCGCACTTCACAGGGGGACCGCCACCGTGCACGCAGTGCAATTGCCGGTAAGTTATTTATATTCATTACTCTCATATCTGTTTCAGATCCTTCTCATAGATCAGGACTAAGCCTTTGATCAAGTTGACCACAAAATGGCTTATCAAGTTTAAGTAGCAGACCTAAAACACAAAAAACAGCCTTTTATTTTTGTCCTGCATGTTTTTTACAGACACAAATCCAATTTTAATTTCAATGTAATTTTTGTTGATATTTGTTTTTACTGAATTGGAATTTCGTCCTGTCCACCTTCTCGCTATCACTGACTTCCTTTTCTTTCATATCACTCCTCACACATTCCATCCGTCTTTTCATTGGTCTTCCCCTCCCTCTCTAGTCGTCCACATTTTATGTTCATAACTCTTTTAGTAACATGCGTTTCATCTCTCCTCATTACAACAACAAGACCATACCAGAACAAATGGCTTCCTTTCAAGTTTTTTGTCACTAGCGCCCACTTTCAATCTAATATACACATTTCTCACTTTATCCATTCCCTTCACAAAGCACATCCATCTCAGCATTCTCATCTATGCTATACCTATGCAATCTCTTTTCATCCATCTTTTTCACAGCCCAACATTCTGATCCATACAGTATTACAGGTCTTATCACGACTTGCAGATTTTCCCGTTTAGTGTAAGGAATTTATAGAGCTTTGATTTTTAAATTAGTGTGCCACAGGGTTCAATTCTAGGTCCGGTGATTAATCGTCCCCTTAATTAGCAGCTGTTTACCAAAACTCTCACGGAAGTTCTTTCTTTGTCTCATGCAGTGTGCTGTGGTGCTGCTCATGCATGGGTCGCTGGTGGGCGGCTCGCGCCCAGGGCCCACCAGAGCGCTGGCTGTCAGGCCGGGCTACTTGCCCGGTATGCCGTGCATCCTTCTGCCTACTGGATGTAGCGCCGGCGCGCGTGCCCGGCTCCTGATGCCCGCGCCCACCGCACGTGCTGCTCTACGTGTCCGCGCTCTACCGGCGCTAAGTAAAAAGTGCGTGCGCGACTTTGCTACAAGTCATAGAGGTGCAAGCTTGATTTCCGATATCATTTTTATCACCTTTATTTATGAAGAAATGTTCTGATTAGGTCTTGACATAGCCAAATATGTAAGTAATTTCAAAATATTCTTGAATTTGGAGGTAGTTTTTCAGTGATGTAATCTTTTATTCGATTGAAAATATTGTTTAAAGCATAATAGTTGCAAACAAATTCGATTAAAAATTGTATTTGCACTTGCACCTCTTTATAATAACAATGATTTTAGTTTAATTTTGTGATACTGACAATGTACAGTCAAATGTATTTTTTATTTCATTGTATTTTAACAAATTTGTTTTATCATAAATATTGATATTTGCATTTTTATTTTGTGTAATATTATTTTTGCCGAAATAGGCTCTGTATTGAATTTTAGCATTGATCTAATTAATTATATACACAATATTATACCTTTGATGTCTATACCTAATCATTATAATTTATATAATGTGCAATTAACTATTCGGTGTTTTAGAAAATGTAGGTGTAATTTAAAGTAGGCTTGAACGGAGTAATATCTGATTGTTAAACTAAGACAATAAAAAGTTTTCTGGTAAAGTCTCTAAACTCGACTAAATAAATAATTTAGTATATAATTATCACGTCCAAGCTTGCTTGAAAATATACACCTTGGATGTATTTTAAAAATTATGATGACATAATAATTTATTATACAATTTTAAACTATGAACTGATAATGTATACTTTATATGTCTAAATGTGTAGATATTGCTGTAAGTAGCGTAGAATTATTGTGATCAGATAGTAATGTGAAAAGACGATTAAATCAAATTAAAATCGATTTAATCAAATTGAAATCGACTGCTCACATCACTAATGTAGTTAGGCTAATAGTTATAATGAATTACCTGTATCGTTTTTATCTTAATAAATGCATTTTGGAAATCAGGGAAAAAAATCAAAATTATGTTTACATTATACACATAGGTAGGCGTAATCATTTATAATCACTGTAATGAAATGCTGAAATTATATTGACATAGTATCTGTCTAATTGTAAATGATCTGTTTATGCTAATTAATTAAATAAATACAATTTTAATGGCATTTTGTTGTTTTATAAATTGCTGCGCTTGCATAGAGTGACAATTGAACAAATGAGGCCAGTTGAAAATGTTGACATTGAATGAAGCATGTAGATGGTATCTCTTCTATCGCACGGAAACCTGTAAAGCCCTTGACATTTAACTGAAGGACATGAACCAGTAACACGTGATAGTAAAATCATTTGACTGATTACTTGTGACATTTTGACATCCTTGTTTGATCGTGATTTAATGGGTTCTCCGCCATATTGCTTTGGTGGGAATTAGACAAAAACTAGCTGCCGCCTGCGGCTCCACCCGCTTGGTTTTTTTTACTATTGATCCGCTCCGACTCCGCCCGCTTGGTATTGGTACTTCTCCCAATATCTTTATAAATTGTAGCCTATGTGTTATTCTGAGCTATATTTCTATAAAGTTTCATCAAAATCTAAAGGATCTGACGCAGAATGTCCCATTCGCAAAATGTCACAGCGAAAACGAATGTCCTATTCGCGAAGCGTCCTATTCGCAAAATGTCCCATTCTCAAAAGGTCTCATTCGCGAAAGGTCCCATTCGCATAAAATCGTATATTGTGCGTCAAATCCCAATGTCCGATGACGACCGATTGGCGTAAATGAAATGAAATGAAATCGTTTATTTGCTAAATGTAGGTGTACAAATTAGATGTTCTTTTAGTAGAGAGTCCCTATACACTTTACCTTACGGCATGCAAATTTATATTCTTTTTTAATTTAATATACAAAAACACCACTATTTTGCAAATTATCATCATTTCAATGCAATAACCAGATCAAACATAAAACATAAAATGGCTTAAAACATGAAATGAAAAATAAAATGATTTAGGTTATAGGGAAACATTATTTGAATACAACAATAGTTGATCAACATTGTAGACATTAATATAAAAATAGTCAATCTTATCGATATAATTTCAACACAATAAATGGAAGTTATGAGATTGATAATAGAGATGAATAATATTAGGAATAAAATTATATTAAATATTAGAATGTCAAAATAAAAATCAAATGTCTGATAAAATCTCTATAAGTATGTATTTATATTTTAGCACTAATTTAATATAAAATTAAGTAAGTGCTAAAATATAAATCAAATGTCAAATAAAATCAAAATAATTAAGTCACACTATTTAAAATATGTCAAATGTCAAAAATAGTAATAAAGATGTCAAAACAAAAGAATAAAATAGAAAATAATAAGTGTCAAAAAAATAATTACAATGTCAAGCAAAAGTTTTATCATTAACAAAATCAGTAATAGTGTAGTAACACTTGTCCAATAACATTTTTGTTAACTGTTTTTTAAATACATTGGTGGGTGATTCTAATAAAGTATTCGGTAGCTTATTATAAATAAGAGGACCCATGGATAAAATATTTTTTCTTAATAGGGCTGTTTTGTGACCACCTGTACAAAGTTGATTTTTATATATAGACCTCATGGGTCCTGTGCGTTTTCTTATATCAATCAATGAAGTAAATAACTGTTTATTAGTTTTAACAAATAGGGCAATTTCAAGAATATATAAGCATGGTAATGTGACAATTTTTAGTGATTTAAATACTGGTACACAGCTTTCTGTAGACTTCAGACCGGTCATCGATCTAAGGCAACGTTTTTGGGCCCTAAATATCCTTTTCCTTTCACTACAATTACCCCAAAATATGACTCCGTATCTTAATAATGACGCAACTAAGCCATGGTATGCTGTCACTAGTGTTTTTAAATTTACTTTTTTGGAAAGAGTGTAAAGTAGACACTCGTTCCACTAGGATCCCCTAAATCAGTCCCCCAGGGGATTCTACAGCACTCAGTGTTCCACTACGATCCCCTATGCAGGGGATTCTATAAGTACTACTAAGTTATATTCCTATTGTTCCACTACGATCCCCTATGCAGGGGATTCTATAAGTACTAATAAGTTATATTCCTTTAAAGTCTCTTCTAAATAAAAAAGCCACCTATAAAATAACAATATGTAATACATAGAATTCAAAATCGGTCTACAGAGGGGATTACAATGACGGAAATTATTTTTTCTAAAATATTTTAGATGTTGAAAAAAATAATAACAAAAGCGTTGAAGACTTTCGCAAGTTCGAATAGTGCAGCGTCTCGGTGGCGTTGGGTTCGAGTTCCGCCTAAGGGGTTCGGTTTACACAGTTCTGGTTACAAAATGAAGAATTTTTAAGAAGATGGTTAGTTTTTGGCGAACGTCACAGAACTACAAATGTTGCAGAAAACTGACATGCCCAGATAAATGAAAAATTTGGCCGTAAACCAACGCTAGTACATGTTTTGAATGCGTTAAAAAAACAACGCCGCCCATTAGCTAAACAACGAAGACCAGAAGATGTACTCAGAGATCAGTGGATTCAAGAGTCGCAACTGAAATTGTTGAATGGGCAAATATCAGTCGGTATTTTTTTTTAAATGTAAATAATAATTCAGGAATAAACTACTTTTTAAATTAATTAAGTAGAATTACATACTTTATTTTTATTTTAATCGGAGACCTACACTCGAAGTTGTAGACGATTATTCTACCTGGGACAAACTGTCCAGTTGGGTAGGTATAACTTCGAGAAAGAGGTTAACCGTCGAATCTGACTCGGCTGGGCGGCATTCGGGAAGTTGTATCTTCTCGTTCAATTTACCGCAGTGTCTCAAGAAAAAAGTCTATGACCAGTGTGTGTTGCTAGTGATCACCTATGGAACCGAGACGTGGTCGCGCTCACAATGCGCCTTATCAGAAAGCTTCACCCAAAGGGCAATGGAGAGGGCTATGCTCGGAGTTTTTTACGGATGGCCGATGGGGCCGAAACGTTCTGGAATGGCGACCGCGAACCGGAAGACGATGCGAAGGGATGCGTATGAAGGCCTCCCACTAAGGAAACCGATGACCTGGTTAAGGTTGCGGGAAGGCGCTGGATGCGAGACGCACGGGATCAGTCAGTGTGTCAGTCGACGCTTGGGGGAGGCCTATGTCCAGCAGTTGACGTCTTTCGGTTGAAATGATGATGACGATTTTTTTAAGTAGTAAAGGTTTTTTTATATTTTGCGTTTATAACGTCAAATGTATTTAAATACGTTAAACATTGAAAAAAACCAAACGCCTTAGGCGGAACTCGAACCCAACGCCACCGAGACGCTGCACTAGTCGAACTTGCGAAAGTCTTCAACGCTTTTGGTACTTTTTTTTTCAACATCTAAAATATTTTAGAAAAAATAATTTCCGTCATTGTAATCCCCTCTGTAGACCGATTTTGAATTCTATGTATTACATATTGTTATTTTATAGGTGGCTTTTTTATTTAGAAAAGACTTTAAAGGAATATAACTTATTAGTACTTATAGAATCCCCTGCATAGGGGATCGTAGTGGAACAATAGGAATATAACTTATTAGTACTTATAGAATCCCCTGCATAGGGGATCGTAGTGGAACACTGAGTGTTGTAGAATCCCCTGGGGGACTGATTTAGGGGATCCTAGTGGAACGAGTGCACTAAATAGATAGACGAAAAAAAAACATCCCCAGTTTACGTCTATATGAGGCAATCCAAAAAAAATTTTTTTTCTTGGTTTTAGTTTACCACATTGTCGAAATTATTAATATGTATATCCATGCCAAATTATAGCTTTCTAGTACTTAGATTCTCTGAGCTAAGCTGCGGACGGACAGGCGAACAGAGCGAAACTATAAGGTTTCCTTGTTGACTTCGGAACCATAACAAAGTTCATTTAAAATAAAATAAAATATGTAAACAAGAAGAAAATCTCCTGTGCGGTCGGAGGATCAGGTGGTCAGTCAGCTCGCGAATATGCATATTTTTTTATGACTGGTGCACCCGAATGGGATATCGTGTGTATGGGACATTGTGCGATTATGACATGTTGCGAATGGGACATTTTGCGCCAACGGGACATATTTCGAATGGGACATTATGCGCCAAAGGGCCCTTTTGCGAATGGGACATTCTGCGTCAGATCCAATCTAAACACTAAAATATTAACTATGCCTTCGTTGTACATCTATGAAACGTGTATGTTCGTCAAAAATAATGCACTAGTCAACGCCGTTGTGATCGGTTACAAACAGTCGGATCTAGTACTGCACTATACCTACAGAAATAGTATTTTTGTAATGGCTCCAAGGGTGTATAATAAATTACCAAAATGTTTAAGAGATGAAGATAATATCCGCAAATCTATTTATTAGGGTTCCGAAGTCAACAAGGAACCCTTATAGTTTCGCTCTGTCCGTCCGCAGCTTAGCTCAGAGAATCTAAGTACTAGAAAGCTATAATTTGGCACGGATACACATATTAATAATTCCGACAGATTGGTAAAATAAAATCAATTAAAATTTTTTTTTTTCGGTTACCTCCCATAGACGTAAAGTGGGGATGTAATTTTTTTTCTCATCTGTCCCATGGTGTGGGGTATCGTGGATAGGCCATTCAAAAATATTATGAGTTTGTCAAAACCATTTTCCGATTCAGAGGTCCGTTTGCATAAAATTAAGCTTTAAATTGCAAATTTATGTTAGAGTCAAGTGTCCCCCTCCCCTGCCATCGAAATGTTTGCTCTTGGCTTTGTGAAAAAAATCACGGCAGTAGTAAATGTAACGAAATTAAAAGGAAAACTATCACGGATAAGTAGGCTTTACAAGTTTACGAGTAATAGTCGACCAACTTATAAAAGGTACTTGGCACAGTAAATTTTTTGTACAAATGTCATTGAAAAATTACTTAAATAACGTTGTTAGCTGTGTAAAACAGATAGTTAATATATGCTTATGGACCATGTAAAAATATACAAAAATAAAATCATAACATCCTTAATTATAATAATTTTAAAACGTTGGAGTGGCCGCAGTCGGTGGCAGTACCGGTCCGTAACCATACGGCGCATGCGCGCGGGGGAGTCTATTTTGTGTTAGTGCAGAAGTATTTTCGACGTTTTGTAATCTCAAGTCAAATTAGATTCGATTGCCAAGCAAATTACTTATTTTCTTTTGTCGATATCCATCTATAAAGTCAATATTCGATCCAACTACATCACTAATTGAGTAGCGTAAAATTTTCAAATTCCGAAAGAGAAATAAACGAGGAGCGTACGCGCAAGGATCCAGGAACGAGCGATACCATTCCCTGTGGTTCTAACGCGCGCTCGTATTGACTACTTTCGCAACCGCTGTGGTACTCAAATAAATAATATTTTTTTAACTTCAGTTGCGAAGTTGGATTTTATAACTCCTTCTTTAGTTACCAGTTAGACCTTATTTAGTTTAAGTCAATACTGAATAGGTTACATCTAGACAAGCATGCTTCACCGTAGACCACATCATCGCTTAGCATCAGGCGAAATAGTGGTCAAACGCGAGCTTATAGATTAAAAAAAACATCATCCTATGTGGGCCCGTTTTTAGACGTTGTGTGCCGCTGAAACCGTTTTAATGTTCATGTAACAACAACAAAACCCCCTTCTTAGTCCGCATTATTATGCAACTTCGGAACCCTATTACTGCGCGTGGCCCGACATGCATTTGGCCGGTTTTTCTAATAGATAAGACATATTACTCTATAGAAGAATTTTAAATGATGAAATATGACATTACTAGCTATTTATTATAATTTACCATTGACTTGCATGTAAAAATAAATTATAATTGATTAATTATTAATACTTTTAATTGACATATGAATGGATAAAGATATAGCCAGTGAAATACGGCCCTTAACTTATAAACTTAGAAGTATAAAACTGCTTTGGAATCCAAATTAATTCAAGGATCTAGTTTATGAAATGTTAAATACAGTCCGACCATCCTTAACCCCGTTCCTGACCGTCAAAAATCGCTTATCTGATTAAATCTGTCCCGTTTAGACTTGACAAAAACCATGTCGTTTCGGGACATAATCATAGGGTCTACAGACAGACACAGTAATCACCTGATTGACCCTTAATTGTCGGTTAATACGTCAGTCAGTGATAGGTATAATTAATCGCCTGCCAAGGACTAACGGTGCTAAATGCCACCATTACCGCAGTGACCAGCTGGTAGTCAAGTGCAATAGGTCGTTATGGTGGATAGATTTTTGGTTGTATCAGTAGGTATAAAGCTGTGTAAAGTAGCCGAAGCTGTTATGGAAAAATAAAGAAAACTAAGATTGACTGTAGTGCGACTATTCGACCTCACAATAATTCAAAAGCTCTTCTTTAAAATATCTCTATCTAATTGTCGTTTTAGTCCTTGTTAAAGTGCCAGTTAATAAGGCTCTCAATCTTCATGAACTTTCTGAAATAACAGTCTTCCATAATACATTTTCTATATCCTTTAGTTCTATCAACTCAGTGTCAAAAAAATTCTGGGACTAAGTAGGTACGTACCTATTGTCCTACAACTATAAAAGTTAATCTAAAGTTGTAATTATGATAACGTCAAAAGTGAGTGAATCCATCCAGCAATATTTCAAGAACACTACACTGCACGGCTTCAAATATTTGTGCTCTGTACACTGCGTTGATCGGTAAGTAGACTTTGGCTATTATAACTATGCATTATTCAAAAAATGTGGGAAAGGTTCCACAATACAACTAGTCTATATCTATTATCTATACTTATATAATATATATTTATATATTATTTTAATATTATAAAGCTGAAGAGTTTGTTTGTTTGTTTGAACGCGCTAATCTCAGGAACTACTGGTTGGAATTGAAAAAATATTTTTGTGTTGGATAGTCCATTTATCGAGGAAGGTTGTAGGCTATATAACATCACGCTACAACCGATAGGAGCCGAGCATAAATGAAAAATGTTGCAAAAACGGGCAAAAATATTCCTTTTTGAGAGCTTTTGTTGCGTGCGCTGCGTAAACGGTTTAAGTTACGCAAATATAATGTATGATGGAATTGTTCTTCTTTAAAAGTTCTAAAAATTCCGCGACAGCATATGTCTATCTTTAAAGATTGACTCACAATAGCAGCTTTTATGTTCTTAATTTTAATTAGATCGCCGCCGCCGGTAGAAACAAAAGTTTACAGGTTACATTCGTTTAGTAGGGTAGGTAGGATAGGGTAGGTACGTAGCCAGTTGACGGGAGCGAAGCCGCGTGGGACAGCTAGTATATTAATAATTCAAAAAATTATATAAACACCGTCTGTACTATGAGAATTGATTTTGATAGGTTATTTTTACCCGGCTGCAAGGAAAGGGTTATGTTTTTCGCGCGTATCTTGTATGTAATATTCTTTATTACCTCATATCTTTCAAACTACTTGACGGATTTTTATAATTAAGACATCGTTAGATAGGTCTTGGCCGCCCGAGTGTTCTTAGATAAGCCGTTAAAAAAAAGGAATATGGCGGATTTTGGGCGCCATATTGTTGGGGTTGCAATTTTTTTTTTCTTCCAAACCCATCGAGTGGGGTATCAAAATGTAGGGTTTTTAGAGGTGATTACAAAAATATAACCCACTTATAAAAATTCTAACAAAATGATAACTAAAAAATTATAAATAAAAAAAATAACTTCAATATCAAAAACCAGAAGGGAACTAAAAAGCTGTAAACAAGAAAAAATCATGCTGTGCAGTCGGAGGATCGTCATATCAGCCTTTTAATGTTCCCACTGCTGGGACACAGGCCTCCTCTCTATGAGAGTGAACATATTCACACTGGCTGACCCCATGATCCTCCGACTACACAGCATGATTTTTTCTTGTTTACAGCTTTTTAGTTCCCTTCTTAAGCAGGCGGGTTTTTGATATTGAAATTATAAAAGTTTGTTGTTTTGCAATGGCACATGTGCAGAATGACAAATTCAAATATTGTTGATTGGATACGTCAGTCATGTTTTCATGTTTGTCGAATTTTCTTCTTCATAGCTAGTTAAAGGTTATGTTTTATATTAAGTTTATTTTGTGAGTTTACCACGCAGGTTGTTCTCTCTTGTTACATAAATAAATATATAAATCCGCAGCCCACCTGGTATCCTCAGATTTAACCATTTTTCTAATTGGATTTGTGAAAAACAATGTACAGCGGCAATCTGACAGCTCAAGTACCACGAAAGTGACATATGTATAAGCATTCCACATACAAAATTGTTGGGCATACCAATTAAGAGTTCTGCAGAGTTATAATAGCCAGAGTTTAAGTATGACTTTGTTTTTATGTGATGATAGAGATCGGAAAATAGATGTGGGTAGGTATTTTATTTTTTGGGATAGGTACTAGCATACCTTGCAAACAGTAATATTATATGGTCGAAAGCCTTGCTTTGACCATAATTTTGACAAATTCTGGAATTTCATTGTGTTTCTTCAGAGCTTGATTAAATTTTTGGTTAACAGTTTTTGGTTTTATCCTGGAACCAAAAATTAAATTCGACGAGATGACTTGGTGAAATCTAACAACTCGCTCTTGCCCGCATGTTTGATTATGGTGCACTCTCACAGAGGAGGCGACCGACGACACAACATCATCCTTTCCAATCCCGCCATTTCAGTATCGGCTGGCTAGTCTGTTGCTGCGCCAGCGCCTGCTGCGCGGGAGTGCTGTGCGCAGTGCTGTGGGCGCGCTTCCTCGAGGTGCCAGCACTTCTAGCGCTGAGTGACGACGTTCGCACGGCCACTTATCAGGAGGACAGAGTGCCGTCCGTGGCCGTGTGCGTGCCCCCTGAGAGCGTCGCCGATATGTTTCTAGAAAAATTGTAAGATTTTTTTTCGATAGATACCTGGAAGTATACATAGAATATAATAGATTTTCTCTTTGTCACCGCTAATTACCTATACCAACATACATAAACTCCAGACTTTTCCCCAAGATAGTTGGCATAAACTGAGTGCGCAGTACAAACGCTGACCTGTCACTTTTATTCAGGCTCTTTTATTATACGCTAGGTAATCAAATCAGAAATGAGGCGATCATCCGGGGACCGCCCTGAAGATGGCTACAATGGCTGCGCAGTAGTAAATCTTATACAAAAACAGCACCGATCTATGCCTTGCGCATTGGAAAGCCAACTTCATGGCGGCCAAGAAGTTTGGCGAGAACTATACCTACCGACAGCTTGAATGATTGTCAAACTTAAGTAGCAGCGGCACATTACTTGTAGAACGGACGGCTGATGTGGCCGAAATGTTCTGAAGTAGAAACCGCGCACCGGCAGAAAAACCGTTGGACGGTTTCCCGAAAGGCGAACTGATAACTTGGAAAAGCCACGGAATCTGCTGAATGCGAGAGATATAGGATCAGTCGATGTAGCCATGCTTGATGGAGGCCTATGTCTAGCAGTGGACGTATTTCTGCTGAAATTATAATGAAGGTCTACTTATAAACATTTTTTTATAGGTCCGTCAATTCATCCCAAACAAAACGTATCCCCATGACGCTCGCACGTCTTCTAACTGGGAAATCAACGGCAAAAGACCAGCTCGTATTGTTGGACGAAATTCTGGCTTCTCACAACGTGACCCTGCCGGAAGTGATGATGAACTTCACTCCGGGCTGCGAAGCGCACACGAAACGGTGTCGGTACCAGAGGAAGATGCTGCCCTGCGAACAGATCTTTGAAAAGGAGCTGACTTACTGGGGGATGTGTTGTGTGATGCGGCCGCATAAGTAAGTGTACAATAGTATTTAACCGGACGGGCAGGTGTGAGTGACAAAGTGTTCCTCATGCGGCTCTGTAGAGGCATTGTGGCCGTTTATGGCCGGAGAGGGTGACGGGTTTCGCATGAATTCATGCGGTACAATACCTGGCCGGCGGGGTGAAATGCGTAAGCACTTCAGCACCCCGGCCAGAGGTAGCTGCAGAACACAGTGTGATTTTAGTCTATAAAGGTCTGACGTGGGTCTGACAGACCCCTTCGCCTGCCCCAGAGCGGTATACATCCATGAGGAAAATTTAAAAAAATAAGTGCGGCTGGCAGAGACAGCGTTTTACTACCTCGATGTTTTTTCAGACTGATTTGCCATATTAACGGCCGCGTAGGGTCTGGTCCTGTTTAAGTTTGTATTGTCTTGATTTTAACATTCTGCAATCCCCAAAAGTAGTCAGATGCACAAATTTACCCTGTGATAAGATACGCCTGTAGTGGTGAATCAGTGATGGCCGTTTGTCACACTTGACCTCTGAAATGGGTTATACATTTGTTTTGTGTAACTTACATGGTGTACGTAATAAATATCATAATAAAGCCTATTCTATCTACCCACAGATTACCTCCCAAGGGAGGTAATCTGTGTATCTACCTGTCTATCTGCGTATGGCTATGGATTCTTATTCGCTTCTTCTGGGTAAGCTCACTCCATCGTAGACTCTGTCTCTGTCACCTATGACCTAGACTAGAGTCAAGAGCAAACCCATTACAAATAAATAAATAATATAATAAATAATAGTGAGGTCCTTGCCCTCGCTATGACGTAGGCCTATAGGTGTAGTCTAGCAGCTAAGTCTAAACAAGAACACAATATTAACATTTTAGTTTACAGTTGTAGGTACACAGTTTACATATTATGAATAATCGAATGATTAGTTAATCTTATAAAGTTTTTTCCCTCAGATTATTGAACATGGAAACTGGTCTGCTGGGCCGGTCACACACCACACAGATGATAGACTTAGTACTGCAGTGCACGCATGGGTCTACTCTGTATGGATGCCAGGTGAAATTATTTAAAACTGAACACTAGTTATTTCCAAAATTATTATATTCTATTCAAACAGAAAATTTCGCCCATAGATATTTTAATAATAGTGAAGTTGTCCTCAGTTAAGTGTTAAGAGCAGTGGTAGCCCAGTGGTATCGGCCGCGACTTACAAGTTGTAGGTCGTGGGTTCGAGCCCAGGCAGGCGCTTTACTTTGTGTAAATTATTTCATCACCACTGCTCTCAAAACGGTTAAGGAAAACATCGTTAGGAAACCGGCATGTCCTAGAACCAAAAATTCGAAGACATGTGACATCCACCAACCCGCGCTTGGCCCGCGTTGTGGATTACGGCCTATTCCCTCTCACAGAGAGGAGGCCTGTGTCCCAGCAGTGGGATCATTAATAGGCTGATGATGTGATGTGTGATGTCTCCTCAGTTTGTCTTCATCTTCGAAAAATATATTTACAGACTGCGAAAGTCCGGATCTTTAACACATTACACTGATCACACCAAGGCCCACTTGCGTGAAACTCAGAGTTAGTTGCTAACACGAGGTTAAATAATAACCTAATAAAAAAACCTAATCTAATCCAGAGTGGCGCCAGCGGGCCTCAGACACTCGGAGCCTAAGCCTCAGTCCATCCATCAGGCCATAAGCCAGTTGTTCCCTTTCAGGTAGTAACATATTACGAAGGCGAAGACTGGGTGGAGCCCGACATTCTGTCTCCCGGCTACTACTACATGGCTCAGCTCCGGTTCACCGCCATCCCGGAGAACCTCAACAGTAATCCCACCAGCCTGGTCGAGAATGCCTGTGTGCATGACAAGAAGTATTCCAGAGCTATTTGTATGGTACGTTTAAGTTTAAAAAATACTTATATCTATACTAATATTATAAAGAGGAAAGATTTTTTTGTTTGTTTTTACCGAATAGGCTCCGAAACTACTGGACGATTTGAAAAATTCTTTCACCAATAGAAAGCTACATTATTCCTGAGTGACATAGGCTATTTTTTAATCCCGAAAATGGGTCCTGTGGGGTGGTCCACGGGAGCGACGCCGCGGCCAGCTAGTAGACAATAAAGAGCGAAAATACGAGTTCACATGACTGTAACTTGCATATAAGCGAAAATACACATGACTGTTACGTGCATATAGGCGAAAATACACATGGCTGTAACATGCATATAGGCGAAAATACACATGGCTGTAACTTGCATATAGGCGAAAATACACATGGCTGTGTTGCATATGCAAGTGTTATACACACACCAATCAGAAGTTATTATGGCACAATGGCATGCAAGTTACAAGAGTGCTAGAGCAAAATCCTAGACCTCCCAGACGATACTCAGAGCTTTCTACCCAAACAAAATGTGTTGGATTGAGTAGTGTTAAGAGTTCCTACAAGTTTCACGAGCTAAAAACAGATAACAGCTACCTTTTCAGGGAAAATTTCTCAATAACTTCAAGATATATGATAAATCTTTTAATGCAACTTTTTGCGTCACATAGTTATCTAGTAAATGTACATTACATATTTTTGATAACTGCTCAATTTAAATTAGAAAAAATAAATGCCTAACACTTTTTACATAATCACGAAACACCAGGTTTTTCAATTGCTTTTTCAGCTTACTGGTGGCTCTGGTGGCAAATAACAATCTGTAAAAAATGGTGTGGACTGGGTATATAGTATACTAGTGAGCCACCTTTTTTTTTAAAGTTTACTGTATTTGTACTTAAAAAAAAATATTGTCCATGCGGCAAAAAGGCAATTTTATCATATGCGAAAGCGTCGCCTACGTGTAAGAATATGTTGAATTTAAAAATAACTGAAATTTGAGGTGTTTTACAATCGAATCCAATTTTAATATTTACTTTTGAGTACATATTTTATTTTAATACATTGTCGAAATATTGCCTTATAAACCGTTGCGCTCGCGCGTGGTATTCAGTGCGTTCAGGAGAGCGCGAAGCACGCGCAGCTCCCTCATCGCAAACCCCCCTCTCCCCCCGACTAGCCCCGCAGAGGGAGTCGCCATGGGCTAAACTCAACCACCAAAAGGTGGCGCCCCAGACAAACCAACAGACCATCCCAGGTCTGATGGATCACCCCATCCCGGCACCAACCCTCAGCCCAGCCCCTCAGGCCCCTGCCGCCCCCACGACCGCTCAAGGCCGCCATGTGGCTCCCACCACTGCCGTCACCGCGAGCCAGCCCACAATAAATCCAATGCCAGACGCAGCGTCGCCGACATTATCATCGGTGCGTATGCGATCTGGATGACAGACGAGGCACGATCGCTGGCCGCTGAGATCCAAAAGATCGAAGCATCTGGTACTAGACCAAACCCAATTCAATAGGTTTCCGTCAATAATAAGAGAGCTAGATAGCCTTGTTTACAGTAACGGTCAATGTTAATCGTACCCCATACCCTTTCAGTTCGAATTTACGCAATTTAGGTGTAATCTCTAAAGTTTTCATGTTTTCGCCAACTTAGGCATATTCTCTGACCCCCATGTCCTTTCCACTCTGCTCCTTAAGAGCCGTAGGGAGTAGAAAATAAACGTAAACAAAAACCGATTCGTTCCACCCTCGCCGCCGAGGCCCGTCGCGTGTTCTTTCAATAAAATCCCGCCAGCCCGCGATTAGTTGAGCATTAGTTAAAACTATTAGATATAAAAGGAGTTTCTTATCCGTTCTTCTCCACTTAGGTAGTTTACGAACGGAAAGTAAATTCATTAATCTAGATCCAGCCATAGCTGTCCCCCAGCGACGCCCTGAGCCGAGGTTCGACCAACTGGAGTACCCCTCAGCGTTATCGCTTAGGTTTATAAATTTGTGCCTGGCTGGAGGCTATATAGCTTAGTCTCCACAGGGAAGGCCGGTTAAGTAGTTACCAGTCCTTTGACCGAACTACGAGACGCCACGTATAAAATAAAAAAAAGACGTGTGGCACTCGGGCACAGTGTTTTATAGATCCAAAAAAGTGACATCGGCTTTTTATTGGCTATTTCTACCTAATAGTTCATTACAAATGCACGAGTAGAACTCCCATGTGCCAATTTTGAATACTTGATTTTTTTTTAAATCGTAAAGTTTTCGTTACCTTGAAGCCAGATAGACCAAAAAAAAATCGTAAAAAAAAACTGTTCATAATTGTGCTTTATTCGTTTTGCAGGTTTATTAACTCTCTTTTAAAGCTATAGACGGCAATGGGTTGTAAAATGAACTCTTTTAAAGCCTAGAGTGGCATTTGGTTCAGTTACTACTACCTCTAGTGATATTTACAGCTATGAGCAGTTACGGAAGCAATAGTAGAACTTAAAACCACTTTCTGAACCTCTAAAGCGCTACTGTACAGCTAAAAGTTGCAAGATAGGCTGCTATTTTCACTAGTGTGCTAGTTGGGTAGTAGTAGTGTTATAAGTAAAGAATAATTGTTCATTACCCATTGATTAGTTTTTAGTTGCTATGTTTTCTTTTATGGGGGTGACATTATCACTCAGTGATAAAACCACTTATAACAAATAAAGATTTAAAAAAAAACAGCCATTAAATATAAAAACTTCTTTTGCCAAGCGAACAAGCGAAATCCAACCTCCAAATTACAAAAACTCAAATAACTAAACGGAGCGAGATAGCCCGATTTTGAGGCCGACCTACATATATACTAGTTCACTAGAGTCTGGCAAACGAAAGTAGACACTCGAATTATTTGCAAACTTTTTGTATGGCAATGCTATACTAACAACATCAATTTTTGGTGATTTGTTGTCGTCTTGAAAAATGAATATTCCAATCAAAAGTAAATTACGCGAGATGTCGTTTCGCATTATGTCTAAATATCAAGGAAAACATAAGGAGAAAGACGTCGAATTCAAACAAAAACAAGATTGTTTAACACCACCCGGTGTTAGATTTCATAAGTTAGAATGACGCTAATAAGTTGAATAATCCAAAATTATTATAGAATACTGATGTTTTTTTTATTGAGATTGATACTATTGAGGGTAAACACGACTTTTCGACAGCTCCCAGTTTTAAATTATTTTAATTAATTTTTAATAGAATTTTTAATGTTTTAATATTATTTTATCAATACTTACCACCCTACGCTCACTACTTACTATTTTCAAGTCTTTCGGGTATCTTATACTTCTATTTTTTTTTTCACACATACCATGGACTCCAAATTAGCAACTAGTTTGGCAGATCTTGAGGAGTTGTTCAATTCACGGATGGCAGACTATGAGAAAAAGCTTAAGAAAGCGTCCTCTGAAACCCGGCCTACAGTGGATATAACAGCATTAGCAAGTGAGTTCACTGAATTTAAATTGTTTGTATGGCAGGCACTCTCAAAATTTAAGAACCAAATTGAGATGTTGTCTCTAGGACTGGACAGACATGAAACCTTTATGCGGAGGAAGGTACTCCTATTCCATGGTATCACTGAGCATCCCGGAGAAAAGTTGCCTGAAGTGGTTCACAAAGTGATATCCAACCAAATGAACTTGCCCGAAATTAGGAAGGACAGCATCCATATCTGCCATAGGTTGGGTTTTGCACGAGGCAAAGCTAGGCCTATACTAGTCAGGCTTTATACCACGGAGCACAGACATATGATCTGGGAAAACAAGAAGTCTCTAAAAGGCACGGGCACCACTATCTCAGAATTCCTGACACACACAAGGCACCGCACTTTTATGGATGCGCGCAAGCATTTTGGGGTCCAGAGTTGCTGGTCGGTGGAGGGCAAGATCGTGATCATCACATCTGATTCCAAGCGCCACAAGATTGAAACTCCGGGGGAACTTCAAGCTCTGGTGTCACGGTTCCCCAAGGCTACTAGCGGATCTAGTAACGCTACACAGGCTGGGGAACATTCTTCATCAACGAATGTGAACACGATTGCGACTGCTGCTACACCTTCTAGAGATCAAAGGAAGGCGCGCCGGCGTAATTAATATTGTTATTGTTTTGTCCGTTCGCCAATCTACTTCTTAATTGAGCCGGTGTGTACGATCACTTTTAGTTGTTTTTGTGCCGGTACTTAAATATTTGTAACTTGCCGCATCACCTTCATTCTACCACTCTCTTTTGATAATTAAGATGTCGGTATAATTACATAGTTAATATTTTAGTGATAGTAAATAAATTTTAATTTACGACAAGTCATCCAAGATCCTAACTGAACTGTCTTTGTCATTGTCAGCTTGACAGCGGCCTTGACGTTTCACGTCCTGTCATGGTGTGTTTCGTTGTACGCAGTACGCTGATGTTTATTGGTACTGTCATATTGTGTTTCGTTGTACGCTGATTGTGGATGACTTGTACAATTTTATCCAACTCACTCAGTGAGTTAGGGTGGTTATTTTATTTTAAAGTTAACCAGCCTATAAGTTTAGTTTTAATTTGTTTAGTTTTGTGTAAAATAGTTTTATTCTTTTCATTTTATTATATTTATATTGTGTACGTATTTATATATATATGCTTGATCCTGATCCTGTCGACTTAAATGACAGTTTTTTCTCTTGTGCTTCTTCGACTTGTAGTTTTGTTAGTGCGGGAAGTGAGTCTCCGCTTCTAACCTTGCGTGACAACATTTCCACTCTTTTTTCTAAATATCCCAACAATTTAAATGTAGCCCATATAAATGCTCAGAGTGTTCCTGGCCACTACTCCGATCTTCTGGCATCCTTTAGCAGTGCTCATCTTGATGTACTCCTCATATCAGAATCTTTTCTAAAGCCCTCTCTCCTTTCTACGCACTATGCACTTCCTGGCTTTGTTCTAGTCAGAAATGACAGGACTGGCAAGGGTGGTGGTGGTGTTGCGATTTACATACGTGCTGATATACCGCACAAAATTGTGAGTGCGTCTCCATCTCAGTACTCAGGGTCGGCAGAATTCCTTTTCCTTGAAATTACCTTAAATCATACTAAAATATTACTTGCGGTATTCTACTCTCCTAATCTTCACATCAACTATTTTGACTCTCTTGAGACGACACTGAATAATTTATGCCCATCGTATGAGCATGTTATTTTAATGGGTGACTTTAATACATGTCTAATTAAAAATGATTCTCGTTCACAAAAACTTCGCTTTCTTCTATCTTCCTTTAATCTGGAAATTCTACCTCTTTCTGCGACCCATAACTTTCCGAACTGCACGCCCTCTCTTCTTGATCTAATGATTGTTTCTTCCCCTCACAATGTTGCTGGGTTCGGGCAGCTCACTGCAACTTTCTCTTACCATGACCTCATCTATCTTTCTTATCGTGTCCGGCCTCCTAAACGCAAACCTCGACTCTGTTATCTGCGCAATTATAATGGAATAGATCTGGTGGCATTGAGTCGTGACGCTGATGATATCGATTGGGCTCCCGTCTTCAAAAGCACCTGTGTCGATGAAAAAGTAAATTGTTTCAATGTCAAATTGTTGAGCCTTTATGACAAGCATGCACCGCGTCGGCGTATTAAAATTAGGCATGATCCTGCTCCGTGGATGACTCCTAAAATTAAAGATGCTATTGCCCGCAAGGACAAGGCGAAGAGCAGATACAGGCGTAGACCCACGGATCAGAATCTTGCTTGTTTCAAAGGGCTACGTAACCACTGCAATCGTCTGTGTCGAGATGCAAAGAGACGCTACTTCCACGAATCTCTAGTCGATCGCAAATCCTCTGATGTCTGGAGATTTCTAAAGTCTGTCGGTATCGGCAAATCGCCCACTAATACCTCTAAAGATGTCGATTTGTCGGCTCTTAATAGGCACTTTTCCCTTCCACCTGTCTCTCTGGACCCTAGTGTCAAAAATTCCACGTTGACTGAACTCTCCGAGTTGCCTTTACCGAATTGCCCACTATTTAATTTAAACTCTGTTTCTGATGACGATGTCAAAAAATCTCTTCTTGCTATTTCCTCCTCTGCTGTTGGCCATGATAATCTGTGTTCGAGAATGATAATACCTATTCTCCCACAACTCCTTCCTATTCTCACACATATTGTTAATTATTCGCTATTCTCTGGCATATTTCCCTCAGCCTGGAAACAGGCACACATAATCCCACTGCCCAAAATTACCAATCCTTCTTCTTTATCTCACTTCCGACCCATCTCCATATTACCTTTTCTATCTAAAGTTCTCGAACACATCGTTCATGGTCAAATTTCCAGATTTCTTTCGGCCAATGCACTGATCTGTCCTTTCCAATCTGGCTTTCGTGCGGGTCACAGTACTGTAACTGCCCTTCTGAAGGTCACTGATGACATCCGCAGGGATATGGACAATAAGTTTCTAACCGTGTTAGTCCTACTTGACTTCAGTTGTGCGTTCAACTCTGTGGATTTCGACATTCTGCTTGGGATCTTACAATCTATTAACTTCTCTTCTTCTGCATTAGCCTGGTTTGACTCATATCTTCGGGGTCGCTCTCAGTGTGTTCGCCTTGAAGAGATCTTCTCTGATTGGTGTGATCTCACTGCTGGTGTTCCTCAGGGTGGCGTTCTCTCTCCTCTTCTTTTCTCTATCTTCATAAACACTGTTACCAAGGTTATCACCTCCAACTTCCATCTTTACGCAGACGATTTGCAGCTTTATGGACACTTTCTGCTTGCAGACGCGGACTCAGCGATTAATGACATGAATCGTGACCTGGAGAGAATCAGTGAATGGGCTAAGTCTTATGGCTTACAGATTAACCCTTCCAAGTCCCAGGCCATGATCATAGGCAGTCGATGTTATCGCACTGCGCTTGACCCTTCTACCTTGACGCCACTATCCCTTGATGGCTCGACCATAGCTTACACCGATACGGCAAAGAATCTCGGTGTCTTAATTGATAGCAATCTTACTTGGCGAGCGCAAGTAAACGAAGTTAGTCGTAAGGTGCATTTCTCCTTCCACTCTTTAAAAACTCTTCAAAGTTTCCTGCCATTTAAAACTAAAATTTATCTAGCCCAAACTTTAATTCAGCCGATCATAGACTACGCCGATGCCTGCTATCTGGATGCTACTGAGGAGCTCTTAAATAAGCTTGAGCGCTTGCAAAACCTGTGTATTCGATTTGTTTTTGGTCTTAGGAAATACGATCATGTCTCTCAGTTCCGCAAGGATCTCAAGTGGCTCCCTATCCGTCTTCGCAGGAACACTCGCATATTATGTCTCCTGTTCAACATCCTCTTTAACCCTGCATACCCTGGCTACCTGCGTGACCGTTTTTCATTTACCCGCCCTGCTAACGTCCTGTGTAGATCGCGCCTAAAATTCCATCTCAATTTCCCATCCCATAAAACTCGCTTCTATTCCCACTCCTTCTCTGTTCATGCAGTTCGATTGTGGAACTCGCTTCCACCTAAGATCCGTGACGCTAAAACTATCGCTATATTTAAAAAACAAGTCAAAGAACACTATCTTTCTTCTATCCCGTGATCTTATATATTATAGGTATTTATTAATTTTATAGTAGTTATGTATATTTTTTATATATATATGTTGAGGTACTTATTGTAATATTATATATATATTTGTATTAGTATAGTTATATTATCTTTCCTTTTACTTATACACACTGTGTCTATGTTTCTTATTTAATTTTCCTTTCGTAGGTCTGCTGGAAGAAATTTCTTTAGAAATAAGCAGCACCTTTGTGCTATTCTGTCTTGATATGTACTGTCTCATTAAAGTGTCTTGTGTGTACATAAATAAATAAATAAATACATTCATCATTTCAGCCGAAAGACGTCCACTGCTGGACATAGGCCTCCCCCAGGCGTCGCCACATTGACCGATCCCGTGCGTCTCGCATCCAGCGCCTTCCCGCAACCTTAACCAGGTCATCGGTCCACCTAGTGGGAGGCCTTCCAACGTATCGTCTTCCGGTTCGCGGTTGCCATTCCAGAACTTTTCTGCCCCATCGGCCATCCGTTCTGCGAGCAATGTGCCCTGCCCACTGCCACTTTAGTTTGGCAATTCTTCGGGCTATGTCGGTAACCCTGGTTCTCTTGTGGATCTCCACATTTCTGATTCGATTACGCAAGGAAACTCCGAGCATAGCCCTCTCTATTGCCCTTTGAGTGACTGTTAGCTTCCTGATAAGGCCCATTGTAAGCGACCACGTCTCAGAGCCATATGTCATCACTGGCAACACACACTGGTCATAGACTTTCGTCTTGAGACACTGTGGTAAGTTGGACGAGAAGATACCGCGCAACTTCCCGAACGCTGCCCAGCCGAGTCGGATTCGACGGTTGACCTCTTTCTCGAAGTTGGCCCGATCGTTTGTCCCAGGTAGACATAGTCGCCCACAACTTCGAGTGTAGAGTCTCCGACCTTGATAGGAGTGGGTGTAACATGGGCATTCACCATGACCTTGGTTTTGTCCATGTTCATTTTAAGACCCACTCTTTCGGAAGCTCTACTGAGGTCATCGAGCATTTTACTGAGGCTGTCCATGGTCTCAGCCATGACCACTATGTCGTCGGCAAACCGAAGGTGAGTGATGTACTCGCCATTAACGTTGATGCCAAGCCCTTTCCAATCCAGAACCTTGAAGACATCCTCCAGCGCAGCAGTGAACAGTTTCGGAGAAATGACGTCTCCCTGTCTCACGCCGCGCCGGAGAAGAATTGGTTTCGAGGTCTGATCCTGAAGACGGACTGACATAGTGGCGTTCTTGTACAAACACTTCAACACTTCAATGTACCGGTAGTCGATCTGGCACCGTTGGAGAGACTGCAGTACAGCCCAAGTCTCGATCGAATCGAAGGCTTTCTCGTAGTCCACAAACGCTAAACAGAGAGGCAGGTTATACTCTTCGGTCTTCTGTATAACCTGCCGCAGCGTATGTATGTGGTCTACGGTGCTAAAGCCTTTTCGGAATCCGGCTTGTTCGGGAGGCTGGAAATCGTCAAACCTGCGCGCGAGACGATTCGTGATGACTCTTGAAAACAACTTGTAGACATGGCTAAGAAGTGAGATGGGCCTATAGTTCTTCAGCCGGGCATTGTCGCCCTTCTTGAAGAAGAGTACCACCACACCCCTGCACCATGCCTGTGGCGTTTTGCCCTCGAGTATGACGGAATCAAACAGCTTCTGAAGGGCCTTAAGGACCGGTTTTCCACCCGCCTTCAGGAGTTCAGCCGTGATTCCGTCATCACCCGGCGCCTTGTTGTTTTTAAGCTGTTTCAGAGCCATCCTAATCTGGTACAGGCTGAAGTCCGGAATATCTTCAGTATAGTGTCGGGCCAATCTAGCTCTTGGGTCGTTTGCTAGACTCGCAACGGGCTTGCTGATTGATGTGTACAACTGCCCATAGAATGTCTCGATCTCCCCCAGAAGCTCCGGTTTGGCGGATACGATCCTGCCATCGTCGGTCTTCAGTTTCGTGAGCTGGCTCTGCCCAATAGCCAGATCCCTTGAAAAAACCTTGGAGCCTTTATTTTGCTCAATCGCGTCTTTAATACGCTCGGTATTAAAGCGGCGGAGGTCTCTTTTCAAGGATTTAGAGATCTGTCTATTGAGCAGCCGGTATTTGCACGCCTCATCTGAAGACTGCAGGACCATCTCACGCCTCTCCTTCATAAGTTTGAGGGTATGATCAGAGACCTTTTTCTTTCTATCTGTACGACGGGTCTTGAAAAACTTAGACCCGACCGTATGGACAGCTTCCACGAACCCGTCGGCGTAGTCGTCCACGGAGCTCCCTAGGCACTCGAAACGATTCTGGAGTTCGAGCTGAAAGCTTTCGGGGTTTTGGACCTGGATCTGTGCTGGACGGAGCGTGGACTTCATCAGTCGAGACCTTTCAAGCTTAATATTAATGTTCAATGTGCCTCTTACCATGCGGTGATCGCTCCCGGTTTTTACCGAATTGATCACAGAGACATCATTGAACATTTGCTTCTTGATTGATACATTATGTCCAAAATATTACCAACCTTAATTACCTATAGTATTTTTATTCAGACGAAATACAATAAATAATTTTAAAGTATCAAATTAGGTTATTCCAGGTATGTCATACTAGTTTTGGGGTTGCTATGCTGATATTTTTTAAATTTGCCGCGCTTTTTCAGTCTCTACTTTCGTTTGCCAGACTCTAGTATATGTGCCGAGCCCTCAGGACACCTCCTCCAGAACCCCCCATCTAATTTAAATTTTAGCATACACTTCATTATTCAGCCATCAATTATAAAAACTTCTTTTGCCAAGCGAAATTCAACCTCCAAATTACAAAAACTCAAATAAATCGGGAACGGAGCGAGATAGCCCGATTTTGAGGCCGACCAACATATACTAGTTTACTAATATTTAGGTAGGTAGATACTAGTTTACTAGTATATGTGCCGAGCCCTCAGGACACCTCCTCCAGAACCCCCCCATCTAATTTTAAATTTAATTATAAAAACCTCCTTGAAAAGCGAAATTGAACCTCCGAACTGGTAAACGCGGCACCAATTCTGACTGACCCTTATTATAACTGCCATAATGAGCCTTATTCGTAGTAACATAAGGTCGTTTTCTTTGAACACCAATATTAGTTAACGCCAGACGTACACAATCCTCCATCACAGGCTGACTCGAGGCGACACTTTACGAGAACTGACCTTGAGCCGCCACTAAGAACGAACCGGCGACCAAATCATAAAAACTAAAAATCGTCCATATCTTGGAAACTGTTGGAGCTAGCTCAAAAAAATGCTCCCCTGGTCACCGTCACTTCAGGCCGGATAACAAGATAGGAAAACCTCCCCCCCCCTAAACTCGTTACCTTCCCCCCCGCAAAATATTTTTACTTCAGTATAAAAATATCAAAATGAAACTTCTATAAAAACGCGCAACAAACCCCTCCTGCTCCTCCCCCCTCACTCCTTAGCCGCTCACACACTCGGAATCCATTGCTTGTATTCGTCCGATTTCGGAGCAGCTCGGGGTGTTATGTAAGGTTTTATTTTCGTTACGGCATTTCTTGATTCGGTCGCCGCGCTCAAAGCCCGCGATAAAACCTATGCAATAGCTTAAAAAAAAAAGCGTGATATTCAGTTTCGCTCAAGGGCTTGTAGACGACGGACCTGTGTCGTTTTTATTTTTGTCATTATATTTTTATCATATATCTTGTAGTTATTGAGAAATTTTCGCTGAAAAAGTAGCTGTTTTCTGTTTTTGGCTCGTGAAACTTGTAGCGGCTCTTAATATGTACTTTGAACGTACGCATATTTGCTAGTTTGGGCCGACGGCCAATTTACAGGTATTCTACAGACTTTATGTCGAATGCGAAGTAACCTCTGGGGTCTGGGCGTCTGGGTCGAGAGTTTTTCTGTCAAGCGACGGCCATTTAAACTACTTTTTTAATTAACATAATATATCATCACGACTGATGCCCAGAAAGGTTAGGCAGTGGTGCATACCATAAACAATATAGACGGTATAGAAACTGCACAGACCATTAACTGTTCCCCTGAGCCTCAATATTATAAAATGGAAAGATTTTTTTGTTTGTACTGAATAGGCTCTGAAACTCCTGGAACAATTTTTTAAATTCTTTCACCTATACCATAGCACGGAGCACGAAACCAGTACCATAGCCTATAATTTATTTAAAAAAATAGAGATCCTTATGAAAATTGCAATAATTTTACCCAAAAAGCAAAATTTTTGGCGTGCGCTAAAAAAACTATTGATGATACTTCAAAATTATGTAAAACATGATTAAAGTAATTGTTATTACCTACAAAAAAGTCTGTAAGAGTATATATCTCACTTTCATAGTTTAGTCACAGTAGCAGCTAATTTTGTGTTCTAAAATTTAATTAAATCGCCGGTAGAAATAAAAGTTTGTTACATTCGTATTGTAGTATTTATACTTATTCAAATAAATAGTTTAACAAATTGGTAGGTAGGCAGGTAGGGTAGGGTAGGTAGGAAGGATAGGGTAGGTATGTCGGGTGGGGTAGGGCAGGTAGGTATGTAGGATAGGGTAGGGTAGGTAGGTAGATCGGTAGGGCAGGTGAGTAGGTTTGTAGATAGGTGGGTAGGTACGTGCGTAGGTAGGTAGATAGCCAGTTGACGGGAGCGAAGCCACGGGGATCAGCTTTAGTCTAACAATTAATACTTTATTTTACGTACACCCACGTTTCACGAATTATGTTGAAGTCCCATGGGAGCCTATTGTCATCAACCGGGCACAAAATTCAGACTCTCTGCTGTTTGTGAGGAATTCCAGATGGAAAAAGCCAATAACACCTGACCTTGCCTGACCCATGAATCGAACCCAAGACCTCATGGTTTGATTGCCTTCAAATTATTTGTATTCTAATATTATATAATTACTTTGTTTACAAGTATCATTTATACGCCCGGTATTGAAGGAGCTTGGGGGGCTCTTTAACTCTGTCGTTCTCTGGGAGAACTCCAGTGGCGTGGCAAAGGAGCGTGGTGGTTCTTTTGTTCAAAAAGGGTGACAAGACCCTTTTGAAGAATTACAGACCCATTTCGCTTCTTAGTCACGTTTATAAGTTGTTTTCGAGAGTCGTCACGAATCGTCTAGCGCGAAGACTCGACGAGTTTCAGCCACCGTAAGGATACAGCCGGGTTCCGAGGAGGATACAGCACCATAGACCACATCCGCAAGATGCGGCAAATTATACAAAACTCCGAAGAATATAATCGGCCCCTGTGTTTTGCTTTTCTGGACTATGAGAAGGCTTTTGTCTCAACCGAAACCTGGTCTGTTTTGGAGTCTATGCAGCGATGCCAAGTTGACTGGCGATACATCCAAGTGCTGAGATGTCTTTATGAAAACGCAACAATGACCGTCAAAAGTCAGGACCGGCAAACTAGGCATATCTCACTGCGTGGAGGGGTTAGACAAGGGGACGTAATTTCCCCGAAATTGTTTAGTAACGCAGTGGAGGATATGTTTAAGACGCTGGAATGGGAAGGAAGCGACATTAATATAAACGGCGAGTACATCTCACACTTAAGATTTGCGGATGACATCGTCATAATGGCAGAGTCGGTGCACGACTTGCAGCAGATGCTGGATGGCCTAGCTGATTCTTCTGCACGCATCGGTCTCCGGATGAACTTGGATAAAACCCAGGTTATGTTCAATTCACACGTCACTCCGGGATCGATTGTGGTCAAAGGCGGTGCTCTTAAAGTTGTTCGTGAATACGTTTACCTCGAGCAAACTCTGCAGTTTGGTAATAACAACTTTGAGAAGGAGGCTAGCAGAAGAATACAGCTGGGCTGGGCGGCGTTTGGAAAACTTCGTCGAGTCTTCTCGTCGCGCTGCCCACAAAGCCTGAAGGCTAAAGTCTTCAACCAGTGCGTCCTACCTGTTATGACCTACGGTGTCGAGACATGGACACTCACTATACGGCTGGTTCATCAGTTCAAAGTTGCTCAGCAAGCTATGGAAAGGGCTATGCTCGGAGTCTCTCTAAGGGATTGAATCAGAAACGAGGTGATCCGGCAGAGAACCAAAGTAGTCGACATAGCTCACAGAATAAGTAAGCTGAAGTGGCAATGGGCCGGCCATATAAGTCGTAGAACCGATGACCTCCACTCAAAAACACGTTTACCACGTGTTTTTGAGTGGAGGCTGCGAACTGGTAAACGTAAGGTAGGACGCCCTCAGGCTAGGTGGAGCGACGACCTTCGAGGGTGGCTGGTAGCAACTGGATGACAGTTGCCGAAAATCGAATCAAATGACGTGCAATTTTAGAGGCCTATATCCAGCAGTGGACTGCTATAGGCTGATGATGATGATGATGACTGTTCCCATCGTTCATATATCAACTTGCCCCCTGGGCCATCGGCTGGCGAAGCATTTTTTTAGCGTGGATAAATGACCATGCATACTGCGCCACCACGGGATGCAGTAAGTGGGACTCCAACCCACTAAAACTCCACGGTGTCTCTTCGCTTCACAGTGGGTGACCAAGCCACAGCTACTTACCCCCCACCTCTACAACCCCTGCCTCGACAATGCGGGAACTCACCGGGGGAGTGGCGACGTCCTTGGGTTCGAACCAGGCGCTTTACTTTGTGTATATTGTTTCATCACCACTGCTCTAAAACGGTGGAGGAAAACATCGTGAGGAAACCGGCATGTCCTAGAACCAAAAATTCGAAAACATGTGACCAACCCGCACTGGGCCCGCGTGGTAATTTAAGCCCCATTCCCTCTCTCACAGAGAGGAGGTCTGTGTGCCAGCAGTAGGAACATTAAAAGACTGATGATGATGACTTTGCATGTTGTCTTGGCAGCGGAGATGTGCTGAGAAAGCGTGTGGCTGTAGTGACCCGCTGCAGATCGATTACTACAGCACTAAGAGTGATCTGCCGGTGTGTCCCGCCACGCAACTCGGCTGCCTTAGAGCTAATGAGTTCAAGAAGCACGGTTAGTACTTAATAGTGAATACCTATAATAATTCATCTTTATTGCGTCCGTAATGTAAACTAATACAGGTGGTAATTATAAAAACTTAATAGAAGCAATTAAGGACCCTGTAGGACACAGCAAAATTTTTAATTAGTAGGAGCGGGAAAAGCGCTTTAATAAATTCCCCGTTTTCGCCTGTTATGTTAAAGTCCTCTGTATATGATAGCAATCACATTGCCAATACCGTTTTTGGTGGAATTATTAATGGAACACCCAAAATATTTTGCCCGACGGACGAGAGAATCAAACTCAAGTGCTAAGCAGTGAGTGACGCTTGTGGCAACTAAACTAGGAAGGCATTCGAAACCACCTCAGTTTTTTGTAGTTGTTTGAATCTCTTATTAGCAAGTTTTGGCAAAACATTGAGTTAATGTTTAAACAATTTAAAGTGCAAAATCGATTGCAACCAATTTTTTTATTCTTTAGAAATCTTATTTTTCTCAAAAATGGTATGTAATGTTGTCATAACATCTCTAAAAAGTATCCAGAAAGTGAACTCTACCGGAGACTTATTCACAACTGTCCAGTAAGAAGCGAGACTATAAATTTGGAATCTCCTACTGTCCAGTAAGTAAGTATGTAATTTACATACTGGACAGTAGTAGGGATTGGTCCGATATATCAAAAGGTAACTTATATCGGATATGTGCTAGTTGTCATATCATATCGATATCTATATCAAAATAACCGATATTACAAAAACTGTATCTAATAAAAACCTTACTAGCGTGCGAGAACGAATAAGTCAAAACTTAAAATCGTATCAATGCGAAAACGTACGAACTACGAACAAAACGCAAACTTTACAAACGATAGGAACCATATGCGCTACCTCTCTTTCTAAGTATTATTTCGCGTTCGTTGTTAGTTTGCTAATCTAAATAACATTTTAACTTATACAAACTGTACTAAATGATATCGATATATGAAAACCGTTTTCGATATCGATATGAAAACTGTATATCGGTTACATAACCGTTTGTGCAAAAAACCGAAAACGCCCATTTCTAGACAGTAGGTCATCCTCTTTAGATCATCATCTGCCTAGCCTTTTCCCAACTATATTGGGGTCGGCTTCCAGGTCATCCTCTTTAGATCTGCTTAGAAAAGAAAACATAGTACCAGCCAGCACAGATTAGAGTTTAGCCATTATAACATGGTTATAGGAGGGAGGCTCCAAATATATATCTGTCTCTCTTTTTGGTATGACATTTTATGAGATAGGTATATTTTTGAGTCCGTTAATCAAGATGTACAACAAACAAATATAAATGCCCCGGTAAATCGATCACAATATCTATCAGTTGCCCTAATAACCTTCAATATTAATTAAACGAATTTGTTGTTAAAATTTCTTTAATTTTTGTGAAAAGCATTATACAAGCCTCAACCAGTAAAAAAGCCATCCTGGCCTCGTATATAACCGGACCTCACCTGCGGTTCGGTCCGGTTAACTCATACTTGGACAGGAAGGCTTACTTACTGGATTCTGCAGTAATGTACTATTTCTCAATGCTTACCTACTAAAAACGTATTGATTTCAGACAATGTAAGCTGCCAGTGTTTGCCTTCTTGTAATAAGATCACCACTTATCTGGTCTTTGAGTCAAATCCCATGACCATGATCGAGCATGCTATTGATCCTTTATAGTAAGTATACCTACACCCTACACCTACAACCTATTTATGTATTCCAAATTCAAATCTCTAGTTCCAAATTATGATAATGAGACTTTAATAAAAATAGCAACTTTATTGAAGTCGACGTTAATTTCAGAATGACTAGAACTATTCAAATGTTGGTATGCAAATTGAATATTATACAATTTTGAATAAATTGAATATTATGGTTTGAAATGAATTTTTCGAAAACACATTCATTTACCCATCACATCACATTTCCAAGCTGCTATTGATACATTGGAAATGGAAAACAAAACAACACGTTGTCTAAGGCAGTCGCGGGAGGCAGTTGTAACCGACATTTTGTGTTAGTTTTAAATCTGTTCTTTTGGTTGCAGCTCTGGACTGAACGTCACGCCAACTATAGTAGTGAACTTGAGAGTCAACGTGGGCCATTCTCGAGTGTTTCTACTGAACCCGACTGAAACGTGGCTCACTTTGCTGTGTAAGTATCTATGAATCCTAAACTAAACCTACCCTATTTTACAACCAACATCTTATAATTTCTTTTGCAGATAGTTTTTTTTATTATTATTTTAATTCTTCTAACAATTTGCGCTATGCAAGTCCCTTGATTTCTGAAAATAAATGATTTGAAAGTCACAAACGTAAGTCAAGTGTGAGAAGAGCGGTTGGCACGAACGTTTACCATTTTATAATAATTTTACGATAATTTACAACGATCGGCTCTAGTCTTGTGCTTACAAAATTTGTATTCTATATCCCAGATAGATATTTACTATTTTGAAATTAACCTCATTTATTTGTTTCAGCATCCTTAGGCGGAGTTTTTAACATGTTTCTGGGTGTGGGACTGTTCAGCGCGTTGGAATTCCTTTACTTTTTATTAGCAAAGTTACCGGTAGCTATAAGAAAATCATCTGAAATAGACCCCACGGCTACGAGCAGATATACCACCTCTGGACCTGTTCGGTAGACCTACGGTTGGTGTTTATCGTTGGTTCGATTCCTGTATTGTGGGTCTAATATTTGGGTGTGTAACGTTTGATTTAATGTAAAAAGTTCTAATGATCATGTGACCTAATTTCATTTAATATACTTTTTTTTTTAAATTAACGATCAAATTATATAATGCATTATTGATATAATTTCATTTTCTTCTTCTCTTCTTAGTCGTTACGCTCTTGACAGAGCGGTCGGGGTCGTCATGAATAGTATATGCGGCAGATGTAATGCGTCTCGCAATGTTTCGCCACCTTTCCCGATTAGAAATCATACAAGTAAATTCGTGCACAGCAGACTTGATCTGGTCGGTCCAATGCATGGGTGACCTACCACGCGGTCTAGTGCCTTCCACTTTTCCTTGGACGACTAACCGCTCTATGGACTGACTGTCTCGCCTTGAAAGGTGTCCGATGAAAGTGAGTATTCGGGACTGTACTATTGCAGACAGACGCTGCTTGATGTGGAGTTCTTGGAGTATCGAGATATTTGTGCGGCACTCCGTTCACGACACTCCCATCATTCTTCTCCAGCACCACATCTCCAGAGATTCTATCTTTTTTCTTTCCACCTCCACGCTTCTGCAGCATACAGACATATGGGTAAAATTAAAGTGTGCTCGAGCCTGGTCTTCGTGGCTTGGGTGATGTCTCTGTTACTCCATTTTTTTTTCATTTTGTCCCAAGGAACTGCAATCAGTTCTTGTGATCGCCATACGCCACTTTATCTCGTCTATGCAACCGCCGTTATTCGAGATTAAAGTTCCAACATATACGTAGGATTGGACTACGTCACAGTTCGTGATCTCAGTAACTTCTAGCAAATTGTTGTTAGCACGGTCCACAATCATCACCTTGGTCTTGCTGCGATTAATCTTTAATCCGAATTCAAGGCTCACTTGTTCCATTTTGCGTAGCAGTTCTTCCATATGGCGAGCACTAGATGGCAATGTTGTAGCCACCAACCGCAACCCCATCTATCCAATGTTTCAAAGTTATGCGCATTATAAGCTCTGTGTAGATATTAAATAAGAGCGGCGAAATAATGCATCCTTGGCGGACACTCTGCACTGGAATGCAGAATGTCATCTATTCGTACCGAGGCTGTGCTTTCTTCGTACAAACTCCTCAGAAGATGAAATAGGTGTTTCGGCGTGTCCATGTCATGTAAAGTTTTCTACCAGATTGGCCATTTTACCGAGTCAAATGCTTTGGAGAAATCCATAAAGTAGATGTATGTTGGCTTGTTGAATTCACGAGCTTTTTCAATAATCTGGCGAACAATAAGAATCTGTTCCCGTGTACCCTTTCCCTACACAAATCCAGCCTGTTCTGGTGCGATTTCTTTGGACAGATACGCCTTCAGCCGCTCATTTAGAATATGCTTCAAGATTTTGCTGGCGTGGGATAATAGTGCAATAAGGCGATAGTTGTTACATTTCTTTGTGGAGCCTTTTTTATGTAAAGACTTGAAGACTGTATGAATCCATTCAGATGGCCAAGTTCCTGTCTGCCATACTCTGTTACTAGTGTTGACATCCATGGAGTTGACATCCAATCTCAACTTCGGCGCCTCCATTGAGTACAAAGCCCAAATTGCGGCCAAAAACCTGGGCATCCTAAATAGAGTGAAGCGATACTTTACGCCTGGACAGCTTTTAACCCTATACAAAGCGCAAGTCCGATCTTGCATGGAGTATTGCAGCCACCTTTGGGATGGCTCAGCTAAGTATCAGCTTGCCGCGCTTGACTCGGTGGAACGCAGAGCCAAGAGGCTCATTGGCGACGTTGAGCTGGCTGATGCCAAGCTACACAGCTTGGCTCATCGCCGCAAAGTTGCCTGCCTGTCGGTCTTCTACAGACTGTACTTCGGTGAGTGTGCTCAAGAACTCCACGACCTCATCCCACCAGCCCCCTTCTACCATCGGACATCTAGACGCACTGCAAGTTATCATCCTTACCTTGTTGCCATTCCACCAATTCGCACCAAGCGCTTCCAAACATCCTTCATAATGCGCACAGCGAATTAATGGAACTCACTACCTGCGTCTGTGTTTCCGAACGCATTCAACCCGAATCTCTTCAAAGTTAGAGTGAACAGGCTTCTTCTGGGTAAGCTCACTACATCGTCGACTCTGTCTCTGTCACCTATGACCTAGACTAGAGTCAAGAGCAAACCCATCACAAATAAAAAACAAAAAAAAAACTAGTGGCATAGAAGATATAGACGCCACGTTCTCCTAAAGCCTTTATGGTTTCTATGGGAATTCGGTCGCTTCCCGTGGCTTTTTTAGTTTTAAGATGTTTTATGGCGGCCCTTACTTCAGACAGAAGAATATCCCGTTCCAGTTCCTCCCTGTTTATCACAGCATTATAATATTTAGTAACATAAGTACATACATTAATAAATTCATATATGTGACGACAATGCACCCAGAATAGCACTACATACTTTGTTACGTATGGCGAAGGGGTTCCACTTCCCGCAGCACCGGAGACGTTGAAGAAGCAACTTTAGTGTTTTGTATGAGGTTAGTTTACAATTTATTTTCCTACCTTTTTGTTTTACCTTTGAAAATTAGGTCAAATGAATCTATCTATCTATCTTCTTTATATATAAAAATGAATTGCTGTTCGTTAGTCTCGCTAAAACTCAAGAACGGCTTAACTGATTTGGATAATTATTTTTTTGTTTTGTTCGACAGAATACAGGGAAGTTTTAAAAACAAAAAAAATGGGGAAAAAAGGGTAGGGTAGGTGCAGGTTAGGTGCAGGGTAGGTGTAGGGTAGGTGTAGGGTAGGTGTAGGGTAGGTGCAGGGTAGGTGCAGGGTAGGTGCAGGGTAGGTGCAGGGTAGGTGCAGGGTAGGTGCAGGTTAGGTGCAGGGTAGGTGCAGGGTAGGTGCAGGGTAGGTGCAGGGTAGGTGCAGGGTAGGTGCAGGGTAGGTGCAGGGTAGGTGTAGGTTAGGTGCAGGGTAGGTGCAGGGTAGGTGCAGGGTAGGTGCAGGGTAGGTGCAGGGTAGGTGTAGGGTAGGTGTGTAGGTGAAAATAATAGTAGGTAGTTTATGAAACTGTTGCATAATAAGGGATATTAAAACATGAGTGAGCGTTTAAAAACCGTGCCGTAGGTGAGGTTTTTAATAGTATTCACACGAATGTTTTAATACCTAGTTATGTGCAGTTTTATACACTACTTTATCTAGACTCATACATTGGGATTGTACCTTCTAAATACCTTTTTTTGCATTTTCCATGCCATAAAGTCTTGATTGCATTTATCATATAATTGTATCGACTTTGCTGGTAATTATGAGTAATTGCCTTCGCCATATCTAAAATATCGGGCGGAGTAAAATTTTCTTCACATTCACTGATATCAGACATTTTTAAGCAAGAATTAAAAAAAAAACTCATGAAATTCAGTACAGCAAAACCTGCAAAAAGTATGAATGGCGCCAAAACCCAGCACATCACTGCATTAACCGTGCATGTGCTAAGGCTTAGCGCGCACTGCGATCTTTATTCGCGGGATTTTTTCCGCCCATTCTGCGATCTATGGAATTTGCAGGGTAGGTGCAGGGTAGGTGCAGGTTAGGTGCAGGGTAGGTGCAGGGTAGGTGCAGGGTAGGTGCAGGGTAGGTGCAGGGTAGGTGCAGGGTAGGTGCAGGGTAGGTGTAGGTTAGGTGCAGGGTAGGTGCAGGGTAGGTGCAGGGTAGGTGCAGGGTAGGTGCAGGGTAGGTGTAGGGTAGGTGTGTAGGTGAAAATAATAGTAGGTAGTTTATGAAACTGTTGCATAATAAGGGATATTAAAACATGAGTGAGCGTTTAAAAACCGTGCCGTAGGTGAGGTTTTTAATAGTATTCACACGAATGTTTTAATACCTAGTTATGTGCAGTTTTATACACTACTTTATCTAGACTCATACATTGGGATTGAACCTACTAAATACCTTTTTTTGCATTTTCCATGCCATAAAGTCTTGATAGCATTTATCATATAATTGTATCGACTTTGCTGGTAATTATGAGTAATTGCCTTCGCCATATCTAAAATATCGGGCGGAGTAAAATTTTCTTCACATTCACTGATATCAGACATTTTTAAGCAAGAATTAAAAAAAAAACTCATGAAATTCAGTACAGCAAAACCTGCAAAAAGTATGAATGGCGCCAAAACCCAGCACATCACTGCATTAACCGTGCATGTGCTAAGGCTTAGCGCGCACTGCGATCTTTATTCGCGGGATTTTTTCCGCCCATTCTGCGATCTATGGAATTTCATAAAGTTGCTCGCATTGCGGTAAAAAAATGTGCGGAAATAATACTGCAATAAATCCGTGTTTTGCCACAGAATCCACCGCACCGCGGCACGAATTTAATTCGCGCGAATATTTTGAGCTCTATGAACAGGTAGAAAGATACAAAATTCGCGCGAATAAAAATCGCAGTGCGTTCCTAAAGCGGGCATTGTCATAGACAAGTAAAAGTTGGAATCAAATCTTTTTATAATAGTTACTATAAAAATGGCATTACAAAAAAAAAAATGATAGAAACTCCTTATTGATTAACTTCTTGGATTTGTCCTGCATCGTAATAGAAAAAAAATTGTTTTATCTACACTCACAACGTAATGTTCCAAATATGAATTCAAAAAATATTGAATAAACATGTACTTTATATTCGTGGATAGGTAAAATTTTAAAAAAAAACCATTACAGTGCAACATTTTCCTTCGATTTTCAAACAACTGCATCATAAAATAACTTTTTAATTTTTATAGCACACTTTTACTTTTTAATTTATTGGCGTTTATGGGCTCCTTAACTTATTGTTGAAAAGTAGTGTCACGTCTATGGAGGCGCGCGGTGCTCTGTCATGCGCAATGAGAATCTAAATTGCCCGCCATATCGCATATTTTTCCGTTTCCACTTTTGTTTAATTTCAAATTTAAGAGTGAAGATAAAGTAGTGTATGCAACGGCATATAATAGGTATTAAAACAGTCGCGTGTTATTATTATCACAATAATAATAACACGCGAGAAACCCACGCTCGTGTTTTAATAACCCCTATTATATGAGCATTGCATAAACTACTATTATCTACTCTCATATCGTAATATTCGAATTATAAACTTCAAAACAAGTTTATATTGACATACTTTATAAACACAATACCGAAATTTAAAAATAGAATCTCATTATAACACTATTTTTTTTTCTATTACGATACAGGACAAATCCAAGAAGTTAATCACCAAGGAGTTTCCATCAATATTTTTTTGTAATTTCATTTTAGTACCTATTATAAAAAGATTTGATTCCAATTTTAAATCGTCTGTGACAATGCCCGCTTTAGGCTTAGCACGCACTGCGATTTTTATTCGAGCGAATTTTGTCTCTTTCTACCTGTTCATAGAGCTCAAAAAATTCGCGCGAATTAAATTCGCGCCGGGGTGTGGTGGATTCTGTTGCAAAACACGGATTTCATGCGGTATTATTGCCGCACGATTTTTTTACCGCAATGCGAGCAGCTTCATACAATTCCATAGGTCGCTGAATGGGCGGAAAAAAATCACGCGAATAAATATCGCAGTGCGTGTGCTAAGCCTTAGCGCATGCGCCGATAATGCGATAATGAGCTGGGTTTTGGCGCCATTCATACGTTTTGCAGGTTTCGCTGTACTGAATTTCATGAGTTTTTAAAATTCTTGCTTAAAATGTCTGATATTAGTTAATGTGAAGAAAAATTGACTCCGCCAAATATTTTATATGCGGCGAAGGAAATTACTCATAATCTCTTACCAGCAAAGTCGAGATTATTATATGATGCATTTATCACGACTTTATGGCATGGAAAATGCAAAAAAAGGTATTTAGTAGGTTCAATCCCAACATGTGTGAGTGTAGATAAAGTAGTGTATGAAACTGCACATAACTAGGTATTAAAACATTCGTGTGAATACTATTAAAAACCTCGCCTACGGCTCGGTTTTTAAACACACACTCATGTATTAATACCCCTTATTTGCAACAGTATCATAAACTACTATTATTTGTTGAAATTTATAGTGAAATGAGAACAATTTTCAAATTTTAAGGACAGGTGTTTTTTGGGTATGTTAATAGATTGAGATTGTGATATTTGTTGGTCATGGACAAAATCTGACGGGATGAAGCTTTCTTCAGCAGAAGTTGATGGTTGCGGATCATCTCTTGACAAAGATGTTTAATTAACGTAGCACTGTAACTAACACCAGTTTCATGAGTAAAATTGGAAAAAAGCACAAAAAAAAATAATTTTATTTTTCAACGACACAAAACACAACAACAAACGCAAAAAAAATGTCCGACTGCGTTCGTAAAATATTTATTTCAGCTGGAATTTACACCAAATACGAAAAAAAAACTATTTAAAACAGTCCAACACTTATCGATCCATCGTTTTTTTCACTAAAAAACAAACGCCACAAAAAAAAATAAAACAAATTTTTATCACAAAAACTTTGAGCGCGGACCTTGTGCGGTCGAAAAATGGCGACCGAGCGTGCACTGATATAAAAAAATAAATATTACTGTCACGGGCGGATCCACAGAGTAGCGGCAATTTTTTTTTCCATACTTGTCTATTAAACTAGAAGACTAAATAGAGATGCAACACTCACAGACGGTTTAGTGACACAAAATCAGAAAAAAATATGTGCCGACCGGATTTACCCAAAATGGGTAATAACCCAGTTTCAAAAAATTTGACTTTACCCAAACCGGGTAAGTGTTCGTCTGAGTGGATATAAAGATTGACTTTATTTATTATGTACTACAATAATTAACATCTAACAAATAAACTTAATTTTTAGATCATTTTAAAAACCATGATAGTTGTATCTATCACTGGTTTTGAAAATGGATTAGTTTTGTATAAATATGACGTATACATTTTTGTGGGTCTGCTTTTTTATTAATAATAATATAATCCAGGTTAGTGTATTATTACAAAATTTCTTCCATGTATCCCTTAAATTTGGATCTTTAGGAAACCTGCAATAAATAATTTAAAAAACATTCTAGTTGAAGTTCACACTAATTAACTTTAATAATATGTGTTAATACTCGTAAGTATTAAATTTTTAATTTAACTTTATTTTATTATTCAACTATGTATAATAAAATAAAGCTTACAATATACTATTTTAAACAAATCAGAAAACTTTATCTCAAAAATGTCTCTGTATGGATATAGACTCCTTTGCCATTTTTATCGATAACTATTTACAAACAAACCGGTAACAACACTTTCGCTCGGTGACAGCGACTACTCGGAAACAGAGTAACAGACTTATATCAGTCGCTCGACCGATCCGCATATTGTATGAGGGCGAGCGGCCTGTGTTGGTAAACAAATCCGAAACGTCCCTCCCTACCGATAATATTGTAATTTTTAAGTTTTATAGAAGTAAATAGTAATAATGTGATTAAAAATTACTTACATATGAAAGGTAACGCCATCTTTTTGTAAATTTGACGTGGCAGATCTCTTTTTGCAGCAAAAAACAGAACAATTCGGCATTTTTTTAGGACGTCGATTCAGTCGCGTAACTAGATTTAGTCTACTGAGCAGTTGGGCTGCAACTAGTTTTATTGTACGCATAGGACCGCTTGGTCTTGTACTTTGACAGAGGGGAACGCCTGCGTATGGCTACTCCCCTCTGGTCCGTGTTGCTCTATGGTGTTGCTCTATGTTTCAGAACGAAGATTTCTGTATTTTTGTACGAATTCAGTGAATTCTTGATTTATCGCGTAAAATCAAATATCAGCATCTTTTAAACAATGGGTAACAAAGAAAAGTACCTTACATGCTGAAGTGCATTTTGTTGCATGCATCCATGAAAACAGGTGTGTGACGTATTATTGGATCCAATAATTAAAATATTATAATGTTTCTAGTGTAAGTGACTTTTTTAAGTCAATGGTTGTGATATATGGGTTGTTTTCGGTTACAACCCTAAAGATAACTTTGTTATTCACAATTTAATCGAGAAATTCAATGAAATACAAACTTATTTTTGTGATTGATAAAAACCAATAATACACATCATTTTGCAATGTCAGGACGGTATGGAAAAAGAAAACGTGTTGCGCCTAATCCAAGTAACATGGGATAAGGGCAGGAAGATGATGATGTCAGTGGTAACAGTTTCTTTCCAGGTTACAAATCAAACACAGCTCATTTTTAAAATCAATAAATTATAATTCTCTTTCTCATTTCAGCTCTGCTAAAACTCGTATAATATTATCCGTTTTTTACTTCTTATTCTGCTCTTCATTTGAATCTTCTTTGATTTCCTGTTTTGTGCTTTGTTCTTGATTATCTGGTTCATTACCTGTGGTAAATTATGTCAATTATAATACTTAATTGTTAGAAATTATTTAAACAAGGTCTTTTTCTCAAAAACTATGAGATTACGCACTATAAAACTTTTTGAAAGTGTTTTACTGGAAGAGTATTACACAAAAAATTTGAGGCAACTAGCAGCCTGAAAAGGTTATACACTTGCGACAAATCCGTTGCGTGGTTTGGAATAGCACCCTAATTGCATAAGTGAATTTGGCAAGGCAAAGAGTTTGACCCCATGAAAGAGTATGACAAATTCACTTTATAAAATTAGGTATTGCCAAAAATTATTGGACATTTTTATTGGTGAAGATACTCTTTTTGAAAGAATCCAATATATTTTGGCAATACCTTGTTATTTAAAAAGTATTTGTCATACTCTTTCATGGGGTCAAACGTTTTGCCTTGCCGAATTCACTTACGCAATTAGGCTGCCGGGCTACCAGACCAGATATGATCGCGGGCCAATACAATTCACTGAATAGATTGGAGGGCCGCACAAACAAATACCTAATAAAATTTAATCATTTAAGTAATATCAAACTATTTAAAACATTTTAGTACATTTATTTGAGATACCATAAAAGTAAAATCAATGTAATTTTACCAAAATACCAAAACAAAATTGCGTAAATGTGGTAAATTAAAATTAAATTAAGAACAGCGGCTGCACTCCCTCCCCCTCAAAGTGCACCTCACCAACATTCGAGGTCTGCACTCAAATCTCTCTGCAGTCCACTACCACCTGGAGACTGAGAAACCAGCGCTGTTATTTCTTACGGAGACGCAGATAGCGAGTCCGTCGGACGCGTCGTACCTATCTTACCCAGGGTTTACCCTGGAGCACAATTATAAACCGCGTGTGGGTGTGTGTATGTACGCCCGTGATGGCACTTGCTATCGGCGTCTCCGTAACCTTGAGGACTCAAGATTTTCAACGCTGTGGGCTCTAGTGGACACAGGTCTGGATAAAATTATCTACGCCTGTGTCTACCGCTCGCACAGCGGAGATCAGGAGACATCCAGGCTCGCAGAGTACCTCAGTGAGGCGGCTGATGCGGCACAGCAACGGTACCCTTCCGCCCAATTAGTGTTACTGGGGGACTTTAACGCCCACCATCAGGAGTGGCTCTTCCCATACCAGTGCACTGACCATGCTGGACGGGAGATGCGTAAGCTTTCGCTAACGCTAAACCTCACCCAGCTGGTCCAGGGGGCAACGAGGGTACCGGATGTTGATTCGCACACAGCGAATTGCTTGGACCTTCTGCTGACAACAGATCCAGACAGATACTCTGTGTCGATAAGTTCACCCCTGGGTAGTTCCGACCACTGTCTGGTGAAGTCTGTATCCGTCTATTCCCCGCCCGATCCCAGCCCAAGAGGCACCCGGCGGGTTTGGCGGTACAGGTCAGCAGATTGGGATGGCATGCGTTCTTTCTTCGCTTGCTATCCTTGGCAGCCTACTTGCTTTTCTTCGGCTGATCCTTCGTCGTGCGCGGACGCCGTTACTGATGTGTTGCGTCAGGGAATGGAGTACTACATTCCGTTCTCTGACATAACGATTTCCAGCGTTGACCGGCCATGGTTTGGCGCCGAATGTCATCGCGCCGACGCGCTTAAACATGAGGCGTACCTGGCATGGGTCGACGCTCGATCGCGTAAAGCGAGTGACTTGGGTCAGAGGAAGAAAGCCTACAACAGGGCTGCCAAGTCCTGCAAGAAGGTGTTGCGTGGGGCTCGATTCGACCACATTGGCCGAATGGGGGCCAAACTTGCTTCTTACCCAGCAGGTAGTAAAGTGTTCTGGTCCCTGGCTAAGTCGGTCGAGTCGAACTTCAGCCATCCCTCACTACCACCACTGCTGAAACCCGATGGGTCACTGGCACACACCGCTGAGGAGAAGGCAAATTTGTTTGCCTCTCTTTTTGCGGAATCTTCGCGTCTGAATCCTGGTGATTCGCGGCCCCCTCCTTCTCCTGATGGGTGCGAGACGAGTATGTCGGACATTCGCATCCATCAAAAGGACGTCCGTAGGGTGCTGCGCAACCTCGACGTGAACAAGGCTAGCGGCCCTGACGGCATACCAGCTATAGTTCTTAGAACCTGTGCGCCTGAACTGTCTCCCATCTTGACACGCCTATTCCACCTTTCATATGAGACTGGAACAGTGCCGAATGCTTGGAAGCAAGCCAACGTACAGCCCGTGCCCAAGAAGGGCAGTAAAGCTGACCCGGCCAACTACAGACCCATCTCTGTAACATCCATACTCTGTAAGAGCAGGGCCTGATTAACCCTTAGGCTAATTAGGCTGCAGCCTAGGGCGCGAGGATCTGGGGGGCGCGCTGAAATCGTGTCTTTGCATGCACTATTAATCTAGCATCATTGCATCTACCTAAATATTTCAACTAGACCGAGACAAAACACTAAAACTAAATGCACTGTGAACTGAAAAAGCTTGGGATTCCCTGATTTTAACAATAAATTTAGGAATTTAAAAAAGCGCGTTTATAACAAACACTGACTTGTCACTCGAATCGGTCGGTGGTCGAGCGAGTGATTGAGCTGGCAATAGCGCAGCTCGCCGCGCGCGTTGAAACACATCAAAGACGACGCGCCGACTCGACTCTCCGGTGGTTAATATAGTTAGGCTTAACACGCACTGCGATATTTATTCGCGCGATTTTTTGTCCACGTACTGAATCTAACTAACACGCACTGCGGATAAAATTCCGCGCGATTTAGTATCTTTCTACCTGTTCTTAGAGCTCAAAATATTCGCGCGAATTTAATCCGCGCCGCGGTGCGGTGGATTCTGTGGCAAAACACGGATTTCTTGCGGTATTATTTCCGCGCGATTTTTTTACCGCAATGCGTGCAGCTTCATACAATTCTATAGGTCGCAGAATGGGCGGAAAAAAATCGCAGTGCATGCTAAGCCTTAGTATACTTTACCGCGCTTCATTCATTTGTCTTAGGCTTAACTTGCATTGCGAATTTTTTACCCCGAAAATTTTTAGTACAATTTGAGCGCGACTTTTTCCGCAATGCGTGCATCTTCATACAATAGGTCACAGAATGTGCGGAAAAAAATTCGCGCGAATAAAAATCGCAGTGCGCGCTATGCCTTATCTCTTTGGTTAATCGTCGTTCGTCCGTCATATCACGCGCTCGAGTATATTCGTTTTTGATATTTATTGTCCTTTCAATAAAAAGTTTGCAACAACCACAGATAATATAATACTAGCATACAGATGCCTCATCCCATACAAAGAAACCGTGCCGACGTAACTAGCGTTTTCATCTGATTATACCGATTATTTTTTGTAAATGTATCGCGTTCGGTTCCGTTCCACGGCGATAGATAGATCACCATATATGTCGGTGGAAGAGAACGGAATGGAACCGAACGCGATCGATGTACAAAAAATTATCAGAATAATCAGTATAGAACATCGGCACGGTTTCTTTGTATGGGATGAGACACCACTAAGTTGTCGATAGAAACTAAGCCAATACATGTCATGCGGCCAAAAACGAGACTTGTCATGATTTTGGATAATGCGTGAGGTGCTTTGCCTTTATGTACGGTCAGCTAAGGTTGAATGTCGTGCAGATTTAGGCTTAGCACGCACTGCGATTATAATTCGCGCGCATTTAATTCGCGCGAATTTTTTCCGCGTGCTGAATTTAACTAACACGCACTGCGGATAGAATTTCGCGCGATTTTTGTCTCCTTCTACCTGTTCATAGAGTTCAAAATATTCGCGCGAATTATATTCGCGCCGCGTTGCGGTGGATTCTGTGGCACAACACGGATTTCTTGCGATATTATTTCCGCGCGATTTTTTTTTCGCAATGGGTGCTGCTTCATACAATTCCATAGGTCGCAGCTCAGATCATAGAAACAACAGGGTCGCAGAATGTGCGGAAAAAATTCGCGCGTATAAAAATCGCAGTGCGTGTTAAGTCTAAAGGACAACGTTAGTTTAGCTTACAGATCGATCTGAAAACTTTTATAGGTGGTATGAACCATGTTAAAATTTTCACACTAGTAAACAAAGTCAAAACTAGTAAACTACTTTTTAGACCGACCGTAACACACCAGGCGGAGGCGCGTCCTCATAATTAGCCTAGGGCGGTCAGAACTCTTGATTAGTCGCTGTGTAAGAGTATGGAGCGTGTACTTAACACTAAGCTCCTGGCATACCTAGAAACTAACGATATCCTCAGTGACCGCCAATACGGCTTTCGCCGAAATCGGTCTACTGAGGATCTTCTAGCGTATGCCATTCACATATGGAGTGAGGCCATCGAGAGGCATGGGGAAGCGCTTGCCGTCTCCCTAGACATCTCGAAGGCTTTCGATAGGGTCTGGCACGAAAGCCTTATTGGTAAGCTTCCTTCATTCGATTTGCCCGGTGGTCTGTGTGATTGGATTGCAGACTTCCTGAGAGATCGGTCCATTCGAGTGGTTATCGATGGCTGCTCGTCGGACCAATTGGATATTAATGCCGGGGTCCCTCAGGGATCCGTACTCTCAACAACATTGTTCTTGTTGCACATTAACGATCTGCTGAAGCCCGGCACCTTTGGGTATGCAGACGACAGCACTGTTGCTGAGAGATACTTGTCCAACGCGCGTGCTACCGGGCCTCAGGTCCGGTCTCTCCGGGAGGCCATGGTAGAGCGCTTGAACTTGTCCTTGCAGGCAGTCTCCGAATGGGGCGACGCCAATCTGGTCAGGTTTAATGCTGCTGAAACCCAGGCGTGTCTTTTTTCCGCTAAAAGGAGCCAATTCCACCCGGCTCCTACTTTCCGTGATGTAACCGTGCCAATAACGGACCATCTTGAGCTTCTTGGCGTTACGTTGACATCGACTCTCAATTTTGGGCCATACATTGAGGCAAAGGCTCAGCTGGCTGCCAAAAAGTTGGGGATCCTTGCGAAGGTGAGAAGGTACTTCACGCCGGAACAGCTGCTCAACTTGTATCAAGCGCAAGTTCGATCGTGCATGGAGTACTGTTCTCATCTCTGGGACGGATCTGCCAATTACCAGCTTGATGCACTAGAGTCGATCGAAAAGCGGGCCAAGAAACTCATCGGTAATGAGGCACTGGTCAAGTCAAAGCTCCAGAGCCTTGAACATCGTCGCCGAGTTGCCAGTTTGTCGGTATTTTATCGGTTACATTTCGGGGAGTGTGCGATGGAATTACATGATTTAATTCCGCCCAGCCCGTTCCATCATCGGACTACCAGACGTACGGCGATGCGTCATCGGTACATGGTGGACATCCCACCCATACGCACAAAACGTTTTGGGGACACTTTTATTATGCGTACAGCTAAAGAGTGGAATTCCCTGCCGGAATCTGTGTTTCCCGATAGCTACAATCTAGGGGTCTTTAAGTCAAGAGTGAATAGGTTTCTTCTTGGCAAGCGTGCTCTATCTTCGACCACATCATCGCTTACCATCAGGTGAGATAGTGGTCAAGCGCAAGCCTATAGACAATTAAAAAAAAAAAAATTAGAAACAAGCCGCGGGCCGCACAAATGTTAGCCGCCGGCCACATGCAGCCCGTGCTTTGGACAGCCCTGGTTTAGAAGAATTTAGTAGTGGTGGGTCGTTGTCGTATTTTTGACGGAAGAAACGCAACCGTTTTCCCGACGACGAAAACGGTTGCAGAAAACGGTCTTCGTCGCAACTGTTTGAAGACGTCTTGGAGAACGAAACATGGAGGACGGATCGGAACGAAACATAGGGTTACTCTACTGGTAATATTTTATCAACTGTATGACATGGGCAAAAAGTTCACTTTTTATTGTAAGAACTACTTTGTGAACAAACGTGGAACGATACGCGACGCTCGCGACGAACCGACGACGTGTGTGTGTAGTTGAATCAATTCACTTTCGACTGTTTTTTCTTAGGACTAAAATACAAAATCGCACAAAGTTATTCGAAGACTGGTTTGTGCAACGAAGACGGACTTAAAAACTGTTTCATCATCGCAGAACTATTTTGTGAATGAACGTGGAACGATAAAGGACGACGCGACGTCCGCGACGACCGACGTGTGTCGTTGTTGAATCAGTTCGCTTTCGAATCTCGACTGTATTTTCTGAGGAGTAAAATAAAAAATCACACGAAGTTATTTAAAGACAGGTTTGTGCAACGAAGACTGCTTTATCCCAGGACGTAAAACGGTTGCACCGTCGCAGAACAAAAAACAGTCTTTAGAAACGGTTCGTCGTCGCAACGCCCACCACTAGAATTTAGCGGAAAAACAGAAATGACGTCGACAGACTTTGTTTTGTACTATTTATAAATATGAATAAAACAAGTGACTATTTAACTACCACTATCATGTTATTTCTACTACTAGTAAGTAGTAATCGAAAGGTAAATTTTTATAGTATACTATTAAAATTTACCTTTCGATTTCTTTTGTTTTTTTTTATTTATTTATAGATCGTAAAAACATAACATCAATTATGACATAAAATTAGTAAACAGTTGCGGAAATGTGTAATTGTTTTTATGTAAGTACAATTATAAAGTAGGTACATTCTATTTTACATCAGATAATAAAAAAGTTAAGTAGTACTTTGACAATATTTAGGTAAAATAAGTAAGATGCATTTTCTTAGCCCTAAGTACTGCATTTTCTTGATTTACTTGGTCTTGGCATTACTATAAATTTTCATGATGCACAATATAAACAGTCTAGAAATATAAAGCATCAATAAAGAGTACAGTCAGTACACGCGTACGCGCACGATCATGTTGGATTCTCTGCGACGAGCTAGTCTATGAACGCACACTAATACACAAACTTAGTAAATATTTGCACTAACACGTACGAATGCGCTTAGTCGGACGATAGCCCGGCGAAGCAGCGAGCGACACAGCCTTCCCGTGCCAATGCTAACGCGGGACTGGCTTTGCCCCTGTAGTAGAGAGCTAGAATATATACATTGGACCTTACTTTGCAAGACTTTCTTCGCAAAATTTTGATTGATTTAAAAAAGCATAGTACAATCTAAAGAACCTTTTACCACCAATCTGTCTACCTAAAAATATTTTAAATATCATAGCCGTTTTGGAGGAGTTTCCAAAAGTTGCGAAATAATATCGAGTTGTTAATTTTTTTTTTATAGCAAAACGATTAGTTACACGAAAAAACCTTGTGTACCAAATAATGTACATGAGTCAATAATAAATATATTTTTTTTTCAAACCTTTTAACCTAACCGTTACGAAGGAGTATGCTTGAAAAAGTAACCGTTTTACGGCACTAAAGCGCATGTAGGCCCTTAAATACAGGTGTAAGTAACTAATGCCTTCTTGAAAGCATTTGGAAATATGCCTTTTGTCAGACACAGATTGCACGGGTGGGTGATGGGGTTATGAGAACATACCTAGCAGATTTAATGACTGGAGCTGGGGCATTCCGTCATAGCCAACTGCACATTAATAATTGTGTTTCAAGTCCATAATAGTATTGTATACCTCAACAAAATCTGTCAAGCAAAACCAATGAATTGCTCTGTGGGTTCGGCATAGAATCAAAGACGAAGCTTGTTGGGATGTTTTTAAGTTGACCCTGCCGAATCTTATGAGTAAGGTTACCTCCAATATTTGCCAAATAATTGATAATGGCATTGACAGAGGAATCTGGATCACCGTCCCCCGATTTGCTCATAAGTGAAGTATTTTTGTAGGTAATAGACTTGATGATATCCCCGGTTGCTTTGTGATTTCCACTGGCCTTTTGGAGCTCATTCTGTTCGAATTTGCACCTAATCGTCTTTAGCAAGTTATTGCAGTAGTTTCGATATCTTGTGTATACGTAAGCATTACTACGAGATTTTCCAGAGCCCGTTTTGACTCCAAATGCCGTTTATGAAGATTTCGATTTCCCAAAAGCCCAGGAGTGTGTTATGTGTCTACACAACTGGACATTAAGTGGTTAGTGGAATTAATTGAAACAGGTGCGATCTCAGGATAGTGGAGCTAATAATTTTCATGTGGTATTGTTGTCAATACTGAGGTAGTCCTCCCAAAGAAAAGGTGGATGGATTGTGTGAGGAGTGATATGAAAGAAAAGGGAGTCAGTAATAACGTGACAGAGGACAGCTAACGTGTAGGCAGGAAGATGATGACTGAGGTAGTCCTCAGCAAATTTTGCCGAGAAGGCTAACTCGATATATTTGCTGCCAAATACTCCAAAAACATTAGAATGTGGTACATCCGCATTCTAATGCAGAACAATTTAGTGACTTTAAAAAACTTTTGAAAGGCCTTTGTACTAGGATACTAAATTCCCAAAAACAGACAGTTGTTTGACAGTGGAGTTTTTGGCGGGATTTTTTCGAGTGAACTTCAGCGGCTGTTAATATTATTTGCAAATTGATTCCTAGTGGATATTGTGATATAAAAGTGGTGTAGTTTTGTGTCTCAACTGTCTACGCAACTGGACAATATGTGAAATCATTGACAGAAGCGATCTCGGTGTAATGGAGCGGAGAATTTTATTGTAGTATTGACTACCTCCGCAAAGCTTACTGGGAAGGCTGACTCGATACAATTTGCTGCCAAATACTCCAAAACACATTAGAATACGTTACATCCGCATTCTAATGCATACTAAAGAATTCATGAAAAATACTGATGACTAGGCAGCATGGTCTCAGAACTAAAAAAAAAAAAAAAAACAAAAAAAAAAACGGCTAACTGTCAGTGTCAATGTCAAGACTAGCACACGTACGTGGTAAGGTTATGTTGTTTTGTTCTTGTTCAAGTCCTGCAGCCTGTGTTGTTTTTGTTTCAACAAATAATTACATTAAACGTATATCATAAAACATGTCTTCATGGAAAAAGGCCGCGAAGGCCAACCAGAAGACGCACAAAGAGCGTCATCAACCTGAATCGCGGCAACACCTGGGTTTACTTGAAAAGAAGAAAGATTACAAGAAGCGGGCAGACGATTACCATGAAAAAGGTGAAACTCTGAAGTTGTTGAGGAAACGGACGCTGGACAAGAATCCTGATGAGTTCTACTTTCATATGATCAATTCTAGAGTGAAAGATGGGGTGAGTTAACTTTTCTACAACTAAGTGATTGTGTTGTCTTGTAGAAAAGAAACTAACTATTAAAACTTCCAGAATACAGTAAACCTTTTAAATTTCTAGTTATTTACATTCAAGTTATACATATCCGTACATAGCTAGAATGTCAATTTTGTTTTGTAAACATAACCTATAAAAGTTTCTTTAGACATGCATAATATATTTTTTTGTACCAGAATATGAACAACATTGTACTCTATTCAATAATGTATTGGCCAGCCTACCTTCCAGAGACTGAGCTTGTTAATACAGACAAACTATCACTGCTCTCTGGTGGCCCAGTGGTAACGACGGGTGGTACGGCTCACAACTACTAATCTATACTAATATCATAAAGAGGTAAAGTTTCTGAGTTTGTGAGGTTGGAGGGGGTAATCCCTAGATCTACTGAACCAATTTAGACGAAATTTGGCATGGAGATAGTTTGTATTCCCTTGGGATGATAAAACACTTTTTATGCGGGCGTAGCCGTGGACAGAAGCTAGTACTATGTTATATTAAGTTAAGTTAAGACGGGCTGGTGTCCACATCTAATCACATATTTTGTTTATTCATGTGCTGGAATCATTTTCCTTATTCTATACACCCCAGCTCCTTAAAGAAGGCCAGCAGCGTCTTGGTGTTGCTGACTATTTCAGTAAGGTACCCGGGTCACCAAAGTATTTCGCCCTGTAACTAGCAATTACTGGGCAGCTTAAGAGCAGGTGTGCTGCTGTCTGGTCCTCGTCCATGCATGAGCATGATCATGGAAAACCCTCTCTGCAGAGCTGCAGAGAGGGTTTTCCATGATCCCTATGAAAAAAAGTTGATTAATAAAGATGTATGTTATATTAACCTTATAGGAGCACCATGAAGTTGAAAAGGTGGACGAGCACTCAACGGAGCAGGTGAAACTGATGCAGACACAGGACATCAAGTACATTAATATGAAGAGGACTATAGAAAGCCGAAGGATCAATAGACTACAAGTAAGTTTTAGTGTTGGTCTATTATTGAATGATAGTGTGTATTTTTCCAAAACAAATCTATCACATTAAAAGGTTTTCAGGTGCCTTTAATATTAGAGCTAATATGGATCAAATCAAACAATGCTCAATAATAATTCATGCAATAGGCTAAACGCAAATAATATTTTAGATGCTTCAAAAAATAAGATTAGAACTTTTTCATCATCAGCCTTTTAATTTTTCCACTGCTGTGACACAGGCCGCCTCTCTGTGAGAGGGAATGGGCCTTAATCCACCACGCGAACCCGGTGTAGATTGGTGGATGTCACATGTCTTCGAATTTTTGGTTCTAGGACATGCCGGTTTCCTTATGAAGTTTTCCTTCACCGTTTTTAGAGCAGTGGTGATGAAATCACACAAAGTAAAGCGCCTGCCTGGGTTCGAATCCACGACCTACTTCACGTAAGTCGGGTCTGTTGCCACTGGGCCACCACTGCTCTTTTGGTATCAATTTATATCATCTTTCGTAGTAAAATGAGTGAAATGAATTATTTCCTGGCCTGCCTTCCTAGTGCACACTACCTTGTGTGCCACATCATTTTACCCAAAAGAATATTCCAAAAGTATATTTGATCAAATTAATATCTTTCTAGGCTCAACTCCACATGACGGATGTAGCAGAAGCAACTCCAAACACTCACACATTCTTCGTAGAAGAGGGAGAAGAGAAAGAGTTTGACCTGGCCAAGAGACTGGATACACACCCAGCGTTGCTGGGCAGAAAGTCCAACAGGCCCAGGTTGGAGGACCTGGATAAAATTGAACTGCCTGATGTTAATGATGAGGTTGGTATAATTTTTTCAATTTGAATTTAATAAACTATGTTTTTTTTGGTTTTGTCAACTACACTTACAAACACTATACTATGAAAATGATAAAACTTTATAAACCACCCTTATTGATGCAAAGTAAAGAATCATGGATAGGAGAAGTTAATCATGTGGAGTTTCTTGGCCGTTCTTCTTCATAACAAGCTACTTTGCCGAAGGGACGGTAGAATCAATTATTATTACTAGTAAATTTTTATTGTTGACATTCAAAAGTGCCGCTTAATGGCCTAGTTTCAATATTTTTTTGACTTTGACTTTGACTGAGACGCCTTCCGAGAGGAAGCCAGTCGTCGAGGCATAGCATGGCGCTTCATAACACCATCAGCGCCATTCATGGGAGGCGCCTGGGAGCGCCTCGTTCGCTGCGTGAAATCCGACTTTGACTTGACTAAGGCGGGCCGCTTACGTACGTTTTCCGCGTTCGATTTCCGAATTCGTTTTCCGTATTCGGAAACCCGAATGCACCGTACGCTAATAAAATACATTAACTGCCGCACCACACGTCCGTTTTTTTTCGAACGGAACACTTTCCGTACGTACGTATCGAAGCCAGCCCGCGCGTTCGTAAAAATTCCGAACAGGAAAAAACTAACGTCTGCGCTAGGTTCACGGAATTCCGAATCTGTATTCGATATTCGGAAATCAAATGCGGAAACCGTACGTATGCGGCCAGCCTAATCATGGATGTAATGTATGTGTGTTCAAGTGTTCATTGAAACTGTTGATCTGCATATTGTGGGTTTTTTATTTCAAAATAAATTCAGTTTCATTTGGAAAATGAATTTTGCACGGTAATTAGAATTACCAATTGTTAAAAATTTCATCTATACTTCATATATAGATCAAGATAGTTTGATCTCTGCGACAGCTGTTAGTATCAATACAGTAATAATAGCTCTTGACAGGCTAACAATTATATATACGTCAGTTTGACATATGTCGCAGAGATGAAGCTATCTTTTATGAAGTATAGTAATAGGGCATAAATTCACTATTACACTTTCATATTACCTTCTGTAGAGCACAGCAGAAAAACCTGTGCAAAACACAAATAGAATTTGGTTCAATCTTATTCAATTTCCCATTTCCAGACACTAGAATCAATGAAGAAAAAGAAACAGAAGATCTACAGCGAGCTATCAAAGAGGATAGAGAGGGAGAAAGAGTTGACGGTGATCCAGCAGAAGATGGAGCTGAAACGTCACCTGCAAGATGTCAAGATCATGAAACCTAAAAGGTTAAAGCCTGGCACCAAGAGTTCAGCACCTGTGTATCAATTCCAATATATGAGGAAGAAGTAACAACTGACTATTTTATTTTAACATACATAAACATACGCCCGTTTCCCATATCCTTTTTACCGATTTAAAAAAAAAAACGGAGGTAATCAATTCAACACGAATGTCTTCTAAACATGTGTGCCAAATTTCATGTGTATGTATGTTTGTTTGTATGTATATATCTATGTTAGTTCACGCATTTCTCCGAAACTTGTAGTTGGGTCGTGATCATTCTTTTTTATTAGGGTTCCGTACCCAAAGGGTGAAAACGGGACCCTATTACTAAGACGCCGCGATCCTTCTGTTTGTCTGTCTGTCTGTCCGTCTGTCACCAGGCTGTATCTCATGAACCGTGATAGCTAGGTAGTTGAAATTTTCGCAGATGATGTATTTCTGTTGCCGCTATAACAACAAATACTAAAAACAGAATAAAATAAACATTTAAGTGGGGCTCCCATACAACAAACGTGATTTTTTTGCGATAATGATACGGAACCCTTGATGCGCGAGTCCGACTCGCACTTGGCCGGTTTTTTGGATTAAGTATCTCTCAACTTAGCTCATAGTGCAAGTTTCATAAAAATCAATATGGAGCATACAACCGAACTTCTTAACGACAAACAGCACGAATGTATTAATTGAGTTATTATGGGTATCAATGATGTCAATCCTTTAGGTACCTTGATGATGATGGTGAACCAAAACTAAAAAGAGACATAAAAAAAAATCACAAAAGAATAAACAGACTTCAAAAACAAAACACAAAAAAGTGCAAGATAACTTTCGCTCCGGAAGTCGGGGTCGCGAAACGATAAAAACATGAGGTACGAAAGACACCAGAAAAAGTTTTTATATTTGTATTTAGACCCTGAACCTCTGGGGTTCCAAACTTAGCTATTATATGTCTATGACAGGCTAAAACAGGGAAGCTTTTTGAAAGTAGAAAATAAAAGTACCATTATAATTTTTTTAATTCGTTTTAATTTTTCGTAATTGGGCAGAGCTTTGTTCAGATCTTGTATTCACAATTGAAAGAGACAAATAAATGACTCGGGGTGTTTTTTTTTAGAGGTATAGGACTTTAAGTTGGCCACACTGTTTTAACGTACGGCCAATTTTTCCGCTGTCAAGTCATTTGTGTTTAGTTTGGTTTGGCATTTCAACATGAATAGACTGACTCCTGAACACAGAGACATTGTAATACCTAGACGGAACGTGTTTAAGACGCTATTTCAATATCGGTATTCACTTTCGCACTAACAGATAACATCATAAGCAAAAAGAGATAGATATACTTTTGTCTATGCCATCTTTTGTGACAGTGTGTCCGAGGATGCTATAGATACTTATCTAGACTTCTATCAGTACTAGATCTGTGCCACTGTCGTATCGATATTATCGAGTTCAGTTTAGGAGCGATCTACAATTTGGTCAAATATCTGTAAGAATCGTCCCTGACTGTGGCTAATTTTTCTACGTTTTTTTAGGGATTCTTTATAATTATTTAAAAAGTGAATAGTGTACTCGTACAAAGACTGAACTTTTACATTGTAAGTGTAAAATGCCACTATTTCATCATTTTGCGCATTATACGCGTTGTTTAATAATGTGTATTCATACCTTGCGCAAAAACGAAGTACATCATCAGATCAAAGTGACAGTTTTTGGTACACTCCTAGGACTGTACAAACAGGTACTGATCAATATATTGATATATAGTATGCTAGTTCTTGTGCAAGACTGAAAATAAACTTTACAGACGAGTATGTATATAAAACTAATAAAATTAATAATAACAAAATGGTTTAAATATAATAATTTAATTTAAAAAAGTAAAATGTAAAAATAAACATGATTCATCAACCAGTGTCCATATATGGGTCAGGGGATAGCGATAGCATGATTCATTAAAATGCAGTGAACACAAGCGAGAATATAGTGAAGGTGTCCAGTTATAACTCGTTTTATATTCTTGATCCACTTATTTCTTAAATAAGTACTGTTAGGGAACCTGTGCACAATCGATATTAGATTAAGTAATAATAACAAATAGCAAATAAACTTTATGAAATAAATTAAAATAAGTATAATAAAAATACAGTATCGATAAATCTTTCTCGTGACTTTTGTCACATCTCTAACATCAGAACGTAAGTACGTAAACTGTCATAGCTCTATGAGCGAACGAAAGGTTAATTATTTCACTAAATAGAATGGTTTAAATGATACTATACGTCCTCGACGTATTTAGAACTTAGATTCCTTTATTCCGGACAGCCTATGAAATATATTCCCTGCACAATAATTTCAGTATGCTAGTCGATAACTCACCTGTGGAAAGATATCCTTTGATTATATTCTGTTAATACACTCATTCTACTCTTGCAACCGATAGCTACACACGACATGGTTCATGCAGATAATTAAACAACAAAATTCTTCCTGATATAAACGAAACAAAGGCGTGAAAACAGCGAAAAACTTTAATTAGAGCTGCTAACCGATGGGTTACAACAGTGACTAAAAAGTTGTCTCTTTGACGTTCAGGATGGTAGCGCTTGTCTATGTTTGTCTCTTTCTTTTTCATAGAGTTTTTCTATAAGTAAGAACGAAAGAATTGACAGTTTCTTTTTCGTCGTAAACACGTTCGAACAACGGTTCCACTTTTGTGCAAATTGGCTAGAACGTTACAGTCAATGGTGACCGATATAGAGCCCTGATTACTGACTTTTTCGTTCCACATTTGAACAACCATGATGTGCAGGAGCTGTGGTTTCAATAAGACGGCGCAACATGTCACATAGCTCGTGCCACAATTGATTTACTGAAGGAAACGTTTGGTTGCAACATTGTTTCACGTTCCGGAGGCCTCCAAGATCGTGTGATTTAACGCCGCTAGACTATTTTCTGTGAGAATATGTGAAGTCGCTAGACTACGCCGATAAGCCCGAAACGATCGACCACTTGGAGGACAACATTCGCCGCGTTATTGCAGATATACGGTCGCAAATGTTGGAAAAAGTGTTTGAAAATTGGATCTACAGATATGATTACGTCCGAGGCTGCCTTGGCGGTCTTATGCCAGAAATCATATTTAAATTATAATGCCAAAAGATTATCTTTTGAATGAAGTCGATTTCATGTCAATTTTAAAAATTCATCCTTGTTTTATTCCATTTCAAGGTTCTATACCTCTAAAAAAAACACTCTCTATTAACACACCCCCGCTGCTTGACATGGCTTGACTGGAGGGGAGGCTTCAATATGGCGGCTGAGCTTCGGCGGGCATTGTTCGGTTGCACGTATAAATAATTTTTGTTCATTACATTAAGAGATGCGCCCGAATTATTGCACGATACAATGTTAATAGAAAGAAATTCAAAAAGGTCATCGAATCAAATAATATCGTTTGGAAATTAGATTATAAAATCAGTTAAAATATGTCCTATTACAAGTGTGTGCAAACCACGGAACTGTGTTTTCTGTTCCGTGGTGCAATAGTTATTTATGCTACAAGTGCGGAAAGTAGGTGATTTTCGATGAGTGGATAAATCGACACGAGTCGGAAATCATCTTACGCACGTGTATCATACAACATTTTACTATGCATTGTGCGAGGAAATAAAAAAATATATCTGAACCAAGCAAGAAATTAATAAAAATGGCGCTTATTCAAGGGCGCTCAGCATATCCATAGATTAACTAATAGTTCATAGTTCTTCGGGCATATCTACTGCGCATTTTATATGAATGATAATCTGTACCTACTTAACTAATTTTTAAAACTTTTCTCAAATAATAAAAACTCTATGCAGCGGGCAGACGTTGGAGTTAAAAATTACAGTAAAGTAAAAAGCATTAGTAAAACAAAGTGACACTTTCCGCACAGTTTGGCTGCTTGTAATAGTTATTTATGCTACAAGTGCGGAAAGTAGGTGATTTCCGATGAAACTGTAAAAATATAGGCTGGCAACATTAATTAGTTCCTGCGAATCACCTTTTTAGTATAGATGTCACTACTAATATTTAGTTCTTTATCGAAAAAAATCTAAATAAGCTTATCTTTTTTTTATGTTGGAAATTAGACATTCTGTTATACTCTGTGATCTGTGTATCTATCGTAAATAATAAATTATTAGAAACGTAAATAAACCAACAAAATATGAAACGTATTTTATATCTATGGCAAAGTCTATGACAGTCCAAGTACCTAACCCAAGTGTCAATATGGCCGACACAGAAAAATGTAATACCTTGTAAAACAGTGCTTTGTAACAAACAGTCTCTTATAAATAATATGTCGTCTCGTCTCTTTGTGAGTTTCAATAAAACCGAAGAATAACCCAAAGTCATATCCACACGACCTCCCAAAAGAAACGGCGCTGTGTCTTGGTTTTTAGGGTTCCGAAGTCAACAAGGAACCCTTATAGTTTCGCTCTGTCCGCAGCTTAGCTCAGAGACTCTAAGTACTAGAAAGCTATAATTTGGCGTGGATATACATATTAATAATGTCGACAAAGTGGTACAATAAAATCATTCTAAAATATTACGGATTTGTTGAAACCATTTTTCGATTCAGAGATTCGTTTGCGTAAAATTAACAACAACAACAAAACCCTCTTCTTAGTCCGCATTATTATGCAACTTCGGAACCCTATTACTGCGCGTGGCCCGACACGCACTTGGCCGGTATTTTTTATTTGATCTGAGGCTGTGGCTAACGTTTGTTATTGTAATGTTTTTTTGTTTTAATTCATGCTTTCGGGCAAGTGAAGGTAGTCAAACCGAACACAGAGCGTGACTAACAATTGTGCATCTGTCGTGGCCAGATTTTAAGCTGCGTCTACGCTAGGCGAGCCGAGCACGAATCGAGCGTGAATTCGCCTTGAACGAGATCGCTTCTTCATACGAATTCACGCTCGGTTCGTGCTCGGCTCGCCTAGCGTAGACGCAGCTTTAGAATTGATCATTTTATGAAGGTGTTCGACCATTTCATGAAATAGAACATCGAACGCTCATGATGTGGTAAGACTCACGACTACTTTATGATGTTGCTAAATATTCGTGATCATAATTAATTTTCCGACCTTGATAGGAGTGGGTGTAATATGGGCCTGAAACATCACCTTGGTTTTGTCCATGTTCATCCTAAGACCCACTCTTTCGGAAGCTCTACTGAGTTCATCGAGCATTATACTGAGGTCGAAAATTCGAAAGATGGATACTTCGAAAATTCGAGTGATTTTTGAATACGAGTTCTGACGCGGAACTAACGCGGTAGGAGCAGCTCGCAATATCAATGTTGCGTTTGGAGAGGGGACTGCTAATGAACGCACCGTGCGATTTTGGTTTAAACGCTTTCGTGATGGAAACTTTGGTATGAAGAACGAACCACGTGGAAGACCGCCCACACAGGTGAATAACAATGAATTGAAAGAGATGGTGGAAGCCGATGCGAGCCAAACTACCCAGAAGTTAGCGGCATGGTTTAACGTTACGTTACCAACAATATTGACTCATTTGCGTCAAATCAATGAAATAAAAATATATGTAAAATGGGTGCCTCATGATTTGACTGATCTTCAGAAAGCGTGTTGAAACGATACAGAAATGAAGGAATATTGGATCGAATTGTGACATGAGATGAAAAGTGGATTCTTTGAACCGTAAGCGAAAAATGCAATGACTTACCCCAGGTCAAACGCCGCAACAGTGTTTTAAGACACTGCAAAGCTTACCAATGAAAAGGTAATGGTAACTGTTTAGTGTAGTTTTGTATATTGTCGGGTCAATCTAGCTCTAGGATCATTCGCTAGATTCGTGATGGGTTTACTGGTTAACGTGTATATTTTTGTAATCACCTCTTAAAACTCTTCATTTTGATACCCCACACAATGGGATTGGAAGAAAAAAAATTGGGACCCGCACAACATGGCGCCCAAAAGCCGCCATGTTTGTTTTTTTTTAACTTCATCTATCTAAGACCACTTCGGCGGTCAAGTCGTATCTAACGATGTCTTAATTACAGAAATCCGTCTAGCGGTTTGAAAGATATGAGGTAATAAAGAATATTACATACATACATACAATCAAACAAACACATACAACAACATACATACAAATACGCGCGAAAAACATAACCCTTTCCTTGCAGTCGGGTAAATAGTGCTTGTTAAACGTGCGGTGATGTAGGTCATATCGCGAAAATGTGCCGTCTTAGGCAGAACCCGAAGAACGTTCATCATGTGATCAGTGAGGTGGACGAGGGGGCGCTGGTCGGAGGGTCGGGTTTCGAGGATTGCCCCCTGGATGTCTATCAGCTGAATGACGACGATGAGGCGGACGCTAAGTGTACAATGTACGGTTAACAATGGAAGGTTAAAATTTAGTATACATAAACGATTTACCCCGTTTATTGGAAAACAAACTAAACATGGTGTTATTTGCTGATGACACATCTTTAAATTTTAAAATAAATAGACATACTTGTCAGGTTGACGACGTAAATAACGCGCTACGGCAGATTCAGGATTGGTTCACTGCCAATAATTTAGTTTTAAATGGTAAAAAAACCAAGTGCGTAAAATTTTCATTGCCGAATGACAAAAGTACTGATTGTGACATTATGTTAAACAAGGAGAAGCTAGAATTCGTCGATAAAACGGTTTTCCTGGGGATCACGCTGGACTCGGGGTTGCAATGGGGTCCTCAATTGGTGTCCCTTGCGGGGCGGCTGAGTTCGGCGGCTTATGCTGTTGGAAAGATTCGTCGGTTGGCGGATGTGGATGCCGAGAGACTGCTCTATTTTAGTTATTTTCATAGTATAATGTCTTACGGTATCTTACTATGGGTAAGGGCTGCAGACTTTGAGTCAATTTTTATTCTGCAAAAACGAGCCATCAGAGCAATATATAATCTTCGCCGGCGCGATTATCTAAGGGAACTGTTAAAGGACATTAACATCATGACGGTTCCTTGTCAATATATTTATGCAAAAATCATGTACGTGAGAAAGAATTTACATATTTTTAGTAAAAACGGCGACAGACATAATTACGTTACTAGAAATAGGGACCAATTAGTTCAACCAGGTTTCAGACTGGCTAAAGTAGCCTCATATTTCATGGGGTACTGTACAAAATGTATACTAATATTATAAAGCTGAAGAGTTTGTTTGTTTGCTTGAACGCGCTAATCTCAGGAACTACTGGTTGGAATTGAAAAATTCTTTTTGTGTTGGATAGTCCATTTATCGAGGGAGGTTATAGGCTATATAACATCACGCTACAAACAATAGGAGCCGAGCATAAATGAAAAATGTTGCAAAAACGGGCAAAAATATTCCATTTTGAGAGCTTTTGATGCGTGCGCTGCGTAAACGGTTTAAGTTACGCAAATATAATGTATGATGGAATTGTTGTTGTGTGACGGACTTTTTTTTTGGAATTTTTACGCAGCGCACGCATCAAAAGCTCTCAAAATGGAATATTTTTGCCCGTTTTTGCAACATTTTTCATTTATGCTCGGCTCCTATTGTTTGTAGCGTGATGTTATATAGCCTATAACCTCCCTCGATAAATGGACTATCCAACACAAAAAGAATTTTTCAATTCCAACCAGTAGTTCCTGAGATTAGCGCGTTCAAGCAAACAAACAAACAAACAAACTCTTCAGCTTTATAATATTAGTATAGATTGTATAAACTCAATTTCCTTAGTACTCACACACGTGCTGTGCAGTTATATAATACTATGTACCCAACTGTAAATCTACCATTTACTGTACCTGTGTGTCGTTCGTTGACTTGTGTGTGCCCTAGCAATTGAGTGTGTCATGCTCTCTCAAATGTCTCTCTGATGGTGGCGCGTGTGTTGGATCATCCGGTTACCTTCATGATGGTTGAGCTGGGTGGTGCCAATTCATGCGTCATGTTCGTGAACGGACGCCGTCAGTTGGGATTGGTCATAACTTAACTGCTTCGGATGTTAATGTTTTTCTAGCATCTATTATATAACTGCACATTACATGTGTGAGTACTTTTATTACTTTATGCCTGTACGTAATATAGTGTGTAGTGCTATTCTGGGTGCATTGTCCTCACAAATATGAATTTATTAATGTATGTACTTATGTAACTAAATATTGTAAAAAAAAACATTTTTTTTAAAAGAGTAAGTATGAAGTTTCTTTTGCATTCTTCTCCATAACAAGCTACTTTCCGAATGCACGGTAGAATCAAATTTTATAACTTGTAAATTTTAATTTACCTAACGTTCAGAAGTGCCGCTTGGTGGCATACTTGAAATAAAATATCTTTGTCTTTTAAGGTACAATTATAACTAAGCTACATATAAAAATATTTTGGGAAATTTACAATGTATCCTTACGAATCCAATTTAAAAAAGTATAGTGGTCAAAGGGTGAAACCGAAGGGTAAAATGGTGTATACTGGATTGTGGATACAGAGGACTGGTAATAGAAACACACGTAATTCGAGACTAATTATTTATTGTGCACGATAGGCATACGAAAACATAATACACAAGTACCCACATATACAGCAATGTTCCCACTACTGGGACACAGGCCTCCTCTCTGTGAGGGAATGGGCCGTAATCCAACACGCGGGCCCGGTGCGGGTTGGTGGATGTCACAAGTCTTCGAATTCACGATGTTTTCCTTCACCATTTTGAGAGCAGTGGTGATGAAATAATTTACACAAAGTAAAGCGCCTGCCTGGGTTCAAATCGAACTCACGACCTACAATTTGTAAGTCGCGGCCGCTACCACTGGGCCATCACTGCTCTCACTAATTAAAATAATTCGTTACTAGTTTTATAACAAGAGCGTTTCTTAAAAAATGTACCGCTGTTGTGTTTAAAAAAAAGAGTTTAGAATATTATTATTTAAAAATAATGCACAGGTTTTTTCAAATTATTAACTTAAAAATATTTTCGTCGATAGCGACTGAGTTCGGTCCAATATTGCCCAAGAATCCCTGTAAAATCGTAATGTCAATGTTTGCGTGCAAAATGGCTCTTTGTTCGAAGTGGCCTCTCTGTCTACGGCGCGCCGCCGCTTACATACTTAGTGCTATCACACTGTTTTGTTAAACAGTGCAACAAAATATCGAATTTTGAGATTTAAAATTTAGAATCTGCTTAGCAGTTATTTAATATATAGGTCCGAACTTAAACAATGATTATAGGAATTAATATTTGTTTTTGTTTTTTGTTGAGAACAAAAAACAAAATGTACATGATGAAACATATATCTAATGATTGTGACCATGTCAGCTTAAAACTTATAATGATTATAGGTTCTACTGTACAGTATATAAAGTAAAGGTTATAAATGTAAAATCAAACCTTTGTTCAAAGGCATACTATTCTATTAACGACTACTTAAACGATAAATATAATTGGTCGCTGTGATTAACTCAAGACAATGTTTGTGTTCTTTCTCCAGAATTAGCTTACCTACTGACAGGTTATATGAGTTATATAATTGTTTTTTTTTATTTTGACAGTATAAGTCAATTTATTTTAATTTAATTGTCATATTATTGACATAATCGACTCACTACAATGTTTTTTTTTTAATGAGTTGTATTGCAATATGTGGTTAGCTAGCGACCTCGCCAGTGGATCATATATTATTCTTGCCTAACTGTTGAATTATTTTTTACTTCGATGGTCCTAGTTTATCATAATTATGTGACTTCGAGTTACAGCTGTATTAGCTATATGTAGGCGGGCACGCCCTTTATGCCTGGAGGCTTTATAATTCGGGTACTAAGTTCCGTTTACGTTTTTATTTTTAGTTTTTATTTTCGCTTGAGTTTAGATTTCGATGTTGATTTTGTTGGTATATTGACGTGTGCTAGCTGTCAGTATGGCAAATATATTTTATTTTATTTTTTTGTGTTGAGTAATGTAAATTATTTGCATACTATGTATTGAATCAAGTTTTTGTTTTTTTTCTAACTGAACGGACAGCTGTGCTGCTGGGGAGTTTGTTGCGCCACTTCTTCTTCCCAGCAAAAGCACTAGGAAGTGGTGAAGGGCGGTCGTTTTTGGGGGACTGTCTTATGTAATTTTGACGTTCGGAAAGTGCTGATTCTCAGCCTAGTTTGAATAAATGACTTAAAGGACATAAAGTATATATTAAAATGTTCGAATGAATGAATATTAAATCCAATATAGTATTTAAGAAAACCAGCCAAGTCAAATCTTGAGCTACAATTTATCCTAAGTTATCTGTTTTATGTAAATAATTTGACTTTTCAAATTTAAGAAGTCATATTTTAAAATAGCAAATATTGTAGTAGCAGAAAAAGCAAGAAATTGTGTTTTATAAGTTTTACGAGTGAGTGGATAAATCGACACGAGTCGGAAATCATCTTACGCACGTGTATCATACAATATTTTACTATGCATTGTTCGAGGAAATAAAAAAATATATCTGAACCAAGCAAGAAATTAATAAAATGGCTCTTATTCAAGGGCGCTCAGCATATCCACAGATTAACTAATAGTTTATAGTTCCTCGGGCATATCTACTGCGCATGTGCAAATAGCTGTCACGTACGTCGTAACGCAAAAAGGCACGAGCAAAATATTTATTCTGCCAAACATATTTAATGAATATTTTTAAATTAATTTACTGATCAAAATCTAAATCTAGAGTAATTAAAAACGCCTTAAATGAAGTATTAGTTTTGTTTTACCTTTTACATGAATGATAATCTGTACTTAACTAATTTTTTAAACTTTTCTCAAATAATAAAAATTCTATGCGGCGGGCTGACGTTGGAGTTAAAAATTAAAAAGTACAGGAAAGTAAAAAGCACTAGTAACAATAACCTCCTCCTTTTTGCGAAGTCGGTTAAAAAGTGACACTTTCCGCACAGTTTGGCTGCTTGGAAAACGCTCTTTTCGAGGACATGCATTGTAAAATTTATTTTAGAATACATAATGTTCTTGTAAATAAAGGAGAATGCCCATTTTGTATGGAGAAATGTACTGACCGAAACATTTGCGTGTCCTGATAAAAACACCTTTATTTGATTTTGTTACCTTAATCAATTACACGTACCAACTTTAGTTAATTTTCAATGCGGGAGTTAAGAGATATTGAACAAAATATGTTCCTTTTTAGGTTATAGTAGATTCACAGCAATATGGACTCTATGCCAGTATATTTAAGATTTGCATTCGTTAGAAATCTGTTAAAGTGCTGGTAGTGTTATTTTTACTTACCGGTGTAGATCCAAGCCCGTAATATGGTCTATAATATTATCAGGAATCTTCGGCAAAATATTATTTCTGCGTTTATATGGCGCCAACATCAAAGAACAATTGAAACATAAACTTCGAGCCATAGCCATGTCGAAAATCACTAATATAAAGTCAAAAGCAAATGATTTTCGTTGTTATGTATTGATTGAATATCTTGTTTATATTGCTCGGCAAATCTCTCATCAAGTACACCGAATAAGTCGTTTGCAAGATACCCTACACCGTTGATAGGGCCTCGCTTGCGGCGGCGCAGATCTCGTGCGCGACTCGTGCAGGAATGCTGTTTTTGCAACAGGTGGTTATAGTACTCGAGTTTTGAGAATTCTTGCTGCAATTGAACTTGTATAACGTCACAATGTGACATTTCTTTAAACTTGTTGCATAATTGATTCAAGTAGCTTAGGTATTTACTACATGCTTCTTTACCTTGCCAAAATGAATTAATGTCATAGTTGTGACTATCTTCCATTCATCTTTGATTAATTGCATGTTTGCAATTTTGTCAACATAAAGACCTTGATTGCCCTTTAATTATGTAACATTGTATGAACAGTGAGCTGTGGTCAAAATGCTCATGAAAGACAAAAGTAACAGCACCAGCAATGACAAGCTGTAGTAGTGCTGTGTAGTAGTTTACTTTTTTGTTTTGATATAGCTTGCCATCTTTCACTTTCTTGGAACGCGACTCTTGTTTGTCGATCCTATCATTTACAGGGAGAATAGACAGCTTGAGAATAGGTCTCTTGATAAGACCATTCTTTGTTTTCAATGTGACCACCCTGATGTGGCCATCGACACCTGGATGCAGCTTGGCGACGCGGCCAACTTCCCAGGAGGTAAGTTTGCATCATTAATTGTAACAACGTCATTTAGTTGAATGTCTGGTTAAGAATGTCTCCACTTGCTTCTTGCTGTCAGCTGAGTGAGATATTCTGTATGCCAAACGTTTCCAAATATCTTGTACTATTTTTTGAGTTAGATGCTGATCTGTTTCTGTTTCTAATATAGTCATGTCTTGATTTTGATTGATAAAGCTTTATGGAGAGAGGAAACCCAAGTCGTTGGGATCTTCATCAGTCAGAGAACACAGTGGCTCGAGTTAAGTACTGCTTCTAACTGGGCCAGAACTGTGCTGAACTCTTCAAATGTGAGCTTTTGATCTCCAACTACTCTTTTTAAATGATATTTCAAACTTTTAACCGCGGCCTCCCACAGCCCTCCTGCAGTAGGCCATGAGGGTGTATTAAAATACCATTCGATCTCCATGCTAGTAATTTCCTTGATGAAATCTTGATCGAATGTTTCTTGTATCTGCTCAAATTTTTCTTGTTAAATTTTGTTGGCGCCGACTAAGTTTGTACCGTTGTCGCTGTACAAATGTTTCGGCGAGCCCTTTCTTGCAGCCATTCTTCGCAACGCAGCTATGAATGCCGATGATGTGAGGTCTGAGACCAGCTCTAAATGAACAAGTTTGGTCACCATGTCTTCCTCTGACTCTGATAAGTCCCTAGTTGTCAAGGAATGGATTTAATTGCAATTACTTGCTTATAGCGACTTATTTTCTTGTAAGTAATGTACTTCCTGGGCAAATTCTTTCTGCTGTACATATAATAGTACATTGTGATACAAGGGTGGAAAGTAGGTTATTGCAAACGAGCTGTCATTAACAAGCCCGAGCCGAAGGCGAGGGTTTTTGACCACCCTAATGTGGCCATCGGCACCTGGATGCAGCTTGGCGACGCGGCCAACTGCCCACTTCCCAGGAGGTAAGTTGGCATCGTTAATTGTAACAATTTCATTTAGTTGAATATTTGGTTGAGAATGTCTCCACTTGCTTCTTGCTGTCAGCTGAGTGAGATATTATGTATGCCAACGTTTCCTCGTTCACTATTATTAAACTCGTGTCATTAAAAACCCTCGCCTTCGGCTCGGGCTTGTTGTGACGGCTCGTTTGCAATAACCTACACACCCGTGAATCACACGACGTTTTTCAATACAGTTGTGGGAAATAGTAAAAACAAATCAAAGAATAAGATTTGATTATACACAAAAAAAAAAAATTTAGAAAATGGTGCGTTTTTGCAACTGGATATATTTTTTTACAACGAAAACAGCCTATACAGCCTATTCGATTTTGACAAATGTTGATGTGAAAATAATTAAATTAAAACTGGTAGTTAAATATATTAAACAACCATTTAAAAGACTTTTGAGAATTCAATGCTAAAACGTACAAACGTAAACGTACGGAGGATATAGAGGCTAAGCGACTACACGTGAATTGACTAAAAATAACCAAAAATTAGTGCAAAAATATTATTTATAACAGCAAATTTTATTTAGTCATGTGTGATAAAGGACTCATAAAGGCTAATTTCGATAATATACCCACCTGATGGATGATTTGGAAGTTTTGAGCATAAATAAAGTAGTCGTAATGAATATCACGTGTTAGTGGACCGGTGTTTGTGATTGCTGTTTACCAGATACATTTAGGAACATAATTGTCATAACGTAATCGTTTTAACAATTATATGAGTAGGTGATATTGGTGTAACATAAAAAGTAAACAAACACAATTGGCCCGAAACTTTGACTTCTGGTGTAAATCTATAGCATGCATGGAATTCTTGAACTCAGTATTTAGTAAATGGATCTGAATAATCACGTAAATATCGCTTCGGCCCCACTTCTCTATACCTCCTGGCATAGTCCACAAAATCAATGAAGTCTGCCAGATCAGACATTTTTGCTATTGATATACTTAGGTATACCACACTCAGCTAACACATACTCTTATTCAATTCAAAGCTCCAGAGCCTTGAACACCGTCGCCGAGTTGCCAGCTTGTAGGTTTTTTATCGGTTACATTTCGAGGAGAGTGCGTTGGAATTGCACGATCTAATTCCTCCTAGCCCGTTTCATCATCGGACTACCATCGGTACATGGTGGACATCCCACCCATACGAACTAAACGTTTTGGAAACACTTTCATTATGCGTACAGCTAAGGAGTGGAATTCCCTGCCGGAGTCTGTGTTTCCCGACAGCTACAATCTGGGAGCCTTTAAGTCAAGAGTGAATAGGTTATTTCTAGGCAAGCGTATATCACCGTCGACCACATCATCGCTTACCAACAGGTGAGATAGTGGTCAAGCGCGAGCCTATAGTATATAAAAAAAACCTAGGTTTATACTTGGTATAACTTTATTCTGTGTTTATTAGTAAGAGGGTACGGCGGTAACTATCAAATAAGCTTAGATATAAGAGTCTTTGGTAGTCCTATCCTACATCACAGGGTCACCACAGCACACACTTGTGGACAGGGTTCATGGGGGTGCCTGCGGGGCAGCTCCAGGCTTCCGCGAACTCCGCGGAGTTGCTGAGGGTGCCTATCACGCGGATCTTGTTCGGACTGTGCACGTCATCCAACAAATCCAATTTTAATGCCCCTACTGTTGAGTTGCTGCACCACGTCTGTTGGAAAAAGATGCTATTTTTTAAAGAGTTAAAAAATGCATCGTAGAGAGTTGTCTTTGACTTGCTGTGTAGTTTTTACCAAAACCCACTCTGGAGTAGTTCAGAAGTGGGAGCAACTACTACTATATGTCATAGAGAAAACAAAGTTGCTCCCACTTCTGGAGTAGTATTTGTCAAGTATAGTTATTTAATTTTCTCTACACCATCTCAATATTCTATTAACAATCTCATTACCTGCGCGAATCCCAAGAAGAACAGCTGATCAGGCTTGTAGTCGGGCAGGCCCGGCAGCGACACTCTCCGGTCGGCGGGCGCGCGCTTGGCGAACAGCTGGTACGCGTGTAGCGCCGCGCGGAGACCGCCGTTATCTGCTATGTTCTCACCCTGCGTGTTGAACCCGTTTACCTATGGAACATGAAGTTTATTACAACTTTGTGAACTAATTTAATGTGGCATAAATTGGCAGCTGAATGAAATACCGTTATCGTTTTGAGGGTGACTTGACTTTTACTTCTCTTATGAAGCATAAGCATTTTCTGTCTCTTTACGTTTCCAATGCTGCCTCCTCTCTGTGACAGAGTATGGACCTAAATCCACCACGCGGGCTCAGTAAGGGTTCGTCAATGTCACATGCCTTCGAATTTTTGGTACTTAGACATACCGGTGTCCTCACGATGTTTTCCTTAACTGATTTAGAGCAGTGGTGATGAAATAATTTACACACAGTAGAGCGCCTGCTTGGGTTCGAACACAAGTAAGCAGGGGCCCGTTACCACTGGGCCACCACAGCTCTTTCTTTTCTTTTTCGGTGTATCCCTCCGCACTATTCACAAACCACTGCAACTCCTGAAAGCCAGAATCAACAGTGGCGACCACCAGAAAAGCGCCGAGGCAATGAAGCTCGACGAAGTCCCGGTGAAAGAATTTAACTGTCTTGGATCCCGCAACGAAATTAGTTAGAAAAGAATAACGGAGGAGTAGGAAAAAATAATATAAATTTCCACATCCCTCCATATCAAGCAGGAGACAGAACAAACAAGGCCAATAGGCACAAATTCGCAACTGGGATAAGCCCAGTTGCCTAGCACCACGGATAAAAAAAAAACTTGAGAGGTGTCAAGGGACACCCGGATGAATATTATATATATATATGTAATACATACAGCGTATAGGTTAGAACACGCACGAAACACGCGCACGCCGCACGGCTTACAACTATAGCAAAAAGTGTCGTTATAACTTTTCGTCTTAATTTTTTTCGTCTAGTCCCCTTTCGCAACGCGCGATAAGGAACTTCGTTCCAATTAGCATTTATATTAATGGTTTACATTGTGAGCTGTTATATTTGATTCCAATAATAGGTATGGCAAAAACGCTTGAACGCACGGAAATTTGTTGTAGTTTCCACAAGGTCCGTATAGTAAACAACTCCTGATGCAGCCTATACATTATTCAACATAATATTGCGTTCATTCTGCCAAAGTATACACTCCCATAAGATATGATGTGTAGATTGTACATATTCGCAGTCAGATGTAGAACCAGACATAAAGGCGAGGCAACGAGCTTAAAGGAAAAGAATTTACTTTTAAAGTTACCATGCCCCGTGAGAAATTGGGCAACACGTGATGCACCTCCAGCCACGGCCTGGCCATCACTGCTCTTATGAAGTACGAGTGTAAAATTGGCATATAGAATTATTATCATTTCACTCGAAAGACGCCGCTGGACATAAGTCTCCCCAAGATACAATATCGACCGGTCCTGTGGGTTTCGCATCCAGCTGATTTCCGCAGCCTTAACCAGGTCATTGGTTCACCCAGTAGGAAGCCTTCCCACGCTGCGTCTTCCGGTTCGGAGATATAGAATGTTGCAGCAAAATAAATAATGCTCATGGTAGCTCTGCGGTAGAGCTACCATGAGCAATATTTATTTTTAAAATTAGAGCCTCTACGTTTAGTGTGGGTACATGTAATCAAATCTTAAATCCTGTGTTACGCATCAGTTGTCTTAAAACACACGTTATTTACGTACAGATTTGCGTTGAATCAGATGATACCTGAAGGTAGTTTCCTTGAGGTCTTCTTACGAACTTTAGGCTAAAATACAACGGTCAATAAAATTTTGGATAATATACAGTGAAACCTGGTTAAGTGAGACTTTAAGGGACCTGCAATGTTGTTTCACTTATAGAGGTATTCCACTTACCCAGTTTCTCAGATATCCAGGTATAAATAAATATCTGTCTCATTTACAGAGGGTTCCATTAATAGAGGTCAGAATACAGGTTATTTCAGTTATAGAGTTGCGATTATTAAATAAAATAACGTGTTATGTAAAAAAACAAACTAAACATTATAAATCAGTTTTAATAAAAAAAAAATATTTATAAAGGTAATCTTGCTTGACCCATGTTAGCAAACACTGTTCAAGTTCAGGATATTCTGATAAACATACACGTTTTAGTTTTCCTTATCCTTCAGAACATTGTGATTGAATTTTATGTTTATTCTGAATTATTCTACAAAGAGTAGATTTTGGCACATTAAATTCGACACAAACTTCAACGCGTGTCTTCCCACTTTCATAAACGGATATTAACTTCAGTTTTTAACGTACTGATAAAGATTGTAGCTTTCGTTTTGACATTTTTCTAATAAACATCCGTATGATAGTAAAGCGAAACTAAAACTGGAGGTCATTGAGGCTCAAAATTACTTACGTAGTTAAGTCCGAAATTTGCGGGTAGAATAAGAATAATTAAGTAAACAAACAAAACTATGTTATCTCAGTTACAGAGGTTTATGCATATAAAATTCACTCGCTGTCTCAGTTATAGAGGTAATATGATGAGAAAATCGAAAGAACGAAATCCAGTTATAGAGGTTTGCTTCGTCCCACTAACAGGTGTAATTCAGTGCCAAAGTGTTGGGACCTCAGCATGAGTTCCAGTTATGGAGGTTTCTCACTTACCCAGGTCCCACTTAACCAAGTTTCACTGTATTGTCCAAATCGAGTCTTGACTGGATAGACATGGATAGATTTATCGGTCCTTGGTGTACGATACATATCAATCTGGAACCTTGAAATAAATTACGAAGGAAATTTGTATACTTCGTTCGGTTGAATCGAACTTCAGTCGCCCCTCACTACCACCACAGCGAAAACCCGACGGATGGCTAGCCCACTGCTGACGTGAAAGCAAACTTGTTTGCCTCTCTTTTTGCGGAATCTTCACGTCTTTCTGGAGACGCGCGGCTCCCTATGTATACTTCGTACGGCCTATCCTGATGGATTTGAGACGATCATGTCGGAAATTCGCATACACCAAAATGACGTTTGTAGAGTGCTACGTAACCTTGGCGTATACTCAGAACTTGTGCGCCCGAACTGTCTCCGATCTTGACCGCCAATATTAAATAAAAATAAAAATATTTAAAATAATTATAACCTTTATTTATCTTCTTTATTATTTTTTACATTTTTAAATATTAAATAAAAACCGGCCAAGTGCGTGTCGGGCCACGCGCAGTAATAGGGTTCCGAAGTTGCATAATAAAGCGGACTAAGAAGAGGGTTTTGTTGTTGTTACATGATAATTAAACGGTTTCAGCGGCACACAACGTCTAAAAACGGGCCCTCATAGTATGATGTTTTTTTTTAATCTAGGTAAATGCTTGCGTTTGATCAGTATCTCGCCTGATGTTAAGTGATGATGTGGACGGTGAAGCACGCTTGCCTAGAACTAACACACTCACTTACTATTCACTACATTCACACAACAAGTACTCCCACACATTCATGTATATTATCCATTCATTAATTCATACATATTCCGTAAATACTTCTTCATCTCACAACTGTATTATAAAACTAACGTTAAAAATTAAAACTCGCTTCCACAAAAACCTCTACCAAATATCACGTCATTTCTATTATTTCCAAAATATATTTAATGAATAACCAACTACAAACCCTTAAAGATATTGATGATCTACAAATACCGCGTAGTATTGAATGTGATTGCATGGAATTGACTAGACTAGCAAATAAAAAATAAAACGACTTTACTGTCATTTCTCAAAACATAAGAAGCATTTCGTGAAATTTTGATAACTTCGTAGTTACTCTCTCGACTTTTAATTTTGAAACTGATGTCATTATGTTAACGGAATGCAGATTGAGTTCTGAAAAACCTATACCACATCTTAATAATTATTCCTCCTACACTACCACACACCACCGAAATCAGAACGACGGCGTTGTGGTATACATTAAAAATAATCCAAAATCTAAAGTTTCGGAAATTAAACTATCGCATGCGTCTTGCCTTCTACTTGAAATTTTTAGTAACATTATTTTATGCATCTATCGATCTACAGCTATCGCAAACTCGGAGAGTTTTATTAATTCTCTAAGTACCCATCTCGAAACTTTAAATTCCCAGTAAAATATAATTATAGCGGGTGATATCAATATAAATCTTAAACTAAAGGATACTGAGTCGTCTCACGACTAAAAACGCAGACTTAATTGCCTCAACATACCATCCCAGTATGGTATACAGCCTGGTCATACATTGCCTACTAGAAACGAAAACTGTTTGGATCATTTTATGATAAAGTTAAACAAGCACAAGATATCAACTTTCATTGCCATTTTGCATACAAGCATAACAGATCACTTTACCACCTTTCTATCCCTATCAAAAATTAAAGACTCCCAATTGCGAACAAAATTAAATCCTCAATTGCCTTTGAGAATGCATATAAGTACTTACTTGAAAATAGATTAGCTGATTAACTTTTCTGTAACGATCCGGAATCCCTGACTAACCTTATTATAAATAAACTATCCGAATCGATTAATAAAAATACTACCCTTGTCAAAATTCCAAACAGTAAGCGCATAATCAAGTCATGGATTACCCCAGGCAAAAAGATACTAAAAAGAACCATATAAAAAAATATTAAAAGTGACGTTTATAAGATATAGGAACTATTGCAATAGATTAATGAAAAAAATAAAAAGAAAGTACGAAAGAGAAGTAATAAAAAAATAAAACAAAATTTATGCAATTTCACACTTATCGATCAAAACCCTTGGACCTAAACCTAAATATATCTTATAAAGGGGTTGCCCTGGCAGAAACTGACTCTTTTAAGTTTCTTGGAATAAATTTTGATAAATTTTGCTCATGGAAAAATCATATAAATGACATTTGTGTTAAAATAAATAAATTCATATACCCTTTGATGCGTATTAGCTGCGAGGTATCTAGAAGTGCCGCAATAACGGCTTTCCATGGCTATATAACCTCCACTCTAAGATATGGTATTATCCTGTGGGGTCGTTGTGTGGAGATTGATCAAGCATTCGTTATGCAGAAAAAGTGTCTAAGAGCTATATTTGGGTTGAAACAAATAGAGTCATGTCGTCCATTCTTTAGGAAATATAAAATATTAACTCTTCCATGTATTTACCTTTTTTTAGAATCCTGTATATTTGTTTTCAAACATAAGAAACTTTTTCAGCAGGCGACCAATTACTATTCCCCTCGATCTATGTATACCAATAAGTTATTTCAACCGAGGACGAATCTCACATTAACGAGTAACAACAGCTAAATTATGTGCATAAAATTGTATAACAAAATACCAAATTTCATAAAAATGCTACCGTTTTCTAGATTTAAAAATAATTTGACGAGGTTTCTAATTGAAAAATGCTTTTATAGTGTACATGAGTTTTTGGAGTATAAATTGTAAGTTTTTTGTAAATTCCACGGTAATTTTAAATTATGATTGTTATTGTTTTGTCATTGGTTTTTATTATTGTGTGGCAAATTTCGCCCATTATATGTTTATTAAATATGTAACATGACAAAGTATAAACAGAAACATCACAAAAACCTCAAAAGGTTTGTCCGGATGTTGAAACACTTATAAGCAATCTTAATACTAATGAGATAACAATGATTATAGTTTTGAAAACATAGTTTATCAAAATACAAAAATAAAAAATGTGAGGTAGTTAGTAAATAATAACCAAGATACTAACAAAAACTACGCCGGCGCGGGTCATGCAGCCCGTCAACACAAAGATTGAATGAAATTTAAACAGGATGATGCATTTTCAAAGAGAATCAAAGAATTTCTTGTATTTATTTATATAATTATTATTTGTTATTTCTGCTTGAATTTTTGTGGGAACATCATTAGAGTAGGTATTAAATAAGCGCATGTTCGTTTACCGTAATAGTTTTTGTATCTCGGTACTACCAGTTTTGATTGTGCTGCCATTCTTGTTGCTTTGCTATGATTGACTTTAGTTTGCAGTTCTTTGTTGGTGAATTGTTCTATTAATAGCCACTTTCGTATTTTAATGTGTATTGGCAAGATTTTACAATATTTAAAGAAGCATGTTACGTCATCACCATCATAGAGTGCTTTTTTAATTTTGTTTGGTATTATTATTTTTAATAAACGTAGTTGTAGGTTATATATTTTGTCTAGGTAGGTTTTAAATGTTCTGCCATAGCTAGTTATTCCATATGAAATAATTGACTCTGCAAGTGCATTATAAAGGTTAAGTAATATTTTAAATGGGACTTTGTATTTAATTATTGCAAATTTGGCTAGCATTGCACGGAGTTTATCGCATATGGAGTCAATGTGACTACCCCAGTTAAATCTGTCATCAACGACTAAGCCCAGGTATTTGTAGTTGGTAACCTGCTCCAATGGTTCACATTTGCAACCAAGCTTAGATAGTTGCACTTCATGCAAACATTGGTGTGTGTGCGCAATTATTTTAACTGGCTTGTCTGAGTTGAGTAAGTGATTGGAACGAACATGGATAGTCTTTGTTTTACCAGCATTAAGCACCAGTCCAACATCATGAGACCACTTACATAAATTATCAAAATCATTTAGTATCAATTGTTCAGCCTTAGATAAATCTTTATCAGCTGCTACGAGACAGGTATCGTATATAGACTTAGAATTATTATCTTTATTATTTTTTAAATTATGATTGTTATTGTTTTGTCATTGGTTTCTGTTATTGTGTGGCGGGTTTCGCCCATTATTGGCATGATTATTATTGACAATTTTGATTATTATCATTATTCCATTTATTTATTATATTTACATATTTTTACATTTTTAAATATCATTCTATAAAAAATGAAATAAAAAAACATTTAAAAATACAAAAATAGTAGCCCACTGGTATCGGTTGGAACAGGGTCCAAGCTATCGGTGGTCAGGGCTCCTGAGAGAGGAACCTCCTAACAATACGAGCCGTGTCCAGGAGTATCGCTTTCTGGATCAAGCCCTTGATCCAGCTGCCCAACGAGAGCCTCCTAAGATGTTCGTCGAGGCTCTTGGCTATTATACCATTGGCCGTCACGACTATCGGCACAATGACTGCTATATTCACATCCCACATGTCGACAACCTCGCGAGCCAGATCAAGATACTTACTTTTCTTATCTCTCTCAGCCTTCACGAGGTTCTCGTCATGGGGGACCGCAATATCAACAATCATTGCGCGACGCTCTAGTCGGTCTATCACCACTATGTCAGGCTTATTAGCAACAACAGTCCTGTCAGCGATGATAGACCGATCCTATTATATTATCCTATTATTATTATCCTATTATCATTATTAATTTTAATTTTTAACTATGATTGTTATTATTTTGTATTTGGTTATTACTATTGTGTGGTGAATCTCGCCCATTATTGACACTTGTGATTATTATCTTTATTAATTTTTCATAGTATATTGACATTTATTTAATTCACTAATACAATTTTAATGGGCTTATCTGTTTTGTGACTGCATGATTATGATCATTAAACTCTATTTTATGTTTGCACGCCGAAATTAAAGGCAGAGTAAGAGAACAATTTTGTACATTTTACCAACCTTCTGTACCTTATTTACGCAAATAAATGAATTTTTGTTTTTGTTTTTAAAACTACTAATAATAAATTACTATGGAAGAATAGGAGCAGTGGTGGGCCAGTGGTATCGGCCACGAATAAAGGTCCGTTTATATCTACAGACACTGAGCGTGCCAGACACGTGCCGTGGCAGACAAAATAATATTCTTTTATACAGTATCTATTAACGTATTTATATCTATCGTTACACGGCCGCGCAGACACCAACAGACTCACTGTTTAAAAGAATATGATTTTGTCTGCCACGGCACGTGTCTGGCACGCTCAGTGTCTGTAGATGTAAACGGACCTTTACAAGTTGTAGGTCGTGGGTTCGAGCCCAGGCAGGCGCTTTACTTTGTGTAAATTATTTCATCACCACTGCTCTTAAAACGGTGAAGGAAAACATCATGAGGAAACCGGCATGTCCTAGAACTAATAATTCGAAGGCATGTGACGTCCACCAACCCGCACTGGGCCCGCGTGGTGGATAACGGCCCATTCCCTCTCACAGAGAGGAGGTCTGTGTCCCAGCAGTGGGAACATTAATAGGCTGATGATGTGATGTGTTGTGATGGAAGAATATAAAAACTATTAACTACTCTAGTAAGTGTAACAACAGCTAGCCACAACACAGAATTACTAAATATTAAATCATCTCCACTAGAATCTGTTAACTATATTAATAATTATTTGGCTAACATTGGTAAAAACCTTGCACTGAAAATCCTGCCTCGCATAAGTCATAATCAGCGGGATCGACCTCTCAATCCAATATGTCAACCTAACTCATTTGTACTGCTTGACACTGATATAAATGAAGTTAGCCTTATCCTTATCAGTCTTAAGACCGGTAGTGCACCTGGATGGGACAACGTTTCAACTAGTTTTTTGAAATTCATACGCAAAGATGTTCCAATTATAACTCATCTCGCCAACCTGTGTTTTAGTCAGGGAATCTTTCCAACAGCATTAAAACAGGCTATTATTACGCCAATATTAGTCTGGTGATGGAGATGATGTAGGCAACTATAGGCCTATATCTATCCTACCTGTAATTTCTAAAATAATCGAAAAACTAATTAACATAAGGTTACTTAAATATTTAAAAGATTTTAATATATTATCAGACTCTCAATTTGGCTTCTGGCAAGGTATATCTACTGAGAATGCAGTTGCGGCGCTTAGTAAGCTAGTTACCGAACAATTTGACCGAGGCAAGAAATGTGCAACTGCATTCCTAGATTTAAAAAAGGCCTTCGACATTGTCTCTGTCCCACTCTTAGCAAATAAGCTGGAAGATATTGGGGTTCGTGGGATTGAATCTTCTCAAAGATTATCTCAGCAATCGAAAGCAGAGGGCTAGAGTGGGTCAGTATATTAAGTCCCCCAAGGGAGCGTGTTGGGGCCCACCTTGTTCCTTATTTATGTGAACGAACTCTGTAACATTCACATTGCAAACGCAAAACATCTTTTCGTGCGCTGACGACACAGCAGTAGTCTTCACGGGTAACTCTTGGCGAGACGTTCAGCTTGGCACAGAATTGGGATTGTCTGAGATTGCTGGATGGCTGGGGCGGAATTTGCTCACACTGAATGTAACTAAAACCAACTACATATGTTTCAGTGTATGCAGTCGTACACAACCCAGTACTGACTTTAATCTTAAGGTTCACCTATGCGATGCTGGTATTCACTCACACTGCAGCTAATCAACTATTAACAGAGTATCTCATATCAAATATTTGGGTGTTATCATCGACCAGAGATTGTCTCAGCATCCCCACATCGATCAAGTTGCTAACAGTATCAGAAAACTAAGCTGGATCTTCAAGACTCTCAGACATATAATACCTAAAAGTATATGTTCTCCTTCAGGCAGGAACAAAAACCTCTTAAATTTGATATATTTAGCGCTTGCTCAATCAGTATTGTTGCATGTATGCATCCCTATATGGGGGGTGCTTCTAAAACAAAATTGTTATTATTAGAGCGAGCACAACGGGCTCGTATCAAGTGCATGTATTTCAAAAAACGGAGATATTATACTGAAAATTATATCATATCAGTAACCTTCTAGCGGTCCGAAAACTTTACATTACTCAAGTTGTTCTCACAAAACATAAATCACTAACCTATGATTCCAGGATATTGACAAGAAGAAGAAAAGACATTATATTAAAAGCACCACAAACAAGAACACAATTTGCCAGTTTGGAAACGTTCTGATCAGCTTTATAACGCTAAAAATAATAGTATATTATTCAACTAGTGAATAAAGGACGGTTTTAAAGCGAGGGCCATAGATGAATCACGAACAAGTAAAGCACGCACGGCGCTCGGTTGGCGCAATGGTTGAGCGATTGACTGCTGCGCTGCGTGTCGCGGGTTCGATTCCCGCACGGAACAATTATTTGTATGATCTACAAATAGTTGTTCCGGCTCTGGGTGTTTGTGTGTGTGAGTTTATATGTTTGTAAACGCACCCACGATACAGGAGAAATTCCTAGTGTGGGGCAACGTTTTTATAAGAAAAAAAAAGAAAAGAAAAGAAAAAAAGGATTCTATCAACTGAATCACGACCGTACGGAGTGATTCATGATGATTGAATCACGAGCATAGCGAGTGATTCAAGTGTTAGAATCCTGAGCGACGCGAGTGATTCATGGCCCTCGATATAAATCCGTTTTATTCAAGAGTTGCATACTATGTTTTATACCATGACTACGAGAAAAAGAAACATTTAAGCGAAAACCACAAGGAATAATAATAAATAACTAAATGGTGTATTACCTTAAAAATGTGAAAACTCAGGGTTTCACATTTTTTGTAAATTGAAGCTGAGCTAGGTAACAGCATCTGTGTTTCAGGGGCCAGACCGCCTTCGTTACGTTACATAATTATAATTAATTAAACACCAATGCAATTAATATTAGTATTACAGTCCAAATAAGTATTCACTAAACATTCCAGACTAAAATGAAAATCATTATTGAAATTCTAAATATTAACAAACTGAAAATTAAATCGATGAAGAAGTTTGAAAGTCGAATATTCTTTGCACAAGGAGTTTGTATCGAGTATTTTATGCGCAAGAAGGTTGTATAGCATTGAGATGGACGTCGAATATATATTGGTGTGTTCTAAATTCAAACACCAAAACAGTGAGTAAAAGTGCTTTTTATTCACTGTTTTCAGTGATGGGTTCTTTTTAGAGGGGGAATGGTATAATAGTATATTATGCAACTAGTGAATAAAGGACGGTTTTAAAGCGAGGGCCATAGATGTATCACGAACAAGTGAAGGATTATTTCATCTGAATCACGACCGTAGAGTGATTCAAGTGTTAGAATCCTGAGCGACGCGAGTGATTCATGGCCCTCGATATAAATCCGTTTTATTCAAGAGTTGCATACTATATTTTATACCATGACTACGAGAAAAAGAAAGATTTAAGCGAAAAGCACAAGGAATAATAATAAATAAATGTTTTATTACCTTCAAAATTTACAAAAATTTTGAAAACTCAGCGTTTCACATTTTTTGTAAATTGAAGCTGAGCTAGGTAACAGCGTCTGTGTTTCAGGGGCCAATGACCAACTCCGTTACGTTACATAATTATAATTAATTAAACACCAATGCAAATAATATTAGAATTACAATCCAAATAAGTATTCACTAAACATCCCAGACTAAAATCAAAATCATGAAAATCATTATTGAAATCCTAAATATTAACAAACTGAAAATTAAATCGATGAAGAAGTTTGAAAGTCGAATGTTCTTTGCACAAGGAGTTTGTATCGAGTATTTTATGCGCAAGGAGGTTGTATAGCATTGAGATGGACGTCGAATATCTATTGGTGTGTTCTAAATTCAAACACCAAAACAGTGAGTAAAAGTGCTTTTTATTCACTGTTTTCAGTGAGGGGTTCTTTTTAGAGGGGGAATGGTATAAACATATTTATGTCTACCGTAAGCATAGTTATGAATGCAAAAAAACACTTACGGAATGGATAAAAAAAAGCTTACCTACAGCGAGACTGAATCACTTCTACAGCAGATATACTAACATAAATACTGCACATACACACACACTCACACACATACACCCTTACACTCAAACTTTCACTCAAATCACCTTGTTCTTGATTATGTACTCGTATTACTATAGTTTAATAGAAATGTTTTGTTATGAAGGAGCGGAGTCTCCTGTTGCTTAAAAAGTGGCTTCAATCTCAACTTTTTTGTACAAATATGGTTATCAAATAAACAATTTTATTTTAATAAAAAAAAAACTCATATTTGCCCGGTGCCTGTTTTAGATGACTGTGGACATTAAGAGTCCCTACAAGTTTCACGAGCTAAAAACAGAAAAAAGCTACTTTTTCAGGGCAAATTTCTCACAAGATATATGATAAATCTTTTAAAACAACTTTTTGCGTCACATAGTTATCTAGGGAATAGACATTACATATTTTTGATAACTGCTCAGTTAAAATTAGAAAAATAAATTCCTAACACACGTTTTTACGTAATCCCGAAACACCAGGTTTTCAATTGCTTTTTCAGCTTACTGATGGCGAATAACAATCTGCAAAAAAAATTGTGGACTGGGTGTAGTAAGCCACCAATTTTGTTTTTTAAAGTTTATTGTATTTGTACTTAAAAAAAATATTGTCCACGCGGAAAAAAGGCAATTTTATCATGTGCGAAAGCGTCGGCTACGTGTAAGAATACGTTGAATATAAAAATAACTGATAAATAATTTGAAACTTGAGGTGTTTATCAATCGAATCCAATTTTTATATTTAATTTTTGAGTACTTATTTTATTTTAATAAATTGTCTGAATATTGCCTTATAAACCGTTGCGCACGCGCGAGACATTCAATTTTGCTCATGGGCTTGTAGACGACGGACCTGTGTCGTGTTTTTTTGTCATTATATTTTTAGTTATTGAGAAATCATAAATCATATTTAACGAACCGATCGCAAGCTGTCGTTATGGGAGGTTTCAAATCTGACTTCGTAAACATTCCCTCCGGTGTTCCCCAGGGATCTTTATTGGGTCCTCTTTTTTACTGCGCATACCTGTATGACGTTCGGTCGTGTTTCAAATCCGCGAAACATCTCATGTACGCCGATGACATGAAATTATACATGTGTGTAAAATCCAGACTTGATTGTGAACTGATACAGCGTGATCTTGATGCACTATTAAGGTATTATCAACAAAATAATATCACTGTCAATGTCTCGAAATGTCAATGCATTAGCTTTAGCCGTTCCAAATACCCAATTAAGTATCCTTATGGATTTAATTATAATGCCATCGAAAGGGTTGATGTGGTCAGGGATCTTGGTATAATGTTAGATTCTAAATTGCTTTTTGACCAACATATAGACACCATCACCAATAGAGCCTCTCGTAACCTAGGTTTTGTAATGCGTACTTGTAAGCCTTTTAGGTGTTGTCATAGTCTAAAGATTGTATACTTTGCATATGTGCGTAGTATTTTGGAGTACTGTAGCCCAATCTGGTCACCCCAATACGAGGTATATACTAAGAGAATAGAAAATCTACAGAAAAAGTTCGTAAAATTTCTAAACTTCAAAGCCCGTAAACGTCATGATTCCTATGCCCGAGACTGCAAACATTATGGTATGCTTCCCCTTGTGGATAGACGTAAGATGTTGGATATGCTTTTGCTCTTTGATATCCTGCGAGGTCGTTTGGACAGCAGTGATCTGCTATCATGTATGGACTTCTGTACCCCAAAAACACGTACCAGACATACAAAATTATTCAGTATCCCTGTCTACCGCACAAAATATGGTAGAAATGCTGTTATGACCCGACTGCCTCGCATCTACTCTGAGAGTTTTGAAAATGTCGACATATTTCATTTATCCAAGCAATCATACCGGAGACAAGTCAAGCAGATATTGTTTAGTAAATTGATTGTTTGGTGAACTGTTTGTGCCATAACTCTTAACTCTCATAACTCATAGGATTGGGGATTATGTGTGTATTTCAACTAAGCATGATATTCATGATGCTAGATTTCACGAATATTTTTGTTGTTTTTCCCTTTTTCTAATTAATATAGCCATGTTTACATATTTACATACTTTTAACTCCGATTTAAAGTGATCAATGAGTCTTCAATCACACTATAATCACTAATTGTCCTCCTATTTTGTACGATGCCGTCCCAATAGCCTACTCCAAGAAAGTTAAAAACTTAGGTGTTTTCCTAGACTGCAACCTATCTTGGCAGGTTCACATTGCGGAAGTAAGCAGGAGGGTGTTTTGCTCGTTTCGGTCTCTGAAACGTCTCCAGAAGTTCCTGCCTTTCTCGACTAAAGTTACTCTTGCTCAGTCTCTCCTTCTTCCTCTTCTTGACTATGCTGATGTCTGCTTCCTTGATGCGACTGAGGAACTCCTTGATAAGCTCGAACGTTTGCAGAATTTGTGCATCCGCTTCATTTTTGGTCTCCGAAAGTACGACCATGTGTCGGAATTTCGAGAACGGTTGAAGTGGCTGCCTATTCGGCAGCGCCGAGATACGCACACTCTTTCTTTACTCTTTTCAGTTCTTCATAATCCTGTCTCTCCTTCGTATCTTCGGGAGCGCTTTGAGTACCTTGTACCGAGAGGAAAACCTTGTCGTTTATCAACATCTCTACTCCTTCGTGTTCCTCCCCATTCATCAAGTCGCTACGGTGGATCATTTACTGTTCGTGCTGTCCGCCTTTGGAATACTCTTCCTCACTCTATACGGGATAGTCCTTCGTTAGAGGTTTTCAGGAGAAGAATAAGGTATCATTTCCTGTCAACATGATGCGAAGATATTTATCTATGAACTTAAGATTTTGGTTGTATTATAAAGTAATGTATGTATTAGTTTATACATTGTGTGTTGTACACGTATTTGTTAAGTTTATTTAGTATGTAAGAATTTTAAATATTAAGTGTTTTTTAAATTTTGTTGTGCACTTGGATGTATTATCCTCATATGCAAATTTCTTAATGCAACTGAGGTTTGCTGTAAGAGAACCCAGTTATGGGTTAAGCTCGCCTTTGTACATAAGCTTACCTATTGTATCTGTGTCTTTATGTTTTTGTGTACAATAAAGAATAAGAATAAGAATAAGAATAATAGCTGCACTTGTGTGTAGCTAATTAACATAACCTAACTAGCTTTATCCATGCCGTGAAACTCTGTAATTGGCTTAAGAGATAATTGTTATCATCTCGCTGTTACTGTGCAATGTGTGTGTTTACTAAGATGCAAGTAACGTTGATGCAACTGCACTGGGCTGTTCATTGACAGTGAGGTGAACATCTAATCATGTTAATTAGTAATAAGCTGTTGAGTTTCCAAATAAATAAATAAAAAATAAAAAATAAAAAGAAATTTTCGCTGAAAAAGTAGCTGATTTCTGTTTTTGGCTCGTGAAACTTGTAGGGACTCTTAAGAGACAATAACTTACGGTATAGTTGGACAGCTGCGGCATGTGATATTTGCTGTACTGGTCAATGATGCACTGCACCTTACTATTGTAATTATTTAGCGTCGCCTCAGACCACCACTGCTTCAGGATACCTTCTTCATCATACTGACGACCTGGAGACAGAATGGATGAATAAAACCAAAATAAGCTTAGTTCAGAAGCCAGGACCTAAAAACACAAATAAGCTTAGTATAGAAGTCAGAACACAAAAGAAGCATAGTCTAGAAGCCATGCGCCAAAAACCAAAAGAAACTCAGTCCAAACACCTTTAATAAATATATTTTTTTGCCATCAGGCAGTAAGGCTCTGATCTAGTTGAAAGGATGTTAGAAAATTTTGATAATCTATATTTTTTGGCAAAGCGCTATAAGGCGGACTCGAAGATCGGTTCTATTGATTGAAAGCAGATATTAGAATATAATAGAATATAGATATGTTGTTTACCTTTATCGTCAAATCCGTGTGTGACTTCATGTCCCATTATGGCACCAATAGATCCGTAATTGATCGCTCTAAAACAAACGACTTGCGTTATTTATTTCGTTCAAAACTTATTAAAAAAATATTTTTGTGGGTAGTTGAATACTTATATTTTATGTCGGTATTTTGACGGTACTCACTCAATTCCATTTCCATAGAACGGTGGCCGCAATATACCGGCGGGGACAGCTGAAAAAGTTGAATTCTGGTTAGTTACCAAAACAAAACAGTAGGAATAATACCACGACAGTTTTATTGATGATGTTGGTTCCATGATTTAAAGAACACACTCGCAGCGAATCAAATAGATTTTTTTCCGACTACTGCGAAGCAAAAGGGAGGGTTATGTTTTTGACCGGTATGTGTGTTTTATAATTTGGCAAATGAAGTATCGTTGGGAGCGTCTTGTTTGTCCGCTGGGTCAGTGGGTCGTCTTAGGGCGGAGTTTCAGGCGTTGGAGTATACGCCTAGGGGCACTATGAGCAGCAAAGAAAAGAAACAAAAAAAAATTTTTGGTAAAAAAAAATATTGGACTCGATTTTCATGAAATTTCTTTTTTCGGAAATTTTCCAAATTTATTGCAGTATCGGGTTAACCTTGACCGTAACAATCATTTAGGTCCTAAAAAGCATAGCCCTACGACGAACCGTTTCCGAATTATGGGCCTCGAATTTTATTTTATTTTTCATAAAACACTTTATATTTCCAAAATGGTAGCTCGGATGAAAATTTTATCAGGAAAGAAATTGCTGCTCTAGTCGATAACCAATGATGTAAGAAAACCCGCTAAAAATTGAAAAAAAATAACCTTGCCATAGGGGCGGTGGACTTAGTCAAATATTCGAAGATTTTTTTTGTCACAATTCGGCCATTTTTGCCAACTTATTAACCTTGTCCATAGAAGCCATTTAAGCTCAAAGAAAAAGGCACATGGTCCTATGACGCACCGTTGCCGAATTACGGACCTCCGAATTTTATTTTATTTTGTATAAAACGGTCTATATTTCCAAAATGGTATTCGTGTTGGGATGCTGCTAGCATGAGGAAAACACAGGGCTAAATTTTGGTTATTTTTTGCCTGGGACACACCGTTTTCGAGATATTCGGAGATATATAATAAAATTCGGACGCCTATAATTCTATACTAATATTTTAAAAATAATAATTTTAAACAATTTATTTACTAATTTTATTATTATAAAATTTAAAAAAAAATCAGAAAATACAAAAAGAATATATTTTAAATGAAATTATTTATATATTTTTTTTTTTAACAATATAAATTATAAAAAATTCAAATTAATTCAATTAAATATTTATATAAATTTAAATTAAAGCTTATTTATCACTTTAAATATAATATTAATTTATAAAAAAAAAAAAAAAAAATCTAAAAAAACTAGATATATTTAAAAACGATTTACATTTCATGACAAATTAATTATTTTAAATATTTATGCTACAATAACTTTATTAATTAATTATCTCTTTTAAATTCGAGAATGTTTGATTAATTTTTTTTTAATAAACTCTGATACAAATAAATTAAATTAAAATAACTTCAAATTAATTTTTTATTTTATTTATTTAAAAATTCTTTCACAATATTTTATTTACTGTACTACAATTTTTAATTTACTAGAAATACTCTAACCCCCCTTTATTTTTTTTTTTTTAAATTATAATTTAACTAATTAATTTTCCCCCTCAAGTTAATTAATTTATTAATATCTTTTCAATGTAAATGAAATACTTTAACTCAAGCTGAAATTTTTCTTTCTAGAAACACAGTCCCACTTTTGAGCAACCGCTTCCTTACAGTTTTATCGATGTTGTGTCTCTTCTAGCAAATTCTTAAAAAAGCTTCAAATTATAACTCATGATTGGGTATACGAGTACTTACTGACAGAGTTGAGTTGAGTCGAATAGAATGCGTTCACAGTAGTAACGGTGTCACCCCATTGGTTCTTGTCAGGCTTTTCTCTCAGACACTCCAAGGACTTCTTCACGTCTGCGAACTTCAGCTTTAGGTAGGTCTCGAAAAAACTGCCTTCTACTACTTCCACCTGAAATATATAATACGTATAAATTAACCATTTTTTAATAGATATGTTGGAAGATTGCTCGTTGGAAGTCCTCCATGATATAGGTAGTGAGACAAACGCATAAGTAAAATAGTAACTCTTTTGTAAATGTTTTTTTTTATTATTGATAGGCTTGCGCTTGACCACTATCTCAGCTGATGGTAAGCGATGATGTGGTTGACGATGGAGCACCTATTCAGAAGAAACCTATTCACTCTTGACTCCCAGGTTGTAGCTAACAGGAAATACATTTTTATTTAAATGGATTTGGGAACATAATCTTAATAGGTTACTGATAGTCAAGCGTGTTTCACTGTCGACCAAATCATCGCCTACCATCAGGTGAGATAGTGATCAAACGCGAACTAATTAAAAATATCTCATATACATATTTTTTTTAAGAGTACTACTAGTAGAGTACTTTGCCGAATGGACGGTAGAATCAATTGTTATTACTTGTAAATTTTAATTATAGACGTCCAAGAGTGCCTCTAAAAAATGGCTTAGTTAAAATAAATATATCTTACTTTGACTTTAACTTTAAGGTGTATTGATGTCTTTGACTAAGGTGTTCCGAACCTCAAATCTGCTAAATGTTTTTCCCATTAACACTAAATAAGCACTAAAATAACGTACACGTAATACCCAAGACTAGATCGGAACATCAACTTTACGTAATGGAACTTCGCGCCGGTGGTATTGCCCAAAGGGATCGGCGGTAAAGTTATCTAAATCAGATTCAGAGATGTATAATTGACGTCAAGGCCGTAAGTATGTTCTTAAAATCATTTTCCCAAATGGGAAAGGAATACTGCTTAGCTACTTATGCTTATGGCAAAAGTGTTGGGTGTTTGTGCAACCTACGTGTTTATAGTGTTTATCGAGCTGTTCGTGCGTTAGCAGCCAGTCGGGGTAGCCAACATTGTTCCTCATGGCCTTTAGTTTGTTCAGGGTGTTCTGACGAGTGGTGGAGTCCATCCAGTCCAGCCCCTGTACGTTGGCTGCGAAGGCGGAGCGCACGTCCTCCACCATCTCTGTAGCCTGGGGGATGATGTGGAGACTTAGATGAATAACGTCTTTAAGTTGCAGTTACACACACATTTAGGTATTAGTAGATTATAGTTTCATTTGGTCTTGGTCCAGCGACGTTGGCGCCAATACTGGAACCTACGATACAACTGCTATTTCTGTTATATAAATAAAGGGAATTAGTTTGACCGACAGCATATTCAATGTAACACAAAATATTGTTGATACTACTGTAACTATAATTCATGTTCCGCCCATTTTAATAACTATGTTGCAACGTGTAAGTAGATAATGTAAATTTAAACTATAAATTTCTGCGTAGAAAGAAACCTCATAAAAAGTTTGTTTTTTTGCTACGCCGTAGCAAAGTTATAGCTACGCCGTAGCAAGGTAATAGCTACACTTGCTACGATGACCTTTAGTGCGTAGCAAATAATCGATCTGCTACGTAGGCTCTATTATTTCTGAACCAAAATTGTGTCCTTTTTAGAGCTTAATAAAATGGTTTCGACTCAATATAGTGAATAAAAAAGATGGCGAAAAATTAAATTGTTCTAAGTTCTAAGTCAAACATTTTATTGAATTTTTCCTTCCTTTCCTTTCTTTATTTTCTGAAATAAAGCTGATGGAAGATGCCGCTCTGTCGCATGACGTTATTTAGGACGTTGACTCCTAACGACAGGATTGATACTTTTTTCCAAAACCGGGCATACTGCACTGGATGAAAGGTGGCCTTTTCCCTGTAGTGAGAGAGAACTTGCTGATAATAAATAATAATTCTTACCTTCTGCCTTGTCGTATTATCAAAGTGCCTCTTCACATAGAGATAACCTAAGGCCACTCCGAAGTTAGCATTAACATCGTTCGTACATCTCTTCCAGCGCGGCGTGCGCTGCTGCTGCCCGACCACAGCGCGAGAGAACTCGAATTTGAGGGAACGGAACGCGGACAGCGTCATCGGGGCTACCTCGGTGAATACTGACCACCATAGGAAACGTTCTGTAGATAGAAGATTATTTTATTAGTATTATTTTCTTTAAAACGGGTTTTTTTTAGATTGAATGTATTTATGCTTTTAAATCTTCAAATAAATTTTTCAATTACATAACTATTATTTTTATAACTGGAAGTTATAAATTTCACATTTTGACATTAAAAAGTGCCGTTCAATGGCTTCTTTGAAATAAATGATTTGATTTTGACTTCAAAACACTTCCTCGAAAACTCCAACGCATTTTGGCACGCAATAAAAAGTATTTCGCACTCGTGTGGAAAATTACGGCGGCTACCACAGTTTATATATCAGCCTGGTCGGCTCGGCGGCGGCGCCTCGGCGGGCAGTCAACTGCAGCAAAAATCGAGCTCAGCGGACGAAAAAGATTATGCGAGCGTTTTCTCACAATTATTTGTTACTAAATATTATCATGATTATGTTTTTTTAATAAGAGTTTAAAAAACATCGTTAGATTCACATAACAACCGCCATATGGCCTTCAGTTCGGATGTCTATGCCGCCTCGGCTGTAATGACAAAGTTTTTCCACTCATAAATACACTGCCGAGCAATGAAAAAGTTCCACCCACAAAATGCCGACAAACACCTTAATATCTCCTAAGACATAGAACAAAGCTTCATAAATTAAAAAGTATAATGAAATCTATTTTACTATGCAAACTTGAACTCTTTTAAATACTGGTCTTTTTGAAGCCATGGATAAAAAGAGTAGAAAAACAAAATTTTGGGGTTTGAAAATTTCGGAATACATTTGTTTCGTTTTTTGTTTTGCTTTTGATTTCATCCTTGTTTTCGCCGTTGTGAAAAAAATCTTAAATTGTAAAATCTTACGGCTCTCTTACCCATAAATCATGCCTCTATCACCCGAGGATTGTACGAGAATCATCACTATGGTGTAAATACGGCCAGAATAATGGGCGTGACACATACTACTGTCCGACGAGTGATCCAAAGGTTTAGGGAGACTGGATTAAACCTGAGAAGACCAGGTACTGGCAAGCCAAGGTGCACACCAGTCCGAGAAGAACGTTTCATTGCGGCAGCCATGTTAAGAAATCGACATCAGACGGGAGTTGCGGTTCAACAACAACTTCTGCAAGTTCGAAGGGAGCCAATAAGCGAGTGGACAGTCAGGAGACCTCTTGCCGGAAGAGGATTGAAGCCTTACATATTTTTTATTTTTTTATTATCTATAGGCTTGCGCTTGACCACTATCTCACCTGATGGTAAGCGATGATGTGGTCGACGATAGAGCACGCTTGCCTAGAAGAAACCTATTCACTCTTGACTTTTAAGTCAAGAGTGAATAGACCCCTAGATTGTAGCTATCGGGAAACACAGATTCCGGCAGGGAATTCCACTCTTTAGCTGTACGCATAATAAAAGTGTCCCCAAAACGTTTTGTGCGTATGGGTGGGATGTCCACCATGTACCGATGACGCATCGCCGTACGTCTGGTAGTCCGATGATGGAACGGGCTGGGCGGAATTAAATCATGTAATTCCATCGCACACTCCCCGAAATGTAACCGATAAAATACCGAGAAACTGGCAACTCGGCGACGATGTTCAAGGCTCTGGAGCTTTGACTTGACCAGTGCCTCATTACCGATGAGTTTCTTGGCCCGCTTTTCGATCGACTCTAGTGCATCAAGCTGGTATTTGGCAGATCCATCCCAGAGATGAGAACAGTACTCCATGCACGATCGAACTTGCGCTTGATACAAGTTGAGCAGCTGTTCCGGCGTGAAGTACCTTCTCACCTTCGCAAGGATCCCCAACTTTTTGGCAGCCAGCTGAGCCTTTGCCTCAATGTATGGACCAAAATTGAGAGTCGATGTCAACGTAACGCCAAGAAGCTCAAGATGGTCCGTTATTGGCACGGTTACATCACGGAAAGTAGGAGCCGGGTGGAATTGGCTCCTTTTAGCGGAAAAAAGACACGCCTGGGTTTTAGCAGCATTAAACCTGACCAGATTGGCATCGCCCCATTCGGAAACTGCCTGCAAGGACAAGTTCAAGCGCTCCACCATGGCCTCCCGGAGAGACCGGACCTGAGGCCTGGTAGCACGCGCGTTGGACAAGTATCTCTCAGCAACAGTGCTGTCGTCTGCATACCCAAAGGTGCCGGGTTTCAGCAGATCGTTAATGTGCAACAAGAACAATGTTGCTGAGAGTACGGACCCCTGAGGGACCCCGGCATTAATATCCAATTGGTCCGACGAGCAGCCATCGATAACCACTCGAATGGACCGATCTCTCAGGAAGTCTGCAATCCAATCACACAGACCACCGGGCAAACCGAATGAAGGAAGCTTACCAATAAGGCTTTCGTGCCAGACCCTATCGAAAGCCTTCGAGATGACGAGGGAGACGGCAAGCGCTTCCCCATGCCACTCGATGGCCTCACTCCATATGTGAATGGCATACGCTAGAAGATCCCCAGTAGACCGATTTCGGCGAAAGCCGTATTGGCGGTCGCTAAGGATATCGTTAGTTTCTAGGTATGCCAGGAGCTTAGTGTTAAGTACACGCTCCATACTCTTACAGAGTATGGATGTTACAGAGATGGGTCTGTAGTTGGCCGGGTCAGCTCTACTGCCCTTCTTGGGCACGGGCTGTACGTACGGGCTTGCTTCCAAGCATTCGGCACTGTTCCAGTCTCATATGAAAGGCGGAATAGGCGTGTCAAGATCGGAGACAGTTCAGGCGCACAGGTTCTAAGAACTATAGCTGGTATGCCGTCAGGGCCGCTAGCCTTGTTCACGTCGAGGTTGCGCAGCACCCTACGGACGTCCTTTTGATGGATGCGAATGTCCGACATACTCGTCTCGCACCCATCAGGAGAAGGAGGGGGCCGCGAATCACCAGGATTCAGACGCGAAGATTCCGCAAAAAGAGAGGCAAACAAATTTGCCTTCTCCTCAGCGGTGTGAGCCAGTGACCCATCGGGTTTCAGCAGTGGTGGTAGTGAGGGACGGCAGAAGTTCGACTCGACTGACTTAGCCAGGGACCAGAACGCTTTACTACCTGCTGGGTAAGAAGCAAGTTTGGCCCCCATTCGGCCAATGTGGTCGAATCGAGCCCCACGCAACACCTTCTTGCAGGACTTGGCAGCCCTGTTGTAGGCTTTCTTCTTCTGACCCAAGTCACTCGCTTTACGCGATCGAGCGTCGACCCATGCCAGGTACGCCTCATGTTTAAGCGCGTCGGCGCGACGACATTCGGCGCCAAACCATGGCCGGTCAACGCTGGAAATCGTTATGTCAGAGAACGGAATGTAGTACTCCATTCCCTGACGCAACACATCAGTAACGGCGTCCGCGCACGACGAAGGATCAGCCGAACAAAAGCAAGTATGCTGCCAAGGATAGCAAGCGAAGAAAGAACGCATGCCATCCCAATCTGCTGACCTGTACCGCCAAACCCGCCGGGTGCCTCTTGGGCTGGGATCGGGCGGGGAATAGACGGACACAGACTTCACCAGACAGTGGTCGGAACTACCCAGGGGTGAACTTATCGACACAGAGTATCTGTCTGGATCTGTTGTCAGCAGAAGGTCCAAGCAATTCGCTGTGTGCGAATCAACATCCGGTACCCTCGTTGCCCCCTGGACCAGCTGGGTGAGGTTTAGCGTTAGCGAAAGCTTACGCATCTCCCGTCCAGCATGGTCAGTGCACTGGTATGGGAAGAGCCACTCCTGATGGTGGGCGTTAAAGTCCCCCAGTAACACTAATTGGGCGGAAGGGTACCGTTGCTGTGCCGCATCAGCCGCCTCACTGAGGTACTCTGGATCCTGATCTCCGCTGTGCGAGCGGTAGACACAGGCGTAGATAATTTTATCCAGACCTGTGTCCACTAGAGCCCACAGCGTTGAAAATTTTGAGTCCTCAAGGTTACGGAGACGCCGATAGCAAGTGTCATCACGGGCGTACATACACACACCCGCGCGCGGTTTATAATTGTGCTCCAGGGTAAACCCTGGGTAAGATAGGTACGACGCGTCCGACGGACTCGCTATCTGCGTCTCCGTAAGAAATAACAGCGCTGGTTTCTCAGTCTCCAGGTGGTAGTGGACTGCAGAGAGATTTGAGTGCAGACCTCGAATGTTGGTGAGGTGCACTTTGAGGGGGAGGGAGTGCAGCCGCTGTTCAAATTTATTATTTCTTTTCCTTGGCATTACGAATAATAGAGTGAATGGAGGAGAGGAGTTGGAAGTGAGACGAGGTTCCACGCTGCTAACCTTCAGACCCGCACTGAAAGGACAGCATCATTGGGGCACTAGTCCGGAGACTGCGGGGACGCCCGAGCCCCCCCGGAATGTCCATCGGGCCCTCCCCATCTGGTCGCCAACCAGCACGATGGCGCATCCCGGGATTTTTCGACAGTTGGCGGGGCAGCCTTTCATGTGTGGCTGGCACACTACTTGGGCCCCCAACTACCTGCGGTCGGCCAGCGGCGCACCGTGCCTCGGATCCCGCTACCCTCCGCGACCAGTCTCCCGATACGTCCATACCAGCGCGTGTCAGGCTGGTCAGTCTGCAGTGGAACAGCTATCTCGACCCAACTCCTCTTGTGGCTACACCGAGCATCGTACCGGAACACGGCTAAGCCGCTTGGCGGTACGTCTTTGCCCGGTGAGTGGTCGCAAGCCTTCGGCCGAAGCCTACCACCAGTTAGTGTCACCTGATTTGCACCACCCGGGGACCACGTGTAGGGTAACGGAATGGGGTACACTCCTACGGACGTGGGTGACTCAGCCCCCAATGGCAATTACAAAAAATTACAGGCCAGCAAATGGCCATAAACTGGAACGGCATCATAAAGTTGCCCGATTGCGATTCGTCCTCACCTCATTCTGTATACTCGTGGGCGTATACAGAATGAGGTGAGGACGAATGGGGCAGAGTGATGTTCTCTGATGAGTTAAGATTTATGCTGTACCATCATGATGGGAGGAAAAGAGTATACCGACGACCAGGAGAACGGTTTTGCACAAGCATATTTTGAAGAAAAAGTGTCACACGGCGGAGGTACCGTTCACGTGTGGGCTGGTATCTCTGCAGAGGGTCGAATAGCGTTAGTTCCAATCGAGAACGGGAAGCTAACTGCTGTGAGATACATCAATGAGATTCTCAATGAACATGCTAGTCCGTTTTTGGCCAATATGGGCGACAACGCAGTGTTAATGGACGATAATGCACGGGCCCACACTGCTCAAGTTGTAAATGAGTATCTTCAGGACGTAGGAATCCACAAAATGGAGTGGCCAGCAAGGAGCCCCGATTTGAATCCTATTGAGCATGCTTGGAACGAGCTTGACAGACGTGTGAGTTAACGAGTTCCACCTCCAATTACTCTTCGTGACTTGAATTACGCGCTCATCGAAGAATGGGAGAACATTCTTCAGCATATGCTGAGGAATCTGGAATTCAGCATGCCCAATCGCGTAGAAGCTGTATTGAGAGCACATGGAGGAAACACCAAGTACTGAGTTATCAAAACCTACGTTTACACCTAATAAAATCCCTACTTAGAGATTTGGTTTTATTTGCCAAATGGCCCCAATGTTTTAAACATTTTATTTAAAATTTGAACACAATATTTACGTTTTTAGTTAGTAATATTTTGATGCGCTGTTTAATGTACTTCAATATTGCAGACGGCGTCATTAAGCTAGCCTTTCCCGTTTAGGAGTAATTTGGTGTTATGTCACTGGAACTTTTTCATTGCTCGCTATACTTACTAGCTGACCCGGCAAACTTTGTTTTGCCATAAAATACCAAACATTCATCTATCCTACCTAACCTACCCTACCCTATCTACCCTACCTACTCTACCCTACCTACCCTACCTACTCTACCCTACCTGCCCTACACTATCTACCAGGCGGAACTCCTGGCCATTTGCAAAGCGACCGAAGTGATCCTCAAGCGGCAGGAGGCGAGCTATGGTTTGTACAGCGACTCAATGTCCACATTGCAGACGCTTGCAAACCATGGCTCTCTCCATCCTCTGGCGGTTCGCGCGCGCGCCAACCTGGCTCACGCCCTGGGCCAGAGCAAAGCTGTGTCTTTGTTCTGGATCAAGACCCACGCGGGCCTGCCGGGGAATGAGCGAGCGAACGAGTTGGCTAAGGAGGCAGCATGGTCCTGACGGAGGAAGCCGGACTACGACCAGTGTCCGGTTTCATTCATCAAGCGACTTATCCGTTTGGAATCGCTTAATGAATGGATTCGAAGATATGTGTCCGGCGAGACCGCTTATGTGACGAAAATGTTTGTTCCGGATGCAAAAGCTGTCTTCCGTATTGTACAACAGGTGCACCGGTGCACTGGTGCGTCCTCACGCACGCACGGGCACGGTGGGTTCTCTGAATTCTTGAATCGCTTCAAGTGTAAGGAGAGCCCATCGTGCGTCTGCGATCCAGGCGTGGCAGAGACTGTCCAGCACATACTTGTAGAGTGCCCGTTATTTATCAGGAAACGCTACCAACTTGAATGTGAGCTGGACAGGAAAATAACGAGGGAGAGCCTGCATGGGATCATGGACAAGAAATTTAGGGAATAGTTCATAGAGTACTGCATTAGAGTAGCCACTGCGGTTATATGTCGAAATTAAAACTGAGGCGCACCGTGCTTCATTAATATTTCTGTATGATATTTAAATACAAGCACGAAATGCAGCAAGGACACGTATAGCCGGCAGTATTTCGTGTTAGTACCTAAGTTTGTTGAATGTTGTATTTTTCTGTGATATTGTGTGATAGACTGCACTATTGTGTTTTTCTATCCTTAGTTTTAGTATGACCTATATTATGTGATAAGCCGCTCTTGTATATTCTGTGATAACAGCACTGTTAAGATTCTAACATCAAGAAATGTCACTTTTGTTATTAAATTAGCATCAAACCAATAGATGGCGGTGTACATTTTTGGCTCTCCGCTACATCGCGGTGTTAAGATTTTCAGGGATTTCATGACCCCCCTTGTACATATTATAAATAAATGTGTTTTCTCGTTCTGATCACGGCGTTTTCTTGTTGCTAAACGTAAACTGCCGTGAAGGCTCCTCAGACTTTTTGGGAATTTGTACATGGTCCCTCGAGCTGGATGGACGATAAGTTGGTTGATTGAAGTTGAACCACGCAGCGACAAATCCAGTACTGGAACGGTATCGGAAGGAACGGATAGTTTGGAACCGATTTCAGTAAAGTATGAAGAAGTGAAACTGTGAGTACTCTTTGCAATATTATCTTTGAGAAAATTCAAGCAAATTAGAACCTTCAATACAAGAAGAAATAGACTTAGAAAATTTTGAAGTTGTTTGGACTTAGAATAGTTTCGCAAAAAGTGAACAGACGGGGAATCCACGCCGGTTTTCCCCTAGAAGTGCCAAACACTTAGAAAATTTTGAGGAAAAAGTTCATCGACTTGCAATTTTTTTGAGATTGGTGATTCAAGTTAATTGAAATTTAACTATATATTCTTTTAAAATGGATAAGTATTTTGCATTTCAAGAAGATGTGAAATCAAAAATACAAAAAGCTAGAGTCAATTTTAAGAAATCTCCAAAGGAAAGATTAACACAATCCTATTTGGAAACTCGGCTTGAAACACTGGAAAATTATTGGACTTCATATCGCGAAACACATAGAGTCATCGTTTCGGAATTTAATCACAAGGAATTGGTTAAGTCTACTTATTATACAACTGATGCATATGACGCAATGAAGAACTGTACACGGAATATAAAACGGAAATAAAGGATTGTTTGCTTTGGTTTAAGATCGATTCTAATACTGGTGCATTGTCTAGTTCTAAGGTTAATGAGTCAAACGTCGGTCAATCCTTTAGTGTTAGATTACCCAAGATTTCCATTCCTACTTTTAGCGGAAAATACACCGAATGGACAAGTTTTCGTGATTTATTCATATCGTTAATACATAGCAACAAAGCATTGGACGACGTTCAACGGCTTCACTATCTCAAAGGCTATTTAACAGGTGAGGCCGAGCAACTTTTACGGCATATTCCTATCACGGCCAATAATTACAAAGTATTTTGGGATCAGTTAAAACATCGCTATAATAATAAATTACACCTTGCTATTTGTATTTTAAAACGTTTCATGAATCAAAAGAACATACAGTCAGCATCATCCAGTGCCATTAAAGAATTACTTGATACCACAAATGAATGTTTAAACGCTTCAAAAATTTAGATATTGTTATTTCTTCTTGGGATATTATTGTAATTTACATTGTGAGTTTGAAACTTGATACTGAATCTAGAAAGTTAAGGGAAGTTCAAATCTGTAAGTTCAATGACGAACTACCTAAAATAAGTGATTTGCAAGAATTCTTAGAGCAGCGATTCAGATCTCTTGAGTTTTTGGATAATAAGGTTAACAGGTCGAATAATAGTACTCGCGCAACTAAGGTTATGCATGTCACTTCAAATTCAAAATGTGAGTTTTGTGATGAAGACCATAAGTTGATGAATTGCAAAAAGTTTGCAAGGGAAGACGTTGAAACACGTCGTAAGTTTATCCAAACCAATAAGTTGTGTTTTAACTGTTTCGGCTCAAATCATTCGGTATTTTCATGTCGTCAGTCAACCAATTGTCGTATTTGTAGGAAGAGGCATCACTCTCTCCTTCACCAGAAATCAATCCCTAAAGGTGACAACTCACGTGATCAAGAGGATGATGGTACGGATCAATCTCCACCATCAACACCACAGACCGAGAATCCAATCAACGTTGTGAGTTGTCACGTCAACATTGGCTCCGTATTTAAATTTTGTAAAAAATAGTAAACTTTAGTATTTCAGTCTAATTATGCAATATACCAGTTAATTTATATGTAGTGATTTATGTGTATTGTTGGCAACAAAAGTTATAAAGGTTTAAGTGAATAAAAGCGTGATAAAAGAACAGCATCTAACAGTGTTTACAAACAAAATTGTGCATCAAAATAAGTGTACAACATTTAAACCGAATGATAAATAAACACAACCACTTCTATAATGTATAATAACAGTGACGTAATTTTGTGTAATAAAAGTAAATAACAATTAGTGAATCTTCAAACACACCGTTAACATAATTCAAAAGTAGTGACGCGCGATGCTTATCTTTCACGACCAATCAAAACAAAGAATAACGCACTTTGTTTCATTTAACGAAACGCATAATACATCCACCAATTTCGCAGTGGTTTTCAATTGACAGAATAGCAGATTGCGTATGACGTCGTGTCAACAATAGAACTTGTGCATATTGTCTCGAGTTCAAACCCCACTGACCACAACCTCTTTTTGGAACTTTTTTTATTTTTTATCACTTTTTTACATTAAACAGTTTACTCTTATAGTTTGCTGCTTTTGTGACTTATTTTCTACTCTATATACTTTTCTACAAATTCAAGAAATATTCTAACAAATATTCTCAGAAAACATGGAAACCTGCAGTAACGTAACTTTCAGGAAAAGGCGCATGCGACGCTCTCTTTCTCGTCTGTCTAATGAATCCCTTGACAGTTTAGCATCAAACTTAAGCGTCAAAAGTTTGATGGACCTATCTACACACCTTAAGAGTGATGAAACATTACACTTAAAAAATACGATTGAGAATCTTAAGGAGCAGATATTGAGTATAAATCTTGAAATTGAAACACTTGGCGTAGAGAATGTTTCATTGAAACAACAGTTAGCTGATCAAAAGATCAAAACTGAATATTATAAGAAAATGTACATTACGAGCCAAAAGCCCAAAAGTACTACCTCTTCGTGCAACACAGGAATGTACAAAAAATATTTTCCAAATAAAACCAGACTATCGGCTAGAAAACTAGACTTGGACATCGACTTCCATACCCCCGAACCAGCCTGCAGCAGTACTGTTACTGACAGTCTTAGAGAAGAAAATGAAACTGAAGAGTCCAACACTAAAGTTGCAATATCAACCGATTGCATTGCAATTACGCAAGATAAAACGGAGGATAAATCACAAAAGCTGAACTTGCACAATAAAGGTAAATCACACAAACAAAGTTGCCAATCTCGAAATGGAAACATACTTATTCTGTCAGATGACCAAGGGAAAGGTATTGTTCAAGGACTACTGAAGAAGAGAATTGGAGGTTCACTTATATTAATAAAAAATGGTATTAAATCAAAACCTCGTAAAGATATTGTAGATCTATCAGTTGAACATAGTGTTGAACTGTCCTGCGTTGAGCTGGATAAGCATGTTATAGTGTGCGTTTACAGACCCCCCAATTATGGAAACTACTCTATATTTGAGTCAGTGATGGAGGATGTTTTGGCAAAACTTGCAAATGGTAATAAACTAGTCATAATCTGTGGTGACTTTAATATAAATATTTTAGAAAATAATTCAGATAGCAGTAGATTATTAAATCTCTTCAAATCATTTAATTTGGCACATGTGTTTATGGAACCAACACGAACAACTGTGACTACTGCTACATGTATTGATAATGTTTTTTGTTGCTGCGACTACTTAGACAAAGCCATTATGAATTGTCTGCCTTCGGATCATAGTGGGCTAATGGTAACATTTGAGTCCAACATACCAATAAAACAAGTGCAGATTCAATCCAGACCAATAACATCCGGTAAATTAAATAAATTTTACAGCACTTTAATCAGTAAGTTAAGTTATCAGGACCTCACAGTGAATGATGGTAATATTTTGTATGATGAAGTTTTCTCAGTGGTTCAAAAAGAGTTCAATAACACTTTTAAGAAGAAAACTAAAACTATATGCACTAAGTTTTTATTCAGTGACTGGGCGACTACAGGACTTAGAAAAAGTAGGGAAAGACTTTACGAGCTATATGGCCTTAAGCCTTGTATTAACACTGAAACGTTTAATAAGTATGTTGCTACTTACTCAAGAATTTTTAAAAATACGTGCAAGGCAGCTAAGGCCTTGTACATTAGCAATAAGGTTAAATTTGCAGAAAATAAAATCAAGACTGTTTGGAAAATTATAAACAATGAAACGAATAGGAATAAAAAAAAAAATACTGATTACACGCTTGAGACCACACACGGACTTATTAGAGATAACAAAAAAGTTGCGCAAGAATTTGTAAATTTCTTTACCAACATCCCAATTAAAACTACTGAAACCTTAAATTCTTCGCCCTCGCTTGCTTTCGGATTATTAAACGCGAACGTTTCAGCCTGCCCGAATGTATTTAACTTTTCACATATAAACCCCACAACAGTAATAAAAGCTTTTAAGCAAATCAAGATCAAGCCGACTGAAGATCTGTGGGGAATGTCCATCAAAGCTTGTACCTCCATTATTCAGACTATAGCGCCGTACTTGGCTTTGATTTTCAATTTGTGTGTAGATCAAGGAGTCTTTCCGGATCTAATGAAATATAGTAAGGTTATACCACTTTTTAAATCCGGGGACAGTAAAGACACAAATAATTATAGACCAGTATCCGTGTTGCCAGTATTCAGCAAGGTTTTTGAGAAGATAATGCTAAATCAAATGCTCATTCATTTTAATACGAATAACATCTTGCATGATAAACAGTATGGCTTCACCAGAGGACGTTGTACAACTGACGCTGGTGTCACCCTATTAAAACACATCTTTAATGCGTGGGAAGAGTCGCAGGATGCTATAGGTATCTTCTGCGACCTGTCGAAGGCGTTTGATTGCGTTAATCATGAAACGTTACTTCTGAAACTTGAGCATTACGGGCTAGGTCAGTCAGCGTTAAGTTTGGTTAAATCTTATTTGAATGATAGACAGCAATTAGTTCAAATAAACGGTGTGAATTCGTCCGGGTTAAACGTGAAAATGGGGGTACCCCAGGGCTCAATTTTAGGTCCTTTCTTATTCTTAGTTTACATAAACGATTTACCCCGTTTATTGGAAAACAAACTAAACATGGTGTTATTTGCTGACGACACATCTTCAATTTTTAAAATAAATAGACGTACTTGTCAGGTTGACGACGTAAATAACGCGCTACGGCAGGTTCAGGATTGGTTCACAGCCAATAATTTAGTTTTAAATGGTAAAAAAACCAAGTGCGTAAAATTTTCATTGCCGAATGTCAAAAGTACTGATTGTGACATTATGTTAAACAAGGAGAAGCTAGAATTCGTCGATAAAACGGTTTTCTTGGGGATCACGCTGGACTCAAGGTTGCAATGGGGTCCTCATTTGGTATCCCTTGCGGGGCGGCTGAGTTCGGCGGCTTATGCTGTTGGAAAGATTCGTCGGTTGACGGATGTGGATACCGCGAGACTGGTATATTTTAGTTATTTTCATACTATAATGTCTTACGGTATCTTACTATGGGGAAGGGCTGCAGACATTGAGTCAATTTTTATTCTGCAAAAACGAGCCATCAGAGCAATATATAATCTTCGCCGGCGCGATTCTCTAAGGGAACTGTTTAAGGACATTAACATCATGACGGTTCCTTGTCAATATATTTATGAAAACATCATGTACGTGAGAAAGAATTTACATCTTTTTAGTAAAAACGGCGACAGACATAATTACGTTACTAGAAATAGGGACCAATTAGTTCAACCAAGTTTCAGACTGGCAAAAGTAGCTTCATCTTTCATGGGGTACTGTACAAAATGTTACAATAAAATTCCTCCCCACATTCTTGAGCTGAACGAGACGAAATTTAAAACTTGTATAAAACGCACACTATGCAGGCTGGCATATTATAAGTTGGGGGATTACATCACTGATAAAAATGCTTGGCTAAATGCTATTCCTGCTCAACATCCACTAGGGCGCAAAAACAAGTGATATGCAGAACATTATTGTTTTGAAGTATTGTTGGAACTGCTGTAGACTGAATGAATATATTGATATTGTATAAACTCAATTTCCTTAGTATTGTATAACTACACGGCACGTGTGTGAGTACTATGTACCCAACTGTAAATCTAACATTTACTGTACCTGTGTGTCGTTCGTTGACTTGTGTGTGCCCTGGCAGTTGAGTGTGTCATGCTCTCTCAAATGTCTCTCTGATGGTGGCGCGTGTGTTGGATCATCCGGTTCCCTTCATGATGGTTGAGCTGGGTGGTGCCATTCATGCGTCATGTTCGTGAACGGACGCCGTCAGTTGGGATTGGTCATAACTTAACTGCTTCGGATGTTAATGCTTTTCTAGCATCTATTATATAACTGCACAGTACATGTGTGAGTACTTTAATTACTTTATGCCTGTACGTAGTTTGTGTGTAGTGCTATTCTGGGTGCATTGTCCTCACATATATCAATTTATTAATGTATGTACTTATGTAACTAAATATTGTAAAAAAACATTTTCTTTAAAAGAGTAAGTATGGAGTTTCTTGTGCATTCTTCTCCATAACAAGCTACTTTCCGAATGCACGGTAGAATCAACTGTTATAACTTGTAAATTTTAATGTACCTGACGTTCAAAAGTGCCGCTTGGTGGCCTACTTGAAATAAAATATCTTTGTCTTTGTCTTTGTCTTTGAAGGAAAAAGAAAATAGATTTATCTTAAAGAACTACGCCATAACGGGTATAAGGAAACCAGGTGCGACTACAGAAGAAGTCTTGTTGTGTTTATTTATTTATTTATATAAATAAATAAACACAAAAAAAAAAAAAAAAAAAAAAAAAAAAAAAAAAAAAAAAAAAAAAATGACAGTGTGATCATAATGACCGGTAGAAATGACTCAAACCCTATTAAATTTATGGCTGAAATGGCTACAGCAGTTAGGCTATTGAAAAACTGTAATATATTTATTGTAAATGTTAAGTATAATGCATTCCTGAATGAGCGTAAACTTAACTATGAATTAAAATTGCTTTCTCAAAACTATCACAATTGTAACTTCATCGAAGCAAATAGCTACAATAGCGTTATCCAACAACTTGTACACAAAATTAACGATGTAGAATACTACAACAAGTACCTATTTTATAATAATAACGTAGGAACAACCAGCAAACCTAATGGTTCACAACATATTATACATGAAACCTCATCACTTCAAATAATTAGCACGTTGGAACCTGTAAAAGGTCCACTTAAAGGTACTATTCCTTACTATTTTTCTAAGATTGTCAAACCACAAATGTCACCCATAAATACTTCTACTGGCAACGTTGTGGTAAGTAAAAAACCATTTTTTCGTAACTAATAATAAACTTAGCAATAGTAGTAGTAAAAAATATAGTAGGAATATTTTTTCAGTAATGCATCAAAATATTGCAGGGGCCTTAAATAAACTACAAGATATTGATTTAACTATTAATGAGATGCGTGACTCTAATATAAACATTGACGTTTTATGCCTGAGCGAACATTTTGTTATAAGAGGTGAAGAAAAATACCTTAATCTTAACAACTTTTACGTCGGTGCGATTTATTCACGACCTGATCAGCGGCGAGGGGGAACATGTATACTATGCAAAAACCATCTTCAAAGTACTGAATTAAAAGAAGTAACAGAATTTTGCATTGAAAAACATTACGAGATTTGTAGTCTTGAAATTAAATCTATGCATGTGATAATAGGTATTATGTATATACAGGACACCCTCATCTAATTTAAATATATTTTTTGAAAACTTACACAAAACCTTACTTAAATTACAAAATAAAAAAAGCAAAATAATAATAGCTGGGGATTTTAATATAAACCTTCTAAACAATGATAATAATTGTACAAAATTGAAAGAATTAATCTCAAATTATGGTATGAGATGTCATATTCATGAAGCCACCAGGTTGAACACATGTATTGATAACATCATTAGTAATATTCCAAACGTAATAGGCAAAACTCACAATGTTTGTTTATCTGATCACAACACTGCTCAGGTTGTGAATTTCGAATGTAATCAAAAATCCATATCAGGCCATTACTTCATGACTGTGAATGACCTGAGTAAAGATAATGTTAGCAAATTCATTGAACACGTAAGTAAATTATCTTTTTCGGATATTTACAAAATTTCAGACACGAATAATGCTTTCGATTCGTTTCATGATACTTTAACATTATTTTATAAACTATGTTTCCCTCTGATTAAAGTAAAAAAACAGTTCAAAGATAATAAATTAAAATGGATAACAAAAGGAGTTAAAATTAGTAGTAACACTAAACGAACATTAAGATATAAATATTATGTAAACAGAACGCATGAAAACAAAACTAGATTTATGGTGTACTCGAAAATGTTAAGGAAATGTATTCATAATATGCAATCCTTATGTAATCTTAAGCACATTGAATACTCAAAAAATAAAGGTAAAGCTTCTTGGGATATAAAAAGCTATACAGGTAACGAACGGTCTCGAGAGTATATTAATTGTATAATAGATAATGGTGTTACTGCTACATCAGGTTCAGATATAGCAAATATATTTAACAACTTTTTCATTGATATTGTTGAAAACAGCGCTACTTTACAGAACAACACATATAACCAAGATATTAAAAACAATGACAATAGCATTTTTTTAAATCCTACAAACCCTGCTGAAGTTTTTAGTATCTTAAAATCATTAAAAAACACAAAATCCACTGGTTATGATAACTTATCTACAGACCTTTTAAAAAATATATCCCCATTCATTGCAGAACCTCTTTCATATATTATTAATTTATCTTTAGAACAAGGCTGCTGCCCGGATAAACTCAAAATATCTATTATAAAACCATTGCATAAAAAAGGCTCTAAAACTGATAAAAACAATTACCGACCGATTGCTCTAATTCCAATTCTATCCAAGGTATTTGAAAGAGTCATGTACAAAAGAGTCCTCTCTTTCTTAGACAAATATAATATGCTTGCAAAAGAGCAATACGGTTTTAGGAAAAATAAATCCACCTCACTAGCAGCATTTAGTTTAGTCAAATCTATAATAAATACCATTAACTCTAACCGTCTTATTAATAAACGTGGACTAAGGTAAGAATAACTTTATTCCAAGCATTAGGTTGGTACTAAAAAAAATCCGTATTAATAAACACGGAATAAGGAGGGATTATACTAATCTGACACTAGTCTCGGACTAAAAGTTAAACCATGGTGCCAGCTAGTTTAAGGTCGGAATAAGAGTAGTGTAACTATGGCAACCACAATTTTTTTTTAATTTTTTTGCATCGCCCTATTCGGGCAGGCTAAGGTCTTAGACCATACCGCCTCGTGTTCAGTGCATAATATCCTTCTTGAATTCTTTAGTAGGTATGCATTAGAATGCGGATGCAACAGATTCTAATGTTTTTTGGAGTATTTGGCAGAAAATTGTATCAAGACGCACGGTTGGCGCAGTGGTTGAGCAATTGACTGCTGCGCTGCGTGTCGCGGGTTCGATTCCCGCACGGAACAAATATTTGTATGACCTACAGATAGTTGTTCCGGCTCTGGGTGTTTGTGTATGTGAGTTTATATGTTTGTAAACGCACCCACGATACAGGAAGAAATTCCTAGTGTGGGGCAACGTTTTTTTTTTATTTAAAAAAAAAAAAAAAAGTCAGCCTTCCCAGTAAGCTTTGCGGGAGGTAGTCAATACTACAATAAAATTCTCCGCTCCACTATCCCGAGATCGCTTCTGTCAATGCTTTCACAGATTGACCAGTTGCGTAGACAGTTGAGACATAAAACTACACCAATTTAATATCACAATATCCACTAGGAATCAATTTGCAAATAATATTAACAGCCGCTGAACTACATTCGAAAAAATCCCGCCAAAAACTCTCGCAACCACAATTATTACATAGACTCTGAATTTTTATTTCGTAGATGTGGAACATTAAAAAAAATGAGGTCATTGGCAGCTGTTTAGCTTTAGTCAAAGAAATTACAAATTAATTAATTAATTAATCATCATTTTATGTAATTTTTAAGTTTAAAGGTAATACGATAATTTGAAAAGGAGGGATCCTTCACCCTTACTGTCAAATCTCTATGGCATATGTCATTTTTTGTTTTTTTTTTCCACATAATGTCTTCAACTTGCTAATTTTTCATTCACTAGTTCATTCTTTTTACTTTTAAAGTCAACTGGGTTGCCAGAGCTTACGCGTAAATCCAAGACTAAGATATGAATAGTTAGTCCGAGGTTATTCCATGTTTATTAATAACATAGCTAGATCTATGTTAATCCTTACTTACTCCGGGAGTAGCTAGTCCAAGAGTAACTTCAGAGTAAGCTGGGAATACGCCATTTTTATTAATAAGACTGTAAAAGTGTAACCTCTGCTTTGTTTTTAGATCTAAGTAAAGCCTTCGACTTTGTAAATCATTCCATTCTAATCGACAAATTATCTAGAATTGGTATTAGGGGACCAGCACTGGAATGGTTTAAATCGTATTTATCCAATAGAACTCAGGCTACCCAAATTACAAAATTTGATGACAAAGTTAACAGTCTCATCAACTTCAACTCTCAGCCTCGGCAAAATTACTTTGGAGTTCCGCAGGGAAGCATCTTGGGCCCTCCATTATTCCTTGTATATATTAATGATCTTCCTCAAAAAATAGAACAAGAGTGTGTTTTATTTGCAGATGACACAACAGTTATCCTAGATGGTAAAAATCATGAAACACATGAGACTAATATAAATACCAGTTTGAATAAAATAGTTACATGGTTAGATATAAATGCTTTAAAAGTGAACGTTGATAAAACTAAAATATTAAATTTTAAAACACAAAAGAGTAAAAATATTCATCTTAAAATAAAACATAGGGATCAAATAGTAGAACAGATAAAAACAACAAAATTTCTGGGTATAACACTGGATGAACATTTCACCTGGAGGGAGCATATCAATGAAATATGCATGAAGATTAATAGGTTTGTTTTTGCTCTAAAAAAAGTTAAAGATGAGACATCCAAACCAACTGCGCTAATGGTTTATCATGCCTATGTTTGCTCCGTCATCCGTTACGGCATCATTGTCTGGGGAAACTCCTCTGAACTTTGTAGAGTTCTGTTGGCACAAAAAAAATGCATCCGCACCATTTTTAATATGGACTGGACTGATTCCTGTAGACCAGTATATAAAGCACACAATCTCCTCACCGTTCCTTGTATGTATATATATGAAATCTCTAAATTTGTAAAAACTAATTATTCACTTTTTAATACTAAAAATAACAATAATAAACGAAAAGTTACACAGTATGTATTAGAATTGCCTGTACCCAGAATCGAATTATTTAGGCGTAGTTGTGTTTACATGGCGCCTCTTATTTATAATTCTATACCCTCCTTTATAACCGATCTCCCTTACAGAAAATTCTGTATAGTTTTAAAAAAGTGGCTCATTTCTCACAGCTTTTATTCTATAAACGAATTTCTAAAAAAAACTCCATGTCAATCTTATCATTACAGGAATTTATTGTAGATTATTTTGTTATTAGTTGTTGTAATTTCTACCTACTGCCTTTTATGATATTATTTGATTTATATTTTATGTGTTGTTAACCATATAATTTCATAGTCTACTTAAGTAAGTAAACTAAGTGTTTTGAAGAGTTTACTAAACTTAACAGGTTAAATACCTAATAAAAATAATGTGTTAAGAGATCTGCTTATTGTAAGCACCTTAACTCATATCTTAATATTTGCATGCCAACTTATGGCGAAATGTGTCATTGTGCTAATAACTTATTTATACCATCTTTGTACCGCATTTAATGCAAATAAATGGCTTTGACTTTGACTTTGACTTTGTTTCTCCAGTGTGAACAGCCAAGTGCTATTGGCCACTGCCTTAGTACAGGTAGAAGCGAGAACAGGCACTTTCGTTTTAAGATCTCTCTTAGACCAAGGATCTCAAGCATCGTTTATTACCGAATCCTCGGTACAAATGCTTGGTCTAAAGAAGATTACAGACAAGAGCTTTATTTCAGGACTTGGCTGTGACCAGAGTGCAACATTGCATTCTAAATGTTTTGTAAACATAAGGATTCAGTCACGCCACGATCCCAACTTTATAGTTGTCGTAAAGGCTCATGTTTTAAAGAACATCACATCACTTCTTCCTGAGAGGAAGATTGTTTTGACAGCGTTGTCACCTCAAATGTTGGATCTAAAGCTAGCTGATCCTTCATTTAATACTCCGAATAAAATTGATATTTTACTAGTCGCAGAATTATATTGCCTGATTATAATGGATGGTGTTATCAAGGGTTCACCTAGGTTGCCTGTGGCTCAGAATACCAGACTCGGATGGATTCTCTCTGGCTGTATAAATTCACAAATCAAGCAAGGTTCTCTGCAAAGAAATAAAATCGTGAACATGCACACTCATTTGACTGATGATCTGTTAAAGAAGTTCTGGGAGTTAGAGGAACCTTCTTCTGACAAAAGGTTTCTATCAGAGGAAGAGCAGGCCTGTGAGGACTTCTTTGCAGAAACTGTTAAAAGAGATTCAGCAGGTCGCTATGTAGTAAAATTGCCTTTCAAGTCAAATGATCCCGAGTGTAAAGGAGAAGGGCAAGACTCCATAGTGTTCTGGGCCCAGGTGTTAACTCAATCAAACTAGCCTTATTTGTAAGAAGATATAATAACAAGGCTTCGCTGAAAATTTGGTGAAATTTGGCTATCCAGGAATCAAGTTGTATGAAATATACTAAAAGTGAGGTTACAATATAACATTGTAGATATTTTATGTTATTTGCGAAATATTTTTGAATGGCTTCGGTTGGTAATGGTTTTAAGTATGGAGTGCAAGTAGAACGTAGCGTGTTGAAGATCTGACACGTTTGGTACGCCGGACAGTCGAAGACAAATCTTCACAGCCAATATCCTGCACTTAGAACCAGCAGGTACCTACCTTTTAAATGAAAAAGGGAGAAGAGGAAGTAAAAGGAGCTCGTGGCTAAATAATAACAGCCGCACGGGTCGATCTTCAAGATTAAGCAACACTTGACGAGGTCGGTTCGTAGATGGGTGACCATTTCAGCATAGCGAGATGACTCCGAGCCTCGGAAAGCACGTTAAGCCGTTGATCCCGGCTGTCATTTGAAGGTCTTCGACAGTCGTATGGGTAGACAGAAGCTTGAGGCATTTTTTTTTTTTTCTAGAAACTGCCCCACTCTAGGAATTTCTTCCTGTATCGTGGGTGCGTTTACAAACATATAACTCACACACACAAACACCCAGAGCCAGAACAACTATCTGTAGGTCATACAAATATTTGTTCCGTGCGGGAATCGGACCCGCGACACGCAGCGCAGCAGTCTCTCAACCACTACACAACCACAATCGCTCAACCACTGCGCCTACCGTGCGCCCAAATCTGACAGCAGTCTTGCCAAGAGGTATCGAGTTACTGGGTTGTGGAGATCAGATAGGCAGTCGCTCCATGTAAAACACTGGTACACAGCTGAATCAGGTAACACTGGAAGCCGACCCCAACATAGTTGGGAAAAGGCTAGGCAGATTGAGAAGAGGAAGTAAAATAAAACACCAATATAATTATGTATAGAATATTTATAATTCATCTTCAATAATTATTCGAATATCTTCTAAGAATTGTGCAGCAGGTACGATATTTTCTTGGTATCTTGCCCAACTGAGATACCATATTATGCACATTACATGGGCACAGCAGCCTACAGTCCTTCTACCTACAATACAATTACAATAATAACCTAATATTGAATATCGTCCTCTTGGACAACTGTCAACTAAAATGTAAACAAAATATGTTTTGCGACTTATATGGCGGGATTGTATACGACCGCAGCGGACATAAACACTGGAATGACCAACTTGGTGTGATGCTTCAATCGGACATCTCCCAAGAACCACGTCTTGGGCCAAGTTCCAACATGCTTGGCATACATAGTTCTCACTGGTAACCTGAAATAAGGTTACTATTTAAATCATGTTCAATCAAATCGCTAGTAGGTACATCATAAGTCTGGTTTTGTTCGCTTGATAGGCTAAAAGTTCGATTTGAATAGGTACTTACAGGCTGAGATGCACGCCACTGGCGAATAATTGATAAAATCGCCTCATCATCCAAGACTCTTCTGCCAATAGTATTATTGCGACCAGTTGCAATGGCCAGTACAATTTACACAGCGATCCATGTCGTCAATAACCGATCGATAGTCGTAATTAGTTGTCCAAAATAGAGAGCCAGGTAATTCAAAATGGCAAGATCCATCGAATAGTCCTTTAAAGTATGCAAAGCCGAGGTCGTGGTGTTTTACAATAAAATATGGAAAATACACGCGCACTCAGAACGAAAGAAAACGAACGAGGTGCCGATTTATTTTTTTCTGCCTGTCATCTGTCTGTCAGCATTCAGTGACCAGTATTGCGAACTGATGAAAAATTAAAGGAACTCGATTCACTATGATTCGTTTCCACCAAACGATTGATAATGACTTGTCACTACATTTTCAAACATTAGTTTGAGATTTTACCGATTTTTTAATCGATTATTTAGTTACAAAACTTAATTTAACTTTTCTCGCTTCCTAGATAGAAACATGGTACTGTATTTTGTGATTTCCCTTAGAAAAATATAACGGATTTTTTAATACACATTTCAACTAGTTAACTGCTGGGCCCAGAAATGCCCGTCTCCTTTGGCAACTCTTTCGATATTCCTCGGAAACGATTTTATTTGCTCGAGAAACGGTTTCTTAAGAATCCTGAATTTGCAATAAAAAATTCTGAAGTTATTGAGGAGTATTTGACGTTGGGTCATATGGAGGTGGTTCCAGAATTAGAGAAAGAGAATCATCTGCCACACCACGCAGTCATCAAAAATGATAGAACCACAACAAAGGTGAGGGTTGTATTCGACGCGTCATGTATTCTAAACAATGGTTCATCGTTAAATAGAGACATGATGAATGGTCCAAGGCTACAAACTGAACTGAGGCACATTATCATGCGTTGGCGCTGTTATCCTATATGTCTTGTTGCAGACATAGTAAAAATGTATAGACAAGTAAAGGTATCTGAAGAAGATGTTGATTTTCAACGCCTGTTGTGGCGTAAGGATGTGAACTTGGAACTTCAACATCTAAGGTTACTGCGCGTAACATTTGGTACATCCTCAGCACCTTACTTAGCTGTACGAGCTTTGCAACAGCTTGCGTATGATGAAGGTGATAAATACCCTTTAGCAGCAGATAGGGTTTTACAGGAGTTCTACGTCGACGATCTCATGACAGGTTGCGAAAACGTTGAAGAAGGTATTAAAATCTTTCATCAATTGAAAGACCTTCTTAATTGTGGCGGATTTGAGCTTCAGAAGTGGTCTTGTAATAACAATGGGTTATTGCAAGAAATTGATACAGACAGTAAGGATAGAAAGAAAAACTTAGAATTGAAATTAGATTCTGTTATGAAAATTCTAGGATTAACCTGGAACAGATCTAATGATGAGTTTCAATATACTGTCCAACTTCCGTCGCTTGAAACACCTGTAACCAAACGTAAGGTCATTTCGGATGTGGCCAAATTATTTGATCCACTTGGTTGGATTGCGCCCGTCATAACAACAGCCAAGATTTTTATTCAAAGAATATGGCTGGCTGGTATAGGGTGGGATGACGAGATACCAATTGACATACTCAAAGATTGGCTTTCATATCGTAAGGAACTCGTTCATCTCACTAGTTTTCAACTGCCGAGATGGACGGGGGCAAGCAGAAATAATGTTCACTTGGAACTACAAGGGTTTTGTGATGCTTCTAATGCAGCGTATGCAGCCGTTGTCTACGTTAGAACAGTAGATTGCAACGGTAAGGTTCATGTAAATCTGGTCGCTTTCAAATCAAGAATTGCCCCTGTAAAACAGGTATCAATACCTCGCTTGGAACTTTGTGGAGCTGTTTTATTAGCTAAATTACTCCATGAAGTTTCAGAAGCATTAGCTATCTCAAAAGAAAATATCCACGCTTGGACTGACTCTAGTGTTGTTCTTGATTGGCTAGTCATCCTAGCAAGTGGAAAACGTTTGTCGCAAACAGGGTCTCGGAAATATTGACCATAATGGACAATAGTCAGTGGGCGCATGTCAAGTCCGATGAGAACCCAGCAGATTGCGTATCGCGTGGCATAAATCCGAGGGATATTTCTGAAATTACAAGTTGGAAAAAGGGCCCTATGTGGCTACAAGAAAATACAGTCCACTACAGTAAAGGAAAGTTTAAACAAATTGACTTAGAAGAAAAGAAAAATAAGGTATTATGTCATGTCACAATTGAAGACATTGATAATATAATGTCAAGGTTTTCAAGTTTAAGTAGGATGATAAGAGTAATTTCATATTGTAGAAGGTTTCTTAAAACCTTAAATAGGGCGAGCACTAGCTCTACAACCACACGTTGGCTAACGTCTAAGGAAATGAAGGAGTCGTTACTTACCTGTATCCGGTTGGATCAAAGGGAAAGATTCCTGAACGAAATAAATAGTTTACGGGGATTAGGTAACGTAAATAAAGAGAGTAAACTTACCTCGCTTAATCCATTCCTCGATGGCGAAGGCATCCTTAGAGTTGGTGGGCGATTGCAGAAGGCTAACGTAGTGGATGAGATGAAGCATCCCATACTGATACCTCCTAATTCACATCTTGCAAATTTGATTGTTGCAGATGCCCATGAGCGTACTATTCATGGGGGTCCTCAGTCCATGCTGAGTTATATAAGAACTCGGTATTGGATCATGAACGCAAAGAGTCTTATAAGGCAGCATTTTCGTAAATGTGTCGTTTGTATTCGTTATGCGGCTCAAACGAACCAACAATTGATGGGCCAATTGCCAACAGCTCGTGTCACTGCTTGCCGCCCTTTTCATAAAAGCGGTGTTGATTACGCAGGACCTATCGCAGTCAGAACCACAAAGGCGCGTGGCCATCACTCCACTAAAGGTTATATTTGTTTATTCATCTGCATGGCCACTCGTGGAATTCATCTGGAGGTCGTGAGTGATTTAACCTCAGAAGCATTTTTGGCTGCTTTTAAGCGTTTTGTTGCACGCAGAGGTCATTGTGCAGAATTGTGGAGTTATTCGCTCCAACAAAATTAGTGCCATTATGGCACTAATTTTGTTGGAGCGAATAAAGAGCTCAAAAATTAGTACCACGGGAAAGTTCGGTAGTAGCCAATGATATAGCTGACTGGCTTGCAACAAATGGCACCAACTGGCACTTCATTCCACCCCATTCACCAAACTTTGGTGGACTCTGGGAAGTGGCTTGCAACAAATGGCACCAACTGGCACTTCATTCCACCCCATTCACCAAACTTTGGTGGACTCTGGGAAGCTGGAGTGAAGTCCACAAAACATCAACTAAAAAGGGTTATCGGCAATAGCACACTCACTTTCGAGGAGATGACGACTCTTTTGTGCCAAATAGAGGCATGTCTTAACTCACGACCGATAACACAAATAAGTTCCAATACAGAAGATCCGTACCCACTTACCCCGGGACATTTTCTTGTGGGTGAGCCATTAGTACTGGTACCGGATGCTAATTACGAAAATTCGACCTTGAGTACTCTCAAAAGATGGCATTTCACACAACGCCTTGTGCAGGACTTATGGCGTAGATGGTCAAACGAATACCTTACACAACTCCAGCATCGTTATAAATGGACACAAATAACTCCGGAACCTAAGGTGGGAGATATAGTGCTGGTTAAAGAGGACGATCTACCACCGGCAAGATGGTTATACGGCATTATAACTGACAAGCATATTGGAGAGGATAAACTTACGCGCGTTGTTTCATTAAAATGTAAGGGTTCTATTATAAAGAGACCAGTGTCTAAGCTCATTATTTTACCCGTCACCATCTAGACTTAAGTTTTGAATTTTGTTTTGATTTATGTATTCAAAAGCTACCTATCACATAAAATGTTATGAATTGTTAGTTTAAGTTTTGATATTTTATTTTTTGTTGGTAATAGCTAAACTGTTGTCATGGTGGGCGGATAAATTATTTTTTAAGTCTTTATAATGTGTTAATTTATGGACACTCTGTCCATGGTGGGCGGAATGTTAAGATTCTAACATCAAGAAATGTCACTTTTGTTATTAAATTAGCATCAAACCAATAGATGGCGGTGTACATTTTTGGCTCTCCGCTACATCGCGGTGTTAATATTTTCAGGGATTTTATGACCCCCCTTGTACATATTATAAATAAATGTTTTTTCTCGTTCTGATCACGGCGTTTTCTTGTTGCTAAATGTAAACTGCCGTGAAGGCTCCTCAGACTTTTTGGGAATTTGTACAAGCACTTTTGCTCAAAGTGTGATAAATGGAACCTTTTTTGTACTTTATATTTCTGTCATAGCTGTACTCTTTGCACAATTGTTTTTCTTTTGTAATTCAACAAACTTCTTTTATATGTTAACCGTGATAGCTAGACAGTTGAATTTTTCACAGATAATGTATTTCTATTGCCGCTATAACAACAAATACTAAAAATATAATAAAATTAATATTTAAGGGGGCCTCCCATACAACAAACGTGTTTTTTTTGCCGTTTTATGCTCGATATTAATAACGGCAACAGGTAAACGCTTGAAATATTCACAGAATATTTAGTTGTAAATCCACTTCAAAAAATAATAATGATTAAATTAAAATAAAATAAATTAAGGGGGGCTCCCATACAACAAACGTGATTTTTTTGCCGTTTTTTGCGATAATGGTGCGGAACCCTTCGTGCGCGAGTCCGACTCGCACTTGGCCAGTTTTTTATATATATATAACATATATTTGGATTGTCATGTTTATCAGTTTCTAGGAAAGCAAGGATATAAATATGTCTATCAATATATGTTTTTATGTGAAAATATAAAAACACTACAAAGTGAAAAATTACTTCAATTTCGGCAGTCGGTGTTCCTGTTTTCGTTTCTTCGTTTTTTGACACCGACTTCCGAAATAGAAGTGACTACAGAATAATAAATCACTAACCCAATAACATGAAACTTAAACAAAACCGGTGGAATGAGAGTATTCCGGGGTGAACTGTTCACGCTTGCGTACCCCTTCAGAGTGTACCAGTGTGATGTGTTATTATGAAATGGTGTAAACAATAAACAGACATGCGATTGCAGCTATCCCGAGTGACTTGCCGTCATTTATTGAATAGTTCTGATGTACATCGCCGAAGTTCTTCATCAGATCTTGATGAAATTTTAAATGAGACGATAGGACAAGCACCAGCTTTCAAATAAAAAAAGTATCAACAAATTCGGTTTACCTAATAAAATGTTCTGAGGTAACACAAATTAAAAAATAAAAAACAGTCGAAATGAAATCCTCCTTTTTGGGAAGGCGGTTAAAAATGGTAATCATGTAAGGTTGTGTAGCTACAAGAATACTGAACAAGCAGGTGTTCTCAATACGTGTTCTTTGAAATTCCTGTTGAATCTAGTCCAACTGAGATTGCAGTTTCAGGTTCTAGACAACTAAAAATTGTAATAGGTAGGTATCTATTGAATTGGATAACTAGTACCCATTAGTACATGTGACCTTATTCATTTCTCCGTTTCTTTCCTTAGAATGTGGAAAAGCCCAGTTAGATATTAACATAACATCTCGCCTGATATATTTGAAGTACAACCATTTCACCAGTTAGGTTTACGCCCCATCCCATGTAATGAGCCGATTGCCACTAACCGGGCCAGGACCGGAGTCCACACTTGGGGCTGCTACTGAACATTTTCCAGATGAAGAACCCGGTCACAAAGGCATCAAGCATGCTTAGGCATTAAGTTCGCCTATGTATTTGTATGTTGCATGAAGTTTTAAAAAGTAATAAATAAATAACACTTTACCCGACCCGGGCATCGAACCCATGACTTGCTCGTTTGCAACCACTACACCAACGTGGAAAAGCCCAGTTTGGTTTTTCCATTATCTATTCATCACCTTAAAAGCTACTTGATTGTTTAGACTCACCAATAATAACAGGCTTAGTGTCAGATAGTAGGACGGAGAGCTTCTGAAGATAGTGCCGGTCAACCACGAGGACCTGGTCCTGGTGCAGCTGTAGCGTCACGCTCGTGTTGGAGAACACCAGATTCAGGTAGCGGCCCCAGTCGTGCTGAGGAAATGTATCGGATAAAGTATGGAGACAGGAGAAGAAGTGAATATTTGGTGTCAATGAAATGCTGAAGATATCTCACTGTTGGACGCCTATATGCCTCTTTAATCAGACGCAATTCTACATGATCCTCTACATTGTTTAGCAATCTAAAGTAAATCGGCACTCTGACTAAGCTGACGGTATTCTTCCTCTGTGGCTTCCACTAATTCGTCTTAAAGCAGTTTCTCAGATTTTGAAAAAGCAATTATGACGTAATGTTGAAGTCGTATGCTGTGTTCATTCAAGGAACGGAACTGCTTCGTTTTTAGAGGTTTTATAGTATGTATGACCCTCATTTTTGAAACATTATTTATGCATGGCGACCACCACAAATACACGTGGAATTTACCCGATGGAGTCACTAAGAACCAGATTGACCATCTTGCCATTAGCGCCAAATGGCGTTCCTCATTTCTCGATATCCGAAACCGCAGGGGCGCCGATATTGATAGCTACCACCATCTGGTAGTTGCTGAAGTCCGGCTTAAGGTAGATCAGAAGAAGGTTCAACTCGAATTACGTAATCGTTTTTCGGGACTCGATACCGGTTCGGACTCATTGGACGAGGAGTGGAAACGCATCAAAGTGGCCTATACAGAGACCAGTTCCGTCGTTGTAGTACACACACTGACTCATTCTTGCGAAGGCTGGATGTCACAGTACACTTGGAGCCTGATCGAAGACAGAAGAAACCTTTATCTGAGACTACTTGAGACCCGTATTGACGCCATGCGAGCCAACCTTAACATGCAATACTGTCAGAAACGCAAATAAATCTATCGCAGCATCCGCAAAGATAGGAGGCAGTGGGCTGATGGTTATTGCTGATCCTGCTCAACAAGCTGCAAACACCGTTACCGAACGGAATTGTATAAATCTACCAAAATCTTGACAGGAAACAGCAAGTATAAGAAGAAGCCGCTCAATTCTAAACACGGTCAGGTCATAGTGACGTCAAAAAGAAACATCCGGAAGACCCAAGAGATGAGGTCCGGTGTGAAGAACACTTCACCATTCCTGATAGGCACAGAGGCAGTGGATCGCATCCACAAGTTTACTTATCTCAGGAGTGTCATGCCAGAAACTGTAGATAGTGAAGAGGACATCTCCTCACGGATCACCAAGGCACGAGCTACCTTCGCACAGCTGAGTCCTATTTGGCAATCGAGGAAACTGACCCGAAGGATTAAACTCAAAATCTTCGGATCAAATGACAAGTCCGTGCTACTTTACGGGTGCGAAACATGGAAGGTCGCAAAAGACATCTCACGCCAGGTCCAAGTCGTCGCCAATTGCTGTCTTCGTCGCATACTCGACATCTACTGGCCCGAGACAATCACCAACGTAGAGTTGTTGGAGAAATGCCACGAGAGCCCGATCGACCGCCAGATCAAGCGTCTCAAGTGGAGTTGGATTGGCCCCACGCTGCAAGAGATTCCGATCATATTCAAGCGCTGGATTGGATCATAAGTAAGCGCTGGATTGGAATCCCCAAGGCAAAGGAAAGCGTGGCCCCGTTAAACCTGGCGTCGCACTGTTTGGCAGAAGCGACGATCATCGGTATGACTTGAAGCGAGGTTAAGCGTCAAGACTGATCGACATAAAGGACTACTGTGGACGCCCTTTGTCACATCCAGGAGACATTTAGTCAGTCATTTTTTTTTAGACTAACAATTAAAAATTAAAGGTCGCGTACCTGTTTCCACTGTGCGGGTCCTTCGTTAGAGCCCTGTAACAGTTTCTGCACTGACCAGAAATAGATTGTGTGATTTCTGCCACGCACCTCCACTGGTGTCATTATCTGCGAAATATTTTATGTTTGACATTAAAAAAATTTTTTACTAAGTGATCAGAGTTTTTAAGCATTTCAGCACGTTTCACTTCAACAAAAAAAGGGGAGTATTATAAGTTTGACGTGTGTGTGCTCCTAAACATATGAACCGATTTTGTTTTAGCTTTTTTTTAAAGCATTTTATTGAGAGTGTTTTTAGCTATGTTTGATGAAAATCGGTTCAGCCGTTCAAAAGTTATGGTTGTTTTACTGTTTGAATCGGGGTGTTTTCGCAAGATATCGTGTCATAACTACGTGTTCAATTGTTTGTCAACCGAAGCGTGTCTACTACTAGATAAATTATTATTATGTAGCATGAAATAAAAACTGTGACGGGGTTTTTTAAAATTTTACTTGTTTTAAGCTGTAAGGGTTACCGAGACTGAGGGATGTTGTCATCAATTAGGTTAGATTCAAACCGCGGTCTTGATAGCAGCGTAGATGCTGCCACTGAAAAGTTTCTTATTGGAAATCTCACAACCAATTAGCCCAACCTGGCAATACTGTCTGTATACCTCGGGTTCCTAATAGTTTGCAACGATTAATTTAATAATCTACTAACTGGTTATTAAATTAATCGTTGAGACTGTCAGTTTCCAAACCAATATTACCGGCCAACTTTAAACAAGCCTCTTTTATTTCGTGACAAAACTAAGTAATTATTTAATATTTATATTTAATAAAATCGTTGTCTTAATCATTATTGTTTTTTTTATACATTATAGGCTTCCGGTTGACCACTATCTCACCTGATGGTAAGCGATGATGTGGTCGACGATGAATCACGCTTGCCTAGAAAAACCTACTAACTATTCTCTCTTGACTTAAAGACCCCTAGATTGTAGCTGTCGCGAAACACAGACTCCGGCAGGGAATTCCACTCCTTAGCTGTACGCACAATAAAAGTGTTCCCAAAACTTTTTGTGCGTATGGGTGGGATGTCCACCATGTACCGATGGCGCATCGCCGTACGTCTGGTAGTCCGATGATGAAACGGGCTAGGTGGAATTAGATCATGCAATTCCAACGTACACTCGCCGAAGTGTAACCGATAAAAAATCGACAAGCTGGCAACTCGGCGACAATGTTCAATTCTCTGGAGCTTTGTCTCGACCAGTGCTTCATCGCCGATGAGCCTCTTGACCCACTTTTCGATCGGACTCCAGTGCATCAAGCTGGTATTTTTCGCCTGGTTTTTTTCATTTATGCTGTTATTTGTATTTAAATAGTTAATTTAAATTATCTATTTTCATTTAATAATATTATATATAATATTTTGAATTCAAAATACATAATTGAATATTGTAAACTTTAAGAAAAAAGAGAAGTGGAAGGTTAGTTTGGAACTCGCTGTCATGTTGACGTAGGTTCACTGATGCAGTCCATCATGGTCACAAAAAGTATTCAAACGCTTACCTACCCTAATGTTACGTGTTAAAGAGCAAATAAGTAACTGTATTCTATAATATTTGCCTACCTTGAACAAGTCGTCCTAGTTCGATAAGCTCATACGTATCGAATAAAACTTATCTACTGCTTATTGCAGAAGGTTAAAAAATGTCTAACTTTTAGTGGGTCAGCTCACGGCAGGGTGGGTCAGGTAACAGTTATTACCGACTCTACAGTCCCTGGCCAAAATTGTATAACCCACCCATAATTGTCTAACCCACCGGCATATCTTGTTAAGCAATTTTAATCATTATGCATTTGTCTTTAAAGTTGAAAATAGACTGACCTACCCAATATTGCCTGACCAACGGACATATCTTGTTAAGCCATTTTAATCATTATCTTGTTGACGTTAAAGTTGAAAGGCTTTTAAGTGACAGGGCTACAATTACTATCTAATCTTTAATTTCGATTGCTCACAACAAGTTATCGTGGCTTCGCGGTTCGATGCTGGATTGGCGATGAACAACATGCGGGTTCGGAAACACACTCCACTTATTATCAGTTTCTTTTCTAATTTGTTTTCATTTATGATTTCTACAATATTTCTTGCTATAGAACGACCAATATTATTTTGCCTAAAAATTATCTTGTAAACAGGTGGGTAAACAAAAAAAACTTTTTTCCACAGATGAGTAGATTCGAAGTTAAATATGTTTACTTCGTGGGGTAGATGGATATTAAATTGATCTAAGTGACAAAAGTCAGTCTACCTACGCCTAATAGCAGCGACTGCGCACAAACATCGTAAATCGTAAAACGTCTAACTAAATTTGGTGAAGAAAGACTAATAAATTTGGTGTAATCAAACCGTCATGTCGCGTGTATACAAAATGTAAAATAATATTTATATATGAGCAGAATGTTGGAATCGGAGAGATTGGTCGTAGACTTAATATAGCGGTAAGTGCTTTAATACCTATTTTATTAAACTCTTTAAAATTTACTAAGTAAAGACTAACAACTAACATTTTTCAAAGACGTTTAATAAGTATTTCTTACAACCTAGTGATCGTGTATTTGGCTATTTTCCCATTACACCCACTCCTTACAAGTTTACACATACACATTCTACACATTTCCATATATGATATATATTTTTTTGTTTTAGACAAATACGGCTAAGACGTTGGAGACACTGAAAATATTCAGCGAAATCGTCCAGGCGAAAAACTCATGATGTATAGTCCCGAATCCGAACGCCACCAGGCCATTGCTTCAAGCAATGTTCAAAATCCATTTATGCCTACTCGTTTTACTGCAATTGAACACAATATTTCAGTGAAAATAGTGAGAAAGCATTTACATGCTGCTTGGATTAGAAATTATAAACCGGCACAAAAATCACCGCCAAGAAAGGGTCCGTTTTGCCCATATTTCAATTTTTTTTTCAATTTCAATTGGGAAGAAAATGTCGTAATCTTTGTGAGCACATGAGAGGAAAAGATTTGTGTTGGAACATGGTGTGCGGTATGCGTAGCCGCTTACAGCAAGTTATAGAAGGAGACAGTGCGCTAAAGTTGTTCTATCTCACGATGACGGGTGACTCGTAGCAAAATTAATCTTATTTCGGCGGCATAAAAGTCACGTAACCCGTCATCGTGAGATAGAACAACCAATCTACTTATAAGTATATTTAAAAATCCTATGTAAGTAAATGCTTAATTGAATGAATGCTAAACCGTCAAAATGTTGCAGATTCTGTGGTGATGTTATTGTTATAAATTGAAATGCATTTTCTATTTAAATAACATGTTGATTCACTACATTTATAGCTATATATCTGTAAAATATTTAACAAATTAGTTAATTTTTCTTGATAAAAACTTCCAAGCATTAGCATACCTTTTTTAAAATGTTTATAAATGAGGTTAGGTTTGAATATGATAAATGATAATAAAATGTATATAAATTTTGAACTATGAGCATTTATTTACTTTATATTACTTAATTTTGATAAAGTAAACTACACTTAAGTATGTTTTAGTGAAAAAATAAACATTTTCGTAACTTGCAATGATTTTGTTTCATTTCCATACAAACTGCCCATTTAAAAATATAATTCCCGACTTATATTACTCACACTCACTTTCGAGGAGATGACGACTCTTTTGTGCCAAATAGAGGCATGTCTTAACTCACGACCGATAACACAAATAAGTTCCAATACAGAAGATCCGTACCCACTTACCCCGGGACATTTTCTTGTGGGTGAGCCATTAGTACTGGTACCGGATGCTAATTACGAAAATTCGACCTTGAGTACTCTCAAAAGATGGCATTTCACACAACGCCTTGTGCAGGACTTATGGCGTAGATGGTCAAACGAATACCTTACACAACTCCAGCATCGTTATAAATGGACACAAATAACTCCGGAACCTAAGGTGGGAGATATAGTGCTGGTTAAAGAGGACGATCTACCACCGGCAAGATGGTTATACGGCATTATAACTGACAAGCATATTGGAGAGGATAAACTTACGCGCGTTGTTTCATTAAAATGTAAGGGTTCTATTATAAAGAGACCAGTGTCTAAGCTCATTATTTTACCCGTCACCATCTAGACTTAAGTTTTGAATTTTGTTTTGATTTATGTATTCAAAAGCTACCTATCACATAAAATGTTATGAATTGTTAGTTTAAGTTTTGATATTTTATTTTTTGTTGGTAATAGCTAAACTGTTGTCATGGTGGGCGGATAAATTATTTTTTAAGTCTTTATAATGTGTTAATTTATGGACACTCTGTCCATGGTGGGCGGAATGTTAAGATTCTAACATCAAGAAATGTCACTTTTGTTATTAAATTAGCATCAAACCAATAGATGGCGGTGTACATTTTTGGCTCTCCGCTACATCGCGGTGTTAATATTTTCAGGGATTTTATGACCCCCCTTGTACATATTATAAATAAATGTTTTTTCTCGTTCTGATCACGGCGTTTTCTTGTTGCTAAATGTAAACTGCCGTGAAGGCTCCTCAGACTTTTTGGGAATTTGTACAAGCACTTTTGCTCAAAGTGTGATAAATGGAACCTTTTTTGTACTTTATATTTCTGTCATAGCTGTACTCTTTGCACAATTGTTTTTCTTTTGTAATTCAACAAACTTCTTTTATATGTTAACCGTGATAGCTAGACAGTTGAATTTTTCACAGATAATGTATTTCTATTGCCGCTATAACAACAAATACTAAAAATATAATAAAATTAATATTTAAGGGGGGCTCCCATACAACAAACGTGTTTTTTTTGCCGTTTTATGCTCGATATTAATAACGGCAACAGGTAAACGCTTGAAATATTCACAGAATATTTAGTTGTATATCCACTTCAAAAAATAATAATGATTAAATTAAAATAAAATAAATTAAGGGGGGCTCCCATACAACAAACGTGATTTTTTTGCCGTTTTTTGCGATAATGGTGCGGAACCCTTCGTGCGCGAGTCCGACTCGCACTTGGCCAGTTTTTTATATATATATAACATTTATTTGGATTGTCATGTTTATCAGTTTCTAGGAAAGCAAGGATATAAATATGTCTATCAATATATGTTTTTATGTGAAAATATAAAAACACTACAAAGTGAAAAATTACTTCAATTTCGGCAGTCGGTGTTCCTGTTTTCGTTTCTTCGTTTTTTGACACCGACTTCCGAAATAGAAGTGACTACAGAATAATAAATCACTAACCCAATAACATGAAACTTAAACAAAACCGGTGGAATGAGAGTATTCCGGGGTGAACTGTTCACGCTTGCGTACCCCTTCAGAGTGTACCAGTGTGATGTGTTATTATGAAATGGTGTAAACAATAAACAGACATGCGATTGCAGCTATCCCGAGTGACTTGCCGTCATTTATTGAATAGTTCTGATGTACATCGCCGAAGTTCTTCATCAGATCTTGATGAAATTTTAAATGAGACGATAGGACAAGCACCAGCTTTCAAATAAAAAAAGTATCAACAAATTCGGTTTACCTAATAAAAAGTTCTGAGGTAACACAAATTAAAAAATAAAAAACAGTCGAAATGAAATCCTCCTTTTTGGGAAGGCGGTTAAAAATGGTAATCATGCAAGGTTGTGTAGCTACAAGAATACTGAACAAGCAGGTGTTCTCAATACGTGTTCTTTGAAATGCCTGTTGAATCTAGTCCAACTGAGATTGCAGTTTCAGGTTCTAGACAACTAAAAATTGTAATAGGTAGGTATCTATTGAATTGGATAACTAGTACCCATTAGTACATGTGGCCTTATTCATTTCTCCGTTTCTTTTCTTAGAATGTGGAAAAGCCCAGTTAGATATTAACATAACATCTCGCCTGATATATTTGAAGCAGTGGCGGCTGGTGGATCATAGTAGTGGTAGTGCACTTTGCCGGCTCACTGGGTAGAGTGGGTAATTGTGTTAGATTTGCTAAAATTCACAGGAGCCTATGTAAATCGGCAAACCATCTCGCTAGCGACTTCTAATTCGACGCCAACGCCATCTAGTTACGTCGTTGTACAACTTTTAATGTTGGTACTCGACCCTAAGATAAATTTCGTTCGTCAAACCTCGCCCGCTCTCGGTAATCTTCGGTTTTCTGGTGCGGCGCACGAGAATGGTCATATTTCGCCGTACATTTTCTATTGAACTATCTCTGTCTCACGCGCCAGGCGTTTTCGCTTGTTTCTCATAGAATTGTATGAACTCTCGCCGTGCGCTTTAGCCTAGCGCACGGGGAGTATTTTTTACAGCAATATACGTCTTATTACTTTAGCAAAGAGCTTAAATTTGTTCGTCATAATTTCGTAAATATTGAATAGATCGTTAATCAGATATTATTAAACATTTTTATTTTATTTCTAAACCTTTTTAAATCTGGCAGTTCAGTGCACGAGTGAACTTAAAGTACAGCCGCCTCTGATTTGAAGTACAACCATTTCACCAGTTAGGTTTACGCCCCATCCCATGTAATTAGCCGATTGCCACTAACCGGGCCAGGACCGGAGTCCACACTTGGGGCTGCTACTGAACATTTTCCAGATGAAGAACCCGGTCACAAAGGCATCAAGCATGCTTAGGCATTAAGTCCGCCTATGTACTTGTACGTTGCTTGAAGTTTTAAATAAATAATAAATAAATAACATTATTACTACATTTTTATTACCCGACCCGGGCATCGAACACAAGACTTGCTCGTTTGCAACCACTACACCAACGTGGAAAAGCCCAGTTTGGTTTTTCCATTATCTATTCATCACCTTAAAAGCCACTTGATTGTTTAGACTCACCAATAATAACAGGCTTAGTGTCAGATAGTAGGACGGAGAGCTTCTGAAGATAGTGCCAGTCAACCACGAGGACCTGGTCCTGTTGCAGCTGTAGCGTCACGCTCGTGTTGGAGAACACCAGATTCAGGTAGCGGCCCCAGTCGTGCTGAGGAAATGTATCGGATAAGGTATGGAGACAGGAGAAGAAGTGAATATTTGGTGTCAATGAAATGCTGAAGATATCTCACTGTTGGACGCCTATATGCCTCTTTAATCAGACGCAATTCTACATGATCCTCTACATTGTTTAGCAATCTAAAGTAAATCGGCACTCTGACTAAGCTGACGGTATTCTTCCTCTGTGGCTTCCACTAATTCGTCTTAAAGCAGTTTCTCAGATTTTGAAAAAGCAATTATGACGTAATGTTGAAGTCGTATGCTGTGTTCATTCAAGGAACGGAACTGCTTCGTTTTTAGAGGTTTTATAGTATGTATGACCCTCATTTTTGAAACATTATTTATGCATGGCGAACACCACAAATACACGTGGAATTTACCCGATGGAGTCAGCAAGAACCAGATTGACCATCTTGCCATTAGCGCCAAATGGCGTTCCTCATTTCTCGATATCCGAAACCGCAGGGGCGCCGTTTTTCGGGACTCGATACCGGTTCGGACTCATTGGACGAAGAGTGGAAACGCATCAAAGTGGCCTATACAGAGACCAGTTCCGTCGTTGTAGGACACACACTGACTCATTCTTGCGAAGGCTGGATGTCACAGTACACTTGGAGCCTGATCGAAGACAGAAGAAACCTTTATGCGAGCCAACCTTAACATGCAATACTGTCAGAAACGCAAATAAATCTATCGCAGCATCCGCAAAGATAGGAGGCAGTGGGCTGATGGTTATTGCTGATCCTGCTTAACAAGCTGCAAACACCGTTACCGACCGGAATTGTATAAATCTACCAAAATCTTGACAGGAAACAGCAAGTATAAGAAGAAGCCGCTCAATTCTAAACACGGTCAGGTCATAGTGACGTCAAAAAGAAACATCCGGAAGACCCAAGAAATGAGGTCCGGTGTGAAGAACACTTCACCATTCCTGATTGGCACAGAGGCAGTGGATCGCGTCCACAAGTTTACTTATCTCAGGAGTGTCATGCCAGAAACTGTAGATAGTGAAGAGGACATCTCCTTACGGATCACCAAGACACGAGCTACCTTCGCACAGCTGAGTCCTATTTGGCAATCGAGGAAACTGACCCGAAGGATTAAACTCAAAATCTTCGGATCAAATGTCAAATCCGTGCTACTTTACGACATCTCACGCCAGGTCCAAGTCGTCGCCAATTGCTGTCTTCGTCGCATACTCGACATCTACTGGCCCGAGACAATCACCAACGTAGAGTTGTTAGAGAAATGCCACGAGAGCCCGATCGACCGCCAGATCAAGCGTCTCAAGTGGAGTTGGATTGGCCCCACGCTGCAAGAGATTCCGATCATATTCAAGCGCTGGATTGGATCATAAGTAAGCGCTGGATTGGAATCCCCAAAACAAAGGAAAGCGTGGCCCCGTTAAACCTGGCGTCACACTGTTTGGCAGAAGCGACGATCATCGGTATGACTTGAAGCGAGGATAAGCGTCAAGACTGATCGACATAAAGGACTACTGTGGACGCCCTTTGTCACATCCAGGAGACATTTAGTCAGTCATTTTTTTAGACTAATAATTAAAAATTAGAGGTCGCGTACCTGTTTCCACTGTGCGGGTCCTTCGTTAGAGCCCTGTAACAGTGTCTGCACTGACCAGAATGAGATTGTGTAATTTCTGCCACGCACCTCCACTGGTGTCATTATCTGCGAAATATTTTACATTAAAAACATTTTTTACTAAGTGATCAGAGTTATTTTGTTTTAGCTTTTTCTTTGAAAGCATTTTATTGAGAGTATTTTTAGCTATGTTTGATGAAAATTGGTTCAGCCGTTCAAAAGTTATGGTTGTTTTACTGTTTGAATCGGGGTGTTTTCGCAAGATATCGTGTCATAATTACGTGTTCAATAGTTTGTCAACCAAAGCGTGTCTACTACTAGATAAATTATGTAGCATGAAATAAAAACTGTGACGGGGTTTTTTAATATTTTACTTGTTTTAAGCTGTAAGGGTTACCGAGACTGAGGGATGTTGTCATCAATTGTGTTAGATTCAAACCGCGGTCTTGATAGCAGCGTAGATGCTGCCACTGAAAAGTTTCTTATTGGAAATCTCACAACCAATTAGCCCAACCTGGCAATACTGTCTGTATACCTCGGGTTCCTAATAGTTTGCAACGATTAATTTAATAATCTACTAACTGGTTATTAAATTAATCGTTGAGACTGTCAGTTTCCAAACCAATATTACCGGCCAACTTTAAACAAGCCTCTTTTATTTCGTGACAAAACTATGTAATTATTTAATATTTATATTTAATAAAATCGTTGTCTTAATCATTATTGTTTTTTTTTATACATTATAGGCTTCCGGTTGACCACTATCTCACCTGATGGTAAGCGATGATGTGGTCGACGATGAATCACGCTTGCCTAGAAAAACCTACTAACTATTCTCTCTTGACTTAAAGACCCCTAGATTGTAGCTGTCGCGAAACACAGACTCCGGCAGGGTATTCCACTCCTTAGCTGTACGCACAATAAAAGTGTTCCCAAAACTTTTTGTGCGTATGGGTGGGATGTCCACCATGTACCGATGGCGCATCGCCGTACGTCTGGTAGTCCGATGATGAAACGGGCTAGGTGGAATTAGATCATGCAATTCCAACGTACACTCGCCGAAGTGTAACCGATAAAAAATCGACAAGCTGGCAACTCGGCGACAATGTTCAATTCTCTGGAGCTTTGTCTCGACCAGTGCTTCATCGCCGATGAGCCTCTTGACCCACTTTTCGATCGGACTCCAGTGCATCAAGCTGGTATTTTTCGCCTGGTTTTTTTCATTTCTGCTGTTATTTGTATTTAAATAGTTAATTTAAATTATCTATTTTCATTTAATAATATTATATATAATATTTTGAATTCAAAATACATAATTGAATATTGTAAACTTTAAGAAAAAAGAGAAGTGGAAGGTTAGTTTGGAACTCGCTGTCATGTTGACGTAGGTTCACTGATGCAGTCCATCATGGTCACAAAAAGTATTCAAACGCTTACCTACCCTAATGTTACGTGTTAAAGAGCAAATAAGTAACTGTATTCTATAATATTTGCCTACCTTGAACAAGTCGTCCTAGTTCGATAAGCTCATACGTATCGAATAAAACTTATCTACTGCTTATTGCAGAAGGTTAAAAAATTTCTAACTTTTAGTGGGTCAGCTCACGGCAGGGTGGGTCAGGTAACAGTTATTACCGACTCTACAGTCCCTGGCCAAAATTGTATAACCCACCCATAATTGTCTAACCCACCGGCATATCTTGTTAAGCAATTTTAATCATTATGCATTTGTCTTTAAAGTTGAAAATAGACTGACCTACCCAATATTGCCTGACCAACGGACATATCTTGTTAAGCCATTTTAATCATTATCTTGTTGACGTTAAAGTTGAAAGGCTTTTAAGTGACAGGGCTACAATTACTATCTAATCTTTAATTTCGATTGCTCACAACAAGTTATCGTGGCTTCGCGGTTCGATGCTGGATTGGCGATGAACAACATGCGGGTTCGGAAACACACTCCACTTATTATCAGTTTCTTTTCTAATTTGTTTTCATTTATGATTTCTACAATATTTCTTGCTATAGAACGACCAATATTATTTTGCCTAAAAATTATCTTGTAAACAGGTGGGTAAACAAAAAAAACTTTTTTCCACAGATGAGTAGATTCGAAGTTAAATATGTTTACTTCGTGGGGTAGATGGATATTAAATTGATCTAAGTGACATAAGTCAGTCTACCTACGCCTAATAGCAGCGACTGCGCACAAACATCGTAAATCGTAAAACGTCTAACTAAATTTGGTGAAGAAAGACTAATAAATTTGGTGTAATCAAACCGTCATGTCGCGTGTGACAAAATGTAAAATAATATTTATATATGAGCAGAATGTTGGAATCGGAGAGATTGGTCGTAGACTTAATATAGCGGTAAGTGCTTTAATACCTATTTTATTAAACTCTTTAAAATTTACTAAGTAAAGACTAACAACTAACATTTTTCAAAGACGTTTAATAAGTATTTCTTACAACCTAGTGATCGTGTATTTGGCTATTTTCCCATTACACCCACTCCTTACAAGTTTACACATACACATTCTACACATTTCCATAAATGATATATATTTTTTTGTTTTAGACAAATACGGCTAAGACGTTGGAGACACTGAAAATATTCAGCGAAATCGTCCAGGCGAAAAACTCATGATGTATAGTCCCGAATCCGAACGCCACCAGGCCATTGTTTCAAGCAATGTTCAAAATCCATTTATGCCTACTCGTTTTACTGCAATTGAACACAATATTTCAGTGAAAATAGTGAGAAAGCATTTACATGCTGCTTGGATTAGAAATTATAAACCGGCACAAAAATCACCGCCAAGAAAGGGTCCGTTTTGCCCATATTTCAATTTTTTTTCAATTTCAATTGGGAAGAAAATGTCGTAATCTTTGTGAGCACATGAGAGGAAAAGATTTGTGTTGGAACATGGTGTGCGGTATGCGTAGCCGCTTACAGCAAGTTATAGAAGGAGACAGTGCGCTAAAGTTGTTCTATCTCACGATGACGGGTGACTCGTAGCAAAATGAATCTTATTTCGGCGGCATAAAAGTCACGTAACCCGTCATCGTGAGATAGAACAACCAATCTACTTATAAGTATATTTAAAAATCCTATGTAAGTAAATGCTTAATTGAATGAATGCTAAACCGTCAAAATGTTGCAGATTCTGTGGTGATGTTATTGTTATAAATGGAAATGCATTTTCTATTTAAATAACATGTTGATTCACTACATTTATAGCTATATATCTGTAAAATATTTAACAAATTAGTTAATTTTTCTTGATAAAAACTTCCAAGCATTAGCATACCTTTTTTAAAATGTTTATAAATGAGGTTAGGTTTGAATATGATAAATGATAATAAAATGTATATAAATTTTGAACTATGAGCATTTATTTACTTTATATTACTTAATTTTGATAAAGTAAACTACACTTAAGTATGTTTTAGTGAAAAAATAAACATTTTCGTAACTTGCAATGATTTTGTTTCATTTCCATACAAACTGCCCATTTAAAAATATAATTCCCGACTTATATTATCTTCTTTTGACTTTTCTTTAAAGAACGACGTTTAAGAAAGGAAAAAAAAAGATAATAATTAAAAACAAAACATTGAACCACAAGACCAACTGGACACTTATGCTTCGTTTTGAAATTTGGCCTTACTTGTAATACTAAACACAATATTCTAAAGAATTTGAACCCAATCGTTTATTTTCTTAAAGTTCAATATCGCACAAATACAAGCAGCTGTTAAAATAGATCACGGCATTAGCTATTATCCGTAGACAGTTAAGTTTAGTGTTCCTGATGCGCGATACTATTTTTCCTTCCACCCTCGCCTTGGTTAGTTTTAGTAGTCGTTTTACTCATTAGCTTTTCAACCTTAACGACAACAATATAATGATAACAATCGCTTAACAACATGCATTTATCTAAATGCTTCGCGATAAGGTTCAAATTCGCTATTATTCAAGTGGGTTCAATATTGTTGGCCACAGACTGTACAAGTGTTACTGCTGCAGCTCGTGAGAGAAGTTCTGCTTACCTTAGCCAACTTCTTGCTGAAGTCCACGATATCATCAGCGAACTGCTCGGCATCAGTCTCGTTGTGCGCGATGCTGATCATGGAGCGGATGTACTTGTGGTACTGCTGCAGCTCGTGAGAGAACTGCTCTGGTTGCAGCAGGTAACGGTCACTGAACCATGAGAAGACTGGCGAGACTGGGGAGACCTGGTCCACCTGTAACGAATTTGGAGGTTTAGCAATTGGTAGAAATAAAACTGAAAAAGGTGAAAGTTAACAAAGATGAAATTAATGCTAAATTGTGAATGATCTAATTCAAGCTCTTTACGTTTACATAAACTCAGGTTTTCTGGCTCGTACCACAAATTACTTATAGCAGACAACTACATAAATAAGTTTAGGCTTATTCATTTGCCGAGAAAAACATCGAAATACCTCTTACACCTGAGAGACGCTATAGGTATTGTAGCTTCACAAAATCTTACACCTGAGAGACGCTATAGGTATTGTAGCCTCACAAAATTTTACACCTGGGGAATACTATAGGTATTGTAGCCTCACAAACTCTTACACCTGAGAAACGCTATAGGTATTGTAGCCTTACAAACTCTTACACCTGAGAGACGCTATAGGTATTGTAGCCTCACAAAATCTTACACCTGAGAGACGCTATAGGTATTGTAGCCTTACAAACTCTTACACCTGAGAGACGCTATAGGTATTGTAGACTCACAAACTCTTACACCTGAGAGACGCTATAGGTATTGTAGCCTCACAAAATCTTACACCTGAGAGACGCTATAGGTATTGTAGACTCACAAACTCTTACACCTGAGAGACGCTATAGGTATTGTAGCCTCACAAAATTTTACACCTGGGGAATGCTATAGGTATTGTAGCCTCACAAACTCTTACACCTGAGAAACGCTATAGGTATTGTAGCCTTACAAACTCTTACACCTGAGAGGCGCTATAGGTATTGTAGCCTCACAAAATCTTACACCTGAGAGACGCTATAGGTATTGTAGACTCACAAACTCTTACACCTGAGAGACGCTATAGGTATTGTAGCCTCACAAAATCTTACACCTGAGAGACGCTATAGGTATTTTAGACTCACAAACTCTTACACCTGAGAGACGCTATAGGTATTGTAGCCTCACAAACTCTTACACCTGAGGAACGCTATAGGTATTGTAGCCTCACAAACTCTTACACCTGACGAACGCTATAGGTATTGTAGCCTCACAAACTCTTACACCTGAGGAACGCTATAGGTATTGTAGCCTCACAAACTCTTACACCTGACGAACGCTATAGGTATTGTAGCCTCACAAACTCTTACACCTGACGAACGCTATAGGTATTGTAGCCTCACAAACTCTTACACCTGACGAACGCTATAGGTATTGTAGCCTTACAAACTCTTACACCTGAGAGACGCTATAGGTATTGTAGCTTCACAAAATCTTACACCTGAGAGACGCTATAGGTATTGTAGCCTCACAAAATCTTACACCTGAGAAACGCTATAGGTATTGCAGCCTCACAAATTCTTACACCTTAGGAATGCTATAGGTATTGTAGCCTCACAAACTCTTACACCTGAGGAACGCTATAGGTATTGTAGTCTCACAAAATCTTACACCTGAGGAATGCTATAGGTATTGTAGACTCACAAACTCTTACACCTGAGGAACGCTATAGGTATTATAGCCTCACAAACTCTTACACCTGAGGAATGCTATAGGTATTGTAGCCTCACAAACTCATACACCTGAGGAATGCTATAGGTATTGTAGACTCACAAACTCTTACACCTGAGGAACGCTATAGGTATTATAGCCTCACAAACTCTTACACCTGAGGAATGCTATAGGTATGCTCAACAAACTGCCTCACAAACTCATACACCTGAGAAACGCTATAGGTACTGTAGACTCAAAAGTTCTTAGGGACGTTACTGATCGCGCGACACAATTTAAATTGCAGCTATAGGCGACATCGTCCATGTATTTTGTAATAAATTATCTGGTACTAGCTTCTGCCAGCGGCTTCGCCCGCGTGGATGTCGAAAGTTATCCCAAGGGAACATATTCCCGGGATAAAAAGTAGCAGACTATAATCTATCTCTGTGCCAAATTTCATCCAGATCCGTCCAGCTGTTTGAAGGTGAATAAGTAACAAACACACTCACAAACTTTCACCTGTATAATATTAGTGTGATAAATCGGTCGATTTGCATCGCACTGTGCCCATGTGAACGTACTTGCAAAAATCGATTGTCGATGTGATATAAATTGATCCGCGATTAGCCACCAGAAAGGTCGCGTAGACTTGCTGACCGTTTTCTATGTTGATTACAGTATGTTTTCATTAAGTAGGTACTCACATAAACAAGATTCCTGCTAGTGTCCCTGATATCCTCATCCACCCCCACTTCGAGCAACACATTGAGCCCAAGCTGTCTCCTGCCTCTCCCGGCCACCTCCTCCCACGTCAAGTTGGCGCTCACCTCCGAGGGTGGGTTGGGGGGTAACCCTAGCTGCTGTAGAAGCTTCTGAATGGGCTTGATGCCGTCGGCTTCTAGTTTTTCTAGAACATGTACAACAGAGATGTATGGCTTCGTAAAATACTTGGCTATTATGCTGATGCTATTGTACCTTATTGTGACTAAGGATAAGTTAAATACGTAGTAGCATCTATAAAACATTTCCACATCATAAGAAAATAGATACCTACTTAAGTAGGCCAAAATACTCAATTTCGTTTTGCGTAATACCATTTTCAAGAAGATACTATACTTTTAATTGAATAAGAAACTCCAAAAATACTCTTCAAAATAAGGTAGCCCGGCAGGGCTCCTCCTCGCTATAGGTATTGGAAACGTATATCTGGAGGAGGCATCCTCCAGATATACGTTTCCTCAATTTTATAAATTAAAAAAAACAATACCGGCCAAGTGCGAGTCTGAATCGCGCACAGAGGTTTCCGTATAAACAGCTACATTCACCATAATAAATAGGTAACATTACTAACCTTCATAAACGATGAAAGCACGGAATACTGATGCCCGTTGTCCCCTTTAACGGGGACATGGCCAACGGGGACAACGGAAATACACCGTTCTAACAAAGGGACAAAATTAACTGTGCTGTTCGAAAACTTTTGTCCCCATTACATCAACATACAAAATTTTTACTTTTCCAGGTACATTTTGTAAGTTGGTCGACTATTACTTGCAAACTTGTAAAGCATACTTAGCTGTGATGGTTTACCTTTTAATTTCGTTACCTTTCAAAATCAAAATCAATTTTTTTTATTTTACATAGGCCTACATGGGCACTTATAAAACGTCGACAAAAGGTGCACGGTTCGGGTTAGTCGTTTCCTATGGAGAAGAACCGGCAAGAAACTCCATGGTTACTCTTTTAAAAAAAATTGTGTTTACAATATTTCCATTTTACAGCATTAGTACTTGGATATGGGGGCTTTAAATACTACTGCCGTGGATTTTTTCAAATATCTAAAAGCACGTTCCTGCCATCGTGTCAGGATCGTATCCGCCAAACCGGAGCTTCTGAGGGAGATAGAGAGGTCCTATGGGCAATTGTATAAGTCAATCTGCACAAACGGTCCAGTCAGGTAGGTTCAATTTCGAGAAAGAGGTCAACCGTCGAATCCGACTCGGCTGGGCAGTGTTCGGGAAGTTGCGCGATATCTTCTCGTACAACTTACCACAGTGTCTCAAGATGAAAGTTTATGACCAGTAAATGTTGCCAGCGATTACTTTCGGGACAGAGACGTGACATGAAGACATCTGCAAGAGAACCAAGGTTACCGACATATCTCGTAGAATTGCCAAACTTAAGTGGCAGTGGGCAGGGCACATTTAGTGGCGACCCTGTACCGGAAGATGCAGCGTTGAAAGGTCTCCTTCTAGGTGAAGCGACGACCTGGTAAAGGCTACGGGAGACTTGTGGATGCAAAACGCACAGTACCGATCGGTGTGGCGACGCTTGGGGGAGACCTGTGTCCAGCAGTGGACGTATTTCGGCTGAAATGATGGTGATGGATCAAAAAGCAACCATTTAGCTGGCAGGGGGAGGATACTTAATTCTAACAAAAATTACCAATTTAAAGCTTAATTGTTTGCAAATGAATCCCTGAGTCGAAAAATAGTTTTCACAGACTCGTAATATTTTTGAATGGCCTATCCAACGATACTCCACACCATGGGATAGACTAGAAAAAAAAGCTTTCTCACTTTACGTGTACAGGAGGTAACCTAAAAACTTCTTTTTTCATGATTTTATTTTGTCGGCGTGATTAATATGGATATCCATGCCAAATTATAGCATTCTAGTACTAAGAGTCCTCTCTCAGAGAGGAGGCGTGTGTCCCAGCAGTAGGAACATTAATAGGCTGATGATGTGATGTAGTACTAAGAGTCTCTGAGCTAAGCTGCGGACGAACGGACGGACGGACAGACAAATATGACGAAACTATAATGGTTCCTTGTTGACTACAGAACCCTTAAAATGCTCACCAGTATTAATACAAGCCTTATAAAAGCTCTTGGCATTCAACACACTGTTGGGCAGTCCTTCATCATCCTTAGCCTCCAAGAGTTCCCTCAGATCCTTGTCCCGCTGTTCGCTGAGCTTGCCTAACTGGTTCCTTCTCGTGTCCCAGTCAGGCACCGGGTTTTCTTTGATCCAGCCGCCACAGGCGAACTCGTAGAAGTCAGTGCATGGGTCCACATCTTTGTTCAAGGCTTGCAGGATTCTTGAAGCTGTGGGTGAAAGAATTTCGATAGAAATTACGGAAATTTAAAAAATAAGTTCAGTAGTCAGTCAGAAGGCAAGGGTCGCGGCTTTAAATCCCGACACGAATGCCTGCTCAAAATGTTGTAGAACAAGAAATTCTCTGAGTTAAAGAAACAAGTGAAATAAATTCAAGTGAATGTCCTTCTTTTATTTTAATAAACTCCAAACGTCGTATTTACAATATTGCTTTAGGCGATAAGACCACCGCTAAATTGTGTCACTCATTAAATTGTTTTCAAAATTGTTGTTTCTCTAACTAACTGAAATGTTGTGCAAAATAAAGAGTATTCTATCTATCTATGAAATTAATAAGATCGAAATACACTGATTATAATCTGTGACTACGGTAGCTATCTTATAGAGTAATGTAAATTATTTGAGTAATGTAAATTATTGAGTAATGTAAATTATTTGCATACTATTGTATAGAATCAAGTTTTTGTTTTTTTCTAACTGAACAGACAGCTGTGCTGCTGGGGAGTTTGTTGCGCCACTTCTTCTTCCCAGCAAAAGCACTAGGAAGTGGTGAAGGGCGGGCGTTTTTGGGGGACTGTCTTATGTAATTTTGACGTTCGGAAAGTGCTGATTCTCAGCCTAGTTTGAATAAATGACTTTTGAATTTGAATATCAAAAAGCTTACATCGACTTACAAAATCATAATTAAAAAAAATCTTCAAAAAAAAATAAAGAAGCATAATATTATAATAAATTTGCGACGCCTCGAGGAGAGAGGGGAAACCAGAAAGGTCGCTAGCTTCCTCTACGAATGTATAAAATATGCGAATATCTTATTAAACAACGGGCTAAAATATGTAACTCGATGCCTGCTGCCTACCCACCGCACTGGTACGATATATGATGCAGTAAAATATGCAATTAATGAGTTAAATATTTAAAAATAATACTGTCTAGACGATAGTTGGTATAATTGCTGCAAAATGATTGAATATTTGGTTAAGTAATCAAATAATAGTACATCAAGTGTGCAATGTTGGTGATTACCGCTGAGGCGCCATTGAGACCCGAGCCGTAGGTGAAGGTCTTAAGAGAGCTGAGGACGGTAATCATCAATACACACGTGTATCATACGACGTTTTTCAACACACTTGTGAAGAAAATAATACTAAAAAATCATTTTCAACAGTAAAAACGAGTTGTGAAAATTTTTCACAATGGCGGGCTAAATTAATCAGTTTTCCTATGCGCGCGCATTTAACAATGGCGATCGGCCATAGACTAAAAGAATGAGGTTTCTTTTTTTTGGCTTTTCGTGGATAGTGTTTTAGCCACGTACAAAATAGGGAAATTCAATTTTTCTTAATTACAGAGCAAATAAAATTTATATTTGAGTGAAAGTTTTATTTATTAAGCACGTACAAGTTGAAATTATCTATTTAAATACGAAGTTTCTTGAAATGAGCAAGCAATAGGCACATTAATTTATTTGTACTATTGAGTACGATCTTTTTTGTATCGAAACTTTTTTTAAGAACAAAGCAACACAACCAATAAATAAAAAAGAAAACTCTATAACTCACTTGTGAATAATAGCAATGAAAAAGTCACAGTTTGATGACAGGTATTATGTGCCTAATTGCGGTGAAATTAGAGCCACTTTATGAGCAAGTGTGTTGAAAAACGTATTATTGTGAATATTATTAAAAGAAAGTAATACTAAATTCAAAAATATTTGAGTTAAAATAATCCCATCAAAAACATAAATGTGAAAAAGGGAGAAAACTAGCCAAGTCAAATCTTGAGCTACAATTTATCCTAAGTTACCTGCTTTATGTAAATAATTCGACTTTTCAAATTTAAGAAGTTATATTTTAAAATAGCAAAATGTTGTAGCAGAAAAAGCAAGAAATTGTATTTTCACATTTATGTTTTTGATGGGATATCATTACTTTTTGTACAGAAATTATTCGTAGGATTCAGAATAAAATTAATACCTAATGGTTTTTGTTAATCTACTGTATTGTCCTACGTTTACGGGGGGTAATAATAATATAATATAATTTTTTCTGTCTTTTTTGTGTTATTTTTTTGTGTTATTCTTGTACATTTGAAATGTTCGAGTGAATTACCCATTCAGTATCCGGATTTCTTTTTACCCGTTTTCTGTTTATACTTAATTTGGCTAAGTCGGGGCGGTATAACGTGCGCAGGCGGTTGTACTCTACAATAGAGCTCCTAGTGCCTTGATTTGACCTGGATCAAAATTGATAAGATGTACTCCATGCTCCTGCCTGCCCTTTACTAAATATAGAGGAATCTACGTCAAGAAGAGCGCTTTCAAGAGCCTTGTGATTTGTGGATAGTAACAGCATATGCTGAGCAAATAGGGAATTGTTCCCTGTGAACATATACATTACTTCATATTTGAAACTTGGTCTTGACTCGTTCTAGAGTTAAGGGTGGTATTTCACTCGTTATATATTCAAAACAAGGTACTGCGGAGCATAGTAAACGCTCCCTGGTATATTAGAAACGAGGATATCCACCGGGACTTAGGAGTGGACCTCGTCGCCAAAGTTATAAAAAAATACGCCGAAGCTCATGAACAGAGACTTCATAAACATGTGAATGTCGAGGCTATCCAGCTCCTTGACACCACGGACATAATAAGGAGACTGAAAAGGACTAAGCCTTTTGAGTTAGTTTAGAGTGAAATTAGTGTTACGAAGTGCAGTGAGTGCTACCTTTTAAGAACACATGAACTAAGTGTCTTCCCATCATAATAGAGACAATAAGAAAAGTGCCAATGGACACATTCTTTACCATATAAATTATTAGCAAATTAGGTTAAATTTAAGTTACTTATTAGCCTCGATGCTAGATTGTGACTGTTATGAAGTAACTATTCAGTTACATAATAATGATTAAAAAAAAAAAAAAAAAAAAACACGACAAGACCTTAAAATACACATCTTTATGGTCTTTTTACCGGTCTTTACCGGTTGTCATCCATTTTGATTGCTGATTCTTACTTTACAGGCACTATATGTGTTCCTAATATAATCAATTAATTGAAAAATTTAAATTTACTAGTTTTTTGTTTATTCCGTTGTATTCACTCAACTACCTATCTGGATGCCAAATTTGAACTTTCTAGGTCATCTGGAACTGGGTTAAAGTTTTGATCTATAGGTCAGTCAGCGATAAAAATAAAATTATTATATAGATGATCGTAAGTAAAATTGTTGCAAAATAATTATATTAACTTCTATACAATCACATCGCACATCACATCATCAGCCTATTAATGTTCCCACTGCTGGGAAAAAAAATGAACGAAAAAATACAAGCCTATATACAATTAAAAAGGGCTCTCCTCTCCCTTTGAGCCTTTTGAGCCTCTCTTCTCTCCCCTTTGTAAAATAATTGAGTATTAAATAATAATGATAAAAAAAGCAATTCTATCCAATATAAGAGATACATAATATAAAAGAAATTAAAAATCGAAAATTTCGTGGGCTAAGTTGTTGCACAGTAATTGAATATTAAATTGCGTAACTAAGTGATACAATAAAAGTGATGCTGATTCGTAGGTAAGTGTTTTTACAATGCATGTCCTCGAAAAGAGGGTTTACAAGCAGTCAAACTGTGCGGAAAGTGTCACTTTTTTTTTACTGTGCTTTTTACTTTCCTGTACTTTTTTTAATTTTTAACTCCAACGTCAGCCCGCCGCATAGAGTTTTTATTATTTGAGAAAAGTTTAAAAAATTTGTTAAGTAGGTACAGATTATCATTCATATAAAAGGTAAAACAAAACTAATACTTCATTTAAGGCATTTTTTATTACTCTAGATTTAGATTTTGATCAATAAATTAATTTTAAATATTAATTAAATATGTTTGGCAGAATGAATATTTTGCTCGTGCCTTTTTGCGTTACGACGTGACAGCTATTTGCAGATGCGCAGTAGATATGCCCGAGGAACTATGAACTATAAGTTAATCTGATATTCTGAGCGCCCTTGAATAAGCGCCATTTTATTAATTTCTTGCTTGGTTCAGATATTTTTTTTTATTTCATCGCACAATGCATAGTAAAATGTTGTATGATACACGTGCGTAAGATGATTTCCGACTCGGGTCGATTTATCCACTGATCGGAAATCACCTACTTGCCGCACTTGTAGCATAAATAACTATTTTTATATTAGTAAAAAAGATTTTGTTATTTTATTATAAATACGTTCCTTGTAAAGTATGTGTGACTTTAAATGATAGATTGAGGAATGACGTAATAAGACAAAGTTGTGGTTTAAAAGAAGATGTAGTGACTAAAATTGAAAAGAGTATGCTAAGTTTTTATTATTATTAATTTTTTTTTAAAACGTTGCCCCTCACTAGGAATTTCTCCTGTATCGTGGGTGCGTTTACAAACATATAATTTCACATACACAAACACCCAGAGCCGGAACAACTATTTGTAGATCATACAAATATTTGTTCCGTGCGGGAATCGAACCCGCGACACGCAGCGCAGCAGTCAATCGCTCAACCACTGCGCCAACGGTGTGCCCGTGTGCCAAGATGGTTTGGCCATGTAGAGAGGATGAATGAAAGGCGACTAACGAAAGGTATTTACAAGGCAGACGTGAATGCAAACGCCGGCAGGGGACGCCCTAGAAAGACATACATAGACCTTATTGGTGATGTTCTTCAGAAAGGCCAAGTGCGCAGTACTCATAACTGGCGTGCGTTTATGACTAGATGTATGAACATGAGTGAAGTAAAAGAAGTATGTAAGAATCGTAGCAGGTGGCGTTCTGTAGTTTCTGCCTCCTCCATGGGAAAAAGACGAGAGTTTATGTATGCGTGTTTTACTAAAAAAAGTAAAAAAAAAAAAAAAAAAGTTCGAAAACTTAATTGAACTAACCTGTTTCTGTTTCAGTAATCAAGGCTTGCGTACTAGGTGCACCTGAAATGATTTAAAGTTTAGAAGTAATAACATTAAAAACTAAAACCTCGACTCCACCCCAAAATACATAAGAATTGCCGATAGTTAGCGTTAGTAGTATTTTAAACGATAAAATATAATATGATTGATTTTATGACGCTTAGTTTACTCTAATAATGTATGTTAGGTTAGGTTCTATGATTTAATTTCCTACTTGGTACGATAGTACGTATACATACATTCAGAGACCCCACTTTACTGCATGTAAAATACTACATTAAAAGGCAACATTAGGCTTATACCTAACTTGCATTACAGGCCAGATGCGGTCAGTCAACCCTGCAGTAATCTATTCTACTATTATAGATAACTAACTTGCATTACAGGCCAGATGCGGTCAGGCAACCGTGCAGTAATCTATTTACTATCAAGAATGATTCATAAAAATCAAGTTTTATCAAAAACAATTTACCTGCAGATTTTTGCAGTGGGATCTCATACTATTAACCCCTTGTATGCCGTAACGCCGATCTACACGAGACACAATGGCTTTTTCATTGTGTCTCGAATGCGAGAAGGGGTAGAAATGTTGCATGATATTCTGGAATCGAACCCAAATGCATACACTATGTTATAGTCTGATACCAATAAAAGTTCGTTATTAGTTTAACAATACTTACAGTAGTATTCTTCTAAGCATGCCAGCAACAAGGCGAAAACCTAAAATATATATGTAAAATGTATATGTTATACGGCAGGTTCTACAAAAATATAAAGAGTACAATAAAAATACTATTTGGGATTTGTTGATATAATAAAGACTTCGACTCCTTGGAACATGAGTATATTCAGGCATCTGAAATGGGATCTCGAAGGCCTGAACATAAACGGTGAAATTTAGCACTTACGATTTGCAGACGATTTGTAGTGGCTCATTGTTTCACGGTCATTTAAATAAATATGAAAAATATCAATGTGTGCATGCACATTTTGCACTAGTGTTATGGAGAAAACAGTTTTCTGCAAATAAAATACACTAGCTATATACAACGGCTTCACTTCTTTTAATTTACTTATCAGGTAACCAATCAGTCTTAATAAAGGTACTATAAGTATGAATTAGTCTAAAATAAACAGACAAACTTCTTCATTTTTATTATATGTTTATAAGGGTACAATATAGTAAAATAACATATTCCGTAACCAAAATACGACGTTACTGCTGCGTATTAAGAGATTAAATACTAACCGTCAACATTGACGCTTAGGATGTTATTATACGTCTCTAGGCGCCAGTCTTATTGTACTCATTTCCATTTAAGGAAACGTGGCACGTGTTCAAATTAACCAATACGTGATCGATTTTAAACCTTAACAGCATACTAAAATCTATATAAAGAATCATTATTTTTCAGATTTTATCGACACCGGAGCAGCTTTGCACATCCAACATGTCGGTAGGTTATTGAAAAACATTTCTTTTTTTTGTGTATCGGATTAAGTATATAAACAATGTTTTCAAGATGAATACTTAACGGGTTCGACGTCAACAGTTTCATCATAATTTCATTGCTTTGAATAAAATAAATAATTTAAATACAATAGAATAAATAATTTAAATTGAATTTAAAATATGCGTTGAATTGAGAACTTTCCTCCTTCATTGAAGTCGGTTGATGAACTCGATGTTTTTTTCAGAAATCTGGTGACGATCTATTCAACTTCTTGCTGAACCATCAAGAGAAAACAAAAAAGTTAGCATATCAAGACAAAGAGACTTACATCTGTATGAAAAAGCTATCAAGGGGAACAAAAATGATACGAATTGAGTTATATGTTGTGGAAAATCTACCTGCAGAATTGTTAAATTGCAAGTGTCATTCCATGTGTTGTTAATTTTGGTAATGAGTGAGACTGAGAGAAAGACCTATAATTTTGATTTGTTGATTTCTTTGGTGGTTACTATACTTAAGTCAATTAAAAAGCTAATTTAAATACAAATAGAAAAGGGAGACGGAAAAGAGCTCATTGTGCATCAAAAAATTCGTCCACATCGATGTCAACGGGAAAAGTGCCCAGAACGCTGGCAGCATTGCCACGTTGGATGGCAATGCTGATTCTCTGGCCGAAGAAAAGGCCAGCCCTCTGGTCACGTGAAGAGTCGACGAGCTTTGTGCTAATTTCTCGAAAAAGTCGATGCGCACTCGGACCCCATGGACCTAAAGTGTGGTCTATTGTTGAATATAAACTGCGGAAACCCGCCTGCTCTCTTGGTTGGTTTTTCAAAGAGGTTAGAAGTGATTCGTGACAGATTTATTTTTGAAAAGACTTTATAGACATTAGACATCAAGCTTATAGGTCTGTAATAACCTATATCTCCTTTTTTATGTACTAATATTATTGTTGATTTAGTCCAGTCTTCGGGGATAATTTCAGTCTCTATTATTTTGTTAAATATATCTGTTAATATAGGACCAATGACTGGTGTAGTAGATTTTAGCAGTTCATTTGTGACTTGATCAGGACCTGGTGTCCTGTCTGTCTTTTGCGTATTGATTGTCTAATTATTTCTTCATTGATTATTTTAGGGATTGCCTCAGAATCTTTGTTATTTATTTCATTTCTTGTTTCGTTTTGATTTTTGCTTTGATAAAGCTTTCGATTATTAATAATCTTTTTTAATAATCTTTTTTACTGCTCAATTCCTTTATTGCTTTTTTAATTCCACCGTTTCTTTCTATGAATTTCTTTAATGTGGAATACCTTTTATTTTCCTTGTCTTTCCTGATGTTTTGGTTAATCTTTTTGCTGAGTTCTGATATTTTGGGGCGGTTCACTTTCTTTTCTTTCTGTTGTAATAATTCCTTCCTTTCTTGTAATAACTGGTATGTCCCATCTGTGATTACTCTATTACTCTCTGCGTTTGTTTTCTTCATTTCTTTTCTAAATAGGTTTATAATCTTCTCGTAGTGTTCCTGGGCCGACAGTGGTTCCTTTGTTTCATTATTTGTTAGTTCCTGTAGGTTATTCAAAAGTTGAGTGGTATTACCAGTACATACAATGGCTTAATCATTTGTACGAAATTGCCTTTTGGTCTTTACTTTTGTTCCTGTTAGTTTTGCACGAACCATTTTATAGTCCGAATTGAAATGGTGTATGATGGATACGTCTTTGATGATTTTGGCATTATTAGACATAATAAAATCAATTGCATTTTTATGGAGTCCGTTTGGGAAGTCCATGTCCACTTCTTTGTTTTCTTTTTCTTGTAAAAACTATTCATGATCTTAAGTTTGTTTTCTAGAGCAAAGGAGACTAGTCCGGATCCATTTTTGCTCCTTTTTCCTTGTCCATATTGTCTTACCGTATCTTCTTCTCCGCTGTTGTTGCGTACTCCTATTTGTGCGTTGAAGTCACCCATTACTATAACATTTTTGTTGCAACTTTGCATAGTAATTTTCAGATCTTCATAGAATTTTTCAATACTGGTTACATCTTCCTTCTTATTCGATTAAGTTGGGGAGTATGCCTGGATGACCAGTTTTCTTCTTGTTGCAGAGTCGTAGTGTGCCAGCGGGGTGGAGACTTAGTTCAGGGTACAGCAGAGGCGTAGGAAAATTAAGTTTATGGTCTGGTTCCAAAATTATAATTAATTGCAAAAAAAACGATCTTTTAGTTAAACACATAGATAATATAGACAATATAGAATATCATAGACGAAATTTACACATGATTATTATTGATTTATTAACGAATGTGGGTCTATCTAACGGGATGGCACGAACTAAGAAGAACGATGCCTGTGGTAGTGTCGTCCGGTGGTCCCAAGATGGCGCTGCGTTAACATACTGGGCCCCCTTGAGAGCCATAGATCGCTCTCAACCTTGGCTGCCTTGTCTACATCCTCTGGCGACGATGCTGATACTGGGAGAAGGCAGATCTTCGAAAACACCCTCTCGACGACGCCAGCTGCTGTCTTGATACTAGCAACTCTAGCAATCTTGTCTCGTCCCGGGTACGTCATCAGGATTCGTCCTAACCGCCATTTGAGGGGCGGTAAGTTGTCCACTTTGATGAGCACCAAGGAACCGGGAGTGAGTGCACCCTGATTCTCCTTCCATTTGATACGTCTCTGAAGCTCAGAGATGTAGTCCGTGGTCAAGCGCTTCCAAAAGTGCTGCCTGAGCTGCTCGACGCGTAGGTAGCGTGATAGAGCGTGTGAAGGCCTCGTCGTGATGTCTACGCCTGCAGAAGCCGTCAGAGGCCGGCCAATGAGGAAGTGGCCTGGCGTCAGAGGCGCAAGGTCATCAGGATCTATGGACATTGGATGCATAGGACGGGAATTCAGGACGGCCTCTATTTGTACTAAAACCATGTTGAATTCCTAATAAGTCAAACGAGCCTTCCCTATCACGCGCGTTATATGGTGCTTGCAGGTTTTGACTCCAGCTGCCCACAAACCGCCAAAGTGAGGTGCTTAAGGAGGTATAAATTAAAATTCTATTTGATTATTTGAAGCGTTATCAATAATATCTTGACAGCTGTTTTGTAAAAAATCTGAAAATTCCCTAGCTGCGCCTACAAAGTTCATACCATTATCAGAGTAAATGAGGGAAGGTTTTCCTCTACGGGAAATAAACCGAAGATATAGAGCTGAGATATAACTTTCTGAGGACAGTGACGTCACAAGTTCCAAGTGTAATGCTCGTGTTGATAAACAAACAAATAAACACAGGTAGCATTTCTCTAACCTAGAACCTCTGCCCTTTTTGTTTAAAATATACATAGGCCCAGCGTAATCAACGCCGCATTCATAAATGGAAACCTTGATTGCAAACGTTCACTGGGTAGAGTATCCATTATAGGTTGTATGGACTTTGCTTTCATTCGACAACACCTGACACACTGATTGATGCACAACCTTCGTAGCTAAATTCCTACCACCATTATCCAAAACATTTGTCTTATAATATGTGATAACAAAAGCTGTGGACCGGCATGTAGCATATCATCATGATTATGCCTAAATAAAAGTATAGTGAACTGATGTTTACTACATAACAGCATGGGATGTTTTTGATCGAAAGGCAAATCTGAATTGCATAACCTGCCCCCCACTCTCATTACACTATTTTCATCCAAGAAAATATTCAATGAACATAGTTTACTAGACGATTTAATTTTATGTTTACTATTTAATGTACTATATTCACTTGGAAAGGCTTCTAGTTGCGCAATCCTAGTTAGAAACATTAGTGACTTATTTAATTCCGTGACTGATAACGTGCCTATACTACGCTCCGATTTATTTTTTATACGTAGATTGTTTACAAATCGATAAACATGCATAAACGCGTTGTATTTTTATAAATGAAGAATATCAGTTGAAGTTAACTATATCATTATATGGATTATTATGAAACATACAAACTGTATTCGATTTAAGTTCTGGCAAGTTATCACAAAGTGGAACATCATATTTTTGATCTCAGTTGGCAGATTTGAATTGAAAATCAAATCAAATCAAATCAGTTTATTCGCAATAAGTGTTGGTACAATTTTGGTCTTAATATAAAGAATAATATACAGATCCATAACACTTAGTCATAATAATGTGACATGAAGTACTTAGTTCAGCCAAGGAAGTACCACGCGATAACAAATCCGCATCAACATGACACCAAATTCCTTTATCTGCCATCAGATCATTTATTTCTATTATTCGGTTTTGGACGAAAACCTTTAAGGAATGCGGTGACATCCTTAGCCAGCCTAGGACTATTTTTGAATCAGTCCACATTATGATCATGTCAAAGTTAATGTGCATAGATTTTATTATTTTAGACTATAATCTAGCACCTATTAGCGCACCGCATAATTCCAAACGTGGAATTGTAACCGGTTTTATTGGAGCGACGTGAGTATTAGAACATGAGTATTAGAGCCTGACTGTTACGTCATTATTTACTGAACGTATGAATGCGCATGCACCGTATAAAATATCTATTTGAGAAGGTGTGCAAAACAAAGGATCAGCGAGATCAATATTGGGTATATTTAAATAAATTACTCGCTTACCTAGAAGTGGGAAATGTAGAAGTGATTTGCGGTATGGCCAAACAATGCATGCATATTGTGTTATTATTTTTTAAAGAACGTAATTTTATATTACAAGTTTCGTTCGTTTTTGTAACTGATTGACCTATACCACTGATTTTATAAGTGGACTGTAATGTTTTAGCGATATAGTGGGTATTATCATCTGCAGCGACTTCTACCACAGCGGTCGACAGCAAAACCAGTTCTAAAGTGGTGTGTATTATAATGGAGTGCAAACTAGCTGAAGAATTATGATCTGCGGGTTATGACTGAAGATCAGAGGCAGCATGATATACTCCAGACACTATGTCTCCATTGTTGAGAACCTCATGCAACAAAGAATTGTGTTTATCATTACACTGCCTACAAGGTCCGAAAAAACAGTCTTTACTGGAATGACCTACACGTAAACAGTTTATGCACAGACTTTTACTTTCAACTAGATTTAGTTTATCTTGCGGGGATAAACTTAAGAAATGACTACAAGCATAAACAGGATGACTACCCTCACACTTAGCTCATACACGCTTAGATCTATTCTTTATATTATTAGTCGAAGACTGATTACTTTGTGTAGAAACAAAAGTTTGAACCTTTGGTGTCTGCTTTCTATTGTAATCTTCAGATACCCTGCCATTCGAGTTATTGGATTAATTTGCTTTGACCAAGTCTAAGACTTCCGCCTTTTCCTTTAAAAAATAATAGGCTGATGATGATGATGATCTGAAAATAGGACCGGGAAAATTACTTATTTACAAAACTGTTACCGACGGATATTCTGCCTTCCTGCCTGCGTGGTTGTAGACGAAAGCTTATCGATGTACATTTCGCTCCTCACTATTGTAGGCTTCTCGTTATCTTCCTTTCGTAGCAGCACCTTTCCATCCTGGAACAACACATATTTGTATGCTGGTCGCAATTTTTGTTGGACTAGCCATAGTAACGATTTGTTAGCTTTGGTCAGGGCGCGACGCAGGATCACTTTTGACTTGGCCATCTCCACAGGAGCTGCCGATACGAGATTTTCGAGCAGTACTTCGTCCTTTCTGGAAGCCTGTACCCACGCGCGTGCCTGCTGTGCTTGTTTAGCTCTACCTGGATGTTTCCTTAGCGTTCGTTTCGTCCTTCCATGCGTATAACATTAATTATTTGCGATTAATCCACGTTGAGGGTTTCAGCCAGCTTTGCCGATTTCGAATCAAGGTCTTCCTCTTGAGCTTTAGAGATTCCTATTACCTCTATCATGTTATCCAGACGCTGTTGTTCAATGTTACGCAGATTTTGTTTCAATGAGCTCTTTTCAAGCTCAAGATGAGTTTTTTCATTGTTGAGGTGGGTATATTTCTTCTCTAGGTCAAGTATGTGCTTATTTTGAGCTTCCACGGTTTTTGTTAGGTCGTCATATTTTTTCCACTGATCTGATAATTCGATAGGTTGCAGTTCCTTTTGTAGTACTTTTTTCAACTCGGCTGTAATATCCTTCAGAAACTTGTCGCTATCGATGTTTCAATTCCCAAGGATTCTGCTGGTGGTGGCGACATCTTCTTCTTCGTCTTCTTCGTCCGGAATGAAGAAAGATGATTTCCTAGTAGGCGAGTTGCGATTGCATTCCTCACATATCCATTATCCTGTCCGCTTTACGAAGTGCATACAGCTGTTTCGCAGTAAGACCAGAGCAAACCTTACTTGCATGAACGGTCTTGGCACAAGACCTTCATTCCAGCCCGGTAACCTGCTGGTTATTCCTTTGCAGCAGACTTCACATTTGGTCATTTTGGAGGTAGTGGGTAGTTATATAGTTTTGCATTTCAAGTTTCATTTTATCAAATAAAATTTTGTGTTGACATTCCATTTTTTGTGTGTTACAACGGAACGTATTTTAGTATATGGGGAAGTTAATTATTTTTGTTGGCAACACTTGAATGACTCTGTCAGTTTTTGACGTGACCGTTGACACTTGACAAATAGTGTCAATGCCTGACAGCTAGTAATAGGTGGTAAATTCCAACCATAAAAATTCCTTGGGTTTTATTCCTTCTTAATCCTCGCCAAATTCCGTGGATATGTGATGGTTTTTTTATCACAAACACTTTCCCTCACTCAGATGTTCAATTTGAATGTAAACTTTCTTGTGAAACTGCAGTTTTTTCTATTAGTTTACAACATTTATTTGGAACGTCAGGCACAGTGATGTTCACGATACAACGACCGGAACCGGAACATTCGTTATACCACTGTTTTAATTACCATATTTTCATTTCTCTAAATGGGTTACCTTACCATCATATACCATCGAAAAATATTTGACCGAATTTCATTTCACCTAAAACTTTTCAACTATTTTCGTTTCGTTTTTTTTTTACTTCATCGAAGTCACGTCTGCCACTGTTTCGGTTGACCTATTATCAATTCGATTTTTTTCGTTACTCCGACGGTCGTAAAACTTTTTACCGAAGTTACACTTAGCCAAAATAACATTTGTTCTGTTTGTTGTGTTTAATTACCATATTTTCATTTCATCAAACGCCTAGAAAGTTTGTTCACACTTTTTCATGGTTCCCTATGCATTTGCATAAAATATAATTACTTAATATAACATGGCATACTTTAGTCTACTCTTATTATATTTACGCAAAACAAATCATAATAATGTTTAAGCATAACATTCTACAGCATAAATTTATTTTTTAACATTCTACAGGATGATCGCGGGAACTATAGAAAAGTTGACACTACTGACGTGGGCGACCAATCACACGCCACGATTATTCCCGCGCACCGCGTTGAGCAGACGTTTCTGGCGGTACCAGAAAAAGGACAGTCTAAGTCCAAGTCTACCCTCGAAACGTGCACGCGACGTGTTTCAGGCCGCGATCGTAAAGCGCCGGCCATCTTAGACCTCTAATTGTTACTTGAGTAATTATTTCATGTTTATCTTGTTTTTCTTCCTGTACGTGTATTTGGTGATTAAAGTAGTGTAAATTTAGCAAGGACTTTTACTCAGAAGCCTGAACCCTATGCCCAACGGCTACAATTTACAATATCTATCTGCCTAGCCTTTTACAACTATATTAGGGTCCGTTTCCAGTCTAACCGAATTTAGCTGAATACCAGTGTTTTACATGGAGCGACCATAAACTTATTAACGCATAATGATATTAAAACATAATTTTTACATTACTACTTTTTTATCAGGCACCATTCTAAGCGTACGAAGAAAAAAAATGTGTAAGCCGTCGTTTTAAGTGGTCCCAGTAAGAAATATGCAAACAAGGATGCTTGCTTCAAGCATGCAAGCAGGCATGCTAGCAGCCATGCAGCGTGCAAACAAGCATGCAACATGAAAGCAGGCATGCAACACGCTGCAAGCATTGTTTCTGCCACGGCTCCGACGCTTTGGGGTTTGGGCGAACTAACGCGAGATTATCGACGCAGATGGTTTTAACGCTCACCACCGCAGCTTCGGGTAGGGGTAGGGCAGACAAGATTGCGTGATGTCGGTTTTGCACATTATATTGACTTTTTATGACACTATTTTAATTTAATGTTGAAAATGCTATCAAGTAACCGGCTATATATTTGTGATCATACAATATGCCGTAAAATGTTGTTACAGTGTGGTAAAAAAGGCAAATAAAACATTTGGCAAATGAAAAAAGTTCAAAAGAGGTTTCGGCCAATAGCAAAAAGTAAATTTGTAAATCGGCAAAATAATACATAAGACACATGATACATCGATGATCTAAAGTTTGTCAAATAATGCATACAGCAAAAAAGACGTCGGTCAAATGAAATTCGAACAAGAAAAATCGGTAAAGTGATCAGTTCCCCTTAAGAAGCGAACTAAAAAGATGTAAACATGAAGAAAATCATGCTGTGCAGTTAGAGTATACATCTGGTTTTGGTCAGTCAGCTCTCGATTATTTATCCTCCAACTACACAGCATCATTTTCTTCTTATGTCTTTTTAGTTCGCTCTTGTCGAACCGTCTATAGCCAAAGCGAGCACGGTGGAAAAGCTTGTTGTTTCATCCAGCGCAATGCTTGAAAAAGAGGCAACGCGAAAAGAGAGAGTTAGCGCCTGCACGCTCGGTTGTCATTCGGTAACTTCCGCCGCACACTCGCGGGCGATCGCCGCCGGCCGCTCGAGAGGTGAGTGAGCGACCCATTCATTCATGAATTCATGATTATAATATCGCATCGCACGCGCGCTTCCAGTTTTGTAAATTGCTCTGCATGCAGGTACTTACATATACCAACAGTTAGTACGGATTTAGCCCTTGGCCCCGGGGATGCGTTTTTGTATTTTTACCAATCCGGGTACCGTACGTGCGCTATTTTTCACTGCATGGAAATTATTTGAAATATTAGTTTTTCGTAATTTATGTAGGTAGGATATCTACATAAAGTACGAAAAAGTAAAGGTACCTAAATAATTTATTCTGCTTATGGAATAGCACAAGCAAAACACATTATTATTTATCTAACCAAGCAGTATTGAAGCAGCTAAAATTAGTAGGTATATTTTTTTGTTATTATTGTTTTTTTAAACGTTGCCCCACACTAGGAATTTCTCCTGTATCGTGGGTGCGTCTACAAACATATAAACTCACATACACAAACACCCAGAGCCGGAACAACTATTTGTAGATCATACAAATATTTGTTCCGTGCGGGAATCGAACCCGCGACACGCAGCGCAGCAGTCAATCGCTCAATCACTGCGCCAACCGTGCGCCAATGTACGTAGTTACCTACGTCGTACAGGCGGTTGATCAAATAAAGTATCTGGTCTGGGTACAGTTTAGCACATATATTTGTTTATTTTATAGAAAAATTCATAACCGAATAAAAAAAAGCCATAATCATAAATCGAGAAGATTCAGATTTTTTTATCTTTTGTGTCCTTCACCCTGGGCCAAACGAAGGGTTTTTTTTTAATCAATGTCCCACTCTTTAAATTTTTTCCTGTATCGTGGGTGCGTCTACAAACATCTCATATACACAAGACACCCGCATCCGGAACAACTATCTGTAGGCCATATAAATATTTGTTCCGTGCGGGAATCGAACCCGCGACACGCAGCACAGCAGTCGATCGCTCAACCACTACGCCAACAGTGTCGTCAATTCGACACATATGAATGTAATATTATTCGAACTGCACAATATTCACACATGTTACTATATGTGGGCTTCTAAACATGTGTGCCAAATTTCATTTATGTTATAGAACTTGCTCATTTTAGTGATCGTGTACTAAAACTATAAAGAGAGAAATATAAAAATTTTCACATAAAAGTAAATCTACTTCAAAAGCAAAAACACTAAAAATTGAAAATAACTTTAGTTTCGGAAGTCGGAAGTAATTATACCTAAAAATGTTAGCTTCCTCAATACAGACCGGATAGATAAATAATAATGTATTCTGCTTGTGCTACTCCATAATGCAGAATAAATCATTCAGGTACCTATACTTTTTCGTACTTTATGTAGTATCCTACATAAATTACGACACAGTTGGTTGTTGTGTAAGTTGGCGTAGTGGTTGAGCGATCGGCTGCTGCGCTGCGTGTCGCGGGTTCTATTCCCGCACAGAAAAAAATATTTGTACCGCCTATAGATAATTGTTCCGGATCTGGGTGTCATTGACAAAATACCTGTAATACTTAACTAAATTTACAGATTCGTGCTGTTTGTGCTAAGGAGTACGGTTGTATGCTCCATATTTTGAAAACTGCTGGACCGATTATGATGAAACTTACACTATTCCTTATGTTGAGAGATACTCAATCCAACACAAAAATAATGATCACGATCCGATAAGAACTTTCGGAAAAAAACGTGGACAAACGTACATAATTTATGATTAAACGAACTTACCCTAAGTGAAGTTCTATCAAAATTATACGAAGAGCCTCGTCCGAAGAGATTAGTTCCTGTAATTAATTATTATTATATACACATGTAGTAGGCGGCTATAGGCGACTGCGCAAATCACTAGTTTTCAGAGTTTTTTTTTTTTTTTTTTTTCTTGCCTGGCATCACTGTGTCAACTTGTCATTTAGTTTAGAGTTACTGATGTTTTAGATATTTCCAGAACGCTTCTGGGTTATACCTTAGGGTTGGGAGGGTGTCACTAATCTCTTCGGACGAGGCACTTCGTATAATTTTGATAGAACTTCACTTAGGGTAAGTTCGTTTAATCATAAATTATACTTCGTGCCTCGTCCTCGAGATTAGTTCCTGTAATTAATTATTATTATATACACATGTAGACTTTGAGAGTTAAGTTCTGGAATTATCGCATAAAATATGATGACTTTTTGAAGTAAAAGCTTTCTTTCTTTAAAATCATAATTATATAATTTTTTTTTTTTTTTTTTTCTTTTTTTTTTTTTTTTTTTTTTTGTGGTCTAACCTTCATTCATGGTTATCCATAGGTTACACACAGGTTCTTAATCAGTTTATATCTTCTTAATTATCTGTTTTAAAAAAAAAATATTATTTACTTTCTTATTATCATTGTTATAATGTTTATAGACCATCATAGTTATCATTAGATAACAAAGATTCTTATTCAGTAATTTTCTTAATTACTATTCTCATCTTAATTATATTTATTAACAAAATATTTTTGCCTATTTATTATCATTCAGTATTTCAGTTTTATAAATACTATCACAGTTGCTATTAAGTAACATAGGTTCTTAACCAAAATGTTTATATAAATTCTTAATTGTCTTTTCAACCGAATATTTATTGCCTGCTTGCTATCAATATTAAAGTTATTTTAAAGAGTAACAATCATAGTTGTCATTTGAAAAAGAAAGTTCTTGATTAACCATTCAGATAATAATAAATATAACTGTCTTATCAAAATCCATTTTAGCTTTTTTATTACTATTCTTAGTTTCATTATCAATACATTTATGCTCCTTCGTTATAAGTTAAAGTTGTTAGTTGTTGTAATAATTAGTACATGTAAGTTAAATAAGATATCTTTAATCACAGCTAAAGATTTATTTTGCTAAATCATTTTGATCCTTTACACTAAAGGTCTGTTATAAAATTTACCAAATGTATTAGTACATGTAAGTTAAATAAGATATCTTTAATCACAGCTAAAGATTTATTTTGCTAAATCATTTTGATCCTTTACACTAAAGGTCTGTTATAAAATTTACCAAATGTACTTGTTTAATCACATCTTAAGATTTTTCTTGCTAAATTATTTTTATGCTTTACACTAAGAAACTGTTATAAAATTTACCAAATCTACTTGAATTGCAACTCCAGCCTGCTGTTTTTAGTATCTGATCAATGATCATGTTACACCTGGCTTAAGGCTGTTAGTGTTTAAAGTACACTATGTGGTACGGTTTCTTAGTGCCTAAAGTGGTTAGAGGTTTTGTTAATGTAGGCTACAAGGTTTCAGCTGGAATTATTCCTGTTCTTTGTCTGAAGAATTGATTGATTATTTAGTTCATAAATTAGAGATTTTATGAGGTCTGAAATTTTGATGGTTATATGCATTGATTGTATTACTATGCTTTGATTTTAATTTTGACAGTTCTAGAGACAACATCTCATTTGGGTACCAAATTCCTAAGGCTTCCAGCATTTGGGATGTGTCCCAGGTGACATTGTATTTGCATTGTATTGGTGTTGGCAGTCTGAACAAGCCCTTAACCATTATTTTTAATCTGTCATCAGAGGACATTCCTGGACATTCTAATGTTTATTAAAGTAGGTATTATAAATTTTTGACAGTTAATCATTTGTTATATTTTTTACTGTAATTAGAAAGTTCTGTTAAGTAATTTTATCACCGTTGATGTATATGATTTCAAGATTTTTATATTACATTTTCTAAAAAAGTTATACCCAGTTTATTAAACATGTGTCATATTGTTTGAAAGATTTTTCTGATAGAGATGCTATCTTATCAATTGATGATGGTGGTATGCTTCATTGCAATAGACTTCACTACCCACTGGACTCCGACAGCCAGGGTAAGGTAGGTATGTCTTTTCCCTTGCTGTGAAATACTATAACATTTTCATTAGGTTTGAGTATGAGCATCCCTGAATTATGAGAAGTTCCCTAAGTAAAGGGAACCAGTTGGGCATGGTGATCAACATGATGTCCTAAGCTTTATCCATTATGATTTTTTGTAGATCTTTTAACATGATTGAGAATGGTGGAAAAGCGTTAGAGAAAATTGGTTACCAGTATACTGTGAACGTGTCAATTGTGAAGGCATTTGGGTTGTTATGCCATGTTATGTATTTATCATATTTATAGTTAATGTGAATTGGCAATAGGTAAATTTCAGGTGTTCCAAATTTATCTTTCAATAATTGGTCATAAGCACATTGGAGTTATACTACTACGTAAGTACATTATAACTCAATGCATAAGCATTTTCTTTTAGTTCCCATTCTACGTCGGAATGTGACTTCTGCAATACAGTATCAGCTTCTTGATTTCCAGTCGACCTAATGTAAGAAGCGAAAATGAAATTATGTTATACTAAAATGAAAATAATACATAACAGTTTTCAACCAATGCCGCAGGCTAAGTTGAAGAGATGAGTGTTGAGTTCCACCCATTTGATTAATAATGCAGCCTATATTGCTGTTGAATTGTCTATACATGACGGTATTTCACAATTATTTCATGATTGAATGATGTTACTAATTCCAAATATAAATCATGTGATATTTACATTTCTTGTCTGACCACTTACCCCTAGCAGTCTCATCACCACAGGCAGCCCCCCCCCCTTTGGTTGAGGCGTCAGAAACCATTTCGGTTGCATAATTAAGTTTGATTTTATTTACTCAATTTTGAATGGCATATGGCCACCATTCAGGAAATTCTTCTGGGGATATTCATGTATTTTTTATAATTTTCTTCACCTTGGAGGTTTAGGCTTTTACAACATTATAGTTTTTAGTTATATACCTATATAAAGCCATCCATATTAAATAGAAGGGCATGCTGAGACCAGTACCTAGTCCTACAAAGCATGTTAATTTTCTGATTTCATAATTAATAAGATTTTTCTTATCTGGAGGTAACGTTACATGATAGGTAAGAATCTTGTGTCAATGATATATCCTTTAATTGTACTAATATTAGTGGGTGTAAGTTTGTTATTTAATAACTTGTGATTAACTTCTTAGTGTTTTGAATGTTTTCAGTTACCAATCAAGAGCCACAGGATCTCAGTATTTGTTGAGTTTTCATAACTTAAGTGAAAATGTTAGGTGCAGTGTTTTACCCAAACAGCAGTAGATTGAACTCATACAATTTTTCATGAAAGAGATTCTAGATATTTGCTAGAATTTTTGTGATATTTTATAAGATATTATGCATTAAGGTATGTTAAATATTAATATGTTAATTATTATTAAGGTATGTTATGTAACATATGGCCATGGAACTATCATTTGATGTCATCTTTAATTCTATGCACAAATCTTCAAGTTTGAACGGCTTGCATTAATGAACTTATTAAGGTTTTAACTTTAAAATGCATACTGCCATTGAGTTTTGGTCTTAAGTAAGAAACACTTGAGACAATTTTGCCCTTTTCAAGGCTAGCACTTAAATATTGCACCAATGGAGATCAATTAGATAATTGTCTCCTTATAGTATGTTTTTTCCACAGGTGAAGTGTTGTGGGTACCTATGAAACCCTCAATCCATGATAACATGGTCTTATGATCAGTGATAAGTTATTACTGTTTATAAGAATTTTATAAGCGACCAACGTACCTTACTGAGTTTAGCGGTGTCAAGGTTGTTTGGTCGGGTGAGACAACCACTTAAAGTTTTGTACGGCTGAATCAGGCTATAGCCATGCTCCCAGTTCTCCTGTCGTCCTTGTGGCGCTGGTGAGCTTTCCAGTATTTTGTTTGGAATGTGTTGGGTTTTTGCTTGGGTTTAGGTGCTGTAGCAGCCCTGATTTAGAAGCCGCTTTACCAACTCAAATAGTTTCAGCTAGTGTTTTCGAACAGATATTTATCTATCTTTGTGTTTTGAACTTGGTCCTTAAGATCCTTTTTAATTTGAGCTGCAGCTAAATTTGCATCTAGTCATTGAGTCACATTATTGAACTTCACATAAGGTGCGAGTGGCATCCATTATTTAAGTTAGTAGTTCTGTATCATTTTCTTTTGTATCCAGTACTTTGGACAATGCTGCTTTTAAGCAGGAGACGGTGCTGAGTAGTCTTTGTTTCGATTCTATGGCCTTGGTTATCAATAATTTGAGAATTTTGCTTTTATTTTGCTGTATAGCATAAGAGCCTCACGTTTTTCACATTTAATGTCAGCGGGTATATTTCCTGCTGAAGGATCTGTAGGGGAAGTACCCGCCTGTGGTCTCTAGGGAGACAGACCTCACGTTGCAAGACACTCCAGACAGCTGGTCACTTCCTTGTGGAGTTCGGCCCCATCACCATACTCCGTGTTTAATGTTGGGTCAACCCCGAGAATTTCGAGAGCGTCTGTGTTATTCAGGTTTGAATTGTGTGGAAGATCACTATTGTTAAGTTAGTCGTATTCGACTTTGTTTCCATTTCATTTGTGACGTCGTCGTCTAGGACTTCGCCTGGAATGATTATAAACCATTGTTTTACTTCCGGTTGATAACTGATTTTTGCAATCTGGTGGGTGTAGCAATTCCAAAGAATTGAACGAAACCAGTGTATTATTGAATGTTTTGATACAGTCCAATGATCTGCTCGAATACATTCGTTAGATAAAAGATATAAATTCTATTTGATGATCTCGTAAATACGTGGTGAGACAGCCCGATGGCTAGCCCGAAATGCATTATTTGTTTCATTATTTGAGACAGTCCGATAATCAGCTCGAATATATTCGTTATGTTTAAGAAATAAATTTTGTTTTGATTGATAATCTCGTAAATATACAGTGGGACGGCCCGATGGCTTGCCCGAAGTGCATTATTTGTTTGAGATGCAAGTTTAGGGCGGAGGATTGATAAAATAGTTGTAGATATGTAGTAATACATACAATACATTTTAACAGAGTTAGGTAGGTACCTTGTGGGTCTAAATATGGCGTCGACTCTTGAGACTATTTTGTTTTACTTTGTTTAAGTCGAGCACGTTTTTAAATTGCTCCCAGATTTTTTCATGTTTCTCCTGATTCTCTTTATTCCTCGGTTGAATGTGTCCTTTTTGGCATTTTTTCACTTTGAAAAACTGTTATTTTTATTTAAAGGTTTAATTACGTGACGCGCAGCGACGCACTATAATCGCGAATGACAAGTTGACACAGTGATGCCAGGCAAGAAAAAAAAAAAAAAAAAAAACTCTGAAAACTAGTGATTTGCGCAGTCGCCTATAGCCGCCTACTACATGTGTATATAATAATAATTAATTACAGGAACTAATCTCGAGGACGAGGCACGAAGTATAACTACAAACAAAAATACATACACATATGACATTTTCCACACGTGTTTAGAATGCTCAGATAGAGTAACACATTATATGAATATTGTGCAGTTCCAATAATATTACTAACATACGTGTCGGATTGATTTTTTCTTTTTTTGAAGTCGGTAAAAAAAGAAATTCTGTTTATTTTATGTTTGTTTTATTGGTCTAAAACTATCTTCGTTTGTCTTTGTAAAACTATTTTCGCAACAACAGCAACTCGATGTAGACTGATATAAATAATAATTCTAATTAGTCCGTCAGTTAGATTATCGAAAAATATTGGACACGTATTTTTTTATTTATTAAATCATTAAAAATTGATAAAGATAAAGCTCGTCAAAGTTTAGGAGTTGGGATCGTGTCGTGATGACTTTACGTGACGTCACGCGGAACTTCAACGCACGGAGTAAGAAACTGTTGCTTTTGCTTTTGATCAAATATACGTCGCACACTGCACTGTTGCCGTTCTGTCACGCGCCAAGTTCGCGCGTCGTTCGCCCGCACGGGCCTCTCTCGATCTCGCAACGTTGCGTAGCAGCTTGATATTAGTATTGAGTAGCTATAAAAATATCTATAATTTTATACCGATACTCAAGGAAGTATTGCGAGCATCTGGCGGGTGTTTCGAGGGTCCCTACTACCTTCCCTACTTACATACATATGACATAGGTACCCTACCTACCAACCCTATCTACCGGGTAGCTAAGTTGGAAGGTAGGTCCTACCCACGCTATCTACTTACCTACCCTAACTACCTTACTACTTACCTAGCTTATAGCTACCCAACCTTGGTACCTAACTACCTACTCTACCTTCAAAACCTACCATCAAAACAAACTTGCTGTCCGTATTCACTAATGCCAGGTTCCATTTTATTATAAAACTACTAAATCTTTTTGAAAGCAAAAATAGTGTCCGGTATAAAAAGCAAGATCGTTGTAGTAGGTAAAACAGAATTGTCTAAATAAATGAAATAGATACTCAACAAATTCATTAGCTACTAGCCGAGCGAGCGGCGATCTTCATTCAACTTTCCCGTCTCACCCCGCCCGACCCCGCACGACTCGTCTCCCCGCGCACCTCATTCCCACTTGTCGACTAACAAGCAAGCGAGAACGCGATATGATTTGGACGAAGAATGGTGTTCGAAATTTTCATAAAACATGTTCCAGGAGATACGTGTTTTTGAATAAGCCTTACAAGTTTGTGCAATAAAAATTAGATAATAAGAATCTCTATTACATGTGTAAGGTTTCTATTGAGGTATTTTCTTTACTTTTACAATCTATGAATACATTATGAACTGCCAAAGTTCAGGATTTTTTTTTGCAAAAAACCAGATTTTTGGAGGCTTATACTGAATTGGTTTCTCCAAATTTTTATTTTCTGCTTCGATAGAAACCTAGATATAGTGCACAAAATACCTATGAGTTAAAAAAAAACAAAGATAGATGTGTTACAACGGCATAATCACGTAACAGCGTTTGTATGACCGTTATGTCGGGTTGGCTGCTCTTAAGCAGTCGGGATTTTTGAATTAACTTTTTGCACTTTTTAGGTTTAGAAGTTATTTTTTATGAAAAGGTTTTTATATATCTCTTTTTAGTTTTGATTTACCATCACTACACATTGAGTAAGGTATCTAAAGGTAAAATATCCATTATAACTCTCAAAAACAAAACACTAAAAAGTGCAAAATAACTTTCGTTTCGGCAGTCGCTGTCGCAAAACGATAAAAACGTTTGGTACGAAAATGTTTTGTTTTTTGTATGTAGACCCTGAAACTCTGGAGACCCAAACTTAGCTATAAAATATAGCGTAGCTGTAATGTCTCAGGCTGAAAAGGAGAAAATTTTTGAAAGTAAAAAGTTCCATTTGATTTTTATTAATTTGTTTTAATTTTTCGTAATAAGTAAATTTGTTCCTTACTTTAAGAGTTGCACCCGAGTTATTGCGCGATACAATGATATTGGTAAGAAATTCAAAAAGGTCATTGAATCGAATAATATTATTTGGAAGTAAGATTATAAAATCAGTTTTGAACTTAAAATATGTCATAAACTAACTACATTAACTTGTAGCTAAATTAATGTAGTTAACATATGTTTTAAGTTCTTTTTAGAAAATTTCCTTGTTCAGTCATAAAAATAATACAATACTTATACCTAATTTCACAATACATAGCTTAATGGGTAAGACATTCGCTGGTGATCAACAATACAAAAGTTCAAATTCTTCCCATTGAGCTGTTAATACACTTAAACCAACTCCTGATAATTGGAGGGTTCTAACACTCACTGTCAGGAAAGTTACAACATCAACATACTAACCAACCAAAATGTATTGGACAATTCTCATGTCGATAGATTTAATAAATAAATAGCAGATGCCACAATTAAAATAAAACTTTGCAACTATAACTGTGGAACAGAAATGTTTATGTGAATAAGGGGGAATGTTACCAACATTGGGCCTCATTTACAAAATGTTATAGTAGGTGTTATTTGCAATAAAATGTGTCTGTGGCAGAGCCCTAACTTGATCTCCTTAAAAGTTAAGACAATTTGAGTGTTTTAGTATCACACAGGATTCACCACAGAGCACTGTATTTTGAGAGATAAAAGGTTATTTTTTGCGACGTGTACGTGCCCGTAATAAATAGGCAATAAGAGTAATATGGCAATAATAGTATATTATGCAACTAGTGAATAAAGGACGGTTTTAAAGCGAGGGCCGTAGATGGACCACGAGCAAGTGAAGGATTCTAACAACTGAATCACAACCGTAGGGAGTGATTCATGATGATTGAATCACGAGCATAGCGAGTGATTCAAGTGTTAGAATCCTGAGCGACGCGAGTGATTCATGGCCCTCGATATAAATCCGTTTTATTCAAGAGTTGCATACTATATTTTATACCATGACTACGAGAAAAAGAAAGATTTAAGCGAAAAGCACAAGGAATAATAATAAATAAGTGTTTAATTACCTTCAAAATTTACAAAAAAAATTAAAAGTTTACATTATTTGTAAATTGAAGCTGAGCTAGGTAACAGCATCTGCGTTTCAGGGGCTAGTGACCACCTCCGTTACGTTACATAATTATAATTAATTAAACACCAATGCAATTAATATTAGAATTACAATCCAAATAAGTATTCACTAAACATCCCAGACTAAAATACAAAACCATGAAAATCATTATTGAAATCCTAAATATTAACAAACTGAAAATTAAATCGATGAAGAAGTTTGAAAGTCGAATATTCTTTGCACAAGGAGTTTGTATCGAGTATTTTATGCACAAGGAGGTTGTATAGCATTGAGATGAACGTCGAATATATATTGGTGTTCTAAACTCAAACACCAAAACAGTGAGAAAAAGTGCTTTTTATTCACTGTTTTCAGTGAATAAAATAAGCTTTTTAGAGGGGGAATGGTATAAAAACTTTAGAACCCACTGCAAATAACCTCAACTATCACCCTGTTTCGTTTGATCCACGATGTTTTACTCAAACTGTATATAAAAATCTCAGAACTTCAAAATTCGAATTTTAAGAATTCGAATTCAGAATCTGCTTAGCAGTTATTAAATACCATTTTATAAAAAAATTGTAGTTCTAAAAACTAAAAAACACGCTTTATTGGTAAGGATAATGGGACAAACTGTTTAAATTATTGCATTGTCATCGGTCCTTGATAAGTGTGCAAAGTTTCAAATCAATCCAACGTTTTGAAGTGGGTGAAAATCACGTTCAAAGATTCCGTTACATTGATACATTGTTACATTGTTACATTGATACATTGATACATAGATACATACATACCAAGCTAATAAAAGCGTGTTAATAAGGTCCGAACTTAAACACTGATTATAGGTTCTAATATACATTATTAAAAGTAAAGGATATAAATGTCTGCGAAAATATGTCGAGTGCGTTTCAGTGCACGTTGCCTAATCTTAATAAATCCTGGTCGGCTAGCATAATAGCATTTCTTCATAAAAAAATACTACTTAAAAATAAGTTCATCGCATTATACCGGTAGCGCATCACAGTATACAAGTTGTACGTTAACGCTAAGGCGGTAAATTTCAAATAAGCTAAGATCTAAGAGTCTTTGGTAGTCCTATCCTACATCACAGGGTCACCACAGCACACACTTGTGGACAGGGTTCATGGGGGTGCCTGCGGGGCAGCTCCAGGCTTCCGCGAACTCCGCGGAGTTGCTGAGGGTGCCTATCACGCGGATTTTGTTCGGACTGTGCGGGTCTTCCAACAATCTGAATTTTAAGTCGCCTACTGTTGAGTTGCCGCACCACGTCTGTTGGAAAAAGAAAGATGATGCTATTTTTAGATACGTTCAAATATGTGTCGTAGAGCTTTGCCTTTCAGATGCTGGATAGTTTTGAGCAAAAAATTAGGTGATCTCTTGTTTTGTGGCTGTCATAATATATAGCTCCTTAGAGACTATTCATATACACACATCAACACATGTAAGGCTCAGCTTTAAGCTAGAAGGTCTATATTCTACGCAAGAACTAAAGGTTCTATCTCTATGGCCCCAAATCCGAAGAGGGCTTCAAGATCTACTGGGTTTTGCTGGGCCATTCGGACTCAGTGGGTGTTTCCAACAAGTATACTTTTCTTTTGTTATCAGCAGTGTATTTGTAGTTGTATTAATAATGTTCAGCGTATATTACCGTTTTAAGAAAACCAAGTTACTCCCACTTCTGCTGTAGTATTTGTCAGCTTTCCACTCTATATTTACTTCTAACACTATCCCAATCTTCTCTAAACTGCTAAGTAAATTACCTGTGCAAATCCCAAGAAGAACAGCTGATCAGGCTTGTAGTCGGGCAGGCCCGGCAGCGACACTCTCCGGTCGGCAGGCGCGCGCTTGGCGAACAGCTGGTACGCGTGTAGCGCCGCGCGGAGACCGCCGTTATCTGCTATGTTCTCACCCTGCGTGTTGAACCCGTTTACCTATGGAACATGAAGTTTATTAGAAATTTGTGAACTTATAAAACGTGGAAGAAATTGGCAGCTAAATGAAATTGCGTTTACGTTTTGGAAGAAGTAATAGTCAAGACACCCCGTCTTGACTTTTACTTCTCTTATGAAGCATAAGCATTTTCTGTCTCTTTACGTTTCCACTGCTGCCTCCTCTCTGTGATAGAGTATGGACCTAAATCCACCACGCGGGCTTAGTTAGGGTTGGTGGATGTCACATGCCACTGAATTTTTGGTACTTAGACATACTGGTGTCCTCACGATGTTTTTTTTACCGTTTTTAGAGCAATGTTGATGAAATAATTTACACACAGTAGAGCGCCTGCTTGGGTTCGAACCCAAGTAAGTCGGGGCCCGTTACCACTGGGCCACCACTGTTCTTATGAAGTATGAGTGTAAAATTGACATTATCGTTTCAGACGAAAGAAGCACACACAAAAAAAAAAAACCTTAATCAAGTCATTGGTTCACCCAGTGGGAAGTCTTCCCACGCTGCGTCTTCCGGTTCGGAGATATATTGTACTACGTTAGAGATACCATGAGCATTATTTATTTTTAAAGTTAGAGCCTCTACATTTACCCCGAGTTTCTCAGCTCTACATTATCGCAGAATTAATGTGACAATTTGTCAAGCACGCGTTATCTGCTGTGATTGGCTGTTGAAAATTCATTCACACAATCACAGCAGATAACGCATGATTGACAATTTCTCAAATTAATTCTGCGATAATTTAGAGCTGAGAAACTCGAGGTTAGTGTGTGTACATGTCATCAAATCTTAAAGCCTGTGTTACGCATCAGTAGTCTAAAAACACACTTTTTTTATCTACAGATTTCGGTTGAATCAGATGATACCTAAAGGTATTTTCTTCTAACGACCTTGAGGCTAAAATACAACGGTCAGTCATAATTTTGGATAATACATTATCCAAATCGAGTCTTGACTAGTCATAGACAGATTGGTCGTTCCTAGGTGTACGACACCTACAGCCGGTTCTGCAGCTCTCGATTATCGACGAATAATCGCCGGTTAATATTATGATTTTAAAGACATAAGTTTTTAAACTGTCATGGTCACTAACACTAACATTAACATTAAAAGCGGGATATTTACCATGTTTACTGTTTGTTGCGAGTTCCCCATATTTCGGTGCTGTTGCAAGCACCATGATCACGGAAACTGATTTTAAAGGCTTATATTACGATAAAAAGATAATAATCGTCGGCGAAAACTATGGTATGGGTTTAGTTATAAAAAAATATGTTAATTTAGATCAATTATTTAATTACCAAGATTAAAAAAATGTAGGTTATTAGAAACTTTTTAAATTAATTACATTATAAAATCTTGACACAATTATTAAAAATTTAAGTTATTTTAGGTGAACCCGTCAGGTTAAGCAACACTAAGCAAGTTCTGTCTTTGGATGGGTGATCATCACAACAAAAACAAGCGACCCAAAAAAAGTGGCCACCAATCCCAAGACTGACCTTGGTAAGTGTTGCTTACCCTGCCGGGTCACCCATCTACAAACAAACGAACCAAAATAAAGTGGTCACCTATCCAAAGACTAACTTTGGTAAGTGTTGCTTAACCTGTGTGGGGTCACCAATCCAAAAACAAGCAAACCATAAAAACTGTGGTTACCCATCCATAAACCGTCCTTGGTAAGGTTTGCTTAACTTGGCGGCTTCACCAACCCAGCCGCTCAAGATAAAATACTATTTAAAGTCACTGATTACTTTAAAGTAGTGAATGAACTGTGGAGTGACCATAAGCTCTTAGAGCGGTATCAATTTGATATCGAGTAAGTGGCAGATGTATACAAGTCAGAAACAGAACAAAAAAAAACGCTGTCTTCTCTGTTCTGTGAGTCAGATACATCTGTCCCTTATTCGATCTCAAATTGATACCGATCTAAGAGCTTATGGTAACCCTCCTGAATGAATACCAGCTAGGGTAGCCAACCGAAATAAATTGATGCCGATTATTCAATGTAACAAGCGATTACGTAATTTTTCGATGATGCAGTTTTGAAAAAATCCACTGACAACTGTTTGTGACAAATTGCCAGCGGATTTGAGATTTGACGTCGTCGTCAGAAACCGGCCCCTATCTGGAGCCTTGAAATAAATTATGAAGGAAATCGTAAACTCATATATGGTGCTTATGTTTTAGATGACTGTGGACATTAAGGGACAATAACTTACGGTATAGTTGGACAGCTGCGGCATGTGATACTTGCTGTACTGGTTTATGATGCACTGCGCCTTTCTGTTGTAGTGTTCTAAAGTCGCCGCAGACCACCACTGCTTCACGTTACCTTCTTTATCAAAACGGCGACCTGGGGACAGAATTAATGAATAAAACTTCGACCAGAAGCCATGACCATAAAATAAAAAGTATACAGAAGGACCACTCTCACCATCCTCGAAAATTTACCTGACAGCTAAACATACCGGACTCTCTAGGGTTGCTACTATTATTCTGAATTAAAAACAAGGTAGGTAGTATAAATTTACAAACATAAATATAGTTCTCGCCAAAATTCTTGACCATCTTGAAGTTGGCTACTGTTCAACCTGAACAAGGCAATAGTTTACACGCGCCAACAATACCATTACAGCGTCAGTGACACACATTCCGTCCACGCGCCAGCGTCACCGGCACACCGTCAGCGCTAAGAAATGGCCTAATAAAATATTCGCTTCATCGGCTCAATACACACACAACACACATCTAAAGACGTATCAATGTGTATTGACCACAAAATTTGTATATAATTAAGTTAATTGTTATAATAAATTAGTCATCAAGCTGGAGTTGAGTTTGATTCATCTCTCCGTGATTCCTCTTACTGTGGCCAAGACACCCTTAGGCTTCAACGATCCTGTGAGTCTGTGGGATCGGCAGTGAGAAAACCATTTCCTGTGTACATTGCACGACGTACACAAAACCCCTATTCCTACCAAAATTCCGTCTGTTACCGTAGGTCTCATTGTAACAGACATCCCGCACGTAAAACCGACGTAACCTACGTCTGGTGTGGTTTGTATGATAGGTTAGGGCGTTAGGATAACTAGGGTGCTAGGTGATTGCTGTAGGGCTAGGTTTGTAGTCAGTAGGGCCTTAGGGATCTCATAGGTCCAGGGCTCAATTAGTGCAACCGTAGCCACACTGTACGTACTTGGAATAACGGCCGTACTAAGCTGTAAGTCCCGGTGCGTACATTTGGTCCTTCGAGCCGTTGTTTTTTTTTAGGGGAACCAGGGAATTTGTTTAATCGGTACTTTAACATTGTGACAGTTACAAAACAAAAGAAACATAGAAATAAAATACTTCCCTTTTGTCTTACACTAATACCGACTAAATGACGTTTAGGCGTACGTCGAACTAGCGTTCTCGAGAAGCGCTTGTTTGTTGTATTTATAGGGACTGAGCGTTCTTAACAAATAGGATTAGTAGGGACAGTAAAGAAAAATGGACATACAAGAAATAAACGAAGTTATAAGAAGCCAAGAGGCAGATTATAACGAACTAAGACAAATATTCATTAACATCAAGAAAGACTCAGCATCGAGAAAAACTCAGAAATATATCACGGAAAGAAGAACTCGACTTACAGAAATATTTACTAGAACGTCCGTAAACCATTCACGGATAAAAAACCAAGATGTTTTGTGTGATCACAAATATATTACTACCAATTACTTTAGTACTATCAATGCACAGTATACGCAGGCTATTGAATACCTGTTGATGTGTGAGAAAAGACTACAAGTAGTAAACCAACTATACGACCTAGAAGATATAGAACCCGAAGAGGAAGAAGGCATTAGCTCGCCCAAACTATTTATTCAACTATTTCGGATTAATCAGATGCAGAAAAAGTTACATTCAGCAACTCAATCGGTGACTGAAGAAAAAGCGAGTTGGTATTTAGAATCCTTAATAGCCACGTTACAAAAACAGTGGCAAGAAATTGAAGAAACGCATGTACTCATTCTAATGGAAGATAGTACGTTGGAACATAGTTATTTTCAAGGGAATATGTTTGAGAAAACCCAAACGGAATTCGATCATGTGATGGAAAAATTAATAGCAACAATAGGTCAAAAATCAACACAAAACAACCATAAAACCTCAGTTAAGTTACCAAAAATAATAATTCCAACGTTTAGTGGAAGTTATGAGTCATGGAATTCCTTTTATGATTTATTCTTAAAAATAGTACACGAAGATAAATCGTTAAGTGACACGGAAAAAATGCAGTATTTAAAAACACATGTGCGAGGTGACGCCGCTAAGCTGATCAAGCATTTAACCGTATGTGACGCTAATTACACAACTGCATGGAATCTGTTAACAAGACGGTACAAAAATGAAAGAATAATCATTACTAAGCATATTGATAACATTCTGAGTATGTCGAAAATAAAGAAAAGTAATGCCTCAAACTTAAGAAATCTGCATGATACAATCAACGAGAACCTAGAAGCACTAAAAAGTCAAAATATCAACATATCGACTTGGGACCCAATTTTGACAAGAATACTCAGTAGAATATGGGACTCTGAAACTGATGAAAAATACGAACACCAATTAAAAAAGCCTAATGAATTACAAGAATTTTCGGCAATGATGCAATTCTTAGAAAAAAGGTTTAAGTGTTTGGAAACTTCAAGCTCTTTGAGGGAAGAGGTTTCTGCTCACAGATCGCGCCATGAGTCAGCAAACTTAACAACAAAACAAGTCGATAAACGTGTATGCTGGTTCTGCCAAAGTAACGAACACATCATATATCAATGTGCTAGTTTCAAAACGCTAACAGTGCAAGATCGCAATAATATCGTAACCGAAAAACAGATGTGCAAAAATTGTTTGATTCATGAAACGTCGATAAAATGTCACAGCAATAAAAGTTGTGGATACTGTGGGAAAAGAGGTCATCATTCTTATTTACACTTGAACAACAATAATAATACTATAAGATACGCTAAGAGTGAGTCAAAAAAAGGACGACTTGTCAACCCCATACACAAGTAAATCCATGGCAAAAACTGTATCAAACATGTCTACTATTAACAAAACTAATATACCAAAAACCACACTACTAGCGACCGCCCTAATAAAAACTCACTCGTCGGATGGGACATCGCACTTACTAAGGGTTCTGTGTGACCAAGGTTCAGAGGCATCTTTCTGCACAGAAGAGGTTGCCCAACTATTGTCATATCCACGTATTAAGATACATACCGAAGTAATCGGGATTGCTGATGAGAAACCTAAAACATCTAAAAACTCTATTAATATCATACTACAGCCAAGATTTCCAAGTGAATATAGGTTACCAGTCACACTTATAATACTACCAAAACTAACTGGCTGTCTACCAGAAAAGAATCTACCAGAACTAAAATCAGATTGTTTACAAAACAAACTGTTTGCCGATCCTACGTACTACAAAAAAGGACCAATAGATATAATATTGGGAGCCCAAGAATATAGTAACTTACTTCTAAACGGGCTACACAAGATGCAAGACGGAATAATCGCTCAAAATACCGAGTTTGGGTGGATTTTATCCGGTATTTGCGGCAATACTACCAATACAAATACAGTTATTAGTATGATGACACGTACGACAGAAGTTCAACAATTGAACAAGTTTTGGGAGTTAGAAGAAATTCCAGAAGAATACCAATTATCCAACGAGGATCAGGCTTGTGAAAACTATTACCAAAAAACTACTATAAGAAATCCAGATGGAACATACACAGTGAAACTCCCATTCAAAAACCACAACGTAGATTACGGGAATTCACGCAAAAAAGCTGTTGCAAGACTATTACAATTAGAACGGAAGTTCGATAAAGATGAAAACTTACGAAATAAATACCAAGAGTTCCTCAATGAGTACTTAGAAATGGGCCATATGAGGAAAGTTATTAGTACTGACTATTACCAAGGCAAATACTATATACCACATCAACCAGTAATCAAGGAAGATTCACTAACTACTAAGCTACGAGTAGTTTTTGATGCATCGAGCAAGTCAAGTACTAACCTAAGTCTAAACGATAATATGTTAATTATTATTAATATTTATTATTATTATTATATATTATATTATTAATAGTTGATAATTGTATGTATAGTTCCTTTCAGGTTCCTTTATATGGTATCTATGGTTGATTTAATAAAAAAAGGAGAATCTAAGTTATGCTTAGTCTATGGCACTTGTAGATATAAAATAAAAGATGTCGACTTAAAACAAATAAAGTTTCGCTTCAAGTTTAATATATTTTAATTTTTAAACATGGCGCAGTCTGATAAAAGACAGGGTTTACAGGTAAAGTTACCACCCAATTTAAATTTATTCGACAGAAATGTCACGTCCGAATGGCGATTTTGGATAGCGTTGTTTGGAGACTACATAACGCTCAAGGAACAGAACAAAGCCACAGGTGATGTGAAACTATCGCTACTAAGAAGCATAATGGGAACTGTAGCCGTAAAAAAATTGTCTACTTTGCCCATTAATTAGCCCAAAGTTTATGTCAAAGTTATTGAGGCGATAGAACTCTATGTAAATCCTCGAACAAACATTATGTTTGAGCGCTTTAAGTTCAACGAGCGACATCAACCATCTTGTAGGCGAACTTTTCGACAAGTATTTAACCGATTGCCGACAACTAGTTATTTATTAGTTTATCCTCGCACTGGAACGCCTTGCAGCAATTACACCAATGGAGCACAATCTTATAATAAACTCACTATAAGTCCAGGTTTCCTTACGATGTTTGCCTTCACCGTTGTCAGCGATGTCCAAGATAAACTTAGAAAGTACATATATCTATATCTAAGAATAACTAAGCAATCTATTACTAAGAATAATTATGATAGTAGAGCTAAGAGAATTGTATCATTTAAACTCGGTGATCAAGTAGTCTATAGAGAAGGGAAAGTGTGGCTCAAGGCTAAAATTGTTGAATATTGTAAAGAACTTAGATCTTATGTGATTCGTACGAATATCGGATCTATTTTAAGACTTAATACTTCTCAATTAAAAGCATCAAACACTAAGAATGAAAATAAATTGTTAACATCTGATACTCTAATTCCTTTTATATCTGATGAATAAAATACTGTTCCTGAATCTCCTAGTAGTCCGGTATCAAACAGTGTTTTGGAGAATGAACCATGTGAATATTCTTCTAATGAAACTGATAATATTAGAAATTATACTAGTAACTGTGCTACTCCACTGAAGGTATCCCGAAGTGGGAAGTGGCACTATTAGACCACCCAGAAGACTCGATCTTTAGGGGGAAGATGTTCTGTGTATAGTTCCTTTATATGGTATCTATGGTTGATTTAGTAAAAAAAGTAGAACATAAGTTATTAGTCTATGGCACTTGTAGATATAAAATTATTTTCAGGTTGGTTCTTTGTAATATTACTATAGTCAAATCAAATAATCATAATATTAGTTCCATTTTACGCCAGGTGTTAGAAAATTTTGATAATGCATATTTTCTTTGGCAAAGCGGTCTATAAGGCGGACTCGAAGATCGGCTCTATTGATTAAAAGCAGATGATTATGTTGTTTACCTGTATCGTCAAATCCGTGTGTGACTTCATGTCCCATTATGGCACCAATAGATCCGTAATTGAACGCTCTAAAACAAACGACTTGCGTTATTTATTTCGTTCAAAACTTCAAAACTTATTCAAAAAAATCTTTTTGTGAGTAGTTGAAGACTTAGCCGCAGGCCACATAGAAATGGCGTCGGGTGCGGACATGGCACGGGCGGCTTCCTATTCCATTCAAATTTAATACAACATACATGGAAATAAAGCGTAATTTAGGACACACGGTATGTCGTCATAACCACGTCCGAGCAACGATATACCGTGTGTTTAGGACATTGCGCTTTATTTCCATGTATGTTGTATGAAATGAAGCCGCCCGTGCCATGTCCACGCCCGACGCCATTTCTGTGTAGCCTGCGCCTTATATTTAATGACGGTATTTTGACGATACTCACTCAATTCCATTTCCGTAGAACGGTGGCCGCAATATACCGGCGGGGAGAGCTGAAAAGTTGAATTCTGGTTAGTTACCAAAACAAAACAGTAGGAATAATACCACGGCAGTTTTATTGATGTTGTTGGATACCAAGATTTAAAGATCACACTCGCAGCGAATCAAAAAGGGTTTTATCCGACTGTGGCAAAGCATAAAGGAGGGTTATGTTTTTGACCGGTATGTGTGTTTTTATGTATGGATGTATGTATGTTCACCTTTCCCCTTTGAACTTCTAAACTATTCATCATAATTTGACAAATGCGGTGTCGTTGGAAGCGTCTTGTTTGTCTGCTGTTAATAGGCTATGTGACGTCACATTAAATTGAATATGGCGCCCTCTAGGGAGCCCAAAGTCAAGAACAAAAATAAAATTTTCGCCTCACCCCATTATGTGTGGTATCGTTGAACAGGGATTTTAAAATGAAGGTAAAGTTTGCGACATCATATTTTTGTCAAGCGTACCATTTGCGAGATATATCCCGTCAAAGTCATGAAAACAATTTTTACCCGACTACGGCGTCGCAGTGTTTGTTGATCGTTATGAATGTATGTAAGTATGTATGCATTTATGTAATTTTTTTCCTCATTACTGTGTCTCTCAAATTTTAAATCATAAATCTATGTGTATGTTTCTTTAGCTAACATAACTACACACACATAGCACACCTGTCCTTTAGTCAATGAATAGCATATTTTGTAAATTAACTACGTTTTCGTTATACGATATCTAGAGTCCACTCTTGTAACTTATGCATAATCTAGGTACATGTAAAACTACAACACCTAAACAGAAAAAAAAGTGATATAGCTGTGCAAAAACCCCAAATTACTTTAAATAAAAAATCATTTAATAATAATAATAATCATATCTGTGGCCTGACTCGTCAAGAGTGACATAAAAATTTTCTTAGCTCTTCGAATTTTCTATAATATATTTATAAAACCGTGCAATATCATCCATAAATCAGCATTAAACTAAATTTAAACAATGTCTATATATACATATATATACAATAAACCAATAAGAAGAAGAAAACAAACAAAATAGTTAAAATGACCAACAATTCAAAATCAAACAAAAAATGACAACTAAGAAGACAAAACTAAGAAGAAAATGTTGACACGAAGCCAGGCCCGAGCCAAGAACACACGCCCAACATCTTCGGGTTCGTCGCTCAGCTCCGCCTCGCAGCCGCCGGGACCACCTACAACCGTGAGTCAAGAGATCCCGTACGCTGCAGTTGCGTCGAGCTCGAGCGACGAATACTTCTCTCCGCCGACGACACCACCACCTACGCGTCGACGGGGAGGATGCCGGCCGCCGGATAGCCTGGGACCTCGAGGCCCATCGGCCTCTGACAGGGTCCCCGCTCCCGGTGGAAGTGTGCAGCGCATGCGATGGACGCAGTTCATTAATGAAAACGTCATGCGCGCATACTTTGGGGCTACAGAGGGGGGAAGTAACCTGACTGCGTACCGTGGTCGGATGCTCTCTCTGTTTCAGGTGCTTGAGCCAGCTGTCAACGTATCGGCCCAACGTCTATCGGATCAGGTGCGGGTCATTCAACGTAACCATATGCTGGATAACACCGTACTTAATAGACTGCGTGAGGAATCACGGAGTAGCCGTGTCTCGCCTGCCTTGCCACCGGCCGCGGTGCAAATGCAACCCAGTGTTTCACCGCGACCTGACCATGTTGGAGAGGATGACGACGACAGGGCTATATCCGTGAGTACCCAATGCAATGAACGATTGAGGAGCGCTTTGGACTGTGCATTCCGAGAGTATCGTTCCACACCGCCTGAGCTTAGACCTCGATTACCTCGTCTGCCCATGCATAAGAAAAATAGGGCGCTGGTGTGTGCTCTAGATTCGCAGCTATCAAATGTTTTTGAAAGCAGCAAAGACCTTGCCGATACCCACTCAATCTTGTACTGTGCGGCTGCAGCGGCATGTCGTGTAGCTAACGTCAAATTTCCCAAAACTGATAGAGCTACACGACCAGCTATACCAGCTTGGCAGTGCAGGATTGAGCGTCGTATCGGTGAGGCTAGAGCACTCATCGGCAAGCTTATCTGCTTCAGGGAGGGCAACACTCGACCTAGAATGATGCGCTTTGTGAGGCGGGCATTCTCGGGGACTGATATCAGTTCTCGAGATTATCTGGCCCGCGTCACAGAGCGTATCGACTTCCTGAAGCAGAAGATCTATGCATGGGCAAGCCGTATTCGTCGGTACAAGCGGCGAGTGGATCCATTCTGAGAGCGAAAATTAATCAACATATTGACAATAACGCCATCATGTCTGCTTCTCAGAATGGATGTAGGAACGGGTCCCGCGGTACTAAGGAGCTGCTCCTCATAGACATTGCCATTAGCCAACAGGTTCGCCGTTCCCGCAAGGATCTGGCGACATGTTGGATAGATTACAAGAAGGCCTATGACTCAGTGCCACATACATGGCTCATGAGGGTGCTGGAGTTGTATAAAATTGATACAACTCTGCGCGCCTTCCTGACGTCATGTATGGGGCAATGGAGGACGGTCCTTCACTATCCAGGATGTCGACAGATTCAGGAAAACAGTGAACCTATAAGGATTGAGCGTGGTATATTTCAGGGCGACAGTCTGAGTCCTCTGTGGTTTTGTTTAGCCCTGAACCCTCTCAGTACACTGCTGGAGGGTTCAGGCCTGGGCTATCGGTTGAGGAGAGGTGGTCAGGTTATATCACACCTCCTTTACATGGATGACCTGAAGCTCTTTGCCCCCAACAACTTGCAACTGATGAAGCTACTGAAGGTAACAGAAACCTTCAGTGACGCCAACAGGATGGAATTTGGTGTGGACAAATGTGCAGTCATGCATGTAAAGCGAGGGGAGATTATGGAATCCGTGGGAATACAACTCTCGGACTCCATACACCTTAGATCCCTTTCCTCAACTGAGACTTACAAGTATTTGGGTATGTCGGAAGCACTAGGCATCAATGTTACTGGTGTGAAACAATCGTTGAAGGAACGCTTCTTTGGCCGCCTGAAAAAAGTACTAAATAGTCTTTTATCAGGCGGGAACAAGGTGCGCGCCTTCAACGGCTGGGTCATGCCGGTCTTGATGTACTCTTTCGGCATACTCAAATGGACTCAGACAGAACTTGACGCCCTGGATAGGAGAGTCCGCACATTGCTCGTATGCATCACCCACGGTCATCGGTTATGAGACTGTATAACCCTCGGAAGAGCGGGGGTCGTGGCTTTTTAAATGCTAAGACCCTGCACAACCGCGAGGTATGCAGTCTTAGGGAATACTTCCAGGCCGCTGACGTGGGTATGCATCGAGATGGTGGTAGCAGTGGACAAGGGCCTTACCCCGCTCTCCTTGGCTAACGGGAACTGGCGCAAACCTATAGTATTAGATACTAATGACCGCATGGAGGTATGGCAGAGCAAGGAGCTTCACGGACGCTTCTACCGGGTTCTACATGGGCCCGATGTAGATTTTTTGGCGTCCGTGGCCTGGTTGCGATTTGGTGACCTTTTTGGGGAAACCGAAGGTTTTGTCTTTGCAATTATGGACGAAGTTATGATGACGAACAACTACCGGAAATACATTGTGAAAGATGGCACGGTTGACATCTGTCGGGCATGTCACCGGCCTGGGGAATCCATCCGTCACATTATCTCCGGTTGTTCTAGTCTAACTAACGGAGACTATTTGCATAGACACAACCTTGTAGCCAGGATTATCCATCAGCAACTTGCTCTTAAATACAATCTTGTGGAATCGGAAGTGCCTTACTATAGGTATGAGCCCGACCCAGTTCTCGAGAATGGCAATGTCACGTTGTATTGGGATCGGTCTATCATCACTGACAGGACTATTGTTGCCAATAAGCCTGATATAGTGGTGATAGACCGACTAGAGCATCGCGCAATGATTGTTGATATAGCGGTCCCCCATGACGAGAACCTCGTGAAGGCTGAGAGAGATAAGAAAAGCAAGTATCTTGATCTGGCTCGCGAGGTTGTCGACATGTGGGATGTGAATACAGCAATCATTGTGCCGATAGTCGTTACGGCCAATGGCATAATAGCCAAGAGCCTCGACGAACACCTGAGGAGGCTCTCGTTGGGCAGCTGGATCAAGGGCTTGATCCAGAAAGCGGTACTCCTGGACACGGCGCGTATCGTTAGGAGGTTCCTCTCTCAGGAGCCCTGACCACCGGTAGCTTGGACCCTGTTCCCGATACCGGTGGGCTACTATTTTTTATATTTTTAAATGTTTTTTAAGTTTTCTTTTTTTTAATATTTAAAAATGTAATAAAGTAAGAAAAAAGATAAATAAACGACATAATAATAATAATCTTTATTGTTCAAGAAAAATACATTTTATATCAGATAAATCACTGATCTCCACACTAGGATTCCCTGTGTCGTGGAGGCCAGTCTCTTTCATCATAGTACAGAAATACAGTGTTTATTTTGTAGCCATATATAACAATAAGGATAAATTAAACAAAAGCAAAAATAATAAGGGGATGCATGGTATCTTGCAGAAAACTACCATAATAGAAAATAATAACTATTATTTTTACGAAGTGTTTAATAGTTTCTCTGTGTTGCCGTAATCCAGACCTTTAAAGTAAGTTTTGATGTCAGATTAGCATTTTGATTTTGTCAAGGGTAATAAATTACAAGATTCGTTCTTATTATAAAGGTGCGGCCCCATATACTGATAACACCTTTTCCCAAAATCAAGTCTACGCTTTGGCTTACGCCATCTAGGCTTCCTTCGGGAGTGTACCTACATTGGAGTCCACCCTGACCAGAGCCTCTTTATGGAACCTTAGGGCTACGGCCATAATGTATATCTGTCGCACCCGCATAGTACCCGTCTCTTGATATAAGGTGTTTGTTGGAAATCGCCTTGGTTTTTTATAAGCTACCTTGAGAACGGCCCGTTGTGCGCGTTCTGCCCTAATTAAATGAGTCTTTAGTGCAGCCCCCCATGCAACTATACAGTAACTTAGAAGAGATTCGCACAGAGTGTGATAAATCATCTTCAAGATCTTCATGTTTGCAATCTGACCCATTATCTTAAAGACATGTAGCAGTTTCCTAGTCCAGGTGAGGCTTTTGTCCATGTAGACACCAAGGTATTTTATGTGCTCTACTAGTTCAAAGCTTGGGGCATGAACATTGCGAGTCTGTGTCACTATGGCAGGTATGCAGTTTGATGGTTAAGTTACTTGGACAAGTGTTTCTTGAGCTGACACTAAAGTTTATGACCTTCGTTTTACCTACATTAAGTGTCAACAGATTGCAATTTAGCCATGGTGCAACCTGCTTTACGCCAGACTCAGCTGCCTCGTATAGAGACTCCCACGTCCTATCATAAAATACTATAGCTGTATCATCAGCATAGGCAAACATTTTTGCTTTAGAGAGTGACAGTGAGCAAAGGCTGTTGACATAGATAATGAAAAGAGTAGGCCCCAGTACGCTACCCTGCGGCACACCATAGTCAAGATTGGCGGAAGAACTGTAGTTGTTGCCCAAGATTAACCTCTGCTTGCGGTTACTGAGGTAAGACTGGAACCAGTCAAGAGCAGTGCCACGGACACCTATGCCTTCAAGTTTTCTCAATAGAATGCTTCTAGAGACGGTGTCAAAGGCTTTCGCAAGATCAAGGAAGATTCCAGTACATTTGTTACCATCATCTAGTTTGGTAACAACGAAGTCTACTATATCTTTAACTGCATCTTCCGTTGACCTGTTTTTGCGAAAACCATACTGATTGTCTGAGAGAATGCCATTTTTTTCTAGATAGCTTTATAGTCTGGTATTCATAATCTTCTCGAGGATTTTGGACAGCGATGTGAGAAGAGAAATGGGGCGATAATTGGATACAGCAGTCTTGTCACCAGATTTGTAAATTGGACAGACATTTGCCATTTTGAGAGTAGATGGTACTATTCCAGAGGAGATACTAAGATTACACACCTACAGATGTGAAAAAATAATTTGCCCTATCTAGAGAGTCTTCTAGATAGGGCAAATTATTATTATTACTAGAGAGTATCTCGAGATCTAAGTTGTTAGTAATGTCTTTTTTATGTTACATATGTTTTTTATAGCTGCCCATGTCTTTTTACTATGACCGTTTGGATCTTCTAAAGTCTTTCTATCGTGCTCATTTTTAAGGTTTTGTATCAAGTTATTGCAAATATTCCTGTAGTTTTTATACCGCTGCAGTATTGTGTTTTTTTTTTTTTTTTTTTTTTATTATTATCTATAGGCTTGCGCTTGACCACTAAATTATCTTTATTAGTTTTTTTATTTGCTTCCATATGTAATAAGTCTCTTTTTCTGATGCATTTTATTAATCCTTTAGTCATCCAGGGCTTTTTGATAGATTTTGAATTACGAATAGGTTTTGTAGTAGAGTAATTTTGTACTGTTTTACTTAATGTATCGACGAAATCATCAAAAGCTTTGTTTGCATCGTCATGTTTGTATATAAAATTCCAATTGATGTTTTCTATTGCTTTTGACAAATTAGTGTAGTCAATTTTAATTTTTGGTTTTGAGTCGGGTGAGGAGCGTTGAATGTCTTTAGCGATTCCAGTAATAATTGTGTCATCGTCAGTTATACCCGAGCTGTTTACTAGTTTCGAATCTGCAATGGAGGATGCACTTAATAAGATTAAATGCAGTAGTAAAAATATAATTTTATGTGGAGATTTTAATGTTAATATTTTAGATGTTACTCCACTAAGTACTAGGCTTCTGAACTTATTTAAATCTTTTAATTTAGTTAATTTGTTTTTCGAACCAACTAGGATCACGGCGTCTTCGTCGACTTGCCTTGATAATATATTTTGTGATTTTGATGCCGACAATAAATTGGTGTTAAGTGATTTATCATCAGATCACTGTGGATTAATGGCTAGCTTCCCTATGCCATTAAGTAAAAAGCCGCGCAAAGTAGAATGCAGGCCTTATACTGTTAGTCGTTGCAGTAAGTTTAAAAATAATATAGCTCTTAAAGTTATATCGTCAATAATAGAGTACGAGAACCCAAATGAAATGTACGAGGCTCTTTTTGATGTTGTGCAAAATGAGTACAAATCCGTTTTTAAAACTAAAACTATCAACATTACTGGGACTTCCGCTGGTTTCAACCAATGGGCTACACCAGGCATTTATAAAAGCCGAGCGAGATTGTATGAGTTGTATGGTCTGAGACAGTACAAGTTTGATAACAATTTTTTAGAATATGTTAAAAATTATTCAAAATTATTTAAAAAGATTTGTCGTGTTGCAAAATCAAAATTTCTAAGTGAGACTATTAAAAATTCTAATAACAAAGTAAAAGCCACTTGGAAAATCATAAACAACGAAACGGGTAAATCGGTTAAAAAAGAAAATCAACTCGAGATCATGGTTGATAACAAATTAGTTAATAAACCAGCTGACGTAGCTGAGGCGTTTAATGAGTTTTTTACGAGCATACCTGCAACGACGACTTGCTCCTTAAGTTCGTCGCCGTCTAAGGCCGAAAACCTATTGCATAGTAGCGTCCCTAAATGTAGTTATGTATTGAGATTCGAGCATGTAGCGCCTCGTGATGTAGTTAATGTTTTTAATTCTCTTAAATCTAAAAACACGGGTGATTACTGGGGCATATCTACCAAACTTTTGGGCAATATAATAGACATTGTGGCCCCCTATCTTGCTGTTACGTTTAACAAATGCATTGATTTGGGTACTTTTCCTGATCTCATGAAGAGCAGTAAAGTCATCCCTCTATTTAAATCCGGTAGCAGAAATGATATTGGTAATTTCAGACCAATCTCTATTTTGCTTGCATTCAGCAAAATATTTGAAAAGTTAATTCTTAAGCAGTTACTCAGACATTTTAACTTACATAGCCTCCTTCACAATGACCAATATGGGTTTACGAAGGGTCGCTCGACTACAGATGCGGGTGTTGCTTTGTTGAAACACATATTTGACGCATGGGAGAAGTCGCGAAATGCAATTGGTGTTTTCTGCGATCTTTCTAAAGCCTTCGATTGCGTTCACCATGATACGCTTTTGCGTAAACTACGTCATTACGGTGTTCAAAACGAAGCCCTAAATGTAATTGAGTCATATTTACTTAATAGATACCAATGCGTAGACGTTAATGGCGCTAAATCTTCCAGGTTACCTGTTGAGCTGGGTGTACCTCAAGGCTCAATACTGGGTCCGTTTTTATTCCTGGTTTATATTAACGATCTGCCATTCTATTTAAAGGATATTTGCGACGTTGTACTGTTTGCAGATGATACTTCTCTGATCTTTAAAGTAGATAGGAATAGACAAATTTTTGATGACGTGAATAACGCACTATCAATGGTCACAGATTGGTTCACAACAAATAATCTTGTTCTTAATGCCAAGAAGACTAAATGCATAAAGTTCGCTTTGCCCAATGTTAGAAATCTGGGTCCCAACATTGTGCTCGGCAATGAGAAGCTCGAAACTGTTGATTCAGCTGTGTTTCTGGGTATAACAGTAGACTCAAAAATTCAATGGGGGCCACATATATCAAGCCTAGCGGGTAGGCTTAGCTCGGCCGCCTACGCCGTCAGAAAGGTTAGACAATACACTGACGTTGATACAGCAAGGTTGGTCTACTTTAGTTATTTTCACAGTATCATGTCCTACGGTATTCTACTGTGGGGCAGAGCCGCTGATATTCAAAATATATTTGTGCTTCAAAAACGAGCTGTTCGTGCCATTTACCAATTAGGTGCGCGTGTTTCTCTAAGAGATTTTTTTAAAGAGATTGGTATTCTCACAGCGGCTTCACAGTATATATTCGCCAACATTTTATATATTAGGCAGAACATTCTTTTGTACAGTAACAATAGTGATATTCACAACTTTAACACCAGAAATAAGGACAAATTACGAGCTCCCTTTCATCGACTTCATAAGGTGCATAGTTCATTCGTTGGGGTTGGTATAACTTTTTACAACAAGTTACCGTCTTCTTTTCTAGATTTGCCATTTAACGCATTTAAAGCAAAAGTAAAAGCTAATCTCTGTTCTAAGGCATACTATTCTATTAATGATTATTTAGATGATAAGCATAGTTGGTCGCTGTGTTGAACTCAAGACAATGTTCGTGTTCTTTTACCAAAATTAGCTTGCTGTCAGGTTAAATATTATTATTTTTTAATTTCGTTTTTATGTGTATTTTTTTAATTTTATTTTTTGGTAAGACTGTCGTAGGTATCGTTTACTGTTATTATCGGAGCTGATGAAGATTGCTACTATCTTTGCATTATATAGAGTTAATCTTTCTAGTATTATATAGCAGCATAGCCAGCATTGTGTGAGTACCATGTACTTCAGAGCTATCATTGTCTAGATACCTACGTCTTCTATTGACTTGAATGACTCCGGTGGTTGAGAGTATGTCATGCCCACTCAAATGTCTCGCCGATGGTGGCGCGTGTGTCGGATCATTTAGCTCCCTTCAAAATGGTTGAGTTGAATGGTGCTGATACATGTGTCATGTTCGTGAACGGGCGCTGTCGGTTGGGACTGGTCATCTCTTAGCTGCCATGGTTTATTTTAAATGATTCAAATTTTATTTCTGAATTGTCTTTTTATATTTACTATGGACACTTTTAACTTTCTACATCGTTCTCACATAATGTGTAATCTCAACATGAATGATGTAACAAATGATTTGTAATAATTACCTAATTGAAAAAGAGTGTCCATGGAGTTTCTTGCCCGTTCTTCTCCATAGAGATCTACGCCTTGGAATGGGCATCTACGGTACTTTCACAGTTATTATGTCTCGTGACTGGGACTGTAGCACCATAATTTTGTAATATTTTATTTTGTCTTTTGACAATTCAAAAGTGCCTGTAACTGGCCTACTTGAAATAAAGTGCTTTGACTTTGACTTTGACTTTGCTGCATATAACGACCTTTACAGATTTTTTTGATTTTATCAAAACGTGGTCTAAACACGTACGGTCATGAGTAGGATAATGATGTCCCGGATAAAAGCCATAGTGGCCAGTTGCATCCAAATAGTCGCTTGCACGTCTATCTTTGGAATCGGAAGAGATATCAATATTGATATCCCCCATTATAATACAGTTAGGACTTTTGCATCCTTGCATAATTTTTTCCAAAGACTCACAAAAGTTACTAATGTTATAAAAAGATGGAGACCTATATATTGCGCAGATTGTATATAATTTACCTATGTGGATAAGCAAACAATTTGCTTCACGAAAGGAAGGCTCCTCTATAGCCACCTGGAGATAATTTTTGCATAAAACAGCAATTCCGTCATTCTGATTGAGATAGTGTTTCGAATAGTGGCACACATAGTTATTTAGAGCCACTAAAGGAGTCGATGCAGTTAAACGACACTCAGTTAGGACAATTATGTCTGGCAAAAAGTCTAGTTCACTCAAAAATACTGAAAAGTTGTCGAAATTTTTATTTATGCTTCGTATATTTTGGCATACTATTGTGAGTTGGGATTTAGCATCACCAATATCCAGTGAACAGATTTTGTGTGAGAATAGTTGTATTGCAATCAGCCATGAAGATTAGCATATATAAAAACAATTTATAAATTATTATATAAACTGATACATCCAAACTATACTGAAAATTAGTTAATTTTATAGGATTTCCGTAATTGCTGAAAGGTGTTTTCGTTTCTGACAACCGTATACTTTTCGCCTTTCTTTTTGCGCAGAAAGATACGGCCATTCGCAGTCCAGCAATATTGGAAGTTTTCTGTTCTGGCAAAATCACGAGCGAGAAAAAGAAGCCTTTTTGCCTTCGAAGTCAGATGTTCCGAGACGAAAAGCGTCATTTCAGGGCCCTCAAGACCAATGTGTTTTGTATTTAGTTGACTGTCAGGGTGGGAGGAGTTATATTGCTTAATAACCTTAAGAAGTTTGTCTTTTGCAAACACATTGGTAAACTCAGTGACCACTGCTGATGTTGATGCATTTGCCTTCGACGGCAGTCTGTAGATGTCTTTAATATCGTTAAGCGAGCAGTCGCTCCCAGCAATTTTGGTCAGGCTGGTCACCATGTTAAGCAAGTCTTCCTTGTTTTCTTTTTTCTTTTTGGGTACACCTCTGAACTCAACACTTGTCTTTCGAATCACTCGTTCTAAACCCTCATATCTTTCCTCTAGTTCTTCAACCTTTGCACGTGTGTTATTCCAATCCCGATCTAAGGTGTCAATCTTTTTGTCTAGGTCCGTTATTTTAGCTGACAATTCTCCTAAAGATTTTTCAATTTCATAATTGGATGATTTAATGCCAGTCTTTATTTCGGATATACCCTTTTCGAGATTTGTTAACTTAGCAAGGCCCTTATCGAGTTTCTCCAGTTTTTTATCTTGTTGTTTCATCCAATTTGAAAGCATTTCCATCATCTCATCTCTAAACATATCAAAGGCATTGCACTCATCGCCATCCTCTAAACGGACACGTTTGTAGTTTGACCTCAATGTAATATTAGGAGCAGGTGTTTGCGTCCCGGAAATAGTTATGGGTATATTTAAATTCGTGTCTGAAGACGACAGACCTTTCGGTGGGCTGCAAGTCGTATTTATAATGCAAAATTAGTAAGTTAACTCACGGTTCCTTCTTATGAACAGGTTTATTTGTAGAAACGGGCGCGTAGCACTAGTAAGCGTCTACAGGTCGTTCGTAGCAGATTGTACGTTTCTCGTAGCACGTAGGCCGTGTAGCCGTGTAGCAGGCGCCTACGCCGTCGCGTCGTATAACGAGCGCGGCGAGACAGAGACGGCAATTTTGACTACGGCACTCCTCGCACAGGCACTCTGCGTTCGGCACGGTCGGGCTTGCCTTTCACTTTTACGACACCGATTGCACTGATTGCGGATTTAATATCCTTAATATAAGAAATATTTTAGAGTAACTGAGGTTTATGTTTGCGATATTATTTTAATTAAAAATAGGTAACACGTCTGCTCAGTAAGACGGCATGGACGAAAGAGGACTTTCAAAAACTAAAAACCGACTACCGAAAAAGCACGCTCTATAAAGTATAAAACAAGAAAATATTGGCATTGTCATGTACACAAAGCAAATCAGATAGGTTTGCAGGGCACACCAACATAAAATTCAAATTCAAATTCAAAAGTCATTTACTCAAACTAGGCTGAGAATCAGTACTTTCCGAACGTCAAAATTACATAAGACAGTCCCCCAAAAACGCCCGCCCGTCGCCACTTCCTAGTGCTTTTGCTGGGAAGAAGAAGTGGCGCAACAAACTCCCCAGCAGCACAGCTGTCTGTTCACGTTTTACTTTTTAGGGTTCCGTACCCAACGGGTAAAAACATGACCCTATTACTAAGACTCCACTGTCAGTCTATCTGTCTTTCACTAGGCTGTATCTCAAGGACCGTGATAGCTAGACAGTTGAAATTTTCACATATGATGTATTTCTGTTGCCGCTATAACAACAAATACTAAAAACAATAAAATACATACCCATATAACAAACGTTATTTTTTGCAATTTTTGCGATGGTACGGAGTCCTTCGTGCGTCAGTCCGACTCGCACTTGGCCGGTTTTTTATTTTAGTATTTGTTTGAAACTGTAAGATCCTTTGGCCATTTAGCTATTTTTATTTAAAGTCTTTAGGTTTGAACTGTCCCACTTTTGAACAAAAGCATCCCCCATTCCTTCCAGTTTTCTCGATGTTGTGCCTATTCTAGCAAATTCTTAAAAAAGCTTTAAATTATAACTCATGACTGGGTATACTTACTGACAGAGTTGAGGGTAGCCAAATAGAAGGCGTTAACAGTTGTAGCGGTGGCCACCCATCGGTTCCTGTCAGGCTTTTCTCTCAGAGACTCCAAGGAGTTCTTGACGTATGCGAACTTAAGCTTTAGGTAGGTCTCGAATAAATTGCCCTCTACAACTTCTGCCTGAAATAAATCATAAGTATAAATTAACCATTTTTTAATAGAGATGTTGGAAGATCGCTCGTCGGAAGTCCTCGATGATATAGGTAGTGAGCAAAATAGCATAACAAAAAAAACTCTTTTGAAAATGGATTTGAGAATATAATTGTTGTAGGTAACTTATAGTCAAGCATGCTTCACCGTCGACCACATCATCGCTTACCATCAGGTGAGAGATAGTGGTCAAACACGAACCTGTCAACAATTAAAAACATCTCATATACCTAAGTGTTTTGATGTCTTTGACTAAGATTTTCCAGGAACCTTAAAACTGCTAAAGGTTTTTCACCATTAACACTAAATCAATAGGCACTAAAATAACGTGCACGTAATAATCAATATTAGATCGGAACATCAACTGTACGTAACGGAACTTCACGCTGGTGTTGCCCAAAGGTATCGACAGAGATGTATAGTTGACATCAAGCCAGTGAGTATGTTCTTAAAAGCATATCCCCAAATGGGAAAGAAAAACTGCTAAGCTACTTATGCTTATGGCAAAAGTGTTGGGTGTTTGTGCAACCTACGTGTTTATAGTGCTTATCGAGCTGTTCGTGCGTCAGCAGCCAGTCGGGGAAGCCCACAAAGTTCCTGATGGCCTTCAGTTTGTCCAGGGCCTTCTGACGAGTGGTGGAGTCCATCCAGTCCAGCGCATGTACGTTGGCTTCGAAGGCGGAACGCACGTCCTCTACCATCTCTATAGCCTGGGGGATGATGACGAATAACGTCTTTTACTTGCACTTACACATACATTTTGATTATAGTTTTATTTCGTCTTGGTCCAGCGGCGTTGGGGTCAATACTAGAACCTTCGATTCAACTGCCATTTCTGTTATAATAAAAGACCCTAGTTGAAATTAAGAGAATTAGTTTGACAGACAGCATATTCAATGTAACACATAATATTGTTGATACTAACTAATGTTACAATAATTTATGTTCCGCCCATTTTATAAATTAAAATATCAATTTCTGCGTAGATCTGATAAACAATCCTATTAACTTGCTACGCCGTAGCAAGTTAATAGCTACGCTTGCTACCATGATCTTTATTGCGTAGCAAATAACCAAACTGCTACGTAAGGCTCTATTAATCCTGAACCAAAATTGTGTCCTTTTTAGAGCTCAAACTCATAATAGTGAATATAAATATTGGCGACAAATGAAATTGTTGTAAGTGCCAAAGTCAAACATTTTATTGAATTTTACTTTCTTATTTTTTCTAAAATGAAGCTGGGCCATGACGCCGCATTGCCGCATGACAAAATTTAGGACGAGCTTGACTCCTACCGACAGGATTGGTCCACAATTTTCCAAAACCGGGCAGACTGCACTGGATGAAAGATGGCCTTTTCCCTGTAGTGAGATAGAACTTGCTGATAATAAATAACAATTCTTACCTTCTGCTTCGACGTATTATCAAAGTGCCTCTTCACATAGAGATAACTTAAGGCCATTCCGAAGTTAGTGTTAACATTGTGCGTGCAAGTCTTCCAGTGCGGCGTGCGCTGCTGCTGCCCGACCACAGCGTGAGAGAACTCGAATTTGAGGGAACGGAACGCGGATAGAGTCATCGGGGCTACCTTGGCGAATACTGACCACCACAGGAAACGTTCTGTAGATAGAAGATGATAATGTTATTATCTTTAATGGCTGCGATGATAATAAATATCCTTGTGCTTATAAACCATAAAAAAAAATTAGATATTTATTATTATTTTTTAACTTAAAATTTAGACGTTAAAAAGTTCCGTTTAATGGCTTTATTGAAATACTGATCGTCGGGCAGCCCCTACGAAAATCGAGCTCAATGGACAAACATTTTTATGTGAGCGTTTTCTCAAAATAATTTACTACTAAATATTAGCATGATTATGTTATTTTTTAATTATGTGGATTAAAAGACATCGTTAGATTCACATAACGACGGCCATATGGCCATCGGCTTGGATGTCTATGCCGCCTCGGCTGTAATGACAAAGTTTGCCCACTCATATTAAAATATCATCATCATCAGTCGCGACCTTATCCCATTTACTTGGGGTCGGCCCTCCTTACCCTTTTTCTCCATTGTGCACGGTCTTGGGCAGTGCTGTAGTCCAAATTTACTTCTTTCAGGTCTTTTTCAATATATACTTATATATTGGCATATATAAGTATATATTTTGATATGAGTACCTACATACTTATATTTTTACTATTATCTATAAATCACTTTAAAAGCGCTAGTTTGCGACCACTAGACCAACGTGGAAAAGCCCAGTTTCATTTTTCCATTATCTATTCATCACCTTAAAAGCCACTTGATTGTTAAAACTCACCAATAATAAGAGGCTTAGTGTCAGCTAGTAGGGCGGAGAGCTTCTGAAGGTAAGGCAGGTCCTTCACGATGATGTTGTCCAGGTGCAGCTGTAGTGACACGCTCGTGTTGGAGAACACCAGCTTCAGAAAGCGGCTCCAGTCATGCTGAGAAAATGAATCGGATAAGGTATGGAGACAGAAGAAGAAGTGAATATACAGTGTCAAAGAAAAGCTGAACTCACCGTTGGACACCTATAGGCCTCCTTAATCAGACGCAATTCTACTTGATCCTCTACATTGTTAAGCAATCTAAAGCAAATCGGCGCTCTGACTAAGCTGATATTCTTCCTCAGTAACTTCCACTAATTCGTCTTATAGCTGTTGCCCCAGATTTTGAAAAAGCAATTATGACGTAATTTATTTATTAGTTTATCTTCTTTTAATGGAGCACAATCTTATAATAAACTCACTATAAGTCCAGCAGCCTAATTGCGTAAGTGAATTCTGCAAAGCAAACAAGTCGATTCCTTCCCAAAAAAGACTGTACGTATTAATATGCAATACGTAAAGTCATTTTTGGGAAGGAATCGACTTGTTTGCTTTGCAGAATTCACTTACGCAATTAGGCTGCAGGTTTCCTCACGACGTTTTCCTTCGTCGTTGTCAGCAATGTCCAAGATAAGGAAAGTCTCATTTATGGAAACACCCACAACTTTTAGAAAAAGTAGACCAAATTATAAAAAACACACTTTCATCTATCCTAAATGTGGCCTTGGACGACCGAGCATGGCAACAAGCCACGCTTCCCATTCGCCTGGGTGGCCTCGGCGTCCGCAAAATTTCAAGTATAAGTTTACCAGCCTTCCTCTCCTCGGTCTACGGTACTGATAAATTAACCAGGAACATCTTATCTTCCTCACTGGTTGATTTTGAGGTACCGTATTTGACCGATGCGTTGAACGCTTGGAAAATGGCTTGTCCCAATACGGATTTGCCCGACAACCTGTCCTCCCAGAGACAATGGGATGTGCCGCTCTGCAGTATTATACAGAATAATCTTATAAATACATCGTCTAGTACTGCTGAGCGAGCGCGTCTGCTGGCTGTGGGGGAATGGGAGTCGGGTTTGTGGCTTCAAGCACTCCCGTCATCCACCATAGGCACTATGATGGATGACTCTTCGTTTCGGCTCGCAACCTGTCTACGCTTAGGCGCACCTTGTGTTGCTCCACATCGGTGTCAATGTGGTGAAGCTGTCGGCAGCCTTGGGCACCATGGTCTGTCTTGTTGCAAGAGCGCAGGACGCATAGTACGGCACGCCAGCATCAATGACATTATTCGTCGAGCCCTTGTCACCGCCGGCGTACCAGCTGTATTAGAACCTAACGGCTTGGTACGTGACGATGGGAAGAGACCAGATGGCATGACATTGGTGCCGTGGAAGGTGGGTAGGCCTCTGGTGTGGGACGCAACCTGTGTCGACACCCTTGCGCCATCTCATATTCCTAGTTCGGCGGGCTGTGCTGGCGCTGCTGCTGCGGCTGCTGAGGCCCTCAAGCGGCGCAAATACTGTAACCTAATTGGTAATTACAGTTTTGAGCCGTTTGGGGTCGAAACGCTTGGGTCATGGGGCCCAAGTGCACGTCTCCTTTTTAAGGAGATCTCTCGCCGACTGATCGACACCGTGCGTGACCAGAGGGCTGGCTCTTTCTTTGCGCAAAGAATCAGCATTGCCATTCAACGTGGCAATGCTGCCAGTCTTCTGGGCACGTTCCCGGATGACAGCGATGTGGATGAGTACTTCGACGCCTAAGTGTACCTTTCTTTTGTATATAGTGTAAGTAGTTAGTTTAATTTTAAGTTTGTAAAGTTTACTTTTGTTTAGTGTTTAAGTATGTACATATATAATATTTTTAATGTCTAAAATAGATAAGGTAATATAATGTTGAAGTCGCATACGACTTCAACATTAATGAATGAACACAGCATACTGTGTTCATTCATTCCACTACCAAATCTTTAATAGCAGTCCGTTAACAGCTGTGGCTCATTCAAGGAAAGAAATTCTGCTTCGTTTGTAGAGTTTTTATAGTTTGTATGACCGTAATTTTTTGGAACATTTTTTATACATGGCGACCAGCACAAGTACACATGGATTCACCCGATGAGGAGGTAGTGAAGAGGATATCTCTTCACGGATCGCCAAAGCACGAGCTACCTTCGCACAGCTGAGACCTATTTGGCAATCGTGGAAACTGACCCGAAGAATTAAATTCAAAATCTTCAGGTCAAATGCCAAGTCCGTGCTACTTTACGGGTGCAAAACATGGAAGGTCACACAAGATATCTCATGCCAGATCCAAGTCGTCGTCAACCGCTGTCTTCATCGCATACTCGAAATCTACTGGCCCGAGACCATCACCAACGTAGAGTTGTTGGAGACATGCCATGAGAGCCGATCGAACGCCAGATCAAGCGTCGCAAGTGGAGTTGGATTGGCCACATGCTGCGAAGGAATTCTGATCATATACCAAGCGCTGGATTGGAATCCCCATGGCAAAGGAAAGCGTGACCGTCCCCGTCAAACCTGGTGTCGCACTGTTTGGCAGAAGCAACGAGCATCGGTATGACGTGGAACGAGGTAAAGCGTGGAGCTCAAGCCTGATCGAGATGGAGGGCTACTGTGGATGCCCTCTGCCCCATCCAGGGGACAAAGGACATTTAGTCAAGTCAGTTTAAATTAGTAGTAGTTTTAAATTAAAGATGGCGTACCTGTTTCCACTGTGCGGTTCCTTCGTTGGAGCCTTGTAACAGTTCCTGCACGGACCAGTAGTAGACCATGCGACCTCTGCGACACACCTCTGCTGGGGTCATTATCTGTGAAATATTTTATGTTTGACATTAAAAACATTTTTAACTCCCGACGGAAAAAGAGGGTTATTATAAGTTTGACGTGTGAACCTGTGTGTTTATGTATTTGTGTATCTGTCTGTGGCATCAAAGCTCCTAAACGGATGAACCGATTTTGTTTTCGTTTTTTGTTTGATACCATTTTATCGAGAGGGTCTTTAGCAATTTTTTTTGTTCAGCCGTTCGAAAGTTATGGTTGTTTTACTGTTTGAATCGGGGTGTTTTCGTAAGATATCGTGTCATAATTACGTGTTTAATAGTTTGATGACCGAAGCTTGTCTATTACTAGTTAAATTATGTAGCATGTTTTTTTTTTTAAATTTTAAGCTTTGAGGGACCGACACTGAGGGATGTTGCCATCAATTGGGTTGGATTCAAACCACGGTCTTGATAGCAGCGTAGATGCTGCCACTGAAAAGTTTCTTATTGGAAAACTCACAACCAATTAGCCCAACCTGGCAACTGAAAATATTAGGAACCCGAGGTATACAGACAGTCTCAACGATTAATTTTATAATCTACTAACTGGTTATTAAACTAATCGTTGAGACTGTCAGTTTCCAGAACCAATATTACTGGCCAAATTTAAACAAGCCTCTTTTATCTCGTGACAAATCTACACAAGAACCTTACTTAATACCGACTTTTAAAATAAAAATTGGTATTTCACAATTGAAACGAAGAAACTGTTTTTTGTCACTTTAACAACTTTAATTAAAAAAGTTGAAGCTACCATAATTATTTTAGTATTCTAACTTATTTTATATGTTTTAGCTTTAAATATATGAAAGTAATTATTTTATATTTATATTGAATAAAATCGTTATCATAATCAATATTGTTTTTCATTTCTGTTGTTATTTGTATTTAAATGGGTAATTTAAATAATTATTATAAATAATATATTGAATTAAAAAAAAACCGGCCAAGTGCGAGTCACAATCGCGCACGAAGGGTTCCGTACTATTATCGCAAAAAACGGCAAAAAAATCACGTTTGTTGTATGGGAGCCCCACTTAAATATGTATTGTATACTGTTTTTAGTATTTGTTGTTATAGCGGCAGCAAAAATACATCATCTGTGAAAATTTCAACTGTCTACCTATCACGGTTCATGATATACAGACTGGTAACAGACGGACAGACAGACGGATCGCGGAGTCTTAGTAATAGGGTCCCGTTTTTACCCTTTGGGTACGGAACCCAAACCTAATTGAATATTTTAAACATAAAGATAACAGAAGTAGAATGAAAGTTTTGAACTCGCAATCATGTTGATGTAGGTTCACTGATGCAACTACTAGACCAAATCAACTAATCAAATATTGTTAAAATTAACAAGTCCATCATGGTTACAAAAAGTATTCAAACCCTTACCTACCCTAGTGTTACGTGTTAAAGATCAAATTGACATAACTTTATTCTATGACTAGCTGTGCCCGCTGCTTCGCTCCCGTCATCTGCCTGCCAACCCTACCATACTTACCAGCCTGCCTGCCTACTCCACATACTCAAAAAAACTTTTTACAAAAAAATACTACCGACTTCCAAATAAAACTACAAAGTGAAAAATAACTTTATTTTTGGAAGTCGGTGTCTTTCGTAGGTACCAATTTATTGCGTTATGGACACCGACTTCCAAAAATAAAGTTATTTTTCACTTTGTAGTTTTATTTGGAAGTCGGTAGTATTTTTTTGTAAAAAGTTTTTTTATTTTTCACTTTTTAGTTGTACTAGGTAGGTAAGCATAAGCAAGTTGTTTAGTAAGTTACCTACTCGTATAACGCCAGAATATATTACACAAATATCATGAAACTTGAACATAACCGATGAAATGAGAGATCTGCGTACCCCTTAAGAGCGTACTGGCGTGATGTTATGTTATGAAATGGTATAAACAACAAACAGACATGCGAATGCGATTGCAGCAATCCCGAGAGATTTGCCGTTATTTATTGAAGAGTTCTGTTGTATATCTTCGAATTGCTTCGTCAGTCCTACACCAAATTAAAGTGGGACCAATTTCGAACACACTCTTTAAAAAAAAAAAAGATTTTTTGAAATCGGTCCACAATTGACGGAGATATCGGTGAACATACATAAAAACAAAAAAAACATACATAATGTCGAACATAGATCCTCCTCCTTTTTGGAAGTTGGTTAAAACATATACATACTACATACCAATTTTTTTTCTAGGGTCATTCTTTTGCGTAAAATCTTAACACCGCGATTCAGAAAATGACTTTAAATGCACAACGCCATCTATCGAATAGCGAGTTCAACTGTCCGAGTAACTGAATTGCGTGAGCTGTGATAATTTTACTTCTTGAACACTTTAAATTCATCTAACTTTTGATAGAGTGAACCGATTGCGATAAAACAAAAACTAAGTAATTCTTCAAGATACGCACAATTTTTAACACGCTTTTATTAGCTTGGTATGTATGTATCTATGTATCAATGTAACAATGTATCAATGTATCAATGTAACGGAATCTTTGAACGTAATTTTCACCCACTTCAAAACGTTGGATTGATTTGAAACTTTGCACACTTATCAAGGACCGATGACAATGCAATAATTTAAACAGTTTGTCCCATTATCCTTACCAATAAAGCGTGTTTTTTAGTTTTTAGAACTACAATTTATTATGTATAAAAGTTATCTACATTGATTTCGTACATTTCACGTGATGCGTGCACAAATAAACAGACAAACAGACAAAAATTCCAAAAATGCTAGAAATGGGTTCTGTTGGTTATCGTTTAACACCCTGGCTATTTTTTTTGGATTTTTTTTCGATGTACAAAAAATATTTACATACAGATTTATTATATGTATTGATGATTGATGATGTATGAATGTGAGTGAAGCAAAAGAAGTATGTAAAGATCGTAGCAGGTGGCGTTCTGTAGTTTCTGCCTACCCCCTTGGGTAAAAGGCGTGAGTTTATGTATGTATGTATGTATTCCTATCATATTTGCCTACCTTGAACAAGTCAATCTAATTTAAATAACACTTATCTGCTGCTAATTGCAGAAGGTTCAAAATCGTCTAACTTTTAGTGGGTTAGCTCACGGCAGGGTGGGTCATATAATAGCTATTACCGACTGTAATGTACGTGGTACTGCTGCAGCTCCTGAGAGAAGATCCGCTTACCTTAGCCAACTTCTTGCTGAAGTCCACGACATCATCAGCGAACTGCTCGGCATCAGTCTCGTTATGCGCGATGCTAATCATGGAGCGGATGTACTTGTGGTACTGCTGTATCTCGTGAGAGAACTGCTCTGGTTGCAGCAGGTAGCGGTCGCTGAACCTTGAGAAGACTGAGGAGACTGGGGAGACCTGGTCCATCTGTAACGAATTTGGAGGTTTAGTAATCGGTAGAAATAAAACTGAATAAGGTGAAAGTTTAAAAGATGAAATTAATGCTAAATTGTGACCGATCTAATTCAAGTTCTTTACGTTCACATAAGCTCTTTTTCTGGTTCGTACTACAAATTACTTATAGCAGACACCTACATGAATAAATTTAACCTAATTCATTTGCCGAGAAAAACATCGAAACACCTCGTAACTTCTTTAGCTGCCTCTTACACCTGAGCAACGCTATAGGTATTGTAGCCTCGCAAACTCTTACACCTGAGGAATGCTATAGGTATTGTAGCCTCACAAAATCTTACACCTAAGAAACGCTATAGGTATTGTAGCCTCACAAACTCTTACACCTAAGAAACGCTATAGGTATTGTAGCCTCACAAATTCTTACACCTGAGGAACGCTATAGGTATTGTAGCCTCACAAATTCTTACACCTGAGGAATGCTATAGGTATTGTAGCCTCACAAATTCTTACACCTGAGCAACGCTATAGGTATTGTTGCCTCACAAATTCTTACACCTGAGGAACGCTATAGGTATTGTAGCCTGTAGGTATTAAAGAGTTACAAATTCTTACACCCGAGGGACAGTATAGGTATTTTAGACTTGCTAATTCTTACACTTGAGGAACGCTATAGATATTGTAGACTCACTACTAATTCTTACACCTAAGGAACGCTATAGGTATTGTAGCCTCACAAACTCTTACGCCTGAGGAACGGTATAGGTATTGTAGACTCACAAATTCTTAGGGACCTTACTGATCGCGCGACGCAATTTAAATTGCATCGATAGGCGATATCGTCCAAGTGGACGGATATTTACTAAGAAATTATCTGGTTTAAATCGGTCGATTTGTATCGCACTGTGTCCATGTGAACGTACTTGCAAATTTGCTAAATAAAAATCGCTTATCGATGTTATATAAATTGAATCGCGTCGAGCCACCAGAAAGGTCACGTAGACTTGCTGACCGTTTTTAGGGTTCCGTACCCAGAGGGTAAAAACGGGACCCTAATACTAAGACTCCGCGATCCATCTGTCTGTCGGGCCGTCTGTCACCAGGCTGTATCTCATGAACCATGATAGCTAGACAGTTGAAATTTTCACAGTTAATGTATTTCTGTTGCCGCTATAACAACAAATACTAAAAACAGAATAAAATAAATATTTAAGTGGGGCTCCCATACAACAAACGTGAATTTTTTGCCGTTTTTTTGCGATAATGGTACGGAACCCTACGTGCGCGAGTCCGACTCGCACTTGGCCGGTTTTTTTATGTTGATTACAGTATGTTTCCATTAAGTACTCGGTACTCTCACTCACCCAAACATCATTCCTGCTAGTGTTCCAGACATTCTCAGCCACCTCCACGCTGAGCAACACATTGAGCCCGAGCTGTCTCCTGCCTCTCCCGGCCACCTCCTCCCACGTAAAGTTAGCGCTCACCTCCGAGGGCGGGTTGGGGGGTAAGCCTAGTTGCTGCAGAAGCTTCTGAATGGGCTTGATGCCGTCGGCTTCTAGTTTTTCTAGAACATGTAAAACAGAGATGTAGGGCTTAGTAAAATACTTGGCTATTATGCTGATGCTACGAGTATTGTACCTTATTGTGATTAAGGATAAGTTAAAGACGTAGTAGCAACTATCAAACATTTCCACATCATAAGAAAATTGATACCTACTAGGTAGGCAAAGATACTCAATTTCGTTTTCCCAAAACCAATTTTCAAGAAGGCACCATACTTTTATTTGAATAAGAAATTCTAAAAATACCCTTCAAAATAAGGTGGTACTGCCTCCTCAAGATAAAATTTAATAATTCTTGAACACGTGCAATAATTTCTGATATACGTCTCCTCAATTTTATAAATAGTAAAAGGGTCTCGAGACTGTCAAAGTGATATCCGCAGGGCAGCTTTATGGCGAGCTGGTGGGCAGTGGCGACCCCACGGACCTGATCTTTTTATTTTTATTATTATTCATAGGCTCGCGCTCGACCACTATGTCACCTGATGGTAGGCGATGATGTGGTCGACGATGTAGCACGCTTACCTAGAAAAAACCTATTCACTCTTGACTTAAAGACTCGCAGGTTGTAGCTATCAGGAAATACAGACTCTGGCAGGGAATTCCACTCCTTAGAGGGAGAAGTCTTGTTCCTCATCTCTGACTTGCCTTTATTGGCCAGTTGGAGTGAAAACAGACGGGGACCAGAGCTCTCACCTCTTTCTTGCCTTAATTGGCTGGCTTGAGTGGAGATTCGCAAGAGCAAACGTGCTCGGAGGAAGGAATTAACCCAGTAAGATGCTTGTTTGGGATCTTGACCGTACTCCGGGATTGTCCTGATAGCCTTGGTATACCTCTCCACTCCTCAAGCACCTCCGTATATGTTGCTCCCTTGGCGCTACGTCACTAAAGTGCTAGCGACCCTTTATGGGGGCCCATTAATTGAGTGTGCAAGTCGCCCCCTGCCATTTTATAGTCGTGAAGTTCAACAGTGGTCGGGCAGGGGCCGGTAGTGGGTTTCAGAAGTTCGCTTTTTCATTTCCTGATACATGCCTAACGGCCTCTGCGAGTTGGCTTCGGCTCCTCGCACGCCTTTCAAAGGACCGGGACCCTGGGGTCCCGAGAAAGTAAAAAAAAAAAAAACAGCCAAGTGCGAGTCTGACTCACGCACAGAGGGTTCCATATAAACAGCTACATTAACCAAAATACATGGGTAACATTACTAAATTTCATAAACAATAATAGCACCGAATGAAGGGACAAAATTAACTTAGCCTTTCAAAAACTGTTATCAGTAAGTACATTTTATAAGTTTATTTATTTATTAAAATCTGCCTTACAAATATCTTCAAGGTTCTGGACAGGAGAGGGCTAGGCATCAACGTCAATGGCGAGTTCATCACTCACCGTCAGTTTGCCGACGATATAGTGGTCATGGCTGAGACCATGGAACATGAGACATCGAGCATTGTACTGATACAATGCTCGATGACCTCAGTAGAGCTTCCGAAAGAGTGGGTCTAAAAAAGAACATGGATAAAACCAAGGTGATGCTGTACCCACTCCTATCAAAGTCGGAGACTCTACACTCGAAGTTGTGGACGAATTATGTCTATCTGAGACAGTCCAGTTAGGTGGGTCCAATTTCGAGAAAGAGGTCAACCGTCGAATCCGACTCGATTGGGCATCGTTTGGGAACTTGTGCGGTATCTTCTCGTCCAACTTTCCACAGTGACTTAAGATGAAATTACCTGACCAATACTTGTTGCCAGTGATTACCTATGTGACTGAGACATAATCACTGACAATGGGCCTTATCAGAAGTCTTAAATTCACCCAAAGGGCAATGGAGAGGCCTATGTTCAACGTTTCCTTGCGTGATCGAATCAGAAATGAAGACATCCGCAAGAGAATCAGGGTTACCGACATAGCCCGATGAATTAATTAATTAAAGAGGCAGGGCACATTGTTCGCAGAACGGATGGCCACTGGGGCCGAACAGTTCAAGATTAGCGACCGCGTACCGGAAGACGCAGCTTTGGAAGGCCTTCCTCTAGGTGGAGCGACGACCTGATAAAGGCTGCGGGAGCCCGGTGGATGCGAAACGCACAGGACCGATCAGTGTGGCGACGCTTGGACGAGGCCTATGTTCAGCAGATGATGATGGATCTAAAATCAACCATTTAGCTGGCAGGGAAGGCTACTACTATAATACTAGAATACTTGAATCTAACAAAAAGTAGCAATTTAAAACTGAATTTTTCGCAAACAGATCCCTGAATCAAAAAGATAGTTTTCACACACCCGTAATATTTTTGATTAGCCTATCCAACTAAATCCAATAAACATCCCCACATTAAGTGTACAGGAACTAACCAAATATTTTTTTCCTGTGTTTTATTTTACCACTTCGTCGGCGTGATTAATATGTATATCCATGCTAAATTATAGCTCTCTAGTACTGTACTAAGAGTCTCTGCGCTAAGCTGCGGACGGACATGGCGAAATTATAATGGTTCCTTTTTGACTACGGACCCCTAAAAATGCTCACCAGTATTAATGCAAGCCCTATAATAGCTCTTGGCCTTCACCACACTGTTGGGCAGTCCCTCATCATTCTTAGCCTCCAAGAGTTCCCTCAGGTCCTTGTATAACTGTTCCCCGAGCTTTTCAAACTGGGTCCATGACGTGCCCCAGTCAGGCACCGGGTTCTGTTTGATCCAGCCGCCACAGGCGAACTCGTAGAAGTCAGTGCATGGGTCCACATCTTTGTTCAAGGCTTGCAGGATTCTTGAGGCTGTGGGTGAGAGAATTACGATAAAAATTGCGGATATTGAAAAAATAAAGTTCAGTACTCAGTCAGAAGGCACGGGTCACGGGTTTGAATCCCAACACGAATTCTCGCTATAAAAGTTATAGAACTAGAAATTCTTTGAGTGAAAGGAAGGAGTGAAATGAAGTCAAGTGAATGTCATTCTTTTCTTTTAATAAACTCCAAAGGTCGTCTTTACGGTTTAAAATTCTTTATTTCTCAAAGATTACAAATCACTTACGAGGAGAAATAAAATATAAAACAAAACTTAAGCAATTTAAAGTACAGATGAGCATAGACGGTAGGTATTCTTAAACAATAAAAATAAAATAAGAAAATTACATTTCTGGGTTAGTGGGTAATTTGATTTAACTTTGTCATTCGTGTTAACTAATGCGGGCGACAGCTTTTGAGCAGATAAAAGGAACGGTTTACATGGAGTGACTACGATAATAATATTGGACTCAGACAGATTTACTTTTTTGTGATGCCTTTGAAAATATGTTGTTTTAATAACTTTTTGAATAGAGACATTGACTTAGTATCTTTTATATGTTTAGGTAAAGAGTTGTAGATCTGTGCTCCTTGATACAAAAAACACTTTTTACCGTAATTAGTTCGCGGTTTATATAGTTGTAGATCATTTGCTCGCCTAGAGCTGCGGGTATATATTTGATTGTATGTTGTGAATTTAATTTGTGTGTGTATGTTTTTGTGTAAGATTTTTCGTATTAAAATACATGTGTTATTTTGGTAAATTTGTGCAACATTAAATAATTTTGTTTCATTATAAATTTGGATAGTTGGAGTTAAATAATTGTAGTAGAAGAGGACTTTTATTATTCTATTTTGCGCTCTTTGTAATTTATCAAGATGTGTTTTGGCAGCTGATCCCCATACTTCTATCAAGTAATCAATGTGAGGTTTTACCAAAGAATTATAGATGGTGTAACGTACTTTTATGGGAAGACATCTTACAATTCCCCGAAGGGTACCCGTAAGACAGCTTATTTTTGACCGTAGGTTTTCAATGTGTGGTGTCCATTGCAGTTGATTATCCAATGTAAGCCCTAGATATTTCTCCTTGTTCACCTTGGTCAAAACAGCACCATTTAGGTATAAGTAAAGGTTGATGATCGTGAAGCTTTTTGTTTTTCGCTGAAAATATTATGTAATTAGTTTTTGACGCGTTTACAGTTAGTAAGTTACTCAAAAACCATTTCTCTAGAATATTGAGATCATCCTGTGCTTCTCGCATCACGGATTCTGTTGAATGACCAAAGTAAAACAGGCATGTATCGTCCGCGTATAGTGAGATATGTCCTTTAAGACCTATTTCATGCATGCTATTAATGTAGATAAGAAATAGGAGTGGCCCCATAAAAGATCCTTGTGGAACACCACATTTGATTATTTTAGGTTCACTAGTGCATTCTCCTATCCTAACCACCTGATATCGGTTTTCTAAGTAAGATACGAACATGTTATATGCACTTCCAGCTATGCCAATCGCTGCCAATTTATACAGTAGTAGTTTGTGACTGACGGTGTCGAACGCCTTTTTTAAGTCTATGAATACACCGAGGACTACTTTAAAATATCGCTTTAGGCGATAAGGCCACTGCTAGATTGTGACCTCATCTGCCTAGCCTTTTCCCAAATATATTGGGGTCGGCTTCCAGTCTAGCCGGATTTAGCTGAGTAACCAGTGTTTTACATGGAGCGAATGCCTATCTGACCTCCACAACCCAGTAACTAGGTAACACGATACCCCTTGGCAAGACTGGTGTCAGATCTCAAGCTTCTGACTACCCGTAACGACTGTCAAAGATCTTCAAATGACAGCCGGGACCAATAGCTTAACGTGCTTTCCGAGGCACGGAGGAAACTCGTTATGTAAAGATGGTCACCTATCCACGGACCGACTGCTGGAACGCTTGCTGAGAGCAAGCGTTGCTTAACCTTAAAGATCGACCCGTGCGGCTGTTATTATTTAGCCACGAGCTGTCACATGTCTCCTCACGATGTTTTCCTTCAACGTTTTGAGAGCAGTGGTGATGAAATAATTTACACAAAGTAAAGTGCCTGCCTAGAATCGAACCCACGACCTACAACTTGTAAATCGCGGCCGTTACCACTGGCCACTGGGCCACCACTGCTAAATTGTGTCACTCAATAAAATGTTTTCAAAATTGTATTTTCTGTTTCTAACTTAAATATTGTGCAAAATAAAGAGTATTCTATATTTCTATGAAATTAATGAGATCACGATCAAGATCAAGATCATCATCAAGATCCTTTTCTTCAGCCAGAGAATCAGCATTGCCATTCAACGTGGCAATGCTGCCAGCGTTCTGGGCACGATTCCCATTGACATCGATGTGGATGAATTTTTTGATGCGCAATGAGCCCCTTTTCCTCTCCCCTTTGTATGTAAGTTTGTTTTGTTATTAGGCATAAGATTAGAAATATTCAATTGTATATATTGTTTAAATTATAAATAAATAATCAGTATGAGATCACAATACTATGGTACACAGATTATAATCAGTGACTATGGTAGCTATAAAAAAGCTTAAAGTACCTAGCATTATTATGTAACTAGCTGGGCCCGCGGCTTCGCTCCCGTTAACTGCCTATCCTACCCTACTTACCTATCTACCTGTACCTACCCTACTTACCTAGACCTACCTACCTTACTTACCTTTCTACCTACCTAGATCGAGCGTTCGCTGCACAGAATACTATTTACTCTAGGGAGAAGAATATCGACTTCATACAAAAAAACCGGCCAAGTGCGTGTCGGGTCACGCGCAGTAATAGGGTTCCGAAGTTGCATAATAATGCGGACTAAGAAGAGGGTTTTGTTGTTGTTACATGAACATTAAAACGGTTTCAGCGGCACACAACGTCTAAAAACGGGGCCACATAGGATGTTCTTTTTTTAATATACCTAAATGCTCGCGTTTGATCACTATCTCGCCTGATGGTAAGCGATGACGTGATCTACGGTAAAGCACGCTTGCCTAGAAGTAACCTATTCACTCTTGACTTAAACTAAAGTAGGACTAACTGGTAACTGAAGAAGGAGTTTTGAATCTTAAAACTTTTTGTACGTTTCGCTATACATCTCAAAACCTTAGAGATAGAACCTTAGATGTTGATTTCTTTAATTGCATTTATCTGATTTCTATAAATTATTGGCAAAATCTGGAAAGAAACGGCACTTAAATAGTGCTGACACTAAAAAGTTACAATCGATTCTTCTGGATTACACTTGATTTGATTAGAACCAATTAAAAAAAAACATGTTGGGGTGTCGTGGGAACTCACTTTGAACGAAGTTCCTTTCGCCGGGTATTATGTATTAATACGGAGCCAACTAGTATGGTCTTACGTTTGAATTGCGTATTGATTCATCATGAGTTGCATAAACTGTAGTGTAGCCACAAATGACAGATCTTCAAATGACAGCCGGGACCAACGGCTTAACTAGCTTTCCAAGGCACGAAGGAAACTCGCTATGTACACGATGGAACCACTGAATGACCTCGGCTAGCGTTGCTTAACCTTGAAGATCGACCTGTCCGGCTGTTATTATTAAGCCACGAGCTCCTCTAAATGCCTTAATAAAGTATCATAGCAAAATCTTATTCTTTTACAAGTTTGTTTAACTATTAATGTAGGAGTTTCTACGATTTCATTTTCAGGATTGTACGATATAAAAAGTGCCTATAACTTTTTTATTCAGCATTACATATACTAGTTAAAATGTTTATACATTGCTAGGGCAGTCGTCCATACTTTATTTAGCCATGTCCATATTGATAAAATAAAAGCGATCTTGTTTAGTGTTTTGTTACGAATATTTATAAAAGAAAATCAAATTTAAATCCGAAAATATTAGAGTTTAAAATAAAATTATTATTTAGATGATCGTAAGTAAAATTGTTGCAAAATAATTATATTAACATATAAATAATTGAATATTCTAAACAAAAACAAGCCTATATACAAATACAAAGGAGAGAGGGAAAAAGGGAGCCCTGTTGAGCCCTTTTCGGTCTCCCCTTTGTAAAATAATTGAGTATTAATTAAAAGTGATAAAATAAAGACAATTCTATCCAATATATAAGAGATAGATAATATAAATAAATTAAAATTCGAAAATTTCGGGAGCAAAGTTGTTGCAAAGTAATTGAATATTAAATTGCGTAACTAAATGATAAAATAAAAGCGATGCTGTTTCGTAGGTAAGGTAGGTAATTTTTTTTATATGATTAAAAACAGTTTTTTTTTAACTAGTAATACGTTTCTTGCGAAGTATGTGTGGTGTTACTTTAAATGATAGATTGAGGAATGATGTAATAAAACAAAGTGGTTTTAAAAGAACTGACGACGACTGATGTAGTGACTAAAATTGAAAAGAGTATGATAAGATGGTTTGGCCATATTGAGAGGATGAATGAAAGGCGACTAACGAAAGGTATTTACAAGGCAGACGTGAATGGAAACGCCGGGAGTTCTGTAGTTTCTGCCTACGCCCATGGGAAAAAGGTGTGAGTTTATGTATGTATGTTTTATTAAAAAAAGTAAAATTAAATACGAAAAAATTAAGTTCTAAAAATTTTTTGAACTTACCTGTTTCCGTTTCAGGAATCAAGGCTTGCGAAAACGGTGCACCTGAAAATATAATATATAGTTTAGAAGTAACATAAAATTAAAAACTAAGACCTCGACTTCAGCCAAAAATACATAAGTATTGCCGATAGATAGCGTTACTAGTATTTTTTACGTAAAAATATAATATGATTAATTTGCTGACGCTTAGTTTATTTTAATAATGTAGGTTAGGTAGGTGTTGGTAGTTTTCTCATCTTTGATTTGATATCCCACTCGGTAAGATAGTAGGTATAAACAAATTCAGAGAGCCCACTTTATTGCATGTAAATACAACATTAAAACACAACATAAGGCTTATAACTAACTTGCATTACTGGCCAGATACCGTCAGGCAACCCTGCAGTAATCTATTCTACTATCACAGATAACTAACTTGCATTACAGGCCAGATGCGGTCAGGCAACCCTGCAGTAATCTATTCTACTATCACAGATAACTAACTTGCATTACAGGCCAGATGCGGTCAGGCAACCCTGCAGTAATCTATTCTACTATCACAGATAACTAACTTGCATTACAGGCCAGATGCGGTCAGGCAACTCAGCAGTAATCTATTCTACTATTATAGATAACTAACTTACATTACAGGCCAGATGCGGTCAGGCAACCCTGCAGTAATCTATTCTACTACCACAGATAAATAATTTGCATTACAGGCCAGATGCGGTCAGGCAACCCTGCTGTAATCTATTATACTATCAAGAATGGTTCATAAAATCATGGTCTATGAAATACAATTGTATTTACCTGCAGATTTCTGCAGTGTTATCTCATACTATTAAAAAGTTTGGAAGATGGTGGTATTCTAGTATCGAATTCAAATGCATATACTATGTTATCTGATACCAATAAAAGTTCGTAAAATATTTTAACAATACTTACAGTAGTATTCTTCTAAGCACGCCAGCAACAAGGCGAAAACCTGAAATATTATTATAATTAGTACTTCATTTTTCTTTCTAGAAAAAAAACTGCAAATGATCTATCCCTAGAACTAATTCTTACAAAAAAAATTGTCGCACCTATCTGCGGAGGCATTAAGTTGGGACTATTGTCTCGTTCTTAAAGCTATCAACAATCTGAGTTAAGATAACTGTACTCGCAATTTGCGTCACCTTTATCTAACAGTCGTGTTTTCCAACTAAAGATCTACATAATATTCCCGACTGTGGCAAGGTCTGCTTCCAATCTCAAGTAGAGGAGAATCCATTTGTTGCCTTATTTTCATTATCGTTCCAGCTGCAAGACGTTCACAACTAGTCACAGGCCTCCCCCAAGTTTTGCCACATCATCGACTGGTCCCGTAATGCTGTTTTGTAAGAATCGCATGGCATATTAGGTGAAATGTACTCGAAATAAGCTGTCCATCTGTCGGGTCAAGGTAGAATGCTAGATCACTTCAAGCTTACTCCACCTAAGTTTTACTGATTAGATTGGTTGTGTTTCACCCATCCAGCAGGCGTCCACGGCTCTCATCAGTCGGTCCACCGTGTGGGAGGCCTTCCAACGCTGCGCCTTCAGGTACGCGGTGGCGCTCGTTTGTATAGCTTGGTCCTATGTCTGTTTAGTGTCTGACTGTTGCAGACAAGCCGGCAGGCTTATCTAATGAATTCCCCGTTTAACCGACGCATCTGACCACATCGTCTGATTGATGGAGCGATTAATAAAACCACCCTAATATAAATGTTAGAAATAATAGTAAATACACTTACCAAGAGCTTCATAGTGGATGATGTTAATAATTCAACTAGGAACAGTGAAAGACGTACTCGTACTGAAGCTACACCAAATACCCAGGGCTTATATACTGAAGAATCGGACTGTCCCGAAGTATTATTAAATAATATGTGTGTTTGACTTCCTCAATGAGTATTAGACGCCTAACCTGACGATAAGTATAATTTCGGGATTGTCCTTATTTAAGATTCGGGTCGGCCTTTGACTCTTCGTGTGATAAGCTAAGAAATTATTTATTTATTATTATTTATTTATTTTCAGCCTATTTTGTCCCACTGCAGGGCAAAGGCCTCCCCTTCTTCCTTCCAATCCTCTCGGTTTAGGGCAATTGTGGACCAATCCTGTCGATAGGCATCAAGTTCATCCCGCCATCTTCGCCTGGGTCTGCCGCGGTGTCGCCTAACATTTTCTGGGACCCACATTGTGGTTGATTTAGCCCATGAACCGTTTGACATGCGGCAGACGTGTCCGGCCCAGTCCCATTTTAACTTGGCTGCTTTTTGGGTGACGTCGGCGATTTGTGTTTTGGAGCGCAGCACTGTGTTTCTGATGCGGTCCGTAAGAAATAAAAACTCAAAACAAACTTATCTTAGAACAATACACCTATATTACGAGTAGGTTACTGTTAAGCACGATCTATGGCAAATCCTAAGATTTTCCAGAAAAACCTAATAGTTACCGTGTACTATTAGTAACTGGTAATAGTCTTAAATGTTTTTTCATAATCGATGCTTTTCGACGTTTTTTCGACTTGTACATGTCTCCGAGACAAAACCTTAGGTTTACCTCTTTCGAAAAGCATATCTTAACCAATGAAAGCTTCCAATAATTTTTGTCTGTTCCGAACAAATTTAAAGAGAATTTTTGGCTGCAGGTGTCCCACGAAACCTCACGTTTTTTGCTATCGCATGGAGTGGGATATCAAATGCAAGAAGTGACAGGAGATATGATTATAATAAGTAGATTTAGGTATTTTTCGGGTAATAGCCAGTAAAATGAATAGATGTAGTTTTGAGAAAACTCATTATAAAAAGGCCAATTACATTCACTCTGAAACGCTCTTTATTTAAGCTATATTTGATAACTCTTCAAGCAGTTTGGCACTTTTAAACTAGTTTTGCAACCGTAACCATGAAGACGTGTATAAAACTTAGTTAAACTTAATAACAATAAGCACTGTAAAGCTAACAAAAAGCTACAATAAACACGAAGCGGGACATTGAGTTTTTGCATTTTTTATTAGAAATATTAATGTCAAATCAATTGTGCACAAGTTTAAATTGGAATAGTAAGCACTGTTGTGCTTCATCACTCCAATTCTCGGGGAAGCTATCCAAGGGATGCCTTGGATAGCTTCCCCGAGAATTGCCCGCAATCTTTTCCTCTTTTGATTGTTGGGTACCGCAATTAGGTAAACCGAGAGACACGGAATGGGAGGAGGCCTTTGCTCAAGAGTGGAACAATTCAGGCTAACAAAATAAAGATAAAATTACACGAAGGCGGACTGGTTCCTGATTCCTTATACACTGTTGGTCATGACTGTTCAGATTGAGATATATTTATTTGCATTAACATGTACAGTATTCATACAACAGACAATGGTAACAACTTCATGCAGGATTACAAAAAAGAAAAGATTTAAACATGTTTTCGGTTACTATTGGGATTTGGTACAATCTAAAAGTTTATCGGCGGCTAGTGTAATGACGTCAGTACGACCTCGAACTGATTATTAGCCTAATAATCAGTTCGAGGTCGTACTGACGTCATTTCGTTAAACCCACCGAATGTTATCATGGACTGAGTAGTCGGGCAATCCCACTAAAATGTAATATTGATCGATATTGATATGTTTTAGAGGTATGTAGTCGGGTAGTAACACAAAAATGTAATGTACCTATATTGATAAGTTTCAGTTGGGTATATCAGAATATTTTTCCTTTTCTTTAGCGACCTGTCCTGTTGGTACCGGCTGTAAAAAAATAAATTGAAACATTTGGGTCAGCTCACACAAGAACACGATGCGATGCCGAGCCACGCTTTCTTTATAATATCTATTGTAGTGATGCAATGTGGATCTTTATTTACTACACAAAAGTCAAAGTCAAAGTCAAATGTATTTATTCAATTAGGCCACTAAGCGGCACTTTTGAACGTTAACAATTAATATATACGTTAGTAATAAAAATTTATTCTACCGTGCAACTCTACCTTGAAAGGTTGCACATTTCCGTGCATGAATTCAAATAAATTCTAAATTCAAATTCTCTCACTTCTTTGTTTAGTAAATAAAGTTTATTGTATCGCGTCTCGATATGAGGGCCACTTGCGCGTTCCTGGGTTATCTTAAATAACCCGGTGTTAACAGCTAGCGCCGGATTAATCAGATAAATCATCTTCTGCTACCAAGAGTTAGAGGTATATCTAGAGTTAAACTTACAAATTTAATTAAACGTTTAACCCGCTGATGAGGGTGAGTTAAGTCGCTAAGTCCTGGGTTAGTGTAAGAATTGTCAAAATAAATAACGTAACTTGATGATATCACATAGAAGTAAAATATCACCAGAAGGTAAATTAGGGGCACGAAAACGCGATTTCTTTCCTATTTTGTAAATCTTAAATGTACCGAAAAAAATCGTGTGCAATCGTGGTTGGTAAGGCTTAGCACGCACTGCGGTTTTCATGCGCGTAATTTTTTCAGCCTATTCTGCGACATATGAAATTGTATGAAGCTGCACGCACTTGCGATGAAAAAAGCCGCTCAGAAAAATATCGCACGAATTAAATCGCAGTACGGCCGCTTAACAGCGGCGGTGAACGAATGATGTAAATACAATAATTATGATTAAAATAAAACGTCAAAATAAAATACAAAAGACAAGAAAGTATTCGGTATCGTAATGTATATGATTGTTCTCATGTAAGTGACTTTGTGTCTTTTTTGGGAATAAATATCTTTAAACCTAATGTAGTTTAAAAGGGACACGCATACAATTTCAGTTTATAGTTATTCATTTATTTTTGGTCGGATTACATTTCAGGCCACGCACAGACATTGACAAATGTCAGGTTACTCTCGGGGAGGGCTGGATCGACCCAACGCGAATGTATACGTACATCCGTGGTGGGGCGACCCGGACCGCCAGGCACTTCTTCTCATGCAACCGAGCGGGTGGGCAGGTTGCGGATAGCCCAACCCCGGCTGCGGGACTGACCGATGGCGACTTCGCTTGCTGTGGGCTTTCCGGTGGTCGGGGCATCTGATTAAGATCCCGGACAAGAGAAGTTCCCGAAAGCCAAACCCCAGGCCTAGGGTAACCTAGACACCACTTTCCTATGAGCCTATTATCCAAACAATCCATCCTCTTACCTATCCGTACACATCCTGTCAATCCCTAAATCCCGAGGTCAACTCCCAGGCCTAAGGTGACCCCCCGAAAAACCCCACACCACCATCCACCAAATTCGTTCCCTCCTTTTCCTTTAATCCCGTCGGTCCCAGAGGAAGGGTAACCTCAATCCCAAAAAGCCCACCCCCTATTTCAATGAACATGCAGGAAGAAAATCTTACTACCCAGGTGGGTCCCGGCCAAGCCGGGGAATCCCACACCGCTTCGGCGGTCAGCTCCCAACGTAGTATGGGGGGAGCATCTAACTGCAATTTCGTTGACCTTATGCCGCGCTCTGCGCGGCCGGCTGCTGACCTAGCGCCCAAACCACTGGCTGCGACAAACGCGCCCACAACCCCGACCTTGGCTGCGACTTACGCGCCCCTAGACTCGACTCCGGCTGCGACTCACGCGCCAACACCCACTACACGTGGTATGCCCCCCGCGAATCTCTGGCAACAGAGCGTCGTGCGGAGCAGCTCCACACATAAAGTTAACGACTCAGACCGACACGCTACAACAGACACGGGGAAGGTTGACAGACCTGGTAGCTCTTTCAATCTCCCGGCTGACGATGAAGTACGCCTGGAAACTCGCGGAAAAATCCCAGTCCGGGAGAAAGAAGTAGGCGACCGAAAGCGCAGAGCGCGCGAAGGCAACAGCCAGCGCGGAGCGCGATCGGACGCTGAAGGGAGGGTACACGAACAGTCCCAAGTACGCGCAGGGGCAACCCTACGCGGAAAAGGGCCGAACGTGGGGCCACGCGATCGGCCGCTTGCACGCGAAGGGGAAACCCAGCGCGACGAGCGGCCGGACGCGGGGCCACGCGACCAGCTGCAAGTACGTGCGGGGGAAACCCAGCGCGAAAAGCGGCCGGACGCGGACCTAAGCGAGCGGGGGAAGGTACGCGAAGGGGCAACCCTGTGCGAAGAGCCACCGCAAGCGGGAGCAACTGCCAGGGCCGCCGTCCAACCCCAAGACACCGACAAGACCCACAACCAGACTCGACCTAAACGCACCAGGGGCAAGCGCTCTCATGCCATGCGCCAGGCGTTAAAGACATCTGACGCCCCGCAAGGCACCTCAAACCCGAAGCCTGTACCAAGTGGAACGGGGCCGGGGAAGAGGACGCGTCCTGACGACACGGCCTCACCTAGCACGCTCCAGGGGGACGCCAAGCGCGTGAGAATCCACTCCGCGCAGGGGGGGCAGAGAACCTACGCGCGGGCCACAAAGGATATCCCTGCGCGGCTAGCGGTAGCAATCTGTCTTCCCCACCCCAGTAGGGAGCTAACTAGGGAAGAGGCCGAATACATTAAGACCGCCCTAGAAGACAGACTCATTGACTCAGACCCGTCGACACCACTCCCGGCCTTCCGCGGATACCCACGGATAGCAGAAGGCACGGTGCAGATATGGTGTGAAGACGAGAATGCCCTGACCTGGCTGACCCAAAACGTGCCCCAAATAAAACTACCCGACAATGACCAGACGCTGACGGTACTGAGACAGACCGACGTGCCCACCCGTGTCCGAGCCTCGCTCTTCGTCCCTCGCTATAGAGGTGATGTGGGCAGGCTCCACGGTATTCTGATCCGTCAGAATACCTGGTACAACATCGCGAGGTGGTCACTGTACAGGGCGACTACCATCGGTGGCGACCGCTACGGGACATATCTCACCCTGGGGCTGCCACCGGAGGAAGCCGAAAGGGTCCTGGGGCGGGAGCGACGGATATCGTACCTGCTAGGGTCGATATACGTGCGCTTCTGGCCCACGACCCGCCCCTCCGACACCCAGACCGACAGCACCGACACAAAGACGACAGAACCGACGACGGCACAGACGAGCGACACGGACATTGTCCAACTCGAGGAGGAGATGGCTCGAGCGGCAATGGCTGATGACGCCGAACCCATAATGCCCGCATCACCCGGCTGGAACGTGCAACTTCTTGCCTCGTCGCCGGGGGATACGCACGACGACGAGCATTACCGGGAGGTGGAGACGGAGGGACTATCCGATGGATCCGTCTCCGATTAACCCCACTCCACCTCAACCAGTCCCCCTTAATATTATCCAAAATAACCTCCAGCATAGTCAGACTGCCACGGCTAGCTTGCGCAGGGCACTGGAGGTTAAACACCGAACCATCGCACTGATCCAAGAGCCGTGGATCAGGAACAACAGAGTATGTGGCCTCGGTAACATCGGAGGTAAGATAATTCTCGACACTCACGGCTCAGATAAGCCAAGAACCTGCATCTACATACCCCAAGAAATTCCCTTTACGACACTGACTCAATTCTGTTCCAGAGACCTGACATCTGTCAGGCTCCATACCGAAGGTAGCGCTCCAGACGTTGTACTGGCCTCGGCATACATGCCAGGCGAGGATACAGATTGCCCGCCAAGGGAGCTGGCTGACCTGGTGCAGCACTGTGAGCGCGCCGGTCTGGACCTGATCATCTGCACCGACTCGAACGCCCACCACCCGCTCTGGGGCAGTGTCACACCGAACTCCAGAGGAGAGGTACTATCCACCTTTTTATTCACTACTAATCTTAACATTGTTAACCGCGGCACAGAGCCCACTTGGGTCACGGCCCGTGGACAAACGATCATAGATTTAACACTCGCCACAGAAAACGCGACAAATCTTATTACAAACTGGCACGTATCGGACGAGCCTTCTTGCTCAGACCACAGAAGGATCCGCTTTACACTTACTACAAACACTAAAAAACCCGCACCAAGGCGAAACCCGAGGCGTACAAACGTTCCCGGGTTCAAAAGCCTTCTGGCCTCACTACTAGCTGAACATCTAGCACTGGCAACCGTAAGGGACCAAGCACAATTAGAACACACCGTAACAGAATTATCCAAATACCTAACAGAAGCTTACCACGCATGCTGTAAATCAAGAGCGCCACAAAGCAGGAACGAGAGGAACCCCTGGTGGAACGCTGAACTTGGTAAACTCAGAGATAAGCTGCGTAAGCAATTTAACAGAGCAAAAAACACGAGACTCCCGGAAGACTGGGAGATATACAAAGAGACCCAATATGCATTCAAAAAACAGACTAGAACCGCCAGGAGGAAAGCATGGCGGAGATTCTGTGAATCCATTGAAACAAATAATGAGGCCACAAGGGTACGGAAGATCCTATCAACTGATCAGGACCGATCCCTTGGCGCGCTGAAAAAACCCGACAACTCTTACACACAAACTGACTACGAAACCAGCAAGGTCCTTCTCGAAACTCACTTCCCGGACTGTCAAGTCCTGGAGGACAGGACGTGGGAGGCTGAACCCGAATGGACCCCAACGGAACAAGACTGGTCAAGAGCCCACAGTATAGTAACAGTAGACCGAATAAAATGGGCTATCAACACCTTTCAGCCATACAAGTCGTCGGGGCTGGACGGCATCTTCCCGGCCCTTCTACAGTGGGGGGTAGAGTGTCTAACGCCACGGCTGTTGGAGATCTATCGGGCCTGCATAGCACTTAGATACATACCTCTCGGATGGCGCGAGGTGAAAGTCATCTTCATACCCAAGCCTGGTAAAACTGACTACACACACCCCAAGGCATATAGACCTATAAGCCTCACATCCTTTTTACTAAAAACCCTCGAAAGACTCTGTGATAGGCACATCCGTGATGGGCCTCTCCGGGAAAAACCACTACACAAACAACAGCATGCGTACTCCACAGGCAGATCAACAGAATCCGCGTTGCATAACGTGGTTTCTAAAATTGAATGCGCAGTGGACCACAAATGCTCAGCACTGGCTGCCTTCATTGACATCGAGGGAGCCTTCGATAAGACTATGTTCAACAGCATAAACACGGCCCTCGACAGACATGGCATAGACCCGACCCTAGGGGGCTGGATCACCAATATGCTCAAACTGAGAGCGGTTCAAGTCACGGTTAACGACACTACAAGGGCCATCGTCGCGAAGGGCTGTCCGCAGGGGGGCGTCCTTTCGCCGCTCCTGTGGAACCTGGTAGCTGACAGCCTCATCAAAACACTCAACGACAAAGGTTATTTCACCGTTGGCTACGCGGATGACATAACAATAATAATAAACGGGACCCACGAAAACACTCTATGCAACCTCATGCGTCAAGCCCTGAAAATAGTAGAGGAATGGTGCAACGAGCACCAACTCTCAGTGAACCCAACAAAGACTGAACTAATTCTCTTCACAAAAAAGAGAAAACCTATGGCACTGCAGCTGCCGCGTTTCTTCGGCACAACCCTAAGCCTTTCAACCGAAACCAAGTACCTGGGCATTTACCTGGACAAACAATTGAATTGGGCAAGACACATGAACTATATCATCACAAAAGCCAGCATATCCCTGTGGCAGTGCAAACGACTGCTAGGCAGGAATTGGGGGATTAGCCCCATGGTCACCTACTGGCTATACACCACAGTTATCCGACCAATCATCACATATGGCTCGCTGGTCTGGTGGCCCAGGACAGACCTCAGCACAGCCCAAAGAGATCTCGAGAAACTGCAGCGGTTCGCCTGCGTTGCAATCACCAGTAGTATGAGAACCACACCCACTGCCGCCCTACAGGCGATGCTGGGACTGCCACCTCTACACCTAATTGTGCGAGAGGAGGCAGCCCTGGCCAGCTTTAGACTCCACCTATCAGGTTCCCTAAATAAAGACTCCAGAATTAAGCACATACGCATAAGGGAAGATGTGATCAAGCGTAAACCGATGTTAGCATCACCATGCGACAAAGCCCCAAAAACACACCACTTTCATAGGCACTACAACATAATACTCACAGAGGAAAGAAGTGACTACTCTGGTCCGGAAGAGATGAGAATATACACCGACGGATCGAAAACTGACTCCGGTACCGGAGTCGGAGTCTTCTCACACGATTTCAATATAAATATATCCAGACCGCTAGGAGGGTTCAACACCGTCTATCAGGCGGAGTGTGTGGGCATCATACAAGCGGTCCATGCCCTAGAAGCCAGGAGGGTTATGGATACACACATACGAATACTCTCCGACAGCGCATCAGTCTTACAATCCTTACGGAAAAAATACATTACATCAAAACTAGTACTAGAATGTCACAACGCACTGGAACAAATAACTGTATCTAGCCGTAACACGGTGACACTACAATGGATAAAGGGACACAGCGGATCGCTGGGCAACGACGCGGCTGACGAGCTTGCGAGACGCGGATCTAGCTCGGCGGTCTACGGACCCGAGCCTGTTGTACCCATCCCCTTCAACCAAATACGCAGATGGTTACAGGAACTCACCCAGACACAGGCGGAGAACTTGTGGGCCTCGGCACCGGGCTGTAGGCAATCCAAAGAAGCTCTGCCATTCTTGGACAGCAAGCTTACCAGGCGTCTTTTACGCCTGGACAGGAATGGCCTGCGCCTGGTGACGGGAACCATTACGGGACACTGCTCACTCAACAAACACTTCCACACAATAGGCATAACGGACAGTCCTCTGTGCAGGGCATGCATGGAGGCTGAGGAAACCGTCACACACGTTCTCTTTGAGTGCACAGGTATCACACAGATAAGAACACGAACCCTCGGGTCACCCAGATCATACACGGATGTTTTGAGAAAACCAGGAGCTCTAATTGACTTCTGGAGGGAGGTGGGCTGGATGGAATGACCACCCAACGGCCGCCATGGCTCACGCACAAAGGTCCATCCAGGACTAAGTGCGGAAACCAAACCCCCCCTAACATAGAACATGTCAGGTTAAATACCGGGTTAGTAAATCCGGCATTACTTTTTATTGGTGCAACGCGTGTCATGAGTATTTTTTTAATGAGTATATAAAAATTACAGAATTTAAAAAAATAATGCAGCGTTTTTGTGTTCATTGAATTAATTGATGTTACACTAATGTATCGATAAACTGTTACGTAAATATTTCTACTTCAGGATTTGCAGGTGGTGTCATGCCGCCTCCACACGCTTGCTATTTGCCACAAACAGCAAACACGAATTATAATTATTGGGCAATCGGCGAGCTTTCTTAAAGAAACAACTTTTCAGATGATAAAAATATAATAAACTTTCAATACATGTTGTCGATTGAACAAGTAGGAGAGTCTGCCTAAAAACTAGCTTACATGCTACGCGGCCGGAGTGACGCCTTCGTACACACACACTTACACATATGCACTACTGACTAGTTCGGAGCCCTTTCTTCTCCCAAGAAAAAGGGTTGAGTGCGGCCTCCGTCTGTTGCCTGGACTACTGATGTTTCCTGGTTCTTCCTATGTCTTTTTACTGAATATAATATTTTCCAGCAACCAATCCAATAATACATAGTACTATATATATAGGTACGGTCCAATAGTGATAACTTTTATCTTGCAGGGCATCCAGGTTCAGAATATTCTCCTTCTCAATTAAATTCTGTAATTTATTGATTTGTTCTAGTGGGACATTTTCCAATGACAACGGCTTCTCTTCATCTTTGTTTTCAATAATGATTTTAAATACGGGAAAAGACAAAAGTTTTATAGGTGTACCTTTTATCAGACTTTGTAGAAACAGTGCATCCCTCAGGCACATCAAATAAATAAGTGCCGAGTAAAGATTGGTACTCTTCCTGATCGCACCGATACTCGATCCTTGTTTCTTTTATAAATGATAGAATATAATGAAAATCGTCCAGCTTTTGAATTATTTCTGTTCCTGTTTCAAATTGTACCAAGCTGCAGCTGCTGCATATTTCTTGTTTCAATATCAGTTGGTAAATGCAATCGTCTAGTTTCGAAGTGGCTATTAGGTCGGCTTCTGGGCAATAATATGGAACTGGAACTGGAACCTTTTACATTCTCCATCCATATAGTTATAATTATTACTATTCATTGCCAGATATGGTTTAGGTGGAATTAATATTGTATTATTAAATGTTGGAGTAGAAAATAGATGATAATAAGTGAAAGTATCTAAATGCAAAATAGGGAACTTCAGAATAAATATAATTACATTATCTACATAGTAGGAACCACACTCAATAACATCATAATAGTCTCTTATCTCAGTGTTCTCATGTACAAGCAACTCAGAAGGTTCATATTGGTTTCTTAGAATATTAAACATGCAATTATAATTTTGTGAACTGATTACACTGTGACGTGTTACTGATAATTTGGAAAACTCAAAGCATTTTCTAAAGATGTAAATTGATTTTTAACAAATTAAACAAACTGTTTATTTTAATAAAATCTCTTATCTTAAAATTAGTCATATTAACATTAGACATGATCTCATTTAGTTTAATATGTATTTTGAACTCATTTGATACAATAGTTGACAAGGTCATATTGAAAGTTTGCAAAATTTGTTTATTCAAGGTAATGCGAGCATTATATTTATCTTTCAAACTATTCTGATTATTTTTCAAAATGTTTATGGCTTTACTATAAAATAATGCGTCTTCGTGATCGAGATTACCGGTGATACCTTTATGATGGAACCCAAACCATTGATAAGCCCACGTTTATTTCTCGGGTGTTTATACATAGTGTTGAACTTCTCATAAATTGTTTCTAACATGCTAATAAGGATCTGATTAATAACTAATGAAGTATCGCCAAAATAAATTGGATCGACTGATTTTATGTATTCTATATAAGTATCTAAATAGCCTTCTATATTTCTAATACTATCTTTAATCTAACTCGTAATAATGTATGAACGCATGTTCAGTTTTAATAAACTTAGCACTACCTAACATTGTCCACTAGCTTCGTAGTCACGAATTGTTCAGCCCGGATTACAACAAGACATTTTGATATCTCAGAGGCTTCTTCACGATACGTTTGTGGTGGACAATGTTCTTATCGTCTATGATCTTTAAACCTAAATTCTTCTTAACTCTACGACCTAAGTAACGAGGTTTTGTCTTGTACCTAATGGCTAGCGGGTTTTTTACATATAACGCTTTTCCCTCTTCGTAAGAAATGGGTTCTTCCCGGTCTTGATTAGCATTCTGTATAGTTTTAGTCCGGTTACAGAGTATTTTTTTTATGTATTTCATTGTATAATTGTTTGGTAATTTCCTTGTGCCTAACTACATAGTTTTGAAGATAAGCAGCTTCCAAATTTATATCAAACTAGCTGTCCCACGCGGCTTCGCTCCCGTCAACTGGCTACGTACCTACCCTATTCTACCTACCCTACCCTACACCTACCGTACCCCTACCCTATACCTACCCTACAGCTACCCTACAGCTACCCTACAGCTACCCTACACCCACCCTACACCTACCCTACCCGGCACCTACCCTACACCAACGCTACACCTACCCTACACTTACCCTACATACATGATTGCATAACTGAAACCGTTTACGAAGCGCACGCAACGGAAGCCCTCAAAAAGTATTATTCTTTCCCGTTTTTGCAACATTTTTCATTTATGCTCCGCTCCTATTGGTCGTAGCGTGATGTTATATAGCCTATAGCACTCAGGAATAATGTAGCTTTCTACCGGTGAAAATTTTTTTAGAATTGGATCATTAGTTCCAGAGATTACCTCCTACATACAAACTTACAAACATACAAACTTACAAATTTTACCTCTTTATAATATTAGTATAGATTACAAATTTTACCTCTTTATAATATTAGTATAGATGATTGCATAACTGAAACCATTTACGAAGCGCACGCAACGGAAGCCCTCAAAAAGTATTATTCTTTCCCGTTTTTGCAACATTTTTCATTTATGCTCCGCTCCTATTGGTCGTAGCGTGATGTTATATAGCCTATAGCACTCAGGAATAATGTAGCTTTCTACCAGTGAAAATTTTTTTAGAATTGGATCATTAGTTCCAGAGATTACCTCCTACATACAAACTTACAAACATACAAACTTACAAATTTTACCTCTTTATAATATTAAGTATAGATTACAAATTTTACCTCTTTATAATATTAGTATAGATGATTGCATAACTGAAACCATTTACGAAGCGCACGCAACGGAAGCCCTCAAAAAGTATTATTCTTTCCCGTTTTTGCAACATTTTTCATTTATGCTCCGCTCCTATTGGTCGTAGCGTGATGTTATATAGCCTATAGCACTCAGGAATAATGTAGCTTTCTACCAGTGAAAATTTTTTTAGAATTGGATCATTAGTTCCAGAGATTACCCCCTACATACAAACTTACAAACGTACAAACTTACAAATTTTACCTCTTTATAATATTAGTATAGATGATTGCATAACTGAAACCGTTTACGAAGCGAACGCAACGGAAGCCCTCAAAAAGTATTATTCTTGCCCGTTTTTGCAACATTTTTCATTTATGCTCCGCTCCTATTGGTCGTAGCGTGATGTTATATAGCCTATAGCACTCAGGAATAATGTAGCTTTCTACCAGTGAAAAAATTTTTAGAATTGGATCATTAGTTCCAGAGATTACCCCCTACATACAAACTTACAAACGTACAAACTTACAAATTTTACCTCTTTATAATATTATATTATATAGTATAGATGATTGCATAACTGAAACCGTTTACGAAGCGAACGCAACGGAAGCCCTCAAAAAGTATTATTCTTGCCCGTTTTTGCAACATTTTTCATTTATGCTCCGCTCCTATTGGTCGTAGCGTGATGTTATATAGCCTATAGCACTCAGGAATAATGTAGCTTTCTACCAGTGAAAAAATTTTTAGAATTGGATCATTAGTTCCAGAGATTACCCCCTACATACAAACTTACAAACATACAAACTTACAAATTTTACCTCTTTATAATATTAGTATAGATGGGTCACGACTATTTGAATGCCCATTAATGACATCAATAGGTTTTTGTAAAATTACTGAGTGAATACTATTATTATATCCTATAACAGCATATAGCATAAACTGGTTAGTGGATAAGGTAGGTTGAGTAACAGATAACACACGGATGTGTTCTAATATAGTGGAATGGAATCTTTCAATAACTCCATTTGACTGCGGATTGTTTACACTGATAAAATGTAACTTAATTTTGTGTAGGCTTGCAAATTCTTGTACGGGTAAATTTTTAAATTCGGTTCCTTGATCTGTGGTAATGCTAATTGGTACTCCGTGTTGCGAAATAAAAACAGACAATGCATTTATCAAATTTATTCCTGTTACTGACTCTAGAGGATATGCTTGAGCATATTTAGAAAATACATCGATTTAACAAAAACTGGTAGAATACAATCGGGACCGATATATGAGGAGAACGCCACATGCTACGATCCTTTCATATTCCTTTTGCTTCGTTTACGCCCATATATCGGGTCATACAGTCCACACCCCGGTTGAAGTATCTTATCTTATCTTATGGAGGGGCCGAGATATAACTTGGACACTTCGACCCATTGGTATCTATCTCTATATCTATCTATCTATTGTGGTCAAAAAGTATCTTTCTACACATAAGATGTCAAACTAAGCTCTCTTCAATGTAATCCACATTGAAGGATTTCCAGTGCAGCACTAATATACTTGATGCTAAATGCGCTATGTCAATTTTCCTTTATATTTTTATGTAGACCCTGAACCCCTGAAACTCAAACTTAGCTATTTAATATCTGTAACAGGCTGAAAATAGGAAACTTTTTAAAAGTTGAAAATAAGTAAAAGAAATATTTTAATTTTTTAAATTCGTTTTAATTTTTCGTAATAAATAATTTTTGTTCATTACATTTAGGAGATGCACCCGAGTTATTGCGCGATACAATGATATTAGTTAGAAATTCAAAAGGTCATCGAATCAAATAATATCATTTGGAAATTAGATTATAAAATCAGTTTTAAACTTAAAATATGTCTCAGCTACAAGTAAATGTAGTTAAAATATGTTTTAAGTTCTTTATAGTAAATGTCCCTGTTTAGTCATAATAATAATACAATACTTATAAATAATACCTAATTACACAATACATAGCTTAATGGGTAAGACATTCCACTGGTGATCAACAATCCAAAAGTTCAAATTCTTCCCATTGAGCTGTTAACACACTTAAACCAACTCCTGATAATTGGAGGGTTCTATCACTCATTGTCAGGAACGTTACAACATCAACATACTAACCAACCAAAATAATAAGATTACAAGACAATTTTCAGATCGGATAAGTAAACAGCAGATACCACAACTTAAATAAAACTGGTACTTTGCAATTGTACAGAAATGTTCATGCAAAATGCGTTTCGGTTCAGTATAATGTCACATAGGATGGCATCATTGGGCCTTATTTATAAAACTTTTTAACCATGATAAGTGTAAACACTGATTAGCATTTATAGCTGGTTCTAACTTCAAATTGTAAAGCGAACAAGAACATTTTAATTAAGTATCTGTTAACCTTTTGCTAAACAGCGTCGCGATTTAAAGTAAAAGCTGTAAATGTGTGCGAAAATATGGCGGGTGCGTCGCATTACACTTTGTATAAACATCTTGGTCGGCTAGCACAACAGCATTTCTTCATAAAATATGACTACTTAAAAATAAGTCCATCGCAGAATACCGGGAGCGCATCACAGTATAAAACTTGTACGTTAACCCTAAGGCGGTAACTTTCAAATAAGCTAAGATCTAAGAGTCTTTGGTAGTCCTATCCTACATCACAGGGTCACCACAGCACACACTTGTGGACAGGGTTCATGGGGGTGCCTGTGGGGCAGCTCCAGGCTTCCGCGAACTCCGCGGAGTTGCTGAGGGTGCCTATCACGCGGATCTTGTTCGGACTGTGCACCCCTTCCACCATTTTGGATTTTAAGGCGCCTACTGTTGAGTTGCCGCACCATATCTGTTGGAAAAACAAAGATGATAAGTACTATTTTTAGATGCGTTCAAAACTGTATCGTAGAGCGTTGCCTTTGAATTGCTGTGTAGTTTTTACCAAAACCCACTTCTGGAGTAGTTCAGAAGTGGGAGCAACAACCAAAAGCGTCGAGTAGTATTTGTCGGCTTACCACTCTATATTTACTTCTAACACTATCCTAATCTTCTCTAAACTGCTAGGTAAATTACCTGTGCAAATCCCAAGAAGAACAGCTGATCAGGCTTGTAGTCGGGCAGGCCCGGCAGCGACACTCTCCGGTCGGCGGGCGCGCGCTTGGCGAACAGCTGGTACGCGTGTAGCGCCGCGCGGAGACCGCCGTTATCTGCTATGTTCTCACCCTGCGTGTTGAACCCGTTTACCTATGGAACATGAAGTTTATTACAACTTTGTGAACTGAAACGTTGAAGAAATTGGCAGCTGAATGAAATTGCGTTAACGTTTTTGACACCCCTTCTTTACTTTTACTTCACTTATGAAGCATAAGTATGTTCTACCTCTTTATGTACCCTCTGCTGGAAATCAGGCCTCCTCTCTGTGACAGGGAATGGATCTAAATCCACCTCGCGGGCCCAGTAAAGTTTGGTGGATTCCACATGTCTTCGAATTTTTGGGTCCAGGACATGCTGGTTTCCTCTAAATGTTTTTTTTCACCGTTTTTAGTGCAGTGGGGATGAAATATTTTACACAGTAGAGCACCAGCTTGGGTTGAATCCCGAGTAAGTCCGGGCCATTACCACTGCTCTCATGAAGTGTAAGTGTGGAATTGGCATATAGAAACATCATCATCTTTATTTTAACCGAAAGACATCCACTGCTAGACATAGGCCTCTCTCAAGTGCAGCCACATCGATCGGTTCTGTGCATCTCACATCCAGCTGATTCCAGCAGCCTTAGCCAAATCATCATTCCACTTAGAGAGATGTTCAAACTAGGGGCGCGGGGCAAGTGGATAGTACTCCGTCGCCCGCGCACATCACGACGCCCGTGAGACCATGTTTTGGAAATTAAAAGTGATTCTGCTTCCAAATATGATTTTTAAAAAGCCTTTATTTTGGGTAAATATTTAAAATTAAATCCCAATATACTGCTTTTATTGTTTTCAAGTAGGTCCTTATATACACATAAGGACCTCATCATCTTCATTCTTTCATCATCACTTTTGTACATATAAGGACCTCATCATCATCCACAGAGGTCGGGCTGTGGATGATGATGAGGTCCTTATATGTACAAAACAGTATTTTCTGCAGTTGTAGTGTGTGTTGTTGTTGTGATAGTGATTACGTCATGCACGTTCTTCTATTTAACCCAAACTTAGAAATGTTTTCAAAAATATACAAACTCCATCATATCGACTGTATGTGCTTCTTCAATATAGTTAGATATATTTTTTTAATGATTCATCTGAATTGAAGAGTTGATTTTTGGACTTATTATTCCCTTGCTCCCATTTTTACAATAGTTCTACGGCAGCGCGCCGCAGACAGAGAGTCCACTACGAACAAAGCGCCATTTTGCACGCACACATTGACATTACGATTTTACAGGGATTCTTGGGAAATATTGGAAAAGCTCAGTCTGGGCTGTCACGAGTGCTAACATGGGCGTTTGTCACGTCATTCAGTCTTTTGGAAGAAGTTCAAAATGTACATTTTTCAATGCCTTGCACATGTTTCCTCATCAAATGCGATTTTTCTAGACGTTGAAATACAATAATCGTGCATTTAAACAAAGTCACAATCGACGAATTCTAATTCTAATCTACCAATCTTTTATTTTTTAAACCAAAACAACAGAGGTACAGTTTTACTAAAATAATAAAATAAATGTATATTCTTGTTTAAAAAAATCTTTTACAAAAAAATACATATATGTATATTTTTATAAAAAAGATTTTTATTTTTCACTTTTTAGTGGTACATAATGGACAAGTTACCTATAATGCCCACAGTGATGCTAGAATACATTACCCGAATAACATGTAACTTGAACATAACCAGTGGAATGAGAGTATACCAGGGTGAACTTTACACATCTGCGTACCCGTTTAGAGCATACTGGCGTCCTCAGATCAGTGAGTTTCTCAACACTTCATCATCGAGAAAATACGTAATCGCTTGTTACATTAAATAATCGGCGTTAATTTATTTCGGTTGGCTACCCTAGCTGGTATGGTATTCATTCACTTCATTCACTACTATAACGTAATCAGTAACTTTGAATAGTATTTTATCTTGAGCGGCTGGGTCAAGTTTTTTATAATTTAATTAATTTAAAAAGTTTGTATCATATTTTTTTTTAAATCTTGGTAATTAAATAATTGATCAAAAATAACATATTTTTTATAACTTAACCCATACCATTGTTTTCGCCAACCCCTAGTATCGTTTTATCATCATCAATACATATAATAAATCTGTAGAATACATATAATAAATCTGTAGAAAAATATTTTTTGTACATCGAAAAAAATTCCAAAAAAAATAGCCAGGGTGTTAAAGGATAACCAACAGAACCCATTTCTAGCATTTTTGGATATTTTGTCTGTTTGTCTGTTTGTCTGTTTGTCTGTTTGTCTGTTTATCTGTTTGTCTGTTTATTTGTGCACGCATCACGTGAAATGTACGAAACCAATGTAGATAACTTTTATACTTAAAAATTGTGCGTATCTTGAAGAATTACTTAGTTTTTGTTTCATCGCAATCGGTTCACTCTATCAAAAGTTAGATGAATTTAAAGTGTTCAAGAAGTAAAATTATCACAGCTCACGCAATTCAGTTAGTCGGACAGTTGAACTCGCTATTCGATAGATGGCGTTGTGCATTTAAAGTCATTTTCTGAATCGCGGTGTTAAGATTTTACGCGAAAGAATGACCCTAGAAAAAAAATTGGTATGTAGTATGTATATTTTTTAACCAACTTCCTAAAAAGGAGGAGGTCCGTCCGAGTTACTTACTATGTTTGACATTATGTATGCTTTTTTTATTTTGTGTATGTTCACCGTCACCGATATCTCCGTCAATTGTGGACCGATTTCAAAAAATCTTTTTTTGTTTGAAAGAGTGTGTGCCGAAATTGGCCCCATTTTAATTTGGTGTAGGACTGACGAAGCAATTCGAAGATATACAACAGAACTCTTCAATAAATAACGGCAAATCTCTCGGGATTGCTGCAATCGCATGTCTGTTTGTTGTTTATACCAATTCATAACATAACATCACGCCAGTACGCTCTTAAGGGGTACGCAGATCTCTCATTTCACCGGTTATGTTCAAGTTTCATGATATTTGGGTAATATATTCTGGCGTTATACGAGTAGGTAACTTACTAAACCACTTGCCTATTAGGTAGGTACAAATAAAAAGTGAAAAATAAAAAAACTTTTTACAAAAAAATACTGCCGACTTCCAAATAAAACTACAAAGTGAAAAATAACTTTATTTTTGGAAGTCGGTGTCCATAACGCAATAAATTGGTACCTACGAAAGACACCGACTTCCAAAAATAAAGTTATTTTTAACTTGTAGTTTTATTTGGAAGTCGGTAGTATTTTTTTGTAAAATTTTTTTTTGAGTATTTGGAGTAGACAGGCAGGCTGGTAAGTATGGTAGGGTTGGCAGGCAGATGACGGGAGCGAAGCCGCGGGCACAGCTAGTCGTAATATAAGCCTTTAAAATCAATCAATATTACATCTAATAATTCTGTAGAAAAGTAATTTTTGTACATCGAAAAATTTCCAAAAAAAATTGCCAGGGTGTTAAAGGATAACCAACAGAACCCATTTCCAGCATTTTTGGACTTTTTGTCTGTTTATCTGTTTGTCTGTTTATTTGTGCACGCATCACGTGAAATTTACGAAACCAATGTATATAAATTTTATACATAAAAATTATGCGTAACTTGAAGAATTACTTAGTTTTTGTTTCATCGCAATCGGTTCACTCTATCAAAAGTTAGATGAATTTAAAGTGTTCAAGAAGTAAAATTATCACAACACACGCAATCCAGATACTCGGACAGTTGAACTCGATATTCGATAGATGGCGTTGTGCATTTGAAGTAATTTTCTGAATGACAGTGTTAAGATTCTCCGCGAAAGAATGATGACTATAGAAACAAAAATGAAAGGTAGGTAAGTAGGTTGGTAGGAAGGTAAGTAGGGCAGGGTTGGCAGACAGATGACGGGAGCGAAGCCACGGGCACAGCTAGTCATAAAATAAATTTTAATCTGCGAATAATTGACCAATTTCCAACAATTATAAATTAGGCTCGTTGACAAGAGGTTAACATTGAAAAAGGTTCTCAGAAACCCAAAACTGCTCTAACATGTGGTTAATTCGAGATGTTTGTCAATTGTGACAAATTGTTAAATGATTGTCACATTTGGGACTTGAGAAACTGAAAGTAGAATTAACAGGTGATTAATCCTCGACTACGTCAACAGCCCGATATTGAGAGCTGGGAAACCGGCAGTTACTGTATTCTCGACACTATACACTAATATTATAAAGAGGAAAGATTTGTTTGTAAGTTTGTTTGTGATGGATACATTCAAAAACAACTAAACCGATTTTGAAAATTCTTTCACCAGTAGCATGCTACATTATTCCTGAGTGACATAGGCTTTTTTTAATCCCGAAAACACGCCCTGTATTGTGGACCACGGAGCGAAGCCACGTGGAATAGCTAGTATAAGTTATAAAGGTTAAAAAAAATCTGTGACGGGATGAATGCTGGGACGGGTTTGACGCAGAATGTTCACTTCGCAAAATAGAAATTCTCAAAATGAGCATTTCTCAAAAGGAGCATTTCTCATAAATATGTATTGATGATAAATATATATTTGTACGCCTCCGTGCAAAACATAGAGGATCTACCTATCTGTAACATCTCGCACACTGTTGTAATTTGACCTATGTTTACAAATAAAGCATTCATTCATTCATTCATTCATGATTGATTGATGGGCAGCATATTACAATGAATGGCTGGAATACTTTTATTATGTGTATAGCTGAGGTTTACTGAAAATACATAATCAAACATTTCCTGAACGTGATTACTATCGTGCTTAAAACCGGGCAAAAAAAATTGTAAACAAACGGTTTTTATTTAGAACCATTGTGATAAATTGCACACTTATATGAGAAGTGCTCATTTTGAGAAGTGCTATTTTGTGAAGTGCACATTTTGCGTCAAGTGTACATTTCGCGAAGTGCACGTTTTGCGAAGTGCACATTTTGCGTCGAGTGCACATTTTGCGAAGTGCGCATTTTGCGTCAAACCCGCTGGGACGCAGGTGACGCAGGTCCACGCAGCGCATCTTGTAATGCATGAACGTACTAAGAACTGCGTACGCTGCGGCGCAGACATGCGTCTGCAGCCTTATTGCGTAAGTGAATTCGACAAGGCAAAGGCTTTGACCGCCATTAATCGACCAATCACATGTGGGATGAAAGACGCGATGTGGATTTCTGTATATGTGCCGCCGAATTTACTTGCGCAATAAGGCTGCGCCTTGTTGCAGTGCCTACACATATTTCTGCGTGACGAGTGAATGTCAACATGCGGTATTTACCGCTAATTCTTAATTTTGTTGCAATGACAGAACATTTAATTGAATTAGTGCGTTGTGAACCTTGTTTATATGATACTTACCATCCAGACTATTAAAAAGTCAACTATGGAAATAATCACTTTGCTAAATGGTTTTTTTAGGCTTTGACAAACTGTAAAGTAGAAATAACTCGTTAATTTTATTATTGGAATCTGAGTCAGAACTCATTTTGCTCGTCAACTCGAACACGACTATTGTTAGCCATAATGTTGTAACAATCTTCTTCTTTGAGCTGCATGGCAGCATGCGCTCGTAGCCTATGTCTGCCTCGCCTGCCCTGCCCTGCCCTCCAACATCTGTACTGTGCTGTGCTACGTCACATGCATCGTAGCATACGCTTAGCCTTAATGTTGTTACAATCTTTTTCTTCTTTGCCTGTCGATTGGACTCAAATTTAGACCGACCAGAATATGGCCAGTTGGACGGCACATCCCATTTCAGGTGGCAGATGTTCTGCTAGAGTAATGAGTTGTGGAGGAGTGGGATGTCTATTCCTGCACAGTTCACAATACTTACGGTATAGTTGGACAGCTGCGGCATGTGATACTTGCTGTACTGGTCGATGATGCACTGCACCTTACTGTGGTAATGTTCTAGCGTCGCCGCAGACCACCACTGCTTCAGGTTACCTTCTTCATCGTAACGGCGACCTGTAGACAAAATGGTTGAATGATAGAGCTCTTTGTAAAGATTTGTCCACGAGCTATAAATCTATTTTCTTAAATTATTTCTGCCATCAGGTAGTAAGGCTCTGGTCCAGTTGAATATATATTAGAAATTGGAGGTACGGAACGTGGTTACGGGATGCAGGATTTTAGCTAGGAACAAGTTATCGCACATGTCCGTAAGGGCCCTCTTACATATTCTGAATTCCTCTCTGAATCCAGACTCGGAATTCATATTATTAATTAAGAAAGCGCGGCAATGCATACAATTTCATTATGCATTTTGATTTTTTCAGATTATGATTTATTCATTGCCGGCATTCAGAATATGAATTTCGACTCTGGAATGAATTCAGATAAGAATTCAGAATGTGTGAGACCAGCCTAACGCGCGACTCAAAGCTGTGATTGATATGTGTACACAGTCGTTTGGGACGCGGCTTGCGGACTACTCCGAGCGCTTATTCAACGAAGATATGTTGACGAAGAAACATGTCGAGTAGTGAAAGTGAGGACGGTTTTATGGAATTAGCAACGGCTGCTTTATGTTGTCCACCAAGACAGAACATAAAAAGAGTTGTTCTGACGTCCGCGGAAATTTTCAGCTGAAAAAAAACATGCACCGGACCAGATGTTTTCGGGTGTGTTCAGACACCCGAACCAGGGTTACGTCCGCAACTGACGTCTGATAGTTTGCACAATGTATTGTATATACTTAATGTTACAGGCGGAGAGTTCAAATTCGTTCGTTTTTAGGGTGGGTTAGGTAACAGCTATTACCGACTGCACATTAATTACCCAAATACTCTATCAGTCACGTCTGTCAGCCGCGTCCGATAATTTGTTCTCAGCTTTTGTGTTACGTCAGGTTATTAGTTCGCTTGTGGCTACATACGAACTATAGATGCCGCCACAAGACAATTTAGATGATGGCAAAGCGATCCATATGGTGGACTCGAAGATCGGTTATTGATTAAATGTAGATAATTACGTTGCAATACTACTTTTGAAAAAAGATTTACTTTTGTTATTATAGGTTTATTTGAAATAAACTATTTTTGATTTGATTTTGATTTGACTTTACCTTGGTCGTCAAAACCGTGAGTGACTTCATGTCCCATTATGGCACCAATAGATCCGTAGTTGATCGCTCTGAAACAAATGACTTGCGTTATTTATTCGTCCAAAAATGTTGTTTTAAAAGATTTTTTGTGGATAATTAAGGAAAGATTAGTTGAAACGCACGAATTCAAAACGAACACTTCCATTTACATGATGAAAAGCGCAGTGAGTAGTGGTGGCCCAGTGGTTACGACCGCGACTTACGTATCGTGGTCGTGAACTGAACCCAGGCAGGCGCTTTCCTTTGTGTAAATTATTTCATCATCACTGCTCTTAAAACGGTGTAGGAAAACATCGTGAGGTAACCGCAATGTCCTAGAACCAAAATTCGGAGACGTGTGACATCCACCAACCCACAATGGGCCCACGTGGTGGATTAAGGCCCTTTACCTCTCTAACAGAGAGGTTGCCTATGTCCCAGTAGTGGGAACATTATAAGGCTGATGATGATGATGAAAAGCGAACTCATAGAACTATAATAATATTATCTTTGTTGATTGATCTTGTTGTCTCTGTGAGCTGTGTGTAACGTACAAACAATAGATGGGACCGACTGGTCGCACTGCGCGTTATATAGACGCGCCATTGATGTGCGCATACTGATAGTGTTGGGATTCCAACAGGTAGTTAGAGAATATTGAAAGATTAGCGGGTACTCACTCAATTCCATTCCCGTAGAACGGTGGCTGCAGTATGCCGGCGGGGAAAGCTGAAAAAGTAAAAATCTCTGGTTAGTTACCAAAATAAAGACATCACATAAGAATAGTAGCACTATGGCTGATTTAATTACGATGGCAGCGTGGTAGACCGTGATCCCATGAACACACTGACCAAATTATTTTTAATTTTTTTGTAAATCTTTCTTCAAGCATCAATGTAGGTAAAGTGTACCTGTCTATAAGGTAAAGGTACAAACGAGTTTTAGTAGAATAAGTAGCTCTTATCACGGTATACTTACTGACAGAGTTGAGGGTAGCCGAATAGAAGGCGTTAACAGTAGTAGCGGTGGCCACCCATCGGTTCCTGTCAGGCTTTTCTCGCAAGGACTCCAGTGACTTCTTCACGGCCGCAAACGTCAGCTTCAAGTACGAATCGAATAAACTGCCTTCTACCACTTCCGCCTGAAATGGACACGACAATTGGATTGGTAAACGACGTTTTGATACGAAGACAATTATGGAGAAGTATAGAAAAATCAACACTTGAAGTGCTGAATCCTTAAAAAAAAAACAATACGGTACCTATGTACCCAATTTAGATCTTTGGTTTCCAAATATTAATTTCAAAGCGATGAAAAAAAGACATAAAATAGTCCAATTTCCAATCCATAAGTCCAAATTACAATAACTCCAACTCCTGCTCGTCGTAAATACTGCACAAAGGTCTCCCCTTAGATTTACAAGATCTGTTCCGGACCGCACATATTTCGAGGTAGGCGGAACAGGGTGGAAAGTCCCGAAAACGTTTATTAACAAGGGAGGATCCTCCAACCAGATGGGTGTTGTGTCTGGTGGACAACTGCGCGACGGTACCTTTCTTATTTTTTTTTGTGACGTCATGCTGATCAACCTAAGGTTGACTACTGCTTAACCGGCCTTTTCCGTGGAGACTTTAAAATTAAAGGCTCCAGCCCGAGCGAACCCAGCCGAAGCCCGAAGGTTTTTGTTCGACTGTCAAAATTAATTTACTCTATAAAATGCTATTTCAATATTTGCTGTAAAATATACTTAAAAATATTTCTGTTAAAATTAGGAATAGGGAATTTATGTCGTATAATTAGAATGATAAATTTGCATGGAAATGTATAATTAAGTACTGTGAGGACTCCTCACAAATGGGTGAAAAAGGCAACCTTCTTACCTATTATAAGACTGGCAACAGATGACTATTTAGTTTTGGATGGTGATTGAAACCGGAACTTTAGGAAATAATTTAAGATGTTTTTTGTTTAGCTTTGGTTGTGACATCGGTACAAGCCGCCGTAGTGCGTAAAAGTAAATTCTGTATATTCTTAAGAGCTCTCTGAGCTACCCACTCACAGTACTGTGTAGAGCAACCAATATTTGAATTTGAATCTGTTGTACATGTTCAAAACGCGCCTTAAACTCAGCTTGCGCGATGCAGGATTTTATGTGACGTCAGGTCTATAATTCCTAGGTGGCGGCATAAATGTCGCTACACACATTCATTCCAGCCTCTAAAGTGGGTAGATATTTACAATATTAGACCAGATAATGAGATGAGGGCTTAAGAATCTACCAAGCAAGGTTGGCAAATAGTACTTCATCATAATTATCATATCAGCCGAAAAACGTCCACTGCTGGACATAGGCCTCACCCAAGCGTCACCACACTGATCTGTCCCGTGTGTGATCCCTCCAGTGGATCTTCGCAACCTTCACCAGGCTCGGTCCACCTACTGGGAGGCATTCCAATACAGCGTCTTTCATAGTACTCACGTGTTTATAATGCTTATCAAGCTGTTCGTGCGTCAGCAGCCAGGCGGGGAAGCCGACAAAGTTCCTGATGGCCTTCAGTTTGTCCAGGGTCTTCAAACGAGTGGTGGAGTCCATCCAGTCCAGTTCCTGTACGGCGGCGGCGAAGGCGGAGCGTACGTCCTCTACCATCTCGATAGCCTGGGGAAAAAATGAAGAGAACCTTAAAAGAGAACGTTTGGTCTGATAAGCTAATTTTATTGTTCTCTAGCGACTGGCCCGAGCTTCGCATGAGATAATTATAAACACTATCCCTCTACAAAAATCTTTGGTGTTGACAAAATCAAACTGATTAATTTATAATATTCATAATGATTGTATTGTTTTTTTATTTTATTTTAAGTAATTGACTCACACACTGTTCCGTTGTTGTTGAACTAGGTAATTTACCTATGTTTGCAATATTTGTAAGTATGTGAGAACCATGTTCTTATTTATCAAATTAATGAATTTACCTATTAGTGCTTGTAATACTTTATATATATACGTAGTGTAGTAGTGTTAGTCTGGGTATATCGTCCTCACGTATATGAATGTATGTATGTAAATATTGTAAATCACTTTTTTTTTAAAGAGTGTGTGAAGAGTTTATTTTCCTTTCTTCTCTATAACAAGCTACTTTTTCGAATGGACGGTGAAATCAATTATTCTTACAACTAAATTTAAAAGTGCCGCTTAATGGCCTTATTGAAATAAAGAATTTGACTTTGATTTTTCTCGTTAATCGTTATTTTTATTTATATTGTCAAAACCGTTTCTAAATCCTTTGCGTGGTTTATAAAGAGCCAGCGGAGGAACGAACAGAGGCAGACAACGACTTTGTTTTATAATATTTAGAGAAGAGATTTTTTGTCGTTGGGGCCAGTGCTATTTTCTCGATCCTCATGTTGAACGTGGGGCTAACCGTGGGATATATGATTGAACTGCAATTTCTATTATAATAAATTACCCTACTTGTAATAAAGAGGAAAACTTCTACAGATAACGTATTCAATGTAACGCAAACCACTGTCTAAACTACTGTAACAATAAATAATATGTTCCATCTATTCTAGCAACTATGTTGCACTTACAAGTAAACATTAATTAAAACATTAATTTCTGCGTAGACCGTAAAATAAGTTTAAGGTACGGCTACGGCGTAGCAAGGTTATAGCTACGCTTGCTGCGATGTCCTTTAGCGCGTAGCAAACAACCGATCTGCTACGTAGGCCCTATTCTTGAACCAAAATTGTGTCCTATTTCGAGCTAAATAATATGGTTCACGGTTTTACAATGATTTTAGTTTTTCAACGATTTACCATAGTAAAAGTGAAAAAAATGACGAAAAGTTTTTGTAAGTATCAAAGTCAAACATGTCATTAAATTATTCCTTTATTTTTTTTTCTAATATTACTCTGGGCCCTACACGCCTGCCGCATGTCGAAATGTTCATGGGCTAAATCAACCACAGTGTGGCTCCCGCAAATGTCCGGAGACATCTTCGTATACTTAGGCGAAGATGGCGGGAGAAATGGATTGAGAACCATTCGCAAAACGTCCTGACGTATGACTGTACCACGTCCATTTTTGTTTGTTTTCAAGAATAGTTGCTTAAGGTCGTTCTGCTCATGAGACGTTTTGCGAATAGGACGTTTTGATGCAGGGGTGAAATGAACGGGGGGGGGGGGGGCAGAACATGCTGAAAATAAATAATAATCCTTACCTTCTGCCTCGACGTATAATCAAAGTGCCTCTTCACGTACAGATAACTTAAGGCTACCCCGAAGTTAGCGTTAACATTAGCGGTACAGCTCTTCCATCTTGGCGTGCGCTGCTGAAGCCCGAACACGGCGCGAGAGAACTCGAAGCCCAGCGAGCGGAACGCGGACAGCGTCATCGGGGCTACCGTGGAGAATACTGACCACCACAGGAACCGTTCTAAGGGAGACAAGATGATTATTTTAATATTTAAGGTTTAAAAATCCACCTGCCTGGTCTTTTCTCAATCATTTTGAGTTCGGTGGAACACCCCAACATGTGGCGGGCAACCCCCACAAAAATCGAGCGCAGCACACAGCACAATAGTTTGCTACTAAATATCATGTTTTTCGAGTAACTGTATTGGATAATGTCGTTTGATATACATATATCAAACGACGTTGAGCACGCTGCCCATGTGGGTATTTGTCAATTCAGTCTCTCGGCGCTATATCGGCCTCGACGTCGGCTCGGGTATCTATACTGTCTCGGCCACAATGACAAAGTTTACCCAGTTGTATCAAAATGTCTATTTGTGTTGTCACTGTCAGTTTCTATGAAAGCAAAGATAATAAAACCGGCCAAGTGCGTGTCGGGCCACGCGCAGTAATAGAGTTCCGAAGTTGCATAATAATGCGGACTAAGAAGGGGGTTTTGTTGTTGTTACATGAACATTAAAACGTCTTAAAACGGGCCCACATAGGATGATGTTTTTTTTAATCTATATGGTCGCGTTTGACCACTTTCTCGCCTGATGGTAAGCGATGATGTGGTCTACGGTGAAGCATGCTTGTCTAGATGTAACCTATTCAGTATTGGCTTAAACTAAATAAGCACTAAATGGTAACTGAAGTAGGAGTTATAAAATCCAACTTCGCAACTGAAATTAGAATAATATTATCTATAGAGTACCACCGCGGGTGCGAATTGCGAAAGGAGGATACGAGCGCGCGTTAGAGCCACGGGGAATGGTATAGCTCGTTCCTGGATCCTTGCGCGCGCGCTCCTCGTTTATTTCTCTTTCGGAATTTGAAAAATTTCCTATGTATTTACCTCTAATCTGCGGTATTGACTATTTCGTTCTGGAAAGTTTTACGCTACTCAATTAGTGATGTAGTCGGGTCGAATATTGACTTTATAGATGGATATCGACAAAAGAAAATAAGTAATTTGCTTGGAAATCGAATCTTATTTGACTTTAGATTACAAAACGTCGAAAATACTTCTACACTAACACAAAATAGACTCCCCCGCGCGCATGCGCCGTATGGACTACGGACCGGTACTGCTAACGACTGAGGCCACTCCAATGCGTTATTCGAGCTTTAACATTATTAATTTAGAAATCATTATTATTAAGAATGTAATGATTTTATTTTTGTATATTTTTACATGGTTCATAAGCATATATTTACTATCTGGTTTATACAGCTAACATCGGTATTTAAGTAATTTTTCAATTTATAAGTTGGTCGACTTATAAATTGTAAACTTGTAAAGCCTGTTATGATTATATTTTTGTTTATTTTTACATGGTTCATAAGCATATATTAACTCTGTTTTACACAGCTAACAACGTTATTTAAATAATTTTTCAATAGCATTTGTACAAAATTTTTACTGTTCCAAGTACATTTTATAAGTTGTTCGATTATTACCCGTAAACTTGTAAAGCTAACTTATCCATGATAGTTTTCCTTTTAATTTCGTTATATTTACTACTACCGTGAATTTTTCCACATAGCCAAGAACATCCATTTCGCTGGCAGGGGGGGGGGACACTGGACTCTAACATAAATTTGCAATATAAATCTTAATTTAACGCAAACGGATCTCTGAGTCGAAAAATGGTTTTAACAAACCCATAATATTTTTGAATGGCCTATCCAACGATACCCCACACCATGGGACAGATGAGAAAAAAAATACACGTCTATGGGAGGTAACCGATTTTTTTTTTTTCATGATTTTACCACTTTGTCGGAATTATTAATATGTATATCCATGCCAAATTATAGCTTTCTAGTACTTTGATTCTCTGAACTAAGTTGCGGACGGACAGACGGACAGAGCGAAACTATAAGGGTTCCTTGTTGACTTCGGAACCCTAAAAATGTTGTGTGAACAAAGTAATTGAATAACATACCTAATGTTATAAATATGTCTGTGTTCTCAATGCATGTTAATTAAAATGATAACAGTCTCTGAGGGAATCTAGTCCAACTGCGATAACATTAGTTATTCTTTAACGTTCTAGGACATCTAGAAATTCTAATAAGTACAAACATATTGCATTGGATAACTTGCACCCAATGGTATTTGTGATCTAATTCATTCATCTATTACCTATTGTTCTTAGATATTAAATAAAAAACTTGTTTACAAAAATTACAACCGACTTCCAAACAAAAACACTACAAAGTGAAAAATAACTTCAACAACACCGTCGGTGTTCCTGTTTTCGTTTTTTCGTTTTTTGACACCGACTTCCGAAATTGAAGTTATTTTTCACTTTGTAGTGTTTTTGTTTGGAAGTCGGTTGTAATTTTTGTTAAAAAGTTTTTTATTTTTCACTTTTTAGTTGTGGTACATAATGGGCGTTATAGGTACCTAGCCTAGGTAACCTATAACGCCCAAAATGAAGCCAGAATAAATTAACCCAATAACATGTAACTTAAACAAAACCAGTGGAATGAGAGAATACCAGAGTGAACTGTTCACACCTGCATACCCCTTTAAAGCGTACCAGTGTGATGTTATGTTATGAAATGGTATAAACAATAAACAGATATGCGATTGCAGCTATCCCGAGTGATTTACTGTCATTTATTGAAGAGTTCTGATGTACATCTCCGAAGTTCTTCATCAAATCTTGAAGAAAATTAAATGGGACCACATGACAAACACCAGCTTTCGATTAAAAAAAGAATCTTCAAAATCGGTTCACCCAATAAAAAGTACTGAGGTAACACACATAAAAAAAAAACAATCGAATTGATAACCTCCTCCTTTTTGCGAAGTCGGTTAAAAATCGGCCTCGCACACAAAGGGTTCCGTACCAAGAAACTACAAAAAAGTCACGTTTATCGTATGGGAGCCCTACTTAAATATTTATTCTGTTTTTAGTATTTATTGTTATAGCAGCAACAGAAATACATCATCTGTGAAAATTTCAACTGCCTAGCTATCACGGTTCATGAGATACAGCCTGGTGTCAGATAGACAGATGGATCGTGGAGTCTTAGTAATAGGGTCCCGTTTTTACCCTTTGGGTACGGAACCCTAAAAAAGCGCAGTTAGACATCACACCTGTTATCACCGAAGGGTTAGGCAGAGTTGCACGCCACATTACACCACTTACGTTTAAGTCCCATGTAATTAAGGGGTGGGCCTATTGCTATTAACCGGCCACAAAGCCATGACTCCGGGCAGCTACTGAGAACTTACCGATGAAAAAACCCAGTTATACTTTGCCCGACCCTGGAATCGAACCCAGGGCTCATGGTAACGCTTGCAATCCCTAGACCAACGAGGGAGTTAGATATTCATGATATATAAAAAAAAAATCTGTACAGGGTTAGTTTTCAAAGACCAGCCAAAATCTAAAATAAGATTTAAATTTCAAACCGAAGGTGCATTTCAAATATTATTGTCAAATTAAATAACAGAATTAATTTGAAAATGTCTCAAAAATGTCCTAAATCATAAACACCGATCGCGCACAATACGGGCGCGCGCGGGTGCGCATGCGACCCCTAGTGGGAATCAATGCCAAACTTATGTGTGTGTGCTAACTGCTACCTATCTAGGTTACTGAACTGAATTTTGCTGTAATAATATCCACACGTTCGCTTATTAGTGGTGGACAGGACTTAAATCTTATTAAAAAAGAAAGTTGTTTTTTTTTTATTACATCGCAAATATTATCGATTCTGAACCATCTTAGGTTATTGAAAACTAGCCCTGAATAATGTTAAGAACTTGAGACAAAATTTGAGCTTATCGATACGAAAAGAAGAAGATCTTCAAACCAAAGCCGCTATGTTAAAAAGACTCACCAATAATAACAGGTTTAGTATCAGCCAGTAGGATGGCCAGCTTCTGAAGGTAGGGCAGGTCCATCACGATAACTCTGTCCTGGTGCAGCTGTAGCGTCACGCTAGTGTTGGCGAACACCAGCTTGAGGTAGCGGTCCCAGTCGTGCTGAGGGGAGAATGGGATAAAGTTGCGGTTGGAGGTGAAGTCTGAAGAAATGAAGATTTGGATAAAATACATTCTGGAGATCTGTCATAAGTCTTGTGGCGTCACGTAAAGCAATTACTTTTTAACTATGTGACTTTGCTCACACACACAATGTCAACCCTTTTTTGACAGAAACGATCGTGTATAGAAAATTCTAAAATGTAGAAAGGTTTGGGATTGATATGAACTACTGACATGCTAAGTGGTTTTGCAAACGACACACCATTGGTTGATGTCATTATAACTGTGGATATCTCTGATACAATGCCACTTTGTTTAGATCCACAGCTCAAGGATGAAAAATACACCACATCCATAAAGGAAAAAATTCTATCTTCGATCCCAGGCTATCTATAAAACAAGAGGTATTGGTTGTGCAAGATGATGAAGAATGGTGGAATAAACCAGATAAAAGAAGGCGGGCTGTTACCAGTTTCCACTGCGCGGGTCCTCCGGTGGAGCCCTGCAACAGTTGCTGCACGGACACCTCGTGGAACAGGTGGGTACCACTTCGACGGACCTCCACGGGGGTCATTATCTGTGGAATGCGTTTGAAGATTACACTACTAGACACTAAAATTAAGTTTGATCTGAGTATATAAAGACGAAATAAAAAACAAAAAGTCTTATTTCTGGCAGTTTTGGGACTTTATACCAATCCATATTCTAAGGTGCAACAGCTGCAAGTGCTATAGCTAGAAAAATCCAAATTTCGTCTTGCCAGATCTGATGAACGAAATAAAATCACACCTATAAATTCGATCAGTAGACCAATGAGGCAATAAACATCTAGTATCCACATTGTGATACTTCACTGACTGTTTAACTTTTCCATAATTATATTAGCTACTATCCTTAAAATCCTTAAGAAGAGAACAATAACATCTACCAGCTAACCTTAGCCAACTTCTTGCTGAAGTCCACGATATCATCAGCAAACTGCTCGGCATCAGTCTCATTGTGCGCGATGCTGATCATGGAGCGGATGTACTTGTGGTACTGCTGCAGCTCGTGAGAGAACTGCTCTGGTTGCAACAGGTAACGGTCGCTGAACCCTGGGGAAACTTGCTCCACCTGGAAGGATTTTGGAAGTTTAGCATTTGGTAGATTAGTTTGGTTGGTCCTTTCACTTTGGAGAATTCAGGCTGATCTTTTTCAAAGTTCCTTACGTCCCCCACACAAGACTAATATACTAGTTGCAGGTAGTAGCAATTTACAGGGCACATTTTATTATAGAGGTTTGTCCTCGTGATCTTTTATAATCTGGTTTTACCCACCCCCTGTAAATTCCTCCCTCCTTTCATGCAACCTGGGTATAACATGATAGGGAGGAGGAATTTTACCACTTATCTTTTCTATTCTAATTAATATTATTATTCATTACAATTATTGTTATTCTCCTCGACACATCCCTGCAGATTACTCCAAAATAATAAAACAACAGGACAGTTGCACTCACCACAACTCGATTCCGGCTGGTGTTCCTGACATCCTCGGCGACCTGCACGCTGAGCAACACATTGAGCCCGAGCTGTCTTCTGCCTCTCCCGGCCACCTCCTCCCACGTAAAGTTAGCGCTCACCTCCGAGGGTGGGTTAGGGGGCAGGCCTAGTGACTGCAGAAGCTTCTGAATAGGCTCGATGCCGTCGGCTTCGAGTTTTTCTGGAAGTGGAAGAGTGGATAATGTTTGTTCGTTGTTTATCTTTGGTTTGTTTTTCACTTTGTCGGGATGATGTCTTTGTTGTGATGTAAAACCAAGAATGAAAAGCACAGGAACGGTCAATGTGGCCACACTTGGAAGAGGCCCTTGTGCAGCAGTCATCACCATCATTGCTTCGTCAGCAATGACGATGATAAAGATACCGGAGAGGATGATCAAAAGCAATGCGGCAAATGAAAATCTATAGTTCTTTATCGATCTAAGAAATCAATGCAAGATAGAGACACAAAAGATATCGTTGTAACTACATAAATGAAAGAAAAGTCGAAAAATGCAAAATATCCTCCCATCGTAAAAGTAGGTTAAAAAAAAAGTGAATAATGCTCCAAAATTACTCACCAGTATTAATACATGTCCTATACAAGCTCTTGGCCTTCACCACACTGTTCGGTAGTCCCTCATCATCCTTAGCCTCCAAGAGTTCCCTCAGGTCAGTAACCAGCTGTTCCCTGAGCTTGGCCAGCTGGTCCCAGGACGTGGCCCAGTCTGGCACCGGGTTCTGTTTGATCCAGCCGCCACAGGCAAACTCGTAGAAGTCAGTGCATGGGTCCACATCTTTGTTCAAGGCTTGCAGGATTCTTGATGCTGTGGGTGAGAGAATGTTATGAGCACAAAATAGAAATGAATTAAAATAAGAAGCTTAGTGGTGGACAGAAAGCACGGGCCGTGACTTCCGTGAGTTTGAAACCCACCACGAACTCCTGCTCAAAAAGTGACAGTTAGAATTAATTTATTTGAATGGAAGAAATAAGGAAAGTGAAGTGAGTGTCCTTCTCTCCTTTATAATTAACTAGCGGCTTCACACGAGTAGACTACATGCTTCTCCTTACCATATTTTAACATCATGTAGAGAAAAAGTAAAAAACAATGATGATAAAGTAATGTAATGTGAAAGTCTTTCTAAGGACAGACTTATACTTACCTACTTTATCATCAATACGCTCTATCCTTGTCCCGTCCCTATCTCTTCACTATTTCTGTGTTAATCCATGATAAGTAATCATAAGTAAGTAATTAAATTAAAGTATTTCCTTATAAACAACATTTTTAACCATTTTGGATGTCGGCGCCAATTGTTACACGTAAATGTTTAAAATTGATAAGTTAGTTTAGATAATAGGTCTCTATCCCGTCCCTATTTAATTCCTACATTTATGCGTTGAGCCATTTTATAGTTACCAACAGACTTTAAAGACTTGAAAGTGTTTTTAATATTTTTCCCTTTCTAAAAGAAGAACTTTTGTACACAACATTTCATCCTCCATGATTCGCCCCCCAAGGACGGAATTCCCAAAAAACCTAAATTTGCGTTAGATTTTAATCTTCAGCCCAAATCCAAAATTCGAAGATCCTAACTTCAAAACTGACCCACTTTCATACAAACTTTCATCTCCTATTTCACCCCCTTAGGGGTGGAATTAACAGAAATCCTTTCTTAGTGGATGCCTGCCCAGTATAAAGCGATATTTCATCATTTCAAGTCTCTAGACGATTCAAAAATCCTTTCTTAGTGCTCACCTACAGTACCAAAGGAACCTACGTGCCAAGTTTCATGATTGAAGCTTCAGCCGTTTGGGCTGTGCGTTGATGGTCAGTGAGTCAGTCAGTCAGTCAGTCACTTTCTTCTTTTATATGTTTAGATTCATAGGTCGTCTTTATATCACTTTTAGCGTTAAGGCCACCGCTAATTGTGTCACCCAGTGAAATGGCCTATGTTCTTAAGAAGATCACAATACTATCGAAACTATCATAAAGCCTCAAGTTACAAACTAAAATACACAATTTTATAGTAAGAGCCTAATAAGTAGTACCGGTAGTTTGTACCTAATGTCAAAGTCAACTAGGCCAATAAGCGGCACTTTTGATCGTCAAACAAAAATTAAAATTTACAAGTAATAAAAGTTGATTCTACCGTAATTTAGATAATATATCGATTTACAAAATCAAATAAAACCAATTAATTTTCAAAAAAAATATTTAAACAAAGAAGTATACTTATTTATAATTCTTATATTATTACTCGCCACGCCTCGAAGAGGGAGGAGAAAACAGGAAGCTTGCTAGCTTTCTCTACGAATGCATAAAATATGCGCAAAATCTTAATAAACAACGGGTTATGTAACTCGATGCCTAATGTCTACCCACCTTGCTTGTATAGACATATGATGCCGTAAAAGTATGCAATTAATAATATAATAATAATGAAAAAATTAAAAAAATTAATATCTAGATATTCGTTAATAAAATTTTAGCAAATTATTAGGTTAAGTGTAAAAATAGAAGCAATTCTATCTTCTTTTCTCATCATCATCAGCCTATTAATTTTCCCACTGCTGGGACACAGGCCTCTCTGTTAAAGGGAATGGGCCGTAATCCACCACGCGGGCCCAGTGCGGGTTGGTGGATGTCACATGTCTTCAAATTTAACTCTTGTTATCTATTTTGGTCCAAATATTGGTAAAACAAAGTAAAATCAACATTTAAAAAGTATTTGGGTTAAAAATAAAATTATTATCTACCTAGATGATCATTAGTAAAATAGCTTCAAAATAATTCAATATTAAATTACGTAATAATAAAATAAAAGCGATATTTTTTTTTTCCTAATATTAGTACAAAAATGTGAAATTAAATTCTATGATGATAAGTTCAAAAACTAAATTAAACTAACCTGTTTCCTCCACAAGAGCAGTATCTTCAGAAATTGTATTATCCCTGTTAACATCCGAAGCAATACGAGCATCAACAACCCCAAAATTAGACAAAACAACAACAAACACTGGATAAAGGAATACTAACAAAAATATTTTGATGGTAAAAGTAAATATAAACAAATAATGCATTATGTAACCTTTCTTGTCTAAACGACAGCTAAATGCAGTCTAACCGATGCTTCGAACGGTTCGATGTTTTTATTGATGTATGAAAATAATTAAAAATTCAACAACAAATGACATGATTGTTTTCCTAAGTACTAATGGGTACCAACACGTGTTGATACTGCGTGTAAACTATATATACAAAATGCGACTTAAATCTTTAAAGAAAACATAAGTACCTACAGGTAGGTGTGACTCAATTAATTAATTTGTTAAACAATTTTCTCGCAAAAGTGGCGCAGTTATCCCTTGCATAGAACACACGTGGACTGCAAAATAAGTGATGTAAGAACCACTTCGGTTTAAATCAGACCATGCGTTTGATTTTGAAATGTATGCGACAATTTGTATTTTAATTGGAGCGATATACTATAAAATTGTAATCTAGATGTGCTTACTTAGGGGTTAAATGCGCTGGTTCTTTAAAAGTCTTGTAATAAGTTACGTAAGGCAAATAAACATTATCAAGACATAGGAGGACACTATCGCGTCGTCGGAATACCTCGAAAATAATAATTAACATCATCAGTATTCCTATTGAATTATATAGATTGTAACAAAAATAAATCCTATACGCTTTAAATTTATTATTTACGAGGCAAAAAGTTTTTATTGTAAGTGTTTATTTGAAACAGTCGCATAGAGCTTGACTGATTAAATATAATAAGTTATGCAACACAAACCTATTAAACTAGTTGTAGAAAGTGATAGTTCCACCTATTTTCCCTAGGACACGCTTACAATCTGACAACATAAATTCCTAGGAAAAAAAAACATTGGCTAAAGCATTTGGTATAACCTTATTTTTTTGTGTAGTAAGCTCTAATGATACCTACTAATGTAAGTGGTTGTGTATAATAAGGGGACCAGCAATTTCAATTGAGATGCTTCTTCCAATATAGATTATATAGAAAGTTAATTAATAAATACCTATATTTTGGCTATCTAGTATTAGGCTTAAGCATTCGCTTTGTTAAGATTGCCCTCGCATAAGAACAAGAGAATAAACGAGTAGATGCATTTTTGTTATCTGCATATCCACAGCCTGACACGGCATTTCTAGACAAAGACATGTTAATACTAATTAGTCGACGATAGCAATCCAATCTAAAAGGATGAGTCTCCACCATTTGCATATACTAATGTTACATTACTCGCATAATGAATCAGACGCCTAATTACTTTAACATGGCAATAAAACGCACATTTGTAATTAAAACTGTGTACAAACAAAATCGTATGAGGCATCCTTCCGTGTAGGATTCCCATGGAGATGCCATGGTGTTTATAATGCTATGTTAAGTAGATGTAGACAGTCATTACATTATTTACATACCATCGATAAATTACAGGTTAATAACGATTGCGCGAATCGACACGTGTGGCGGTAAATATTATGGCAAACGTATGGTAAAATGTGGTAATCGCCGTATTTTACCGTAAACACAGCGGCGTATTTGTTTACTTGTTGCTTATTTTTTATGTAATTAATTGTAGCGGGATGTTTGCTTGTTGTTATTCAACATAATTAGCACACGCTTAGAATTAATAAATAAGATGTTGTTAAATTGATATACGTCATAAGAAACTAGTTCTTTTAAACACTTACCTACCTTAAGACTTGTTATCGTGTCAAATTCGGAGCATAAATGATGAATTATTTCTACTTTTGGACTTATTCAAGGCTTTTGACACTGTTTCTATTCTTATCTTGCTTTCTAAGCCGAAAAGAATAGGAGTGAGAGTACTACACAGTTGCTATTTCAAAAAGCTAACTTTCGAAGCGGGCTAAAGGAAGAATAGAATCACTTGTAATTGTAGAAAATACACTGTTTTTGGAGTTCCTTAAGGATTGATGTTGGGGCCAACATTATTTTGTGCTTACCCTTTTCCCAACGATACTAGGAACGACCTACATTCTAACCGGATGCAGTGGACTGTCAGTATTTTAAACGGAGTGACTGCCTATATTATCTGATCTCCAGAATCCAGTGAAAAACTCACCGGTTCCGACGCATTGTTCGCTAACGCAGGGCCGAGGACTGCGGTACTCAGTGAGCACCAACACTGCTGTATATACCGCCAGCGCTACTAATGAGATGCCCAGCGCGCCGATGAGGACTGATGAACATCTGACTGTGCGTTCTCTGGAAAAGAAAGAAACACATAATGAGTTTATAATCCGCTATTGATCTTGCTAGCCAAGATTGTGGTTCTTTTTAGTTCCTAACTGAAAAAAATAAGTACAATAAAGTAATCGGCTTTGGGAACAAACCTATTATCGTTATAGCTGCAATAAAATAGTAGTAAAAGCGGATATTAGGTCATAATTGGGCTCGAATCGCAAATCCGAACTTTCTACCATTCATACCATTCCAGTGATGGAAAAAAATGGAGATAATATCTGTCATTCAAATAAAAACGTAATTTAAACATACCCCAAAAAGCAAAGGAACCATAACGATGGACGCACGAGATAGTTAAAAAATCTATTTAAACAGCGACACATAAAATTGCACCACAATATAAAAATTGTAGGTAGATATTGTAATTGTATTGTACTATGAGGGCAACTCGCCTATTTAGAGGCAACCTCCTTGCCTATTATAAAACTGGCAACAGATAACTATTTAGTTTTGGAAGGTGATTGAAATCAGAACGCTAGGAAAATAATTGAACATGTTTTTGTTTAGCTTTTCATGTCAGTTCTGTAAAAGCCGGGATAGCCTGAAGACTACGACAAAAATGTAACGTATCAAAGTAATTTGACTCTTTAATTTAATTGCCTCTGGCCTCCCCCTTATAGTATCTAGAAATTGTTCATACGTTTCAGATACAATCTGCTGACATCGTCTAGTAAGTTTATTGAAAGTTTGGGCGTTTTCAGGACTTCAGGAATCTTTTTTACATTTTTTGTAGGAATAAAAACTGTATTATGTTGGTACATTTTGTAAATTGAGATCACTTTCTCTACTTGGTAGATAATACCTACCTACAAAGTATAGTGTTTCCTATATTTTAGATGCGTATCTGACACGCGACGTGACTTATGTAATGGTGTTCTAAAATATTTTGATATTTTGTATGTGATGCACGCGCAGCAATAAATTGTTTTAAAATAAATGTTTTTGTAGTTGAGTCATAAAGCAATGATTCTTGAGGAAATTGATTGTCTTCTTTAGAACCAATCCAACTGCATCGTTAAATCTCAATAACATAAACGTTGGTTTAGATGGTGTTTTAATCGACTTATATATCAAATTAAAAACAAAATGAAACGCAAACATAATGATCATAATAGGAACTAAGAAAAATAGAAAGAAAGAGACTGACTACTGAAAACACTTCTAATAGAAAAAATTTAAAATAGGAGATATGTTGCGCAGACACCGAATCAATTGGGATGAGGAGAGGGCATGAGAATTATGATAATGAGGTAAACTAAATGTATGATGTACCTCCCCGAATCTAAAATCGTAAGTATCTAATCTGCCATTATTAACTCACCAAATGATTTCGGTCATAATCTACGTTATTGATACCTTGAAGCGAATTATATAATATTAAACATTATTTAATTCGCTTCAAGTGTTTTCTCCTGCCTGCGCTCAGTGACAGTAAAAACTGAGAGTACTGTGTCATTTCCGCGGGTAATGCAATCTGTATGGAAATTTCACCATCACCATGCACTTACTTCGTTGAGTATTGTCATAAATTGTGTATTTAATTGCTATTGTTATGATGGTGAAATTGTATGTTGTAATATTATTCTGTTTTTTTATGTTCTGTTGCACAATGAGAAATTGTATATCTGCCTACTTATTTTGTGTATGATTTAAAAACGAATGGGGATGATGAGCGCCAGATCTTTAAAAAAAAAAATACTCTCTCATTATTATTTTGTCAGATATGTTTCTGGGGAGTTCGATGCGCGACTTCTTCTTCCTAGCTAAAACGCTAAGTAAGTGTTGAATGGCTGCTGTTTGGGCAAACTGTTTTTTTGTAATCTCGGACTTTCAAAAAGTACTAATTCTCAACCTACTTTGAATAAATGATTCTTGATTTTCGCTTTGATCTTTGCAGCGGTTAGTAACGTCTATAGCCAGATACATCACCTAATGTATTTTAGTGCAATAGCATTTATCGAAAAGCAATCAATTTCCCCGTTAGCAAAGTACTTTCTCTCACAATGTGGGGATAATATTTGAACTGTGTAAGTGTGCCACACAAGCATGACGAGTATACATATAATTATGCTACAATCTATCTTATCCCAGAGATAACACATCTCATAATTATATACACAACCATCGAGTAACAATAAGTTTACACGTAGTTCTGAAATCGAAACTGAATTCAGCGAACCGTAGATGCTCTTTCAAACCTACAACTTTACCGCAAAGCATATTGACATAATATTTATATGATGTTAATTCTAGAGTAATAATGGTAATTAAATTGAATAAATGTATAATAATAGTAATTTAATTGAAAAATTATATAATTGCAATTAAATTGAATAATGGTAAAATAATGAAATTGCATTGAATAATTATATAATAATAATATTTAAATTTAATAATTGTATTGTAACAGTAATTGAATTGAACAACTATATATTAATAATAATGATAAATTGAATAATTATTTATTAGTAGCGGTTAAATTGAACAATTGTATAATTTTTAAAGAAATAATTTATTTTATTTTATAAATTGCATGCTCTTTAATCGTAATATCATTGTAAATTGAATTTTATTAAGGACATTTTGTATTATTATCTATTTATTAATGCTAGAGTACAATTTTAGGGGCTGTTTACTTTATTAACCCAACCAAAAGTGTTACCAACCAGTCAGCAAGTTGGATAGTAATGTAGCTGACAGCCTAAAGAGCACTCTAGTTTACTCGGACCAGGATAAATTAATTAAAGAATGAAACTTTAGGTACCTATTATAGAGATGAGAGTTGATTGAACTTGAGTCTAGACTTTCAACAATGATTCCTTTCACTGATCCCTTTCGCAGCTAACTAACGACTAACATAAGAATGTTACCTATTTAAAACACTTGCCCACACAAACATTTATGCAAGCTCAGGATCCGTCATCCAGCAATAAACCTACAAAAAGGCAGCATAGGGCAACTTAAAAAGATTAAATTAAACAAATTTTATTTACGAGACTAAAGACTACAATTTATAGAAAGTTTGCCTCGATGGTTTAGTGGTCGTCTCGTAAGTGATAGTGCTGGGTTCAATTCCTGGGTCAGGAAAAATGGTATGCGATTGTTCCTTTATCAATTTCTCAATACTTAAGGCGATATATACGCCCCAATGTTAACGCAGTACTAACTTGTAGGTACTAGGTACTACGGTGAATAATACGGTGGTGACGCGAGTAGTACCTAGTACCTACAAGTTACTATTGTTACTCACTTTTTCAAGTTGATGAATATTTTTTAAATTATTTTAAAATAAAAACATCGTTATTTTTTTACTTTAACTCTATGCTTCGAAAGTACTCCTAAAGGCAAGTCGTTCTGCCGCGGGAAAACAACCACTTAAATTTCACGGTGTATATTATAACTTTATTTGCTAAGACTTTATACAATATGTATAAACGGGTATAATCTATTAACGTCGTCGGAACTGTCGGAACATTAGAATCTCTTCCGGCCCGCCCGCAGGCGGGGTGCGGAACTCTCAACAAATAACAATTGCCATCGCGCATCGAGACGGTTTCACTTTCCTCCTCAATCAGCGAGCTGCAGTGAGGAGTGAAGTGGGAAGTTCTAGCTAATGGAGTGATTGATACCTTGCAGTGTCTATTCTTGTAGGAGACAATGAATGAAGGTGAACATTATATGTTTATGTTTGTAAATGGTACGAGTAATCTCTGGTATCATAAGATTTCGAAAATTGTTTCACAGATTTATACGAACACCGTCGCCGAATGCCACAGGTTACTTTTTGTAAGCGACTTAGTAAGACTAGTTCTGTACAAAAAGCTAGAACTTTTAAACTCTATTATAACAACGTAGGAGATGGAAAATCTTATGAATGATTTTGTAACTGTAGATAATATCGCCTTTGGTTCTGATCTGTATTAATTTCTACAGACTGTTTTAATTGTTCACATTTCTATTAACTTCCTGTGTAAAGTAGTGACCTTACCTTTTAAATAAGTTAATTATCTAACTAGTGTAAAACTTACACATTACAGTAACACATTAAACTTTGCATTCAGACAGACATGTGAATAACTGTCCAAACATAATAACTTAACTGCAAACAATAGTCAGCACTATTCAATGCTAACTGCTGTGCCCGCTTTAAAGAAACAGTTAGCTTGCAAACAATACAAATTAACACAGTGACACACTCATGATAAGACAACACAGAAGCTCATAATATTTTGTTAACAGTTCAGAAACAACAATTCTGAGTTTACAAAGAAAGAGTACTAAACCATCTCAAAATTTCAGTGGTGGAAAGAAGTGATTAAGTTTGGCAGGGCAAAGGAAACAACTCCATGAAAGAGTAAGACATATTTCCTTTAAATTGTTTCGGTATTGCGTAAATAATTTTGGCAGGGCACGTCGTCCACCCTATGAGTTGAATATGTGAATTCAACTCATAGGGTGGACGACGTGCCCTGCCAAAATTATTTACGCAATACCGAAAACATTTAAAAGAAATGTGTCATACGTTTTCATGGAGTTGTTCCCTTTGCTCTGCCGAACTCACTTACGAAATTAGGCTGAGATGACAATTAACAGAGTAGTATGGACAAATAAGACTTGTTGCGCCGGATCTAAATAAATTGAAATAATGGTCAAAAGAACGATGATGTCTGCACAACATTCTAAACATCAAATAAGGTGAAACCCGTCGGCATTACATTTTGTGGTTTCAGTATTTCATTACCAAGTTATCCTTGACAATGAATCCAAAAGTTCCACCAACATATTCCAAAAGAAATTATGACTATATTGAACACTTTTCCTTGACAATGACTCCTCAACACCCACTCACATTTTTCGAAATAAAGGATGACTACATTGGTTAGTTTTCCTTGGCAATGAGTCTAAAATACGCACTGATGATTTCCGAAAAAGAGAATGACCCTTTCCATGACTAAAGGTGCCGTCACCCTTACCAATAAGTGTTCTTTGCCGTATTCACTTACGCAATTAGGGTACTGGATGTGTACCACGAGGATTGGTTCGAAGAAGCGCGGGCAAAGAGTACCTGAAAGGACTTGGGGGAAGCCTGCCCAGGTGTGGGACAGTATCAGGTAATTTAAATAAAGACACATGGCAGATACTAGATTTAACTAGTAAACTTTTCACCATTGGAAAGTTCATCGTATTAGACTGTGATAAAAGAGAGAGCACAAAAAGAGAACAACTATAACCATCCACAAAATATTTTCATCTGCAAAATAAAATACTAATCACAATGCGTTTTATAAATGCCATGAGGCACATAAAATTTTTCACAAAACAACAAAGTTATCGAACACAAAGACCACATTTCCATTTTTACAACCTTTCCTAAAAACTTTACCATTCTTTGACATTTATCTGAAATTCCTCCGCATACTATCTCCAGCAAAAGTACAAATATGTGCAAATATATTTACGAGCTTTGTCCGTCGAAGTTGAAACGAGGCATTGACTCGGAAAATTAAAGAGGTAGGTACTCTTACGGTAAACACTCCGTGCTTTCCGCCCTGGTTCGGTCATTAGATATTCTGCTCATATCCTACGAGACGTCGTCGCGAAGATTTACAGTTTGGTCAAACTCGTGAGTAAGCCTAAAAGTAGCCGCAAAGTGATAGACATGTTTTTTCGTTTGAGATGACCGTAAAGGAAAAAGTGATTGATGGGTTTTTAGGCACGGTGAGTCGGTGACACATTATTGATAGTAAATTCGGAACTGCATTGTTAGTCACAACTTTATCGAGAAATTAACAGTGACATTTTATACCTATAATTTTTCTGAACTTTTACTTGGTGTTTGACAACCCCCAAATTAGCGACCTTCTACCTTCTTTCTCTCTTCTTAGAATTAGCGTTTCTTCTGCCATTCACCCTGTCAATAGTGACGCTATCATTTGCTCTCTAATCTCTCATTTCATTCCGTTCTCACACAATTTGGCCATGTTTTTTTGGCCTGCCCCTTCTTCTACATCTCAAACTATATATTATTTGAGTTAGGACGCGAACCCATTGAGAGCTTTGAGTTATGTTTCTCTACTTCCAAACTAGTTAACTATTATATATTGCCATTTCTGTGTAACCTGGGCGATCTAATTACTGTGTTCCTCGTCGTTAATTAACATTTAATATAGCACTCAATAGGACCACGCCTAGGTAGTATTTTACACCTACTAACACGATTACTCTCTTCCTCATCAGTGTTGAACATGTTAGATAGATTACGCAACTCTAGACCCTATAACAGGTTTAACAAAAGTGTAATATAAGGTTCTTACAACTCCTTTAGCAACAGATTCTAAATTAATTTTATTGTACAACCATATTGCTTACCAAGAAAACTAGTCGGATCTTAGACTATTGGTAAGACAGTTTTTTTAAATAAAAACCCATTTTTTCGGGTTAAACCAACCACATAACGTATGTCTCATTTACTGCGAAAGTTTAGGGAACGACTGAGTCATCAACTCATCGCGATATCAAAGGAAACTGATAGCATCTAATAATTCTCGACAATAAAAGCTTGGTATTTCCAGCGCTGCATATTGTCATGTGACACATTATGTAAAGCGCTTTTCCGGTTTATTGCGAAGACATCGATGACTGGCATTTAGACATTATAGTGAATATAATACTTTGTACATCATTACTTCATCAGTTACTAAGACAATTCGCTTTCTCCTATGGATGATAGGTTACGTAGGGAAAGGTAAGGTACTTGGTACGTCTTCTTTTTGTGTGAGGATGTGGCCACCTCTGGTGTCAGAGTTAATTAAGCCGATTCTTGGAACCCAGGCCTCTGACTTGGGTATTACAGACTTTCATTTAACTATATAAGTCCAGGTTTCCTCACGATGTTTTTCCTTCACCGTTGCCTGTGGTGTCCAAGATAAACTTAGAAAGTACATATGAATTTGAAAAAGTCACATCGGTACTTGCCCGGCTTTGGAACCATGACCTCAAGCACGAGAGGCGAGGTCTTGGCCACTGGCCCACCAAAACATAACATAAGGTTACAAGGCAGATATGAATGGAGACTTGAAGGACATACACGTATATTATTGGTAATGTTCTTCAGAAAGGCCAGGTGCGCAGTACTCATAACTGGCGTGTGAGTATGACTAGATGTATGAAAGTGAATAAAGCAAAAAGAGTATATAAGAACACAGGTGGCGTTCTGTTGTTTCTGCTTACCTGGACAAGAGGTAAGTGCTTATGCATGTATGAATATTTGCTATGTTTGAGAGGAAACTTATGTACTCGTACTAAACGAAGCAAAATGAGTATGTAAGTGTCACCGCAGGTGATTTTCAGTACGTTCTGCTTGCCTACCTCCTACCTGGAAAAATGGCATGAGCTTATTTATGTGTGTGTGCTTATTTTTCAGGTCACGGGCACTTCATTGACAGGTTATTTTGACCTTGATGAGAACCATGCCGTGTTCTTCCCCATTACATCTATCATTAATACATAATCATATGTAATCATAATATTACCGTCAAGTTCATCAATTCATGCCGATGCAATTTCAGTAACATCATGTATTGCATTACTGCAATCAAGTTTATCAATGTAAGCGTATCTGTGTAATGTATGTCACTGCATTTTCACCATCATTGTACCACCATCTGTGTATGTACGGTATGGAAACAGTTTTAAATTCAATTTAGTAGTTTTAGTTTAAATTTTTAATGACATGAATTGTGAAGAGAGATTCTACAAGGACATATTTATGATACTTTTTATCATAAGACTATGATAGTTTTTATCACAGGAGTATGTTTCTTTGGGATAATTTCACGCGGGTGAAACCATTGGCAGAAGTTACTAATGTTGATAGTCTACTGAACGTATTTTCAAGCGTATTTTCATGCAATATACGTGGATTATGAATTTAGGACGTGGGATACTTTAAGTTCCCTTGAACTACTTAAAACAATACTTTTCATGGGAGTGAATTTGCGGGCAGAACATTTTTTACATTTAAAACCTAACTCAGCTATGAGCTACATGTAACGCTAACCCATTAATAGTGACCGCGCCGCGTGACACAGTACAGATTCTATTGAAGCATTGTGTTCTACACGCCATTTGCATAACTATAGGACGAAACAAATGCCCAATGTGTTTGTTGAGCACTTTCTACCCGTGTCTGCTTTGGTTCCGGTGCTGTTCATAGTAAATAGGTATTGAAAACATCTGGTTCTTTGGGGTTAGTAGGTAGACTTTGTTTGTGGCGTTCAATACTTTTGTTCATTTGTAGGTGTTCTGTGAAAACTCTTTTTCAACTAATGAGAAAAGTCGGAACAAAACAAAAACTAGAGGTCAACTACCGCAGATAGAGCAGTTATTTGAAATATTAGTTTCGAAAATCGGTTTTTTTTTTAGTTTGAATTACTTATTTATTTAGACTTCATGCACGGCAATACAAAGGCGGACTTTTTGTTGATTGTTTATTTATCGATACCAGTCCGTCACGTCTGTGAAGTATTGCTAACAGATTGAATGTGACCATTTAAAGTGTATTTTCAACAAGATATTTCGGAACTGATAGCAAATTAAGTATTGTTTGATCAAGGCTAACTGAAATTTTGTAGCCCGGAAAATGACGACGATTTATTTTATTGCTAAAATATAGCAGAAATTATTTGTCAACGGAGCTTGGAGCTAACTTTCATTAACTTCCGCCACAAACTTATCTCAATTAATTTAATGCGTCTGTGTAATTTAGATTAGTCGTTGATAAGTTAAAGTTGGCCTTTAGTTTAGACTTCGTCTATTTTTTAAATATTTCCTGGCTAGGATATTTTGATAAAGCTCGTGTTCAAACCGTGGCGATTTGTGGACTTTCGATTTTATCAGTATTCACGCATATCACGTAGGTTGAAAAACACTCGTTCCACGAATTTTGATGGGACTTTCGTGGCCACAATACCCTTTCACTGCAGCGATGTTTAACGACAGATATAACTGAGGTTTCCAAAGCCAAATTTGTATGCAATCTAAACTAATAATATAAAGACGTAATTTTTTTCGTATATTTATTTGCTTTTAACAAGCCTTTATTATTATTAACTTGCAATGTATGTATGTATGTTCAGTTCAAATCTTGCAACTGAATTTTAAAGCAGTTATCCTCCACCGATTAAGATGAAATTTTGCAAACACGTTTGGTTTGGATGACAATGCACGGTAAGCTGCTTGTTTAAAAAGGTGTCTAATCTCTAAAAGTAATTATACCAATACGTAAACTATTTTACTGCACAAAGCTACATAATAGCTCAGACAAGGCTACTTTCTTACACCAGAATAAAGCACGGTTCCCTGCCACGGGACCGAAGCCCAGAAAAAAGCTAGTTTAAATTACTTTCAAAGAAAGGGCATTTTTAACTCCGATAAACCATAACCACCTTCCTTCAACAACCTAATTATAACCCCATAAGCACCTCATCGGAAGCCTCAAACAGCTGACCATTAATAGAAAGCTGATTATCTGCTATTTAAGCCACCTAATGGCACATAACATCGCTTCCGAAACACTGGCAAGTGCATGGCATTACTGGCAGTTCATGGCGGTTCAATGCCACGCAGACCTGCGCGTGCGCCGATAGTAATGTTATTAAGGCGAATCACGTCCGAGGCTTTCCTTTAGGTAAGGGTTAAGGTAGAGGAGGTTAGCGAACTTTGTTGGTAGTTAAGGTTATTATAGATAGATGGTAGATTGGAGCGGTAAGCTTTGTTTTAGTTTTAAGTCCATAGGTAGATTCTCATGTTTTGTAAAGATTGTACGAAAACTGGGCGCAAATGAGCCACAAAGAGACACAAAGTAAGGTACACATACCCACCTTCTGTGTTTATTCTATTTTGTTTGTTATTTATATATTCTATTTATTGTATTATTTAAGTATTTTCCGTTTTCGTATGTGTTTCCGTTATTCCTTCATTTCCATTTCCTTTTTTTGATATCGCTGCACATGCTGAGATAGGAGCCTTTTTGGTCTCGCACGGGGTTTTTATTTTTAATATTGTTTAATTTTAAGCTTATTTCTCGTGTCTCCTGTGCGGGTCACAAATAAATACTTTTTCTTTCTTTCTTTCTTTTTATACGATGTTCCACAAAACTCTTTTAAAATTCATAGCCGCCATGGCAGCAGTGTTATATGGTTGTGAATCGAAGTAACAGATGTATGCCTGAAGGTGTCTTAAACAATTTTATTATATTTTAAAGCTTTTAAGGACTACTTTTTCTTCATATTTTTTTTTGAGTCGATGTAATTTTTTAAATACATTGGGCACAGTGGGTGACCACGTTAATTGCAGCATCAGCGTCGTTCATTATTGACATTTGAATCGAAACCACTTTTGTACCTGCTTGGTAAAATTTTCGAATACCGCTTTCGCTCATACCTTACGTCCTCCACGTGGGTTCAAACACTCGCGCTCTATCCGAATGAACCGTATCATTGTGAGTTGACTATAATAGCTCTTAATAAGGACGTCACTTTCGCTTTTAATTGATGTGTGTGCCAAGTGATGGACTTTCAACTGCAATCGAGTAGGATATCGTAACACCTTTGGATCTATTCGATAGTGATTACGTAATTAACATATAATGTAATGACCGTGCTTAATCGATTTATTGTGCACTAACTTAAATTAAAAATAATCAAAAAACATATGCATGCGAGATTAAAACAATTAATGCAATATAATAATTATAGTGTAGTACCTATATCACACTATAATTATTGATTGGTTTCTTTCTATTAACCATAAACATTGTAGGTACCAAAATAATCTTCTCTAAAAAAGATGATTCACTGTCTATCTATATCTTTACTAATATTATAAGGAGGAAAGATTTGTATGTAATGAGTAAACATAAAAACTACTGGACCGATTACAAAAATTCTTTCACCGTTAGGAAGGTACACTATCCCCGGGTGACACACTTACACACACAAAAAAAAAACAAACAATTACATTCACGCACACATACAATTGCGAAAGTGCACGTAATTTAAAAATTTATTTAACATACTAGCTGTGCCCGCGGCTTCGCTCCCGTCATCTGCCTGCCAACCCTACCATACTTACCAGCCTGCCTGCCTACTCAACATACTCAGAAATATACATACTACATACCAATTTTTTTTCTAGTGTCATTCTTTCGCGTAAAATCTTAACACCGCGATTCAGAAAATGACTTTAAATGCACAACGCCATCTATCGAATAGCGAGTTCAACTGTCCGAGTAACTGAATTGCGTGAGCTGTGATAATTTTACTTCTTGAACACTTTAAATTCATCTAACTTTTGATAGAGTGAACCGATTGCGATGAAACAAAAACTAAGTAATTCTTCAAGATACGCACAATTTTTATGTATAAAAGTTATCTAAATTGGTTTCGTACATTTCACGTGATGCGTGCACAAATAAACAGACAAACAGACAAACAGACAAAAATTCCAAAAATGCTAGAAATGTGTTCTGTTGGTTATCCTTTATCACCCTGGCTATTTTTTTTGGATTTTTTTTCGATGTACAAAAAATATTTTTCTACAGATTTATTATATGTAATTGATGATATGAAAGATGCTCTATGAGTCGTCATCCAGTGCCAAATCAACGGGCTGTCTAGTCTGTCGGCCATAAAAGCTACAAGGCTGTTGGAGCTATCGCGCACTCGCCGCGTCAGAGATGCCATCCGAGTCCGCATAATGGCGTAAAAGTCTGGCACGCCTGACACCGTGAACATTCCCGATGCACTGTAAAAGCGCGTTAGCCCCAACATTACCCTGAAAGCGTATTAGACTCGCAGAGCATTGTATGAAAGTTCCTCCTAATATCTAATGTATCGATCTGCCTAGCTTTTAATCAACTATATTGCGTTCGGCTTCCAATCTAACCATCGAGCGACTGCCTATCTGACCTCCACAACCCAGTAATTGGATAAGACGATACCCCTTGGCAAGACTGGTGAACCACTGTGGTGAGTGATGGTAGAATACCCAGATCAAATGCAAATATTCGATCTAAACATTACCGGTCACAAATAATAATACTTAGTGGTCTATGGTGAAAACGAGATGAAATTACCACAGTTTAACCATATACCCGATAAGCCTTAAACCGCAGCAACAAAAAATGCTACAGAGATATCGTTGACGAAGCATGGATGTCAAGGCTCAAGGCGAACAAACGAGGCTCTATACACTATCAGCCAGTGGACACGAAGAGATGAGAGATTGGGACATTTTTGTGGATCAATGTGAATCATCGCTTTGTGTTTATGTACAAAATGATATTATATTATCTGTGGTACAAGTATGTTAGTCATTGTTTTCTGGCTTATAGGGCAAAGAAAACAATGACAAAAAAAATATATTGGACGTTTTCATTGGTGACGATACCCTTTTCGACCCCATGACAAAGGTTTCGAAAAGGGTATCGTCACCAATGAAAACGTCCAATAATTTTTGGCTTTACCTAATTATTTAAAGAGTATTTGTCATACTCTTTCATGGGTTTGCCTTGCCGAATTCACTTTAGCAATTAGAATACTGAACTAAAGCCTTTCAATTTTGACGCAAAGATATATAAAAGCAGTTTTAATTAGTAATTCAGGTACCAAAGCCGGTTATTTGGTTTGTTTAATACTTTCAGTGCCAGCGACACATATTATGTGTTGTTCTTCGTGACATATGTGACAGGCTTCCAGCAGTGACTTCATGAAAATAGAGGTAACAATTGAAAGTGTTAATATCAGTATAATCTTTCATTATTTACTCACCCAATGAAGACGTATATTATACCTACTTCTGTTTATTGATTCAACTTTAACATATTGACCTATTACACTCTAGTACGTAAATCAAGACCATTTCATGATAAAATCAATCAATCAATTAAACTTAATGCAATTACAAAAATTGAATAAAATCAATAATAACTCAATTATTTTAACCTAGAACTTGCCTATAAATCACTGGCTTTAAAACAAAGATGCATCACATGCCGAGTACGAGTACGAAAAATTATTAATTTGACTAATTATCATATTCGTGATTTATTATCTGTTACATAATCAGGTTAACAATAATACAATAGATGGATATCTCTCGGCTAGATTGCGAAATAAATTGTGCAATTACTCGAGTGAAATCGAGCGTTAATAATCGGCAGCTTAATACTTGAATGTTTAAATAGATGACCTAGGTACGGTTTGGAACAGTACTGTCATCTTTTTTGTTTTGGTGATATCCGAACTTCTTAGATTGAAAAAGGAAAACAACGATTGGATGAATATAGATCGTTTTGGATGGTTTTGGTGGCAGGATTTTTACATAGTGTATAAAATTAATTTATCCCAAATAAGGTATCTTTATTTACATAGATAAAAATATATACAGTTTATTAAATACTATAACTACATACAAACACACTTAAATAAAAAACGACTATCTAAGCCTAAAAATTAATAAACTAAAACTATGGCGCCGAAAATCTCCTCCAAATCGTTGTCCACTGGTATTGTGCCAAAAGACTGGCAGCCTTGCCACGTTGTATTTCAATAACCAAAGTACAACGTTGTACTTCTTATCCTCTGACCAAAGTAAAAGCAAGCCCTTGGGTCACACGAAGTGTCAAATAGGCGTTTGGAAAGATCTTTAAACAAAGCGTAGTAGTGTATTGAATTGTAGTATGTTGGTTTTGTTAGGAATCAATTGAAAGCGAGTAGCCGAAACATTATGATGCTTTGACGAGTGTATTTCAACATTGTTTAAAAGCAGTCTTAACTCAGCCTGTAGGCAAAATAACAAAAGAAAACACGAAAGGTCATTTTCCGTTGACCATAATTTATTAGGTCAAACATAGGTTAGGTACCGAATATCAAGTTTAAAAATCATTATCACTATGTTCAATCAATCATCAAGTTGCCTTGTTTTGTTTTATGAATGAAACAACAACTCGTTTGCGAGTAATATTCGCGTGTCCTGTCACTATTCATTATTCCATGCCAGTGGATTCAATTGAGGCAAACGCCACAATATACTGCGAATGATCTACTATATATATATCAAATTACTCTTGTACGTGACTTTGAAATACATGTAAGTATATGTATGAATGTCCTAATACGTCCTCCAGATGGTAGTAGTCCTCCAATGCGGACGGTCTTGATCTTCATGCTACACTTCGCTTCACGTAATTCCGATGATCTTCACTTCTACCAACACGGTGAGACGACGCCAGGTTTAACAGGAAAGGCCAAACTTTCTTTGCCATTGCTTGGATGTAGTCATTCTCTTTTTCGGAAAACATGAGTGGGTATAGACTCATTGCCAAGGAAAACTAGCCAATGTAGTCATCCTTTGTTTCGAAAAATGTGAGTGAGTGTTGAGGAGTCATTGTCAAGGAAAAGTGTTCAATATAGTCATAATCTCTTTTGGAATATGTTGGTGGAACTTTTGGATTCATTGTATATATAATAACTAGGATAACTTGGTAGGGAAATACTGAAACCACAAAATGTAATGCCGACGGGTTTAACCTTATTTGATGTCTAGAATGTTGTGCAGACATCATCGTTCTTTTGACCATTATTTCAATTTATTTAGATCCGGCGCAACAAGTCCTATTTGTCCATAGTACTCTGTTAATTGTCATCTCAGCCTAATTTCGTAAGTGAGTTCGGCAGGGTAAAGGGAACAACTCCATGAAAAAGTATGACACATTTCCTTTAAATGTTTTCGGTATTGTGTAAATAATTTAGGAAGGGTACGTCCTCCACCCTATGAGTTGAATTCACATATCCTTTCCATGACCCATTCCCTTTCTAATGTGTATTACGCAATACGAAATTTTAAAGGTGTCATCACCCTTACCTATAAGTGTTCTTTGTCAAATTCTCTTACGTAAATAGGATGCAAAAGTTATCTCCTGATGTATTGACCAATAAAAAGATAAAATTAAAAAGTTGATTGATGATATGAATATTTAGAAATAACTTAAAATCTTTGTTAGCATCTTTTCCGTTTGCTTACACACTAATAAGTACTTATAATACTTAAGTACCGCTTCAAGTACCTTTAATTACCATCGATATTAACCAACAATTCACTAACACATCACGCACAAAGTTAATCATCATCAAACGCGCATAATTTCCATCAGAACAATATGCACTTATCATCTGCCGAATACGGAAGTATCAACCTGTGCCATCTCACAACAAAGAGTAAAACTGAATATTACAATAAACACAATCACTGATGCGAAACTTTCTTTGTTAAGTGACTTATAGGTTTATAAAATAAGGAAGGGCAGAGACCAGAGACAATGTGTCGTTTCGTTCCATCGTACGCATACATAAACGCTTTGTCACAATTACCAGTAATTGCATGTTAATTTCGCGATTTGTTTGCAATGAAAAGGGATTTTCTATCAATGTGCGAAGACGTGCTGAATAACTTAGTTCAAGAAGGAAATGTGTTGTATTGACTTCGTTTAGTGGCGATTAAATACATGCTTTATTGCAGAAGACAGAGGCGTCAATGTTGTATGAGGTGATTAATTAGAGATAAGAACGAACAAATAAGAACCAATAATTTATTAACACTTCCTGCTGGTACAATGGCCAACGGAAGCTAGATAAGTGATCGTCCTGATAAGTGTTATCGATTAAGGAACTCGTATTCGTTCAGTTACTAAAACATGTTTTCAGCTGGCCAACAATATCTGAAGAACACTAACTAGCAAGGTGTACTTTTTAGACGAGGCAGTAAGGGTTCGTATTTAAAGCATTTTATTAGCTACAGGAAACGGTCTTAGAAGAATGTACTTAACTTTTTGAGTAAATCCATTCGCAGATTTGCATTAAGCAGCAATAAAATGTACCACTAACACAAACGCTTCATTATGGCTATCGAGCCTGTCTCAAATAAGGTCAAAAACCATTTGAGACCAACTGAGGTTACAGTTTATGAAAAGCTACAAATTGCGTAATTTATTTCGTAGTGATCAATCACCTTATTCTTGTTATTTGTCGACGTATATTAAGTTTTACTAACGCTGCAGCAATGGTCAGGCAAGGGATTTAACTGGGAAAAGTGTATTTTTGTCATTAACACGTTATGAACAAGAAGCGATTATGGCACCTGCGATTACTACGAATAAATTCTGTTATAAACATTTAATAAGAGTACTTACGTGACACGATAGTTCAGAATGTGAATTACACAGGTGTGGCAGATTAGATGAGGGAAAATGGGGAGATGTCTCACAACGTTGTCCTCGTAAAACCTGTACATGCCAACTACCACTTTTAACACAGTAAACAGAATCTACTTGAGATTCTGTTTATTTTTTTACTTTAATATGCCAGACTAAACGATGAGGAGTGTATTATAGTATCTGATTAACTGACATAACTGGCTGCCTCAAAAGATTTCATTTACTTGTTCAATTCTTTCTTAGAACAATAAAACAAAGCCCTTTTGTGATTATAATAGAAATTGATGCAATATCTATAACAACTGATTGTTAATCAGTACAACTCGAGGATTTTATGAGGAGGAGGATTTTATGAGTAAGTAGATATTTCTTTAGTCACAGAATTTTGACATCGTAGTATATTAAATGATACACAATACATGTTCAGTTCGGCACTCCCGTTCAATAAGTCGGTATCATCAAATTGTTTACATTGTCAAATACTGTTTTGTATAAATTTTGTGGATACGTTACATATTTCCTGTAATATTTATGAGCTTTGATTAGGGTTAATTCCATTTTGACTACACAGTTACAGTTCACAAAAAATGATTTTTATTTTAAGTTTCGAATATTGGCATTCACAGAAATCTTAATCTTTATTAAAATCACCATTACTGGCTCATTGCTTGGTAGTTCATAAACAAATTTATTCATTTTCGTCGACCTTTGTATGCTATGAAAAACTACACAAACAATAAGATAAATACTATAATTAGCGATGGATTTTCTTCTAAACCACAATATTGATGAAATACAAAACTCTAAATAGGTATATCTACGTAATTAGCATAGAGGTTAATGGATATCAAGGTTAAACCACACGTTTTATAGAAACGGAAAATCCCATGTTTTGTCCTAATATATCAATGTCGAAAAAACATCGATTAAGCTGATAAAAAAGGGTACCATCAATAGTACTTGATCTTATACGAAAAAGTAAAAATAAAAGAACTTCTGCTTTGTTGACAGAATAATAATATAAGTTATCAAGATTAAAGACACTTTGCCCTACTGCAAAACCTACCTTATTAACCTATGGGGCCTTATTTATAAAAACACAGTTTAATTTAATTTAGTTTAAGCACTAATTAACAGGTATTCAGTATTTAAAGTAATCATAAGGTTCGCAAAGGAAAATCTCTTGATCGAAACGCACAACGCTGCGGTATGCCGCGCCAGAACCATGCTAGGCGATACGGCATCGCAGCGTTGTGCTTTCGATCAAGAGACCAACACGCTTATTTATAAAAACTTTTGAACCATAAATGATTTGTTTAGATACTGTTAAGCAGATTCGACATTCAAATTTTCAATGGAGAATTTGAATTTAGAAATTATAAACTACGAGTAAGACTAAATTATTATTTTTTTAGTTAGGCCACACAGCTTTAGCCACAAACTCCTTCGAACACTCCATGGCCATTATCAAAACTAAAAATAAACAATTCCATGAGATTAACAAAAACCATTGCTATCTGACGGCGGCCTTCTTTGTACTGCGGAAGAGTTCAGAGGCCGCCTCTCGTGTGCGGCGAGATGAACGAGACTGATGACACAAGAAACTTGTATTATTTCTTACTAAGTAGTACTGCATGACTAATTGGCTATTAGCAAGGTCCAGTTTGTTTGTGGATTTTGTGCGGTCTTGGGTGCATTGAAACAGCCTTATTGGATAAGCTTACGGAGAAAACCTTTTTTTTATAAATCTTCGTTGATGTCTTCATTGGTTTTATTTTGGTAATTGTCACAGATAAATTATTTATAAAAAATACAAGCTGTTGCCCGCGACTTTGTCTACGTAGCATTAGTAATTCTAATAGCCTATCTATACTATACTTATTACTTTTACATATATAATAATATTATAAAGCTGAAGAGTTTGTTTGTTTGAACGCGCTAGTCTCAGGAACTACTGGTTGGAATTGAAAAATTATTTTTGTGTTGTATAGTCCATTTATCGAGGAAGGCTATATATCATCCCGCTATGGCCAATAGGAGCGGAGCATAAATGAAAAATGTTGCAAAAACGGGCAAAAATATATTCCTTTTTGACTTTGACTTTTTGAGAGCTTCCGTTGCGTACGCTGCGTAAACGGTTATAGTTACGCAACAATCATGTATGAAGGGTAGGTAGGTAGGTAGCCAGTTGACGGGAGCGAAGCCGCGTGGGACAGCTAGTTTTTTTATATCACGCAATAATATTGTAGGTTTTCCATACAAACTTCCAACCTCCTTGATGATTTCCGTGATAAAAACTATCCTATGTCCTTTCCAGGGTCTCAAACTATCTCCATACCAACTTTCATCTAAATCGGTAACAGACAGACAGACATAGTTACTTTCGCATTTATAATATTATTTAGGATTTAGTACGAGCTTCCTAGTACGTCTCTTGTTAATGTCAGAGCCAAAGGTTGACGTTTCTAAGTTGAAGTTACAATGACTTTGATATTGACAGGTGCGTTCCGTTTCTAAAACAAACCCAAACATTAGGATTAGAAAGCATTAAGATGCAAGATGCAGAGCAGTAGTGGCCTAGAGGTAACGGTCCCGACGTACGTGTCGTAGGTCGTAGGTTCGAACCCAGGCTGGCGCTTTACTTTATGTAAATTATTTCATCACCATTGCTCTCAAAACGGTGAAGGAAACCGGCGTGTCCTACAACCAAAAATTCGAAGTCGTGTGACACCCACCAATCTGCACTGGGCCCGCGTGGTAGATTACGGCCCATCACCTCTCTGACAGAGTGTGTCCCAGCAGTGGGAACAGTAATAGGCTGATGATGATGAAGATGCTTCATTTTGATGATTGGTTAAAAAAATTACCACGGCTTGAATTATTTTGTTGTCGAGCTACTGCCTGCGGCTTCGCCCACGGGGAAGCATACTATGTCCAAATCCAGGATATGGTCTACCCATGTGCATAGTTTCATTGAAGTCCGTTCAGACATTTAGACGTGAAAATTCTTTCACATTTTTAATATTTGTATGGATTAGCCAATCACCAATTGTTTCGTGCGGATTGATGAAGAAGTGTGGTTCTCTAATAAGAATATAATGATTAATTAGTAAAACCGATGCGTGGTACTTTTATATCGTGTAGGTAATGTCGATTAGAAAATGACGTAAACGACGAAAACCAAAATGATAATTCAATTAATAATTTACTTTATACTTTATTCAAGTGGCCATGCGCTTTTAGGCGATAAACAAAAACAGCTTGTTAATAGTCGAATTGATATAAATGAACGACTTTCGACTTTTCCTTTTATATTTAACCGACTTCCCAAAAAGGAGGAGGTTCTATGTTCGACATTATGTATGTTCACCGATATCTCCGTCAATTGTGGACCGATTTCAAAAAATCTTTTTTTGTTTGAAAGAGTATATTCCGAAATTGCTCCCATTTTAATTTGGTGAAGGACTGACGAAGAAATTCGAAGATATACAACAGAACTCTTCAATAAACAACGGCAAATATCTCGGGATTGCTGCAATCGCATGTCTGTTTGTTGTTTATACCATTTCATAACATAACATCATGCCAGTACGCTCTTAAGGGGTACGCAGATCTCTCATTTCACCGGTTATATTCAAGTTTCATAAAATTTTGGTAATATATTCTGGCGTTATACGAGTAGGTAACTTACTAAACAACTTGCCTATTAGGTAGGTACAACTAAAAAGTGAAAAATAAAAAAACTTTTTACAAAAAAATACTACCGACTGCCAAATAAAACTACAAAGTGAAAAATAACTTTATTTTTGGAAGTCGGTGTCCATAACGCAATAAATTGGTACCTACGAAAGATACCGACTTCCAAAAATAAAGTTATTTTTCACTTTGTAGTTTTATTTGGAAGTCGGTAGTATTTTTTTGTAAAAAGTTTATTTATTTAGTTTAGATAACTTGTTGATATTTTTAGAACCCACGTCAATATAGACGTGGGATTATCATAATCAAATCTCGGTATAGCGAGTCATTGACCAAAACTTTATGGTTTTAAAAGTCTGATTTTCTTACATAACAACAATAACATTAAATCAAAGCACGTAAATGAGCTATTGACCATAAAACGTGATATAAAAGGCCATAAAATAACATTTTTGAGTCACGTGATGAACTGCCAAATCTCGCCGTGGAAAAGACATCAACGCGCTGAACTGAATTTTTACAAGACTATTATGTTTTACTCCGCGTTTGTTTTTTTTTTCTTTAAAATCTCGTAAAAGATTGCTTTTACGACTTGTATTACTGAGCGTCACAAACCTTTTATGTTTTGAAGGATATCTTTTGTTAATAAAACTTCAAAAACCTTTGTATGATACAAAATGCATTTGCTGTAAAATTGTAAAGAGGTAAAATTGTTCATTTGAAAGTTTGTTTGTAGGGAATGCTTTCTGAAAACACTAAGTTGATTATGAAAAGACTGATACAGAAAATGCTCTAAGAAAGATACACCAGCGTCAAAGGCGGTTTTATAAATCTGAAGAGCAAATTTCTTGTGCCCACGGGAACGAAGCTGCGGCAATAAACCAGTCAATAATCAAATTTATTAGTAATTCTTTTAGGCTAAAACTGATCCACTATTGCATCAATTCACACTTACTCATACGACCACCTCAAATCACCATAAACCGACCTACCAATAAAATAACATAGGAAATCAGTGAACACCATTGTGTAGCGTTACATAACATAACAATAACATCGCTCATACAAGTCATACACATCAATCATACAATGCATAAAGGTGTTCGGTGCAATTGTATGCAATCGCGGAATTACCATAACGCTATGTCATGTGGGGGTGGGTTGAGAGATGGATGACAGATTTTTTGTTGTTGATATTTTTTTATCTGATTAGCCGAGTTTTTGTGTCGGTGTCGTTGCGCTGTAAATGTGCTAAGTGTCAGTCAACGGCAAATTGTATGCAAAATCTTGATACAAGATCTCTTTGTATGGTCCCTTTGGAATGCATTTACTTGAGTCATCATGCAGGATTAAAAGTGCCGAATTTTCAGCCGTCCGATATTTTTTATCTGAATAATAAATATTGCTATCTGACTTATTAGTAAATAAAAGCTGTCAGTCGGATAAAAGTTATCTTATATTGGAGTATAAGTCCTAATCAAAATTTTTAATTAAGTCATAGCGAGTCGATCCCACTGACTGTATCAAAATAAGACCCAAACGAAAGAGCCTTTTCTGTGAGCTGTCTAACTAAATCTACTTAGATGATAACTTTACAAGTAAGCAAGAAAAATTAATTTAAAATTAAACTTAACAAGTGCCAACTCTATTAAGCGCCAGTACAGAATTAATTGATGAGAAGAAATATTTTATTATGCAAAACTGAACAATATCCACATTTCAAATCTTCAAAATTTCAAATCTTTTTTTCCAATAGCAATTCAAGTCATTATTGTGAGTAAAAGAAATCGCAAGCGATGCTAAGTATTCAAAGAGCGCTTAAAGTTACGCTGTTTCGCATAATTTTATGCAATATGGAACATTAAGATCCACACATATTATTATAGGTACACAATTATTTTCGCACGCACTTTTGCTTTTTCTTTTGTCTCTCGTTGTGTGACGAAATCATTTGCTTCATCTTAAGAGCGCCTAAACAAAGAGGCATTCGACCAGTGATAATGATTTTCAAAATCTAAAAGAATATAATGAGGGCTTCTGTTTTTGTGCTCACTAGCGAGTATGGTCCTTAAATTTTGCTGTTACACTAGTCAACGGCACGAACTATTTTGTGCGCGGCGTTAAAATGCATTTTATATCAAACGAAAACACGTGCGGGAGAGATAGATGCTGTGATGAGCAGTAGGAAGCTAGTTCGCGTACGAATACACACTTTTGCAAATTTGTAGCGAAATGGATAATGATTTAGGACGAAACCTTATAAACAGACCTTTGGCAGTCTAGGTATCATGAAAAAACGACTAAATCTATCTGTTCAAAATAAAATTATTTGCATTGTTGAACTACTAATCTATCCCTGTAAGGAGGCCGTTTTGCAATTTTTCGTCTTCTTATGGTATTTATTCGCGCCCAAAAATGCGTTAAAATGTGGAACTTTCTACACTCATAACTTTCAAATGTTTTATTTGTTTTACTTTTTTGCTTCCATACAGGGCTAGATAATGATGAGAAAAATTCATATCACTTTTTATTTTGAACGTACATCGTCAAACAGTGGAATAATCCCTAGACTACCTTTGTATGGAAGAATTTTCGACTAGTGTAACCTTAAACGTTGTTGTTGTCGAAGCAAAGTTTGAGTTAAAATCATATTTAATATCCTAGAAGTGCGATTAAATATAAAATCGGAAATCATTTTTTTTAAATTAAATAAAAAAAGGAATAAGCCGCAGTTTTGCGCAGCCCCTTTTAATCGATAGAAGTAGGATACAATTTTCGTAAATATAAAACTATATTAAAGCAGTGATTGGTAAAAACCGAATTTATTTTAATCCGCCATATTTGGAAAATATTCACAACAACTAAAAAAGACGTAAGTAAACTCGCTTTAAAAGCCAAAAAATCTATGAAATTTGACGTAGGTCTTCAAAATGTCATATTCCACAGTAGTCACGAAATTTTGTCTTGTGACAAACGTTACCGATCTTATAATGATTTTACTTTGCCTAGATCCCACGGCTATTACACTTCTTCAGAAATATTCAGTTGAAATTGCAATGTAAATGCAAAAGCATTAACATCGAATAAATTCAGAGGTGATGGTAATTAATGGAACCGCATGACAATTACATCGTATTATGGAGGTGCTGCTTGCAAGGACATTAGACAATTGTCAAAGTTAATTTATATTTTTATTAAGGGCCTTTAATCTTGGAGCTAAACTTTAAAATAACTTTTTACAGTACCTACACATCACTATAAATATTAACAATACCTTCAATCATTTTATTTACTTCTTTACAATTTTACTATAGCTAGCTACTATGAAATAAAACATCCAAGAATACCAAAATCAGTTTTAACACATAATTACATGATCAAAGGTAATGTAACAAAATCCTACAGGACGCAGAAGTTTGCTGTGTTCCTGATACTGATAGCTATAAACTTCAGGTCTTTGAACGAATCAAGAACGAAAGAGTTGCTTCTAGGCAAACGTACCTGATCGTTGGCTACAACATCGCTTCCCATCAAGTGAGATAGTGGTCAAACGCTAACCTTTCAAAATATTAATAGCATTGATATATTAGTGACTAAAATTGAAAAGAGTATGTTAAGATCTTAGATGGTTTGGCCCTGTTGAGAGGATGAATGAAAGAAGACTAACAAAAGTTATTTACAAGGTAAACGTGAATGGAAACGCCGCTAGGGGACGCCTTAGAAAGACATACATAGACCTTATTGGTGATGTTCTTCAGAAAGGCCAGGTACGCTGTACTCATTACCAGCGTGTGTATATGACTAGATGTATGAACGTGAGTGAAGCAAAAGAAGTATGTAAGGATCGTAGCAGGTGGCGTTCTGTAGTTTCGCCTACCCCCATGGGAAAATGGCGTCAGTTTATGTATGTATGTATAATATATTAGTTTAATGACAATAATAGTAAAACTGTTCTGAAATTAGTTCTACTTTAAATCTACGTCAGAAATACAATTCGCGTGTCGTTCTGTAATCTTACAAATAACATGTAACACATGACATAATAATCATAACTGTATTGTTAACTGTTTGTTATTCAATCGTTGCGTTATCCATTAACTTTTATTTCAACTGGTATTTATAGTCTATTATTATTTAGTTTAGTGCATCTATATTGGTTAAGTAATTAAGATTTAATTTACTTTTTATCGTGATTAATTATGTATTTTATAATAAACAATTATAAATGAATAAAATTACAGACATTTGTGCAAAAAAATTCATGACGACTCAAAAGAAAGGGAGATATAAACCGCCAACATCTTGGATGACGAGTGTTCTAAAGGAAAGGGAGAAGTGCGGAATATCTACTGACAATGCTTATCAGCGGTACAAGTGGCGCCCCAGGTCTGCAGGAAAGCCAACCCCGAGTAACGGGACGACAGAAGACAGTTGTGTAAATATTAAAAATTTGAAAGGATCGCTTAAAAGAAGCTGGCATGCTATGGACCGTATGAAAAATAAGTAATATTATATGTACTTCGTCGTAATAGTTATTAAAAATCATGACATAGACCCTCCATCCAAAAGGAAAAAAACTAGAAAGTAGGACAAAATCTGATAAAACATGTTCATGAACCTTATCAATTTCACGCAGTCGTTCTTCCTTTCTAGAACGTCTAATAGCAGTTTATAGTAGAGTTCTGATGCAGTCAAATAAAAAAGTCGATGGTCCTTCAACGCAGACCATCGGATATACGTCGGAAACTGAACCGAAGCAGACTCCCAACAAAGGAGTTTTTCCCGCCATTGTCTGAATCCGTCCACGCGCACATTTCTTATATAATTACTTATTTTTCCCAAGCAGAAACATGCTATGCAATTGAAATGAAACTTGAAAGATTCTTTACAGAATTCTTCGTTACGTAAAATTATTATTATACTTTGTATGATTGTAAATTTTTGTATAGTATGTAACAATTCACTGACATCGGAGAAGGAAAACATCGTGAGGACACCTGAACCTTAGTTGGGTAAGTTCAATGAATGGCGCACGCATGATTTGCTTGCATTCATTGCTTCATAAAGTTCAAACATCCGTCTACTCGACAGCATAAAACACCCTGTTGAGTTGTCAAAATGAAATAGAGCGCGCGGGCTTCGTGCTGTCCAAATAGTGTAGCAAATAGGGTTCAGGTTAGCAGGACTGGTTGATATATGTTTATTTCTTTCTTTTCTTTCTTTTCTTTCTTTTCTTTCTTTTCTTTCTTTTCTTTCTTTTCTTTCTTTTCTTTCTTTTCTTTCTTTTCTTTCTTTTCTTTCTTTTCTTTCTTTTCTTTCTTTTCTTTCTTTTCTTTCTTTTCTTTCTTTTCTTTCTTTTCTTTCTTTTCTTTCTTTTCTTTCTTTTCTTTCTTTTCTTTCTTTTCTTTCTTTTCTTTCTTTTCTTTCTTGTCTTTCTTTTCTTGCCTTTCTTTCTTTCTTTCTTTTGTTAGAAATCGCCAAACCACCTCGAGGAAGCGTGCTGATTAATGCTCGTACCTTCTCTGTATGAGAAGAGGCCTTTGCCTTGCAGTGGGGCGTTAATATGCTGGTATTATTATATAACACACAACTCGCTTGTCCCCTTGATGTATGTTCTAAGCAACTATGCATCGCGGAGACGTCTTTCTCAGTATTATTCAACAAATGAAAAGATACTCTTCGAAGCAAAACCAGTAAATCACGAGGAAGTTATGCAGTTAACAGACTATCAATCTGCAGCTATTTCTCAATTTGTAGTAAATTGTAATAGACATTCCGCGGGTATAAACTGTAAGTATTATATTATTTGTTATATTACATAGTATTGTATAACTTGTATAAGACGAGTCGGTGCGTTATGTAGGCGTCTGCGGTCGCGACCTCACAGGCTTCCTACATTTCAGCAACGTCAGCTGTTTCATACGTTAAGAGAAGATAAATGTGAAGTCTTATATGGACTTGTGAAGTAATGAGGATTTATTTTTAAGTATTTAATTTGAAGGTCGATTGTTAAAATTAAGTGTTTTATTTTTAATTAAAGTGTTTGTGTTGTAATTTTCACAATGTTGATCTTATTATTTGGTACGTAAAACTAAGATATATAAGATTTTCGGATATTGTGATGTAGGTAAGAAGCACACGATGACCACATCGATGATCATCACTATCCTCCCTTAACCCAAATAGAGGACGGCGGCTCTTGTTCTTCCAAGAAGACCTGATCACTAATCAGATATGTATCTTTGTTCATACACCTAACCGCATAGGTAGGTATTGTATCTGTTTATAACCTCTGTGGTCATTGAGCTGGCAGAATTATTAGAAATTTATGTAAACAGTCTCGTCACTACCTTATAACAAAGACAGTAAATTGTAAAGCGTTTATTCATCCACATCAAACTATCTACAGATCGATTCAAACGTAATGGCAACTGTGAAATTTACTACTCACTGCGAAATCATGAAATTGCTACGGCCCAGTGACTCATGGTATGTTCCGATTCGCTATTATATTTGATTTTACTAATAATATGATTTCAGCACATAATAAATAATAGTACAGCTTGCATTCTGTTTTGAGAAAACATGAAAGCTAAATTATCGTTCACATCATTAGGGTCTAGAAACAATAGACATTTGCGTAAAATAACTTCAGTTGAGTCAATATGACGAACACTGTACAGTCAGAATCGTTTTGCTTACAAAGATTAGTGTTACGTCGAATTTCCTTTGTCTAGCTAAAGATAGTGGCTAGGTAACTGTTTGGCTATATAATCTGAGATTTAATTTGTCATAAACTTGGGAATGTAAAGTTTACAACACAGGAACAACGCCATGAAGAATGAGTAATTTATTTCCTTCCTGATTATGTAAAGAGGGTGGGCAGTAGCATTTTATTGTATGCGGTCTTACAGAAATACGAAAGCCAATTTGCATTTATTTATTGAAACTTTATGCACGAATACAAAGGCGGACTTAATGCCTTAGGTATTATAATTTACTGTTATGACGATTTGTGCACCCGATGGATTTTCCATCGGCAAAATTTATATATAAAAAATATATTGAATTACGAAAAAAGAAACTTTTAGCTCTTCTTTAATGACCCCTTTAATTTATAAAATTCTTCCTTGGTGCTCATCCGCGTTAAACATTAAGAAAAGGAACTCTTTTGCAAGACTTTAAGTAGACGGCTGTGGTTGTGGGTTTTCTGTAAGGGAATTTAAGATGAATTTATGAATTTAGCTGCAATGGATGCGAGACGCACAGGACGCTTGATGGAGGATATGTCTAGCAGTGGAAGTTTTTTGACTGAAATGATAATGACAAATGGATGTAGTTAGGAAAATAAGAAAGAAAACATGGTGAATTAAAAGTAGTTTTAGATAGTTACTTAGACCAAAGAAAATATAAGAAACAAACAATTATAATACCTACAGCTACAAGAAAGCCAGACATTATCTTAATCGCTATGACCAAGGTCATTTCATCGTTTTCAGGGTTCCGTGCACTTCAATATAAAAACCGGACGTACGGTAGCTGCATTATCAAGATAACTTCAAAATTATCACCTTGGGATTTCACCTATAGTTGCTAAGACAATACTAAACCTTCGCTTTGGTGACAGAGGGTCGTGGGTTCTATTAGGATGATACTTTTTGTTATCTCAATAGATTCATATTGAGATTTTGAACATTGTTAAAAAAAAAAGTTAAGTCTCAAAACTGATGAGAATAAACATTTTGCGATTGTCACTTTTCTTTGTTATTGTAGAAAATACCGTAAAAGACAAGAAAACATTTCAATGAATAAATAGTGCTAAGTGTAATGAAATTACCAGAGACTCAAACTCTGATTTTAGCAGAAAAGCTAAAAGCAGAAAAGTTAATATTCTCTAGAAGGTAAAAAAAACTGGTATCGTGTTTTTAGATCGATTTACGACATTTCAAAGTATCTGTTAACTATTTGCTGAAATGTAGATTGTACGTGAAAAACATGACGTCAAATAATATGTACGGAACTTCACGCACATTCGAAAGGCGCTTTACTTTAAACACTTGCCTCTTTGAACTTTTTTTTATTATTTGCAGCATTTATTCGGGCAACGCTTGTATATGTTAACATAATCATTGGTCTTACGTAACAGTAGCTGTGTTGCAGGTTTAATCAGATATTGCAAGACTCAGCACTCAGTTGACTCAGTTTTGTAACCTTTATTAGTTAGCTAATGACAGTTCTGCAGTGTAAGAAAAATGTGTGTACATGTTGTGATGGTGGGTATGCAGCATTAAAATGCTCTCATTTGTGGTTACCATGTAAGTACAGTGCTTGATGAACGCCACAGAAGCCTATACTCGTGATATGATGCTATAAACGTGGCCTCCATTTGGGCCCAAATTGTCTAATGGTTAAATCACCATCGACTCGAAGAGAAGAAGAAAGCTTTCACATCTAGGTCACAGGCCTCCTCTTGGTGAGAGGGAATGGGCCTTAGTCAACCACAAGGGCCCAGTGTGGGATGGTGGATATTACACGTGTTTGGTTTCCTCAAGATTTTTTTCTTCGCCATTTTCAGAGCTGTGATGTTGAAATAATTTATACAAAGTGCCTAGGTTCGAATCCTACCCAACCGAAATTGGAGCCGTTACCACTAGGGCACCACTGGTGGGCATGAATGGATGGAAAGTGTAAAAGGTCGTGTACACAATGGACCATGTTTTAACTAGCATTGATGGGCTGGATTTGAAACTAGATGATTGTTTGTTACAATGTGTGCAATGATAAAATTGGCCAATTTATTATTATCAAGCTCCTGTGTCTTGATTTATTTGAGTGGACAATTTAAATCTAGTTACGTCAATCGTGTGCGTGTCCCGTTACGAAAAAGATCTCTAAAAGTATGAGGTCCATTTTTATTAACAAGAAATCTGCTACGATCCTGACATACTCCTTTTATATCGTTTACGTTGGTCATACAGGCAAGCCGGTTATAAGTACCAAGTACGCACCCATCCTTATTGAAGAACATCTCCATTAAGATCTATGTGCGTCTATTTTAAAATTCAGTCGAATTTAAAGTTTCAAGAAGGAATAAGTAGTTAATCGAGCGTGGACTTACAATTTTTCTTCTATGGAGCTCGCCGTCACCTTCCCGGAGTTGTGGCTCTCCGCATCAATGTCCTTCACCTGAAAAGATAAAGTACTATACGTAAAATAAAAACATTAAAACAAAGTAGCACAGAGGTGGTGTCCAGAGACAGTGAGATGGTGTCGAGGTAGACCACGAAGGAGATGGCGTGTCTAGCTAGACAGGTTTTGCCAGAACTGGAAGGAGGAAGGGCTGGAGCGAGGCCTAGGTGTAAGATAGTCCAGGTTCCAGGGTAGCAAAATGAACTAAAATTAAAACATTCAGTTTCCAGATTCGTGGGATTAAGATGGTTTAATAAAACCAAACTAGTACCTAAGATAGAAAATGCTTTAAAATATCGCGTGACCCCCATTCTATTTCATGAAAAGTTCAGCTTCATTAGCATAAAGATTAGTATCATACCAATTTAATGGTAATAAATATTAATCATAATTAGCAACAAATAAATTCATCCTTTGCTACCCACGAATGTACTTAATGTATGTAAATATTTGGATGTTCGTGTTAAAGTTAACAAGTTAATCGGCGACGTACTAACTTTATTATGATTATGATTGATTAAGTGTCCAATTTTCAATGCCAGGTTACGAACTTCATTGCATAATCTGAAATTTGGATCAAGGCCATGACTGAACGTATACCAGTAACCAATGGATATATTAAAAGGATACTAAGGGTCTAAACAGTGGCAGGGAAATTAACTCACCAGATTAATAAATTGAAACTGAATTGGTAACAATATATCGGTCTGATACAAGCTAGCATAGACAGAATCCTAATATCTGATCGCGTCAAACTTGTAACTATCTTATTTCTAGGCCAATCTTTATAAAAGGAAGAAAAAGTATCCTACACCCCATTACGAATCTTTCAGATAAAGGTGGGGATTATCCGGCAAGAGTCCGGGCATACCCCGGATGTCTGAAGCACAGGGCTGGCCTATATCCAGCAGTGGACGACTTTCGGCTGAAATGATGACCAAATTGAACCAAAACTACTGTCGAGAAAAAATTGTAATTTCTTACAAAACTCAATAACTCATACAAATAAGTTTGTACAAAATGTTGATATTAATTCACTGTGATGTAACGTAACAGTGAGCGTGGATCTCAATATAATATCGGCCGGTAATATTATTTACGTATTACCGAAACAATGAGCCGCCATCTCTTATTGTATGTGATAACATACGTAACATAAACAATGCTGAGTACACCTTATTTAAAAATGATATTCGGTGAAAACTTCGTAATAGGGAACTATCCGCAAAGCTGAGCTCAGATGGCGCCGCAGGAATCAGAGTAAACAAACCAAACTGTCAAGCCGGCCGGCCGGCTTTTTAGGATCATATGGACGGCTTTTTTTTTTTTTCTTTATTTGTTATGGGGTTTGACATATTTAAACAAATATGTCAACCCCATTTCTGAAAAACAAAACACTGATGCATTCTTGACTAACAGTTAGCAATATTATTATTCGGTTTTTGAACGCTAATTATTCTTAAAAACAGTCAATAAAGTTCGGTAACCACAAACAGTAGTAGTCGTCATGTTGTTAATTTATTTACTCCACCCCGCGCAAGCGCCATCTGGCGGGATCAATTTGCAGTAATGTTCCCTATTGACCGAGTGGCACAGTTATTCAAAATTATATTTATCCATTGATGGCAGCGTAAAATTTACACGTGATACAAAAGATCGTAGTGTTTGCCTTCATCAGATTATGCATGACCCTTACCAGATGATCTTTACCAGCACCTAAAATATATCTCAGCTAATCATCTTCCTACTGATTGCTTTTGATCCTGTGCACTTTCTTTCGCAATATCCTGAGCTCATCGAAATTCTGATTCTGACAGTACCACACGTTGTAGCAATTGATTTATACTAATAAATAAAATAAAAATAAAAAGACTTTAATTTCGTTGCAGATTGCAAAATGAAAAAGAAAAAGTTAAATTCTATGTTATTATTATAAATTGTTGCTATTAAGTTTAGTTCTTGAATTGTTTTTATTTATCGCATGCTTTTTTTTCATTAGTTGTTAGTTTTTTTATTTATCGCATGCTAGATTTATTGCATTATTTAGTTATCTGCAAGAACCCGTCTGCAGGTAAAGGCCTCCTCCAAAGATAGCCAGTCCTCTCTAGATTATCCATTAAGATTCCTAATATTCATTATTCCAGCTGTTAGTGAACATTTTTAATAAAACTTGCACCATCCTTTTTTTAACAAGAACCACATCACTTTGGATAAATTATTTTTTTACTGTTAACTCCTAACTTCGAGTCACCTACTTAATTGTCATTAACAACATAGTTGTAAAGGCCACCATCAATGTAAGAATATCATGACCTAAAACGCAGACACATCTTATCATGTTTTGTATTTCCTTCTGTCATTTCGTGTTGTACAGCAACTGCAACATGGTATAGTTTTGTTAAGTAGGTTCGTTATCTATGCCAAATTGACACTTCACTATGTAAGCGATACCAATGCGTCTAGTCACTCAAAGTAATTTAGGGCAGTGGAATAATTTACAATGTTAAAAAAACTACTTACCTACAATATAGCGTAAACGATCCAATTTTACGTATTTGTCAAATTATTTGATAGTATGCAGCTGTGTTAATTAATTAATTTATTTTATTAAGGACAACCAACAAAGCAAAATTGAAAATTGTGTCTGACGCGTTTTCAAACAGTCTACGTATTTGTCGTGTTTGACGAAAACCTTGATTGATGACGTGATTGACAAACAAGTTTGAACGTGAACGGCGGTGTTTGTCAAACCAGATCTCCAGATCCAGATATTTGTCAAACTGAATATACGGGCAGATTAACTTTGTTTGATATTTGGTTTGATCGTTTAAGCTATTGTTTGATGAAAATGTGAAGTTTGACTAACAAATTTGTCAAGCTAATTTGATCGTTTACAGGGCGCTTTAGAGATAAAATACAAAATTATAGAAACTCAAAAGTGACAGCCAAACCTCTCAAACAAAAATTACATACAATAAAACCTGGGAACACAAACACGATTATGGGTTAGACGGGGGTGTGCCTATAGTCAATATACCTACATTTCGACAATTATATTAAGACCCCACAGATATAAATCCAACTAGATGCCGCATTTGTATGTACTTCGCGTGTCAAAAAACGGAATAAAATAACGATCAATGATCGTACTTTAAGCTGACAACACCAAAATCTAAATAATTGGCTTATTGAGCTATAAAAACTGTATAGAAAAAAGTTGGCCGAGGCAATGGAAATATTTTCTTTCAGTAAGTAAATTTGTTCTTAGATTTTGTGTAAAAGTGGCACGCTTGGTTTTCATACAGATGGAGGGACTTACGTTATCTAGGTAGATTTATGTCTGTGGTAAGACCCATGTGGAAGGGGCCGATTCTACATCCAGAGGCTCCGAGGTGCTACAGAGAAATCAAGATGGAGAACCCAATAGCACTTTTCCCGAACCCAAGGAAGTACGACCACTATACCATTTACCAACGAGGCCGTCAATTACTACTTTGATTCAAAGAATTATGAAAGAAGCGAATACCTGAAAATGACAAACGTATTTCCTCTGAATCTACTCTAATAAATATCGAAATATTCATTTCCAGTAGAGTAAACACTAAATATAAACAGTTACAAATACAATAAAATATTAGCAGAAACTAACATTGCAAAAGTGATCAAAATACAATTGCTCTGAGTAATGTTGCAAAAGAACTTAATAACGGTAGACAGTTTGCCAACATGGGACTAATTAATTTAACAGTTAGAAAACTAACAAATATAAAGACAGACAAAACGACACCAGTCATACAGATAAGTACTAATGGAATTGAGGATTTTCCTGGCTGAATACACTGTGGTTGGGACCAAAAACTCACGAGGGTGCTGCAATACTGCGGCCATATCGACAACCTGTAAAAACTCATGGTTACTGGAATTATGAAACAAAGAGACCCACCGGGACGTAGCCCTATACGATAGCAACACTAAACCGACCAAGTAAAACTACACATGGACCCAAAGATCTCCGACACACAACTGCCTAAAGATCGTCAAAAATGGAGAGCGGTCCTCAAAAAGTTTAGTCGGCCACATCACGACGCTATAATAAGCAGTAATCAAACACCTGAAGAAGGAGTAAAGGATCGAAGAACCAAACCATTAACTCGAACGGGAAAGTAATATAAGATATACCATTTAATTAAAGAATGCCATGATCATATCTGTAGCATCACCAAGACCTAATATCAGACCAATAAGCAACGGTATACGACTTAACTGCCATCATAAATGTTGTTGTAAAACAAACCTCCCATATTGTGGATATAGGAACTAAAGCATTAGGTAATGAGTCTATTTCATCTAAACGTTACAGACCTTGTTTATTGCCCATCAAATTGTCTTCTTTGCCAACACCTTAGGACTGTACTGTACTGTTTTCCTTACCGACTTTTATATATTCCTCAATTACAACAAAATAAACGGACACTCCCTGTACAGTACAGACTATGTCCCATTTGCTGAAGTTTTCCAGGTGCCCATTCCCTTGCACCCTAGATGATCTGCTGTACAATTCCTCCGACGCTGCAATAAACGTGGCCACCTACTAGGCCCAAACACTTTGATCAAATGTACCGTCACCGTCGTAGCAAAAAGAAGAAGTTACAAAAGCCGGTTTCCTCACTTCCAAATCGAACGCAGTTAAAACAATTTTCCTGACACGGGTCAGCGGTCAGGTCTTCAACTTCAATGACCACAAATTAACATCTATTTCAACACTAGACCTAACTTCTCAGTTGATTGCAAACCAATCGATGGTAAGTCATCAGCTGATGGTAACTTGGAAGTTACAAATCAATCAGCTGCTGATCTTCATTGAACCGTCGTGGTGCGAATTGGTTTTCGCAACATGCCCCAGTGTTTGGAGCTTGGTCCAGTGCACAGCGAGTAACCTCATTCTAAGACAACAATAGATATTATTCACGATATTTTTAGGTTCTAGGTATCGAAATGACTTTATAATGTTATCGCACCTACTGTTGCGTACGTTAGTCGATATTCTTGCTGATTCAACTGGATATTTTTCCGTTAATTATCAAAAGACCTTGCTTTTGATATTTTTCTTCAACTATGTTTTATTAACAATAGGCATTAGTGTAATTTAGATTGGCGTGTACAGTTTACAATGTGTTCAATTATTCATGACCACTCTCCTATCCAGTTTATTCGTGGTCATCTTTATCCATTTTTATCTTTATTCATCGTCTATGCGTCTGTAAACGTTTTATATTTTTCCTGGGTCATTATATTTCGTTCCAAGTTTAGAAACAAGATATAAAGTTATGTTAAAAACAAAAGAAAAACTCGTATGATGGGTTGAACAATGATGATTATCATCGGAAAAGATTCGCTCGTTAATCTTGTCTTTTTAATATAGGAAGTCATATAGTGCACTCATCATAATATTTAATTTTATGGGTCATTAGTTCATATATAACGCTTTGTAAAGAAGACCATTTGTCTGATTCATCAACCCGCAAAAAACCCTTTTTATACATTCAATCACATTTTTAAGCTCGATGTAAATCTTAAATCTGTGTAAAACAAGCTCTAATATATAATTGGTCACATGGTTTCAAAATATTAAGTAAATTATTTATTTGTGAGAACCTTTTAAGTACAATATTAAAACACAAATATTTATTTCTTACGTGATCTGAATATAGTATTGAACTAAAAATAGATAAACACGTCATAAAAATATTTCTCAGATAAGAATAATATCCACCTCAAGTAATAACATTGCTTTTAAATGTTCTCAAGGGATAAAGTTGTGACTTTACATAAATACATGGAACTGTTGTTCCACTATTCAATAAAAAGTAGGTAGGAAGTTAGATAATTGGACCGAATCCGACGCCGTACAAACGCTATATGCGTTTGTCCGATCGCGTGCAGTCAATGCTTCGTCCAATGTCGTCTACACCCGCACTAGCATCACGATATGGTCTAAGAGCCGGCGACCACGTTATTTACGATATATAAAGATGTCGAACGATTTACGTTTACCTTTTTTTTTGTTTACGAAATTAGGTATGAAAGCTTTAACTCGGAACGCTCAACACTGAAGGCGTCCTCGAGACGAGCTCTGAGAAAAGTGGGTCATGATTTGGACGCGTACTGCGAAGGCGGGTTCGAGACAGCACAAATGAAAAGAGGTACTTGGAAGGCCACAGGAGAGAGCTGAGCTATAAAAACTCAAAAATATTTGGCAGTTTTAAAAGGCAGTTAGGAAGGATATCTTGCTGATAATGATAAAGTTACTGGTAGAAGTCGAACAATGCCATATTGGGCTTTAGTCAATTATTATAAATTCGCTGATGTAGTTGAAATGCTGCATAAATCATAATTTGTGGGTTATTTAAGTAAGTATGCAGTAAAACAAAGGAGCTGCTTTACACTGCAAAAAATAATAACCCATGAGATATATCAGAGAAAAGTAGATCCATATATACGATTCTAAACAAAACAAAGCCACGTGTAAGTGTAGCGGTGACCGGCTCTTGGCTCATAGCATCGAGTGCTATTATGTCATATCGTTCCACTTTCAGTGTGTTGGCCCAATTGCCGAGCTAAAGTTTTTGTCTATTTTGTATTGCAGGCTTGCAGGTCGCTCGGATACGATTCGAAAGGTCTGGCGGTGCATTCTGTACCATCTTTTCAAGTCTGTGTTTTAGATTTTGGTTCCTATTATTGTAGTGCATTATGTGCTATAGGGATTTAGTTTGCAGAATGTTTTTATATTTTTCGTTGACATAATATATTAACTTTTTTGTTTGTCCGGATTTGGTGATGGTAATGTTTATAACTCGTATTTTTTATTTCAGGCTCCTTGGTTTATTATTGTTTCTTTGCCGTTAGGAACCTTTATTGGAGTGTTGACTTGCTTGTATTTCAAGCCTCGCGCTTTCAGTTTCAAAGACGCATTTGTCCTTCGAACGTTTAGATCTACTCCACAGTTTAGATTTGTCAATAAAAAAAATATGTAGAAAATTATAGTCTTTTAATGAAGTAAGAAACACTGTCACGTAAAGAACTGATCTCAATCCGCAAAAAGCAAATAAAATTCCAGTCCAATCACCACTTAACCCAAGTTGTCAGACAGCACTCAAAAACCATGCGTTTGCCTCATATTACGAAACAATGTGGGAGCGAGGCGCAACAATATTGCAACTGCAAGGTTTCACCACGTGGGACAGAGCAACCATTTCTTATTAATAAACTTTCCCTTTAGCTCAGTATTGTCTATCTTACTAGCCTTAGCCTTATTTTTCTAAACATTTTAAGAGAAAATTTGGCGAAACATAAAAAACGCGTGAATGTTATTTTTATAATGAAAATATTCACATAGATTATGGATTATGAAAATATGGCCAGGATCCATGCCAAGGTATATCCTAGGCCTTACAGCCCATAACAGGGCCTTATCAAATGGTCACACTTAAAAATTATTAGTAGATGGCAAATGCCTTAAATAATGACAGACTATTTATGGCTTTATTCGTTGTCTGGTGTTTATGTGAATAGCCTCTTACTAACAATTAACACCTAAGCTATGCTCGCGTGGGAAACTTTTGTTTTTGTTTAATCATTTACTACGTCATAATTCTAACTGCATAGCAGCACCAGCAAGCATGCCCTTAAAATTGTGTATGAGCGTTAGAAAATACTCTGACTCACTGTTACTTTGGAAATTAACCTCTAAATTTTAATATAGTTTAAAATATACATCAGTTTCCATCAGAAAGAACCTCAGCTTCAAGTTCTCGGTCCGATCGTGACCTCCAAATACGCGCCACTGCAATCGCCCGCCATATTTGTCGCAACCGCCATTTTCCATGTTTTCGCGCCAAATTACGTTTCGTTCTTTCGCTCCATTGACCTCAGCAAGAATCAGTGAAAACCGCAAGTAAGAACAGTAAAGTTTTCCAAAAGAAACCTCAAGTTCATGACAAATATAATAATATCGTAATAATGTTGGAAATATTGGTGGGTGTTTAAAAATGGCGATGGTTCAATGACTGGAAAGTGCAAAAGGGCCTGTGACTGTGAATAGTTTTTGTTTATTTTCTATCATTAAATATTATGTTTTCTCTTATTGGTATTTGCCAATATTGCATCATTACTGTTATTATTATAGAATAACGGAGTATGAAATTATACTCTTTATTTTTTGCCGGTCTACGATTTACCACGATGACCACGATCTACCACTTACCTAAGTACCTACCTACCTACAAATATGTAATTTAAAATTACAGATAATCAACATGATACCGTTACGCTTAGGCTCTTAACTACTGAATGAAAAACCCCAAATCCAGTAAAAAACCCTTCTTACGCTGCTTCAGAATAATCTTCAATATTTTCAGCCTAAATAATTTGATATAGAAGAATTTTGTTGACCCTTAGTTCTAACACAAAGCAGCCCAATCGAATAGGTATTCGTTTCACTGTGGCAAAAATTTTATGTAGATAGGTGTTTCTAACACCTTCTCACATTTTCATATCTACCTAACAGATAGGCACATCTATGTTCCTCGTATCGTGAACGCACTAAAAACGTTTCCAGCGTATTTGCAAGCGTAATTGCACGGTCCTCGCATTAAACAACATATTATTATGTAAACCAGGACTGAAGAAGCTGCAGCCGCCTTGGCACACTTGCATTCTATTGTGATTATTGTCCATTTTATTGTTCTAAGTATTTAAAAGATTATATTACTACTAGCTGCCGCCCGTGGCTCCGCCCGCGTGCATAGGCGTTGTTAGGGTAGGGCACGTGCCATGGGCGCCGATCGAAGGGTGGGGGCGCAAATTCGTCAATGATTTAATTAAAAATAAAATACTATTTCATACTGTTGTACCTTTTAATCGCGATTATCGCGTTTCGGGAATGAGCGACAGGTAATGAGTGATGCGTCCCCGCGGGGGCAGTGGGGTACACTCGTTTTATGAGTAAAGAAAGGTTGTGCGACCTGGCTTTGCTCAGTGTAGTCCGAGAAGAAACAGATAAATAATATTATGATTTATTTGCTTCGCAAAAGGCCAGGTGCATATACAATGTGTCGGTTTCTGTAGTAATAAAATTTTAAGGTCGTTACAAAACGTAATTTTACCGATAAAAACATCCTGTTGTCAGTCACCCATTTGTTAGTCTTTCAGTCACAATCCTATGTCCTTCCCACGACCTCAAACTATGTCCATGGATACCAAATTTAACAAGTTTACGTTTATTTTATTTTAGATTTAGCCAACTTTAAAAAGTAATTAATATTCAAGAAATGGATAATTATTCAGTTACAGTAAAACTTATCTTCAAGAAAGGTTACCTTTGCTAGGTGAGTCATGCTCGCGTTTGAAAATTACGAAAATAGAATATTCTTGAAATTTCCAATATCCAAGTACCTACTAACAGCAATATAGGATTTAACTCGCATGAAAAAAGGTAAAAAATTCTTTATATGCAGATCTAATTCAAAATTCTAATTACACTGCAATCACATCATACATAAAGAAGAATATAAGGCGTATATTGTAAATAAAACTAAATAAAACACAGACAAACGGCAATGTCCTGTATCTAGACTTAAAACCCGGCATTAACAATATAATAGACAACCGGAAGCTGATATAACAGGCTCATAACAAGACCATAGACAGTAACACATGCTTGTCTATGGCTATGGAGGGAAAGCGCTGGGCTCATGACAGTTATGATTCGACATTCATGCTATGGTGTGACGCAATGAAGATGGGTTTTAGATCGAAAGTTTGGATAAAAAGTAATGTAGTGAATAAAATGATAAGTATACGTACGTAACTATACTTGGGTATGAAGAGGACTTACAGAGAAGCATAAAATATGAAGACAATATATGCAGCTCCGATCCCAAATAAATTGAGAAAAGTGCAAGAGAATTATTAGATAACTATTTAGTTAATGATGGTACAATTTCAACTTTCATTTACAAACACCCAGAAGAAATTAAAGACGAAATGGCATGCAATAAATAGCAGCAAATAAATGATAGGTACAAAGTCCGTAATAAATTCGAATATTTTCCTCAATTATTTCCCATGCATTTTGGACACACGAAGGTCAGAATTAAATTCTTTGAAGATTAATTATGCGATCACGACTTGTTTGTGTTCCTAGACTTAATGAATCATCTAAAAGATTTGCAGCCTAATTGCATAGGTAAGCGAATTCGGCAAAGAACACGTATAGGTAAGGGTAAATAAGGGTAAAGGTATGTCTTTATTTTTAAGGTGTCGTACACCTTAAAAATAAAGACATACCTACTTATCATATTATGCGAATAAATGTATTGAGAGTAAAACAATTGTAAGATAATTTCCTACGAACTTCTGTAACAGATTGCAGATACCGACTAGACGGCATGACTTTTTTCCTACTACTTTTTGTTTTGAAGGCATCAAGGACTGGACAATTTCTAGATGACGATGAAAAGGTCACGATTTTCTTATAACTAGGTAGGTATGTCAAGTTATGTCCATCATTGCACGTTCAAGTATTCATGTGCGATTGGCAATGCGTCTCCAGCACGGGTCTCTTGTCATCGTAAATGTCTGCGACCGACAAATAAAATATAAAGAAATTCGTAATAAAATCTAAAGTGTGGAAAGGCCCGGTTCCAGGGAATGTCTGTAGAAAACTTAGCTATAAAGTAAAGACGTGATTTGAATAATACATAGAATGTCAAGCATCTGTTGCTATGATTGATACTAAGTACCCACATTAAAAAGAAGAAAGAAAATATAAAATTCCAGTCGGCTTCCATTGGGTTTTCCTCGCTTTTTGCGCGGAAGCTTACACAGATGAAACAGTGAATTTATTCATGCAATGCTAAGCTAACAAAAGCAACAAAGTGGAAAACCCTATATATGCTGCTCTACGATCAATCACAAAAAAATATGTTTGAACTATTAGGCACCAGTTTAATACACATATATATAGCTAACTCATATATATCAATAAATAGATACGTGCCAACTGCTGGCAACACAGACTCCGGCAGGGAATTCCACTCCTTAGCTGTACGTATAATGAAGGTATTTACAAAACGTTTAGTGCGTATGGGTGGGATGTCCACCATGTACCGATGGCGTATCGCCGTACGTCTTGTAGTCCGATGATAAAACGGACTAGGCGGAATTAGATCATGCAATTCCATCGCACACTCCCCGAAATGCAACCGATAAAAAACCGACAAGCTGGCAACACGACGACGATGTTCAAGGCTTTGGAGCTTTGACTCGATCAGTGCCTCATTACCGATGAGCCTCTTGGCCTAATGCCTAACTCATTGGCAGATGACTAACTATATTTTATTTTTTACCCACACGGAAATTTCACACATATACCTTATAGAAAAGTTCCGTAGCTTTTTCTAGTATGCTACCAATGCAAATGAAATCTACAATACAAAATGAGTCTAATAAAATTCCATCACAATTTATAGCTAATCGATATTACCGCATACCGCAGTGCATCCATATATTTTCCATGTCAAGCGCATCTTCCTAGATCTAGAATAATAACTAGACAAACAACTTGAAACAGTGAGATAAATCATCACTTAGTAATTAAATCAACCTCATGAATAAAACATGAGTTCATGTTTTATTCAGTTCAGGTACACATAGATACAGCTTCATTGTTGTTCATTAACACTATGGAGGATAGAAAAACGTGTGATAGAAATGTTTTGCTAAAATCTTCTGCAGTTTTTACGTCATGTTTAGATTCTGCAGTCATTTGTTTTTATAAACATCTCGTTCTAATTGTTATCTTGCATCTTTATGGCGTTAAATGTGGCTTGCACGTATTGTTTTAACTGATTATTTTAATTGGTTTGGGTGTTAGTGTTTTAAATGCAGAATGTAGTATGCTTGACTCCTTAGGTTCCTAAGGTGATTTAAAGTAGGTAAACAATGACTTTTTAAAGCTGATAGAATTATTTCAATCATTCAAACTCCTAAATCCAAATGATAACTATGATAAACACAATCAACGAAATTCAGCGCTGGAAGGCCTCCCTCCCACAAGGTGGACCGATGACTCCGTCGAAGTCGGATGGTTCTCGTACCACAGAACCGGTCTATATGACGACGCTTGGTGGGATACTGTTAGAGCCAGAAGTATTTCGTCTGATATGATAATTACGAAGCGACCAACCCAATTAACCCAACTAGGGATCTTTATGATGCCTAAAAAGCATCATAAAGATAATAAATCGTGCCAAAACGGACCCTTGATCCCTACGAAGGTAAACAAGCCACAATAGGTCGTCATACTCTGTAGGAACGTCAGGAAGTGGCGTATTTACGGCTGTGACCAGTAGCTAGTAGCACGACTACTCGACTAGCGTACGGATAGTGAAATTTTAGCTATAATTACCTTATTAATAGTGTAGCATCAGACTTCCCTTTCGACGCGTTTAGGTGTATGCTTCTAATTATACCAGCCAATTTGTTTAGTAGCGGCAAGTAACTTGTTTCGTATCGGTTTCATAGGAAACGCCGCTTCTATACTCTCAAGATCACTATCGAGTTCTTTCTTAGCTACTTATATTCTGTTATCGTTTGAATGTCTAGTTTTAATTGAAATTTGTTTGGGATCCCAAAAACGGTGGGGAGCCGTTAAAATGTTGGGATATCAAACAATATTTTTTTGCACTATCTTTTTCAACAGATAGAACATCATTTGCCGGTTTGATCTGGGTAGATGAGACGAGCATATTTATAAATATAACTTAAGGTTACACTAGTCGAAAATTCTTCCATACAAACGTAGTCTAGGGATTATTCCTCTGTTTGAAGATGTACGTTCAAAATAAAAAGTGGTATCAATTTGTCTCATCATTATCTAGCCCTGTATGGAAGCGAAAAAGTAAAATAAGAAAATATTTGAAAGTTATAAGCGTCGAAAGTTCCACATTTCGACACTAATTTTAACGCATTTTTGGGCGCAAACAAAAACCATAAGAGGACGGAAAATTGCAAAACGGTTTCCATACAGGGATAGATTAGTAGTTCAACAATGCAAATCATTTTATTTTGAACAGATAGATTTCGTCGTTAGACCTCCTTAGCTCGTGATGTAGGAAACGTGCCGGTTAGCTACGAATACAAATCTACTGGTATTAGTAAGTAAGTGTCGGGTGTTGTGCGCCAGCGCATCCGTTATGCAAGGACAAGAGGTTTTAGGGCTGCTGTGCAATAAATAAAAATAATCATTCCTAGAAACATTTCTGGCTTGCTGGAGAAGAAAGATGAACAAACGCAGGTTGTGGCGAATCAAAAGAAAAGAGCTAGCAAAGTTCTTCTAAAACTAAAATACAGTATCTACCGAGGTAACTTACATTTCAAGACTAAACGCAAATTTTGTCATCATCACATAAGGAGGGCATTGTGTCATGGTTGAAAAACATTTGAGCTTGTGACAAAGTTGAACAAAGGGTATGGTCAAAAGTATTTAAGATAGAAATGAATAAACTATTTCCTGCAGCTGTGTGAGAGAAGACTATGAGCATAATTACATCTACAATTCTACACCATACTCGTACAAAAAAAAACTCGCTAAAACCAAAATACTTCTTCTTTTCGTGTGTGGATGTGGATCTAGTGTCAGAGTTAATTAAGCCACCTCTGGGAACCCCGCAGGCCTCTGACTTGGCTATGTGAAACTTACATTAACAATATAAGTCCAGGTTTCCTGACAATGTTTTCCTTCACCTTTGCCTGTGATGTCCAACTTGTCCAAGATAATCTTTAGAGGAAACGGGGGCAGAGAGTGCCCACTGAATTTCCTTAGTAAAAAGTCATAATTCGAGGTTTGGCTCTCGTCTCTTGCCTCCTCCAATATTGGACTAATTTAAAATACATTCCGTAAACTGAAAATTAAAGATATATACTATGTCCCTATGTTTTCCTTTTTGATGATACATTATCTTTAGAAGCACTAGAGCCCTCACAAAATGCTCAAAATTGCGCTGTCAACAGAGGCTTAGTGTACAAATTTGACAAATATAAATGAAAAAAGGAAAACGTAGGGACATAGTGTATATCTTACTTTACCAGTTTATGGAATATCTTTTAAATTGGTCAAATATTGGAGGAGGAAAGAGACGAGCGCCAAACCTCGAATTATGACTTTTTACTAAGGAAATTCAGTCGACGCTCTCTGCCCATATTTCCTCATAAAAAGTACATATGAATTTGAAAAAGTCACATTGGTACTTGACCGGATTTGAGCCCACGACCTCAAGCACGAAAGGCGAGGTCTTAGCCATTTTGCCCCCACAACAACCAAAATACTGAATCGATCTTTTAATTTATAGTAATTTTCCCACCCCTCTAAAGATGCACCTTTGCAAGCACTTAAACAGTGCTTATAATATTAGATATTTATTAGTAAGGTATGGTCTCAAAATTCTCAGCTATTTGAGGTGATGACCCTAGGATCATCTACCGCACCTTCCTATCTCGCTATTTGGAAAACTATTTGAGGTTTTACACTACTGCAGAACGATTGTGTAAGAACAGTATAAGATCTTTTATTGTGTTGTGTTGAAGTATTGTTTTGTGGAATGTTTGAGGTGAGGAAAGTGAGATGGGTAATAAAATACCAGCTTTCAAACTACGACTATAGAATACAGATAGAAACGATGTGAATGTATAGGATTAGACAATTACCATTTTAAAGGTCTGGAAAGTTCTAAAAAGAAAATACCACTTGCTAAGGACTATTAGCCTTATTTATAAGCCAACTTATTAGCAACTGATTAGTAGATTATTAATTTTATAAAGAATTTGAATTTAGAACGTAAGACTAAGAACTAAGAACGTAGAGAATTTAAGACTGCTAATGAGTTGCTAAACGACTTCGATTTTTTTATAAATAAGAGTGCTAATGCCTTTCTGGGACTTGGAGAAGAGTCTCTGAAAATAATAGACACCAAAATAAATTCTGCACCACCTGGTTATTAAAATCGGAAGCAAGGCGACCTTTGAGCCTAAGATCGCTTTGATAAACGGTCAAGAGGAGACGACCTAACCAACAATCAACATTTACGAGCAGAGAATGAATGGAAAAAAGTGATATGAACATTCAAATAACCAACGATCATAAAAAGTGTTGTACGCATATTTACGACTACCTACCTATATAAACGGTATTTAACAATGAACGCCCATTCATATACTCAATGAATAACAAGCGAGCGAAAATCACAACCATGGTCAAATCTGCAAGCAAAAAAATACAACAATAGTTTTAATAATTCGGTCAAGATGACATGTGAGTAATTTAACTGTACAATCCACAGACAACGTAATCCGCGTGCTGGCAGTGACAAGCGACGCCATAGCTATAAGAAGTCAAAATCTAAGAATTGCCACTGGCTGTAAACTAATGGCTTTGTTTATAAAAATCTCTGAGCTGTTTAGCAACTGAATAACAGATTCTGTATTCAAATTCTCTATAGAAAATTTAAATATAGAATGTGCTAAGTAATCGCTAACCAGTTTCGAGTTTTTTTTTAATAATAAGGGTTTATGTGTAAGCTACTGATTAGCAACTTGGTTTGTATGAAGAGTTTTGAGCACTGACGGCAGAGGCACCACCGTGATCTGTGGTACAATCAAACACCCATGTACACGGGTGAATGACCGATCAGATCTTGTCAAAAACGACGGATGACAATTGACCAACCATTGTTTGATAATTCCTAGGTACTAACGGTGCTTAATCTATGATACATTTAAAACGGGACCAGATTGATAAAGGATAAGGTACCGTTAAGTACTTGGAGTAAATTGTGCATAACCCAGTAATTGTTACCTACTATTGTTGTAGTGTCCTCAGGAATATTATGATGGAAAGATAGATAATGAAATTTCACTAGGTTGAATAGCTGTGCATGAAAGGTGGTTTTCATCGTGACCTCATAGGGAAGTTGCCTGGGTAGAAAAATAATAATTCTATTTAGATCGTCAGTGAGATCAAATAAATAAAAATTTATAAAGATAAAGCGCATCAAATTTCATGAGTGGGGGCTTGTGACGTCACTTTGTCAGTATAAAGTGTAGCACACCGTGACGTTACACAATATTTCAACGCACTGTATCGTCGTATTTTATGTTTACGTGGCAAAAGACAAAATACGTGTCCAATATTTTAGGTTATCTAACTGACGGCCTAAATATTTTTTTTTTATCAATATCCCTATTCTGTGAGACTACTGTTAAAGCAATTCATGTAAAAGAGGTGTAAGAGAGTCAAATTATTAGATGGACAAACCGATATCACACAAGAACAAGAAATAGTGGACAACTGCCTACAGAATGAACAAAGATACTAACAAATTATGTGGTGGCCACACTACAGGGCATTTGCAATTAAAACAGTAGCTACACTCTTCCTGAAGTTTGCGTACAAGGATAAAACGGTGGCACGATACGCAGTCCTATATTGCAGTTTACTATAGACCAAAGCAATAAGGGTACCGTGTAAATATTATGTCCCAACTAATTTCCGTATGGGTTTATTGTCCAACACATCTACCGTAGAAATGACTACGTACGTAATTGAAGTGATGTCATTTAATATTATTTACTATACTTATAGTACTATAGTATTGATCTATTGTAGTCAGATATAAAACGCACTAGTATTTACTAATGACCTTTACATTGTTACGAGTCCAGAGTATAAAATAAAAATATAGGCCGCCTAGGCACAGATAACATAATCTAGGCCTAGTATTATGTTATCTGTGCCTAGGCGTACAAGCTCAAAATCACGAAGATGGTTATATCACTTGAGGAAAGTTTAAAGTTAAACTATTAGGGGTGAAGTGCAGATACGCATGTTCCACAGTTTACAATGACAGGGGCATGCAGAATAGATAGGTAAAAAAATTAATATAGTCTGATTTTGGGTTTTTCTTGGATATGCGACATTAGGCATGCCCGTAGTTCTTACTTTGCAAATCAGCAACTTGATAAGTTCAAATATGGTAATGTGGTTCCTATATTGCAAATCTGAATTTAGGTAGGTAATGAACATGAGTAATATAGAAACAGAATCGTCTCGCGCGCACGTTTGACGATTTCCAGCCTCCAAAACAAACCGAATTCCGTAAAGGCTTTAACACCGTAGACCACATACATACGCTGCGGCAGGTTATACAGAAGACCGAGGAGTATAATCTGCCTCTCTGTTTAGCGTTTGTGGACTACGAAAAGCCTTTGATTCGATCGAGACTTAGGCTGTACTGCAGTCTCTCCAACGGTGCAAAATCGACTACCGGTACATCGAAGTGTTGAAGTGTTTGTACTAAAACGCCACCATGTCAGTTCTACATCAGGATCGGACCTCGGAACCCATCCTTCTGCAGCGAGATATGTGACAGGGAGACGTCATATCTCCGAAACTTTTCACCGCTGCACTGGAGGATGTCTTCAAGGTTCTGGACTGGAGAGGGCTAGGCATCAACTTCAATGGCGAGTACATCACTTACCTTCGGTTTGCCGACGATATAGTGGTCATAGCTGAGACCATGGAGGAACTCAGTACAATGCTCGATGACATCAATAGAGCTTCCGAAAGAGTGGGACTTAGGATGAACATGGACAAAATCAAGGTGATGTTGAATGCCCATGTTACACCCACTCCTATCAAGGTTGGAGACTCTACACTCGAAGTTGTGGACGACTTTGTCTACCTGCGACAAACGATCCAGTTGGGTAGGGCCAACTTCGAGAAAGAGGTCAACCGTCGAATCTGACTCAGCTGGGCAGCGTTCGGGAAGTTGCGCGGTATCTTCTCGTCCAACTTACCACAGTGTCTCAAGACGAATGTCTAACACCAGTGAGTGTTACCAGTGATTACCTATGGCTCTGAGTGGTGGTCGCCCACAATGGGCCTTATCAGAAAGCTTACAGTCACTCAAAGGACAATGGAGAGGGCTATGCTCGGCTTATCCTTGCGTGATCGAATCAGAAATGTAGAGATCCGCAAGAGAACCAGGGTTACCGACATAGCCCGAAGAATTGCGAAACTTAAGTGGCAGTGGGCAGGGCACATTTCTCGCAGAACTGATGGTCGATGGTGCAGAAAGGCTCTGGAGTGGCGACCACGAACCGGAAGACGTTGCATTGGAAGACCTCCCACCAGGTGGACCGGTGAAGGTTGCGGGGATCCGCTGGATGAGAGACGCACGGGACCGGTCAATGTGGCGACGCTTGGGGGAGGCCTATGTCCAGCAGTACACTTCTTTCGGCTGATATGATGATGATGAATATAGAAACCATGCTCGGCATTCGGGCATTTTTGTAGATGCTTAAATGAGCCTCATCAAACTTAGGATAATTTTCTTTACTGCATATCTCAAATTCATTGTTCTGATTTTTACTGACATGCAACTGTTAGAGATTTTGTAACCCAGTGAATAAAGATTTCAAACATTGTGATGTCACTTTAGTGACAATGCATCAAGCACTAGTTAGATGAAAGAATTTTCACAACCGCATCTCCAGTTTTCGCACTTGCGAAACGCGGAAACCACAAAAGATATTCGTTTGTGGATGACACTGGCAGTTTGTAATTTTGAGAGCGTTTCCTTTTCCCTTCCTTGTATAAGTTTACTAAGAGTAATGTGTAAATTGTCCAAATATAAATAACGAGGGCATAACAATGGTCGGTGGTTGCTGCTGGTGATGTATTTAGCAAAACAATTTCTTGTTTTGTTTCGAGCAACACAAGTCTTTATTGTGGCGTGTGAAATAAAAACCGTAAGGAAGGCTGCAACGATGCAATTATAATTATTTTATTTATAGAGTTTTTTAATAAAATTAATAATATCTCCTTGTCAATACGTCCATTGCTTGAGAACATGAGATCCTACCTAACAGTCGTCTATTTCTTTCGTAAATATTTTTATAAAGGGATAAAAACATCGGCCAGCCAAGAAATACATCGGCAAGCCGTTGTTTTTACACCATAGCAACTCAACTTCAATTTACTCATCGATGGAATACAATGGCGATGCATGGAACCGATGATCTTTTCAACGATTCACAATCGTTTGCAGGCCAGCTCAGTTGGATACCTATATCTACAACTGATGGATTTTCTCAAAACTACACAGTAAAATCATTTTAAAGCAGAAATATTGACACGAATAGAAATAACTAACTATATCTTTAGATATTACATTATTTCTTGGTTGTTTTCTATACGTTGTCTGAAAGCAGTTTGATGAGTATAATCGTGTCATCATAGTTAAAGGTTTGTTCTTGCTATGTTTACTATCTTAAGGCTATTGCCACCACAGATAAACAAACGGTACCATAATATTTTGAAATATCATAACGAGTCCGATTACTCAAAACTTTGTGATATACAAACCGTGACATTGGCATAAAGTAGTTATTTTTTCAACATAATTGGAGCAGCTATGGATTTGCCCTACTTTTTGCATGATCGGAATCAGAAATTTTATTTGTGATACAGGTTGTTTAAGTGGTGGCAGGTTTTATTGTACCTCACTGTTACCTTCCAACGTTAAAAAAGATTACCAATACTATACTATTATTATATTATGTGCCAATACCAAAAATGTTTTTAACTACTTAAATACAAAAGTAACTATTGGCGCTGAAATATTTACAAATATTATTAAGAGTCCCTACAAGTTTCACGAGCTAAAAACAGAAAACAGCTACTTTTTCAGCGCAAATTTCTGCGAATATTTTTTTTAAGTGCAAATACAATAAACTTTAAAAAACTAAATTGTTGGCTCACTAGTATACTATATGCCCAGCCCACACCATTTTTTGCAGATTGTTTTTTGCTACCAGTAAGCTGAAAAAGCAATTGAAAAACCTGGTGTTTCGTGATTACGTAAAAACGTGTGTTAGGTATTTATTTTTTCTAATTTAAATTGAGCAGTTATCAAAAATATGTAATGTACATTCCCTAGATAACTTTGTGACGCAAAAAGTTGTATCAAAAGATTAATCCTATATCTTGTAGTTATTGAGAAATTTTCGCTGAAAAAGTAGCTGTTTTCTGTTTTTGGCTCGTGAAACTTGTAGGGGCTCTTAAAAGGCATAGATAAATACTTGTTTGCCATTAGATAATGGATCTAGGTACTCATAAACAGCAAGCTCTCCGTGTAATATGGCATAGCTTTACTAAACCTTTGTACATATTTATGATTTTAGTATTTTTCTTCGTTCTGATGCACAGTACAGTCCATCAGTTTTTGCAGTCATTACAAATGTTCTTACGAAATAATTACAAATAAATGTTCGGTTATACAACACGCCAATTATAATCTGCAACTGGTACTTACTGTTACTATCTCATCGTGAATTATTATTACGCCGATTTTCAGTCATGAAGGTAACGGAGGACTTAATTTAAGGTAGCACAAGCAGCGTACACTACAATCTAGCTTTATGTACCTACATAGAATTATTGTTCTTCTTTCTTCTTTTTTTATCCCAGATTATTTGGGATCAACCTTCTTACTATGTTTGCGCCACACCGTACGGTATCTTTATTTAAGGCGCTATATACGCCCCATCGTAACACAGTACTGGCCGTGCGCCCGCTCGATGCCAAAATATCAATATTGAACCTCCTTTTGATTAGTTTTGTTTGCAAAATATTATTTGATTTACATATGCTATGTTAGTTATTAAGAAATTCTAGCCATCAATTTTTCTGTGTAAAAATATTTTTAAACATCCAAGTCGTTTTGGAGGAGTTTCCAAAAGTTGCGAAAAAATATAGTGTCGTTAATATTTTTTTAAAGCAATACTATTAGTTACACGAAAAAACCTTGTGTTCAAAATTATGTACATGAATCAATATACCTATATATTTTTTTTTCAAATCTTTTAACCTAGCCGTTACTAAGGAGTATGCTTTAGAAAGTTACCGTTTTACGGCACTAAAGCGTATGTAGGCCCTTAATTAGAAACTTAGAACTGGGGGACAAAAAAAAAAATACCTATCGCATAACGTACAATGTAAACTATCGACTCGAAAAGAAGACATAATTAGGACCTTAGATGACGTATTTCATTAATGACTACAATTTGATGATTTTGTTTATTATTTAAATAAACCTATGAATCATCGTACTCGCTCATCATTCTAATAACTTCTATTATGGGAACTAAGCCAAGTTTACAGAATTATGGCATGTTTTTAGGATTCAGAATAACATAAGGAAATCTGGAAACCTTATGAGATCATTCTAATGTCTGTGACCTGTCTGTCACAGAAGTTTTTTCATAAGTTAGCAAATGTAAAAAAAATATTCGCCCGCGTATTTTTAAGTGATACAAAATAAATGGATTTTAATTGGGATTGCGTTATTATTCATATCTCTTTCATTGGATACAATCACAGATATAAATCTAATGCCGCATTTATAGTAGATACTTCTCGTGTCAGAAAACCGAATAAAAATACGATCAATGATTGTAATTTGAGCTTTTCATTTAGTATTATCGGCACCGGAAATGCACCATGCAATCTAGAAAAATGCCTAATTATGCCATATTGAGCTGTAAAGACTTTATAGAAAAAGTTGGCCGGGTCATTGGAAATGTTTTCTTTCATTGGTAAGTAAATTTGTTTTTAAATTGTGTGTGGAAAAGTGGTACGATTGGTTTTCATACAGATGGAGGGACTTGCATTATTAGTTAGATTTATGTCTGTGGATACAATGTATTTAAAATAGTCTATTTATTTATTTATAACTTCATGCACAAAGATACAATGGCGGACATAATGCTTAAGACGACGACTAACGCCAACGACCTTGAGGGAACAAAACGCGCATTCGTTTCACACTCGCGCGACCCGAAATTTTGTAGTTTTTTGTACTTTCCTTATTATTCTATGACTTTAAAAAAAAAAGCCTCAGATCAAAATGTAGATAATTAAATTGTCTTTGAGATGGTGTCAATTTCATTAAAATAAGCCCAGCGGTTTGGTGTGATTGTCGTGTTTTTGTCCGTTTTAGACATAACTTTACAAGTTAATTACACTATGTTATACGAATAAACCTCAAAATTTTCTCAGATCAAATTATTAAGAAAATAGTCTAATATAACATATATTTTTTTGAAAAAAATACGACTGGCCATTTAGACGTGATTCTCATTTTAAAATCAGCTACTCAAGGGAATCGGCGCCTTAAGGCATTCTCTCCAGTCAAGCAAGGGTGGTAAAGAGATAATATGGCAAGTGCATTTTTTTATACTTTATGAGAATTGGCAGAAAATTATCGCACCTACACCTTATGTCTGTTATTGCTTACAAAACTTAAACTTACGGACTAATTTTTAAAAGCACTTGATTCTTGGAGTTCCAATTTCGTCGCGTTGGCGACTTCATACACAAAATCAATACAACATACAACAAACGTGTCTACTCTAATAATATGCAATACAAGGTTTCGATTATACATCCAACGACAGATGTTTTGACCAGGCTATCATGACCTGCAAACAATTGACAATTACATGACAGACCTTCAGTTATTGTGGTCACTACTGGTTTCATATTCTCTTTGTACGTTTTTGTCGTAATGTGGAGTCGAGCAATGAAGAGTTGAAGACTTTGTAATCGTGATTATCTAACGGGTGTTACTGAGGTTTTTTTATGGGAAACTGGGCACTTAGACCATTTTGTAGGTTCAAGTTGATATATTGTGAAGGTACTAACCAATAAACATACATTGATGACCTATTATCACGCTTTTATTAGATTGGTATGTATGTATCTATGTATCAATGTAACGGAATCTATGAACGTCATTTTCACCCCCTTCAAAACGTGGGATTGATTTAAAACTTTGCACACTTATCAAGGACCGATACAATGCAATAATTTAGTCAAAGTCAAAGCCAAATATATTTATTCATCTAGACCAATAAGCGGCACTTTTGAACGTCAAAGAAAAATTAAAGTTTACAAGTAATAAAAGTTGATTAAATCGATGAGCGCGTTTAAACAGATTGTCCCATTAGCCTTAGCCATCTTCAGGATTAGCGACTTTTTAGTTCAATTTACCATTAAGTGTCAGAAATGTTTGTAGCAAAGTGCATCAGGGAGATAGTTACGCGTACCAAATTTTGCTCTTTCGCTTATAATTATACATAGATAATAGTACATTATGGTACAAGTGTGCAATGTTGGTGATTACCGCTGAGGCGCCATTGAGACCCGAGCCTTTAGGTGAGGGTCTTAAGAGAGCCGAGGACGGTAATCATCAATACACACGTGTATCATACGACGATTTTCAACACACTTGTGAAGAAAATAATACTAAAAAATCATTTTCAACAGTGAAAACGAGTTGTGAAAAATTTTTCGCAATGGCGGGGTAAATTAATCAGTTTTCCTATGCGCGCAATGGCGATCGGCCATAGACTAAAACAATGAGGTTACTTTTTTTTTGCTTTTCCCGGATAGCGTTTTAGCCACGTACAAAATGGGGAATTTCAAGTTTTCTTTTTTGCAGAGAAACAAAAGTTATATTTGAGGGCAAGTTTTATTTAATAAACACGCACAAGTTGAAATTATCTAGTTGAATACGAAGTTGCATGAAATGAGCAAGCAATGTGTTAGGTTCTAGCATTTTGCTGAATTGTTTGACTAGAAGCTATGCCACATTTTATGTATTCAATGGATATCATGGAAATAGTAATTACTACCCATATCATGTTATGGATATAGTAAGTACTACTTCCATGACAGGAATAGAAAGGGATTAATGTCGAATGGGACACTTTTAAATGAATAACAGTGTGACATTTTATTATATTGAAAATACTTCAATTTTAACTGGATTAGAATTAATAACTTATTTTATTAATTTTCATTGGATTGATTTGTTACACTTTTAAAATTAGTTTAAAATAAAAGTAATTAAAATGAAGGCAGGAAACCATTAAAAAAAAACTATAACTTACTTGTGAATAATAGCAATGAAAAAGTCACAGTTTGGTTACAGGTATCATTATGTGCCTAATTGCGGTGAAATTAGAGCCACTTTATGAGCAAGTGTGTTGAAAAGTACCTAACATGTCTGCAAATACGAAACTAGATTATATTTACATATTTGTATTCCTATAAATTAGATAAGTACGCACTTTTTGTGGGAGAATTTGCGGGTATTCAGAAAACTTGCTGCCATCTCGATACGAGAAATTGTTTCAAATTAAAATGTATTATGCAGGATAAAGCCTTTGCCTGATTTTGACTTTAAGTTAAATCAACTGAATTAGCAGAAAAGAGTTAGCTAGCAGTTTCAGCTTATATTGGAAAACAGTTAGATGTAAAGTGCCCCTTAAAACGAAAACGCGTAGATTTTGGTTTGATCAAATCATCTTTGTTTAAAAAACCTGTCAAACTAGCTGTGTAAACGATCAAAATGGTTTGAGTAAACTAAAATAAACGTATTTGAATGCAACGGTCTCTGGGGCGCTTTAGGTTGGATTCTTTGAATCAGCTTTACTTAATTTTAATTTGATAGAAATCTCCTCGATTTTAATAATATTAATTACTTAATAATCTACTGATTTGAGAAAAAAAAAAATTGTTTTTTTCAAACTAATCCATTGTACTTCTCATAATGATTGCAGTTTTGCCGGCAAGAATCACTGATCATCTTGATTTTTATGATATTGTGTGTTTTTTTGTAATTTGATAAACTGAAACGATAGTAAATTAAAAAAAACATAACTACCCACTTTAAAAAATTGGCATGGTACACTTACACTATACTTAATCCTATACTAAAATAATTGCCTACACATGGAACTTAAAAATAATCTATATAAAAACAAAAAATAAATAATCCTTACCTTATATTTCATTTTGAAAAAAACTCGTCTTCTTTCAACAAAATCACAACACTAACAATGACAAAAACTAACAATCGAAATATTCTATGTTCAAAAATAATATTTCTCGTTCATAAAATTGTAAATAAATAAAATCGTCAAAGTTTGCGATCGCGAAATGTTTTGGCGCGCTTTCGCGATGTCCGCGCGCATGCGTTCACTGCGGCTGCACGGTAATGGCTACGGTTTGCGAGGCGCGATGGTTTTGCTTCCCCGCCATCGAAGTGCAACGACCCAATACTGACCGCGCGGACACTTCCTCGGCCCGATGCAATGAAGGTGAAGGTAAAAGGTGAAGTGCGAAATTGTTGCCGAAATGTCCAGTTGTACGGCCCGTACCTACGCGTTCAGCCCAGGCGGCCGATAATGAATGCGTTTCACGCAGTTTTCACGGCTTATTATTGCAATTTGTATTGAGACAGTGACCTACAGTTTTTGGGCAATTGATGTGACAGCGCGTAACTTTGTTTGAACACGATTTTACGATTTATGTGTCAACCTCAGATCAAATAAAAAAAGGTAGATAGCGCACTTAGAACAGAAAAATGTAACCACTTTTTGAACTATGTGTGAGTCACTGCGGTGTTGCCACTTTTTAAAAAAAGTCCCTCAACTTATTTAAATGGGTTTAAATATTAATTTCATAATTTATGGGTAAGTACTTATTATGCGAATGTGAAAGGAAATCTGTCTCTTTGTTTTTAATAAACGCGTGCAGTCGCCCCTGTCGTTGACATGTGTCGCTCGTGTGTAAGAGCACCGAGCAGCTCAGAAAAAGTTATTTTACTTAAACATACAACAAAGATTATGTGAAACAGGTTTATTACAAAAATATCACAAATACAACCATTCCATGGAATTAAAAATATACTTTTTCAGATGAAATGTATAAGTATTTAAGTAAGTACAAAATAGAGCATTAACTTATAACAGAATGCTAACAAACTTAGTGAACTTTAAAAACCGGCCAAGTGCGAGTCGGACTCGCGCACGAAGGGTTATTTATTTATATATGCTTTATTGTAGGTACACCAAGTTAAAACAAAGAAAAGGAAACTTAAAACTAAAATACATACAACGGGCGGCCTTATCGCATACCGTGATCTCCGCACCATTATCGCAAAAAAAGGCCAAAAAATCACGTTTGTTGTATGGGAGCCCCCCTTAAATATTTATTTTATTCTGTTTTTAGTATTTGTTGTTATAGCGGCAACAGAAATACATCATCTGTGAAAATTTCAACTGTCTAGCTATCACGGTTCATGAGATACAGCCTGGTGACAGACGGACAGACAGACGGGTCGCGGAGTCTCAGTAATAGGGTCCCGTTTTTACCCTTTGGGTACGGAACCCTAAAAAAGATTGAAACAAGGTGACCTATTTCTGACATGCAGTCGGATGTCAGAAATAGGTTGTAATTTTTGTGTATTCTTAACATAATGAAAATTATTATTTTTTAACCACAATAGACGACGATGGCTGCCATTATGTTTCATTTCGGCTTAGTCTTATAGCATTTACCCATTCGTTTCATATTAAAGTTTTCGGTGGAAACCTAAAACCATAATATTTGATAGCAAAATAGAAGGTACTCATGAATTTAAACAAAAATAAATTAGTTAAGAACTAAGTGTTTACCTTGACTTTGATTTATGTAACATACATAAAATCATGTGATTTAATAGAAAATAAACATTAATTAGATCAACTCTCTACTCAATTACTTTTCTTTGACTTTGCCTACAATTTAATTACCCACATTTTGGGTAATTAGAAATAGGAATTACTGGCAACACTCTCCCAATATGTCAATTTCGGGAAAATAACATTATCTGTTCCGAATAACCTCAAAATTATTTTGGAAAACCAAAAAACAAATAGTTTTGTGTGTAATTACGTGGGAAACGATACTCCTAAAGACTTTTTGTTCAATATAGTGTTGTTTTTGCACCACTTGACAACACAGGACGGCATTTTTTAGGCAATGTTATTGCACGACGGTCCGTGAGATACTAACAAAAATCAGCGTGGTTTTATTGCTTGTGTGTGCGTGAGCGCGTGTGTTTATTGAATCGGCTGGGTTTTGTTGGCTTCACCTAAACTATAGGCCGTGCGCTATCTACCTTTTTTTATTTGATCTGAGGTGTCAACGTGAAACCTGGGGTTACTCGAGGGTAGATTGAAATCAGTTTGTAATATAACCTGATTTGCAAATACCTACAATTGAATGCAAACTTGCTGAGAATTGCTTCTGAGAATGAAAACTTGACCAATGATTGAGCCTACGCTGGTGCATTTTCTTTTCAATGCATGTACCTATGGTCTCCCGACCGAATCTCAGTGAAGTTCCTTTTCTCTCATAGTCCAATGGGACAGCAATTTGACACGAGCGGGAAGAATAAAAGCGATGCACCAACGTGCATGATTTGCGTGGCACGGGTGTTTCACACGACCAACACAGAGCTTTCTGGAAAATGCATAAATTAATAGCTCAAAACCAGTACGGCTTCAGATCTGGAATCTGTACGGAGGATGCCGTTGGTGAATTTACCAACAGTCTGGTAAGCCAACTAGATAATAAACTGAACTGCTATGGCATCTTCTTAGAGGTAACCAAGGCTTTTGACACGGGCTTAGGAGTGCGTGGAGAAACTCTAACTATTTAAAGCATACCTCTGTGATAGATCCCAGTGTGTTCGCATTGAATCAGTCACCAAAAAAAGCTCACCTATGGCATCCCACAAGGTAGTATATTAGGACCGACACTTTTTCTGATATACATCAATGATCTATACAAGCTCTCCATCCCTAATTGCGATTTTTTTTTCTCATGCAGACGATACGGCACTTCTAGTGTTTGATAAAAATTGGAAGCAAGCCAGAGATAGAGCAGAATTCTGACTTCGATTAATAATGGAATGGCTGTCAACTAACTTGCTGACGTTGAATTTAGATAAGACGAAAATAATCAGGTTCTATCACACAACGACACTCAATAAATAAATAACCACATCCCCTTTCTCTCATATAATTCTCACACTTGCCCCCCTCATCCGTCTATAGGTTGTAACTGTCTCGCTCTCAGCACAGTCCCCAATATTAAGTACCTGGGAGTGATTATTGGCGAAACACTAAGTTGGCACGCGCATATAGAGGCACTCTGCACTAGGATTAGAAAACTAATATATATTTTTAAAGAACTCGGGTAACTCTGAAACTCTAACTCTTGTGTACCTCAGCCTTTGTCAGTCTATCATTATGTACTGCATCCCGGTGTGGGGAGGTACTTACAAAACCACAATGATCCCTGCCGAACTTGCACAACGAGCGGTTCTTAAAGTGATGCTTTTTAAACCTAGAGACTACCCTACCGATCAGTTGTATTTTGAGGCCGAAGTTCTCACAGTAAGGCAACTATATTACCATATGTCCTTCGTTCAGTCCTGCGGAAACACTCCAGGCACTCCAGACAAAAATCTCCTGCTAAGACGCCACGGTTTCCCTATATGTAAAACAACCCCCTGTCGTTTTTCATTTACAAGTCGATCATTGTATGCTCAAAGTTCACTACACAATAAAATAAAATAAACTATTCCGTTGTACAGATATAACTTACGTGAAATTAAAAAAATAGATTTTAACCTTAACTTATGATAAAACAGAAAATATATTGGCTATATCGATATATAGAGATCGAATAAGGGACAGATGTATCTGACTTGTATACATTTGTCACTTACTCGATATCAAATTGATACCGCTCTAAGAGCTTATGGTCACCCTCCAGTTCAGTTGGCTATATCGATATATAGAGATCGAGTAAGTGACAGATGTATACAAGTCATATACATCTGTCCCTTATTCGATCTCAAATTGATACCGCTCTAAGAGCTTATGGTCACCCCCCTGTTCATTTATCAGGTTATTTGAGGGTACTTAAAATTGCCGCATAATTTTGCAACTTTTTGCAGTGTGGTGTTTCTCCTACTTTTACTGCAAGCAGTTTATAACGCATTTTTTAATCAAGTGATGGCACGCGTTAGGAGACTTATATGAACGCAAATTCAGCCACCACAGCCTTATTGCGTAATGAATTCAGGTAGGCAAAGAGTATGAAAAATCGACCAATCACAAGCAAGATGAAAGTCGCGATGTGGAATTCCGTCTATGTGATTGGTCATTTGTACATACTCTTTACCCTATGCCTTGCTGAATTCACTTACGCAATTAGGCTGTGGCTGTCACCTTGACCCAGGAGGGACACAGTCAACGCGCATTAAGTTTAATGGTAAGATATTCGTGACGAGCGGTTCAAAATCTTTTGGAACCGGTATCTGCAGCCTAATTGCGTAAGTGAATTCGGCAAGGCAAAGAGTTTTGACGCCATCAATCGACCAATCACATGCGAGGTGAAAGACGCGATGTGGATTTGCGTCTATGTGATTGGTCGATTGATGGCGGTCAAACCCTTTGCCTTGTCGAATTCACTTATGCAATTAGGCTGCAGGAGATGGGTAATATGCTTATGTGAATTCGGCAAGGCAAACGGTTTGACCCCATGAAAGATAATGACAAATACCTACTCATAAATAATTAGGTATTGCCAAAAATAAGGAACGCTTTCATTGGTGAAGGTACTCTTTTCGAAAGAGTCCAATATTTTTTGGCAAAAGGTACCTAATTATTTTACGAGTATTTGTCATACTCTATCATGGGGTCGAACCGTTTGCCTTGCCGACTTCACTTAAGCAATTAGGCTGCAGTAGGTACATTCGTTTAACCGCACAAAAACAGCGAATTTTCAGCGCTCTATCCATACAAACTGCATTACGCCGAGCTACAGGCACTCGTGTGAATCAATTCAGAATCGACTTCATGAAGACCAACAATAATCAAGAAGACGCTGTCCACATGCTGTTGACTGCTGCATATCGTACAATCATTTAAAGTTCACTAGAGAATTAATGGGCAAAAGTGCTTTTTGCATGGCACCAAATATCTACAACAAACTACCACAGTCTTATAAAACTTTGTCGACTAATCTGTTTAAAAAAAGGATGCGAGATTTTTAGCAGACAAGTGTTATTACCATTTAAGAGACTTCTTGAACGATAAAATTACAAAAGAAGTGAACATTGCATGCCTATTGTTTGTAAACACATGTTTTGACAAATAAATCATCTTTATCTTTATCCAAGATTGGACTGCAGTGCTTTTTCCGATGAGTGCAAGATTACGTTTTCGAATGACAATCGACGTGTTGGGTTATGGAGAACGTATGGAGAACGTTTTCAGATCCAATCATCCATGAAACTGATCGTTTTGGTGAACCCAATGTTATGGCCTATAGGACGGTAGGATATCTTTATGAAGTGAAACTGGACTCCTAACTTATAACGAGGTTAGGTACTGTATCGGCCCAAAATTACCTACGTTGTGAATGTGGTACCTACAACTCCACATTATTCCACTCCTACAGAAAGCAGGTCCGGAGTTCATCTTGATGCAGGATAATGCTCGATCGCATACGGCTCGACTAACAATGTAAACATTTGTTGACACTTCAGATTAAACAGTAAAGTAAGTAAGTTTACTATTTAATCTGAGGTTTACACAATTCGACACACTGAAATTGAGATGTTGCATTTGATGTAATTTCAGGTGACCCTCATTTAGATTTTTGAGAAGTATCTAATAAACCTATTACCTTAGTACGTAAGTAGTAGTAAGTACGTAGTAGTAGTAAGGCCGCAGTCATACAATATGAAGTCGGCCTTCTAGCAAGCTTCGCTGAGTTAGTCATACATACGAGTACATCACAGAGTAGTACATTATGAGATAAGTGCGGTAGGTTGAAAATTAGAGGAGAGCGATATTGCTACACGAAAGCAGAGGCTGCAAAGCGGACGATGTCATACGATGTTTTATAACATATTTACGAGGAAAAAAATAAAACTCGGACTTTCTTAAACGAATAAATCTTTAATCACTTGATAACAGGTTCACTGTCCAGGCTCCAGAGTGGGAATGGTCCACAAGTCCAGTTATGTCCTGCCTGTGATGATGTGTCCTGCCAAGTCCGCATTAAATACGAGACTTTCTCCTTACGTCCACAGTATCAGATGACTTAGAAATTGTACGGGCGAACATACCACATACGGTCTGTGGACTGATATGGAAGTCTCTACAGACCGTATGTGGTCTGTGGACAGTGAACCTGAAAAATTTAGAAAAATTTGAACAATTTGTTAAATTTTTAATGTTGTCAAGTTATTATTATTAGTTAAAATTTCACCAGTCTCTCTCTCACTCTCTTGAGTGAAAGTAGGAGAAACGAGACCAGAGTTCTGCAGTCGGTGGCGGTGACGGAGGCGGCTGCGGCGGCGGCGACGATGGTGCAATGTACGCTTGTGTGCTCGTAGATGGTCGAGAGTCAACACTTGGCTCCAAATTTATATTCCTTGTAATGCGGGAGCTAATTTTTTCTTTATTTCTCATCGAGTCATCTATGTAGCCCTCGGCTACACTGTTCGACCGCCACCCTCCGTGGCGTTTTAGTGTCAATAAGTTCGCACCTGAATCGGCGAGCAATGTAGCCGAGGACCTTCTGAAACTGTGCCCTGTGTATTCACGTAGATCATCAAAATTATGCCAATGGGTTGGCTAGTGCATTTTCATTTAAAATAATCTATTAGACATCGCTTTTGTTGAACGAAGCGCTTCGTATTTCTTCACTATAGAATCCGCCCATGGTTCTCGACATCATTAGTTGTGATGTTTGCCAACTCTTGACGTCTACATGCACCATTTATGCAGAATATTAATACAACCTGAAAAGAGATAAAAACAGCGTACAAAACACCTATATTGTAAAGAAATACGAAAGCGAAAGAAGTTAATAACAATAATTTAGTTTCAACTGACCTTTGTTAACAAATATCGGCAATCTGGAGCTTCATTTAGGAACTTCTTGACATTGTCCAAAGAAAATTTTCAGAAAATACTTTCGACTTTTTACTCATATGGCCACTTGAGCGTCTTTTTAGAAATGCCAGCAAGTTAGAGTATGAGTTGTGACTTGATATCAATAACATGTTTTGTTTTTAGCATTGAATAGTAGCACCACAAGGAGCTTGACTTATATTTTTGAGAAAGTTCCATAGGATAGGCGAAAAACTTGCTAAAACACACTTTCTGAAAATTAATTTGCATCTTTGCTTGTTTTCCAAAAGATGAAATTTTTATACGCTTGTAGGTAGTAGGTATCTATAGGTCGATTTTTCGGGCAAGACGCTTAGAGTAGCCTTTTTCGCTGCCTCTGAGACTTCTGGCGGTGTCGAATTAATAAATTCATCATTAGGTACTTGACGACATTTTCAAATAAAATCAATACAGCGAAAAGAAAAAGCGTGTGGCATAAATTTACTTGTTCACATATTAGCGATGCTCGTGCGCGCGCATCAGCGCTTTTTTTTAAGGCTTTTTTTTTTATCTTATATAGGCTCGCGCTTGACCACCATCTCACCTGATGGTAAGCGATGATGTGGCCGATGATGGAGCACGCTTGCCTAGAAGTAACCTATTCACTCTTTACTTAAAGACCCCTAGGTTGTAGCTATCGGGAAACACAGACTCCGGCAGGGAATTCCACTCCTTAGCTGTACGCATAATAAAAGTATTTTCAAAACGTTTAGTGCGTATGGGTGGGATGTCCACCATGTACCGATGGCGCATCGCCGTACGTCTGGTAGTCCGATGATGAAACGGGCTGGGCGGAATTAGATTATGCAATTCCATCGCACATTCCCCGAAATGTAATCGATAAAAACCGACAAGCCGGCAACTCGGCGACGATGTTCAAGGCTCTGGAGCTTTGACTTAACCAATGCCTCATCGCCGATGAGCCTCTTGGCCCGCTTTTCGATCGACTCTAGTGCATCAAGTTGGTATTTGGCAGAGCCGTCCCAGAGATGAGAACAGTACTCCATGCATGATCGAACTTGCGCTTGATACAAGCTGAGCAGCTGTTCTGGCGTGAAGTACCTTCTCACCTTTGCAAGGATCCCCAGCTTCTTGGCTGAGCCTTTGCCTCAATGTATGGGCCAAAATTGAGAGTCGATGTCAACGCCAAGCAGCTCAAGATGGTCAGTTATTGGCACGGTCACACTTCGGAAAGTTGGAGCCGGGTGAAATTGACTCTTTTTTGCGGAAAAAAGACACGCATGGGTTTTAGCAGCATTAAACCTGACCAGATTGGCATCGCCCCATTCGGAAACTGCCTGCAAGGACAGGTTTAAGCGCTCCACCATGGCCTCCCGGAGAGACTGGACCTGAGGCCCGGTAGTACGAGCGTTGGACAAGTATATCTCAGCAACAGTGCTGTCGTCTGCATACCCAAAGGTACCAGGTTTTAGCAGATCGTTAATGTGCAGCAAGAATAAAGTTGCTGAGAGTACTGACCCCTGAGGGACACCGGCATTAAAATCCAAGTGGTCCGACGAGCAGCCATCGATAACCACTCGAATGGACCGATCTCTCAGGAAGTCTGCAATCCAATCACACAGACCACCGGGCAAACCGAATGAAGGAAGCTTACCAATAAGGATATCGTGCCAGACCCTATAAAAGCCTTCGAGATGTCGAGGGAGACGGCAAGCGCTTCCCCATGCCTCTCGATGGCCTCACTCCAGATGTGAATGGCATACGCTAGAAGATCCCCAGTAGACCGATTTCGGCGGAAGCCGTATTGGCGGTCACTCAGGATATCGTTAGTTTCTAGGTATGCCAGGAGCTTAATATTGAGTACGCGTTCCATACTCTTACAGAGTATAGAGGTTACAGATATGGGTCTGTAGTTGGCCGGGTCAGCTCAGCTGTCCTTCTTGGGCACGGGCTGTACGTTAGCCTGCTTCCAAGCATTCGGCACTTTTCCAGCCTTATACGAAAGGCGGAATAGGCGTGTCAAGATCGGAGACAGTTCAGGCGCACAGGTTCTAAGAACAATTGCTGGTATTCCGTCAGGGCCGCTAGCCTTGTTCACGTCGAGGTTGCGCAGCACCCTACGGACGTCCTTTTGATGGATACGAATGTCCGACATACTCGTCTCGCATCCATCAGGAGAAGGAGGGGGCCGCGCGTCACCAGGATTCAGACGTGAAGATTCCGCAAAAAGAGAGGCAAATAAATTTGCCTTATCCTCAGCGGAGTGGGCCAGTGACCCGTCGGGTTTTAGCAGTGGTGGTAGTGAGGGACGGCAGAAGTTCGACTCGACCGACTAAGCCAGAGACCAAAACGCTTTACTACCTGCTGGGTAAGAAGCAAGTTTGGTCCCTATTCGGCCAATGTGGTCGAACCGAGCCCTTCGCAACACTAACTTGCAGGACTTGGCAGCCCTGTTGAAGGCCCTCTTCTTCAGACCCACGTCACTCGCCTTACGCGATCGAGCGTCGACCCAAGCCAGGTACGCCCCATGTTTAAGCGCGTCGGCGCGCTTACATTCGGCGCCAAACCATGGCCGGTCTTCGCTAGACATTGATACGTCAGAGAACGGAATGCAAGGCACAAAAACAGGCCGTAAATTAATATTTTTGTGTTTTGTTACAGATAAATGGTTGTAATTTATGGTCAAAATTAATTAAATTAAAGAATTAAGGGTACACTAGTCGACGGCACGAACTATTTTGTGCGCGGGGTTAAAATGCATTTTATATCAACCGACAACACGTGCGGAAGAGATAGATGCTGTGATGAGCAGTAGGAAGCTAGTTCGCGTACGAATACACACTTTTGCAAATTTGTAGCCAAATGGATAATGATTTAGGACGAAACCGAGCGCGCGAAATTTTATAAACAGATTTTTGGCAGTCTAGATATCATGAAAAAACTACTAAATCTATCTGAACAAAATAAAATTATATGCATTGTTGAACTACTAATCTATCCCTGTATGGAGGCCGTTTTGCAATTTTCCGTCTTCTTATGGTATTTATTTGCGCCCAAAAATGCGTTAAAATTAGTGTCGAAATGTGGAACTTTCGACGCTCATAACTTTCAAACATTTTCTATTTTTACTTTTTCCCTTCCATACAGGGCTAGATAATGATGAGACAAATTGATATCACTTTTTATTTTGAACGTACATCGTCAAACAGTGGAATAATCCCTAGACTACGTTTGTATGGAAAAAATCGACTAGTGTAACCTTAAATGTTTTTATTATATTTTATCTCACAAAGTTAATTTTATTCATAAAATGTTGACCACTTTTCTGACATAAAAACTCGTTGCTAAGATTTAAAAAAGTATAGTTTGTTTTAGACGGAGCATTTAGATAAACCGTGCGTTTTACATTACAATGACACACAAGTAGGTACGTAATGAGATACATTACGATATTGAAATTGGTGAAATAAGAGACCCTTTACGAGCAAATGTGTTATAAAATTACATACCTAACATACTACAATATAATTCTGTTCCACTTTACCGAAATCGCGACTGTTTTAATGATTCCACGAATATTGTTCATTTGCATCTATACACTTGAGACAAAACTACATCAATTTTACATACTCTGGGAAAAACTTGCCGGATAACTCATTTTGGAGGGTAGCGGGATCCGAAGCACGGTGCCAGCCGTTGGCCGACCGCAGTCAGTAGGGGGCCCAAGTAGCATGCCAGCCACGTGCCAAAGGCTGCCCCGCCAACTCGCGAAAAATCCCGGTATGCTCCACCGTGCCAGCTGGCGACTGGATGGGAGGACCCGGTGGCCATATCCGGGGGGGTTCGGGCGTCCCCGCAGTCTCCAAATGAGTTCCCCATAGGTTGGGTTAGCTCCAGTTTTCCACTTGGTTCACTGAGCAGCGCCTCGAGAGTTCGACTTCTTCCCCAGCAACACACTCTAACACAATGACCAATAAAAAGAAGAATAAGGTGAAACAACGGCTGCACTTCCTCCTGTTAAGGTTTGTGGGGATCCGAACAGAGAAACTTCAAGGAAATCTTGTTAGTATTAGTTTTATTAAAGATACCATTATAAACGATCAGAAGACGCCATCGAAAAGTAAAAAGGGACGAGAAAAAAAAAAAAGACATTGACAGCTGTCTTAAAACGTCAGAGTGACATTTCCTTCAATCAACCGTAACAACACTGGTACAGTTTTCATTGCTGGTTTACACATTTACAATACCCTTCTTCAATGAAAACAGTACCTACCTAAGTACTTGATTAAATCTATGGCTATGAGTATGACATACTTTTATATCAAATATCATCTATAACTAAATCTTTTACAAAAATGTACCAAATAGATACCTCTTTGAGAAAACATACAAATAAAATACATCTCTTATTTATTTAAGCATATTAGTAACATATATATGTCTATTAATTTATCATTTGACACAACTTGGTGAATACTTCTTTACTTAAACCTTTTGTGAATATATCTGCTATCTGTTTACATGTTGGTACATATTTTAGCTCTACAATTTTTGACTCTACCTTATCTCTTACAAAATGATATTTCAAATCAATGTGTTTCAATCTTTGATGCTTTTCAGGATTTTTGGCAACATGAATGGCTGACTGGTTATCAATGTAAATAATAAATGTATTGCACTCTATACCAATTTCCATTAACAAGTGTTTAATCCAACAGCCTTCAGCTACCCCTTTTCCTAAGGCAATATACTCCGATTCTGTAGATGACAGTGAAGTGCACTGTTGCTTTGAGCTGCACCAGGACACTGTACATCCGTATACTTTCATAATAAAGCCTGAAGTAGATTTTCTGTCCAGTTTATCTCCACCCCAATCTGCATCTGTGTATCCTATCAGTGTCTCTCCTTCTCCATTTTTATAAATCAGCTTGTAATCCAGAGTACCTTTTATGTATCTGAGAACTCTCTTCAGTGCCTTCCATAAGTTTTCATCAGCGTACACTTGATATCGGCTAAGGTAACTAATTGCAAAGCATATATCTGGCCTTGTGCCTAGCATGGCGTACATAAGGCTTCCAACTAATTGTCTGCATCTCTTCACCATATTACTGTCTGTAGCTGGTTCTGAAGACAGCATTAAACCAGTTTCTACAGGTGTTGCTGCTGGGTTACAGTCGTTCATTCCATATTTATTTAGTAATCCCTCTAAGTACTGCCTCTGGTCAAGTTCTAGTTGTTCATCTTTAACTGTGATGTTGATCCCCAAGTATCTCATCTTGTTGCTGCCCTGGTCTGTCATTTGGAAGTTTTTCTGTAAGGCTTCTTTCAATTTATCAATATCTTCTTGTTTTTCAGATATTATTATTAGGTCATCAACATATAGGAGTAAATAGAACCTCTTCTTCTGTTTATAGTACATGCAGTAGTCCGCCTTGCTTCTGATGAACCCTTCCTCTTTCATGAAATTATTAAATTTATTATTCCAATTCCTTGGTGATTTCTTCAATCCATAGAGAGACTTCTGCAGTTTCAGTACTTTTCCTTCATATTTTTCAACTCCTTTTGGTAATCTCAAATATACATCTTCTTCTATATTGCCATATAGAAAGGCGCTCTTTACATCCATCTGTGATAAGTTTAAGTTATGTTGGCTAGCTATTGCCAGAAGAATCCTTAGTGTTGGTAATTTTGCAACTGGTGTGTATATTTCAGAGTGATCAAAGTCATCTTCTTGCTGGAACCCTCGAGCAACCAGTCTAGCTTTGTAAATGTCGTTATTATTCTCTCCTTTCTTTACCTTGAACACCCATTTTGTATCTAATATTTTCTTGTCTTTTGGTGGTTCTACTTCTATCCATGTATTATTAACTTCTAGTGCTGTCAATTCTCTTTCTATGGCTTCTATCCACTTATTAGAGTCATCTGCTTTCATAGCCTTTTCATATGTCAGCTGTTCTTCAGGACATGCATTAAATCCAGTGTAGTAATCTTCAAACCTTTTGGGCTGCTTCACCACTCTAGTTCGTGTCCTCTGTAGATCTCTATTTTCTTCGTCAAATTCCTCACATGACTCATAATCCTCTTCTGTTCCTTGTAAATAAGTCTCTGTCCTGGTCTGTTCTTCTTCCCTCTGAAATTTCCTCTCTGTCTCTCCTCTATTATGTATCGTTATATCTGGTATTTCTCCTTCTTCTGATGTTTTGTGTATGTTTTTGTCATGTTTGTTTTCTTCATAATCAAAGTATACCACTCTACTCTTTTCTGTTTTTCCTTGGATGAATATTACATCTCTGTAAGTATTTATATCCTTGGTTTTCTCAATCCAAATTCTGTATCCTTTAGTGTCGACGCCATATCCAACGAAAATTCCTTTCTTACTCTTCGCATCCCATTTCTGTCTTCTCTCTTTTGGGATGTGTATGTAAACTTCTTCACCAAATGTTCGCAGGCTCTGAATGTTGAAACTTTTATTATACAGCAACTCATATGGTGTCTTTCCTGGAACTTTTGATTTTCCTGTTCTATTTATCGTAAAAACTGCTGTACTCACCGCCTCTGCCCATAGGTCCTTCTGTAATTTCTTAGCCTGTAGCATGGTCCTGGCTGCTTCTACTATTGTCCGCATTTCACGTTCTGCACGGCCATTCTGTTGAGGTGTATAGGCAACCGTTGTTTGGTGAGTTATCCCCTTCTGTTTTAATAGATTGCTTACATCACTATTAACAAATTCTCCCCCGTTGTCTGATCTCATTGTGAGAATTTTATACCCGCTTTGATTCTTAAAAGTTGCAATAAAATTTTGAATACACCCTTTTGTCTCCCATTTATTTTTAAGAAAATAAATAAACCTAAACCCACTATAATCATCTTTAAAAAGTAAAAAGTATTTAGAGCCCCCCATTGATATAGTTTCCATAGGACCACACAAGTCCATATGAATCATTTCACCTGGCACTCTAGCTCTATAGTCACTATTTTGAAACGGCAATCTACTCTGTTTACCCTCAATGCATGCTGTACATTGATCCGTCAACCCTTCATGTTTAACATTATTTTTATTTAAAATCTCCTTTACATAAGCAATATTCTGGTGTGCAAATCGTTCATGCCATTCAGTTAAAGTGGTCAACGCTACTGTTTCACATTCAATTTTAAATTTCATGTAGTACAGATTCCCTGCCCTGTTTGCAGTACATATAACCTCACTATTTTTAGTAAATTTACAACCCTGTTTAGTTGAAGTCATAGTGTAACCTTTATCAATTGCACAGATAACAGAAAAAAGATTTACAGTCAAGTCTGGCACATGTAATACAGAGTGAAGCTCACAAGGTATGTACTCTTTTCCATTAAATCCTCTCAACATTATTGTACCTATCCCCTCAACTCTAAGCTTTTTCCCATCTCCAATTATAACAGATCGTTCTTCTTTTAACTCTTTATAGTCTGAAAATAGCCCTTTGTCAAAACACATGTGTTCACTTGCCCCTGTATCTAAAATCCAACTTTTATTTTTACTTACATGAGAGTTAATAATAAATGCATTGTGGTTACCTTTATTCTGTGTTTTCCTTACTTTGCAGTCCTTGTAAACATGGCCTAATTTACCACAGTTATTACATTTCCGTGACCTACAGTCTCTTTTGAAGTGCCCTATTTTACCACACAAAAAACACTTTAATTTGCTTTTCTCACTGTTACTGCTTTCATTATTCTTCTTCACCATAAGCGCTGATGATGGAGAACTTTCCTCCGTCCCCAGACGCTCTTCTTCTACTAGCAATCGGGCTGTCAGCTTCTTGATTGTTTGATCTTCATCGGGTACAGATTCCCAGGCCGAAATGAAATGCTTGTATTTATCAGGCAAGCTCATCACAATTTTTGTTACAACCATTTTTTCAGAAAGAGACTCGCCTGTACTTTTTAATTGGTTGACCAGTTCTTCTGTTTTGGCTATAAATGTTGCCATTGGCGCCTCATATTGAAGGTTGTAAAACTTTTGTTGGACCAAATGAACTCCGACTTTTGACTTGGCTTCGAAGATAGTGGTTAGTTTTGCCCACATTTCATAGGCAGATGAACATGTCACTAGATATGTCAAGATATTTTCTTCTACTCTGGTTACTATCACTTCCTGTGCTTTCCTGTCCGCTGTTCTTTCTTCTGCAGATGCCGGCTCCTTTAGCAGTACGTCGTACCATCCTTTAGATTTCAATACTATGGTGGTCTGGAAACGCCATAGCGACCAGTTGTTGTTGTTCAGAACTAAAGCCCCATCTTTTCTATCCATCTTGTCACCGGTACTACCTTCTGTAATCTTCTGTAGTAGTTTCTTCTGTGTAAGAACTCCTGTAGCACGGGGCAAACAACGCGTGCCGATACTATTTTCTTCTATCGATGTAATCCGCTGTATTTCTGTCCGCTGTCGACTATCTCATGTCTGGGCCCATAACCTGTTAAGGTTTGTGGGGATCCGAACAGAGAAACTTCAAGGAAATCTTGTTAGTATTAGTTTTATTAAAGATACCATTATAAACGATCAGAAGACGCCATCGAAAAGTAAAAAGGGACGAGAAAAAAAAAAAAGACATTGACAGCTGTCTTAAAACGTCAGAGTGACATTTCCTTCAATCAACCGTAACAACACTGGTACAGGATTTTGCTATTGTCTAGGTGAGATTAAGCACGCGTTTCTTAACCTCACAGTTTATTTTGATAACAAAATCTGTTTTTAGTGGTGTATCTGTTGTTTTGTGTTGTCTGGTGGAGGAATCTTGTGTTCAGGTTTGTATCTTAAGCTGTTTAGGCACTCATTTCCTTAGGAAATGAGTGCCGAAGAACCCCCGGATGGGGGTGGAGGGACACCTCCAGATATACATTTTATGGAGTGCTCTCAGATCTCCGACGATGGTTGCAAAAGACCCGAAATTAGAAAGCGCCCCAGAGAATCAGAGATTCTGGTTGACGCGAAAAGAAATAAGCCTCCGTCTGACTCAATCCAATCCGTGTTCACAAAGCCGGGTTTTGAGAGCGACTCTAAGATTTTGTATAGTGAGAGCGACAGGGCACCCTTCACTGTGTTTATTTCAAGAGTGGAAGCAGACCCAAAGCAAGGCCTAACCTTAAATTCTTTAAAGTTTGCCCAATTTATACACAACAAGGGCTTTAAAGGTGTAATACAAGGCAGTGTGAAGTCTCTGGGTCGCAATAGGATGTCCATCGATTTTGCCTCATTTAACGATGCCAATAACTTCGTCAACAACACTGTTTTAAGCGAACATAAATATATGGCAAGTATCCCACGTTTTCACGTAACTCGCATGGGAGTTGTTAGGGATATTCCCACTGACTGGACCCTTGAGGAATTAGTGAATGGTCTGGAAACCCCTCATAATTGTGGTGAGGTTATTAGGGCCAGGAGACTTAACTTTAAAAATAAAAAAGAGGACACAGTTACTTGGTCTCCCTCTTCAACTGTAGTGCTTACTTTCTCTGGCCAAGTACTCCCAGAGAAAGTTTTCTGTTACAATGCTTCTCTTCCTGTCTCTTTTTATCACCTTCCAACAATTCAATGTCGTAACTGCTTGCGTTTTGGCCATATTAGCTCGCAATGTAGGTCTAACCCTCGATGTTACCGTTGTGCTCAACCTCACCCCGGTGATAGCTGTAAGGTTCCCGACTCACATGTCACATGCATTTCGTGTTACGGTGGAACCCATAAGGCTACAGATGACAAGTGCCCCGAACATTCAAGGCAAAAGTCTATCAAAATGGTCATGTCTCAGGAAAATCTAAGTTACCGAGAGGCTTCAGTGAGGTTTCCTCACCCAAAAAAACTTTATTCAAATGTAACAGCAGGTCCCTCCCAAGCCAAATCATCTCAAGCTCCTCCTTTTGAATCCCTTCCCTTCTCACCCCCTCTCATTACTCCTACTTCTTCTCCATATTCATCCCCTGTTAAAACCTCATACTCTAAGACAGTTTATCGTTCCCCTAAGCCTAGACCAGAGTTGGGTAAGTCGTATGACACCCAAGCCCATAGGTCAATGGTTTATACTCCTAATTCGTCCCAGCCTAATGGCTGTGCTCTCAATCCTCCTTATGAAGAAACTACTCCCCTTCCCACTCCTAATGACAATCTTATAGAGCTCCTGACATGCTCCCTGATTAATATATTATCTAAATTTAGTGACTCAATACCGGACAATGTCGTTATATTAGTTGAACAACTGCTCAAATCCTGGACTCGCCAAAATGGGGGAAAAAATTCTTCAGTGGAACTGTAGATCTATTCGTAGAAAAAAACACGATTTAGTCTTTCTAATAAATCGGTATAAACCCGTCGTCTTTGCTGTTTCGGAGACGTGGCTCAGTCCCGGATCTCTCTTTAGGGTTCCTGGATATTCGTGTCTTCGGGACGATAGAGATGACGGATGGGCGGGTTGCGCCCTTATGGTTAGCAGATCTATCACTTTTACCGAAATCCCTCTTCCCCGTCATGATCCTGGCCTACATGTAGTTGCAGTAAGAGCCACGGACATATCCTATGTATCTGCCTATATTCCTCACCCCAATGCAAATATTTTGTCTGAATTTAACTCTATCCTCTCTTCTATTCCATCCCCCTTGATTGTGTTAGGTGATTTTAATTGCCGTCACACTCTTTGGGGCTCTCACTGTAATGACCCCGCTTCCAGTTTTTTGTTAGACCTTTTAGATGACCGCAACCTTTGCATTCTTAATGATGGATCTGCTACCCGTAGGGTTTCCCCTACCCAAAATATTAGTGTTCCGGATCTTTCTTTCTGTTCTCCTTCCTTAGTTTCAACAGCCTCCTGGTCTGTTCTCCCTAATTCTTTCGGTAGTGATCATTTTCCTATACTTATTTCATTTCCTAGTTTACATCTTCATTCTCCTCCAATCCAACCTCTACAAAAATATCGCCTTCCCCAAGCTGATTGGTCTAAGTTCTCGTCCCATCTGGACTCTGAACTACAAAACTTTCCCCAAATAAATCCTTCCAACTCCCTTGCCCTCTACAACGATTTCGTCGAAGGTTTGATAAGAGCGGCTGATTTTTCAATCCCCCTGAAGAACTCCGCCCGTCACTTATTACCTTCTCCACCTTGGTGGGATGCTGAGTGCACGGATAGCGTTCGCAAACGCAAATTAGCTGAGAACATTTTCTCCTCTAGTCTAAACATGACTGATTATTTGAATTTTAAAAAGACTTCTGCAAATACCTGTAGGTTATTGGCAAAAAAGAAAAGAAATGGTTGGCTCAAGTTTTGTGAAAGTCTTTCTCCACGCTCCCCAGTTTCCCTTGTGTGGAAAAAAATTAAAATCTACCGCAAAGCTTGTGATCAGCCTCCTGACATTTCGACCAACGACACAAGTTGCTGGTTGGAAGACTTCATAATTAAATTAGCCCCCCCCTTTGTTCCTAATTTTGATTGCCTTCCCACTATAAATCCTCCTTCGCCCTCTTCATCTGATAGATTTGATGACCCATTCTCTTATTCAGAATTAACATGTGCCTTGGATCACCTTCGTGATTCTGCTCCGGGTGTCGACGGAATCCCCTACTCCTTCATTTCCAAATCTTCTTCCAACTGTAAACTACTCTTTCTCAATCTAATAAATTCCTTCTTCGATACAGGCCAAGTCCCAGAGTCATGGAAATCCCAAATCATTATCCCAATATTGAAACCTGGAAAAGACCCAAAAGACTCAGCTTCGTACCGCCCTATCGCTCTATCTTCTGTCTTGGCTAAAATAATGGAGAATCTTATCAAGAACCGACTTGAATGGATCTTAGAAACCAAAGGCATTTTATCCAGATCTCAGTTCGGTTTTCGAAGGGGTATGGGCACTCTGGATAGCCTTAGCATTTTTTTATCTGATGTCCGCATTGCTTTTTCCAAAAATGAAAGCGTTCTTGGTGTTTTTCTAGACATAGCTTCGGCCTACGATAATGTCCAACTTCCAATACTCAGGCAAAAGTTGCTTCAGCTGAGTATTCCTGTGAAGATGGTCAACATCATCTGTAATCTCCTTATGTCCCGCTCTATTTCAGTTCGCCTTCAAAACTCCCTTTCTCCAAGCCGTCTAGTGTTTAAGGGCCTACCTCAAGGGTCGGTTTTAAGCCCAATTCTTTATAATCTATACACTTATGATTTAGAGTCTTCAGTTAGCTGCTTCTGTAAAATTTTACAATACGCCGACGACATTGCTCTCTACTGCAGTTCAGCTTCCTTCTCTGATTCCGCATCTCGCTTAAATTCTGCCCTTCACTATTTAAATCAATGGTTGACTGAACACGGCCTAAGCCTGTCAGTTCCCAAGTGTAATGCTGTTGTCTTTTCCCGCAAACGTAATATTCCCCCTATAAACCTTTCTGTTGAAAACGAACCCATTTTGATTCATGACAATGTTAAATTTCTTGGCCTCATTCTTGACTCAAAATTATCTGGTTTTTATCATTTGGATTACATTTCCAAAAAATGTGAAAAAGGCGTAAATGTCCTGCGTGCCCTCTCTGGAGTACGTTGGGGAGCTCATCCAATTTCCCAGAAAATTTTATACAATGCCATAGTTCGTAGTCACTTTGACTATGGAAGTTTTCTTCTGGAACCGTGCAACAAAATAGCCCTCTGCAAATTAGAAAAGATCCAATCTAAGTGCTTGCGCATTATCACGGGAGCTATGAAATGCTCACCTATTAATGCCCTTCAGGTAGAATGCTTAGAGCCCCCACTTCACCTTCGTAGACAATATCTCTGTGATCGATTTTTTTATAAAGCCATCCAGAACAAATCTCACCCCCTTCTCCCCCTTCTCCGTACACTTTGTGAGTTAATCCCAACGACCGCCTATTGGACCCATAAAAACCCTCCTCTACTTGTTATTAGCTTTGGGAAATTTAGTAATATGCACATTTCTTTAGTCCAGTCAAAAACGAACCCTCTATTTGAAGTAGATTTTGACTCCTTACTCTTCCAACCAAAAATTATTCTTAACTTTAATATCTCTAAACATGACCCTGCTGCCAATGATAAACTCAATAGAATTCTAGCTGAGGACTGGCACGATTGGCTCACGATATTCACAGACGCTTCTAAGTTGTCAGATGATAGCAATGTCGGTTCGGCTGTGTGGATTCCAAAATTCAAAATTATTTTAAATGTTCGTAGTTCTCCATTTGGCTCTATTTATACAGGGGAAGCAATAGCTCTCCTGGAAGCGGTTTCCTACATTGAATCGCATGGTCTCAACAAATCCCTAATTCTCTCGGATTCTCTTAGCTGCCTTCAGGATTTATTAAAGTCGCCTTTCCGCTCTCGTTACAATTTTTCTCTTGTTTTACAGATCAAACAACTTCTGTATAGATGCCACTGTTTAGGTATAGAGATTGCACTGGCTTGGATCCCTAGTCATTCTGGAATCATTGGTAACGAGAATGCGGACTCGATTGCCAAGTCGGCTACCCGGAATGGGATTGAGTCACGTCCTTCTTGTTATCCCCGTGATTTACGCTGCCTTGCTAAACCAGAGATGATGAAGAGCTGGAATACCCATTGGCAAAAGTCACGTTTATTGAAGGGAAAATTCTATGGCTCTATTCAACCATACATTCCTTCTAAATGTTGGTTCAGCAAACTTAAACTCTCAAATAAATCAGCTACCTCCGTTATAATTCGACTCCGACTTGGTTTTGTTTGCACTCCTGTCTTTTTGGCCAAAATACATGTGAGAGACAATTCTTTGTGTGAATGCGGTCTAGCGGAGGGTACTCTGGAGCACTTATTTTTTTCCTGTCCTCGTCTATCTATTCCTCTTTACGACTTACTCCCTGATAACATTCCCCGCCCAATTAACATCCCGTTCCTATTAACTTTAGTCCATACCCCCGCAGTAAAAATTATTTATAGATTTATTAACATTAACAATATCCAACTGTAGCTAGTATTTCTATTTATGTAATATATATACTTGACGTTTTAACATTTATTTTGTGCCGTTCTATATGTCTAACCAAAATTGTTTTGTCCTTTTTTAGCGTGGTGAACAACGGAAGTCATTGCTACAAACACTGATCAATAGTTATATGACAGTATTCATAATTTTAAACCGACTATCTCCAACTACCCTGACATTGGCAAAATCATCGAATGTTCATCGATGGAGCTATATACATAAAAAAATTGAATTGAATTGAACACTGGTACAGTTTTCATTGCTGGTTTACACATTTACAATACCTCCCACTAAAAGTGCACCTCACTAACATCAGGGGGTTGCACTCTAATCTCGATCCGGTCCACCACCACCTCGAGACCGAGAAGCCGCACCTGTTTTTCCTAACGGAGACGAAGATAACAACCCCGTCGGACGTGGCGTACCTCAACTACCCGGGTTACTCTCTTGAACACAAGTTCAAGAAGCAAGCTGGGGTCTGTGTGTACGTCCGCGATGACATTTGTTGTCGTCGTCTCCGTTGCTTTGAGAAATCGGGCTTTTCTGCCATATGGCTACTTGTGGACACTGGCGTGGAGAAGTCTCTCTACATCGGCGTCTACCGATCGCACTCCGGTGACCAGGAGACGACAGCGCTTTTTAATTGCTTCGTGGAGTCGGCTGACATAGCCCAGCAACGGTACCCAACAGCGAAGCTTAATTTTCTGGGGGACTTTAACGCCCATCATAAAGAATGGTTGTACCCATACCGGAAAACTGACCATGCCGGGTTAGAGGCGCGCAAGTTTTCTCTATCGCTAGATCTAACCCAGCTGGTGAATGTGGCAACGCGGGTACCGGATGTTGACGGCCATACACCCAATTGCTTAGATCTTCTCCTGACAACTGATCCGGACAGTCATTCGGTGTCGGTCTCAGCCCCGCTGGGAACGTCTGACCACTGTCTGGTGAATTCCGTTTCGACTTGCTCTCCTCCAGATGAGAGCCCTAGAGGCACGAGGCGAGTATGGCGATACGAGTCAGCAGACTGGGACGAGATGCGGCACTTTTTTGCGTCTTATCCTTGGCGGCATGTGTGCTTCTCCTCGGGTGACCCCTCGAGCTGTGCAGACGCGGTTGCGGATGTGATTCGGCAGGGAATGGAATATTTCATTCCATTCTCCGACATTCCGCTCGGTCACAAAGCCCGACCTTGGTATAATGTAGAATGCGCCCACGCTGAGGCCCGAAAAGAGTCTGCCTACCAAGCCTGGGTCGGGGCCCGCGACCGCAAAGTTAGAGCGCGTAGCGTTCGCGCGAGGAAAAGAGCCTTTAATTCTGCCGCCAAGTTCTGCAAGCGGGTTCTGCGTCGGGCACGTTTTGACCATATTGGACGTATTGGGGCCAAGCTGGCATCGCACCCTCCGGGTAGTAAACAGTTTTGGTCCCTGTCTAAAGCGGTTGAAACGAATTTCTGTCGGCCCACTTTACCTCCGATGCTGAAACCTGATGGGTCGCTGGCTCACTCTGCGAGTGACAAAGCAAATTTATTTGCATCTCTTTTTGCTAGCAATTCACGTCTGGACGCTGGCTCCAAGCAACCACCTACTGTACCTCATTGTGACTCTTCGATGCCGGAGATCGCTGTGCACGCTAAAGAGGTCCGGAGAGTATTGTGCAGTGAGACGTGAACAAGGCCAGCGGACCTGACGGCATTCCAGCGAGAGTGCTGAGGCAGTGTGCGCCAGGCTACTTGGGACGATTTTTTGGCCGATTTGAGGCTCTACAAATCTGGGAACACTGGCGACCACAAACTCACAGACTTTTATAGTTTTCTTTATTTAAGCCATGAAGTTATAGGTAAAGATGGAGGCCACACTTAGAACAAAATCTTGAGATAAATACCTACGTATCTCCATCTCGCTTTCTGTGGGCCGACCTCTCTTTCTAGTGTGGACTATAGTATTGCTATCTTCTTATTTAAATCTCCTAGAAAATTCTTAGAAATAGTCACCACACTAGCCCAACCAGACGTTAAACATTGTCAAATAATTTACCTATAAATAAATACTTGAACTAAGATTAGTTCCATAATTGAAAATCCTAGAATTGTAGGTCACAGCACATCTGGGTTGGCAAATCAACGAAATATAATCCCATTTCTTAAGGATTCGGTAATGTGGCAACATTGGCCCTATATGCCAAAATAAATCAGGCCAATATGGCGGTTGTTTACTTTGCGGTTTACAGTTTCGTTTGAGATTTTTCGATATTTTACATTGTTATAATTCAAAAACTGGTGCAAAATTGTGTTGTGAGTGGTTGCCATAGTACGTGGTGTCCACAAGGAGATATAAGATTTCAAGCGTAAGTGTTTAAATCGTGATTTCTGACATTGAATCATTGTAAACATATTTCTTTGTATTTTCACATAATTTCCTCTTAAATCGATTAACCAGTCTTTTCAAAATAATTGTAAATGATAACTACGTAAAGATCAACAAAAATTGAATTTCATTGATTTTGTGCAATTTAATTTATTTTGTTTACATGAAGTCGAACTGCAGTAGTGTGACCATATTGAGGATATATCTGGGACAAAATTTTTCTACGAGCTTAATTGATGGGCCAACTTAGAGAAAATAACACAGAAAAAAAATGTCGTATCACAATGTTTTACTTCTCTGTTGCAGGTAATGGTTAACCATCCCATCACGGACTCCATTGATTGTGATGATTTGCATGAAACTAAGATAGTTAAGCAAATAGCTAATTGGTTATTTTTCATGCGTATACGTGCTCACTTAAAAATCAAAATCAAATATTTTTATTTAACATAGGCCTACATGGGCACTTATAAAACGTCGACAAAAGGTGCACGGTTCGGGTTAGTCGTTTCCTATGGAGAAGAACCGGCAAGAAACTCCATGGTTACTCTTTTAAATTGTTTTGTTTACAATATTTCCATGTTACAGCATTAGTACTTGGATATGGGGGGACAACGTAGGCCCGACAATAAGTCGTACGAAATTGAAAAAAAAAAAACAAACAAAAATAAATAATGCACGAAATAAAAAGTTAACAAATGTTAACAATCATCTAGAAAACTAGAAAGCCTACAATGTTCACACATTCGCAATAGGTAAAAGAATCTATACAAAGGTAAAAAAAAACACAACACTAAATTTAACATGTGGCACAAATACTGTAATCAGTGCTGTAACTATTCTTAGCAAAGGGCTATAATGATGATTGAAAAATATTGTAAAAAGTCTAATTAAAAGAGAAAAAAAATGAGATTGAGAATAGTTAGATATATCCATATATTTGTGCCGTTTATGAGTTACCAGGGAAGCCGCATGCGCAGAGGGTGTTAAAGCCAAATTTTTTATCTTCAACGTAGTCCTTGATTCTATAATATGCTTTTTTAACAAGGACACGTTTCATGTAGTTTTTGAACTTTCCATCGGTCAGTTCTATAACTGACTTAGTCAACTTGTTATAAAAGCGTATACTGTTTACAAGAAAAGACTTGCTAGTTTTCGTTAATCTGAATTTGGGTATTACAATTTCGTGCTTACTGCGTGTATTTAAATTATGGAAGTCACTTCTAGTTTTGAAAAGCCCTCGATTTTTGCGGACATACAAAATACATTCCAAAATTTAAAGTGAAGGTAGAGTCAGTATATCGATCTCTTAAAAATTTTCTCTGAGGGACTCGCGAGGACCCATTTTATAGATCGCGCGGATTGCCCTCTTTTGTAAGATAAAAATTGAGTCAACGTCTGCTGCTGACCCCCACAGCAGAATGCCATAAGACATAATACTGTGGAAATAAGCATAGTATACTAGTCTAGCTGTGGCTACATCGGTTAACTGCCTTATCTTCCTTACTGCATAGGCAGCCGAACTTAACCTGCCCGAAAGAGTTCTAATGTGCGCGCCCCACTGCAATTTTGAATCGATAGTAATCCCCAAGAATACAGTTTCCGTTATTATTTCAAGATTTTTGCCGTCAAGATTTAGATTTAGGTCACGTTGAGGTACATTTGGTAAAGAGAACTTTAGACATTTTGTTTTTTTCGCATTCAGTAAAAGATTGTTAGCTGCGAACCATTCCGAGAGAACAATTAGACTTTCATTGACATGTAAGACATCCGTATCTTTCCTATCTATTTTAAAAATTAGCGAAGTATCATCAGCAAATAGAATTATATCCGATAATTTGGCCATCATAAAAGGGAGATCATTAATGTAAACAAGAAAAAGGAAAGGGCCGAGAATTGAACCTTGGGGCACGCCCATTTTGACTAGAGACCCGGAGGACGTCGCCCCATTAACATTTACTTTTTGCTGTCTGTTTGATAAATAGGAAAGCACAAGATCAGCAGCTTGTCCTCGAATTCCGTAGTGTTGTAATTTACAGATCAGTGTGTTGTGGTCGACGCAGTCGAATGCTTTTGACAGTCACAGAAAATGCCAATGGCATCCTGGGACTTCTCCCAAGATTCCAAGATGTGGCTGATGAGTTTTACTCCCGCGTCCGTTGTCGACCTACCTTTCGTGAAACCAAACTGCTGACTATGCAGGATCCCATTTGAATTGAAATGAGACAACATCTGGTCCAGCATGATTTTTTCATAGATTTTACTTAATGCTGGTAGCACGGATATAGGTCTATAAAGAGTCATAAAGAAAATATTTTCAGTGATTTACGTGGTAAGAGACAGAAACTACACAGCAATAATATTTAGTTATGTATAATAAATAGAAAAGTTATAAAATATATGATTTTAATTCGGCAAGTGTTTTTGTTCCCTTTTTGTTTTTTTTTTAATATATTACATTTCCTATTATAGTCCCGTATAATATATTTACGTAATATTAAAAATAGAGCACCTGAACACTCTCCTTACCACCCTTGCTCCTTAACATTGACTAACCCAGGCATCTGAATAAAAAGAGCTGTTCATTATGTTTCACTATCAGCAAAATTAATGAAACATCTGATTTATTTTTCGCAAGTTCTGGGTTGGTCCCTTAGTACCAGTTGTTGTAAAATGATGTGTACAATGAAGCCTGTTTCTCGTACCCGCACAGATCTCAGTCATTAATTTCGTATTGCCACTTTAACTAACCCTATGTTCTGGGTCATGATCTATTTCTTCGAAAAATTCTGTCCATGTGGACCCTACACTTTCTGCGTGATTAGATAAATGACAAAGAGCCAAATTTACAAACTCGGAAACATCCAAACTTTCACACTTAAACAAACAGCTTCTTTCGTAATTTATTATCATCATCATATCAGCCGGAAGACGTCCACTGCTAGACATAGGCCTCCCCCAAGCGTCGCCACATCACATCATCAGCTTATTAATGTTCCCACTGCTGGGACACAGGCCTTCTCTCTGTGAGAGGGAATGGGCCGTAATCCACCACGCGGGCCCAGTGCGGGTTGGTGGATGTCACATGTCTTCGAATTTTTGGTTCAAGGACATGCCGGTTTCCTCACGATGTTTTCCTTCACCGTTTTGAGAGCAGTGGTGATGAAATAATTTACACTAAGTGAAGCGCCTGCCTGGGCTCGAACCCACGACCTACAACTTGTAAGTCGCGGCTGATACCACTGGGCCACCACAGCTCTTCACGTCAGCCACATATTAATTATTAATTTATTATACGAATGCATAATTATCATGAGGAGGAGCTCGTGGCTAAACAATAACAGCCGCACGGGTCGATCATCAAGGTTAAGCAACGCTTGACGAGGTCGGTCCGTGGATGGGTGACCATTTCAACATACCGAGTTTCCTCCGTGCCTCGGAAAGCACGTTAAGCCGTTGGTCCCGGCTGTTATTTGAAGATCTTTGACAGTCGTTACGGATAGTCAGAAGCTTGAGATCTGACACCAGTCTTGCCAAGGGGTACCGTGTTACCCAGTTACTGGGTTGTGGAGGTCAGATAGGCAGTCGCTCCATGTAAAACACTGGTACTTAGCTGAATCCGGTAAGACTGAAAGCCGACCCCAATATAGTTGGGAAAAGGCTAGGCAGCTGATGATGATGATGATTCATAATTATCATGATCTATATAATCTTTAGGGGCTCGGTCTTAGTATTAATGAGATGTAGATAATTGTATAAATATTATTGTAAACCACTAAATGGACAGCAACAATTATAGCGATGTCCTGGGAAAAATAAAATGAAGGTTACCCTGCTTAGACAGAGAGGGTCTGCCCACAGAGAGCGAGATAGTGATACATAGGTTTTGCTTCAAGTAGGTATTCGAAGTGTGTTCTCCAAATTTATCTATATCTTCATGATTTAAGCTCACAGAGTCACAGAGTATAAGTAACCATAACCAAGCAAGTGGTTAAAAAAAACTCACAGAGTTATGGCGTTGTATTTTCCTCTATGGGCGTTGTGTTGTGTACAGCGCCGGTAGAAAAATGTAAAACTGTGGATTACTAATCGTTTAGGTTGTTTCCATAAATGTAAGAAAATACTAGGAAAAGGTTTTTTAAGTAAACTTGTGATATTAGTTTTATAATTTAAGAATAAAATTCTTCATTTCGTATGATGATGGAATTCGTCTCAATGAAAGTCGCGTTGCTGGACTGGTAAGGGTCATGAAATAAACTATTATTTACTAGCTTTTTCGCGCTCTTCGCTTGGCCTATCCCACAGGAATCAGGATAAAAACTATAGCTCAGCGCGAGTAGTATTTCCATAGATTACCATTTTCAAAGTTTTATCATACAGCCGGTATTACCTCTTAAATAAGTTTTCATTTACCTGTTCGAGTTTCGCCTCAGGAGTTATTTTAGCAATGCCAATACATTATTGTTGAGTTGGCTCCAGCAAGGAGGTTATGATATAACCTCCTTTTTTTTAGTCGGGTTTTCTATTTATTACACAATAAAATGGTACCTATGAAAATAGAAATTGTAAATTATGTTTTCTAAACCAACTCAACCTACATAATCTCGTGATTATGATATACCCAATTTTGCCCGTCAATGTACCATTCGTACCCAACAATTTAGGTACCAACCATAGCAACAAATCGGGCAGCTAATAGGAAAAAGTACAAAAAAAATAACTGCTATCCCAGAAAAATCATGAAAGAGTTTGTTATTTGGTTTCACAGAAACAGATCATTATGCAAGTATAAGATGGTTATTAGATGTGGGTAAAACTTTGTATCACCCAATGTCCCAATCCATCCAAGCATCCTATCCATCAGCAGTCATGACACCTCCTGAACATTGATTTTGATTTTGAAATTTCTTTATTTACACATAAATAAAAGGAAATTAATGACAATCAGACCTTATTCTAAAAGCATTTAAACATAAAAAATACGTGTTTTTTGCAGACTATAGCGCCTATATAAAACATTTACGTATACTAAAAGTAATGAACAAAACTACTTGTTATAAAACATGGATATCATATTTACTTACGTTAGACAGCTATTGACTTACAGCGCGATGGTTAGACACAAACACACTTTTTATCACAACTATTTATAAGATATCCTGAACATTAATTTTGCAGTAAACTTAAAACCCTACAACTAATCAATACATATAATAAATCTGGAGAAAAGTAATTTTTTTACATCGAAAATATTTCCAAATAAAAAGCCAGGGTGTTAAAGGAAAACCAACAGAACCTATTTCTGGCATTTTTGGAATTTTTGTCTGTTTATTTGTGCATGCACCACGTGAAATGTACGAAACCAATGTAAATAACTTTTATAAATAAAAATTGTATGTAACTTGAAGAATTACTTAGTTTTTGTTTCATCGCAATCAGTTCACTCTATCAAAAGTTAGGGTTGGCAGATAGATGACGGGAGCGAAGCGACGGGCACAGCTAGTATTATAAATATGAAAGTCTAGTCACCTTTTTCTCATGGGGGTAGGCAGAAACTACAGAATGCTACCTGCTATGATCTTTGCATGCTCCTTTTGCTTTTATCCCAGAAATACATAACATATTTTTCCAATAAAGCTGGCGGAACCACTGGCAACTTAACTATAAAATATACAACTAAGAAACATCAGCCTGAAGTATTATAAAACCCTTGGATTTCCTTTCAGGTATGACAGAGAGGACAGGGGGGCTTTTTTCCTACAAGAAGATGACGTAGATCGCTGTGCCACAGAGAGGATACTTAAAAACCAGTTTTATGACCCCCTAGTGTCCAGCGACTCCGAAGATGACACTCCTAACAATATCAACTGGGACAATGTTTTCAAGAATAATAAGGTAGCATTTCTCCAAATAGACTTTTTTAAATTATTGCAATCCTTTAGAACAAGCATCAGTAACTTATCTACTCATTGTGGGTGTGAAATAGGTCAAGTATAACTATTTTCTTAAGGTCCCTCAGCAGCATACATGTCTCTCGTCAATCGTCAGCTTTCTTACAGATGCCCTTTGCACTTGGTGCAGACCGAATGCTCTCAATCAACTTGGAAGTATATAATAGAGTTTTAATGCTCTTTTAACTTAATGTAATTTATTTTTAAAATGGGAGGAAAGCTGCTAATGGCAAATATTTTTACATCTCTATATAGATCACACGGAGATCAAAACAACAATAAAGTACTTAGTTCTGAATTCAAATTATTATACACAATAAATCTATTACATGGAAATTAGCATTTGTTTCACACAGAAATGTGATGATTACCGAGGCACATTAAGAAAATAGTTATAGTGTAAGTTTCTTTGCACGGTAATATAATCAGACACAATGTGTACTGTATGTGGTTATTTAACAATTTCATTGCATCCCCAATTTTCATAATGCCCTATCTATATGATGCCCTATACAAATATTACAGGAATGTTTTCATAGTGCCAGGTGCAGTGTGTGCTTCTAATGTGTTAATATATTCATATATTGTACAGAAATAATACAAACCGTTCAACTTGGAGATTGCCGTACGCAAAATACGCGCTTGGTCGTGGAGTTGCGGAAAACAGCCCGTTTTAACCTAACCTAACTTGGAGATTATCACTAAATATCTATTGTTCTTTTTCAGCAACATAAATTGAAACATTTTGTAGCATGTCTCCGACCAATGCCTCCATACCCAAGACCGTCAGAACTGACCCCATACCAACACAAACAGTTTTTAAAGATTCTAAGTCATGAGAACCCCAATGTTTTGGAAAATTTGGACCTAGGCAATCCCACTAGACAAGATTTCAAAGACTTTGAAGTAAGTGTTTAAATATTTTTATTGAAAGTTTTTGTTATTAGGGTCTTGAAGACAATTCTAGTTTATTCTGAAATTTTGCAGTTTTTATTTTAAAAGTACGAGAAAATATCTAATTTGGATAATAAAAGACAACTAAAATGTATGTTTTGCTATATCTGCCCTTTGTTTTTTTGATTGTACTATATGAAAACAAAGAAGAAAGTTAAAGACTATATTGTAATTATATTTACTTTGATGTAATACTGTTAAAATATTTACAAAACATGCCACCTGTAGTAGGAATACACTCACATTTCATCATTTAAGTAATGATATTCTGAATAATGTAATAACCACTTTCCGTTTTATGATTCCTAAAAATTAAAAAAAAAAAAACTAACAGGCTAATCTCTGTTTACTACTTAAAAAAATTTCAGGCTGCAAAAGAAATTTACCTGAAAGAGCAAAAAGAGTACAAAGAATGGGCAAAGTCACTATGGGTAACTGACCATTGTATCCGGGCATTACGACCAAAGCCTGCTGTAGAACAAGTGTATGAGGCGGAATTCAAAGCGAAAGCCCAACGAATGCAAACTTTACCGAAACATTATGATTTAGCCGCTCAAATATCATTAGAGAGTCGGACAAACAATTACTGTGATGCTGTGCTTAAAGAAGATTTGATTAAAGTAAGTATATTCTAAACCAGGGGTTCCCAATTTGACCGTAGCGACGCCCCCGGGCGTCGTGGAACAGCTATGAGATATAATTATGTAATACGAGCCTGAAACTACAAAATACTACTCGATAAATACAAATAGGTACTACCCAATAAATACAATTTAATTCAATTTTAGATTAATGTATCCCAAGATTATCCAACTCTGGGTACTGTAGATTCCTAGTTCTCGCCAAACTTCTTGGCCGCCCTAAAGTTTGCTACAATGGCTGCGCAGTAGTAAATCTCATACAAAAACAGCAACTGCGCGCCCCTCGCGCAACTGGTAAACCATCTTCAGGGCGGCCAAGAAGTTTGGCGAGGACTATACCGCTTCATACATCGCGTCGCACCTAGTTATGCGAAACTGGCTATTTTACAGTTGCACTAAGTATGTTGCTGTACAGATTACAAGCCAGCAGTGGACTTTTATAGGCTGATGATGATGGTGACGATAGATTCCATATCAAATGAGATAATTAGGGAGAGTACTTTAAAAAAATTTTAGCTCTGATTTGAAGAATTATGCTCAGAAAAGCGAGCTGACTATACTTTTTCCTAATAATCAATACTAAGGTACAAGGGCGTCGCAATAAAATACACTATACGTGAAATTTAAATGGTTGTTTTCCCGCAGCGAAATGGTTTTTTCTATGTAATACAATCGTTTCGTAGTTATGTAAAATATTAGAAACAAAAACTGGCATATTTAACATTGTGAAAAACTTAACTCGAAAGCGATCACGAACCAATAGTAAGGGTTCATACGCACTATGCGGGTAGCCGCATTGCGGCTAGCCGTCTGGCTGACCGCAAGATGCACGTAACACAATTATGTACGTAATATTCATTTCTATGCGCACTGCGATGCGGCTACCCGCAGACCGCTCCGGTCGCTCGGAGGGCTGCGGCCCGAGTGACGGCCAGCCGGACGGTTGCTATACGCACTGTGCGGTTCAGTCTGCGGCTGCCCGCCATTGAGTGAGTGTGTGCACGTGGTACGTCTGGTAAAATGGAATTCGATACCGAAAAATTTATCATCGAAATCCAGAGTCGGCCAGCAATTTGGAACACCAAATTACCAGAGTATTCTGATAGAATATTAAAACAAAGAGCATGGGAAGAGTTAGTGCATATTTATCACGGTACGGAATTGACAAAGGAGGAAAAACAAAAACTAGGTAATTATCAAAATCATTTTATTTTATTTATTTTATTTTATCCTGCCATTCTACCCTCCCTTCATGCATAAAATATTCTGCAAATAATTCTCGATATCCGAAAGCAGTTCTATTGTTTCTTCGCACGTTATCTCGAGTAATAGTTTCAGTTAGTGGATTACTTAATGAGTCTCTAAAAGAATATCCGTCTCTGTCTCTTACAAAGTTGTGTAAAATGCAAGCAGACTTAATAATATCACTAACTAAATCGATGTGAACATTAATTGGTCTGTGAAAAATGCGCCACTTAATCGCAAGTACGCCAAAAGTACATTCAATGTAACGTCTAGCCACACAAAGTCTATAATTGAATATTCTTTTTGTAATATTTAAATTATTTCTCGGATAAGGGCGCATCATACTCGTACTTAAAGCAAATGCCTCGTCTCCTACAAAAACGAAGGGGAAACAAGTTGCATTGTTTCCTGAAATAGGTGCTGGTTCAGGAATGTTCAAGCGGTTCTCTTGAATTTTTTTATAAAAGTTTGAGTTTTGAAATATTGCTGAGTCACCGAATCTTCCATATGCTCCAACATCAATCATCACAAATTTGTAGCTGCTGTCACAAATTGCTAGCAATACCAAAGAAAAATATCCTTTATAATTGAAGCACATTGATCCACTATTGTTAGGTGCTATAATTCTAATATGTTTTCCGTCACAAGCACCTATACAGTTCGGAAAATGTGCTCTAGTAGAGAAACCATTTGCAATTTGAAGCCACATATCTTTGGTTGGTTGTGGTGGGCATATATTTTTTAAGCAAAACCATATAGCTGCACATACTTCTCTACTACAACAACTATTTCGGCGATAGTACTAATTCAAATCTTAAACATATAATGCAATTCTGCGAATGAACAGCCTGACGCCAAATATCTGAAACAATGTTTTTTTTTAGGTTTAAGTATTCAAAAAAAATGGAGAAATATTCGCGACTGTTTTGTGAAGGCCCATAAAGCGAAAGAGACTAAGAGCGGATCAGCGGCAAAAAAAAAGACTTCATATGTTTTCTACGATAGTTTGTTATTTTTAAAAGATACTGTAACTGTCAATAGCACAACGGTGAATGTAACTACAGAAAATGAAGATGGTAACACAGCTATGCAAAATTAAGAAACACTTCCATCAAATACTTCATGGGCACCAAAGAGAAACAAGAAAAATAATAGTGATGATCTTATCGGTAGAGAGTTAGTCGGGACCTTGAATAGAAATTTAGAAAGAAAGAGTGTTGAAGATGACGAGGATCGCCTCTTTTTCTTGTCTCTAGTAAAAGAATTAAAAAAAAATCCAGAACATATGCAATTGCAAAGTAAATTATATATTTTAAAGGTAATTAAAGATGCGCAGATTTTCAATTATTCGAACATTGATTATCCAAGGCCTAATTCTTACCGGGGATATCAAACGTCACATTATTCTGGTAATAGTCCCTATTCTCACCGTACAAACTTCTCGGAGGTTGGACGAGGGAATACCCATCATGGATATCAAACGGCACAGTATTCAGGAAGTAATGTCTACACGCAGCCTGTGCATTCTTTGGAGTTTGGACGAGACACGTCTCAAGAAATTGTGAGGAATCCGACGAATGCACAATCGCCAATTGCCGAAAATTCTCAGGAGAGTGATTATATGGAACTTTTTAATTCCTTCACTGACGATGATGCTTGAAATGTGTACCTACATTATTTTAATAAAAATTGAATTATACATATTTATTTTACTTACCGTAGCACTATTATTAACTTTGCTTCCGGTTTAATACTATTGCGAAATTGTGTGTCTTGCTTTGTTATAAATTTTTCTAAAATGTTCAATAATTCTTCAAACGTTTTTATGCTCATTCTAGTAAATCCGAAAAACTTATCTTCATATTTTTTTAGTTCTTCGAAAAATATTGCAAAATGCTTCCTCTCATCTCGTGTTTGCAAATAAGGATGCACCCAGTACTTCTTTCTTTGTTTTTTCTTCTTTACGTAACGTGTGTAAATGTAGTAAATAGCTGCAACTTCTTCCACATACATCCATGACCGCAAATCGCAACGGTTCTTCAACCGCACGTTGCGGTTGCGAATGCGGCTGCCCGCGATCCGGCTGGCTGCATTCGCAACCGCATCCTGCGGTCAGCCGCGCGGCTAGCCGTAATGCGGCTACCCGCATAGTGCGTATGAACCCTAATACCTCCCGATATCTACGGCCGAACGACAGCGGAGCGTTGACTCGGGTGCTAATGTTGCGCGCGGGCTAGTTTATGTCGTATTATTACACGCGAGAGCTTATTTTACTTTAAACATTTAATAAATCGGTCTTTTCTTTGTCTGCTTCGCGGCGATTTTTTGTATTGTTCCGTGCAAACTATTTTATGACGTATCACTGCGTGCGAGAGTTTATTTTGGTTTGAACATTATCTTGTGCATCGCTTTTCTTTGCGGGTGGTGACGCGAGTAGTACTTAGTACCTACGAGTTACTATTGTTACTCACTTTTTCGAGTTGATGAATATTTTTTAAATTATTTTAAAACAAAAACATCGTTATTTTTTTACTTTAACTCTATACTTCGAAAGTACTCCTTAAGGCAAGTCGTTCTGCCGCGGGAAAACAACCAATTAAATTTCAGTGTGTATAAAGGGAGTCACAGTACAAAAAAGATCGGGAAGCCCTGCTCTAAACAGTTTCTAATCTTCAGCTTTCACATAAAGTTACCGAAACGGTGTTTACTACACCTTTTTGCTGTATATAATTTTCATATCATCAATTTTAATCCACTTTCAGGTTACCCTAGCAGAAATGCCACAGGTTCAGATGCCAGTTAACATTGAAAAGCAGTTCAACATCATGACACCTTGTGCAGTGCCAGAGCCTTGCCAGAAACATCCATATCAGATTGTATTGCCAAGTAAATATATTTTATCCTTGTATTTCTCTATATCTTTCTTACCTTTTTATGCTGATCTAGTTGTTCCCCGCGGTGACGTGGACGGACTGTGCCCCGTCAGGGGCTCAAAAAAATATTGGTGTGTATATTTTATATGAACTCGTTCACACACGTCCTTGCACGGGCCAGTGACGAAACTTTAATGCCTGGGCCCGGCCCTGACACGTCCCGGGCACTGCCCTGATATGTGTGGACCTTTATTGTTCCCTTGGGATAAGAAAACAAAAAGTACCAATGTTACTTTGGAAAAGTAACATTGGTACTTTTTCAAATGGCCCGGATTTGAACCCACGGCCTCAAGCACGAGAGGCGAGGTCTTAGCCACTGGGCCACCACGACATTTTGATTAATAAAAAATATATGCTAATAATTGAGTAGTTAAAAATATTTCGTCGCAGCCCTATCAGATTTTCTGAACAAATTCGTTCAACGCTCAACACCAACTTGCACGATGCACTCCAAGACGTCAAGAACAGACACAGATGATATTATAAGATAAAGGTTGATCTCCCTTTATCGGGGACATCACGACCCTCAGTAATGAGGAACACGACGCAAGGAGAAGGAGGATTGATAATTGGCCTAAAAACACATTCTGACCTATCTTAACATATCTTTTCTTCACTTGCAGATGAAGAAGCACTGTCAATGCTACCTATCACAGAGGTACATCGAGAACTGGCAACATTCGCTCTGAACAACGACACACAATATATAGCGAGTGAGAATGCACTCAAATGCCTAACGCAGTGGAACAGACATTGGCTGTTACCGCTCTCTGTGTGTGACACTATTGGACCTGGTGAGTTCTAACTGCTAGATATACAAGGTGGAGAAAATTATGTGGCTGTCACCGGATTCACGTGAGCTATGGAAATATTGGCACTAGAAACTTCGCCAGTAGAAACAAAAGTTGGTTACATACATTCGTATTGTAGTATGGTATTAATTCTTATTCAAATAAATAGTTTAACAAATTGGTACATAGGTAGGGTAGGTGGGTAGGTTAATCGGTAGGGCAGGTGAGTAGGTTGGTAAGGTAGGTGGGAAAGTAAGTGGGTAGGTAGGTAGCCAGTTGACGGGAGCGAAGTCGCGGGGGTCTGAAGCAGGATTTCCTCCACCTAGCGCAAATCTTCGTTCACCCAAAGCAGGGTTCGCCTTACCAACTGCAAATCTTCGTTCACCCAAAGCAAGGTTTGTCTCACCATCGGCAAGTTTTCGTTCACCCGAAGCAGGATTTTCCCCACCAAGTGCAAATCTTCGTTCACCCAAAGCAGGATTTGCCACACCTATTTATAATCTTCGTTCGCCCAGGCGATTTGCCCCACCATCTCCAAATCTTCGTTCATTATTTAAACATACCGTATTTTATCTCTAGATGGTAAGACAGTAAACGTGATGGTACTGGACAGCGAGTTTTCAGTACACAAAGAAGCTGCGCACATGAGGACCTACAAAGCGTTCCGACATCTCTTAGAAAATGCGTTGATACCGTGAGTTCACACATTTCGCATTTTGTCTTTAGACTAATCTTAAAATGGCCGTTCACTCATATAGATCTAGCTTGAACGATATCTTACGGTAAAATAAACGTCAATATTCATATTGGACATTGTACCAATGTAGTTGTCTTTTAAATAAATCAATATACTGAAATATCGTAATAAGCAGCATCGTGTGCATGGGACTATTATTTTCTTATTGAATTGCTTAGTGAAGAAAAACAATTGCATCAAATGTCTTGAAGTTCCCATTCATTTGATAGTGATTAATGTCACAAGGGCAGAAGATAACAATACAATGTGCTTACCAGGTCATCAGAGAGAGAGAGGATAGGGAATATAAGAAGGAGCAGAGTTATGAATATAAAGAAAGAAGTGCTTCGAGTCCAATCTAAAGCTCCTGCCAAGCGACCTCTGCAAGATGTGGATGTTAGCAGCGATGATGATGAGGACGACCAATTAGTTATAGATACAGGTAAGTTTCATCTCTTTTAGGCACTAAGCTGTTGTGACGTGTTTTCTCTTTCTATCATTCTGGACTCAGTGCTTTTAAAGAGAAGATAGGTTTTTTTTTGACTTGCCAAAAATCGGGTGAAATGGGAGTTGGAAAGGGAGCCTTTTGCCCTGCAGTGGGAGAATACAGGCTGAAAATAAAATAATTATTGGAAATCAGTATAGTTTTCCAAAAAGCTTCTCTTTCATATAGCTCTGGCCACAATGACGCTAATTCCGCACGCGACTTCAAGCGTCGGTTGAATCAATGATTAGAAGGTGACTCCTTCCGATACAATAAAACAAAGAGGTACAATACCAAAGACGCTGATTTCCGCGAAAGTTATTTTTGCACTTTTCAGTGTTTTGCTGTGGAAGTTGTTTATTTTTTGTGAAAATATTTTATTTTTTCTCTTTTTATCAGTTTTGGTACACCATACAATACCAATACTCATAATAACTCAATTTACACATTCGTGCTGTTTGTCAATAAGAAGTTCGGTTCTACGTTCCATATCTTAAAAACCGCTGAACCGATTTTTATGAAATTTTTCCCTAAGTTGGGAGTCACTTAATCCAATAAAAAAGAATGATGACAATCTGAGTAATAGTTTCCAATAAATGCGTGGAAATACATACACCTATGAAAAGCACACATGTTTAGAAGCCCACATAGAATAACATATGTCAATATTGTGCAATACCGACTATATTACATAATTATATAAATCAAATTGACAGCTGTAACGTTACGTGTAGCTAAAATAGCTACACGTAAGCCACGTTAATACAAATAAGAATATAAAAAGTATAAAAATCTTCGTGGGCCGGCTTCGCACGACGTGGGCGGCCCAACCAGGCAGCAGGTCGGATAGGCAGGAAGACGTGGAGTAGACAGCAAGTCGGTGGGCGGCTAACCAGGCGGCAGGTCGGATAGGCAGGAAGACGTGGAGTAGGCAGCAGGTCAGACAGGAACGCCTCTTGAGTAGTGATATGCTCCAAATTGACAGATAGGCACCACGATGGTCTAGCTGGCACACGGGTTGATATGCTGTTATGTAGGCATACGGTAGGCGGATACGTAGTTTAAAAATCAGACACAGTATATCACACACAATATATTAAACTGGATAAACTTCAGTTATAGACATACACGAGCTGGATATTAATAGACTTGTCTTCAGATCAAGACTTGACATTTAGTAATTCAAGGTAAAATCGTCTTTCGGATTTCAGTGCAGATTCCAAACTGCCCCAGGAATGTCTGGGAAATGCCTTTTATAGTCGGCGTTTTTCCAAACGAACGTTTCTAGAATTCCATTATTCTTTCTATAATTTTTAAATTGTGAGTTGCCTGTATTTAAAACTGCCTGTATTAATCAGTCATAAAATAATTCTGTGAGCGTTATAACATTTTACAAGCGTAAGAAGATAAAAAACTACTATCCAGTAAACAATAGTAAATTAACAATAATATACATTATTAGAGCTAACAATAAAAATAATTTAAATTAATTATCAAATTAAACCTTCATAGTCACTAAGAAAATTACACAAAATTAAAGAAAAAGTAAATGACAGCTTGACAACTGACGTAATGTCAGACAAAAAGTAAACATTGAAAAATTATAAAATTCAATATTCCATTTCAGCAAAATAAAGTTAATAAATCGAATTAGATCGATTTTAAGACTGCTAATAAAAATAAATGCCACCAAGGCAAGACATAAGAAAAAGGACATTTTATAAAAGATGAGAATGATTGATAGTAAAAGTGTAAGTATGGATACTATATTTCCTAATTATCAAATTAAACCTTCATAGTCACTAAGAAAATTACACAAAATTAAAGAAAAAGTAAATGACAGCTTGACAACTGACGTAATGTCAGACAAAAAGTAAACATTGAAAAATTATAAAATTCAATATTCCATTTCAGCAAAATAAAGTTAATAAATCGAATTAGATCGATTTTAAGACTGCTAATAAAAATAAATGCCACCAAGGCAAGACATAAGAAAAAGGACATTTTATAAAAGATGAGAATGATTGATAGTAAAAGTGTAAGTATGGATACTATACAGCCTAGTTTTTACCAGCTTTTTTAAGTCGATAAAACAGTTTAGTCTCCACAGGATCGCCCGGTTAAGCAGTCAGCAATCACTTGGATTGACCTGCGAGACGAAGATAAAAACAAAAAACCCGACTGACCTAATACTAAAAAATAATAACTAAAAAGTTATAAATAAAAAAAGTAAACGAAAAAAATAAAAAATCCCGCCGCACAATATGGCGCCCAAAATCTGCCATTTTTTTATTTTCCTTTTTTAATGTAGTCAGTGACACTCGCAGGGTTAAGAAGAATCGATTGACGTTAGAACCATCAAAATCGGCCAACGCGTTTGGTCTCTAGAACGCCACATAGAAACAAACATACATACATACATACATATAGACTGATAAACACATTACCCTCCTTCGGCAGTCGGGTAAAAAAAAAACCTTGTCTGTTGACATTATCGGCGCGAGTATGGATTCGCTTCACTTTGGCCAGAGCAGTGTGCAGTGTCTCTCAGTCCAATTTTGCCATCAGATGCTTCATGGTTGAATATGTATCTTTTTCTTTCAGGAGACGATGTGTGTTTGGCTGATCTCATATTGGCAGGCGATGGTTCACCTAAAGCAGAAATTGCTTCGCCATCACTGTCGCCCAGAACTGGATTAACCCCACCTATTTATAATCTTCGTTCACCCAAAGCTGGTTTCGCCTCACCCAGTGCTAGTCTTCTTTCACCTGAAGCAGGATTTGCCTCACCTAGTTATAACCTTCGTTCACCCAAAGCAGGGCTTGCCTCACCAACTGCAGGTCTTCGTTCACCCGAAGCAGGATTTGCACCACCAAGTGCAAATCTTCGTTCTCCCAAAGCAGGATTCGCCTCACCCAGTTCTAGTATTCTTTCACCCAAATCTGGATTAGCTCCACCTAGTTATAATCTTCGTTCACCCAAAGCAGGATTTGCTCCACCATCTCCAAGTATTCATTCGTCTAAAGCAGGATTATTTTCCTCACCAAATGAAAGTTTTGGGTCACCACAAGCCCAGCAAAGTATTCCGCGGAGAACGACGCGTCTATCTGTCCAGGAGGGTACCGGACACATGACGAGTGCTTCGAATAGCAAGCTTGTACCCAATGGGAACATCGGCAGGGCTATCAATAGAAACCTCAGTGAGGAGTGCCCAGATATTGGAGTTTATAGCTGTACTTGTAAAGGTAGGTAAAAACTTTAGATAGTATATTCACTTACACATATTATTATGATAAATATTTATTTTAGGTTGCATAATAATATTACAATGGTGATTCTTATCACAAAATTATTGGTTTATCTATACCAATATTATAAAGAGGAAAGATGTTTTTGTTTGTTTGTTCCGAATAGGCTCCGAAACTACTGGACCGATTCTAAAAATTATTTCACCTATGGAAAGCTACATTATTCCCGAGTAACATAGGCTATAATTTTGACCGGAGCGAAGCTGCGGTGGTCAGCTCGTATTAGATATTCATTCAAGAATCCCATTTAAACTAAGGGGAAAGCTAACTTAGTTTTGTTGCTGTAAATATTAATACCAGATTTCAAACTTATTTTAACTACATTTATAAGATTTCAACAAAATTTAGAGGTGTTCGATTGTGTGACTTTCGTTTAAACATCACAGTAATAGTAACTATCATTTATTCTCAGGCACATTGTATGAAAAGCCTCCACGTCGATCGTTCAGGAAGTGGCAGTTCAGAAATAGTAGTCAGGAAAATTATGATATAATCATTCATAGTCCACATAAAGCTAAGGTGAGTACAAGTGTCATACGTTTTAGTGTTCAAATCTGCCTGAATTCACATAACATCAAGTTTTCCCTCGAATGGTTGAATAGATAATCATGTATTGTGTTTCGCTAGTTATTTTTATGTAACAGGAGACGAGCCAATAACCGACAATTGCTTACAAATCCAGACTGAAAAATTCCAGATAGAAAACCCAAATAACACTGCCCATCCTGGGAATCAAATCCAGGAGCTAATGGGCCGACTTTTATCGACATGGAAATCTTCATGAATGGTCTTCATCGAAGGAGATTGGACGATTATGTAGGAATCCTATCTACTAAAACCCTACGGTTCTTAGCACCACCATGAGTCGGTGGCCCAGACCTAAATCATCATCACCCTTATAATGTTTCCACTGCTGGGAAACAGGCAGCGTCTCCGTGAGAGAGGTAATGGGCCTTCATCCACCACGTGGGCCCATTGAGGATTGGTGGATGTCACACGTCTTCGAAATTTTGGTTCTAGGACACGCCGCTTTCCTCACGATGTTTTCCTTCACCGTTTTAAGAGTAGTCGTGATGAAATAATACATTTCGTGTCGAGATTTTAACACGAACGATGTAGCCAATTTCGTGTGTTACAATAAAGCCTTTTTATGCGAGACACGAGCGATTCTTTTTCCACTACCTGATGAGCTTACTTAATTAAATGCAAATAAATTCCAACAACAATTTATTAGAAACGTTCAGACTAAAAACCACAGATTATACGCACACAATCAACGTGCGCTTTTCGAGAGGCAACAGGTTCAGTATCATTCTGCCAGTTACATAATGATATACAAAAATCATTTCGTAACTGTTATTTTTTTTTTTTTTTTTTTTATAATCTTGTGTCTAAATCTTCATATTTCGAAACGAATTTCTTAGGCAATGTGTTACGTTACATAATAGACAAGGTAGTGGAAAAAAGTATTTAAATAGTCACCAAGATTCATAGAGGTAATATTTTATTAATTTTGGTCCTTCAGGATAAAACAGAGGAACTAATACTAGAACCGCTGCTGGAATACCAAATAGACCTGGGAGCGAGCGAACAGACACCTGACTTAGTGCGAAGTGCGGCCTTATCACTCGCGCTTAGAAAAAATGCTTCGTTACTAAATGGTATGTTTATTCATTGCTTTTATTAATTTCTTGCCAGAATAGGTATTATAATGTGTGTTTAAATTTACCTCGTGATGTCTATGCAGCTTTACATTTTAACTTTATTTTGCCCCATTCTTCATCATTGATAGCTTTGTTCTACCCACTAATGTTTATAAACCACTTCCCTTTTGTTCCATGTTGCCCTGGTCTGCGCGAGTCTCAGCCAGGTTTTATTAATTGAATACTTTATGCACATAAACGTACATATTCAGAATTAATGCCTTAGGCATTTTCTGCCAGTCAACCTTTGGGTGAGACAAATAGTGGTTTCCACCTAGCTTACTAAACTGAGAATTTCCTTCTCAGTTCGCATAGACGGCCCGACGGGTGACGTGGTGACCTTCGAGAGGCTATCCTCGGAAAAGTTCGCCGAGAGACATCCTGACGTGACGCGCCAGGTCCTCAGCAGCATACACGCCGCGCTCAGCCAGCTGCAGGGGCTGAGGCCGGGGCACTATGTACTGCAGCATGAGGTATGTACGACAACCTTTGGGAAGCTATCCACTAGCTAGGAGACATCCTCACGTGACGCGCCAGGTCCTCAGCAGCATACATGCCGCGCTCAGCCAGCTGCAGGGGCTGAGGCCGGGGCACTATGTACTGCAGCATGAGGTATGTACGACAACCTTTGGGAAGCTATCCACTAGCTAGGAGACATCCTCACGTGACGCGCCAGGTCCTCAGCAGCATACATGCCGCGCTCAGCCAGCTGCAGGGGCTGAGGCCGGGGCACTATGTACTGCAGCATGAGGTATGTACGACAACCTTTGGGAAGCTATCCACTAGCTAGGAGACATCCTCACGTGACGCGCCAGGTCCTCAGCATCATACATGCCGCGCTCAGCCAGCTGCAGGGGTGACTGGTTAAAACCCCAGGCTGCTTGTCATACTTTCGGTTTACTGATTACCCAAAATGATTATCAAAAAAACAATAACTCTGAATGATAATCAGGACCTATGTAATGAATACCACATGAAGAAAATGTAGCTTAATGTGCTGTACACACATTTACGGGTTCCCATCCCTGACGGAATACAGCAGGAAGAATTCCGTCAGGGATGGTAACCCTGAAATGTGTGGACAGCATAACTTGATTGATCGAACTATGCAGCAGCGTCTACTTACTTTTTTTTTTAAAGCTTCATTCAGTTAAACAGTTGTCCTCAACCGAGATTGAGCTGAAGTTTTGCTTAAACATTTAGTATGAATGAGACCACACGGTTAGCTAAAAATACTAGTTTTTTTAATAATTTTATTTTACCCTCAGCCAAGTCACGGTGCCAACGCCATGTTGATGTGTCCCCGGTCCCCTCAGCAGCGGCACACGTTACTGCTGAACTTCGACAGCAGTCAGCTGATCGAGGTGGATGAGGCTCACATGGCCAAGATGCCGCCCACCATCGGCACTGCGCTACTGCCTTATCACAAGTAAGTAATCAACTGATCTGTTGGAAGGTATAATTGTTAAAACAACATTCGCTGTTTATGTATGTGAGTTTAAACTACAAACTATTTATCGTCCAATAGTTTCGTGGGGCCTTTAATCACTATGAGGAAGTATACAAGTACGCACATTACAACGATTCGGTAATAAATGTAATTTTCAATCCGAACAAAAGATTGGATTGAAAATTAATTGAAAATATGGGCAGATAAAAAGTCTGTAGTTTGCGGGGCCTTATATGTTTGTAAACGCATCCACGATTCTGGAGAGATTCCTAGTGCATTTTTGTAAATTAAAAACAAATGCTTTGTAAAAAAATATATTGTATTGTCATACAGGGTCAAATTAAACCATCTTGCAAATCTCGGCAAGTGTATAACAAATTTAAAATAAATCTAAATACTAAATTACAATTAACTACTTTACCGGCAACAGCTGGACTCTGTGGTCAGCTGCACTTGGAATTTCATTTGACGCTGTATAATTTCTGGAAGACTGCTAGTCTGCCTACAAGAATTAGTTTGATTGTACAAAGGGCTGTATCTTTAGACATGCATAAATCATAGGAATTCTGTTCTTGTTATATGTTTGCTGTCCTCTTCAATCTAGTAAACTGCATGTTTAAATATAGAATTTATTTATATTTCTGGATTTGGCTTGGTCACTGTCGAAATGTATATTTACTAAAGTATTATCTGTGTCTAAACCTGAGAATACACGTATATTTAGATACGCAGTTTCGTGAACGGCACGGTAGAATCATGGTTATTTTAATAATATGTTTTAACCATCACATTGTAGCACATTTCGTCGTCATTTTATTGTAGCATCTACTTTATCTTTGCCTAATACATTGCATTATTTATTTATGTATTTTAACCCATCGGTTCAGAATATTACCACAGATAATATAATACTAGTACACAGATGCCTCATCCCATACAAAGAAACCGTGCCGACGTTTTTCGTCTGATTAAGATGATTATTTTTGATGGTGTTAGAAGCGACATGCAAGTAAAAGTTTTCTCAGTTCGTGACTATTTTATTTTTTAAATATGAGAATTGATTAAAAAAGAACAAAATATTTTTATGATCAATTCTAGAAAATGTTAATTTTACACACAATTCAATCGATGTATATAGCGCCATCTAGTGACATTTATTTGAACCAAATTTTCTTTGTTAGCGCTGGGACCCCGTGCCATTACCTATATATTTACCTTAAGAACAATACCTATATATATTCTGTGTCACTGCGGGGTGCCAACTGAAAACCAGCGCTGGGCGTCCCCAGCAACTGCTGAGTTAATAACCCTTTCGCCATGAGCACGCTCGCGCTCAGCACAATTTTTTATTGTACCTACTTTTATGCGTTTCTTCTCTTTTACTTATTGTTGCTGTTGTATTATGTCCGTGTCGAATAAATGCTTTCCATTTATTAACACGCTTTTATCAGCTTGGTATGTATCTCAATGTAACGGAATCTTTGAACGTGATTTTCACCCCCTTCAAAACGTGGGATTGATTTGAAACTTTGCACACTTATCAAGGACCGATGACAATGCAATAATTTAGTCAAAGTCGAAGCCAAAGTCATAGTCAAATATGTTTAATCTACTAGGCCAATAAGCGGCACTTTTGAACGTCAAACAAAAATTAAAGTTTACAAATAATGAAAGTTGATTCTACCGGGCGCGTTTAAATAGTTTGTTTGTGTGTTTTTTGTTTGTTTTACCTTACCAAGATCTTCAGGATTAGCGACTTTTTAGTTCAATTTACCATTAAAGCGTGTTTTTTAGTTTTTAGAACTACAATTTATATTCTATGCCAATATGCTTTACGAGATAGGCTGGATTAGATCACTGTCCGTATTTGTATTCTTTTGTTTTATTACTGATTCATTGCAAAGCACACATTTACAAGATCACTTACAGCCACAGCACCGCCTTTCCCCATCTCTTAGCGATCAAAAAGGGCCCAATCACATTGAAAATTTGACGAGCGTGTGCATTCCTCGTCAAGTTTGAATGTGAAAGGGGTCTTAGCTCATATATATAGATGGGTGGGCAAGAAGAACTGCCGAAGACATACGGAGCTCCATGGTGTATTTGGGAATGGGATCCACTCATCATCATCTGGTCATCATTTCTGTGTTGCTGTCATTTTGTGTATATGTTTATTTTATTTTGATTTTTCAGTCTTCAGATAACTTTTATTGGAGTCATAATAATTACAGTTTGACAGCTTTTGAATAGAATATATGACAAACAACCGAATAAATATTCTTCAGACAAAAGTTATCCGACTATTGACAAATCAGCCCTTAGAGAACTTCACCATTTGTCCCTAATAGAAGTCGGCGCAGTTTGTCGAACTCGTATTGGGACATCAGTGTGCTTATTCCAATTTTTTTAACGTACGTACTCACTTGTGATAACGTAAACGATCTCTTATGTCAAAATGTATCCAAAAAAAGAGGTCTCCTTCCAGACGGCGCTTATCCTATTTCAATACAAATTGACGTTTACGTTAACGCGATTGAGCGTGAGTAAAAACTCGCACTAAGGCCTCTGTTCATTTCAATTGGGTGTCTGAATTATATTTTTGTTTTACATTGAAATTATTCACAAGTGTTATATTTCATGTATTAGGATGGTAACTCACTATTATTTTTGTACTGGCTAGCTGTCTATTCTATATTCATATCTTTTTTTAGGGTTCCGTACCCAAAGGGTAAAAACGGGACCCTATTTATTACTAAGACTCCGCGATCCGTCTGTCTGTCCGTCTGTCACCAGGCTGTATCTCATAAACCGTGATAGCTAGACAGTTGAAATTTTCACATACGTGACTTATTTGCCGTTTTTTGCGATAATGGTACGGAAACATTCGTGCACGAGTCCGACTCGCACTTTCGACGGTCTTTTAACGTAGTGTTTCCGATACGTATGGTATAGCACTGCTGTTTTAGTATGAGAAAGAAATAAATCATCTGTGAAAATTTCAACTGTCTAGCTATCACGGTTCATGAGATACAGCCTGGTGACAGACAGACAGACGGACAGCGGAGTCTTAGTATCGTTTTTACCCTTTGGGTACGGAACCCTAAGAAAATGGGGATATATGTACTGACTACTACACACACACTACTCCAAGCTGTATGTCTATGGAGGCTAGAGCCTCCAAGCAACAAGTACAAGTACAAGTTAGAACTTGTATAAAGATTCTTAAAACATTATGTCTTCCGTCTTAGACACCGTAGACTGCTTCCCTGCGCCTTCACACCGTACGCGGACAGAGTGGTGAAGGAAACGAAGAAACCGGCGCAGCCGTCCAAGAAGAAGGCGCCGCCACAAGCTCTCAAGGTAAGGACAAAGCCGAAAAGACGGAAGTAATTATGTTCTTTATCTTCAGGCAGGTAAGGTATGCGTATGCCGAGGAATTTTCCGCTATTTATCCCAGTGTGGTGGATTGATTTCAGATTCTTTTATAATTTATTTGGCGTACGGTGACAGAAGTACAATGATACACGTAAAATTAATTATTGAAAAGGCAGTCTTATAGTGTTGTGCGCAATGAAAGTATGTCCAAGGAACTAAGATGTTGAGCAAATATCAAACGAGTTCGCCTTTCCGAACTATATTTTTCGTGCTAAAAGTTGACATTACTTACAGCTACATCAAATAATAAAATAATTTTCAAGTCAAAAGTAATCTTACAGTACTAATCATTATCATTCCTTGACTGTACTTCTGAAATAGTTTCACCACACAGCCAGATAAATATTGAAAAACTTGTCGGTGTACATGCACTGCACCCTATCACCCTCGCTTCGTCTTGCACCTTCCTCAAGCGATTCTAATACGGTGCAGTGCTTGTGTTTGCTTCAACCAAGTTCTACGACTCCTGCCTTTGTGTTGAGGGCCGCGGGTTCGATTCCCGCACGGAGTAAATATTTGCAATTTAAGTTATTTGCTCTTTTTCTTGCAAATTTATTATAGGAAATACACTATGCGTCGTTAGGAAACAAGAGTAAAATTTAACCCTCGGCGGTGTATTGGTAAAGTTTTTTCGGAATATCGAAGAAAAGTAAAGTATTTGGCTTATCCACGTTATGTTTGTCGTTTATATTCAAAATGGTAGCGGTCGATAGAGATAACCGTTCAAATCCAATATTGTGCGGACTCGGATTCGATTCCGAGTATAAACTACCTCCTATATGCATAGCATAGACTTCTATGCTTTCACAAAAAACGAATGTTTAAAAAACATTTCAATTATTTTTGAAAGTTTTGTAAACACTTCAGCGTCCCCTCAGCGAAACGATAAAAATCTTTACCATAAAGTCGAATCACTAATCGTTTTAGTGAAGTGTGAAACCAGAGTTAAACCAAAATCATTGAATATACCCAAACTACCGACATCTGCCGTGTTGAGTATAAACGAAAGACATAACGTGGATATGTCGAGTTTCACTCACAAGTTTTCGGGTACAAACTATGTATGTATGTTTGTTTGTGTAACCTAAAGAAAGAAAGCTTCGTTTATCACAGGAAAATTATTTAGTAAAAATACCTTGAGATGTTGGGCATTTAGAAATTTTAATTAAATTCAATTATTTTGCGGAAATCTTTCAGTAAAAAGTATAAAACGTTGCCACACAAATGAGTATGGCCTAGGTCTTATCCAAATTAATAAATTGACCCTTTGACATAATAAAAATAATTTTACAAAAAAAAAAACAGTTTAATTTTTAAATATTTAATGCCACATAGCATCATGGAAAAAGCTATCGCTAAATAATAAACCTGTAATAAACCAACTTTCTTTTGCTCACATTCTTAACCAAACGCTAATGTTCCTTTTAGCCTGAAATACGGCTAGAATTTTCAGGTGAAACATCAGAAATTGCTGAACTGAGTCAGTGTTTAAAATGTGCCTTTATAAACGTCAGGCCAATGAGCCCATCAGGGTGAGGTGGACGTTTATACATCCGCAGGTCGCCAGTAGCAGGGTAGGTTCGAAGGGGAGGCCTGTGACTCAGTAGTATCTGTCTGTCAAAGTTATGTTTTGTTTTTTTTCCCTTTTCAGTTTAAGTAGGGAACGCCCGTGACTTCGTCCTCGTCGATGACGAAACCAATAGTTTAGTACTTAATTGAATAGTTTACACGGAGCGAGTTTCTTAACTTTAGATTTGGAGGCATAAAACAGACGAAAAGCCAACAAAGAAACTATTTGCCTTCCGTGAGATGAATCGCGTCATTATGTTAATTTAAATCAAATCGGTCTATAATCAATAAATTTGCAAGATTTATTCAAATATTTATATTTGGCGGCAGAAGATTTGGAAATAACTTTAAAACACTGTACCACGGGCACCCAACGCGAAGAAAGAAAAGTTGGTTCAAATAAATTGCACTAGATGGCGTAATAAGCTTCGATTTTTTTTTTTTTTTTTATTATTATTTTTTGTTATTGAGTTTTATGAAATATTAAGATTTTCGAGAGACGATCTTAAATAATGTATATTCTTGTTTAATTAACTCTCCTAAGCACAAAATTAAGGAATATTGGGCTCTTGATACACATTTCAAAGATTATTTGAATGGATCATTTAAAATCGATTTCAATAGTTGGCGCGATTTTAAATTTGAGGCATCCACTAGATTTTTTTAATTTGTTTTGTAATACCTTTTGGTACAATGAAACTGGCCTTCCACTAGGTGGACCGATAACCTGGTTAAGGCTGCGGGAAGGCGCTGGATGCGAGACGCACGGGATCGGTCAATGTCAATGTCGCGACGCCTGGGGGAGGCCTATGTCCAGCAGTGGACGTTTTTCGGCTCAAATGATAATGATAATGAAACTGTAAAACGTGCAAAAAATTACTATAAAACAAATCAACGCTGTATTTAAAAAAATAAATAAAAAAAAATTTTTTTATTATGAACCGAGTTAACCCCTTTTACTTGCAAGTCGCTGCTAACACCATCTATATCCATGGAGCGCGATCGATGTTCATAGAAAAATTATCAGTTTAATCAGACTAAAATCGCTACTTACGTCGGCACGGTTTCTTTGTATGGGATGAGGCATCTGTATCCTAGTATTATATACTGTGACTTTTTTTTTTATTATTGATAGGCTCGCGCTTGACCACTATCTCACTTACCAAAAGTGTTCGAGAAGCTCTCTCCGTGTAGATAACATGAATACTCAATAGAAATATTTTAGGCTTAATATAATTTTATAAGTTTAAAATCACCAACTAGCCTGGAGCAGGCTAGTTGGCGGTGATCAAAGCCTTCTCTTTATGAGAAGAGGCCTTTGACCTGCAGTGGGACAGCAATAGGCTAGTATTATCATTTTATGTAGATCTTAACACTAAAACTATAAAATATTTTGTAAGTAATTAAAAATACAATCATCTTGATATGTTAAATATTTAAAAAATATAAATAATTATAAAATATTAAATCGCAGACGAATCCATTAATATAATGCATTATTTTATTTGTTAACTAACTAAAAATGCTAGCAAAAACTAGCCGCCTGTTAATACCTACTCAAATTGTTTTAACATTGCTCTAAAAAATTCTCTTTAACAATGACGAATGATGAAGTTTGATTATCGGGATCGATATAACAGTAATTTCCATAAAAATAAAACCGTCTAATTTCATGACGCGGGCGAAGCTGCGGGAAAAGCTAAGTTCTTCAACAAATACTATAACGTAGGCACATTTTAAACGACCGCTGTCTCAGTTCCTACATCACAAACAGTCTCAAGTACTTGGATGTTTGTGTGTTTCAAATGTGGTAATCTACTTGTTTAGTTGCAAGCGGACGCGCAGGATACCCAGGCACCTCGTCAAAAGGTATCGAAGGGGTTATCCAACAAATTTAACAAACTACCCGCCGTAACGCATGAAAAAATGGAGCTTGACGCCTTACAGAGATTAGAGGAATAGTTCCACTGGGCTCGGTGCTATTAGTTTATTTAGCAGCAATATTTAGTTTTAAGTCAAATGCTTTGTTTCGTTTTAATAAAGCTTTTATATAAAATATGTAAACAAGTATTATTATTATTTGTTTGTGGCAGTTTGTGTCGCGCATTTCAAAATTTTGTTTTATTTATTTACTGTATTTATTTTATCAACTGACGATGGCTTTAAATTTATTTTCTGCTGAATTACAAATTTTCGGTCTGCATGCCTGGAATTATACGTTATATTTTTTTACGATGCCTTTGATTTTACCCGAGTTGAACTATCGCACTAATCTCTGAATGTATGTCAATTTGCTGAATAAAATGGGACACGGTTCACCGAAAAACGGTTACCCAGCTCAATCAACGGAGAAGACATTAAAACCAACTCAAAAAATCAGAAGTGGACTACTATTTGTCGTAACAGCAACCAGGAACTTCATTTGATTATATTTAATGGTATTTTAGATGATCGCTGCTTCAGTTCCATATAGCGCAAGTCATCATGCATTAGGTTTAAAGTGGTTTCTAAATTTTTACTGTTTTATTTAAAGCCTGAATAATACTTCAAGCTAAAGGGTATTAAATCAAGCGTTTACAAACAAGGATATATTATTGCGAAAAGCCTTTCCCGGGCGCCTTATTTGCCCTTCTGAATTAACTTTGTCATTACAGAAACAAATGATCATAAACGAATATATTTCTCTTACGCACATCATAATCTATTTACGTTTATTTATTTCCTTTTTTTTTACTTACGCCATTTGGAACAGAAGTAGTTAATAGTTAGTAATAAACGGTCGTTTCCCAGGAATCCCTCCGTTGGTTGTATAGTATCTATAACTGTATATTATGAACTCAATGACAGCCTCTACGCTGAGCTCTGAAACGTATAATCATCAGAGAAATCTGTCCAAAACCGTCAAAGTTATGGGCCCAACTTTTTGTTCGCCTGTCTTCCAATGATGGCGTACTGCCACGCCACGCGGTGGTCATCATTAGACGACAACCTCTTTCCGTAAATTAACTTATTTGTTGCCTTTTAATATGTTAAATTTAATTTTTTAAGTAAATTCTCATAAGGGGTTTTGGCTGTCAAAAGGTAAAACTTTCTCTCATCGCTTGAGAGCATCAGAAGTGGGATATCCAGTGGCGGATCAAAATATAAACTACAGGTACGAGTGTGGACTCAAACCTCCCTGACTCATGAGGTTCCCCTCCATGGATAGACCAGAGAATACGGTAACCTACGGTTTTAGCCAAGCGAAACATCAACCGTTCGACCGTTTTTTGTAGCTCGGTAAAGTTACGATTACAATAATACTGCTGGTCATTTGTGTACTTTTATTAAATAATTATATTAAAAGTGTTGGTTTTTTCAAATTTATGTGGAAATGTGTGGTTCCTTCAATAAAACTTGGAGTTTCGGAGCTGATGAAACGCTCAGGGGGAGGCCTTTGCCCCGAAAGGTAGCTGTGCTAGTAATTTGCCAAGTCTATTATTTTGAAACAAATATGGGCATAATGGAAGAGGGCCTATTGCAACACACCAGGCAACATTCTAGCACTTGGGCTGTTATTATTTTCCTGTATGACCCACCGAACATATCCGCCACTGTGATTTTCCCTATCAATGTTTCAATGAAACTCTCATCACTGTCCCGTAAATTAATGTTTTTGGGCGTACTGGAAAGGTTTAGTTGTTAGAAAAAGATTAAACTTTGACTTGTTCGCGTTAAATGTTAGTTGATACTAAATAATGTAGTATTTATGTTACAGCCAGTATACAGTTTATTACCTATTATAGATGTTATAATAATTTTCATGGTTTTTATTTGACCCATGGGGGTTTTTTTTTCATATATTTAATTTTTAATAGAAGTAATTCAAAGGAAATGAAACAGACCAAAATGCTTGTGTGTTCATGTTTATGTATTCGAGTAGTATGTGTGAAGAAAATACCAATAATGTGATATTTTAGGGCAAGATACTGTAGCCAATTATTATTATTATATATAAGTGAAATATGTAAAGATTTTGTACATAATAATTAGGCTGTAACGTATATACCCCACACCTAGGCAGTTCAGAATTTATGCTTTCTATCGAGTCTGCAAGTCAGAGTTTATCTTGATTTTCAATCCAAATACGAATGTTATGGAGATGTTTTTGTTTCAGTTTCCCAAGAGGGGGCGCAAGAAGAATATTAAATGGTGAACTAAGATAACAAATAAAACTTAATTTATAATTTATTCCATAATATAATTAATACTTCTATAATTTATTCATAATAATATAATTATTCCGTATTTGATATAATCATTTAATTATAAACTGTGATTAAATAAATAGTGTCTTTCTGTATATACTAGTACATTTTCCTCTAATATACAAATAGTGTATCTAATTAAGCAGCTTCGTCGAAATATCCTTCCAGTTGTGTAGCGATCTGTAAATAAATAATATATACTGTTACATAATTATACTTGGTTACCTGGGCGACCGAGCTCTGCTCGGGTGTAAATAGAGAAAACTACGTTTTCTAAAAATGAAACCTAGCTAGATCGATTTATCACTCCCGAAACCCCCTGCATACTAAATTTCATGAAAATAATTGGAGCCGTTTCCGAGATTCAGATTATATATATACAAGAATTGCTCGTTAAAAGGTATTAGATTTAGATCGCATGTACAAAAGATACTAGAGTTCGGCTGTCACCAAAATCTTAGCCAGGTATGCATTATTTACATCTAGAGTTACTTCAGAACAGAGTTTCGAATCGCATTTCGGACAGCCCCTAATAAAATTCATGTGATTATAGCCATAAAGATCGTATGTGCCGAACTGATGACTAATAAATGTTAGCCTAAGATTAATTTGCTAGAGAGGGTTGTAACCACACGGTGTCACAATCATAAACTGACCTGCACGGGACTGTACTTGACATATTTGTCAGGGTTCTTGGAGAACGGCAGTGAGGCGTAGTGGTCGTAGAAGGTGGTGTAGGGCGGCAACAACGCTTGCTTGTTGTCTCTCTTGAGAGCTTCTCGCAGCTCTGCGTCCGGCACGCTGTAAGTGCGCTGCACGCGGGAACATTCCTCCCACTCGCGGTTGAACGACTGAGGGCAAAAAGATTCATTTTAGATTATTCTCTAAGTTAACAAACGGCAATCCTGCAAGGTGAAAATTGTTGACAAATACATAGCCGTCCTAAAAGTGTTAAAGGATGCTCATCAATCATGTCTGACGTGGCAAAAAGTACCCTCGATTTTGAAAATTAGAACTGCATGAAATAAAATAATACTTCGGGACGCCCTAGGGATATGGAGCGACGATCTTCACAGGGTGGCTGGTAGCAGCTAGATGGAATCGACATATATGGCGTGCGATTGGAGAGGCCAGGACGACTGCTGTAGGCTGATGATAATGTAATACTTCAGCAGTATTGTTTAATTTACTCGTCCTGTTTTCATAATGTCGACAATGATTAGTAATAGTACTTACTGCGAACTTATCCTTGAGTATCTGTCTATCCCTGTCACGTAACTTTGCAGGTAGAGTCTCGTCTAACACCGTGTGTGCTAGAAGTTTGTTCCAGCTGTAACAAACATTCACATGTAGAATACATTGAACGAGCCGAGGCCGTTCTCCAGGAGCCAACATCGCGTCTGGCGCTCTAATGTTTGTATGGCGTCCTTCAATAGGACATCGTGAAAATTGGGCAGGCAGTTAGTGTTTACAGCTACATTATCTAATTATATATCATCAAGTTATGAGTGCAGTGCAGTTACCTCTGCAAGTAAGAGTTCTTGTGTTCCTGTATCATATCTCTGTAGTTAGCTTCACACTCCGGCTCTGCGAGCATCAACACGTCTAGAAGACCGCTGCGCTGCAGACCCTGGAATAAGGTGCGACAACATTATGAGCTGGTAAAAAAGTATTACACCTAAATACAAAGTCACACTTCATAGGGCAAAAAAAAAATTGACATTGAGATATAAGGTTTGTAATCGTAGGAAACGAAATACTCGTCAAAGTAAAGTCGGATACGATAATGTGAATGTTGCCCATAATGTCCATTGCACAGCACACCGAACCAAATTGACTCTAACTTAGAAAAGTCCGATCTAAACCCCACACAAAAAGACGATAAGGGTGTATAAAGTACCAGCTGTCGCCCGCGTAATATTAGTACTTCGTCCAATACCTATCTTTATAAATTATAGCCTATGCCGATTCGATTATTTATCTAATCGATAATCAGAACAAAGGTTATCGATTATTAATCGTTTTGGGTAAATTATTAGGTCGAAATAAAAATTGTGACAAATTGTCTTAGAAAGGTTATAAAAATGTGTACATCAGAATCGCGGGTGTACTTTTGAGAATTGCCTAAATTTATTGCAGTTATTTGGTATCTTTTTTTTTTTTTATTATCATTAGGCTTGCGCTTGACCACTATCTCACCTGATGGTAAGCGATGATGTGGTCGACGATAGAGCACGCTTGCCTAGAAGAAACCTATTCACTCTTGACTTAAAGATCCCTAGATTGTAGCTATCGGGAAACACAGATTCCGGCAGGGAATTCCACTCTTTAGCTGTACGCATAATAAAAGTATTCCGAAAACGTTTTGTGCGTATGGGTGGGATGTCCACCATGTACCGATGACGCATCGCCGTACGTCTGGTAGTCCGATGATGGAACGGGCTGGGCGGAATTAAATCATGTAATTCCGTCGCACACTCTCCGAAATGTAACCGATAAAATACCGACAAACTGGCAACTCGGCGACGATGTTCAAGGCTCTGGAGCTTTGACTTGACCAGTGCCTCATTACCGATGAGTTTCTGTGTCCGTTACCGAGGCCAGATATTGTCGAAAATGGTCATTTGAATCTTATAGATTTAGTTTTGCGGCTTCTGTAATTGTTGCGCACATTTTTAAATTTGTTGCGCTTATAGTTTTTTAATTATTTCACAAAAACATTTCCTGCTGGGGTAACGTTACCCCAGCCAGACCTTTTTCTTTCTAATGGGAATATTTAAATAATTACTAGCTACAAAATTAGTTGTCTAGATGAAGTAAATGTTGTGCCTTATTTTGTATTTGTTCTTTCATCGGTTGCGAAGTTATTCGAGATTTTGCTGGGGTAACGTTTTTGGTTTTGCTAGATCTTTGAAATGGTTAAGCGGATTCTTATCATATTTTGTACATGGCTTCTTAGGAATTAGTTTAAATTTGTTCTGCAATAAAAAAAAAACAAAATAATACATAGCTTAAAGGTTATTTCATTAAATAGAAAAACACTTCAATTGGTCCCAGCACTCTCAATAAGAGCTCTAAAGACTTACTTTAAACGTTATTTTAAAGCTTGTAACTGCCTTCAAATGTATGTGAAGTTTCATTAGTATCCTGTAAGTATTTAACAAGTTATGATGATATTGAGTTCTTCACGAGCACGGTCTTGATGCGCGCGGTGTTATTTGGCCACTGGATTGGATATATGAACTGAATGTTATGTCAATTATTAGTTTTTTAGTTCAGTTGTATATCAGTAAAATTTCAGCTCAGTACATTGGATAATTAATGAGATAATACGATTAAAGTCATCAGGAAGTGCATGACCGTGGTAACCCGACCAAGTTTAGGTGGTTACGAAAAAGCGAAAACGCAAAACATTATACTATCTTTTGAAATGTTTAGTATAATACACCTTACAATTTCGGTACAGACGCATACACTGTTAAATACATTAATAATATAATAATATCTGTACTATGAAAACATTATTATTATCTTCCAGTTGCACAAACTTATCAAAAATCACTGATATAACATGTCGTTCGGTGGGACGCGGAAGGGGTGGGGTGAAGGGGCGCATTGTTTGCATATCGCACTAAACATGCTCCGTAATCACATAATTCATCTTGTAGAGTGCGCATGCGTTTCGGCAGTTCCGTTTCCTGTTTTTGCAAATATTTATAGAGTGCGTGAGAGCTAATGTAAAATAATAAGTGTGGCGAATTACTGCTAATGTGGAGTGCTTCTATTGATGATCATAGTTATGGTGCAGGCTGCTTGATGAATTCACGAACAAGGTAAGCTTGTATAATGTAACTACAGAAATAGTAGCAAAATTATTATTAATATGTACCTACATGTTGTTAGGTACTTATCTAAAACTGTATTTTTTTAAGGCTTAAATATTTAAATTTAGGAACTTATTATTCTTTTCTTTCGTACTTAATTATTACCTAGACTGGAATTCTCAACAATGATAACGACATATGTATCCTTCGCTACATAGTACCTATAAAACAAAGTCGCTTCCCGTTTGTCCCTGTTTGCTTAGATCTTTAAAACTACGCAACGGATTCTGAAGCAGTTTTTTTTAATAGATAGATTGATTCAAGTGGAAGGTTTTTGTGTATATATTGTCAAAATATGACTTGAAACTTGATTAATGAAATTCATGACTTAGCGACCGATTTTTATCGTTATCAATGTCGGGAGTCGGGACTACCGCAACAGGTAGGTATTTATTTATTTCCACAAACTCCTTGGACACGTAGACTTTAAGAAATCCATAATTACCTTGTTGCGACACTCGCGTTGATATAAACTCGCAAATAGATGACGATTCGAGTTTCAAAAATTACCTGTCAATAAAAATTATTTAATAATCACGTAGTTTTTTTTTAAACTTGTGTACATGTCTGTACTAAATTTGTAACACTATCCTACATATTTTAGAAGGTACCATAATGTTTTGTGTTTTCGCTTTTTCGTAACCACCTAAACTTGGTCGGGTTACCACGGTCATTCACTTCCTGATGACTTTAATCGTATTATCTCATTAATTATCCAATGTACTGAGCTGAAATTTTACTGATATACAACTGAACTAAAAAACTAATAATTGACATAACATTCAGTTCATATATCCAATCCAGTGGCCAAATAACACCGCGCGCATCAAGACCGTGCTCGTGAAGAACTCAATATCATCATAACTTGTTAAATACTTACAGGATACTAATGAAACTTCACATACATTTAAAGGCAGTTACAAGCTTTAAAATAACGTTTAAAGTAAGTCTTTAGAGCTCTTATTGAGAGTGCTGGGACCAATTGAAGTGTTTTTCTATTTAATGAAATAACCTTTAAGCTATGTATTATTTTGTTTTTTTTATTGCAGAACAAATTTAAACTAATTCCTAAGAAGCCATGTACAAAATATGATAAGAATCCGCTTAACCATTTCAAAGATCTAGCAAAACCAAAAACGTTACCCCAGCAAAATCTCGAATAACTTCGCAACCGATGAAAGAACAAATACAAAATAAGGCACAACATTTACTTCATCTAGACAACTAATTTTATAGCTAGTAATTATTTAAATATTCCCATTAGAAAGAAAAAGGTCTGGCTGGGGTAACGTTACCCCAGCAGAAAATGTTTTTGTGAAATAATTAAAAAACTATAAGCGCAACAAATTTAAAAATGTGCGCAACAATTACAGAAGCCGCAAAACTAATTATCTATAAGATTCAAATGACCATTTTCGACAACATCTGGCCTCGGTAACGGACACTGAGTTTCTTGGCCCGCTTTTCGATCGACTCTAGTGCATCAAGCTGGTATTTGGCAGATCCGTCCCAGAGATGAGAACAGTACTCCATGCACGATCGAACTTGCGCTTGATACAAGTTGAGCAGCTGTTCCGGCGTGAAGTACCTTCTCACCTTCGCAAGGATCCCCAACTTTTTGGCAGCCAGCTGAGCCTTTGCCTCAATGTATGGCCCAAAATTGAGAGTCGATGTCAACGTAACGCCAAGAAGCTCAAGATGGTCCGTTATTGGCACGGTTACATCACGGAAAGTTGGAGCCGGGTGAAATTGGCTCTTTTTAGCGGAGAAAAGACACGCCTGGGTTTTAGCAGCATTAAACTTGACCAGATTGGCATCGCCCCATTCGTAGACTGCTTGCAAGGATAAGTTCAAACGCTCCACCATGGCCTCACGAAGAGACCGGATCTGCGGCCCGGTAGCACGTGCGTTGGACAAGTATCTCTCAGCAACAGTGCTGTCGTCTGCATACCCAAAGGTGCCGGGCTTCAGCAGATCGTTAATGTGCAACAAGAACAATGTTGCTGAGAGTACGGACCCCTGAGGGACCCCGGCATTAATATCCAATTGGTCCGACGAGCAGCCATCGATAACCACTCGAATGGACCGATCTCTCAGGAAGTCTGCAATCCAATCACACAGACCACCGGGCAAACCGAATGAAGGAAGCTTACCAATAAGGCTTTCGTGCCAGACCCTATCGAAAGCCTTCGAGATGTCGAGGGAGACGGCAAGCGCTTCCCCATGCCTCTCGATGGCCTCACTCCATATGTGAATGGCATACGATAGAAGATCCCCAGTAGACCGATTTCGGCGAAAGCCGTATTGGCGGTCGCTAAGGATATCGTTAGTTTCTAGGTATGCCAGGAGCTTAGTGTTAAGTACACGCTCCATACTCTTACAGAGTATGGATGTTACAGAGATGGGTCTGTAGTTGGCCGGGTCAGCTCGACTGCCCTTCTTGGGCACGGCTGTACGTTGGCTTGCTTCCAAGCATTCGGCACTGTTCCAGTCTCATATGAAAGGCGGAATAGGCGTGTCAAGATCGGAGACAGTTCAGGCGCACAGGTTCTAAGAACTATAGCTGGTATGCCGTCAGGGCCGCTAGCCTTGTTCACGTCGAGGTTGCGCAGCACCCTACGGACGTCCTTTTGATGGATGCGAATGTCCGACATACTCATCTCGCACCCATCAGGAGAAGGAGGGGGCCGCGAATCACCAGGATTCAGACGCGAAGATTCCGCAAAAAGAGAGGCAAACAAATTTGCCTTCTCCTCAGCGGTGTGAGCCAGTGACCCATCGGGTTTCAGCAGTGGTGGTAGTGAGGGACGGCAGAAGCTCGACTCGACCGACTTAGCCAGGGACCAGAACGCTTTACTACCTGCTGGGTAAGAAGCAAGTTTGGCCCCTATTCGGCCAATGTGGTCGAATCGAGCCCCACGCAACACCTTCTTGCAGGACTTGGCAGCCCTGTTGTAGGCTTTCTTCTTCTGACCCACGTCACTCGCTTTACGCGATCGAGCGTCGACCCATGCCAGGTACGCCTCATGTTTAAGCGCGTCGGCGCGATGACATTCGGCGCCAAACCATGGCCGGTCAACGCTGGAAATCGTTATGTCAGAGAACGGAATGTAGTACTCCATTCCCTGACGCAACACATCAGTAACGGCGTCCGCGCACGACGAACGATCAGCCGAAGAAAAGCAAGTAGGCTGCCAAGAATAGCAAGCGAAGAAAGAACGCATGCCATCCCAATCTGCTGACCTGTACCGCCAAACCCGCCGGGTGCCTCTTGGGCTGGGATCGGGCGGGGAATAGACGGACACAGACTTCACCAGACAGTGGTCGGAACTACCCAAGGGTGAACTTATCGACACAGAGTATCTGTCTGGATCTGTTGTCAGCAGAAGGTCCAAGCAATTCGCTGTGTGCGAATCAACATCCGGTACCCTCGTTGGCCCCTGGACTAGCTGGGTGAGGTTTAGCGTTAGCGAAAGCTTACGCATCTCCCGTCCAGCATGGTCAGTGCACTGGTATGGGAAGAGCCACTCCTGATGGTGGGCATTAAAGTCCCCCAGTAACACTAATTGGGCGGAAGGGTACCGTTGCTGTGCCGCATCAGCCGCCTCACTGAGGTATTCTGTGAGCCTGGATGTCTCCTGATCTCCGCTGTGCGAGCGGTAGACACAGGCGTAGATAATTTTATCCAGGCCTGTGTCCACTAGAGCCCACAGCGTTGAAAATCTTGAGTCCTCAAGGTTACGGAGACGCCGATAGCAAGTGTCGTCACGGGCGTACATACACACACCCGCGCGCGGTTTATAATTGTGCTCCAGGGTAAACCCTGGGTATGACAGGTACGACGCGTCTGACGGACTCGCTATCTGCGTCTCCGTAAGAAAAAACAGCGCTGGTTTCTCAGTCTCCAGGTGGTAGTGGACTGCAGAGAGATTTGAGTGCAGACCTCGAATGTTGGTGAGGTGCACTTTGAGGGGGAGGGAGAGCAGCCGCTGTTCAAATCTATTCATCCTTTTCCTTGCCATAATATTTTATAAGAGTGAATGGAGGAGAGGAGTTGGAAGTGAGACGAGGTTCCACGCTGCTAACCTTCAGACCCGCACTGAAAGGACAGCATCATTGGGGCACTATTCCGGAAACTGCGGGGACGCCCGAGCCCCTCCGGAATGCCCATCTGGTCGCCAACCAGCACGATGGCGCATCCCGGGATTTTTCGACAGTTGGCGGGGCAGCCTTTCGTGTGTGGCTGGCACACTACTTGGGCCCCCAACTACCTGCGGTCGGCCAGCGGCGCACCGTGCCTCGGATCCCGCTACCCTCCGCGACCAGTCTCCCGATACGTCCATACCAGCGCGCGTCAGGCTGGTCAGTCTGCAGTGGAACAGCTATCTCGACCCAACTCCTCTTGTGGCTACACCGAGCATCGTACCGGAACATGGCTAAGCCGATTGGCGGTACGTCTTTGCCCGGTGGGTGGTCGCAAGCCTTCGGCCGAAGCCTACCACCATTTGGTGTCACCTGATTTGCACCACCCGGGGATCACGTGTAGGGTATCGGAATGGGGTACACTCCTACGGACGTGGGTGACTCAGCCCCCAAAAATCTTCTGTGTACCTTTACGTACCTCTCCTGAAAATCACTGTACCTACACCCGTACAATGATATTTAAAAAATTAGGTACACCCGACATCCTGATGTCAGTACCGCGTGTGTACTGCTAACCAGTATATGTAGCTAAGTGCACTGTATAAGTTGATTTGGTACCTCTCGTGTACCTGCATAAACAAGTATTAAATAAACAAAAGACTGGTAGCAACCTTAAAAACCAAAAGTAAAAAATGGTTTTCTTTCTTTGACGTTGTTACTATTTTATAATACTGCCTCATGATTATAATCTCCTGATACTGAATTCGGGATTTCTCCTATAATAGCTTTAATACTTTGGTATTAAACTGCTCTATTATAGGGGAAATCCCGACGCATCAATAGACTTTTTACTAGAAAGAAGCAGAATTATCATAATTTAAATAGCTTTCTCCCAATAATCGATTATCTAAATGAAAATCGATTGTAAACGATAACCTTGTTAATCGATTCCGCACAGCACTACTATAATTTATAAAGAAAAAAAGCTTATACATCAGAATGTATTACGCTATACTTCTGTAAAGTTTCATCAAAATCCTTGCAGTCGTTTTTGCGTGAGAGTGTAACAAACATCCATCCATCCTCACAAACTTTCACGTTTATAATAGTTAATTGAATGTTACCTGTAGCAAATATAAGGTGTTGTTCAGCAAAAATATCGCTTTTAGCGCATCGGGATACTGTTCACTTTTATTTCTAAGTGCGAAGTTCAGTTGGGCTAGTACCTTGCCTGAAACATACATTTTATAGATAATTATCAGCTGCAGCAAAAATAACGACATATTAGTGTGTCCGCCCAACGTGCAACTTTTCTTATCGACACATGGATCATGCTAAGTTTCATAAATACAAAGCACAAACTATAGTAGGTAGTTCATAAAACTTACGCATGTATACAGCCAACATGACTGCATTTCTATCGTGCACGCCAGACAACTGACTGACTGCACGGTTGTACGATGGTTCCGTAGCGAGTGCTGGACCTGCAAAAGAGTACAATCATGTAAAATATATCTATAATGCTATGGTTCACAGAGAAAAACCTAGATTTTTTGACCCGGGAAATTGTAAGAATCGGGCAACTTTCACAAAATATTCTGCGACGTTGATGGAGCCGGATTTCAACAGAATTGGGCATGTCATGAAATAGCTTACGAAAGGGAAAAATATGTCTTGGTCGCTATCACCGGGTACGGTGAATAAGAGTAACAATGCCACCTACCAATAGTATGTATATGCTGTGCGAGTGCCTGGCAGTGTGCTAGAGCAGCTGCAGCTAGCTGATGCACCGTGCCGTCCACCGGGCCTGCTGCCGTGTCCGACCTGATGCCTTCCACCCACTCCTCCAGGGACTTCACGCACTGGGATATAAGGCAACATGGATTAGGTACTTATTGTGATTAGAAAGAACAAATATTTGTTGTTACAGGAACTGACCTACTTTATTAGGCACGTGCACGTAATAAAAAAATCCATCCATTTTACATCCACTGTACCTATGACTTACAAATAAAGATTTCTGATTCTGATGCCGATGAAATTAGGTACGTTGAAATACCGCGTGCCATCGAGTTTGGTATCCTTTTTACTAAGAATCTTGATCTTCTTCTTTTCAAGACGATGGAAACTCTTTAGATATTTTGGGGCCAGTAGGCAGCCACACCATTAGCAGCAGCAGTGGCGTTCATTAGGTGCTCCAAAGCGGAAGTTCTCAGTAGTTCGGTTTATTTAGTATGGTCACCGGACTGATGACACTTTTCGTCTCAGCAGTTCGGTGATGCAATACGACCGGACTATTGAGTCTGATAGTTCGGTATCGATATCGGACCTGCACTAGTGTAAAAATCGCAGCAGCCAGCAGCCGCCGGGAGCGCATAGTACTCACATTCTGCTGACAGTGCTGCAGTATGACGGCGTAGGGCTGCGGCGACGCCGGTGTCAGGGCTCGCTCCAGCTCCGGCTGCAGCCGCGACAGGCGCGCCAGCACCGCCCAGCAGCCGCCGGGAGCGCATAGTACTCACATTCTGCTGACAGTGCTGCAGTATGACGGCGTAGGGCTGCGGCGACGCCGGTGTCAGGGCTCGCTCCAGCTCCGGCTGCAGCCGCGACAGGCGCGCCAGCACCGCCCAGCAGCCGCCGGGAGCGCATAGTACTCACATTCTGCTGACAGTGCTGCAGTATGACGGCGTAGGGCTGCGGCGACGCCGGTGTCAGGGCTCGCTCCAGCTCCGGCTGCAGCCGCGACAGGCGCGCCAGCACCGCCCAGCAGCCGCCGGGAGCGCATAGTACTCACATTCTGCTGACAGTGCTGCAGTATGACGGCGTAGGGCTGCGGCGACGCCGGTGTCAGGGCTCGCTCCAGCTCCGGCTGCAGCCGCGACAGGCGCGCCAGCACCGCCCAGCAGCCGCCGGGAGCGCATAGTACTCACATTCTGCTGACAGTGCTGCAGTATGACGGCGTAGGGCTGCGGCGACGCCGGTGTCAGGGCTCGCTCCAGCTCCGGCTGCAGCCGCGACAGGCGCGCCAGCACCGCCCAGCAGCCGCCGGGAGCGCATAGTACTCACATTCTGCTGACAGTGCTGCAGTATGACGGCGTAGGGCTGCGGCGACGCCGGTGTCAGGGCTCGCTCCAGCTCCGGCTGCAGCCGCGACAGGCGCGCCAGCACCGCCCAGCAGCCGCCGGGAGCGCATAGTACTCACATTCTGCTGACAGTGCTGCAGTATGACGGCGTAGGGCTGCGGCGACGCCGGTGTCAGGGCTCGCTCCAGCTCCGGCTGCAGCCGCGACAGGCGCGCCAGCACCGCCCAGCAGCCGCCGGGAGCGCATAGTACTCACATTCTGCTGACAGTGCTGCAGTATGACGGCGTAGGGCTGCGGCGACGCCGGTGTCAGGGCTCGCTCCAGCTCCGGCTGCAGCCGCGACAGGCGCGCCAGCACCGCCCAGCAGCCGCCGGGAGCGCATAGTACTCACATTCTGCTGACAGTGCTGCAGTATGACGGCGTAGGGCTGCGGCGACGCCGGTGTCAGGGCTCGCTCCAGCTCCGGCTGCAGCCGCGACAGGCGCGCCAGCACCGCCCAGCAGCCGCCGGGAGCGCATAGTACTCACATTCTGCTGACAGTGCTGCAGTATGACGGCGTAGGGCTGCGGCGACGCCGGTGTCAGGGCTCGCTCCAGCTCCGGCTGCAGCCGCGACAGGCGCGCCAGCACCGCCCAGCAGCCGCCGGGAGCGCATAGTACTCACATTCTGCTGACAGTGCTGCAGTATGACGGCGTAGGGCTGCGGCGACGCCGGTGTCAGGGCTCGCTCCAGCTCCGGCTGCAGCCGCGACAGGCGCGCCAGCACCGCCCAGCAGCCGCCGGGAGCGCATAGTACTCACATTCTGCTGACAGTGCTGCAGTATGACGGCGTAGGGCTGCGGCGACGCCGGTGTCAGGGCTCGCTCCAGCTCCGGCTGCAGCCGCGACAGGCGCGCCAGCACCGCCCAGCAGCCGCCGGGAGCGCATAGTACTCACATTCTGCTGACAGTGCTGCAGTATGACGGCGTAGGGCTGCGGCGACGCCGGTGTCAGGGCTCGCTCCAGCTCCGGCTGCAGCCGCGACAGGCGCGCCAGCACCGCCCAGCAGCCGCCGGCGGCGCCGCAGCGGGAGGCCGCGCGTCGGGAGCGCATGCAGGCGCGCTACAGGGGACAGGGACGCTTCATTACTGCTCAGATACACATATCAATATATCAACATCAATATCAAATATATTTATTGGAACAAGAAACAGTTTACAAAAGTTTGAGTTCTTTAACAGCCGCATTAGTATGGAGTACTGTGCGGCGCCCACCTCCAAGAAGGGAGACGACAGCGTTCCAGGTATACATATTAACCAGAAAAATAACAAATAAATATTTAAGTATGTAAGATTTTGTGGAATAACAATATAAAAAATATGCAAACTATTTAAGATATACCCACAAAAAATATAATAATCTTAAGCACTAATTATATCACTTTAGCATGTGAGTGTGTGTATATGAGCGTGAGTGTAAGTGTGGTGTGCATGTGTATGAGCGTGAGTGAATGTGTGAGTATGTGTATGTTTGGCTGATTTTGTGATTTGGAAGGCAGTGGGATGAAAGGTCTTTTTTTTTATTTTTACAAGATGTTCAAGCTCTTCATAAGTCAGGGAACTGAGCCATTTATGTGTAATTGATTTACACTTACGTGAAGTAAGTGGGTAAATGTTCAAAATCCCATTAATTTTATTATATAAAATTAGGCTTATAAAGTAGTAATGTCGTCTAACAATTACAATACTAGCTCTGTAGCGGTGCTACAGGGCAGACTGCAGCAGGTCTACGTTTCTGCCTACTCTGGCTGCTGAGACACTGGTCCAAACTAAGCTCTGTATGTTTTCGTAAGATCGACTTCAGAAGAAAACTGTCTTACCCTAGGTTTTTGCAACAAAGCATACAGCTCATCGGTTGGAAAACGGACCGGTTTGTGTGACATAACTTTAAGTACCGCACGCTGCGCTCTTTCTAAACGAAGCATTAAACACTTACCAGAACCACCCCATACGGTTATACAATCATTTAGGATGGAGTTCGCTAGAGCATAGTAGACTGTTTTAAGCGTATGAAGATCCGCTGATGATCTTAGTTTTTTAAACACGAATATTAACTTTCTAACTCTTGCAACCAATGACCCAATGTGATCGTTCCAAGACATGGTACTATCAATTGTTACGCCTAAGTATTTTATACTATTTGCTCGCGAGATAGATTTGCAACAGCATTTACTATTAATAGAGGGTAGGCAATTGTGGATGGTCAAAGCGAAGGGTGAAGCCGGTTGGGAAGCTATACGTTGAGCAAATGTGATAAACTTAGTTTTTTTCTATGTTCAGGGTAAGCAAATTGTTTGATAGCCAGTCAGAAACCATTCGCAACGCGGATTCTGCATGGGAGCGGGTTTCAAGCCAGTCTCTTCCTTGAACGATTATTGCCGTATCGTCTGCATAGACCATAAGATTCGAATTTGGTATAATGAGTCTGCAGAGCTCGTCGATGTAAATTAAAAATAGCGTGGGTCCAAGAACACTACCCTGTGGGACGCCATAGCTGATGCTTTCTTCGTTGCTTGTATAGTTTCCTATTTTAACGATCTGAGAACGATCACTTAGGTAACTTTTAAAGATATCCTGTGACAACCCTCTAACGCCGATTTTTTGGAGTTTATTCAGCAAGAGAGGGACAGAAACAGTGTCAAATGCTTTTGAAAGTTCTAGGAGGATATCAATTGTTTTGTTTTTACTGTTTAAGTTTTTAGCCACAGTACCGGTCAATTTGAGAACAGCATCTTCTGTGTTTCTTCCCGATCGAAATCCAAATTGATTGTCCGCCAGAATATCTTTTGTGTTAAGATAGTTAAGGAGCCTAACATTAAAGATTTTTTCCAAGATTTTAGATAAGGTTGTTAACACAGATATTGGTCTATAATTTTGTGACACTGCTTCTGTCTCTACTCTTGTGTATAGGGTGCAAAACAGCTCTTTTAAAGATCGTGGGGAAAACTCCTGTCAACAAAGAAGATTAAATACATATACATAAGAGCCAAGCCAAAGTAGTAATAGGCTGGCTTTATCGTACTGAACACAATGATCAGTCAGAGAAGCAATATTTCTGTTTACATTGTAATTTCCCACTGCGGGACCTTTGCCATATCTACTTTTCCCATAAACATCTGTCCTCTGCCATTGCAGGCCAGTCCTTTCGTTCAGGCATCATTTCGTCCAAGAATTAAAACATGATATACCCTAAGTTCATATACTTGCAGTGTTTTTTATTTAGCCTACACTGCCCAACTGCTGGCAAGGGCCTCCCCCAAATCCTTTCAGAATAACCTCAGACCGGACTTTGCAGTAGGTGCCTTGATCACGTGACCTGCCCAATCCCATTTTAGCCTGGCAGCCATTTTTCTCTTCCATCTTGGAAGGGACAGGCACCAGCCCCAACAATCATACAAGTGAAGCCTCACCTCCACATCACTGGCGAGGATAGTGAAGCAGTCCTTCAGAACGGCAGACAACAACGGCGGCAACCTCGGCAGCGGCACCAGCCCTAGCAGGTGTCTCTGCTCATGTCTCGCCAGACGACACACTGCGGCCGCCACGTTGCCCGCTATTTCTGCTTCCCACTCGTCGAGGGCTTCGCTGTTACTTTCTTCTGTGTCTGAAGGAAGGGCAGTCCTAAGCTTAAGATGAGCGAAGAGCCTATGACTAAAGACCACATATAAAAACGACGACATCACCCATTCTGTAATTATGTCACATCGCTTATGTGTTTCAGCACCGTTAGTCGGTTTATTCTGTAACCATCTTACCGTGAAAACTTAGGTAGACTGAGCTTGAAGTGAACCGACATGCCACCTTGATTGAATGTATTGACAATTATATTTTTACATAATAGCACTGACACTAGTCAGGAAAACAGCAGCTAGCCAATCAAAACCGTAAAACATGAAAGATGATACCTACAAGATAAAATGTTGAGAGTGCCTCCTCAGGTTTATTTTCAATGCCACCAGTATTTGCATGAGTGCTCAAAATCAAATGAAAATCTGCAAGTAACTCTGCTAGCACCACCATTAACCAGCGAACCCAAACCAGAGACATCTACGAATGAATAGCAACAAATATCAGTTACCGCTAGTTTCCGATCGTGGTTTCCTTAGGTGTGCGAGCTTGCAGTGGAGGCACTCCCTAAAACGTTTGTAATACATTCCAAAGTCGTACTCCGATCGCAATGCTAGACAAAAAGAACACATCAAGAAGAGTCCGAGTTAGAAAACGATTTAACAAAACATCACGCCTTTGTGCCCTAAACTGTTGAGAGATGTACACCTATGTTTCGTCAATACGAGAAAATGTGTCGAAATTGAAGTTTGTTGTCCAGCTATTTTGTAAAAAAACATTTTTATTTCTACTAAAATTGCAATCCGATTCTAAAATAATATTGCCATTCAAACAAGATACTTACATGCTTCAGATATAGATTTCCGAGGTCCAATGGCGAAACCAGTTGATTGCTCCAAAGTCTGGGACGCTTTCATCATGATCTTGTTCGCGCGTTTCTCGATACTGAACAAAAAATATTCATCTTTATTTTAAACTTACCTTCAACTGCGGGGCGAGCACGGCCTCTGTGATAGCCTTGAGTCTCGCATTTCATCAAGGTTTTTGCTCCCAAACTGTGATATAAATGTGTGACTCAAGCCTGTCACAGTAGGCTGTGCTCGCCCTGCTGAAGAGACTACCTTTTTCAAGCAGTGTAAAATGTTAGGGCCAGGCAGAGTATCACTTGAATTTAAATTTTTAGAAGACTGTTTGGTGGACATCAGGTTAATAGAACGCTTTATGCTAGAACTTACACTTTCTGCAGTTTACTGGTCCTTCTCTGTGTGCTGTCTGACCGATGCAGTAGATTCTTGGCTCTCTGTATAATAAGTTTTGTTTAAGTCACTTCGGCATTATTGGTAGTCTTTTATAGGTTTTGAAACTGCGATAGCTAGATTATTTGAAAAGTGTAATTTTTTTAGTCTGACATTGATTTAATCAATATGTATCAGTATGAAACTGCGTTTTTTGATCAAGTAGGCTATAAAACCATACAATCAGCGGCGACGCAGCCATCGACAGGGACCACAGTCCTTGAAGACCACGAGCTCACTCAGGGCTGCCGGCGCGCAGATGGCCAGCAGCTGTTGGATATGGAACAGTCACTCACCATCAGCGGCGATGCAGCCATCGACCGGGACCTCAGGTAGTCCTTAAAGGCCATGAGCGAGCTTTTGGCGGCCGGCGCGCGGATGGCCAGCAGCTGGTTAGCTGGTGGTACTCCGGCAGCTGATAGCCAGGCTGCTGCTGCGCGCATGCTCTCCAGGGCTGTAGCAGAGGTGCTGCCGCTGCCGCTCACGGAAACACTGTCCACGCTTGAGTCTTGGGAGGAAAGAACGTTGTTGAAAGCTCAACTCATTATCATCTGCCTAGTCTTCCAAATTTTGTTGGCGTCTACTTTCAGTCGAACTGGGTGCATCTGAATGCTCAACAAGTTGCTGTTGTAAGCTCAACCACAGATTAGAAAAGTTACTTACGTAACAGATATTTTACTCTCCGAGATCAAGTACACAATTTTGAGCTCAATATCCGTGACGATTGGGTTGATACGTGACGGCTCGCTTCTTGCGAGTCTGCCGAACTAAGACCCCCGCGCCCACCAACCACGCACTCCGCTCGCACGCTTGGTCTTTGCGCGCGAGCATTGACAACCGACTGTAGCCATTCATCGCTGTAAGTACGGTCGAGTGAAGTAGGCCTGGCTCAAATGTGAATAAGTAAATAAATATATTGTTAAATATGTAGTTATGACAAAATTAGAAGTATACTACAGTTAACTCTCTGCACGCGATAACACAATATTTATCAAGTCTGAACATTACGATAAGCTGTAAATGTCTGTAAATCGAAGAGTTTTACGCGCCTCGTCTGCTCTGCTCACACGAAAAATCATGTGATATGCTAGTGCTAGCTATGAACCCGTTATTTTCATATATTCTGGAGAGGGTAACAAAAAAAAAATCACTTGTCTTTGAAAATAACTTGCCTTCTTCTAATGCTATCATGTCCATGAGTGTTGTGGGAGACAGAGGCCTCGTGTTACGACTCAACAGCTCCTCAAACGCATTCTCTAATTTGGACACACCAGTATTGTACAGCTGATTCTGTTGAACAAACATAAAAGTTTTTATAGTTCTTGGCATGTGAATCTTATGTTATTGATTTAAAACATTCCCTGTGCGTCACTCACATGTGAGGCATTTCGTGGTATAGATGAGGCATGAGTGCACCACATATGGGTCACTCCCCTGTACAAAGTTTTAGTATTGTTAAGTCTTGCACGTATGAGTTAAAGCATTCCAATTGCCTTACGCGAGTGGGCAAGTTGAAATTTTAAACAAAAACCTTGAAACACTGGAGGGTTCAATGTCTAATTTACAGTTGCACAGTCTAAGTTTTAAACTATAAATCGCAATGATGACTTCTTGTTTGTGAAATGAAACAACATCAAAGAATAGAGATAAAATGGTACTTACAATATTTTCCAGTTCAACACTTTGAGGGTTGTTCTTGTTGAAATATCCTTGGGCATCTGCCAGTTTGTCTAGTGCCTGCAAGCAAGGTTATATGTTAAAACACTTACATTTACAGGACCTGTTCAAACAGTTGAATTAGTTTCCAAACATCATGTTAAATATGAATCTGATTGTTGCTCTTATTTTGTCCAACAGCTTTTAGTCACGTATTTTGCAACATTTATTTTATTAAATTTTCCATCTTAAGTTCTATTCAAATCCTTGTTTCAAACTGATGTTATTTGTGCAAAAATGCATTCAAATTAAACTTTATGAAATATTTGAAAACTAAATTGGACAACAAGAATGCCTTTTACCTACCCTAATTGGTAACATACCTCAAGATAAACATTGAGAGACTCAGTAGTGCTGGTATGAGGTCCAGCTTGTATCAGGTCCACCAGCTCTCTGCTGACCATGTAGTAGTTGATGACATGGTCCAGGGAGCGCACTGTGCGCTCCATATCTGGAAACACTCAACTTTATTTAATATGAGTTCTTTGCTAGTAACTTTTGCTTCACCCTTATTTTTTTTAAATGTTGCTCAGCTCATGGAATTTCTCATGTATTGTGTATTATAAACATATAAACTCACATACACAAAGCCCAAAGCTGGAACAACTAGTAGTAGGTCATACAAATATTTAATCCGTGCGGGAACAAACCGTGTGCATTTATACAACTGGTCATGAACATTTCAAAGGATCTTCTTGATTAATTAAAGTACTTAAACTCTTACTTTGATGAATATGTTGCAGTCTAGCTGTGTCTCCATACAGAGGCAGTACTGCAGTCTCTAGCTGCTGCAGCCTCTGTTCACACGCGCCAAGCACGTTGCACACATCGCTTGCCAGAGTGGAGCCACGCTTGGCTGCAGCCTTCAGCTCTTGGATGTTAGTCATCTCCTGGAAAGTGGAAGAATGATGTTGTGTAGGAAATAATCTGGTCGCCTCAAAGCTTCAGAGCCTTAAACATCGACGCAGAGTGGCCAGTCTGTCGGTTTTTATATTGGTTACATTTCAGGGAGTGTCTGCACAATTTTACTGCGCCTAACCCTTTCCATCATCGGACAACAAGACGTATGGCAATGCGGCACCGGTATATGGTGGACATCCCACCCAAACGTACAAAGTGTTTTGCGAATACTTTCATTGTGCGCACAGCTAAGGAATGGAATTCCCTGCCGGAGTCTTTGTTTTCTGATAGCTACAACCTTGGGGTCTTTAAGTCAAGAGTGAATAGGTTACTTCTAGGCAAGCGTGCTTCACCGTCGACCACATCATCGCTTACCATCAGGCGAAATAGTGGTCAAATGCGGGCCTATTGATATATAAAAATATAGAAATGTAAGTTATTATTATACAACTATAAGTCTTAGGCGACACTTGGCTACGTCCACTGCTGGACATAGGCCTCCTGCCTATGTCCAGCAGTGGTCGTCTTTCGGCTGAAATAATGATGATGACAAAAGTCTGTTATCTATTTAATCTCTGCTGACCAATCGGATTAATATTCGTCCTGACCAACCGGAGTGAAAATAATGTTAGTTATCAAAATAGTGATGATGGCAGAATAAGGTAATTAATGGTAAGCTTTGTGAGCAAACAACAAACAAAAATATTAATTTGACACGCCCCCAAAAAATGTTTGTTCCTTGCCAACATGACGCAAAATAGTAAGCATTTGGTCTTACACCAAACCTGGACATATGGGTAAAATATAGAAAGCTATCCATGATCATTATACAAAAATGAGAAAGTAAAATAACTGAACATTAAAGGCGTAAACATACCTTTCGTAACTTCATTTCTATTTCGAATTTCTTCTCAACTGCATACATCTTAGATGATTTTATTAAGTTCTAAGCAATCCTTAATCGTTTACTGAACCTTATATTATATTTAATCAGTTTCATAGCCCGTATAGCACTTAATATAAATTGTTAACAACAATCCTGAAAATATTTTCGACAAAACTAAACTGAGTAGAGATGAAGCGTATATACTAGAACAGATCCAGGGACTAGGTATTTAACGAGACTAGGCTGCACCTATTCTAACTTTTATAATACTCGATCCACCTAGTCTCACACTCTCACTGTGCCTACGCAGTGCACGGCACCCGCGGCCCGCGCGTATCATAGTACCGACGACGCGGCGAAGTGAGATAGCATCATAGTCATAGCTCATTAATGTATGCCAAAATCATACGTGTGTCAGTCACTTGAATTTGAACCCTAATTCAAAGTGCATAAAAGTAACGCGACGCGCACTATGTTTTGCTAGAATATATTGTCCTTTTTTAACTACACTATTCCGCAATCCTTCCATCCTTGTCTGTCAATACTCGAGACTCGAGACTAGGCAGACTTTATAGAATAGGTACTTTGACAATACTCGAGACTAGTCGGGACTATGCAGACTTTATAGAATAGGTACTTTGACAATACTCGAGACTAGTCGGGACTAGGCAGACTTTATAGAATAGGTACTTTGACAATACTCGATGCGAATTAAGACTATATGATGCAGTCTAGTATCAAGTACGGACTCGTGCGAATGTGATCTCGCTTCACGTATTGATACCTCTTGATTTTGCAGAATGTGACATTGAATTTATTAACTTTTATGACAGTGATTTTCGTTGTTTTCTTTTTGTTTGTTGTATTAGATAAATGTTAGGTTGACTTTTAATTTTTATAACTATTTGACTTTCTTTATTATATTGAATTTGAATACCTTTTTTTGACATTGAATTTATTAAATTTTAAGTAGTGAACTATGTTGTTCATTTTGTTGTAATTTTGGGTTGTACAATTTAATGTGTATAAATAATAATTCAATGATAATATGTTCAAACACAATGAATATTGTTTATGAATAAATAAATGAATGAATGAAATGATACCTACTAGACGTCGCAAACACGTACCTACTGTCGGACTTATTTAGTGTGATCGGTTTTCGCAACGAAATTTTGATAAATTGTTAAAGAACATATATCTGTTTTTTATTACGACATTAATTCATGTGTTTATTGTTTAAAAAAATGTTTCCCAAAGGAAGTAGTATTTAAAAAAAAAACAATAACAAAACTAATTAAGTACTTTGAAAAATTAATAGAAATCTTTTAATTACGCCAACAATCTTCAATGTAGATAAATCTTTTCGTTGACAGTCCTAAGCCTGTATAAAGTATGAAGGAAAGATTACAATTCATTACTGCGTACGTACGTATCTACACGTATCGGCGGTACGCCAAGACTAAGCATCTATAAAGTATGCGTATTTCATGGACAAGGTGGACTAGGTGGAACAGGTATTTGGATCGAGTATTTGTACGGACTTGGACTAGGTGCACCTAGTCCAAAATTCACCTAGTACGACCCATCTCTAAAACTGAGTCTGAATGACATGAAATGAAATGGCATCATGACTTTGTTTTTGTCAATGTCAAAATCGTCTTGTCTGTCAAACATGATCGCGTTCCTTTAATACTACACGTTGTTAAATCTTTAGCATATATATGATCTTAATGAAAAAGGTTTCAATCAATTCGTTAATACCGGCACAGAATACTTATGCCTTTGTTACACGGTTTGGTTTGGTTTTTGGCAACCGTGTAACACAGGCTTTAGAGATACTATGGTCCCGGGTAACAAAGGTATAATGTTGGGATTGGAATAGATTGAAACACAAGCTTGTACGAAATGAAACTAACTTTTATTACGGATAAACATCGATTATATGTTGGTTACATTGGTCACATGACTTAACGGTTAAAATTTCCTTTATGGGCAGCTGATTTTTGGCGCGTGAGGGAGGAGAGGTTTGGCTACCCCCCTGTACCATCCCTACCACTCGGAGCCATATGGATATCCATGGTTGAAGTTTTCAGGTTAGAATAAAAATTTCCATAAATATCCATCGTTATAAGGGGCGGGGAGAGAGGGAGGGGAAGGGTGGTAGGAGACTAGCCTCCTGCACCATCTCCACCCCAAGGAACTCCATGTATATGGAGATATTAGATATATTTTTTACTTAAATATAATTAGCGAGGGAAAAAAAATGTGAATTAGTCCAAGAGCGAGCGAAGCGAGCTCGGGAGCTTAAACCTCCCCCCTCCCCTCCGCACCCTCCCCGCGTCAAAAATCAATGGCCCATAATGGAAAGTTTAAGTTTTTTTTCTTTTTTTCAAATATTTATTTATTTATTTATTATATTCTTTATTGTACACCACAAAAATATATATACAGGACAAACAATCATAAAAGCAAGTGTACAATGGGCGGCCTTATCGCACAGGGCCAATGAGGTAGGAAAACTATGGAGACGGCATATTCTACTATATAAGAATAGTTATACAAATATCTATAATATCGACACAAGCATGTCAAAAAGCGTTTTGTCTCTTTTTAACTAACCAAGAGCTGCATATGAAAAGAGAGACATCTAAATGTTTGTCAAGGACTAAACTTGGTAACACTTTTGAGTGACAACAAAATCATGTCTATGCGTGACCGGTCGCCATGTTGATTGCCGAGTAGAATTGGTAGTTGTGTGCCTTATATGTATGTTTATCTGTGTAGTTGTGCTGTCAAACAGTTTTTTTTTTATTTTTTTTATGGCAATTTGCCGAAGACAATTCCTGCCAATGTCATGTAGTGGAGACTCATGGGTATTATAGAATTTGGAAATGATTTTTTAATTAATATCTAGAGCGCAAATGGACTCTCTTACAGACAACCTCATGAAATACAACTTTATGATTTTGGAATATACAGTTTTGTACGGTTTTTGTGAACTGTATCGGGTTTGCCGTTTTTTAATATTTGTACATTTGGTGATACGTCTTTCAAAACAATTATGGACCTAAACAGATGTTGGATAACTTATTACCAGTTTCATTTCGAATTAAAATCAAGTCGTCCTTTTTAGGTTTCCGTACCCAAAGGGTAAAAACGGGACCCTATTACTAAGACTCCGCGATCCGTCTGTCTGTCTGTCCGTCTGTCACCAGGCTGTATATCATGAACCGTGATAGCTAGAAAGTTGAAATTTTCACAGATGATGTATTTCTATTGCCGCTATAACAACAAATACTAAAAACAGAATAAAATAAATATTTAAGTGGGGCTCCCATACAACAAACATGATTTTTTTGCCGTTTTTTGCGATAATGGTACGGAATCCCTACGTGCGCGATTCCGACTCGCATTTGACCGGTTTTTTAATGTTCCCACTGCTGGGACACATACCTCCTCTCTGTGGGAGGGAATGGGCCGTAATCCACCACGCGGACCCAATGTGGGCTGGTGGATGTCACATGTCTTCGAATTTTTGGTTGTAGTACATGCCGGTTTCCTCACCGATGTTTTCCTTCACCGTTTTGAGAGCAGTCGTGATGAAATAATTTACACAAAGTGTAAAGCGCTTGCCTGGGTTTGAACCCACGACATACAACTTATAAGTTGCGGCCGATACCACTAGGCCACCACTGCATTCTCAATAAAAATATACTGAACCCATATTAAACGTCTAAATTCCTATGGGATCATTCGAAATTATGTCGATTGGCGATATAATTTCGGCACCCACCTAGTCACCTACGCCCGCCGCGCCGCGCCACCCCGTCACGAAAATCAATCAACGCGCGAAAGCTAGTAAATCATACGAATAGGGTCAACTCACTAAAGACTTATAAAATAATAATAAAACTTTGAAGCTTATTCGTAACTTTGTTCCTTTTTTTTCTAAAGTTTATTATGTTAATTGATTTTTTTTTTAAATAACAGAAAATATAATACGTGTCGTGGAGTTGACAAAATATCCGAACGCGCTATGTGTGGTGACGTGCCGTGAATCTCGAAACGTGGCTGACGTTTGCGTTGTTTTGTCAGTTCTCTGTCCGTGATTTCCAATATCGGTGGCCGCTAATACTACGCTAAAATTGCGTTGTGCCTAGTATTACTTAAAAACCATTAATTTAGCTATTACAAGTAAGTAATTGTGACTTGTTTACCGTTCCTCCATTAGATTCCTATTGGAAAAGCGAGTTATATCCGTCGAAAATCTCTGATTACCAATCTAACTGTTCCGTGTCCTATTTCTAGAATAATGGATCAAATCACTAAGTTCGTCGAGCCTGGCAAGCAGTTCGCCAAGGACTCCATCAGACTGGTCAGGAGATGCACAAAGCCAGACAGGAAAGGTATGTTTATTATTGACTTCATAACATTTTTTTATTATACATCAGTTACGATGTTGGCAGCGTTCTACCGAGGTAAAATTTTTCTAGTCGGTTAAAATTTTGATTAATCTTCGTAAAATGACAGACTGTTTCACTGGATGTACTTTCACTGAAACAAATAATCACTAGATCCTCCAACTAGCTTCTGGACATATGTTTCAAGAATGTATTGGCAAAGAGCTTAGGAGATGTTTGAAAGGAAAGTAATTGATTATCTATATATTAATTTCTGTATGAAAACTTCCTGTTTGTAATGAAAAATATCCAAGTATTAGTATGTTTTGTCAGTTACAAGGTCTAAATATTGACACCTCATCATAATTATTGTGATTATGACATTATTTTTGAACACCCATCATTATTAGCACAGCCTTTTCATGCCAGACTTTAATAATAGTTTGGCCAAGCCTAACATCAAGTTAAACTATACCTTCAGATTTCTTTGCCTACAAACAGCTGTTAGTTATTTTAATTTATCTCTTCTATTTCATTTTCGAAATGTTACAGAAATATGACTTGACTGCAGGCTAGCTTAATTCACTGATTGCTAGAGGCCTTTCACATATCATTCGACAGCACAGATGGGTCAGTGGCTGAGCTGTAACGTGTTGCAGGTTCGAAACCTGCACGGAACAAATATTTGTATGGCCTACAGATTAATTATTCTGTATTGGCTGTTTATGTATGTGAGCTTAAATGTCTGTAAATGCAACCAAGAGACAGGAGATTTTCCTAGTGTGGGACAAATTGCCAAAAACACAGTCTGCCTTTGATATTAAACATTCCATTAGTCAGTCCAATCAAACTAATAGGCCTGTACCTATTAGTTTGATTAGCATGTCTAATGACTATTTAACTAAAAGCAATTTAAAACTTCTGGTTCTCTAAATCCTAATTATTGAGCAAAATATATAATTTAGATTGAAGCACAAGTGAAATATGAATAATTATGAAGACATGAACATAAACTCTTTTCCTTCTGCTGCAATCCTTACATACTCCTTATGCTTCATTTATAAAGAAGACGTCTGATCCATTGTGACAAGCTAATACGCAGATCATCAAAAGTAGCAGTGTTAATCGTTATGTGCCATAATTAGGTACCAAAACAATTAAAGAGCCATTGTGTCACAAGTGGTACCACATTTTATTGCCAATAACACACAGACCTTAGTTTCTCAGCAGTCTCAACCAATCAGAATGCTGTATTTGCTTAAACTGAGTTTAGTTGAACTAATCGCGATTAGTTTCATTGGTGCAATCAGCCCTTAGGCACTCAAGGGGTTAATCAACTTTATAACTGACGTACCAACACTACTCTTCGTTTGATATTACACAACCTTGGTCCTTTTACAATCTCTATATGAAGGGCTCTCTTTGCCAGGGCTGGTTTTAAATCTGATGAAAATGTGCAAATCCGGAATACTATGAAAATCCTGCTCTACTAATTGCTGTAGCTTTTGTAAATTGTTTAGAAAGTTCAAAGAAATTGTCAAAGCTCCACAGTATCAAAAAACACAATTTTTCAAGGTTTCATTCACACTCATTAGAAAGTCAATAACTACAAGATGCCTTTCCCATCATATTTTTTGTAATGTTGTGTTAACCCCTACTTATGTTTTAATTCCAGAATTCCAAAAGATCGCGATCGCCACAGCTATTGGTTTCTGCATCATGGGTTTCATCGGCTTCTTCGTCAAACTGATACACATTCCAATCAACAACATCATTGTCGGATCATAAGCTCCCTAGCATAATTTTAGACTTAATTCTACGTGTAAGACACTCACCAACTCTATAAGTTAACTGTCAATTTCATTTATAAATGTTTCTTAAAAAATAAATTATTCAATCCATACTTCTTTATTTTTTATATGGCAACTATATAGATTTAATTTATACCCTTGTGCATGAGTTAATGAATGGTTATATATCTGAATTTTGAGATGTTTCTTATTGATTTGTTTATGTGTAATATATTGCAATAAATTTATTATTTATTAAAATATATTAGATCTAAATTTCACTGAATTTTTCTATTACACTGTCTAATTACTGATTTACTTTTTTGTTATTTATTTTATTAGTACCCATTGTTGCGCAAGTATTTTAAAGTATGTATATTTTGTAATCCACAACCTGTCTTGTTTGTGCATGGGTGGTGATTAATGCTCGTACTTTCTCTGTATGAAAAGAATATTTTGTCCTGCAGTGTGAATTTTACAGTTGTAGGCGATTATGTCTACCTGGGACAAACGGCCCAGTTGGGTAGGTCTAACTTCGAGAAAGAGGTCAACCGTCGAATCTGGCTCTTCCAATTTACAGCAGTGTCTCAAGACAAAAGTCTATGAACAGTGTGTGTTGCCAGTATCTATTATATGATCTGTGCCAGTAATTATGTATGTCATGGGGTCTCAATTCAAACAAATTATAATTAGTATTAAAAAAAGATCATAGATGGCAGCATAGGTAACGAATGTGAAAGTAACAATTACTTATAAATGTTAAACAGCAGATTTAGGCTGAAATAAGTTTAGTAAAAATCAAAACTTGCTTCTTTAATGTTAATTTATCCATTTACACTCATTAATCAGGGTTTTTGAACAAAAAAGATAAGTTGAAGACTTTGTATGTTAAATTAGTTGAAAGTAGCTATAGACTTATCGTTTTGTTTTGAGTTCTTTGCAATAGATGGCGTTTTTCACAATTTGTCCTAAACTATATATCCATCGTCAGAATCATTTTGTAAGACAGTTATTATTTATTATAGGCGTAACTTAAAATATATTATTTATTATAGGCGTAATTTTAAATATTAAAGTCTTGGTCTATTACTCTAAATCATTTTTTTGTGAAGCTTGTTTACACGTCGAATTGACTAGATAACTCGCTGGAACAGGACTCGTATTGCACTAGGGCCTACTCAAATTGCACGGGTTATAAAATAAGAGATAACGCGACGTGAGTACCGCTTGCCATCCGAGTTTACGCGTCGCCTAGTAGGTACAGTTTGAACTTAATGACGGCTCGAAACACTTCGTGAGCTACTACGAGCTAGCAATTTCATGTGACAGTGGGGTTGAGGGGTAGGGTAGGTACTGCGTGTTTTTTTAAAACCGTGTGTTGCCCGTGGTCCACCCGCCTGGTTCACCTAGGTGGACTATGGGAAATTATTTTTGCCCATAGTTCACCAGAAGGTCCATATGTTTTTGTCGTAGTATTACGAAATAATAATAGTGATATTAAATGTTAAAGCCAGCGGGAAAATTTTGCAATCTATTTAGTTGTACCTCATCTTTGTTAGAAATTAATAAAATAACTCAATTAATTATATAGGCTTGCCTTTTATTTATTTAATAACAATAGGGTAAATGACAAAAAATTAGGTTTTTGTACATCAGGTAGATTAATAAAAAAATATGGGAACATACTTTTTCTTTTGACATGTAAAAATAAAATGACGACGATACAATTAGGTATGCGTTGAAATATCGTGTGACGTCGAAGGATACTTAAGGTTTTGGTCATTTGTCTCGCGAATATGTAGGTATCCTCCGATTGCACAGCACGATTTTCTTCTTGTTTATGTCTTTTTGATTCGCATTTAAGCAGTATTTTGTTTTCTTTTCCTTTTCCTAGTGTCGATCAATAGGATGAACCCTAATCTTATACATAGACTAATAAGTAATTTAATTATAACCTAAACTATTACATTATCTTTACTAAGAATGTGTCCAATAGCACTTTTCTTATTGTCTCTATTAAGGCGAATACACTTCGTTCTTGTATTTGTTTGGTAGCACTTTTGTACGTAAACACTAACTCGAACGGTTTTGTTCTTTTTAGTCTTCTCAATATGTTGGTGTGGCCAAGAAGCTGGATTGCCTCGACGTTCACATGCAGATGAAGTCTCTTTTCGTGAGCATCTGCAAATTTCTGGATAACTTTTTCTGAGTCATCACTTCGTATGTACCAAGGTACATTTACAATTTCCCTTAGCACTTTGTTCTGGAATCGTATAATAAAGAAAATTGCTCTATTTGGTGCAGCCCCATAGCTGAATACCATAAGTTCAAACTGGCATCAAGACTTGTTTGTATAGCAACAATTTGTTTTGCATGGACAGCATGGAGTTTCTTCCAAGCAGCCAATACATTATTTTATATCGGAGGTTGAGTGCATCTGTTTTCTTCTTTACGTGGGCTTTCCAACATTGAAATAAAATAAAATTTGCATGTGTTGTGTCATATTAGCGCAGTTTTTCCAAAGCCTCTCCTACAGTAATTTCCCCGGATACGAATTGCATCTGAATACCAGTAATGTAGTCATGCAGATTTAATCAAATTAAATAATATGGTGTACGTGGCTTGTGATTTGTTGGGTAACAATGCAAATATTAAGGGCGTAACGTTTGTGGTTTCAAAAGAACTACCAATATCGCCGTGAATTGAATACAGTTGATAAAAAGGTTTTGGACAGCATTTGAAGGTTCCGTCACCCATAAACTCACGAATTTCTCCAATTTTTGTTCTGGCGTATGGGAGCAGAATACATGAATGCGTGAACCTTCGTAATAATAGTCAGCTACTACAAAGCTTTTAAACTTCGAAGGCACTTCCACTTCTTCCAAATTTGTAAAAGTCGTTTTCATAACGCACAACGCCTTATTTCTAATATCGTAAAGACAATGTTGGATGCTTGACATAGTTGGTACAGTCGTTACATTATCAAGTCCTTTATTTTTTATTGTGTTAATAGTTCTCTCAAATATCTCGGGTACAGGTCGGGTAGATACCTTTAATTTCTCTTTTAAAAGAGCAATTTCTTTTGGGACATCGTTTATGGATGAATCAGGCGAGCATGTATGATCTTTAGTCTTAAGTATGCGTTTGTCCTGAAAATATATCTATGTTATTCAAATATAATATAAATATTTCACCTCGGTGTCACGGGCCACAGAAGTGCCTTTTCACACGCCCCGGTTGCCGGGTAGCCGCTACCGGGTATGTACCCGGCGGCGAAATGTATAGGTATATAAGTTAGCTTACATGGCTATACATTCCCCGACTACCCGGCAACCGGAGCATGTGAAAAGGTAGTAGTAATCAAATTTGTGATCGTCTACAGTGAACCACCTACTACTGCCCTCCGAACTACATAGAAAAATGTTACTTACTTTTACACTGAAAATTATACTTCCTGTACACTTTAACTTTTTATAAGATGAGCATCTCCACATTTCAGCATTGAGGTATTAATGTACTACGCAATTTCAGAGCCATTTTTAAATTGTTTAATTTTATAATATTGGTGTTGTGCACACAAAAGAACTGTGCCTCCTTTTCTACTAATAAAGTTAAGTTCTTGCTCAGCAGACATCGCTGCAGTGTGATTTAATTGAATTATTTATTAACTAATATAAATTGTTTGTATTATTACTTTGATACATTGACAGCTTTATATGTTTTATGTCAAATGATATAAATGGCCAGTACTTTAGAAACATCAAAGAGAAAAATGCCATATTGTACCGTATATATTTTGTTTTAGATTTTGTTATGTACTATACAAAGAACTGAACTGATGAACTGCCATATTATATTAAGTTAGATTACAAAATTTTCCCGCTGGCATTAACATTTAATATCACTATTATTCTTTCGTAATACTACGACATAACATATGGACCTTCTGGTGAACTATGGGCAAAAATAATTTCCCATAGTCCACCTAGGTGAACCAGGCGGGTGGACCACGGGCAACACACGTTTAAAACATCACCAAGTTTGAATCGACGCGCGTCACGTTAGTAAATACGTAAATAATAACATAAAGTATTTTGTGCTTGTTTTTACACGGCTCCACTACTCGTACAGTTCGATTCAAATTTAATGGCGGCTTGGAACACTCGTATGAGTCGCTGCGCACCCCTAACCACCGCTGGCACAATTAGTTTTACCCGACTGCCGAAGGAGGGTAATGTGTTTATCAGTCTATGTATGTATGTATACCTATTTGTTCCTATGTGGTGTTTCAGAGACCAAACGCGTTGGCCGATTTTGATGATTCGTACGTCAATCGATTCGTCTTAACCCTGCAAGTGTCACTAGCTACATTAAAATTGAAAAATAGAGAAATGGCGGCTTTTGGGCGCCATATTGTGGGGGCCCAATTGTTTTTTCTTCTAATGCCATCTTGTGTGGTATCAAAGAAAAGGGTTTTATGAGGCAATCTCAAAAACATATAACACTTATATGTTTAAATGTACAAAATTCGAAAAAAATGTTAACTAAAAAGTGTTAAGGCCTCCCCGAGCAAAACGCCGTGCTAGTCGTTTTTGTGCAGTTTTTAAGAGCTATCTACTCTTTATTTAAATAGAAATATTAATTAATAAAAATACATTAATTTTCTACCTAATGTTTATTCTAAAATTGTAGTACACTTTTTTTTTAAAGAGGTATATGTTTCACTAATCGCCTTCCAACAAAACCATAAAAATGTGAAATAATTATTGATAGCATGCATAGTGTTCATTAATTATTTTATATACTAACACTAATGGATAGACAATTTGATAACGAACATTTTGTAAGTTTTATTTTTTTCAAAAGACCAATTTTAGATTTTATAAAGATTTTATTCTAAAATCTGGGCGTATTCACTACCGTAATTCATGCGCCAACAGTGCCGCTAGGCCAATAGGAATGTTCATATCTCATGCTGATTTTTTGGTCAGGGTACGGCCTTAAATAAAAAAACAAAAAATCCTAAGATCCGACTGCTTAAAAAGCGAACTAAAAAGACAAAAACAAGTTTTTTTTTTGTATAAACATTCTGTTCTTTCTAAGTACCTACCGAAAATAAAAAAGGGTAACCCGCCTTATAGTGAATAATAAAATGACATGAAGTAGGTACCTATATCATGTCATTCCGTTGCCGCGGAAGCAAGCTACATACCTACATTAAATTTTACAAGGAATTCTATAGTTTTGATTGATTTGGAATATTCGTGAATATTATGAAATTCGCTACACAATGCGACCACTATTAAGAAGTTACCGCGGTCTGAGCGGAGTGAGGAGTCTGTCCCGATCATACCTAATGTTATTATTACGAATACGAAATAAGCGTTCAAGGACAACTGGCAAATAACGTCTCTGAGTACCTACATGATGCGATTCCTCGCTCAAATTGCCATATGATTTAGTATCTACGCAAACTTCTAGATGGCGTTAAAAAACCACAGCCTCGGGCTAATAATGAGTCACTGGTGCTGCCGCCTGTTAAAAATATGGAGAAAGAAAAAATAGCCCGACTTAAGGAGGTGACATTTCTTTGTATGGGATTGGGTATCTGTACTGTAGTATTATATTATCTGTGTGTATGTATACCTATGGGATTGAGACGGTCGCTCACAATGGCCCTTATCGGTAAGCTTAAAGTTACCCAAAGGACAATGGATAGGGCTGCGCTCGGAGTTGCCTTGTGTGATCGCATTAGAAATGATGATATCCGCAAGAGAACCAAAGTTACCGACATAACCCGAAGAATTGCGAAACTTATGTGGCAGTGGGCAGGGCACATTGCTCGCCACAGAACGGCGCGATAGGGCCGAAAAGTTCTGGAGTGGCGACGGCGAACCGGAAGACGATGCGTTGGAAGGCCTCCCACTAGTCCCACTAGGTGGACCGATGACCTGGTTAAGGTTGCGGGAATGCGCTGGCGCTGGATGCGAGATGCACTGGATCGGTCAATGTGGCGACGCCTAGGGGAGGCCTATGTCAAGCAGTGGACATCTTTCGACTGAAATGATGATGAATGATGTATAGTTTGTATAATAGGAGTGAGTTACAGGCTGATATCATTGTCCTTGGTAGGTAAATAATTAAAGTGAAACACAGAAAAAACAAATTAACAATTTAATTTCATCACAACATTTGTCATTTTATAAGCCCTGTGATAAGCCTAAGAAAATGTCATTTTCACACAAACCATTTAAGATCCAATCTAAAAGTTACATTATTAAATTACTAAAACAACTTTATCCTTTGAACATCATTAAGATCTTTAATTCTATACTTAAGTGTTAATTTTACTATAAATAATTTGCATTTCGCGCCTTTTTTGAGTGGGTGATCACTGACCATACTCTGAGCACAGATTAACTAGAAATAATTAGAAAAAGATTTTGGCCTCACTTACTTTCTACTTTTTGCGAAGATGATGTCAAATTGTAGGAGAAAACTTCTTAAATTAGATAATGTCAAATTGTATAGAAAACTTATAAAATTATTATTTTTCTAATCAATATAACTATCAATCACTGGCTTTCTCAAGCACGTGTATATAAAAGCTGGGCACGGCTACATCCTTCAATGGCTTGAAGTCAGCATAGATGGAGTGCTTGGCGCGGTTGTCGAACGCTTCATCCAACATCTTCGTGAATTTCTCCAATTTGTGAGGGAAGTAACACAGACGGAACTCGCTGAAATCAGAAAGCAAACGCATATTATAGTGACTGCGGTAGCGCAGTTGCGGGTTCGATTCCCACTTGAAAGTTTGAAAGCAACGCTTGACGAGGTCGGTCCGTGGATGTCCATTTCAACATACCGAGTTTCCTCCGTGCCTCGGCAAGCACGTTAAGCCGTTGGTCCCGGCTGTCATTTGAAGATCTTTGAAAGTCGTTACGGGTAGTCAGAAGCTTGAAGCTTGAGTTCTGACACCAGTCTTGCCAAGGGGTACCGTGTTACCTAGTTACTGGGTTGTGGAGGTCTGATAGGTAGTAGCTCCATGCAAAACACAGGTACTTAGCTGAATTCGGTAAGACTGGAAGCCGACCCCAATATAGTTGGGAAAAGGCTAGGCAGATGATGGACAGGCAAGAATCTGGCCTCCACAAAACTTATGTTTACCTGAACAAAAGATAGATGGCGCTGTGCTTACTGTCTTGCGTAAGGGCGGTTACGCACTACACATTTTTACAAAATTTATTTATAAAATATAAAGAAATTAAATAATAAATTTATTTTTTCATTTTATTTTGATCAAAATGTTCTGAATTATGACGGATAGAGTTCGGAAGTAGCGGATAAGCTTCTCTACAAGAAGTACTACGGCTATTTCGGAACCGAAATTTTACGGACATGGATCGGATGTAGTGCGTAACCGCCCTAGGAGCAGTAATGCTGGCCTTGTGGTAAAGACTCCAGATTTACGTCTCGCAGACAGTGCGTTCGAACGAAGCCATACAGGCACTTCACTTAGTACCTATAATTTATTTCATCATCGTTTTCTAAAACAGCTTTAGGTATGTCCTGGTATAACCAACAATTCGAAGAGCACCAATCTGCACTGTGCCCACGTGATGTATTATGGCCCACTCCCTCACAGAGAGTCCCATCTCTCAGCATTTTTTGGCCACAGACGACAAGAAAGTTTTCTTGCTGCCGCCGCACAATTGGCGAATGTGGATTCTATTTAATGTGGTAACAACGTTCAAACTCCTCGGAAACATGTAACCGCGCGGATACTACGCAGTCGCCACTAAACTAGGCCACATATGAATGGCACCTTGCTCCGCCCGCCCCATACAGTACCTACGAAGCTGCGGGACGGCAACATGCATTTCTTTGTTGTGTGTTGCTCTTTGGTCTTTTAATTTTAAACTTAGTTGTCAAAAGAATGGTGCATATTTTGCTGTAACAACGTAATTCATGGACAGGCACGTATTCGCGGATGACCGAATGTTATGTTGGCGCGAACGAAAACATCTCATATAAACGCGCCCTTCGCTATTAATTATAGGGTCCTAAGTACCTACGATTCTGATTCGAATGGCTGGTTTCAAATATCATGAGTTTAAAGTCAAAGTCAAATGTATTTATTTCAATTAGGCCACTAAGCGGCACTTTTGAATGTTAACAATTAAAACTTACAAGTAATAAAAAAATATTCTACCGTGTCTTCGGAAAAGTAGCTTGTTATGGAGAAGAATGCACAAGAAACTCCATGTAGTTTTGCACATACGAGGATAAACTAAAAACGATAAATAAAGCTCACCTCCTTTCATTGTTGGTATCGTCGGTGGTTATGCAGTAGTCTAACGCAACCAGCTGAGCTTTGCCGCCAACCACCAACACTGATGTCCTAATGTCTACTGGATATTTGCTCTGGAAATTAAACAGATTATACATTAGTTACCTTAGATTTTACAAGAATCTAACTACCAAGTTGTTCAGGTATCGGCATTGAGTAGGTATCTATACCTACCGATATAATAGTCTTCACTCGCGAAAAAAAACTGATAAATGGCATTTTTTTTTTGCTTTTTCCCTCGGCTGACCACTATTCGCGTGATGGTAAGCGATGATGTGGTCGATTAATTAATTATTAATTCAGTAATTAATTATCATTTTCCTAATGCCACCCCATACTAGGAATTACTCGTGTCTATTTTTGCAAACATATTCCATTTGCATAATCACTTAATTTCGGACAACATACAAGATATAAATTCCGCGGGAATCGAACCCGCACGCAACCTGACTGCTACGCGCTGCGACACCCGTGCCCTTCCGTATCTATACTTAATATTATAAAACTGAAAGAGTTTGTTTGTTTGAAAGCGCTAATCTCAGGAACTACTGGTTGGAATTGAAAAATTCTTTTAGTGTTGGAAAGTCCATTTATCGAGGAAGGCTATTAGTATATAACATCACGCTACAAATGAAAAATGTTGCAAAAACGGGATAAAAAAATATTTATGAGAGCTTCCGTTGCGTGCGCTGCGTAAGCGGTTAAAGTTACGCAACATTTACGTATGTAGGGTAGGTTGACAGTTGACGGCAGCGAAGCCGCGTGGGATATACCTAGTTTATTATATTACACTTAGCCCGTGCCGAGCGGATAAACGCTCCCTCGTCCCTTCGTCCATTTTAATTCGGTACCACTTTGTTTATTTTAATCCCGAGAATAACTTGTTTCAATTGAAAAGGGTTTCATACTCACTATAGGAAGAGGTAGGTACCCACAACTACACAGGCATAAACCTACCTACATCTAGGCACACGTGATGTTATTGAACACGAACGCAAGCCTTGAACTACGCAAGTTCACTTGATTTAACATAACGAATGTATTTGTCATCGTCAGAGCTTGTTTATCTTCTCATACAGATAAAATTGAAAACTCCACGTTGACCTGTTATTTAATAAATTTATCGTTTTAGATAAAGATGCTGTTTTCATATAATATGGTACATTTTATCAAAGAAATGAAAGTAAACATTTCTGATTAGTTACGAAATTGTTAACAAAATTTTGCCTAGAAACAAAATGTCGGATAGAAACGAACAGTGTCTTGTTGTCATCTCGATGAACGTAAACGATAATTTCATTAAACATATAAGCAGTAGATACGTTTTATATGCATAATATATTTAAACCGGTGAGAACTGGATCATGAACAAGAAACCGATAAGAATCCACGTTTATATTTCTAGTTATGAATAAACATCGATTTAGTCATAGTTGTTAATTTTATAACGACGCACAAGTAAAATTCACCACCATCAATTAAATTAATACAAATTCTAAAGCACCTTTTAACTTTAAAAAATCCGTCATAACATGTCTTCATGCATCTATTGACACTTAATTGGCACGAGTTGATCTTACATTACTGCAGAGCATGAGGGTTTGATTCCCGCGAGTCGGGCTAAGAGTTATTGGGTTTTGCCATCTGGTAACAGTAGCAGCCCCCTATTTATGGGACTTAAACATAACAGGTGATATGTATTAACTAGGCATCTACACCCCCCGGTGGGTTACCGCATCGTCGAGTCGGGGAGGTTCAGTAGCCGTGGCTTGGCCACCCACGGTGAAGCGGATAGGAACCTGAGGAGGGGCCGCTCTACAGGGCTTTTGCCGATTAAGCCGATGACGTAGCGGCCAACAAGTAGATTGAGGTGCCGCTTGGGCGACATTGCAACAGAGGCCGCGATGTCGTATGGTAGGCATCGCGGCTGAGGGTTAAAACCACGGCGGGAGAGAAGTGCCGGTATTGCGATCCGCCGCTCTCCCTACTTTCCGCGGCCTGCATGGGGTCGCCACCGTCTGATGGCGGACGTGGTGGGGCCGCAGGGGAGGAGGAGTGTAGGTATAGCATTGGCCGCTATCCCTATCCCCTGCAGCCGAAAAGTGGTAGGCGGCGAGGCCTCTGACCTGATCTGTCACAGGGGGACCAAGGGTACGTGCCATACCTACACGAGGTCACGGCGTGCAATGAAAAAAAAAATGGTACCTACACCTCTGCCTAAGCCCTTGGGGAATACAGGATACTTACATTATAATAGATAGAGTGTCCCGGCGTGGCTCCACCCTCAATCATCGCATCATAATTCCTATGGTCTATAAACAGCAAACCACCAGGCTTCAGGCAGGTAGCGAAGTTCCTAAGGCACATCTTCTGTACTCTCTGGTCTCCGAACTCGTCCAAAAGATGAGCGAAGGAGTTACCGAGGCAAATGACAGCGTCGAACTGTGTGCCCGGCAGGAAGGCTTCGACGTCACGGGGTAAGGTTTCCCAGTTAGCTTCCTCTATGACTGTAATGGGAAAAGGAAATATTAGCTAGAGTAGTAACAAAGCAAGCAGATGGTGCGAAGAATGGAGAAGGACTTTCAAAAAAGGTCTAAAAGGGCTGGTAAGAGACGGCACAGGTGAACAAAAAGGGACACGCACTGTAAAATCAGATCCGTGTCCGTAAAATTTCAGTTACGAAGTAGCCGTAATAATTCTTGCAGGGAAGCTTACGCTTATTGTAACTCTATCCGTCATAATTCAGAACATTTTGAACTCGGAACTCAAATCACGGACACGGACGTGTAGTGCGTAAGCGCCCTTAGAATCTTGGATATCCGAAATATACTTTAGCTAGAATTTTCCAAATGATTGTCCTATAGTTTTTTTTATTGTACCTAGTTTGCAATTGCAATGAAACTAATTACACCGTTTGAATGACTTGAATCACGGGAAATTCAAATGCGAGCTTTTATTTTCGTATATTTTCCTTATAAATAATGCGAGTATAAGAAGTAAGGAAACTGCAACATTTGTCTCTATGGTAGCTAAATACCCAGGTACCAACCTGAGCATCAACGCATAACTGGTACCTAACAGTTGTTAGGTAAGTTAAAATTGAAAACCTCATGTAGAGAAACATACTCAACATAGCAGATGCAGTCTTATAACTAGCACAAAAGTATGCAAGTATTCAAGTTGAAGAGATGAAAGCTAATAGACAGAAATGAAAGACATAGGTACTGCGCCGACCTTAAATAAATTGAAATATCTATAATACCAGCTACTTAAGGGTAGGTACACTAGTCAAAGGCACGAACTATTTTGTGCGCGGGGTTAAAATGCATTTTATATCAACCGACAACACGTGCGGAAGAGATAGATGCTGTGATGAACAGTAGGAAGCTAGTTCGCGTACGAATACACACTTTTGCAAATTTGTAGCGAAACGGATAATGATTTAGGACGAAACCGACCGCGCGAAATATTATAAACAGACCTTTGGCAGTCTAGATATCATGAAAAAACTACTAAACCTATCTGTTCAAAATAAAATTATTTACATTGTTGAAATACTAATCTATCCCTGTATGGAGGCCGTTTTGCAATTTTCCGTCTTCTTATGGTATTTATTCGCGCCCAAAAATGCGTTAAAATTTGTGTCGAAATGTGGAACTTTCGACGCTCATAACTTTCAAATTTTTTTTTTTTACTTTTTTTGCTGCATACAGGGCTAGATAATGATGAGACAAATTGATATCACTTTTAATTTTGAACGTACATCGTCAAACAGTGGAATAATCCCTAGACTAAGTTTGTATGGAAGAATTTTCGACTAGTGTAACCTTAAGGGCCTGCCACCGCTTTAGTGCCGTAAAACGGTTACTTTTTAAAGCATACTCCTTCGTAACGGCTAGATTAAAAGGTTTGAAAAAATATATATTGAATCATGTACATTATTTGTGAAACATGGTTTTTTCGTGTAACTAATACATAAATAAATACATAAACTCACACCTTTTTCCCATGACAGGCAGAAACTACAGAACTAATAGTTTTGCTTTAAACAAGTAATTAAATTATATAATATATTTTTTTATGAAAAACTTATGGTTAGAATTTCTTCATAACTGTAATATCATAAACGTAAATCAAAGAATATTTTGCAAACAAAACTGTCCAAAAGGAAGTTCAATATTGATATTCTGGGATCCGAGCGGGCGCACGGCTAGTACTGCGTTAGCAGCTATTGGGGAATATAAACGCCAGGAGGGCAGCGGGATGATGGTGAGTATTTGAGTAAGCAAGGTTACGTACTCCATTCGTCGTATTTGGTGTCTTTTCTCTTGTCCCACCGCGCTTTGAGAGCGTGCTTCAACATCTTATCTGAGGCATCCACTGACACCAGTTTGAAGCCTTCGTCCACCAGCATCATGGAGTCGATTCTGAAATAGATAAAATCAGAAACTTTAAATAAATGTAGAATAACGCTCTTATTTCTAACGCCAATATCATCAGAAGACGCTATACCATTGCTTGTTCAGCTTGTTTTTATGAACAAGCACATTAAAGTTTTGATTTAAAATGTTTGTAATTATGCTTAGATAGACGTGTTTGGTCTGTTTAATCTGTGTGTGTGTGTGTAATCACAGTTTATATCACAACCGAAAGGAGTTCCTAATCCGTGGCCACGACAGCGTAAAACATGAAATAAATACTGTATAATTGTCAAAATGAAAGATTTTACAAACGATTCCATGAATAACACATAAGTTACGCAATTAGGCTGCTGGACTTTGTCACATCACAAACACTATAGAGTATACGGCCTATTCATAGACTATTTCTCTCTAGGGAGCGCCTACTTTAGAATTTACAACTTCACAATGTGGGGTTTCCCCAAACGAATGTCTATGAATATATACCTATATATATCTATAACTTATTTATCTTCAGACGTTGGAAGTATTTTCTGCAATTTAACGCATTCATAGTCACTGAATAGATGCATTGTTTACTTTATAGGAACCTAGGTGGTTGAATTGTTTTGCAATCTCGTCTATTGAGGACCGGACTTTCAAAGTACAGAAGTCAAGACTATCTAGCGTTAGGTTGTTATTTTTAATCGACTTCAAAAAGGTGAAGGTTATCAATTCGACTGTTTTTTTGTTAAGTTACTGTTTGTCTCATGAAATGTGGTAATCGAACGCGGGACCCGCACGCTTAGTACTGCAGTAATTATATAAAATAGAGGGACAGCGGCGGCGGCGGCGGTCCTACGGCCGGCTTACCTTTAAAAAATACCTAGAGCTATTTATTATGTTCATATGTTTAGTTGCAAAAAATTACTAGGTTATTAAAAAAAAGTTTTAGAATGTATTTTCAATCAAGAATTCAGTAGGTTAGAACTTAGAATGTTTACTTTGAATAACATTGGCTGCCTCGCAAATTATGTGTTGAAACCTTATTGTTAAGGTCATAGAACTCATATCAATGTCCCATTTTACTAAAGTAGTTCGCTCAATCTAGTATATGTTGGAGGAAAACTCAGAGGCCTTAGTGCGAGTTACGCTCAATCGCGTTAAGGTCTATCCACACATATCAGGGCCGTGCCCGGGACGTGGACGGACCGTGCCCCGTCAGGGGCTCAAAAAAAATATCGGTGTGTACATTTTATATGAATTCGTTCACACACGTCCGTGCACGGGCCAGTGACGGAACTTCACTGCCCGAGCCCGGCCCTGTCACGTCCCGGGCACGGCCCTGATATGTGTGGATAGACCTTTATAGTACCTAAACGTCAATTTGTATTGAGACTGGATAAGCGAGAAAACTCTTTCTTTGTAAGTATACATTTTGACTGAGTTCGTTTACGTTATCACGAGGAGTACCTACGTTAAAAAACTCGGAATAAGCGTTCTGTTGGCTGCAAAAAAGTTGGGGGTTCTTGCAAAGGTGAGACGGTAGGTACTTCACGCCTGAAAAGCTGCTCAACTTGTATAAAGCACAAGTTCCATCATGCATGGAGTACTGCTCTCGCCTTTGGACGGATCTGCCAAATACCAGCTTGATGCACTTGTGTCGATTGACAGACGGGCCAAGAGGCTTATTGGCAACGATGCACTGGTCGCGTGACCTGACGCGGTCATGCTCCAAAGCCTCGAATGAACACCGAGGCCGAGTTGCCAGCCTGTCGGTTTTTATCGTTTACATTTCAGGGAGTGTGCGATGGAACTGCACAATTTGATCCCGCCTTGCCCTTTCCATCATCGGACTACAAGACGTACGGCATTGCGTCATCAGTACATGGTGGACATCCCACCCATACGCACCTAGCGTTTTGCTAATATTTTCATTGTGCGCACTACTAGGGAGTAGTGGAATTCCCTGCCTGAGTCTTTGTTTCCCGATAGCTACAACCTTGGGGTGTTTAAGTCAAGTCGAGTGAATAGGTTACTTCTAGGCAGGCGAGCTTTGCCGTAGACCGCATCATCGCTTACCATCAGGCGACAACTTGGTCAAACGCGAGCCTACCGATATTAAAATAAAAAATGTACCGTAGTTACCATCAAATTGAGAATTGTGCGTAATACTACTCATCATCTGCCTGCCCTTGCCCCATGTTACTTGGGGTCGGTGCAATACGTTTTCTTCTTCCATACCGTCCTGTCCCCCGTCACGCCATCACTGACTCCCATTTCTGATGGACTGTGTGAGGAGTGATATTTTCATATCTCTCCTCACACAGACCATATCACATCACAGATCATCAGCCTATTAATGTTCTCACTGCTGGGACACAGGCCTTCTCTCTGTGAGAAGGTATGGGCCGTAATCCACCACGCGGGCCCAGTGCGGGTTGGTGGATGTCACACGTCTTCGAATTTTTGGTTCTAGGACATGCCGGTTTCCTCACGATGTTTTCCTTCACCGTTTTGAGAGCAGTGGTGATGAAATAATTTACACAAAGTAAAGCGCCTGCCTGGGCTCGAACCCACGACCTACAACTTGTAAGTCGCGGCCGATACCACTGGACCACCACTGCTCACACAGACCATCCATCTTTTATTTGGTCTTCCTCTCCCTCTCCATCTCTCCACATTTATATTCATAACTCTTTTAGTAATACTACTACTGCTTCGTTCTAATAGAAAACTGCAAGGTAAGCGATTGCTTTCATGATACCGGAACTACACAACGATGATTATATACTTTACTTATGTGATAATAATACCAGATTTCGTCAGTTCAATCTTGTGACTTTAAAGTTCAAAAGATAACAAGTGTTTATACACGTATTTACGTGACATCAACATATTTGCTAATGTTACTAGATAATTATTATAAAACAACTGTAATGATGCGATAGTCTGATATCTTTGTTTTTTCTTCAGGGATGTTTTCCCGTGAGGTTTGCCTCAAAAAACTTTGCTCATTATTTTGTCATCGTCACTATCGGTCATCGGACTACCAGATATACTTCAGGGTGCACTTGGTTAAAGCAGGGGCGGCCTTAACCTCTGCGAGGCTCCGGGTGGGCAGTAGATATTTGCGATCCTTATAATTTTTGCAATGTATGTGATGATGCACCAGAAATGCAAAACTTGGCTGGCACTTACTTAATAATTTACTAAGTAATACTTAACCAACTTTATTTTATTGTACTTGAATAAAGAATAAAGAATAAAGAAAGAATAAATGTTTTAATTCTAAGCATTTGGGTTGTCGCATGAGGCCCCTCCAAAAGTGAGGACCCGGCCCCCCGGGCTCGCCACCCCCTAAAGCCGCCACTGGTTTAAGTTACCGACTAATCGCACTGAGCGATCCTCCACATTTATGACACAGCCAAAGTGTGGAACTCATACCATCCACAAACATAGCAACATAGCCTTTAAACCAAGAGTGAACATGCATCTTCTGAGATAGAGAGTAGACCGCATCTGTCACTTTCTTTCAGGAAGACGAGATCTAAGTCAAGAACGTGTCTAATTATGTTAGGTTACACTTAGGGTTGTTTCGAAGGCTATTCCTGTAGATCACTCTTCTGTCAAAAGCTAACCAAAACAAAAAAAAAACTATATGTTGACTTACCCAGTACCGCAAGCTGTGTCGAGCACCTTCTTGCAGCCATTCTTCTTGAGGAGTCCTATCAAGAAATCTTTGTAGTTCTGTGTCCTCTGGTTGCTGTCTCCGATGAACTTGTTCCATGTCCTGGCAGCTTTACCGTCGGCGTACTGGTCCTTTACACCCTCGGAAGGGATACCTTCAGATCTTGAGTGGAACACTTGATCGGCTGACATAGTTACTGGAGAAAGAGGAGTGTATGAGGCAAGGTGACAGAGTTTTAGAAATGCTTTTCTGCACGTAAAAATGGAGTGTTTAGACATCTATCTGACGTATGGAATGGCTTATACCTAAGTTTACGAATAATGCAAAAATTAAGTCCCTAATTAATACAGGCAATCCTTTCAAAGGCCGTGGGAAGCCGACGGATGCCAGAAGCAAATAACCGGTCGATGTGGTGATAAATGGGTAGGCTTATGTCCAGCAATCGTAGTATTTTGACTGAAATGATGATGATAATCTAGACCAAATCTCTTTCCGTAGATGTACTTTAGTGCCTTTTTGGGCTGATACTAAGAGCTCGTTCGCACAGAATATCCGTTTTCCAGGATCGTTTTAACGGATCCGTCGCTACTGGAGTTGATGTTCACACTCCATTTACAGAACCGTTTTAACGGATCCGTTATTACCGATGTTACCCCTCAATAGCTGCGCAGATACCCCTCAGAAGCTGATTTTAAAATGAGAATCACGTCTAAACTGCCAGTCGATTTTTTTTTGGAAAAAAAGAAATATATTACATGAGACCATTTTCTTAATAATCTGATGTAAGAAAATTTTGTTTTTTATTCGTATAATATTGCGTAATTAATTTGTAAAGTTATGTCTAAGTTGTCTAACACGGTAAAACAACGATAAGCGCACCAAAAAAGTCATAGAAATAACTACTAAATTTTGGGTCGCGTGTGTGTGATATTGGTGTGAAACGAGTGCACGTTTTGTTCCCTCAAGGTCGTTGACGACAGTCGTCGTTTTAATGGCACGCCACACGTGGCTTCGATCCGACAAAACGGTTCAGTATTTTAATATTGCTGTGTGTGTGATCTCGTTCATAGAACTACCTACGCCATTGCCGAAAAAAACGTACCTATACAATAAAGCCGACCTGTAAAACGGACAGCTGTATATTTTGTCGGATCGGTAAAGATTAAGTGGACCTGTAAAACGGACCCTAACACCCAGCCTATAATAATCGTAATCACTTCATTTTCATTCAACTACCTAACAGTTTTATGACGCAAGATGATGCAACGATCATAATATTATTATGTTTTTCTCTGTTATCAGTGTGATAAGAGATTTCCCGCTCGAATGTTGATGCTACCCGATAGATAGTGCTGCTAAATTGTTTTTGATCGCCGTTTCCTTTTCATAATAACATATATAAGTGCGTATGTAAGCATAAGCCCATATGTTTGGCTTCCAAGTTTCATAAGTGTGAACTAGAATTTTTCTGTATATAGAAAGTGGCATTTTCCGTACATTTGGACAGTTTTTAGGCATTCGGTAGATCTTACCTAGTAGACTGACATCGTACTTTTAATGATGTACCTTTTAAGTTTTTTTTAGTGTTCCGTACCCAAAGGGTAAAAACGGGACCCTATTAATAAGACTCCGCGATCCGTCTGTCTGTCTGTCCGTCTGTCACCAGGCTGTATCTCATGAACCGTGATAGCTAGACAGCTGAAATTTTCACAGATGATGTATTTTTGTTGCCGCTATAACAACAAATACTAGAAACAGAATAAAATTAATATTTAACTGGAGCTCCCATACGACAAACGTGATTTTTGGCGTTTTTTGCAATAATGGTACGGAACCCTTCCTGCGCGAGTCCGATTCGCACTTGGCAGGTTTTATTTTGTTCCATATGAGCACAATAAGAAGCAAAAATGACCTACATTGCTTTTCAAAACAAAGTTTTCAAAACATTTTCAGTATTTTCATGTGGTCAGTATGCATATATATACGACCATCTGCAAAGCCACGTAAATAGACCTAGGTACATAACTAAACCCTTAATTCAACATATGGAATAGTCATTTAAAAATTACAATAAAAAAATTGAATAAAATAAAAGACTCAATAAAACTTGATATTCTAATTTTATTTTCCTGCGGAATTCGAACTTGTTTACAATCGGTCAATACGTAATTCATTCACAGAATTCATTCATGTCAATAAGCAGAATATTAGCACTAAATAGTCGTTGATTCACATCTTCAATCTTTGGTTGAAGAGTATATCATGAACACACTGATATGGGGGTATCCCCCCATACTTGGCACATGTAAACTCACAACACATTGCATCAGTTTTTTTAATGAATGTTAACAGGTAAACATAGAAATAAAATCTCCATAAAAAATGTAGAGAAAGAATACCATACCTGTATCGTGGCGCTCTTTGATATAATTCAGAACTTAGCACTTTATTAAGTTTGTCACGGAATTATATTAGCAATTTGCAAGATTGGCTACCGCTCGCGAAGAAGTCGCGAATCTGACTGCTTGAGCTCCTCCGACGACGCAAATTATAACTGTTTTATGTGCACACTTGAACGATTTCATAAACACTAGTAGAAATCAAATGTGTAACGAAAATTATTTTTAAATAAGTTACATTATGAAGCGGTAAATTGTACGATTGATCGCTATGGGTAATCTCTTGAGAGTACAGATCCGGTTACGAAAATTCTTTCACAAGTAGAAACTACACTATCAGTGGCGTAGAGTAGTGGGGGGCGGCAGGCCCGGCCCGCCCCGGTCGGTACATTTTAAGGGCGGAAATTTGCCTAATAAATAAAGATAATATCTTAAGTTTTTTATAAGCTATGTTTTTAATAATATTTAAAAATGTAACTAATATATAAATTAATATACGGAACAATATCTTGAAAAATCATAAGGGTACTTAATGAAAAGTGTTCAATGTTGTATAATAACAGTTGCAAATTAGGTGACAATACGGGATCTTTTTTATTTATGTATGTATGTAAATGTTGTAAAAAACTTTTTTTAAAAGAGTAAGTGTGCAGTTTCTTGTCCGTTCTTCTCCATAACAAGCTACTTTTCCGAATGGACGGTAGAATCAATTATTGTTAATTTTAAATTTATATTTTTGACGTTCAAAAGTGCCGCTTAATGGCCTAGTTGAAAATGAAATAAATAATTTTTGTCTTTTGTCTTTGGAATTACTGTATCAAATAAGCGAAATTTTCCGCCCGGGCGGCTAATAGCCACGCTACGCCACTGTACTCTATTGCTGAGTAGCAGCTACTTTGTATCCCGAAAAAGAAGCCTATCCTATATATTCTGCAGGATAGGCCACGGGAGCGAAGTAAGGGATAAAGGTTAGACAGACCGTTCGCATACGACTAGTAGGTGCAGTCTAGCCAGGTTTTCCTGAAGTTGCTATAGGATATAAAGCCTTATGACAAAGGGAAAATATAATATTTGCAGTACGGGGTACGGTTACTTTATCGCTGTTTAGGGTTTTCGTCATAATGTGTGCTATAGATATAGTTTTCCTCAGTTTCTGTCTGCTGGTCAGTGACGGGCGATCATCAATTTAAGAGCTCTTTTGTTTAGGCGTAGACTTCTAAATAGATGTAAGGGTAGGTCAGGATAGGCTCTCATTACACTGCCAGCTTGCCATTGCTACCCTGCAGGCTTATTACGTATCTTTTGCAAGAGCAAAACGATAGCGATTTTTGCGCAATTATTGCTCTTCAATACAAAAGTTTTAGAGTTGTTGGCGGTTTTTTTTTTAATAAGTGTTTTTGACAAACAGCGAGCGATTAGCCAACGATTGTGTAGGACCTACCATACCTACACTGCAGGTAATTCCGACTTTTATGACACAATGCGTTTGATAGCTTTCGTTTTGCTCTTGCAAAAGATACGTCTACGGATGATCTTAGCAATTTGAAAAACTCCCATGCTTCCGTATTACAAAAATTCAATGCCATGGTTCTGTTTCATTTTTACCCCACTGGCGAAGGAGGGTAATATGTTTATCAATTTGTTCCTATGTGGCGTTCTAAAGACCAAACGCGTTAACCGATTTTGATGATTCTTACGTCAATCGATTCGTCTAAAGTGTCACTGGCTACATTAAAAAAGGAAAATAAAAAAATGGCAGATTTTGGGCGCCATATTGTGGCCTTGTGGGGTACTAAATTTTTCTTCCAATCCCATCGTGTGGGGTATCAAAATAAAGGGTTTTAAGAGGTGATTTCAAAAATATATAACACTTATTGTTTAAATGTACCCATCTCTAAAAAAAAATACTAAAAAGTTATTAATAAAAAAGTTAATTAAAAAAAAAAACAAAAAGCCCGACTGCTTAAAAAGCGAACTAAAAAGACGCAAACAAGAAGAAAATCATGTCATCAGACGGATTTTTGTTTTTTTTAATAACTTAAAGATATACGGGTCAAGAGCACAAGAGTAAAGACCTAATTAAAATTATTCACTCGCTCGTGTAATATTTCCTTCTAAATAAAGATAACATAGTTAATAGGTGTAGTAGAGTAACAATAACAATGAATCGGCAGTCATTCCTGGTGAATAAAGTAGGTATGACTGTGCAACTTTGTAAGATGATAATACAAGAGATAGGTCTACATCATAAGCTGAAGCGTGTGCGTTACTCCAGCCAGAAAATGTCTAAAATCGTCATCTAAGTGCAATAGATAATTACATATATATATTCTATAATTGGTAAGCAGATTTTTTTAATTTGGTAAGCTGATATCTTTTTAATTATTTAATAATAACAGTTCCGGCTGGAGTAACGTTACCGACGCCAGATCTTTTATTTCTAACGGGTATGTTGAAATAAATGTTATCTAAATAATTAGATATCAACGATTTTCGACAGTTTCTGGCTGGAGTAATGCACACAGCTGAAGCGGCAGGCTTATTACGTAACAAACAGCAATCAGCAATCATCGCGCGATCAAACGTCGACGGCACGAACTATTTTGTGCGCGGGGTTAAAATGCATTTTATATCAACCGACAACACGTGCGGAAGAGATAGATGCTGTGATGAGCAGTAGGAAGCTAGTTCGCGTATGAATACACACTTTTGCAAATTTGTAGCGAAATGGATAATGATTTAGGACGAAACCGAGCGCGCGAAATTTTATAAACAGACCTTTGGCAGTCTAGATATCATGAAAAAACAACTAAATCTATCTGTTCAAAATGAAATTATTTGCATTGTTGAATCTATCCCTGTATGGAGGCCGTTTTGCAATTTTCCGTCTTTTTATGGTATTTACTCGCGCCCAATAATGCGTTAAAATTAATGTCGAAATGTGAAACTTTCGACGCTCATAACTTTCAAATATTTTGTTTTTTTACTTCCATACAGAGCTAGATAATGATGAGACAAATTGATATCACTTTTTATTTTGAACGTACATCGTCAAACAGTGGAATAATCCCTAGACTACGTTTGTATGGAAGAATTTTCGACTAGTGTAACCTTAAGTCCTATATGTAATGTAACCTTAAGTCCTATATATGTAATACGGGGCGAGCGTATTGCCATCAACCGCCTGCCTATTGGCACAATACTACTCGAGGTTGCTACTGTGAAATTCCAGATGGAAAACCCAATAACACTTTGACTGATCCGGGAATCGAACCCGGGACCACATACTCATAGACAGCGCTTGCGACCACTAAGACGACGACAGTCGCCAACGACCTTGAGGGAACAAAACGCGCACTCGTTTCAGATCCGCGCGATCCAACATTCAGTAGTTTTTTTGTATTTTCCTTCATTTTAAAATCAGCAGGGGTATCTGCATCTTAACCGACGAGGCAGTGATAATTATGCTATTGGTATCCAGTTACCTGTGCTTCTCGTATCCACCAGGCTCCAAGGACCCTCACTAGGTCATCGGTCCTTTGTGTGGAAGGCCTTCCAATGTTGTGTCTATCGATGCAGTACAGGACCGGTAGGTAGTTGTTGCGGCATCAGACGGAGGCTTGTGTTCGTCTTTCAGCTGCAACGACCATGTTTAAACAAAATGGCGACCTGCAGCCTAATTGCGTAAGTGAATTTCGCAAAGCAAAAGGTTTTTACTCCATCAATCGACCAATCACATGCGAGATGAATGACGCGATGTGAATTTCCGTCTATGTGATTGGTCTATTGATGGGAGTGAAAATTCTTTGCCTTGCCATCTTTTAAATCTTAGGTTTGTAGAAAATTTCACAAATTAGGAATAGGTAGGCTGCTTCCGCTCCTTATCATTCCGGAAGGTATCAGCTAACTGAATGGGCGAAATCTTAGAACATGTTTAGTTATCAAACCAGTTTTTTTTCCTGTTATATTGGCCTATCTGTTTCTCATGACCATACCTACTCTAGTTTGTTCTCAATTATGGTAATTGTACGTTGTCATCGTGATGACGTAACATCAGATGATTTTGCCGAGATGTTATGATCAATTATTAAGTCACGTTCACGATAGCGTTGTTTTGTTACAGCGCGGATGCGTGAACTCCGCCTTATCATAATTATAACAAGATTTTGTTTCGAAGTTAGAAGATTTTATGTGAAAAACCCGTGTCGATGTGCCTGTAGTTAAAAATTTGTGCCTTATTACTAAAAGCGGTTTTACTAAAAACCCAGGTTGTATGTATGGTGAAAACAAGGTTTAAAACTGGGTTTTGGTTAAACCGCTTTTTGTAATAAGGCACTTTAGTTTGTATCACTGTGCACTTTTAGCTTGTCTTGCATTTTAGAAGTTCACTTCTTCCTACCCTTTTTAGGGTTCCGTAGTCAACAAGGAACCCATATAGTTTCGCCATGTCCGTCAGTCTCAGTCTGTCCGCAGCTTAGCTCAGAGACTCTTAGTACTAGAAAGCTATAATTTGGCATGGATACACATACATATTGATCAGGCCGACAAAGTGATAAAATCATCATCATCTTCCTGCCCTTGTCCCATGTTACTTGGGGTCGGCGCAACACGTTTGCTTCTTCCATACCGTCCTGTACCCCGTCACGCTATCACTGACTCCCTTTTCTTTCATATCACTCCTCACACAGTCTATCCATCTTTTCTTTGGCCGTCCCCTCCCTCTCCATCCATCCACATTTATATTCATAACTCTTCTAGTAACATGCGTTTAAAGTGATAAAATAAAACCATGAAAAAAAGATGTAGGTACTTACCTCCTGTACCTACGCGTAAAATGGGGCTGTTTTTTTTCTCGTCTATCCTATGGTGTGGGGAATCGTTGGATAGGGATTTTCGATTCAGGGATTAGTTGGCGTAAAATTAAGCTTAAAAAAAAACTGTCTTTTTAGGTACCTATCTAGCTAACCTATGGATTTTAATTTTTCGACACCGACTTCGGCAATGAAAGTAATTTTTCGCTTTATAGTGTTTTGCTTTGGGCTTCCAAAGCAAAACACTATAAAGCGAAAAATAGTTACTAGTCAGTTGATTTTTTTTGTAATTTATTTTTTATTTTTCTCTTTTTAGTTTTGGTAGCTACCATAAAATCATTTAGTGAGAAAGTATCTACATCGCACGACCATTCCAATAAGCCCAAACACGATTAGGATACATCGTTTTATTTTGGAGTTCCAATGCTCTTTCCGGCTTCATCATCAGATCAGTTCGATAGTACTAAGAAAAGAAAGAAATAAAAAACGTTTATTTGCGCCAGGCACGACGCAGAGAGAGGTAGCTCAGGAAGCTATTAAAATACACAGAAATTACTTTTTCTCAAACATGCATGGAAATATTGTCATTATTTTAGAAAAAAGAACACCCGAAGTACTGAATTTACGGACAATGAAAATCAAATCCATTGCTGGAGCGTTTTTTGAATTTGGAATATTTCAACGCTCCAGCAATGTTGTATGTAACGGCGTGCTGGGGTTATTAGATACTCTTTGATTGGATCTCTTTTATCGTTCTTGGCGTAAAGTAAGTCTCTTTGCTTAGTACAAATTGCGATCACGTGGCTGTATAGCCATAAATGCGTTTGCCTTTCGGCACAGATGATAAATAGAAAATCGGCGGCAAAGCTGAAAATTCGTCTTGATTTGTTATTTAAATATTTAATAAATATAAATTTAATAATTAAAATGAGTTCCAACGGTTCACGGTCCACCAGATTTAAGATCTGAAGCCAAATTGGCAATGGAAAACCTGCTTCCAGCGAAGTCAAAAGAAAAATACATGAAAGTATATGAACATTTTATGATTTGGAAAAACGATAAAAAAAAATATCATTTTCGCCGAAACAGTATTTTTGGCGTATTTTAATGAGATTTCTAAAACTTAAAAGCCATCTACATTATGTGCAATTTAGTCCATGCTGAAATGTACAGTTCATGTTAAAAATGGCAATAACTTAAAAATTTAGGAAATTTAACTACTTTTTTATTTCCCTGCATTCTTTTGAGAAAAGCATTATATATGCCTCGGCGGAAATGGAAATTGCCTGTCTCGTATTAGTGAAGTCCTCGCCTACGGCTCAGCCTTCAAACTCATACTAGACCTGCAATTGTCTATTTCCCGGCCTTTGCAATAATGAACTATTTCTCAAACATGCATGGAAATATTGTCATTATTTTAGAAAAAAGAACACGCGAAGTACTGAATTTACGGACAATGAAAATCAAATCCATTGCTGGAGCGTTTTTTGAATTTGGAAAGTTTCAACGCTCCAGCATGTACTTAACTGAAGATTTTTCGAAAGAAACTATGGAAATACGCAAGAACCTACAGGAAAAGCTTAAACTAGCAAAAGAACAAGGAAAAGATGCATACATTCGAAACAATGAAATAGTGATTAATGAAACACCAGGGGTCGAAAAACGAAAGAGGGAGAACTCGATGTCACCAAACAACGTACACACACCACCACCTTCCACTGGATCTAAAAATATTCTCGCACCTTCTAAAATGCATAAAACAGATGCATTCGCATACATGAGGGCTAGATCTTACTCTTCGACCGAAAAAACTCAACATAAGGCATAGGACTTAGCAGACACCGGTAACGAAATTGAAACAAATAATGTATACAAAACATTAATAACAAACAACAAAAGCCCCAATACGGTTGGTCACCGCGGGGCTATAGACCGCACCCCCCAAGACCTCATGTTAAATAATACACAATCAGCAACATCCCAAAAAAAGAAAATACACATAGCAACACTCAACACAAGATCAATGAAGTCGAAGGAAAATCTAACAGAACTAGAACAAGCACTATATCGCACTAATTGGGATATTCTTGGCATATATGTGATGTACGTAGATAAGCGGAAAAAATTGAAGAACACGAGGAATATATTTTATATTATAAAAATGAAATACAAGGATTATATGGCGTGGGTTTCTTAGTTAAGAAATATCTCAAAAATAATATATTAGAATTTATAGGAGTGTCAGACAGAATAGCCATCTTAAACATTATACTACCTGGTCACAAACATCCCACTTCAATAGTGCAAGTATATGCTCCTACTGAGGTAGCCAAAAAGGAAATTAAAAACAATTTCTATGAAAATCTAAACAAAACAATGGAAAATTTACATAACACTGTTATCGTAATGGGAGATTTTAATAGCCAAATTGGAGAAAGAAGGCTAAACGAAGATAAAATACTTGGACCCTTTACATATGGCAAAAGAAATGATAATGGGCAAAGATTTGTAAACTACGCTTTAGAAAATAACCTGCAAATTATGAATAGTTTTTATAAGAGAAAACTTAACAGGAAATGGACATGGGAATCTCCCAATGGACTAGTAAGAAATGAAATAGATTTCATAACTACAAACAAACCAAAACTATTTTTGAATGTTGAAGTTGTGAACCAGTTCAACTATAATACTGACCATAGACTGCTTCGTGGAGACTTATACATGTTTGAGCCAAAGCATACAAGAAAACATATATATAATGTAAAGTTACCAATTAGACTTCCATTGCCAGATAACTCATTAGAATATTTAGAAACTCAATTAAACCAAATAAATGAACTCAAAACAATCCAGGAAAAATATGATAGATTAGAAAAAGAACTCAAAGAAACCAACAAAATAGTACAAAGAGACAAAACATCAAAGGATAAATTGGGACCAAAAGCAAGAGAATTAATTTGTAAAAGAGCTGATTTATTGAGTAACAGGCAGAACAACAAACAAATTATAACGAAACTAAGTAAAGAAATTAATTTAGAAATAAGAAAACACAGAAAGAAAATTAGAACCGAAACAATAGAATGGCACATAGCAAAATCTGGCGGGCTAAAAAAAGCATGGAAGGAGCTTCAAGACGAATCATGTTGGATTGGTAACGTAACACATCACAGGACAAAAAAACATAACACCAAAAGAACTGAAATACTAGAAGCAGCGACCGATTTTTACCGTGAACTTTACAATGATGAGCGAACAAGATCACAGCCAAACGAATATGAAGAAATTAAGGAACCAATCCCAAACATACTAAAAGAAGAAGTTACCAAAGCCATCAAATCACAAAAGAAAGGGAAAGCACCAGGCGAAGATGGCATTTCAAACGAAATTATATTGGGAACAACACAGATCACTCTGAATACAATTACAGATTTATTTAATGAAATTTTAACAACTGAATATATACCGCATCAATGGACAACATCAACCATAATTTTACTTCATAAGAAGGGGAAAACAGATGATATTTCTAATTACAGACCCATTTCGCTCATGTCGAACGTGTATAAAATATTCTCTAAGATAATTCTGGAACGATTAACAAAGACTTTGGACGAAAACCAGCCAAAAGAACAAGCAGGCTTTAGAAGTGGCTTTTCAACCATGGACCACATTCATACTATCAAACAGCTTATGCAGAAATGTAACGAATATGGCATTAACTATTACTTGGCGTTTATAGATTACAACAAAGCTTTCGACTCCTTAAAACATGGAAAAATATGGGAGGCTCTCACCTTACAAGGAGTCCATAATAAATATTTACGTATAATTAAAAACATATACGAAAATATGACAGCGAAAATACGCACAGAAAGGGCAGGAGAATGTTTTCCCATTAGACGGGGAGTTAGACAGGGAGACCCCTTATCACCAAAACTATTTTCTGCAACCCTGGAGCATATATTTCGACAACTAGAGTGGAGTGGTTACGGAATAAATGTTAATGGAGTACGACTAAACCATCTTAGATTTGCCGATGATCTTATACTTATATGCGAAGACCCAGATACGTTACAGAGTATGATTGAACAACTGGTATACGAAAGCGAAAAGGTGGGCTTATCAATAAATACAAGTAAAACCAAGTTGATGACAAACCACACGACAATCCCAATAAAACCTACAAACGTTACTGAACTGCAATATGTAAATGAGTATACTTATCTTGGCCAAATAATATCTCCAACAGATCTCACAAAAAAAGAAATTAATAATAGAATTAACATAGGATGGAAGAAATACTGGTCTTTAAAAGAAGTTATGAAAAACTCAGAAATACAAATAAAATCAAAAAAGAAAGTATTTAATATGTGTATTCTGCCGAGCATCACTTATGGGTGTCAAACATGGAGCTGCACAAATAAGGATATTAAAGTGTTAGAAACCTGCCAACATAGAATGGAAAGAAGTATACTTAACGTAAAATTAAAAGACAAAATAAGATTAACAACAATAAGGAAACATACCAAAGTCATAGATGTAAAAGACCAAATTAAACAACTGAAGTGGCAATGGGCAGGCCATTTAATAAGATCTAAGACAGAGAAATGGACTAAAGATGTGACAGAATGGTGTCCTACCTACATACAAAACAAGAAGGAAAGGCAGACAGTATCGTAGATGGGAAGATGACATCAAAAAGGTGGCAGGGACGACTTGGGCTAGAAAAGCAAGAGATCGATGTTCGTGGAGAGTACTTGGGGAGGCCTATGCTGGAAAGCAAGACAATCGAGAAACCGGTGTCGATTAAGAAAAAGTACATAAAAAAAAAAAAAAATATATATATTAAACACTAATGTAATATTAATTAGAAATAAGTTAAAATGATAACTGTAAGATTGTTAATAAAGGCTTTTTATTATTATTATTATAACGCTCCAGCAATGTTGTATGTAACGGCGTGCTGGGGTTATTAGATACCTACTCTTTGATTGGATCTCTTTTATCGTTCTTGGCGTAAAGTAAGTCTCTTTGCTTAGTACAAATTGCGTTCACGTGGCTGTATAGCCATAAATGAGTTTGCCTTTCGGCACAGATGATAAATAGAAAATCGGCGGCAAAGCAATAAAAAAATGAACATTTTCTTCGAAACAGTATTTTTGGCGTATTTTAATGAGATTTCTAAAACTAAAAAGCCATCTACATTATGGGCAATTTATTCCATGCTGAAATGTACAGTTCATGTTAAAAATGGCATTAACTTTAAAAATTAAGGAAATTTAACTACTTTTTTATTTCCCTGCATTCTTTTGAGAAAAGCATTTTAAATGCCTCGGCGGAAATGGCAATTGCCTGTCTCGTATAAGTGAAGTCCTCGCCTACGGCTCGGCCTTCAAACTCATACTCGACCTGCAATTGTCTATTTCCCAGCCTTTGCAATAATGTACTATTATATCATATATTTTAGCAACAAAGTGCCGATTTATTCCATTCTAATACCACTGGTATATGTTTCAACTCATATTTATTTTTTATACCGAAACGGGGTATCCTCTTTAAGGCCGTGCCCTGACCAAAAAATCAGCATGAGATATGAGCATTCCTATTGGCCTAGCGGCACTGGCGGCGCATGAATTACGGTAGTGAATACGCCCAGATTTTAGAATAAAATCTTTATAAAATCGAATATTGGTCTTTTGAAAAAAATAAAACTTACAAAATGTTCGTTGTAAAATTGTCTATCCATTAGTGTTAGTATAAAAAATAATTAATGAATACTTTACGAGGAGATGCATGCTATCAATAATTATTTCACATTTTTATGGTTTTGTTAGAAGGAGATTACTGACACAAATACATCTTTAAAAAAAAAAGTGTACTACAATTTTAGAATCAACATTATGTAGAAATTTAATGCATTTTTATTAATTGATATTTCTTTTTAAATAAAAAGTAGATAGCTCTTAAAAACTGCACAAAATTCGACTAGCGCGGCGTTTTGCTCGGGGACGCGCCTTAAATAAATATCTAAATTTAATGTGCGAACGAATACCAACAACTTGAATTTGGTACAGTCATCTCAGTCAAACCTAATCAAATGAATAGGTTTTCTGATATTTTTATGTGATCGTAATATAATACTAACTATTGTTTTACTAATTGGACAGTGAACATACCTACATGTTAATATAAATTAATAGTTGATTTTCTGAGATATTTTGTATTTTTTTGACTGTAAGTTCTTGTTTTGATGTAGTTGCAAAAAAATATTATTCAGGTACAAGGAGGAACTAAAATTTATTATTAAGTTGATTAATAGTAATATTTTATTATTGAACTAGACGTTTGCTTACGTATACAAAGCATTTTTACTAACTGTACCTTATATCTTTGTACTTGTTTTGGTATTCGTTTAAACCATGGTATCCGTTCGGAATACAAAAGAAATATGATTTTAAACAAATACTAGTGGTATTAGTTTTTGGTATTAGAACGGAATAAATCAACGTGCGCCTGCCATTAGGCGGCTTCTATCCAATTGACAATCAAAATTAAAGAAAACATCTTCTATTATTTGGAAAGCGTTCCTTTTTAAATTACCTTCCAAAACTAATTAGTTATCTGATGCCAGACTTATCATAGGCAAGGAGTTTGCCTTTAAATCGGCAGAGTCCTCACAGTACCATCTTCATAAGTAGGTACCAATCTATACTAATATTATAAATAGGTAAGATTTTTTTGTTTGTTTGTACCGAATAGGCTCCGAAACTACTGGACCGATTTGAAAAAAAAATTCACCAATAGAAAGCTACATTATCGAGTTCCCTCGATTTCTTCGGGATTCCATCATCAGATCCTGACCTGATTACTATGGGACCACCTCGGAAGTATACCCTTTCAAACAATAGAAGAATTTTCAAAATCGGTCTAGGCGTCTTAAAAAAATAAATAAATTGCAAGTTCCTATATTCACATGGACACAATGCGATGCAATTCGACCGAAAAAAATTATGCGCGATATCGCCTATCGTCGACGCAATTTAAAATGCGTCGCGCCTTCAGGAAAGGGCTTAGTAGCTTACAAGTCCATTCTATGAAATAGTAAATTGTGTGTGTCATAGTTACCCATATATAATAGTCACAACGGATCCTTGTGTCTCTGAAGTTGGCCCTGCTAACAGTGCTAACCATTGCGCAAGAAACAGTTTGTCATCGAGTATACTGTATAGAGTAAGCGAGATAGGACGATGCGAAAAACGTAAGCGTTTGAAAGAGACAGTTAAACAAAGCTATCTTCACCTCCAACATTGAAACAAAAATCAGCCAATTCAGAGATACGTTGTGAGTATTATACCGTTTCTTGTCAACCGTACCTTACCTACAGTCCTACACTGAATGAAAGGTAAACTTATTTTTGTCCCTTACGAAGTTTTGTATGCCTAATATGGAAAAAAGGGATTAGGTAACTACAATAAAATTCAGAAAAGCAAGTTCTACTCGTATTTCCTGTAAAGGTAAACCGCATTGAGCGGAACAGTGCACTGCAGAGAGCCAACGAGACTATATTGTTTCATATTCTGTGAAAACTTTAGGTAAACTGCTATCTCTTACCGTTCTTAACCGATTCGTTACAGCTTCCGTTTTTAACTTTAACATTTTATTTTTTTCATTTATTACCTATAGGCTCGCGCTTGACCACTATCTCCCCCGATGGTAAGCGATGATGTGGTCGATGGTGGAGCACGCTTGCCTAGAAGTAACCTATTCACTCTTGACTTAAAGACCCCTAGATTGTAGCTATCGGGAAACAGACTCCGGCAGGAAATTCCACTCCTTAGCTGTACGCATAATAAAAGTATTCTCAAAACGTTTAGTGCGTATGGGTGGGATGTCCACCATGTACCGATGGCGCATCGCTGTACGTCTTTTAGTCCGATGATGAAACGGGCTGGGCGGAATTAGATCATGCAATTCCATCGCACACTCCCCAAAATGTAACCGATAAAAATCCGACAAGCTGCAATGGCAACTCAGCGACGATGTTCAAGGCTCTGGAGCTTTGACTTAACCAGTGGCCCATCGCCGATGAGCCTCTTGGCCCGCTTTTCGATCGACTCTAGTGCATCGAGCTGGTATTTGGCAGATCCGTCCCAGAGATGAGAACAGTACTCCATGCATGATCGAACCTGCGTTTGATACAAGCTAAGCAGCTGTATCTAGTGGCGCAGTGTCGGCGAACAAATATGTCATGGCACGACTTTCTTGTCATACCTACGCCATAAAAGTTGATGACACGCTTATCGTGCCATACGCCAAGTGTAAAAAAAAAAACTTTTTTTCACTCGTTTAGACCCGATTAAGTTTAGTTGACATATAACATCAGTTGTAAACGGAAGGATACGCTGTTAAGTGGCTAACTATGTATTTTTCTACTGTTTTCCTTGAAATGGAGGATATGTGACTTTTTTATGCAGTTGTTACAAACCTTTTGTAGGTACTATTTTTTGTTTTTATTTTAGTTTTTCATTTAAGTACCTACAGCTAAATCACCCTTAAAAATTTTGGTTTCCATTAGATTAAATTTTCACTGAATAATAACATTTATAAATATCAAAGAATCAAGAACCTCCATTTTTACCCGACTGCCGATAATATCTTTATTAGTCTATGTATGTTTGTTCCTACTATGAGGTCTTCTAGGGACCAAACGCGTTGGCCAATTTTGGCCTAGCTTTTAGCTTGGCTAGGTTAAGACGAATCGATTGACATAAGAAATCGGCCAACGCGTTTGGTCTAGACGGTGGTTGAGCGATTGACTGCTGCGCTGCGTGTCGTGGGTTCGATTCCCGCACGGAACAAATATTTGTATGACCTACAGATAGTTGTTCCGGCTTTGGGTGTTGTGTATGTGAGTTTATATGTTTGTAAACGCATCCACGATACAGGAATAAATTTCTAGTGTGGGGCAGTATTAAAAAAAAAAATGCACGTACATAGACTGATAAACACATTTCCCTCCATCGGCAATCGGGTAAAAACGCAATTTGAGGGCATTATATCTATTTTAAAAATGGCACGTCTCGCGTGGCACACGCAACGACTCGGTTAAGATACAGGCTCTGTGGCATACCTATTGTTATCAGGCAAAAATCTTCAAAACGTGTATGGACTTTTTGGAGAAAAGACCAGCGGTGCTACCATAAACACTTGAGCATAATTATAACCACTGTGCGTAAGATCACTTTGTGATACGCACAATTACAATAACCTTGCTCTGAGAGCTTGTGGTATGGCTTCAGGTAGTGTGGGATTTAACCTCACTAACATCACTCCGGTGATAACCAATAGCACAAGGAACCCTGTGATCTCTGAGCAATGCCTGTAAGAGCACATCCCTGGGGAGACTGAGCTCCGCTGTGCAATTCAGCACATGATTACTGTGCCGCCATCTTTCCTGGAGTCATTTGGTGGGCGGACAGTCCCCAATCTAAGCGCCCGCGACCCGTGTCCCGTCTCCCTATGACGCAGGCGGGGTTTCGGTGTTTTAGTCTATGATATTACCTTTACCTTCGTCTTGGTGGGTAATAAGACAGACGGTTATGTCATAGACAATATTTTGGTAAAAGATTATAAAAAGGTAAAGGAAACACAAACATTGTAACATGACATTTATTATCATGAAAACATCGTATCAACTTAATTAAAATGATTTTTAAGTTTGGACCTGATCCAACATGCAGTGTGTCTGGTTAAATCATATTTCACATAGCCTTAAGTCAATATTAGAGAATAAACTAAATAATAACACATTACGCTAACGCTTATATAAGAAAATATAGTTAATACATTCAGTATACATAGAAAATATTTAACAAAGTTCGCCAGGTCAATTTTAAACCTTCAATGGTTACATAACTTGATATTTGATCCTGATACTTGTATTATGAAAAAAAAAACTACATAATACATAACCTCACGCTTTTCTCCTCTGGGGGAGTGGGTAGGCAGAAACTACAGAATGCCATCTGCTACGATCCTTGTGCTTTGTTTACGTTTCACGTTGCCCTTCACCCGATGAAGAAACTATAGGAACTTATAATTTAATATGTAATAGCTACAATGGGGTCGCCCTTTAAAGAAAACCGGCCAAGCGCGTGTCGGACTTCGCACATTTCGGGTTCCGTACCAAACCACAAAATCAAGTAGTAGTAGTAGTTTAGCAAATTATAAAGAAAAAACTGATTTATTAATATATTGGTATTTGTTAGTAAAACATACGTAATAATAAACGTAAGCACCAAATTTAAAGTTCATAGGTCAAAGGGAATTTAAAAAATCTTCGGAAAAATTAAAAAAAAAAGCTCACTTAGGTGGTTTCTTATTCCTTTGCTGTCCAATATTTTTAAATTAAAAAGTAAAGTATTTATCTACTCAACGAGTTCTAATCAACAAAAGGATATTTTTTTCGCTCCATTAAAATATTATTTGACAATTTTATGGCCATGTGTCAACAAGATAAATAAAATATTTATTTCTTTTCAAAGGTTTCTTATTTTTATTGCATAATGGTGCAATATTATTTGGTAAATCCTTTGTGGGAGACTGGTATCTGCACGAGGAAATCCTGTCACACAGATTACCAGGTTGCTCGGTACTGTAAAAATTAGACGACGGACGGACAGACGCGTGAGTGACAGCAATAGAGCTCCATTTGGACTCTTTAGGTACCGAACCTTAAAAATATTTGAATACATGGGTAAACGCAACGAAACAATTCGTATTACATCAATAATACATATATGTTTGATACATTACTGAAATACCTATTTAGCCTTAGACTTATGGTTAAATTACATTGTACAGAAATACAATTGAAAACCACATAAAATGAATACATGTCAATTAATAAGAGTTAACTACAGCGAACTATTGTTAACAATATTAGTACTAAATTGCCAGAGTATTAAGACATAATTGGCAACACCCATCTAGAATCTAGATCTATTGAGCTTCTAAAAATTGAAGCTTATTTTATTTTGTTACATAAACAATTAATACTAAATACTCTGTTACCTTCGCTTGGCATTAATAATGCTACTTTACAGTACTCCCCAATCTTATTGGCCAGCCAGGCTGAACATCGGCTTTCCAATGCGCAAGGCATGGCGCGCTACTGTTTTTGTATGAGATTTAGTACTGCGCAGCCATTGTAGCCAACTTCAGACAGGACAAAAAGATTGAGGATTACTGTATGTACCTACATTTTACAAAATGTTATTAAGTATGTAAGGAGTAAGGATCTATGTCCAGCTGTAGACTTCGATAGGCTTGTGATTGCTTGAAGCACATATTTATTATTTAAGTGAGTCGGTTAAAGATGAATAAAATTAGCAACCTTTGGCGTCAATGTGTTTGCCGGCTCTGGGCACCAAACTTGAGTACCAGCATAGAAAAAGGAATGATATTCGAATGGAGGAGAGCCTCCTAGAACAGGCTAGTATAGCTCTGGTCTCTTGGTCGGAAGGCATAACGGAATAAGATCACTCTAGATGCTTTTCATATGATGATGTGTCCGACACTGCACACCACAGCGTCGTGCGTTTCGATCAAGAGATGAAGAGACCAAGCTTTGGTTATCCATCTATATGAGAATACGAAGTTTTATTCCTTTTTCTATTGCTCATCTTAGATACACCCAACATCAGACGCATCGATACCTAACATCGCCATGTCATCCATTTCCTCCTGCTTTCTGGCTACTTCTCCATTCTCTTCAGCGGTTGGTGGTGGTTGTAGCGGTTGTGGTGGTTTCGATTCTACTTTAGGCCTCTGGTTATGTTTGGGTTTATTATTCCTGTTCTTGTTCTGGTGTCTTGGCTTCGGGCTCGGTACCAGGGGAACATGTGTGTCATAGAGTTGTTGGCGCTGTGGTTGGAACAGGGGACCGTTGAGGTCGAAGCCGAACATTTGCGACATCTGTGTTTGCATGAGGGGGAGGGGAGGGAAGGGCGGCATGACTCCCCCCAAGCCTGGCAGGAAGCCGGGTGGGAGGGGGAACAGCCCGTCTCCTTGGGACATGTCTGGCTTCACGTCGGTGGGGAAGATGATATCGAGCGCATCCTGGAAGTCTTTAGGTAGCGCTGGTTGTGGCGGTTGCGGTGGATTCTGTGGTCTGTAACAATAATGATTGTTGTTAGTTAGGTTTATCGATGTAATATTCAGGTAAGAATAGGACAAAAATACAGATATGAGTGCTTTTGGGTGTCTGGCTGCTCGAAAGTTAATTACTTCAAACCAAAAAAGACTAGTTACAGAAGATGGTTTTCATTTAACATTTCAATCTCTCACCTTTTGTATAAATATTTTTTTTGAGGACAGTAACAGTTTCGCGAACTGATTTCGTTTCTTAGCCCACTATTTGAAAATGCTTTGTATGTATGTTAGAAAAAATTATACGATTCTTTTTTATTTATTAAGCCATTCTTACAACTCACTATCGCTATTTAATGAAATCTTTAGCAAAACTTCAGCCGTATAAACCTAGCAGTAGAGGCTTTGCGTTGTCTCTCAAATAATGAAGGAGTTTTTTATGAATTATATTTTTTCAGTAGCAGCTCAGGAGTCTGCACTCTGCATACACTAGCGAGATAAAAACTATCCTATGTCATTCCCAGGGTTTCAAAATATCTATATACCAAATTGCATATCAATTAGTTCAGCCGTTTAGCCGTGGAAAGGTAACAAACATACAGAGTTACTTTCGCATTTACAATATTAGAATGTATTTGTATAACGGCGGGCGTGTGGGCGTAGCGATAACATGGTCATCTTGGTCCATGACGTAGGTGGGTAAAATCGGACAAACCAGTGAAACGTAGGTTAAAGTACAATTTACACGCTTAATTCGGTAATTTACTATATTAGCAAAGGGACAAAGGGTCGCACAGTGAACTTTGATAGTATGATCTCAACAATAAAGCGTCAGCTACCGTCACGACTCAAGCCGCTGCAGTACTCCATATGCAGATGACAAATAAACCATGATATGGATGTCCAAACTAGTCGAAAAACATGTGGCACAGTGAAACATTTAGTATCTTGGAAACTTTGTTAAATACTGGCAAGATAGACGAGCAGCATTTTCGTCATCATCCTCAACATTTTAGTCGAAAAACATTCACTGCTAAACATAGGCCTCCCCCTAGTCGAGACAAGGAAACGCAGTGCATAACTCTGTTCATTGCACTTTGGATGACTTTAAGCCTTCTAATGAGGCCCATTGTGAGCCACCACGTATCAGGTCTATAAGTCACACTGGTCATAGACTTTCGTGGTATGTTAGACGAGAAGATACCGCGCTACATCCCGAACGCTACCCAGCCGACAACGATTCGACTGTTGACGTTTTTCTCGAAGTTGGACCTACTTAACTGGACCGAAGTCCGACACGGGTCAGCAAAAATATGGTCACGACAATTACAGCCGTTAGTTAAAAAAACAGTTTTTGGTGATTTTTAAATAAAAACAATTCTACAATCCTGAACAGTTTTATTTAAATTCTCTGGGCTATAATCACGCCGCCGCCAATTTTAGACCGGTACCCGCCGCCGAAGATTTTATCATCGGCGTACACGTACACACACACTACACAGTAGTCTCATCAAGACCAAAGCTACTTATTTATAATCTTACAGACCCGGGTAATAGTCTCACACAGACCCAGCCACTTTACATCTAGCCGCGCATTCTACGACCAGACTGTACAGTTTGTAAAGGAAAGGGTAGACAGTAGACTCACACAGACCCAGCCACTATACATCTAACCGCGCATTCTACGACCAGACTGTACAGTTTGTAAAGGAAAGTGTAGATAGTACTCTCACACAGACCCAGCCACTATACATCTAGCCGCGCATTCTACGACCAGACTGTACACTTTATAAAGGAAAGCGTAGATAGTAGTCTCACACAGACCCAGCCACTATACATCTAGCCGCGCATTCTACGACCAGACTGTACAGTTTGTAAAGGAAAGTGTAGATAGTACTCTCACACAGACCCAGCCACTATACATCTAGCCGCGCATTCTACGACCAGCCTGTACAGTTTGTAAAGGAAAGTGTAGATAATAGCCTCACACAGACCCAGCCACTATACATCTAGCCGCGCATTCTACGACCAGACTGTACAGTTTGTAAAGGAAAGTGTAGATAGTACTCTCACACAGACCCAGCCACTATACATCTAGCCGCGCATTCTACGACCAGACTGTACAGTTTGTAAAGGAAAGTGTAGATAGTAGTCTCACACAGACCCAGCCACTATACATCTAGTACATCACCCAAATACTTCGAAATATTTTATTCCGAATTTCGATGATCCGATTTTCAAAAGTCCGAATTTCATAATACCTAAGAATTATAATGTCTATTATTAAAAATTACGAAATTTGTTTTACCGAAAGTCGTAAATGCGATTTGTTAGTTTTCCGATTTTGATACGTTCGAAGAATCAAATGCTCGAAGGGTTCTCGGTCCGAAAAACGACATTCCGATTTTCAATACTTCGAATATATCAAAAGTTAACATGTTGTGCTACAAAATTTAGTGACAGAAACGAATCGCTGCAAAACCGACTTCACGCAGTCTTGTCTGCCCTACCGCGTAGGCGCGGAGGGGTAGGGCGGCCCACGGGCTAAGGAGCAGGTGGTGAGCGTTAAAACCATCTGCGACGATAAGCTCGCGTGGGGCCACCCAAACCCCGCAGCGCCGGAGCCGTGAAAGAAACAACGCTTGCTGCATGTTGCATGCCTGCTTGCTGCTTCCATGCTGCATGCCTGCTTGCATGCTGCACGCCTGCTTGCATGTTGCATGCCTGCTTGCATGATGCATGCTTGCTGTTTTACAAGGCATTTTAATTTCGGAATTGTATTAATCGGTATTTTAATAATCGGAATTAGTATTTTTGATGTTTCGAATTATCATTTAGTCGGACTTTTTGTTATTCGATCTACTGTAACTCGGTATTTTGAGAATAGTAATTATAAACGTTAGGAATATTGAAATTAAGGAATTATAAAAATAAGAGTAATGATATGTCGGAGTTGTTATATTCGGAATTTTGCACCATTCGGAATTATGAAAATCGGATTTGTGACTGACGGAATAAAGTTTTTCGTATTTATGTAGTGTACCCCTCACACAGACCCAGCCACTATACATCTAGCCGCGCATTAGAATGCTGTACAGTCTGGTCATAGATGACCAGACTGTACAGTTTGTAAAGGAAAGTGTAGATAGTACTCTCACACAGACCCAGCCACTATACATCTAGCCGCGCATTCTACGACCAGACTGTACAGTTTGTAAAGGAAAGTGTAGATAGTAGTCTCACACAGACCCAGCCACTATACATCTAGCCGCGCATTCTATGACCAGACTGTACAGTTTGTAAAGGAAAGTGTAGATAGTACTCTCAAACAGACCCAGCCACTATACATCTAGCCGCGCATTCTACAACCAGACAGTACAGTTTGTAGAGGAAAGGGTAGACAGTAGACTCACACAGACCCAGCCACTATACATCTAGCCGCGCATTCTACGACCAGACTGTACAGTTTGTAAAGGAAAGTGTAGATAGTAGTCTCACACAGACCCAGCCACTATACATCTAGCCGCGCATTCTACGACCAGACTGTACACTTTATAAAGAAAAGCGTAGATAGTAGTCTCACACAGACCCAACCACTATACATCTAGCCGCGCATTCTACGACCAGACTGTACACTTTATAAAGAAAAGCGTAGATAGTAGTCTCACACAGACCCAACCACTATACATCTAGCCGCGCATTCTACGACCAGACTGTACAGTTTGTAAAGGAAAGTGTAGATAGTAGTCTCACACAGACCCAGCCACTATACATCTAGCCGCGCATTCTACGACCAGACTACAGTTTGTAAAGGAAAGGGTAGATAGCAGTCTCACACATACCCAGCCACTATACATCTAGCCGCGCCTTCTATGACCAGACTGTACACTTTATAAAGGAAAGCGTAGATAGTAGTCTCACACAGACCCAGCCACTATACATCTAGCCGCGCATTCTACGACCAGACTGTACAGTTTGTAAAGGAAAGTGTAGATAGTAGTCTCACACAGACCCAGCCACTATACATCTAGCCGCGCATTCTACGACCAGACTGTACAGTTTGTAAAGGAAAGGGTAGATAGCAGTCTCACACATACCCAGCCACTATACATCTAGCCGCACATTCTACGACCAGACTGTACAGTTTGTAAAGGAAAGTGTAGATAGTAGTCTTACACAGACCCAGCCACTTTACATCTAGCCGCGCATTCTACGACCAGACTGTACACTTTATAAAGGAAAGCGTAAATAGTAGTCTCACACAGACCCAGCCACTATACATCTAGCCACGCATTTTACGACCAGACTGTACACTTTATTAAGGAAAGCGTAGATAGTAGTCTCACACAGACCCAGCCACTATACGAATACATCTAGCCGCGCATTTTACGACCAGACTGTACACTTTTAAAGGAAAGCGTAGATAATAGTCTCACACAGACCCAGCCACTATACATCTAGCCGCGCATTCTACGACCAGACAGTACAGTTTGTAGAGGAAAGGGTAGACAGTAGACTCGCACAGACCCAGCCACTATACATCTAGCCGCGCATTCTACGACAAGACTGTACAGTATGTAAAGGAAAGGGTAGATAGCAGTCTCACACATACCCAGCCACTATACATCTAGCCGCGAATTCTACGACAAGACGGTACAGTTTGTAAAGGAAAGGGTAGATAGCAGTCTCACACATTCCCAGCCACTATACATCTAGCCGCGCATTCTACGTCAAGACTGTACAGCTGTCTTTACTGTGCTCATCAGGCGTTCTACTTGACAGTTTGCACGGCTAGAACCTGTCGCGATTAGATGTAGGTGAATGCTATGCAAACTACACTATTGTCGATACGAATCGTATGATAAAGAAGCACAAATTTTGTGAATGCGTCAACCAAAACTGTCACGTATTTCTTTTGATTGTTTTTAGCGCTCAATTTGCCCGTAATATCAAGCATGGGGGCAGTATTTTTTGGTATCGAATGAAGCTCTGCTTGACCAGAATGCTACGTCCAGAATGAGATTTAAGGTTGCCCTAGTCAATAATTCTTCCATACAAACGTAGTCTGACGATTACTCCACTGTTTGAAGGTGTAAGTTCAAAATAAAAAATGATATAATTTTTTCTCATCATGCCCTTCCATTCATCTAGCCCTCAATGGAAAAAAAAAACCGGCCAAGTGCGAGTCCGACTCGCGCACCGAGGGTTCCGTACAAACCTCAGCTTAAAGGTATTATAGACCTAAGTATTTGATATGAATTTCAATTTAATAGCTCTACGCGTTCATGAGGAAAGGGGTAGTAAGTTTAAAATTATTAAAAATATTTTTATTATATAATGTAACAAAAAATTCACGGTTTTCAAAATTTCTCATTTATCTGTGCTATAAGACGTTGCTTCGTACCAAATTTCAAGATTCTGATTTCACGGGAAGTACCCTTGAGGTTTTGATTCCCTTGCGGGTGTCGAAAATTTGCGGCATAAACGGTTGTATCTTTTGATTGCGTTGGCTTAGAAGTTTGATTTTTTCACAGCTTTAAGGGACAGTATAGTATATAGTATAGTTGAGTATTTGCTATAAATTTCAGCTTGATACCTCCACGCGTTCCTGAGAAAATGGGTCTTGACAGACAGACGGACGGACAACAAAGTGATCCTATAAGGGTCCCGTTTTTTCCTTTCGAGTTACGGAGCCCTAAAAAAGTAAAAAAAATATATATTTGAAAGTTATGAGCGTCGAAAGTGCCATATTTCAACACTAATTTTTACGCATCTTTGGGCGCAAATAAATACCGTAAGAAGATAAATTGTGAAACAGTCACCATACAGGGATACTAATTAGTAGTTCAACAATGCAAATAATTTTATTTTGAATATATACTTTTAGTAGTTTTTTCATGATATCGTGCCGTCGACTAGGTCAACCTTAAAACCTTGCACGTGATGCTATTGTCTACCAATTTACGTACGTTATATATGTCAAACCAGTAATGTTAATATACCTCCTCTTATCCGTTTTATCCGCACCAAGATGCTATATCGACTTGTGTACGTGATTTATAACGGACCATCGAAACGCGTGCGATTACTTGTTCAGTTCGGAGTTGATACGTCTTTGCATTGTCGGCAGCGAGTTGATTTTCTTTGACCTTTATTACAATAGTTTTAATTTCGTCATCTCGCAACGGTTCAGCCAATAGTCAAGTTTCTGATAGAGTTGTAAGATCAATTCGTTTTTGTTCTATTCTTTCGACCGTTGAAGCATTTTCAGTTAACGCGGCAATATGACTTTTGACGTTTTCTACCTGTACATAATCTATATATGTATATGAAAATCTATAAATGTCTGTAGGAAACCACCATAGCGATGGACTCGCCGGAAAAATCGACCTTATTGTGAGACGCTTTTTAAGTTACAATCAGTAACTACTACAAAGTGACGTCCCTGAAGGTTGTAACGATAATAAATAACGTTTCACTTGATTTTTAAATCACTAGCGACATCTAGTGCCAAAGATGAGAATCTTTTACAACTGTCACTATTTTACCGTTATTCAGACAGATGGTTAATAGTGGAAACGTTTTACAGCCTTCTCCACCGCCAGAGGTTTCAACTCATAAGAGTGGTATCTCGACTTGGCGTCCGTGGTTCTTTGGCTGAAATACTTAATAACGTGCAACTGGCAATCAACTTGTTGACATAAAATACCACCATAACCGATGGCACTCGCATCAGAGTTAAATTCTACCGGGAGGTCTAGGTCAAATATACTAAGTACACGTTTGGCAGTTAAAACAGAAATAATTTTCTGTCTGACCTTTTCATGGTCAACTTTCTATTTGTATTGGGACATTGCTGTTCAAGTGAAACAATGGAAGCATAATGAGCACATTTAACGAATTTTAGAAAATAGGAGGTCAGGTCAGGCCTATAAATTGCCTCCATTGAAAACTATTTTCAGGAGGAGGCTTACTGAGTGTCTCTACTTTACGAGGGTTTGATCGGAACTGTCCTGAAGAAATATCATAGCCTACACACTCAACTCTTTGTTTGAGAAAAAAACACTTCGAGAGGTTTAGTGAAAAAGCAACATCGGTCAAAGCAGTCAACACTTCACGAAGTGTAGTAAGTCCTTCTTCTACATTGGTAGCTGTGATTGAAACGTCATCCAAATACAAGATCGCATATGAAAAAGCCAAAGGTCCCAGAACGATACTGTTTGCTGAAAAACATTGCGCAAACCGAAAGGCATGGCCAGTTACTCAAACTGCCCGTCCGGTATTACAAATGCCGTGCACTCAATGGTTTCAGGGTCTAGGATAGGAATCTGATTAAATCCACTAGGACAATCTAGGCAAGTAAAATAGCGCCATTGAGCCTAGGTATTTGATCGTCTATACGCGGGAGTCGGATTATGTTTGCATTCAACAACTCGTTCACTTTATTACGCACTTCTCGCTCGCGGGTTGGATCTTTTAAACGTTTTTTTTTTCGCCTGTACTAACCCGAGTTAACGGTAAGCCATTAATAAACGCATCCGGAATGCTCACATTCTTTCTCTTTTGTTTAATGTGCTCTTTACTCCTTCCACCACTCTTTACCTGAAGGATCGTTTTCAATTTATCTGTGATTCCCACACAAAATCTCTAAGGTCATCAGATAACTTGCGACTTAAAATGCCAGTGCATTCCACAACTTTCATGGATAAATCTTTTACTGTCCAGGCTGCTCGTCTGTGGAATGCATTGCCTGACTCAATAAAACGTGCTCAGTCGTTGCCTGTATTTAAAAAACTTGTCAAAAAATATTACCTGTCGCTGTGATTGTGGTCTTGGTTTTTTGACATAATGTGCTATGATTGTTGTACATCATTTATTTTCATTGCTTATGTATTATGTATTTATGTATCTATTATTTAGCATATGTATGTATTTTTATTTTTGTTTCAAGTAAGTATTATTGTATAAATATTATGTTCATTGTTGGTATTGTCGCACCACTGACAACCTCTTGTCATGTCCAGGTAATCTCTGTCCATTCCAGGTTGCCTGGAAGAGATCGCGGAATGCGATAAGGCCGCCCATTGTATGTTTTTAGTATTAAGTTTCTTTTTTCTTGTTTATTATGGTGTACAATAAAGTGTATATAAATAAATATAAATAATTAAATAAACGCAAACGAAAATTCCGTCGGTTTAATTGCACTCAAATTAATTTCCGTCACCGCGGCCAAACAAGAAACCGGTTCTCTCGATAAGGTAATCAAAATTCAAAAATATCAGCCCCTAACATTATGTCATGCGGTATAAATTCATCTGGAACGATAAGAAATGCCAAACGTAAACCATATCCGTCAATAACTATGCATAAAATTTCTTCGGAACAGTAAAAAATACCGTTACCAGTGCCTTTTAATTGTATGTTAGCAACGGAACGCTCTCATAAGAATTTATCCGCGATACTTTGCTTTTCGAGAGAACACTCAGCACCACTATCGAAATAAAAAGTGTACGACCTACCGGATTGTGTGAGTTCTCCACGTACGCCTTGGACTCGGCATTAGTTGACTCTTCGCTGCAGGGCTGCGCCGCTGTCACTGCTGGCGCTGCAGCTAGCTGCTGCGTTGCTCGTGTCGGACAGTAACGCTTGACGTGGCCTCGTTCTCCACAGCCGAAGCAGGTCGTATTCGGATTTGAATCAGTTGACTCTTCGCTGCAGGGCTGCGCCACTGTCTCTGCTGATGTTGCAGCTGGCTGCTGCGTTGCTCGTGTCGGACAGTAACGCTTGACGTGGCCTCGTTCTCCACAGCCGAAGCAGGTCGTATTCGGATTTGAATCAGTTGACTCTTCGCTGCAGGGCTGCGCCACTGTCTCTGCTGGTGTTGCAGCTGGCTGCTGCGTTGCTCGTGTCGGACAGTAACGCTTGACGTGGCCTCGTTCTCCACAGCCGAAGCAGGTCGTATTCGGATTTGAATTAGTTGACTCTTCGCTGCAGGGCTGCGCCACTGTCTCTGCTGGTTTTGCAGCTGGCTGCTGCGTTGCTCGTGTCGGACAGTAACGCTTGACGTGGCCTAGTTCTCCACAGCCATAGCAGGTCGTCTTCGGATTCGTCGACTCTTCGCTGCAGGGCTGCGCCACTGTCTCTGCTGGTGTTGCAGCTGGCTGCTGCGTTGCTCGTTTCGGACAGTTACGCTTGACATGGCCTCGTTCTCCACAGCCGTAGCAGTACGCATTCGGATTTGAATTAGTTGGCTCTTCGCTGCAGGGCTGCGCCACTGTCTCTGCTGGTGTTTCAGCTGGCTGCTGTGTTGCTCGTTTCGGACAGTTACGCTTGACATGGCCTCGTTCTCCACAGCCGTAGCAGTACGCATTCGGATTTGAATTAGTTGGCTCTTCGCTGCAGGGCTGCGCCACTGTCTCTGCTGGTGTTGCAGCTGGCTGCTGCGTTGCTCGTGTCGGACAGTTACGCTTGACATGGCCTCGTTCTCCACAGCCGTAGCAATACGCATTCGGATTTGAATTAGTTGGCTCTTCGCTGCAGGGCTGCGCCACTGTCTCTGCTGGTGTTGCAGCTGGCTGCTGCGTTGCTCGTGTCGGACAGTTACGCTTGACATGGCCTCGTTCTCCACAGCCGTAGCAATACGCATTCGGATTTGAATTAGTTGGCTCTTCGCTGCAGGGCTGCGCCACTGTCTCTGCTGGTGTTTCAGCTGGCTGCTGCGTTGCTCGTGTCGGACAGTTACGCTTGACATGGCCTCGTTCTCCACAGCCGAAGCAGGTCGTCTTCGGATTCGAATTAGTTGACTCTTCGCTGTAGGGCTGCGCCGCTGTCAATGCTGACTGCTGCGTTGCTTGTGACGGACAGTAACGCACTACGTGGCCTCGTTCTCCACAGCCGTAGCAGGTCGTCTTCGGATTCGAATAAGTTGACTCTTCGCTGCAGGGCTGCGCCGCTGTCACTGCAGCTGACTGCTCCGTTGCTTGTGACGGACAGAAACGCACGACGTGGCCTCGTTCTCCACAGCCGTAGCAGGTCGTCTTCGGATTCGAATAAGTTGACTCTTCGCTGCAGGGCTGCGCCGCTGTCACTGCAGCTGGCTGCTGTGTTGCTTGTGACGGACAGAAACGCACTACGTGGCCTCGTTCACCACAGCCGTAGCAGGTCGCCTTCGGATTCGAATAAGTTGACTCTTCGCTGCAGGGCTGTGCCGCTGTCACTGCAGCTGACTGCTGCGTTGCTTGTGACGGACAGTAACGCACGACGTGGCCTCGTTCTCCACAGCCGTAGCAGGTCGTCTTCGGATTCGAATAAGTTGACTCTTCGCTGCAGGGCTGGGCCGCTGTCACTGCTGGTGTTGCAGATGGCTGCTGCGGACAGTAACGCACGACGTGGCCTCGTTCGCCACAGCCGAAACAGGTCGTCTTCGGATTCGAATTAGTTGACTCTTCGTTGGAGGGCTGCGCCGCTGTCAATGCTGGTGTAGCAGCTGACTGCTGCGTTTCTTGTGTCGGACAGTAACGCTTGACGTGGCCTCGTTCTCCACAGCTGAAGCAGGTCGTTATCGGATTCGAATTAGTTGATTCTTCGATGCAAGGCTGCGCCGCTGTCACTGCTGGTGTTGCATCTGGCTGCTGTGTTGCTTGTGTCGGACAGTTAAGCACGAGGTGGCCTCGTTCTCCACAGGCGAAGCAGGTCTTCTTCGAATTCGGCGTAGAAATGTTCCTTTGTGCAGCAAGCGCCTCATCGCGTTTACGTACACGACACTCGATTGCTTTGTGTCTACCGTTATGACAATAATGGCATTGGAACGGCATATCGCTTGGCTTGATTCGTTTAGCGTCAAAAGCGGAGTTGTCATCGTGTGTATCATGTTTTCTTTTCAACGAAATGACGTTTAATTTTTTCATTAACTTCGTTCTCGTTTTGAAAGTCATCTTTTTACCCTCATTGTGTTGGCTATTGTTGGCGTTAATTATAGTCGATGCACAGGTTTCCGCACAATCATATTGTGCTAGGAACTGGTTCTGCGACTGGCTCCATGTCATACCAGTATGCGATGTGTGTGAATTGCTAAGTGCAATAGACATGCCTCCGTCTATATTATGTTCTGCTAGGCTAAAGTCCACCGTCGAGCTCCAAGAACGTGGATCGAGATTCGGTAGGTAAGGGTTAAACTCTGGCAGCTTGATTGATGCTGGCGTTGACGTAGCCGCCCAAGCTGATCCGTCTTCTGATGACGGCAGGAACGTGGGCGGAGCGACAACATAGTTATCTTGGTCCATGAAGTAGTTGGGTAAACTCGGGCAAACCAGGAAAACGTAGGTTAAAGTACAATTCACACGTTTAATTCGGTAATTTACAATATTAGCAAAGGGACAAAGAGTCGCACAGTGAACTTTAGTAGTCAATAAGGCGTCAGCTACCGTCATAGAGTCTGGCAAACGAAAGTAGACACTCGAATTATTTGCAAACTTTTTATATGGCATTTAGTATAGTATAGCATACTAATGTCATCCCCAATTTTCCGTATGACGCTACTAAGTTGATACTTTGTTTTAATTCGTAATCACTATTTATATTTTTGTAAAAACATTTTCTCTATTTAATAATTTAAATAGTTTCATTATTAATGTAGAAAACAATGATTCCTGTGACTCTTATGAATCTTTTCACATGAAAGTCTTAGATTCAGATTTTGATTGATAGTGAATAAACCAAAATTATTATAGAATACTGTTGCTTTTTTTTAATTCAGATTGATATAATCTAAAGTATTACCTACCTAAATGTACCTTTAGTATTTTTATTTAGATGAAGTAATATAAAAAAATCTAAAGTATCAAATTAGGTTATTCCAGGTATTGCATACTCGTACTAGTTTTTGGGGTTGCTATGCTGATATTTTTTAAATTTGCCGCGCTTTTTCAGTCTCTACTTTCGTTTGCCAGACTCTAGCAATTCTATCCTCTTATTTTTGGCGGGCAATTGAAGCTCCACCTGACGGCCATTCACTGTACTACCCGATCAATCAATCAAAAGTGAAGTTACAGGATTGAAAGACATAATGGAATCAATGGGTTGCAGTGTTTTCATTAAGGTGCCATCTTAAAATTGCTAGCGACGACATGTAAATGTCGTGGCGAGATCATATAACTGATCACTTCATGATGTGGCTGACCATTTCATGAAATAGAAAATAACCGCTGCCCACATCATAATATGGTTTGGCCAAATCAATTAATAATCAGCGTTTGACGATATGAACAGCTAAACGCACGGTTACTTCAAAATATGGTCAAACATTAGTGACCATATCGTAAAATAGTTACATAATCCACCGTAAGAAACGCTGATATCGTTGTTTTTGTGATGCATCATGGCGGCGGACAACTATTCGGATAGAAAAGTTAATAATAAAGCGCCAATTGAAGATAAAAGGAAAGTGTAATGTCGGTATAGGGCATGCAATCCGAATATCCAATTTATCCGGATATCCGTCAAATCTAAAGCTCCGGATATCGTGTATACTAGTATTCGGATAATATGGATACGTATTCTGTTGAAGTAGTTGAGAGTGGTCCTTGATAGCGAACAAGCAACTTAAATACAAATTTAACAAAACTATTTTACAAAAAAAATACAACCGACTTCCAAATAAAACCGGCCAAGTGCGAGTCGGACTCGCGCACGAAAAGTTCCGTACCGTTATTGCAAAAAAAGGCAAAAAAGTCACGTTTGTTGCATGGAAGCCCCACTTAAATATTATAGCGGCAACAGAAAAACATCATCTGTGAAAATTTCAACTGTCTAGCTATCACGGTTCATGAGATACAGCCTGGTAACAGACGGACAGACCGCGCATTTTGTGAAAAAGTGTAAATACAATAGTCGTAGATCTTTTTATCATATCATTTTCCATAGGACTTATAGTTTTGCCCGAAATCGAGATAAACCGTTTTCTACCCTCAAAAACTCACCCCCTTGCGCTTCCCGACCTCAGATCGCCCGTAAATTATTTTGCCTTTAATTTTTGTTATATTCTCTTCCTTTTCCAATGGGTTTCATCCTACTATAATTTTTTTCCTTTACAAAAATTATCGACCCTGGACAGGGTGAACTGTACACATCTGCGTACTCTTTTTTATCTTTTAGAGCGTACCAGCGTGATCTTATATTGTGAAATGTTGGATACAATAAACATACATCCGATTTCAGCAATCGCGGATGATTAGCTGTCATTTATTGAAGAGTTCCGTTGTCTGTCTCCGAAATTCATTACCAGATCTTTACAAAATTTAAATGGATCCTTACGAAAATAATACGAACAAACCGTCTATATATGACGGAGTTATGACCGAGCATACGTACAAAAAATATAAAATCCGAATTGAGAACCTCCTCCTTTTAGGACAGTCGGTTAAAAAGCGCATTCGCCTTGATGTTTAGCGCAAAGATTACGTTGGGGCTATATCATCCGTAATCAGGTCATTGCTGACGAATGGCGCTTTAGTTTGTTGGTCGAGTACGGTACTCTCGACTGCCATTACTGGGCCCCAACAACGGTTCCATAGGCTAGCCTGTCCAGCTATCGCCGGCTGCATGAGGACACTGAAGCACCCCAACTACAACAGTGGAAATAACCCTACTAATAACTCCCTTTGAGTTGAGTAAGCAGGAGGCAGCACTAACAGCCATCTGGCTAATGCAATCAGACACCTATTGGGTAAGAACCACATCAGGCCCCTTGCCAGCATTCTGGACGGGGGGTGATAAAATGCCAACCTCTCATCACAGTCCCGTGTGATAGAACACAGAATCAACTTACCTATATTCAACGAAAAACTACAGCAGACAAAAACAGTAGAGGCTAGAGGATGAAAGAGATCAGTCAAATCAATGAAGTTCGTATTTACACAGACGGCTCAAAAACCCAAAACTGGGTCAGGGTCTGGCGTACACTCCCTAGACCTCAACAATAATTTTTGCCAATAGGCGCACAGTTAAGTCTTCCAATTCCAATACGACTGTGTTGCCTAAATACGAGCTGCAACAGCTTTAAATCGTTTAGTAATTCATAATTACGAAATCAGATTCCTAGCCAAACTGTTCTCAAGGCCCTAGGAAACAATCAAAATTATTTTGAGTGCTTTATTTTGTTCGAGGTGAGGTTCAGAGATGGTAGGCCCGGTCCATACACACTCTCCTTAACATTCTCAGAGTTTCCCACATATATTCACTAAATGTCAACTGAACTTCATAGCAACATGGTTAAGAGTAACAGAATGTATGCAGTCAAAATGGTTATTCACAATGTACACCCGCGATTAAATAAAGGACAACAAAACGATAACTAAATAATGGGGACAATTATGGCCCATTTCCCTCTAAACAAACATGGCACCACAGACAGCCCACTTAGTAGAGACTACTTTAGCGCCGAGGAATCAGCCTCATCTTGGATTGCGAGGCCGTGGCTTCTCACTGCGCAAAAATCCTCAGAACAGGAGTGAAGTTTCTGTGCTGTTGGGTAGAGCCAGGCTGGCTATGCTATACACTCTTATTCCGTTAGCGAATACGAGCCTAAGTGCGGACAATGGAGTGCCTACTACGAGTACAGGTCCCGTCACGTAAAAAGTACACTGAGCGACAGTGGAGGGGATGTGTTTGCGCATGGGTACAGTCGCGTCCTAAAATAATAGGATATTGTTTTATAAGAGTAATTGTTTTATTGTAGAATCATAATAGGTACTTATTAGCTTGTAGCTAGTTAGTACTTTGGAAGAGGCTGGATTTAAATTAGTTAATGTTTACTTGAGCATTATTTTTTATTTCGATCTTATCATTATAAATATATAAATATCTTATCATTATATAAATTTTGAACTGCTCCTTTTTCAACTTCTTTCTTCATAAAACAATAAATACTATAAATAATTTTTCTTTCCTTCATTTTTAAAACCAACGCCGAGCAAAGAAAGTTGTGTGTGCGACTGTATTTTGGGAGCGAACGAAGCGTGATCTCTGCGCGGGAAGCATGGCTCAACTGACGAACCAATAGCGTGCGCGCACAGAAACACTGGCGGAGCATGCCCCCGTCGCGCCCCCTAATCCTAATCGCTCACTGCGCAGATTCATGGCCAGCTTTCTTTTTACGTGACGGGACCTGTACTATCTTTAAATATATGTTATTTATTTCTTGTATGTCCAAAATACTAAAAGATTTTTTTTTATATAATATTTCAATGAATTAGGTATCCGTATTATCAATACTTTATTGAGAGTTTATGGCAATAATAAAGATGTTGATTGATTATAGCTTATATTTACTTTTAGGCAGAGATATCCGGCTTTACCTGGATAATTGCATGCCCTAGTCGTTACGACACAAAACTAAAGTCAGCGCCAGATAAAAAAAAGTCGTTAACACCTGTCTACCAATGTATTCCAATATATCAAAACGATACAAAACAATTTCAAAGGCAGTGTCGCTAACATGATCAAAACAAACGTATCGCGGTAAGGGGCGTCCGTGACCCTTTTACTTGGCATTCAGTAATGAGTTAATTTATATATATAAAAGAGAAAGTATGTATGATCCTTATAATAGACTCCGAAACGGCTGGACCGATTTTATTGACATTTTCAGAGAATCTTTAGATTGACCCAGCGGGTAATCCTGTAAAGTTTGGTGGCGATCGGAGCATTTTTTTTAACTTTGAACGCGGGCGAAGCTGCGGGCTGAAGCTAGCAAGCTAGCTCATAAACGCGTCAACCGATTTACATGATTTAAACCGATAAAATGGTTCTACGGCTATACCTTTCATTTGAAACCAAAATTATCAAAATATCTCAATAAACATGTTTTCAAGTTACGTAAATTATACTTTTTGGTTCAAGTCGTAACTTTTTTTTTTTATCTGGCGGAGACTTTACATAAATTTTACAAAAGTTTTAAAGAAACAAAATATTAAACCTTTGCTATAATGATATGGCCAAACGTGGATTGACATATCATCAAGAGTGGCCATTTAATGAAATACAAAAATTTCAATAAACGGTCGGCCACATCATGAAATGATCAATTCTAATATCTGGCCACGACATATATACTTTATTATACAGCAAGAGAAAGACAATAAAAGGAGATGTAACTTACGGCATGATCTGAGGAGGGGGCGGCGGCTGCGCGGGCGGCAGGTAGCTGAGGGTGGGCGGCGGCTGCGCGGCCGCCAGCTGCGTGGGCAGCGCCAGCGGCGGCGGCGCCAGCTCCACCTGCGCCTGTCTCTCCAGCTGGGCGCGCGCTATCTTCTCCTTGAACTCCGCCACCTAGGGTTGGCCGGTGACAATCGTCAATTATAACTGTTTCGGGAAGAAAGAGGATGAAGACAGCAAATACTACGCGTTTTTTATTACGTAAAAAGGACAAGGTTATTGTGTTTAATGCTGTCTTCTATCTTCTATGATGCTCAAGGTTAAAACATAAGTAAACAGACATCAATCCCTACCTTTTTCTGTATCTCAGCATCCATCTCCTCCCTTCTCTTCTTGCTCACTTCCTCCTCTTCCTTCTTCTTCAACTCCTCCTTTTTCTGTTCCTCGGTTTTGGAATTCTTGCCCAAATGCTTGTAAACAGGCATTTTTCCTAAAGCAAATAATATATTGTACAGACACATTCAGATTAGATGGAGGGGGTCAGAGTGCTATCGCATTAGCGTATGGAGACAGGACTTATTCTGAGATATGAATGATATCATGATTTTGTTGTGACAAAGGGATGATGCTGTCGGTCATTTATAGCACGATACAGAATTATCTCTTAAGGTTACACTGGTCGATAATTTTTTCATACAAACGTAATCTAGGGATTACACCACTGTTTGACGATGTACGTTCAAAATAAAAAATGATATCAATATGTCTCTTCATTATCTAGCCCTGTATGGAGGAATTAAAAAAAAAATATATTTGAAAGTTATGAGCGTCGAAAGTTCCACATTTCGACATTTTTGGGCGCAAATAAATACCATAAGAAGCGGAAAATTGCAAAAAGGCCACCATACAGGGATAGATTATTAGTTTAACCATGCAAATAATTAAATTTTGAACAGATACGTTTAATCTTTTTTCCATGATATCCAGACTCCCAAAGGTCTGTTTATAAAATTTCGCGCACTCGGTTTCGTCCTAAATCATTATCCATTTCGCAAAAAAATTGCAAAAGTGTGTATTCGTACGCGAACTAGCTTCCTACTGCTCATCACAGCATCTATATCTTGCGCACGTGTTGTCGGTTGATATAAAATGCATTTCAACCCTGCGCACAAAATAGTTCGTACCGTCGACTAGTGTACCCTTAAATGAGTGTTTAAGGTGAGACTTTAGGCTTTTATGATAAGCAGCAACATAGTCCTTTCAGACAAAACATAACCTGATCACGTCCTTCAAGATAAAAGTAGTGTATAGCAAAGGCGATGACATAATGTACAATGCATCAATGCAGATTTTAACGTACTGACTCTCTCAACTCAATTGAACTAGTCAGCAACATCCAGTTGCTGATTTTAAAATGTATTGTCGTTTTCAGAAAATCTTTTGCTTTGCGCTTCTTTCAGTTTACAGAGCCTTCAACATTAAGCGCATCGATCTTCATATTGACATATTGTTAAATTGTTAGATAATATAGCAAGGCAGGCAGAGAACACCTTAAAGGCGAAGTGAAGGTGAAGTTTGCTTCACCGCACTGTCACATGAATTCGCTCTTGTTCAGAGCCGCCACTCGCAGTTGTTCAGAGCCGCCACTAAATTAGAATAATCCTTTACAGATACTTTGCATGTGTGCAATAGCAGTGCTGGCATCCTATATCTAGTGTCATTAAATGACATTTGGCCGATTTTGAATTTTAATACCTGCGTAATCAGAAAAAAAATCTATCGATCCCCAAATTGCTTTATTTACAAACCTAGTTTTTAATAAGATTAAGTACATAATTGACTAAAAATCATAATGTGCTTATTCGAAAGTGCGCAATTAGATAACTATTTTTCTACAGCTAAACTTTTCGCTTATGATTTATAGTTGATAAACAGCTTAAATTTTAATTAAATAATAAAAATTTAAGCTTTATTATGTTTTTTGTCTGATAGTGACATTCTGGTTGGCAGTGGCGAAGCCAATTTTATACCAGCCAGACTATCTGTATTGTCTCTTACCTATAAAGGGCATCTTCTTGATCTCAGGCTTCTTGGAGTCTTGTCTGGGTGTGGTGTCCCTGTCTCGGTCGTCGCGGCGCCTGTCTCTGTCTTCACGGGAGCGAGACTCGCGTCGGTCGCTCTCCCTACACGTGGGAGGTAATTGACAAGGGTATAAGAAAGGATGAAGTGTCTATAGACATGGATGTGTAATGTATGGTATAATAACAGGTGGTATATGTAGATGAGAAAATTTTCATAAGCTATAAAAACAAATAACCTAATTTTATGTAATCTAAATGTTATATTTCATATAAACTTCATTTGCTCTAATAACATTTAGTAAAACGTTCATTTCATATAATTTTCAATTTGTATACTGCTCTTTATATATAACGTCCATTTGACCTCATTTTCAATTAACTAATTTTCTAAGGTAATGCACCGTTCTTGAGAAAAACAAATAATTTTAACCTAGCCTCAAAACACTAAAGTTGCTTCTGCTCACTTCCGCAGCTTCGGCTTGCTGGTCGCCTCAGCCGCTCCGGATCGCACGGGAGCCTAAGCTTTGTTACAACGGGCGGGGATTGCTCTCCCTTCGCGCCGCCGGTTATTATATACACTCTAGGGGTAGCAGCCAAAAGACTACGTGAAGTCGGGGTGCCCGATTCGGATTAATTTCGGTGGAACAGATTCGACGAGAGAAAAATAAAAAAATATCCGTCCACCAGCATAACAGCAAACTAATAACAATATTTATTTATGTGTTGCTTGTTTTTGCTAGCACGAAAATGGCAGACGTTTAAAATCTAATCAGTTTTTTCAAAAATATACAAAACAAAGTAAACGTTTCTAATTGAATATAAGAAACGTAATAATACGCAATAACGCAATAACTGAATATTATTTCAAATGTGCATTGTATAAAATGTTCATTATACGATATAAAATTAGGTAAAATGAAATTATATCAAGAATTCATTATATCATTTGATCGTTGTATTAAAAAAACCGGCCAAGTGCGAGTCGGACTCGCGCACGAAGGGTTCCGTACCATTATCGCAAAAAACTCACTTTCGTTGTATGGGAGCCCGACTTAAATATTTATTTGATGCTGTTTTTAGTATTTGTTGTTATAGCGGCAACAGAAATACATCATTTGTGAAGATTTGTGTCTAGCTATCACGGTTCATGAGATACAGCCTGGTGACATACGGACAGACGGACGGACATACAGACAGACGAATCGCGGAGTCTTAGTAATAGGGTCCCGTTTTTACCCTTTGGGTACGGAACCCTAAAAAAAAAACACACAAGTCATGCAGAACTATTAATGATTTCTGGTATAATTTTACTTTTGATGTTCAAGTTACAAGGTGGTATGTAATCCTAATTCAAAAACATAAAAAGCATAAAAAAATGTGATATGGTTTTTGACTATAATTTCAAGCTACTGTGTTATAGTGCCCGGCACGTAAGTTGGCAAGGTTTTGGCGTAGTAGTGGTAAGTTCGCGCATATTCCGCGAACTGACCAACCAACATGTAGAGCGAACGGAACGTGGACGCGACACGATTGGTCAGTCGATCTTTGTGTCAACTGACCAACCAATCGCGTGCTCGGAACGGTGCTAAACCCTCCCCGCGCCCCGCTTCACTACCAAAGAGACCTAAAAAACGACTTCTGCGCATCTGACGACTCTTGCCATCTTTCAACTACGAAACAGTAGTAGATCAAACCTTTCGAGCGCGTTTAACATCTTTCATTGTGATTTCATGATGTGACACTTGAGTATAACAAGACGTAGAAGTATGGCGGGGGCGGCACTTACCTCACTTTCCTCGATATGTCAGCTGCACGATCTCTGGAAACCCGTTCTGGAGATCTACGTTTATCGTCATCCACCTTGTCTTTCTTGATCCTAGATAGCAGGAGACATAAAAAGTAAAGATTATAAAGAAAAATAAAAGCACAGGAATGATCAATTGGGATATTTCCTGGGTAGAAAAATCATAATTCTATTATGAAATAATATTGGACAGTGAAAGTTCGTTTTATAGTACTTTTTTGCACGTTTTTACAGTTTTTTTTTGCAACAAAATGTGTTACAATGCAAATTTTAACAATCGAGTGGAATGCCTCAGAAATTTAAAAATCTATTGACATCAATTTTAAATGATCCGTTCAAATAATCTTTGAAATGTGAATTAAGAGCCCAATATTCCATAATTTTGTACTTGATTTTAAACTTGTTTAATCAAATCTCCTAAGTACAAAATTATGGAATGTTGGGCACATACAATTTTTATGTTCAATTCCAGAAAATGTTGTGTATATGTCGCGCCATCTAGTGAGATTTATTTGAACCAAATTTTCTTTCTTATCAATGAGACCCCGTGCCCGAAGTAACATATTCCCGGGATAAAAAGTCCTATGTGCTATTTATTCCTGACTATAATCTATCTCTGTGCCAAATTTAATCCAGATAAGTCCAGCCGTTTGAGTGTGAAGAAGTAACAAACATACAAACACACACACTCACATATTTTCGTCTTATATTAGTGTGATAGCTCACTCTTGCCCACTATCTCTTCTGATGGTAATCGATGATGCGGTCGACGGTGAAGCATGCTTGCCTAGAAGTTACCTATTCAATATATACAAGATGGTTACCTGCTCTTGATTGTGTCCAGGAGTTTCCGGTCATTGTCATTGAGTCTATGCATCTCGATGTTGGACATCCACTCAGTCAGGGACTTTTCGTCTCGAGCCTCCTCCTTTATTCTTATTTTTTTATCTGCAAAACAAAATATGCATCCATTTTAAATGTTTAAATAACTAGAACTTTGGACTAAATATTGTAGCAGAAAATGTTAGTAAAGCAGTTGAGAAGGATTTAGGACTGGATAAACTACAGGATGAGATAAGGAAAACTGGTTCAAAAAACGAGAAACTGTCACACCTCATCTAAAATATTTTTTTGCTGCTATATTTTTTTAAAAACGTTGCCCCACACTGTGAATTTTGCCTGATCACAAACATATAAATCCACATACACTAACAGCCAGATCCGGAACAACTATCTGTAGGGACAAATATATGTTCTGTGCGGGCATAGAACCTGCGACACGCAGCGCAGCAGTTGTGTCGTCTACTCGATACTATCCCGCAGCTGGGCAAATACCTCTCCCAAGTCTCTCCACTCGTTGGTGCCTCCTCAAACCAGCCATCGCGGTACGCGTCTAGGTTGCTCGCCACCCCTTTACGAATATGAGCTCACTAGACTTATCCCAGAACAAGGCACGGTTCCTAAGATCATGAGAGTCAAGCTGCGGGAAAAGTTAACCGCAAATAAAACACAAGATAACCCTCGATGAGTTTCCATCATGCCTTCTTTTCGTGTCGATTTAACTCAAATTTTACCCGACCTGTATAAAGCCACCTGGATAGCTCTGTTATGGCATTGATTTCGTTTCATGCCGATTTGTTAGGCTACCAAAAATGTTAGTATAGGTGATCAATAACGGATTCATAAGACCTCATTTATAAATCTCTGAGCTGTTTACCAACTGATAAGCAGATCTAAATTCAAATTCTCTATAGGAAATTGGCTTGCGTAAAAAGAGCTGACAAAGTAAAGAACGTAACGCTGTGCTCTTAAGGTTACACTAGTCGAAAATTATTCCATACAAACGTAGTCTAGGAATTATTCCACTGTTTGACGATGTACGTTCAAAATAAAAAGTGATATCAATTTGTTTCATCATTATCTAGCCCTGTATGGAAGCAAAAAAGTAAAAAAAAGAAAATATTTGAAAGTTATGAGCGTCGAAAGATCCACATTTCGACCCTAATTTTAACGCAAATAAATACCATAAGAAGACGGAAAATTGCAAAACGGCCTCCATACAGATATAGATTAGTAGTTCAGCAATGCAAATAATTTTATTTTGAACAGATAAATTTAGTAGTTTTTTCATGATATCTAGACTGCCAAAGGTCTGTTTATAAAATTTAGCGCGCTCGGTTTCGTCCTAAATCATTATTCATTTCGCTACAAGTTTGCAAAAGTGCTAATTCGTACGCGAACTAGCTTCCTACTGCTCATCACAGCATCTATCTCTTCCGCACGTGTTGTCGGTTGATACAAAATGCATTTTAACCCCGCGCACAAAATAGTTCGTACCCTTAAACGGGGATCATCGACGTGTAAGAAAGGCTGTCAGACTAAAATGGGTTTGGGCGGGACACGTCAGCCATATGCACTGCTGGGCAATATTGTCCGCACAGTGGGTGCCTGACTCCGCCTAGTCTGTGAATTCCTCAGGAAGCGTCTGTGCTTTTGGGCGGAGCTAGGCTGGCTAAATTAGCCAGAACCTCCAGACCGAGGAGTCATAGAGAGTACCCATCATCATCATCACTAGTAAGCGCCTAATAAGGACGGCCCAGAATGAAGTGCAGAGGCTGGCTCGAGGTGTCTCTGGAAAAGAATACCTGGAAGGATTTGCAGGAGGCCTTTGTCCAGCAGTGGGACATCATCGCTTACCATAAAACAAGATAATGGTCAAACGCGAAACTATCGTTAAATAAATAAAAAAAGGTACAGGCTAACATATCTCGAATAAAAAAAAATAAAAAAATATAGGAAACTAGCTTCTGCCAGCGGGTTGTAGTTCCCACGGGAACATTATAATGGGATAAAAAGTATGCCAGACCAAAATCTATAACTGTGCCAACTGTCATCCAGATCTGTTAAGCCGTTCTGGCGTGATTGAGTAACAAACATACATCCATTATTTTTACCGGGATGAAAAGAAGCCTATGTGCTTATAATCTATCATTGTGCCAAATTTCATCTAGATTGTTGAGCCGTTCTGGTGTGATTGAGTAACAAACATACATCCATCCGTCAAAACTTTCGCATTTATAATATAGTAAGAAGATTTGGATTTAAACATCTGCTGATCAGACACTAAACAGCATCAAGAATTTTATAAATAAGGGTAAAAGTTACACATACTTTTACTGATCTTCTTCTTCTTGACGGGCTCACTATCTGAGCTGCTAGAATCACTAGAAGAGCTGCTGCTACTTTTTCTTTTACTCTTTTTCTTTTTATCCTTCTTTTTCTTCTTATCTTCTGGTGTAGCTGTCGGGGAATCCTTCCTCTTGGTGTGGAAGCCATCTTTGTTGAAGGTGATGGTGTGGGACATGTATTGGGCTGGCTTCTCGGATTCTGACTTGCCTTTGGTAGCTCGGTTCTTCTCGAAGGCTTTCTGACGGTCCGACATCCAGTCTGTTTCCCAGTGCGGGTTCTGTTCTACGAAGTTCTGGAAAAACAGACATTATATTTAATTCAGAATTCAGACTACCAAATTATCGATTTCTGAACAATGAATTTGGTAAATGACAAAGTTCAAATTCTATTGCTACCTAAAGTCATGTAGGAATTTTTAAAACCCGACGGAGAAAAAGGGGTGTTATAAGTTTGATGTGTGTACCTGTATATCTGTCTGTGGCATCATAACTCCTAAACGGATGAACCAATTTTGATTTGTTTTTTTTTTGTTTGAATGGTAACTTTATCGAGTGTTCTTAGCTTATATTTGATGGAAATTGGTTCAGCCGTTCATGAATCGGGTTGTTTCCTCAAGATATTGTGTCATAATTACGTGTTCAATATAGATTGTTGATCAAAGCGTGTCTACTACTAGATAAATTATGTAGTATGATGAAATAGAAACATGTCGCGAGTTTTTTTAAGTTTAACTTTTTTTTACAATAAAAATTCACGCTTTCCAATTATGTTGGTTTTGGAAAAACAGAATGTTTAGGTGGCTTGAATAATTATTTTAAGGCGGTTAACACACTGCCACGCACTACGCTGCATGTTGCGTGAAAACGCATATACGCGCGTACTTGCGTGCGTTTTTTTAGGTTACCACTTCAAATGACGGCCGGGACCATCGGCTTTCCGAGGAACGGAGGAATCTCTGCAAGCGTTGCTTAACCGTGAAGATCGACCGGCAGGCTTATTACTTATCTTTTGCAAGAGCGAAACGATAGCGATATGTAATAAAAGTCGGCATTACCTGCAGTGTAGGTATGGTAGGTCCTACACAATCGTTTGCTAATCGCTTGCTGTTTGTCAAATTCACTTATTAAAAAAAAACCGCGCAAAAATCGCAATCGTTTTGCTCTTGCAAAAGTTACGTAATAAGCCTGCCGTGCAGCTATTATTATTTAGCCACGAAGAAGACAATACTTACAGTATAATTTTTGGAATGTACAATAGACTTGAGATGCGCAGACGCACAGTGCAGGTCCCCAATGAACTGATCGCACAGCTTGCAGTACCACGCGGTGGACGGCACGAAGAATTGAAGACCTTGGCAATTACACAATACATTAATACAATATACACACAAAACAGCATATGAATATAAACATTCAAAAATTCATAATTTATCAGTCCTACCCAGAGGCCATACTACGACGTGCTAAACCCACCATGGCTCCAGTGTGAGAGAGAAATTGAGCTATACAGGACGAAATGCACCATTCCTTTCACATAACGGAATCCTGATCGAATTGACAACAAATGACAACGACAAGTGTTATTTTCAAAGATATCTCAAAAAAAAAAAGATGATAAAAAAGGGAGGAGGAACGATGTGACCAACCTTTGATGGGTGTCCGTTTGGTGGGCGCGGCTGGGAAGCTTGGGAATCCTTCGTTGACGCCCGACACGCTGTGCCATGGTGCCTCCATATGCGCTGCAGCCATCCTTCAACACAAGTATAAGATTTTTATGCAGTTACTTAACAACAAAACATTCGCCTGTATTTCGGAAAAGAGGACTTGAGTAAGGCAGGACCGAAGAGCTCATTTTAAATTATTCTAATTAGCACTAATATTAGATTATACTTGCATCAGACAGCGGCTTCGCCCGCGTGAAAAGTGTTTTATCATGTCAAGGGCACATTATGCCGGGATTAAAATCTTATGTGCTATTCCAGACTATAATCTATATCTGTGCCAAATTTCATCCAGATCCATTCAACCGTTCTGGCGTGATTGAGTAACAAACATACATCCACACACACATCTATCCAAACTTTCGCATTTATAATATTAGTAAGATTTCAAGATGACACTATACAACATCCTCTGGTTATTTTAAGGACCCAATACAAATATTTTGGACACAATGGTCCATCTGAAGGACTAAGTGCGGAAACCATATCCTTTTATAGTTCTCGCCAAACTTCTTGGCCGCCCTGAAGTAAGATTACCGGATGCGCGAGGCACGAAACGGTGCTGTTTTTGTATGAAATTTTCTATTGCGCAGCCATTGTAGTCAACTTTAGGGTGGGCAAGAAGTTTGGCGAGGTCTATATACATAGAACATAGATCATGTCTACAAAGTTGTGTTCTGGAACTGTTTGTTAGGGTTTCCTTCTTTCATGCTGCAGCGGTTTGACGAGATTTTATGCACAGAGATAGTTTATGACACTGAACATAGGGGTAATTATTTTTTATCACTAGGAAATAGCTCTGGGAATATCCTTAATCAAAAACCAAATAAGAAATACCATTAAATAAACGAAAAGAAAAACTTAAATAATAGGGAACTTACTTATGATGTGCAGGCGAGTGCAAATGGTTCAAATAATCCTTAGCTGTCGGCGGGAACTCATTGCAGACGCGGCACCAGTGCATCTCAGGGTCATAGTACACATAGTTGAACTTCTTGCTGGCCGACGGTGACCTGGAGAAAGTCAATCCATGTTATAGAAAAAGAGTCGAAAATGTTATTATATATGACAAGAGGAAGTTGTATTTTGCTCACGGAAAATGGCTGATGATGGCTGAAACGGTTGAAAATTCTCGCGTCGGGTTCCAATGAAACTTGGTGTTATTTTGGCAGTAGGTTTTTTTTTAATTTTTAGCCTTTGTCACAGTGCAGGGCAAAGGCCTGCAGTGGGCATAAGGTATAATGTTCCAAAGATTTAGGCAGTAATTTGATTAAAAAAATGTTTTTAAATTAAATTTAATTAATCATTTCTTTATTTTGTTTTTGTGAAGTTTATAGCGTGGTTTTTAACGTGAAAATAAAAACAAATGTTCTTGATTTTCTTCTTCTTTATCATGTAGTATCATGAATCCGAAGACACTGCTTCAAGTTGTTTTAATTCTTACTCGTAGTAGTCACAGCCGATCTTTGTGACTCTGAAGTTGGCTCTGTATACTGCATACAGTATGCGAGATAGGACAATGCGACAAACGTAAGCGAGTGAGTGAGGAGTTATACAATGCTCTGTTCACCTTCAACCATTGACACAAAAATAGCTATTGCGCAGGGTCTTGCAGCAAACTTCAGAGACACAAAGATCCGCAGTGAGTATTATTATACACCTGGAAATAATTTTACCAAATGTTTTATTTTTTAATGTCTAGGAGCTCTAGGTCCAATAAAACAAAAATACTATAAACCACATTTAATGTAGACCGAGACAGAACGAACATTTAAAGAAAAACATTAAAATACATGGAAAACAATACAAAGAGTTTCACATACATTTGGTACAAAAAATGGCGCCTCTATTGCACTCTTTCTCTTCACTCATGCTATCTTCACGCTCAAACACGGTATAGTCGAGTGAGAGGCGAATAGGAGCACCATTGATAATGACAAAGCACTTTTGTATCTATGGTACGTCAATAACAATTTGGCATAGTGTATAACAGCAATTAATCTTACAAAAGCTTACATATTACAAATTAATTAAATTATTTCTTAGCAAATCATTCTATTTCCATAAATTGCCACCTATGCATTGTCATGTATAAGCAGATTCCATCGGTGCACCCTCCAAGCTTTTCCTTGTTGAAGTAGGCAGATCACCAATATATCAAAGCGAATAGCTCGATAAAGCATTGCAGTCCTGCTATCGGAAGAGAAGTATAGAAACTAAAAACTATTTGTTTGTACACACATTCTCATAAAAAATCATAAATGCTTAAGTATGAAAGTTTATCACTGTGCACTTAAACATTTCAGTAACAATAAAATTAAAACAGATTAGAGATGTTTCAGGAATTAAAGTAAAAAATAAACTTTCAAATCTTATAGTAATAAAAAAAGAAATATAAAATTAGAACAAACACGCACCTAGATTTTCGTTTGCGCTCGGCCGTGTCGGCTCCATCCTCCATGATCTCGTGAGCCTCCTCGCCGATGATCCCGTTTAACATGTCCACTACATTGTAGATTGTCTTCAACTTATTCTGTATCTCCAACTATAAGGAACGCATTGATACCAAACATTATAGATCTCGTAGAACAAGCCTTACAATAAAGCAGATAATATAGACAAATAGGAGCTTTAAATCTTAAACCATAAGACATATTTTGTGTTTTGCAAATCAAACCTGTAACTTGGTGTTTTCCTTTAAAAACCTCTTGGTGTCGGGGCTCGGAGAACGCTTGGCGTCGCCTCGCAGTTCATTCCGTTGGTCCTTCAAGGTGTCCATCTCTTTCTTCAGTGTGTTCGCTTTCTTTATGTAGTCTTCTCTCTGTTTAGACAAAGCCGCTTTCTGTTGACGCATTTCCGATTCGATGGCAGCTGCGAAAATATTTCGTTATTTTATAAACTATATTGGGTTAGCAGATTAAGTGTACTGTCATATTGTGAACAGGTGACGAGAAATCTTTAATTGTTTTGTAATCTTGGCTCCAAGTTCAATACAACAATACACTTAATTAAAGCAAAAATATGTAAACAAGACTTCTCTTAGCTGTCATGGACCCGATTCTGCTAATTAATCTCTAGAGGCAGTTCCAAGTAGCATTTTGGAATATTTGAACTTGATTTAAAATCATGCAGGGATCGCAAATAGCAGAATGTGGATGTAGGCGAAACAGAAATCATATTATTAATTAAAGCAGTAAGAATGTTTCCTCTGCCATTTTCCGCTGGTTTCGTTTCATCACACCGGTATTTAATAATGTAACTTGTAGAAGCACTTTCCTATAAATATGTTTACATACTAACGAGTAACTCAAGAGATCCTGGAATAGAACATTTGAACATAATAAATTTTTTGGTCACCCATGCAATGGACCAACCAGATCAAGTCTGCAATATGCGGTCCACTGCATGAGTGCATAAATAAATAAATAAATAAATAAAGTTTATTATCAATAAAGCCAAATACAATTTTCCATCTCAATCAAACTTAAAAAATACCAACATATTTTATACAAAACTATGCATTATTTGAGACAGAGTGAACGTCTGTGTCTGTGCTAGTATAAACTGTGTTACAGACACAGGCGCCTTCCTCTTAGAGTACATTTAAAATTTGCTGCACATTGTAGGAGTTTTGGTAAGCATAAACTTAGTTTAATATAAGTACTTAACATTTATTAAAACTTATGTAAGCAAGGAATGGGTGTTTGTGTGGGTGTGTGCGGGGTGTATGTGTGAGTGCGTGTGTGGGTGTATGTGTGAGTGTGTGTGTTTGGAATATTACACAGTATAAAATAACACATATTAAATATGCACCTTAAGTCTGATTTCAGATGCGTTCGTAAGATTTTTTTGAAAAGAGTTTTTCAGTCTCATCGTACGTTAACTTTTGGAGAAAATTACTAACTACAGTTTTACATTTAAATCTAGGTAAGGGATATACGTTGCAGGTTTCGTTTATAGTGTTATAAAGGTGACTGCTAAGCCACGGGTAGCTTCGTCTCGCCAGAGCAGTTTTGGTGGTGACAGGTGGGCATACAGGATCTTTACGTCGCTTATTTTGCTCCAGTAACCTTGGGTCATAGGTCAATGATGATTGTACACGTAAAGTGATGTTAAGTGCACAGAGCTGTCGGACAGTGAGTACAGATACGTCTTTATAGAGCTGGGTAGTCGGGTACCGATAAGGTTTGTGAAGCATGACTTTCAAGACAGCTCTTTGTGCCCTCTCAAGGCGAAGTAAATACGTTTTATGTGCACCACCCCAGACAGATATGCAATAGGTAAGAAGTGACTGTGCCAAGGCAAAATAAATAGTTTTTAACAGTCGGTCGGCAACTACTCCTCTTAGTTTTTTCATAGGGAAAATGAGCTTACGAACACGCGCAACTGTCACACTGATATGCTTATGCCAACTCAATGTGTTATCGATGTACACCCCCAAGTATTTAACACAAGAGCTTCTCTGTATAGTAGGACAGCTGCAAGGGGTCATTGTAAGGTGACAACTATGGGCTTTAACGTCTGGCATACTAGGCTGTGTAGCAGAGTTCGCTGAGAAAGGGACATAGTGGGTTTTAGAGACGTTTAGCGTGAGTAAATTCAGTGAAAGCCAATCCATCACTATACCAAGAGCATTTTCGGCTGCGTGGTGAGCAGATTCCCATGTTTCTCCACTTATGATAAGCATACAAGTCATAGCGGACAGAGAGGGATGGCGTCGCATCGTGAGGCGAATCAGCAGGGCAGCCCAGTATCTAGATGCAACATGGTGACCACTACCACTCTGCCAAGAGTTTACCGACGAAGAAAAAGATTTTTAAGGAGTAGGATGACACAATACAATGTATAAAATTTACATACTATTACGTTTAGGGATGCACTGAAATCCTTTGTTTTCGAAAACTGGCTGAATTTTCATAAGAGAAAAGATACTTAGGCTAACTAGTGTGTGACTGTTCTACTGGAATATTATTATAAAACTCATGCATTTGGAAAGCCAAAAACGTGCACCTGAGTAAACACTTATACATAAAATTACGTCAATATTTTTTGTTAATTATAGCTTTGTTTACAAAATAAATTTGGCCAATATCTAGAAACAATAGTTTCCAATGCTCCCTAAGTTGTTTTAAAGCCAGTTTTTATGTAAAAATCATTTTAATAATATAGAGAAAAAAAGATTCTGACGATTTGAGAACCTCTTCCTTTTTTGAAGTTGGTTAACTTCGTTTTTGATGTGAATGACATCAAGATAATAATATTAAACATGGGTTAGAATAAACAATACATGAATGTGTTAATACATGGTTATACAAACATGAACTTGACTTTTAAATGTTGCTCTTGAATGTTAATACACATTCTTTGCAATAATATGGTTAGCTAAACACTAATACCCCTTAAACATTACGCAACAATAAAATTGCACCAGCTTACACAATTCTTTCAAGTTTTATCCTAGAAAAAGAACAACTTAAAACCGCTTTAATCATTAAAATAATAACACAAAATCTTCTTACAGACCTGCAAAGAAAAAGTATCAAAAGAGAGTAAAAAGATAATGAACCGCATACCTTCTTTCTTGATCTGATCTTCAACATTGTTGTGGAAGGGAGCAGGTGGGGCTGCTTGCGTTGGTGGTGGTGGCAATGACATCTGGTTCCATGCACCCATGTCTGGAGGAAGCGGTGCTTGCGGAACTCCACCCACGCTTGGGAAGTCATCGTAGATACCGGAGTACGACGGCTGGTAGTTAGTTGGGTAGTTTCCAGATGGTGCACCCTTTAAGTTCAAAGGTTTTATTAAAACACTAGCTCCTGCCAGCAGCTTTGCCGCGTGAAAAGTGTTTTATTTATCCCACAGGGACATTATATTGGGATGAAAAGTAGCATAAGTGTTATTCCAGACTATAATCTATATTATCTGTGCCAAATTTCATTCAGTTCTGTTCAGCTGTTCTGGTGTGATTAATTAAGAAACATACATCCATCTGAACTTTCACAAAAAAAGAAAGACATTTATTACCAAACATTGTTACGGTACTCCCCAATCTTTTTGTCCGCTCAGAAGTTAGCTTGCAGACGCGCATGGCATGGCATGCTGCTGTTTTACTAAGAGATTTACTACTGCTGTGTAGCCAACTTCAGAGCGAAGAAGATTGGGAGGGAACTGTAACTATTATAACTGTAACATAGTAAATGTAGAAATCACATTTGTTACAATACCTCTAATGGCACAAAGCCAGGGGGTGCCTGCGAAGGGAAACCTACACCCTCAAACTGCTGGTTGTCCCACAGCTCACTAGGCTCCGGAAGCTTGGATATCTCATTCAAAATGTTCTCATCAAGGAGGTCTTTATCAGTCTTGCGAGGTGACCGGCTCCTGCGCTTGTCACTGTCATCTCTCCGGGGAGGCGTACGGCTTCGCTTGCGGAGTGGAGGCCGGTTTCTATAGTCATTGCGATCCCTGTCACGGTCGCGGTCTCTGTCCCGACCCCTTTGAAGATCGCGGTCGCGATCCCTGTCCCAGTCTCTATCCCTGTTGTAAAACGATCTAGGGTCTTTTCTGTGGTCACGAGACATGGTCAATACTTATTATCAACGAAATTGACAAAATGATTTGCTTTGTTTGATAGAGGCTTCACAGAAAAACACACGCTTCGCTTCGTTTGATTTGACGTTTGTGCCGCCATTATAGTAAATCAGTAAAGTGTTGCAAGCATGAAAATATGATGATGATAGTGATGATACCAATATAATAGTAGTCTATGAATTATACTAATGCTACAAAACTCGATCTCCAAGATAAATTGATCATAGAAAAGACACAAGTAATTGCCCTGATTTGAACTCACGACCTCAAACACGAGAGGCGAGGTCATATCCACTGCGCTACCACGTGTATTTTTCATTTATTCATCATCGTTATCATGAATACAGAAAATTAAAAAAAAATAGCAACATGGATAAAAAGCCTTTGTGTTCCGACCAATGGTCCCGATTATTTATTGTCAAATAACGCGCGCCATTTGAATTTCCGCCTTCTGTAAATAATTAAAAAAATGCTGTGCTTTGTAAAGGATAATGGGCATCCAAGTATGGAAAGAACCTGTGAATTCCTGAACAGTTTTGTCTTCTGTTATACTTTTATAGAAAGTCAGGCATTAACGATATTCCAATTTGAAGTTCTAGAAATCTAGAGGTTATGTATTCTCAAATACCTACAGCCTGTGCTACACGGTTTAAAACCAAGCTAAAAACCAAGCTTACCTTGGTTTGAAGCGGCCGTTTTAAACCGTGTAGACCAATGATATTCTGATACGTTCTACACTCACAAAACAACCGAAAAAAGTGTTCCGCAAAGCAGCGGCAACACAGATACCTACACACTTTTGGTATGAGATACCTTCTGTTTTATGTACTTTGCTATCATAATTGGCACACTTTCTGAATACACACGATGCCATTTTTTAAATTTTGTTTTTGTTTCAACGAAGCCTTCGCCATGGGTGACATAGACTAAATACCCCAATTAGGACCTATTCGAGTCTTCACAATGCACGCGCTCATAACATATCTGTATACTAGAGTATCATTGGTGTAGACAGTGGTTTTAAACCAAATTTAGTATGACCTTTACACACCCTTGGTAGAAAGCCGTGCGTTGAAAACCAGTTGGTTCAAAACTTGTTTGAAACCGTGTAGCTGCTTGTTTAAAACCACGCGTATGACAGTGGCAGGCCTGCGCAGACCACCACCAGTGTGGAGGCCCTGGGGCAACAAGGGAGTGGAGGCCCCTAATATTTTTCAAATAGGTTAAATAATATTTTTCTTGCAAGTGTTTCAATAATTTATTTACATAATCGTATGGCACAAAAAGATAGAACAGGCAATCACAAATCAAGTCACACAATAAGTAAATAATCTTTAAATTAAAGCCTCTCATGCAAATGGCACCTTCCGAGCTTTTTTTAAATCGTAATATAGTGGAATCTCTATAACTCAAACATCGTTAAGTCGAAATCCTCAGTAAGTCGAAAAAAAATGCCATTTCCTTCTGCTGAACCCGGTACCTCGAATTACACTTTGTAACTCGGAACAAAATGTTATTTCCCTACGAATTGATGATACATATTTATACTCTATGTCGAATTTCAAAAAGGAGACTCCCATAGATAGTCGTAGTTAGTAAAACGCAATGACGTCTGACGCCTTGCTTGGAATTCCCAGAAATAAAAGCAATAAAATCCAAAATTAATGTTCGGGTTCGGGGCTTCTAAACTATTGTTTTTGTCTTGTACACGTGCAATGAATGAATAAATTCACAAAACTTTCTAAGTAACACAGCTGTGCTGTTTGTTGTTAATTAAAACAAAAGAAGATTTAAAAAATAAAATTGTGCTCAGTTTACTTCACTTTATTATGTAATAAACTCTACAAATCGAAAAATATACTTAGAAATCGCGCCTTAGTCGCTCGAAATTACAGCAGTTAAATCATAATTAATATGTATCTCGAAGTTCTTGTTAAGTCGAAAACTCGTTAACTCGTTTTTTTTGCATTTCCCTTGACATTCGAGTTATAGAGATTCCACTATGTTAGATACCCTATAGTTGTGTAAGTTTTTTTTGATAAATACAATTTATGTGAGGGCCCCTCTCTTGTGGAGGCCCCGGGCAGTTGCCCCGATTGCCCGATTGAAATCCGGCCCTGGCGCAGACGCACGCGTCATTGCGCACTAGGGGGTCCAAACGCCTCCTGCCGGATGCTCTACGCAGGGGTCGTGCGGTCCATGGCCCTTTACGGCGCACCAGTGTGGGCGCGTTCCCTGAGGCGGCGAGCAGCCCGCTCATTTAATGCGTTTCAAAGGGTCATGGCCATCCGGCTGGTCCGGGGATACCGCACGGTCTCTGGTGAGGCGACGAGCCTCCTTGCTGGATTACCGCCATGGGATCTGGAGGCAAAAGACTTCGCGCACATTTGGGAGTGGCGCGAGGAGGCGAAATTCCGGGGCGAAACTTCGCTTCCACGACAAATCGCGGCTCGGCGGACAGAGCTCCAACAGGATCTCATGGCGACATGCAGAGAGCGACTGTCGCAACCCAGTGCTGGGCACGCCACAATTGCGGCGGTATGGCCCCTCTTTGAGGAGTTGCTTGAGAGGCGCCACGGCGTCCTCACCTTCCGCCTGAGATCCTCATCGGACATGGCTGTTTCGGGTGGTTCCTGTTCAGGATAAAGCGGGAGGAAACGCCCCGGGCCGAAATCTCGCACCCGGCCATGGTACAGAGCGAGAGGGCATGGGAAGCTGTCACCTCCTTCTGCGAAGCAGTAATGCTCGCGAAGGAGGAGGCGGAACGCGTGACAATCCCACCGCACTATTCCCAAACCACTGCAACTCCTGAAAGCCAGAATCAACAGTGGCGACCACCAGAAAAGCGCCGAGGCAATGAAGCTCGACGAAATCCCGGAGAATGAATTTAACTGTCTTGGATCCCGCAACGAAATTAATCAGAAAATAATAACGGAGGAGTAGGAAAAAGTACAAATTTCCACTTCCCTCCATATCAAGCAGGAGACAGAACAAACAAGGCCAATAGGCACAAAGGGTCGTTTACAACTGGGATAAGCCCAGTTGCCTAGCACCACGGATAAAAATTTGCATTAATATTAAGGGGTCCTATCATTGTGAGCTGCTATATTTGTTTCCAATAATAGGTATGACAAAAATGCTTGAACGCACGGAAATTTGTTCTAGTTTCCACAAGGTCCGTATAGTAAACAACTCCAGATGCAGCCTGTACATTATTTAACATAAAATTGCGCTCATTCTGCCAAAGAATACACTCCCATAAGATATGATGTGCAGATTGTACATATTCGCAGTCAGACGTAGAACACTGACATAAAGGTGAGGCAACGAGCTTGAAGGAAAATAATTTACTTTTAAAGTTACCATGCCCTGTGAGAAATTGGGCAACACAGTGATCCACCTCCAGCCACGCTCTGGCGAGCCGCACGCGAACGGATGGAAAGAATTGGTGGAGGTGTCGGCCCTTGATGGAATTATCCCACCTACATTGCCATTCGGATAAAAGTTCCTCTCAGACGTCAATATGTGGTTTAAATAACATAGAGATTTTCTCACGGTCACACCGAGTTAAAAAGTCCGCGTCCATGGTCTCTCGTGCGGAATAGTACATTGCAGCGCGTCGCTGCACTTCAAGGTCGACCGGAAGTACGCCAGCAAGTACCGGTAAGGCTTCAGTACTAACCGTCCTGTATGCTTTGCATAAGAATATCAAAGCCAAACGCTGGCTTTGAAGTAATTTACGTCGTACCGCCCCTATTGTGGCCCTATCAGCCCAAACAGGCGCACCATAGCACATACAACCCAAGTAAGTAGCCCCATAAATAGTCTTTAAGGTTAAAAAAGACAGACCCCACGTAGATTTAGATATTCTCGTTAAGGCATAGAAGTTCTTTTTTGCTTTTTCACCGACTATTTTAATATGATCTATAAATGCAAAATTCCTCTCTAACACTAGACCAAGATAGCACACGGACTGCTTCCTTTTTACGGGAACGTTATTAAATTTTATAGTAGGACACGATTTGAGATTACCTTTCAAAATGAGTTGATAAGTTTTGTGCGGCCCGTTCTTCTTACGTGGCCCGTTCTTCTAACTTCACAGTAACGTCTTTGCGTAACCTTATGACACCCCATTGTGCCGTTGCGGAGGTCTCATCGTCTTCTTTTAAAGTTTACGTTGTGAGCTGCTACTTTCAATATTCAGACCCTGTTGGTCCTCATATACATAATCTCCGTCACGTCTTGCAGTCGCTCGCGGGCTGCAAAGTTATCGTTGGCGCTGATGTTAATGCGTCTTCGACTTTATGGTATGGCAAAGTTCGGTCTACGGATTATGAACGACGCTGCGCTGTTGAAGATTTCATTGCTGAAATGAATCTGACTATTCATAATACCCCTGACGCACCACCAACTTTTTGCAGCCAAATGGACGAACAATGGCGAATCTTGTATTGACGTCACACTGTCTAGTGCAGACGTACGCTTGGATAGGTGGCGTGTCCTACCGGACGCGTCTTGTAGTGATCATCGCTTGATCGTGTACGAATTTGTTCCGGTTTTTACTCAGGGTACGACATGCAATTGGTAACTTTAGGTATAAATGTAAGGGTGCGAATTGGGAATTCTTTAGCTCGCTTCTTGCGTCTCACGCCAAAGATTTCACTCGTGATGGGCTGTCAGCTGAGGAAAGTGCTGAAATTATGTCAGACACCTTTACTTACTGTGCTGACATTGCCATTGGTCGTGGATCTATGACTAATGTACGTAGATGCGATTGGTGGTGTGACTACCTAACTGAACAGCGTAAGGGTTATCGCCGAGCGCGTAAACATCTTAACAAGCTTAAAAAACGTAAGGTCACCGGTGACCCTCTTTCCATTGCGTTGAATGCTTTTAGAGTTGCCAGGTCCCGCTACAGAGCATCGGTGGAAAAATCTAAGGGTAATTTATTACGTAAAATAGTAGAAAAATTAGATAAAGAGGGTCCGTGGTCTCCTTTATATCATGAGTTTAAAGCCAATCGATCAGTCGACCTCGCGTTTGTTCAGAACATTAAAGTAAATAATAAACACACCGCCGGTATTGAGGAGACAACTGAAGCTTTGCTGAACACTCTTATACCTGATGACTTACTTTCTAATGACAACGACTACCATCAACAGATCAGAGCGTGGGCAGCTGTACCACCTGAATCACCAGCGTCAGACCTTCCATCCACTAACGAATTTATTAACGTTGTCAAGAGGTTACCACTCAACAAGTCGTCAGGTGAAGATAAAATATCTAATCGGATGATTATAGAAGCGTGTAAAACAGCCGGTGATGCGATTTTAACCGTTTACAACCGTTGTATTGCGCTAAGTTTATAAATGTTAACTTACTTTAACATTTATAACCTCATTTTCGATAATATTTACTTGAAATACTTATCCCAATATTTAACCTATTAAAATGTATACGATGTCACATTGCATGTAAAAATAAGCCAAATTATGTCTATACTAGCTTTCCGCCCGCAGCTTCGGCTGCGTGGACTTGGTACACGATAAATATTGGCTGTTTCGTTTTTTTTTCAGTTCTGGTAAGATATTGCAAATTATTATCCATACATAGTTTTCCGCCCGCGTCTTTGTTCGCGTATACCACAAAATTGGCTCAACTTTATTGTTTTATTGAATTATAAAAATCACGTGCAAATTGATATAAATGAGCATAAACTGCACTGCCTTCCTGTCCGAATAGCTAGAGCTACTAGACTTTCATTACAGATTAGATCGAATTCCACGGGGAGATACAAATAGTAGAAGACCACTTTGCTTTTAATTTCTGAATCCTACTACCGACACGATAGAAAATTAATACAGGGTGGCGCAAAAGTTATCACCCGATGTTAAACTTTCGGACCAGTTTATGGCATTTGCCATCACACTTGCCAGAACTTCCAGCGGATATTATCTTTGAGGCCTTCAAGAGTCTGAGGCTTGTTGACTTAGACTCGTGACTTAAAAAAAAAACAAACAGAAATAAGTTGGAACAGTTACATCAGGTGATCTTACTGGCCAGCGCAAGTCCGGGTAGTGCCACCCTTTGAATTTCGGTTGCGGCTCGTGCAATACGCGCCGTCGCATTATCCTGTTGGAACCATTATGTACTCTATTCAAAATTTATTTATTTCAAGGATAGAAAGATATGATGATCATGGCTTTGTAATCTCGTCGACAACCGATGACGCCTCCAGCGTAAAAAAACACACCATGCAGTAACTTTGAGTGAGTGTAATGACTCTGTGTGTAGGTATTATACGCGGATTTTTGATGCCACAGAGATAATTTTGCTGATTCACATAGGTATTCACAGAGCTTGCTCATGATGATTTTTGATGAAAAGTTGTCTTCCTCGTGGTTGCGATTTAGAATGGTTTGACGTAGGTTACACCCGCTTGGAGGTTACCAGCTATATTTTGTATCTGTTTACTTCACAAATGTCGAAGCAGAATTGATATTTGCCGCCATTTGCTAAAATTAAAGCATCTTCCGATAGAGTGATGAGTTTTGCGCCATCCTGTACAGTTTAGATATGGGTACTCCAATCAGCTTACACTAACAAAGTCGTCATCAAGAAGTTAGAATTTAATTAACCACTTCTTTGTATATCACACTAGCTGAACCCCGCGGCTTCGCTCCCGTCAAAATTATAGCCATGTTACTCGGGAATAATGTAGCTTTCCATAGGTGAAATAATTTTTAAAATCGGTCCAGTAGTTTCGGAGCCAATTCGGTACAAACAAACAAACAAAAAAATCTTTCCTCTTTATAATATTTGTATAGATTGGTGTTTTTCTGTCTGGTGTCAAAATGACCAGGCTGCTAGTGCTGACTCGGGGACAGGCAACGTAAAATTGCCCGTTTTGGAAGCAATCTTGGCTTAAATCTATGCCTGCCATCCTTAATGACTGACCTTGATATTTATTTATAATAATTCCAAAGCAGAGCTTAAGAGGAATTGTAATCGTTTAAACTCAAAGACACAGTCAGAGGGTATTCGAGTTATGAAAACTGTTTCTCCCCGAGCACATCCAGTAATCATTCACATAAACTTTAATACCCCTCTTTACCCCTTTAGGGGATTAAATTCTAAAAAGCCTTAAATGCGTGTTCTTTAATTATATAGAAGAACAAAAATACTAAATTCCAAGTAATTTTGACACTGACCTCTGTCATACAAGTACGCGTGAATTTTGTTAATAAACAATTTAGTTTTCATTCCAATTCAAGGCCAGCTTTTCCCTGCGAAGTAGGTATTTAACGCGCCACTGTTACCGCGAAGCGAGCGGCGCGCTCGCGTGTCCCTAAAGCCGACTAAAGGGTGACAGTAAAGTTGGGTAGAAAGTTGGGGTTCTACAGAAGGCTTATTTCACCATTGTTTTTAAAATTTAATAAAATAAGAGAGTAGATGCCAAACCGTTTGTTGTATTACAATGCGTAGTAATAACGAAATTTTTAAGTGTTTTGTTTTAAATAAATCTGTGAATATTATACAATGTTAATGTAGTTTGAAAAAATGCCCCAAATCGTATTTTATTCAATTATTTGATTATCTATCTTTAAATAAAAGTTTCGAAGATTTCGGTCGGCGCCATCTTGGAATTTTATTTTGATATCTAGCGACCCCAAAAACCATTAAAATGACACACATGACGAAAATCGCAGAAATTTCCGTCGGCGCCAACTTGTATTTTCATTTTGACCCCATATTCACAATTACCCACCCCGAAATCTATAAAAATGACACACATGACGAAAGTTTCGAAAATTTCGGTCGGCGCCGTCTTGGAATTTTATTTTGACGCTATTTTCGTATCTAGCGACCCCAAAAACCAATCAAATAACACCCATGACAAAAATTTCAGAAATTTCCGTCGGCGCCATCTTGTATTTTCATTTTGAGCCCATATTCACAATTACCCACCCCGAAATCTATAAAAATGACACCCATGACGAAAGTATCGAAAATTACAGTCGGCACCATTTTGAATTTTTATTTTGACTAATATTCGCAATTATTATTCTTATTTTGACTAATAACCCAAAAAAACAAAATAAAATACACCCATGACGAATATATCGGTCTTCTTTGAAGGCTGTTAAAAAACTTTCCTAGTTTACTGATTTTGTTACACTGTGGTGTCATAATAAATCGGTCGATAGATTAGCGGGAAGTCGAGCGCGAAATATTTTAACATAGGTTCTGCCTCGCCAAGGCCTCGCGGGCGACTGAAGAGCATTTTTCCCCTCCTTGGTAGTCGCTTCGTCCCCGTAAGGGGGCGAGGCGAGCGGTCACGGAACCTTGTTCCCTGGCGCGCACCGGAGCTCGCAACAGCGGGCTCGTCGCTGGGTGGTCCTCTGGACCCGGCTTCGTGCGAGCGCGATTTCCTAACAATCGCGCTCGTTCCTTTAATTTATAAATTCTATCCTGAGAATAAAGTTCTATAAGTAGTTAACTTATTTTAGATATGTGTTTTAGGTAGTGAATTTTTCATAATCTTCTAGAAACTAAGAAAATTATCAAAAAACTTCGTTTTAAAGTCCTTTTCAGTTTTTTTTATCGAGCGAACTTTTCGATATCATGTTTTTCTCAGAAATGAAAAGTACATTTAGTAAACTACATTATATTTTTTTTTTTTGCATTTAAACACTCTATTGTTTGTTTATTATTGAATCAAAGAGATGTAAAAGTCAGGCTATCTGCCCTTAAACACACCTTTTTACTCCTTTTAGGGATGAAATTCAAAAAAGCCTTAGATATGTGTTTCTTTAATTGTGTCGAAGAGCATAAATACTAAATTCCAAGTAATTTTGATAATAAACAATTTAGTTATCATTCAAACTTTAACATCCCTTTTTTCCCCTTTAAGGGATGAAATTCAAAAAAGCCTTATATACGTGTTTCTTTAATTATTTTGAAGTACTATGTACTAAATTTCAAGTAATTTTGCTTTTAAACAATATATTTTTCATTCAAATTGTAACATCTCTTTTTACAAGGAGTAAGGGGATTAAATTCAAAAATAGCTTAAAGACGTATTTTATATTTGTTACAGGATTCATCATATAACGGTAAATCATAGAATTATATATTAATTGTGATATACGATCTTTATATGATTGTAAAAGATATATATAAATACTATAGAAGAACTTCCGTGGAGTTTCTTGCCCTTCTTCTCCACGAGAACTAGTGTAGCAATCGGGTGGTAGGCTCCCTGAGTCTTTTGATTATGAATTAATTGACAAGCCTAATTGAAATAAATACCTAGTCTTGTCTTTCTGTGATTTTCTTCATAAAACCCTTCTCTTATACACCACATACATAGGCACTCTGATACACAGTAAATAACCAACAACCATCTTGACAGTCCAAGCTTGCTGTCCAGGTTGATGTCGACACTTTTATATGAAGTTCCTTTATGATTCTAACAAGTGCATATTGCATTTTTTGTCATGGTTCATAATTCAAGTTTCAATGTGACAATATTGAGCCGTAATAATAACTAATAATAATTGATTCTACCGTCCATTCGGAAATGTAGCTTGTTATGGAGAAGAATGGACAAGAATGGTATGTATGGAGTCATACTTACTCTTTAAAAAAAGTGTTTTACAATATTTATTTACTGTATATATTTTATGTTATTCATTAATTCACATACGTGAGTACACCCTGACGAACACTACTATACTACGTATAGATATGAGGTATTACAAACACTAACAGGTAAATTCATTCATTTGATGAATAGGAACATGGTTTTCACATACAAATATTGCGAAAAATTGTAAATTACCTAATTCAACAACAACGGCACAGTGTGTGAATAAATTTCTTAAAGAAAAAGAGAAGAAAAAATAAAATAAAACAATACTAAAACCATTAACTTTCGTTTTCGATAACATGACATGTGTCGTCAGTCTATTCTTTTTTATTACATCTAACTTTTTATTTACATATGTACATGATTATTTACAAACTAATATTAGAACTAAAATAATAATAATAATAAAAAAAAAACAACAACAACATACTAAAACCATGAATATATAGATTAACCAGTTTGATTTTGTCCACACTGAAGATTGCCCTATGGAGCAGGACCAGCATGTTTCCAAGCATTCTTACCTTGAATATAATCATCTAATTAAATATACTTGTTTACACACCGTGCTTTTAACAGAAGTTTTAAATTTTCTTTCCCATTTTTTTTTGTCGGCGGCCAGGTCGATTGGCAGATTTTTTTTTGTAATCCTTGTGGTATGACAAAAAATGTATAGGGGGTATGATCTTTTAATTGATTAATGTGAAATAGGGGTATATTTATGTAAATAAAATATAAACTTTTTAAAATAATGTTTTTTTTTTTTTAAATCTAATGATAATTTTTTTGTCTAAACATGAGTTCACATACAGTAGGCATGCAGGATGTTCAATTTAATTTTTTTTGTACTGACATGTTTTGCTTAGTGAGGCGTACAAATATATTCTACAATACTTAGAAATTAAAGCAATCAGCAAGCAAAATGGCAAAAAAAAACTAAATTACAAAAAAAATACAATTTAGCAAAAAAGGCACAATGAATCATAAAAAAAAACCGGATTCATATATTAAAATAATGTCAAAACGTACAAAAATAAAGTCAGGAATCATAAAATGTCAGGTAAGTAAAAAAAATATTTGTCAGATATGAAACTTAAATCATAAAATATCATACCAAATTAATAAAATAAACCAATGTCAAACGAAAAACAAAACATATGGCTATAAAAAACAAAAAAATTTAAAAGAATGCCAACAACGTAAAAAATAATGTCAAAATTAATTAAATCATAAAATGTCAGAAAAGTAAAAAAATATAAAAATATGTCAGATGTAAAAAAAAATATAAAATGTAAAAAAAAATAAAAAAAAACAATTTGATGGATTAAAAATTATGTCAAAAAGATAAAATAAGTAATGTCAGATTTAAAAATAAACACAATAGGTATCATGCTGAATGTCAGCATAGTTACATCTTAAAAATAAATCGGGATTAATGAAAGAAAATAGCGTAAAATAATATTATCGCTCAATAAGTCACCTATATGATAATAGCACTTGTCTGTAAGAAAATTACGCATCTTTTTTAAATAAATTTACCGGCAAATATTTATAGGATTGTGGAATTTTATTGTAGATTTTGGGAGCCATAAAAAAAACTTTTTCCCATTAAAGCAGTCTTTGATGTGAGCAAGCAAAATTGGCTATTGTCGCGTCTATTCCTGGGGAAGTTATCAGCTATACGTGGAAATAGTCCGGGATTTAGTTTGACAAATGTTACAATTTCAAAACTGTAAAGCGATGGAAGGGTCAAAAAGTTATGTTTCTTAAAATATGGCCTACAGCTGTCTGTTACATTTAGATTGAACATAGCTCGGATGCACCTTTTTTGGGCTTTAAACGCTGTTTCTTTATCGGTGGAGTTTCCCCAAAATATAATACCATAGCGTAGCAACGATGCAACTAGCCCATGATATACAGTTACCAATGCATCTAGGTTAAGTTCTGGGGCTAGTTTATATAAATCGTATGTCGAAGAACTCAGCCTTTTACTAAGGTATTCTATGTGTACCTTCCAGTCTAGTTTTGCGTCTATCATAATGTCAAGAAATTTTGTGTTGTCAACTTTATTAATTTTATTTCTTTTCTTTTATGCAATAAACTGGGAATATTTTACCCACGCTGATTTCAAAGTAGAATTAGCAATATATTTGTAATATGGCAAAACAGGTTCATAACGATTTCAATAACATAACTTTCAGACATGGCCGCGGCTTCTGCGTGGAGGATCGAAGTTTACATCATTGGGTTTTGGTAAATCTCTCATCATAGTCCTAAGAACTACTGCTTAGCATATGAAGTCCTGCGTTCGATACCCGGTTCGAACAAAGTGTGTAGATTCTCAGAAGCAATCCCTGGCTTATTACGTATGAAACAGCAATCAGCAATAATTTCGCAGAGATCGCTCGATCGATATCGTTTTATGTCAAAAAATCGGCTGGCTTATTATTGCGAAATAATTATTCTTATTGCGAATCCGCGTTATGTATGAGTGATAGCCACACCAAAGCAGTTTTGCGACAGCGCTGCTAACGATAACAATCTGTTTACTAAAATGTGCATTTATCGCTAAGTGCTCGCGATCATTTCGCGTAATTTTTGACTGCAAAGCGACAGCCATCGGCGAGCAAATTTGGTTCTCAAATTGCCTTGTTGTTGGTCGATTGCCAATCGCTCGGTGATGGTTGAGTACAGAAGTTTTCGAGTTTTTTGCGCAATATTTTCCTGTGATATTCTGCAGTTACTTTAATTATCCGCAAATTAATTTCAAGTGGATATTGTAATGTCAAATTGGTGCAGTTTTGTGTCTCAAGTGGCTACGCAACTGGACAATTTGTGTAATCATTGAAGCAAACGTGATCTCGGTAAATTTAGTTAATTTTGACATTTTTGTTGTACTATGAGCTACTTCAGTGAAGTTTGCCGAAAAGGTTGACACGCTATGTTTACTGCCAAATAGTTCAAAACACTTAAGAATGTGTTACGACGTCCGCATTATACATCTTCTATTCTATATTTTTATATGGCAAGCACCGACGTCGACTATACTGCCAATGTCTAAAAATGAATCGTGCCCAACGATCTATTTAACGTTTCATAGCTCAAATACCTACTTATCATTTAGAGATTTTCTAATGCGTTATCAATTCGATTTCATATGAAATTCGACTTTATTTACGATTATATATAGATTTTAATCTTTTTTTCTTTTTTGAAAAAACATTGCCCAACACTAGGAATTTCTTCCTGTATCGTGGGTGCGTTTACAAACATAAAAACTCACATACACAACACCAAGAGCCGGAACAACTATCTGTAGGTCATACAAATGTTTGTTCCGTGCGGGAATCGAAACCGCGACACGCAGCGCAGCAGTCAATCGCTCAACCACTGCGCCAACCGTGCGCCAATTGATTGTACACATTTGAATTTTAGTTATATTCGAATTTTTCAAATTGTTTGAAATAATTTTCAAATCAATTAATATAGTATGTTAATAAAATGAAAATATTCAATATTCACTGCCATATTTACTGCTATATAAATTCTTTACATCTGCAAATATTAATATAACGAAATATTGGAGCGCCAGCTGACCAACTCAATAGCGCACACGAACAAATTGACGAACTGTTACTCGAAAATGGCTCGCTTACCAAAGTAACACAGGAACAACAAAGACAAATTACCTATTTAAAAACGATATGTACAAGCACTCCGCAAAAAAAATAAAAGGCAATGTAGAAAAACACTTGATTTTCAAAGAGACGATAGCGATACTCCACTCAAGGACTGTGATTTAAGTGAAGTTAAAGCCAAAACATCACAAGGACGTAATCAAGAACTTTTGCAAGATGAATCAAACAGACAGTCATGTGAGAAACCGAGAATAATAATTCTGGGAGATGAAAAAGTTCGAGGACTTTCACAGGTTCTAATCAATAGAAGGACAGCTGAGTGGAATGATTGTTACACGGTCTCAGCCCGCGTCAAACCAGGTGCAACATGCTCCGATATTCTATGTGATAACTTAGAATGATTTAACTCGCTGACTGAGCAAGAAATTGCTATACTTTCGATAGAAACAAATGATAATAATCCATCTCATCTCCTGAAGGAAGTATGTATAATGCTTAATAATCTAAAAACATGCCAACAATAGTACATTATGGTACAAGTGTGCAATGTTGGTGATTACCGCTGAGGCGCCATTGAGACCCGAGCCGTAGGTGAGGGTCTTAAGAGAGCCGAGGACGGTAATCATCAATACACACGTGTATCATACGACGTTTTTCAACACACTTGTGAAGAAAATAATACTAAAAAATCATTTTCAACAGTAAAAACGAGTTGTGAAAATTTTTTCACAATGGCGGGGTAAATTAATCAGTTTTCCTATGCGCGCGCATCTAACAATGGCGATCGGCCATAGACTAAAACAATGAGGTTACTTTCTATTTTTAGCTTTTCGCGGATAGCGTACAAAATGGGGAATTTCAAGTTTTCTTTATTGCAGAGAAACAAAAGTTATATTTAAGGGGAAATTTTATTCATTTAACACATACACGTTGAAATTATCCAGTTGAATACGAAGTTGCATGAAATGAGCAAGCAATATGTTAGTTTCTATCATTTTGCTGCATTGTTTGACTAGAAGCTATGCCACATTTTATGTATTTAATGGATATCATGGAAATAGTAATTACTACCCATATCATGTAATGGATATAGTAAGTACTACATCCATGACAGGAATAGAAAGAGATTAATGTCGAATGGGACACTTTTAATTGATTAACAGTGTTACATTTTATTATGTTGAAAATACTTCAATTTTAACTGGATTAGAATTAATGACTTATTTTATAAATTTTCATTGGATTGATTTGTGACACATTTAAAATTATTTTCATTTAAAAGTAATTTAAATGAAGGCAGGAAACCATTAAAAAAAAACTATAACTCACTTGTGAATAATAGCAATGAAAAAGTCACAGTTTGATAACAGGTATCATTATGTGCCTAATTGCGGTGAAATTAGAGCCACTTTATGAGCAAGTGTGTTGAAAATTTATTTACTAGTCGTACAACGTAATAAGAATATGTTAAACTACTGCTTACAACTTTTAACGCAAAGTTTCTGAAACTGTAGGTAAATATATTAATATAAACGAATTCTCATATTATAAGCGTTACTTTCATATAAAACAAAATAATCGTACATATTTGAATGAACTTAGCTCTAAATTAAATATTGAGATTGACTAAAATACACAAAAGAATAAAAAGCCTTTGTATTTCACTGCACGTAATCAAAAAAAACTGAGTGAATTAACTAGAATATGCTCCAGTCAGAAAACAATTTTAGAATAATTTAAGCCAATGAAATGTAATATGAAACTGTCAATGAATACTAAAGCACAATCTGAATCTAGACAGGTATCTGAATCATCTTGTGCTTGTCTTTTTCGTGTATGAAAATATTTTTATACTGAACCAAAATATTAATGGGCTAGTCAATAAGTCGGACTTATTAGGTGCACCTTAATGATTTTATCGATGAGGGTAAATCGGTGGACATATTTTTTATTATTTTTTTATTATTATAGGCTTGCGCTTGTCCACTATCTCACCTGATGGTAAGCGATGATGCATAATAAAAACAAACATGAATAAGGACGATCCTAAGCATGTTCACGTGCCTAACTATACACTCCACACATATTATTCACAAGAAAGTAGGAACGGGGACTCGTGTATACTAATGAAGAATACTCTAATGGGAAAAAAATTATGTAGGAAAATGATGTAAACCAAACCTTATTGAAGGTTGCGCAGTTGGGTTGCAGAAACACCCCGTAATAGTCTTGTGTATATACATGCCTCCTAATATGGAAAAGGTCTCATTAAATACATTCGTTTTTAATTTAGATTTGATTCTCAATGACATCTGTTTCAAACGTAAGAAAAATATCATTTTATGTGGTGATCTCAGTATAGATCTTTTGAAGGATAACTATGCCTCTCGCAGTTATAAAAACCTATTGCATAGTTTCAATCTGAAAATAGGTGTGCTCACCCCTACACGTCTTTGTAGCGGCACCTGCATTGATAACATTGTCGACAATATACGGGGTAGTAAATGCGTAACGGTCGAATTGGCAATGTCAGATCATACAGCACAACAACTAAAATCCAGTTAATAAAATTTGCATTTGTCCTTATTGGTACATATTTAGACGTAGTTACTGTACAGAAAATATGCAAACCTTTAAACGGTGTTAACAAAATTTGACATCCAGTGATATATATACCCGCAAAGAACCCAATGACGAATTCAATAAGTTTAACGACACGTTTAAATTGTTTCACGATATGTGGTTTCCACTTAAAAAACTTAAGTGATATGCAGTAAAATCACCTAAGTGTATCAGTAAAGGAATAAAATTATGCTGTAAACGCAAGCGCGAAATGTGGCAGTTTCGGATAGACCCACACCCCAATACTAAATCAAGGTTTAAAAGTTATACGCGACGGTTAAAAACTATAATTTGTCTAACAAAAAAATCACAGAATAACAACAATATGAATAATGCGTCCAATAAGAGCAAGGCTACATGGCAAATCTTCTTCTATATTATAAAGAGGAAATATGTTTTTGTTTTTTCTTTAATATTTGTGATGGGTTTGCTCTTGACTCTAGTCTAGGTCAGAGGTGACAGAGACAGAGTCAACGATGGAGTGAGCTTACTCAGAAGAAGCCTGTTTGTTTGTACCGAATAGGCACAGAAACTACTACCGATTTTAAAAATTCTTGCACCAATAGAAAGCTACATTATTCCTGAGTTACATAACCTATTTTTTTTATCCCGAAAAAGGGTCCTGTGGGGTGGCTCACGGGAGTGAAGCCGCGGGCAACAGCTAGTAATAAATAAATGCAAAAATAATAAGCCGGTTGAAGGAATATCAAAACTTAGAATAAATAACGAAAATATAACTGACCCAAAAATAATCTCCCAAACCTTCAATGACTATTTTATTAATGAAATCTAATAAGTATCTGACATGAACATTTGTAATCAACATTTAAAATTTAACATGCACCTTGACTCTTTATTTTTAATTCCCACAATTCCTTCTGACATTATAAAACTAATAAATTCGTTAAATAATACACATAGCTCTGGATATGATGACACCACAACAAATGTCATTAAATATGTATCAACTGTCATAGCACCTTAGTTACATAATAAATATATGTTCAGAATCGGGTGTGTTTCCGGATCGGCTAAAATTAGCCGTAATTAAACTGCTACATAAGAAAGGTAGTAAACATGATCCAGCCAATTATAGACCTATTGCCTTACTGCCCATATTCTCCAAAATAATAGAGAAAGTAATATACAACACTTTTTACTCTTTTTTTGAACGGAAAAATCTTTTTGCTGATGAGCAGTACGGTTTTAGGAGAAAAAAGAATGGCGATTTTTAATCTCTGCGATACAATTATTACTAATATTGATAATCACGACTTATTTATTGCTAAATTGGAAAGCAGGGGTGTTCTTGGATCGTTGCTGCGTTGGTGCGACGAATCACAGGAGTGGTTGCGTTAGTACCGATTAACAGGTACAAAGCTGAGTACTGAGTGGTTTTCTGCTTTGTAATATTTAAAACTAACTGTATTTTACAAAAGTATACTATACAAAATTATAATAAACCTAACTAATCACACTATATACAAAAGAAAGGTACGCTTAGGCATCGGAGTACTCCTCCACATCGCTGTCAACCGGGAACGTGCCCAGAAGACTGGCAGCATTGCCAGGTTGAATGGCAATGCAGATTCTTTGCGCAAAGAACGAGCCAGCCCTCTGGTCACGCACAGTGTCGATCAGTCAGCGAGAGATCTTCTTAAAAAAGAGACGTGCACTCGGGACCCATAACCAAAGCTTTTCGACCCCAAATGGCTCAAAACTGTAGTTACCAATTAGGTTACAGTATTTGCGCCGCTTGAGGGCCAAAGGTTACTGTATTTTATATAAACTGTCAGACCAAGTGGAATTTTTGTTACAACTCTCGACACGAATCATAAAGAACAGCTCTTACATAAAGTTCGACATGCCCATTCGAGTGATGCATTTCGGGCATTATGTCATTACAATTCAGAACTGTTTTACCGAGATCGGCTAAAGTCAAAGTAGTAGAGCTTTATGTAAGATTTCACAACTCATTTCAGATACCCAACTAGTCAAAGTTGGCGCTTCCAACATGCGACCACGGTCACAAACTATCTGTTTGGGTGTTCCAAACAAAGATACGGCGTCATTGAAAACACGTTTCAATTCGCTTGCATCTTGTCTGTATATAGGATAGAGTAAACAAAACTTGGTAAAAGATTCGACCGAAAGTACTAACTTATAACCGTTTGGTCTCTGGTACAGGACCAACATGAACATGAACATGAACAGCATCAACATGAACCGCGTTGATGGGAATGCCTATTTTTCCCATGACGTAATAGGCTGACGAGGAGCTCTTGGGGCACGTTTCTTGGAAATGCAAATTAGACACTGGGAAGTATACTTCCCAACAAATTGTTTCAGGCCAGGGAACCAGAAATGTTTTAAAATAAGGTCATAAGTTTTATCAGCCCCGATGTGCTCGTGCTCGTCGTGAAGAACGCACAATAAACTGAGCCGGTGCCCTTTAGGTATATAGCATAGTAAGCACGACTCTTCACCCACAGGTGAGTAGCGATAATAGTGCACATCGTTCGGACACACGTACTGAATGGAGTCCAAGAGACCATCCCTCAGTTTTTGATGAGATCGGCAGTCTCGGAATCAGCCGACTGGGCTAATTGTGCCCAATTCAATGCCCTTTCGATATTCATTCGCAAAATTGAAATACTGCAGATAAATCCACCAGCTTGCAACCCGTGGAACTAGATTTTTCTTACGCTCGGTGGCCATCAAAGCATTGCAATCGGTCGATTTTAAAAGTTATCCCGATCAAGTAATGACGGAAGTGTTGCAGTGCCTTGTCGACCGCCAACGGTTCTAGTTCATAAGAATGGTATTTTGCCTCCGCCCCCTGAGCGACTGCTAAAACAGGCTACAAGACATCGCGTAACAAGGTGAAGCCAATATCGACTGATAAACTCAGGATCAACACATCATCAATATATACCAGGACACTCCCTGTTTCTATAAATTTACGCAAGGTATTGTTGATGATACGCTGATACACAGTGGGAGAATTACATAAGCCATACGGCATTTTTAAATACTCATAGTGAGCTTCCGTGGTTACAGAGCCTGTCCTATGGATAGAGTCCTCACCAATAGGAATTTGGTGGAAAACTTATGCCATGTCCAAAAACGTGAAGAATTTCGAGACCCCAAGCTGATCAATGTGGTCATCAATCAAGGGTAGGGGGTACCTATCCTTGACAGTAATGCGATTCAGAGCACGAAAATCTACGCACATTCTGTCTGAACCACCCTTTTTCTTGACGAAAATGACCGAGCTTGCGTACTCCGAATCCGACTCCATAATGATCTTTTTGTCTAATAGATAGATTGATATCTCGCGTACTTTAAGTTTCTCTTGGTATGACAAGCGGAGCGGATGGTATGCCACAGGTACGTCACTAGTCAGTTCGATGTGCATTTTGCCAGTTTTTACCGTAGTGGTGGCGGTGCCGGATATTAAAACCGGCCAACTGCGAGTCGGACTCGCGCACAAAAGGTTCCGTACCGTTATCGCAAAAACGGCAAAAAATCACGTTCACAACCACGGAACCCTAAAAACACTCTTCTTAGTCCGCATTATTATGCAACACGGAACCCTATTACTGCGCGTGACCCTTCACGCACTTGGCCGGTTTTTTGTTAATACACCCGACACATTATCAAGCACTTGGGTCGTCAAAACATTATTTTTATCTACCACGAATTGACGGCGTAACACGCGAACCACTAGCAGTGTTTGTCTCAATAGCAGTAAATCGCTACATAATAGTGCCTAACACATTTTTCACGAAACATAAGTAGGTATCTGTTAAAAGTACAAGATATGTGGATGTACTTATGTAGATGACTCGAATTTGTAAGTCTTACGCCTATTACATCCATACAACTTATTTATATAAGGACAGCAATTACCAGTAACACTTAAGCTGAAGGAAACTTCAAAGTGCGCCTGTTTGTCGTTCAATAAAAGCGGAAGTTGTATAACAATTTTGTTTATATTTCAAATACGTCATACTCACTGATCTCCATTAAATCGTTCAGCGGAGCGGAATAGACTTTTTACAAATGAAGTGAACGACAGCAAACGTTGTGTTTGGGGGGGACGTCACATCCAATGTTCTACTCGGGTTCATCTTATTTGACGGCTTAAGTGCGCCCCAGATAGGAATTCGCGCCAGTGCGACGCCATAGTAAAATTGAAGCATTAAGATTTCAGGACACCTGATTAATTTGCTACATTTATTTAGACTATCCGATTGAATATGGATGCTTTTGTATATTGCTATTTCCTGACAATTTGGGATATGTAGAGTGTTGGATGTTTTAATGCGCCTTAGCTGGAGCTTCGTCGCAGTCGTTAGGTACCTATATATTTGTTTGCGCTTTAAGACTTCTTTTGCTCTTTCATCTTTGGCTACAAACCGAAAACTCTTACCTTCATCAAAAATTTAAATCATACCGGTAAATGGAGGTACCATTTACCGGTATGATTTAAATTTTCCTGCAAAAATTTTCGCCGAATTTACCATTAACAAAATTTCTGCTGTCACGAAAAACTGTCTCAACCTAAGCGTAAAAGGACCTAAATCTCGAAGTCTTAATGGATACTTTGATATAGGGTCATTTGGCGATGACAGTTCCACTCGGAGTACCTCCGAGTCAATGGCAATGCGTCTTCAGACATCGAGCCGATGATGTGTGGGCACTTCTGTGATAGATAGACCCTTTGCTGTAACTAATGGTCATGATGGCTCCCTGTTTAGGCAAGGTAGTAGCAACTTTGCAGATAAGTTGGTGTATGATTGATTGCGTGGGCTGTAGAGATTATTATTGTAGGGATTGTTAATTGCCTATTGGCGTTTTAATAGGCGTGGGAGGAAACTAAAATTCTGTCAGAACCGTTTTAATGAGATTTTCATCTTGTAGGTTTTACATGCTGGTAATTTAATACAGATTCGTTAGTTCAGACTGCTTTAAGGCATTTTTTTTTATCTTTAGTACTGAAAAACTTAAAATCTTTTTTCTGTGACTTCCATCCCGTGGCCTCTTCCACCGGAATAACTAACTTTTCCAGGATAAAAATCCTCCTCCTATGGCACTCTGGTATAGTGTAGTCGTGTAGTTTTCTATCGGTCAAAGATTTTTTGTAATTGGATCGGAATCGAACTTCCAGGGATTAGGGATCATCACGTGAAACAAAAAAACTATTTCATCATCATCATATCAGCCGAAAGACGTGCACTGTTCACCTGGTGGGAGGCCTTCCAACGCAGCGGCTGCCGGTTCGCGGTCGTCACTCCAGGAATTTTCGGCCCCATCGACCATCCGATCTGTGAGCAATGTGACCTGCCCACTGCCACATAAGTTTTTTTTTTTTTACCTTTGTATAGATTCTTTTACCGATTGTGTATGTGTAAACATTGTAGGCTTTCTAGATTTCTAGATTTTTGTTAACATTTGTTAACTTTTTATTTCGTACATTTTTTTTTTGTTTGTTTTTTTTTTTCAATTTCGTACGGCTTATTGTCGGGCCTACGTTGTCCCCCCATATCCAAGTACTAATGCTGTATCATGGAAATATTGTAGACACAAAAAAATTTACAAGAGTAACCATGGACTTTCTTGCCGGTTCTTCTCCATAGGAAACGACTAACCCGAACCGTGCACCTTTTGTCAACGTTTTATAAGTGCCCATGTAGGCCTATGTAAAATAAAAATATTTGATTTTGATTTTTGAATTCTTCTGGCTATGTCGGTAACCCTGGTTCTCTTGCGGATCTCGACATTTCTGATTCGATTTCGCAAGGAAACTCCAAGCATAGCTCTCTCCATCCATCCATCTCCTTCGATCGGCATTGAACTTCCAGGGATTAGGGACTATCTCGTAAAAATAAAAATAAACTATTCTACGTCGCTATAATAATAAGTTTACAAAAATACGCCAAGGTTTTCCCCAGTGAATGTGGCAGAGCCTTTCTAGTTTTCTTGTTAACCCTTTCAATCTATTTGCCCGCCTCACAAAGGTAAGAAAAGAAGCCACCCTTCAACACATCTACGTGCCTTTACTAAACACAAGGTCACATTTCAAATTTCAATAACCACAGTTATTGTATTGACATATTGGAATATTAATTATTATTGAGGGAACACGTTACAGGGGTATAAAAAGGGAACCTTTGCTTCAGGCTTCCACAGTCTATCAAGGTGTTTTGAGAAACTAAGGTGTTTAAGGTAAATTGTTTTCTTTATCTTTTGTTTTAAATTAATTATAAATGTGTTTATAATTTTAGTTACTTTAGCAGTACCTAGTGCCTCAAAATTTCCAAAGTGTGACAAGTTCCTTCTAGGCAAGCGTGCTTCACCGTTGACCATATCATCGCTTACCATCAGGTGAGATAGTGGTCAAGCGCATGCCGATAGACAATAAAAAAAAGTTTGTGTTCATACCAACTTCAATAATACCTAATTTACCAGCGATTATGTGCGCTCTCATTTATGTATGGTATAACAAAACTGTACGTGAGTAAAGAAAAATAAGCTCTATAAGTTTATTTGCTTATAGCTGTTGGGCATCCTTTCCAGTTTCGATATGTCGTTTTAATCTTGTACATTTACTTTGCCAGTTGGCTGCTCGGCTCCATTTATATATCAATGTGAATTTATTGCGTTTGATACCCTGGACAACTTACTGCGGTAATATAGCCAGTGTGTATCGCCAAAAATACCCGAATGCCGTGTACCTACTTAATAAAATTTAACGCTGTTAAATTTTGGAGTAATAATTAAACGAATGGATAATACCTATTAATGTCGGCATCCTACGATTTTACCAACTGCTTTTTACAAAGGCTTGGATAAACATTTCAGAGAAAAATAATCACTTAATTTTTACTGAACATGGAAGTTACAATCTGCTGGGTCGAATTCCTAGGATCCATGTAAATTGAGTCGACTAAAGGAAAATGTAGGATGAACCTTTTATTTCCTTTCAGGAATTACAAACAGATAGTTTCTGGAAAGTCCCATTTCGCGCAAATTTATTGTATTGTATTTCATAAACAAACCTAACGCACAAAAGGATAGGCAGACTGTAGCAGTCACATTTTGAACCGTTGAACGTTAATTAGCAGACACAATAGAAACAACAATAGCTTACGCACACTTGGTGTGCGCGTGTCGTTTCAGAGGTGTTCCTAGAGTGGTGAGACTCTTCCCATTATTCGCTTATAAATCTGCTATTGAGACTTACATAATGTTAAATCCATCAGCTTGGCAAAGAACCTCAAGCTGGTTGCGAGTACCTAACTGGGTTGTTAGTTAATGGTGGCCAATCTCAACGGAGACTATCGGCGTGGGCGATATTATAATATAGTGCAGGCGTGTGTAGTGCAAACACAGGTACACTCTCTGTTCCCTCACTTCTCATAGTCCGATGACGGCAATCCGACACGACCGAAGAGAGATCAGGCATAGCACCAACGGCTAAACGTGCTCTCCGAGGCACGGCTGTGTTTCACCGCTAACTTCTACGCTCCTTGTGGTCACTAACGATGAAACGACCTGCGAATCTAACCCAGGACCTCGGCAATCGCGAGACCAACAGAGGTTGTTATATAGTCAGCCCAATGCAAAGTACGGGCATTCTGCTGCATTTGGCTAGACTGAAAACCCAAACCCAATGTTATTGGAAAAAAGGCTAGGCACACGATATTCCAGTAACTCCAGATAAATTATATTGTTCCAGATGATTTCTCAACAATCCATCCTTCTTGCCACATTGTGCACCATCACACTATGTGCAGCGCACATTGGTGGTGGGCAGGTGGCTTTCCAGGACGCAAATCCTCAGGTCTACTGTGGCAGGACACTCGCTAGAGCTCTGGCGATCTTGTGTTATGAAGACAACGGCTCGGAGAGCAAGCGATCAGATTCCGGATCTATGTATAGTAAGTTGAGTTTTTCTAATCCTTTTATTAACATGTTGATGTTACATCTGGTATACCGCCAAATAATGGCTACTAAAAAGAACTGACGTCATCCAATTCATGCATCACGCTATCAAAGTTTTGCGCGATTTGAACATATGACAACAGCAAGAAAATAACCATCGGGACGTTGCCCAAAAACACAAACAACAGCAGTCTGTTCGGAGGATTCTTTACTTTTCTTATTTTATTTTATTACATCTATATTTTTTTTATAACGTACAACGTACAGATAATAGAGCTCTTTATGATGGAGCTTTATGATGTGCTGAGGCTGTGTGCGCCTGAACTATCTCCTGTGTTGACACGCTTGTTCCGCCTCTCTCTTGTTAAAGGAACGGTGCCGAAATCCCGGAAGCTTGCAAACGTGCAACCAGTGCCTAAAAAAGGCAACCGTGCAGACCCTGCCCATTACCGTCCGATCGCCATTACCTCCATTCTGTGCAAAGTTATGGAAAGGGTACTGAACAGTAAGTTGCTGGCCTACCTTGAAGACAATAATCTCCTCAGTGACCGTCAATATGGTTTTCGCCGGGGACGGTCAACTGGCGATCTTCTTGTGTACGTCACGCACTGCCGGGGCGAAGCCATCGAGAGACACGGCGAAGCACTTGCTGTATCGCTTGATATCTCGAAAGCCTTTGACAGGGTCTGGCACGCAAGTCTGCTGAGTAAGCTTCCTGCTTATGGCATCCCCACTGGTTTTTGTAGCTGGATATCAGACTTCCTTAGCGTACGGTCGATCCGAGTAGTCATTGACGGCTGCTCCTCAGACCTTATGGCTATTGATGCCGGAGTTCCTCAGGGGTCTGTTCTCTCTGCAACTCTTTTCCTGCTGCACATCAATGACCTACTTCAGCCTGGTATTGTTGGGTACGCAGATGACAGTACAGTTTCAGAGAGATACTTGTCCAGCGCAAAAACCAGCGTGGATGAAGTTCGTTCCTTGAGGGAGGCTATGGTGGAGCGGACAGATTTGACCTTGAGCCTTGTCTCCCAGTGGGGTGATGACAATCTGGTCTCTTTTAACGCCACCAAAACACAGGCGTGTCTTTTTCCGTTAAAAGGAGTCTTCTCGATCAAACACCTACTTTTCAGGGTGCGTCTGTTCCTGTGACTGATCGGCTCGGGCTCCTAGGCATGGAGTTGACATCCAGTCTCAACTTCGGTACCTCCATTGAGTACAAAGCCCAAATTATGGCCAAAAAATTGGGCATCCTAAATAGAGTGAAGCGATACTCTACGCCTGGACAGCTTTTAACCTTATACAAAGCGCAAGTCCGATCCTGCATGGAGTATTGCAGCCACCTTTGGGATGGCTCAGCTAAGTATCAGCTTGCCGCGCTTGACTCAGTGGAACGCAGAGCCAAGAGGCTCATTGGCGACGTTGAACTGGTGGACGCCAAGCTTCACAGCTTGGCTCATCGCCGCAAAGTTGCCTGCTTGTCGGTCTTCTACAGACTGTACTTCGGTGAGTGTGCTCAAGAACTCCACGACCTCATCCCACCAGCCCCCTTCTACCATCGGACATCTAGACGCACTGCAAGTTATCATCCTTACCTTGTTGCCATTCCACCAATTCGAACCAAGCGCTTAAAAACATCCTTTATAATGCGCACAGCGAATGAATGGAACTCACTACCTGCGTCTGTCTTTCCGAACGCATACAACCCGAATCTCTTCAAAGTTAGAGTGAACAGGCTTCTTCTGGGTAAGCTCACTCCATCGTCGACTCTTTCTCTGTCACCTATGACCTAGACTAGAAACAAGAGCAAACCTATTACAAGTAAAAAAAAAAGCTCACCGGAGAAAGTGCTAACATCATGCGTACCTATTTCTTCCGTCAATAACTGTTTCTGTGTTCCGTTTCAAGACTAAAAGTATGCGTGCGGCACATGAAAAATTTCAGCTTAGTCGCTAGGATGGCAACGCAACTTTGATGATTCAGGCTTTGCTTTGTATATCGGGCTGGTGTCCGGGCCGTAACTCCACGCCCAATTGCGTATTTGGCATAAGGTGTCTCTGGTATTACAAATGTCTGACGAACTTTATTTGTCATACAACAACGAAAAACCTTATGTAGCGGTTATCACCATCAATTCGTCGGTATTCGAAGAGGATAGATTTAACAACCCACAAATGTTGTACAACTACAGTCAATACAAAGATTATTACAATATCCTCTCGATTCCCAAGCGAGCGCATCTCACAATAAAAGAAAGCTTTCCTATAGTGTACCAGCTGCTTAGCTCCCGCTGCAATTTGTAAAAGTCGGGTAAGAGGAACAATTTATTACGCAAGCGGTCTACCGATCCGTCAGTATTTAATGCTATCTGAATGTATATCCATAGTATAGCGGATTTATCTTCCTATTGAGTGCATTGAGCAAGAGTAATTGTTTTAATGCTGATTCAGGAAGATATTGAAGGTACCTAGTTGCAATTGTTTAAAGTTGGAATGGACTACGCAAAAGTGTAACTGTAGAAAAGGAACCTTTATCCATAACTTTTCAGAGATTTTTATAAGTTCTTTTTAATTGGTTACACAAGTGTTTTCTGTAACTCTTTTCACCATTCTCATACTATCAGCTTGTAGCATTAAAAACGGTGGATTCGTTGCAGTTAGATAAAAATGACATTCCATCTCTTTATAAAAGTATGTCCACAAAAAGGGAGTTTCATGTTTTCAGGTTTTTCGGGTCCATTGTCACCTATTCTCGCTAGTTGCAACTAAGTTAATTAAAGATTAAGCTAATTATGTTCTTTCTCGAAAGTTGTTTAAATAATTTAGTGTACAATAAAGTTTAAATCTATTCTATTCCCTTTGGCCAAAAATTTCTGCAGTTTTCGCAAGTTAAAACCATCATAAATCTGTTTCCAGATGCAATTCTATCACCGTACTACAAAGAGCAGGAGGGCCCGTTCGGCTGGCCATGGATGGCTCCTCACAAGGCCCGGGGTATGTCCCTACCCTCAAGGGGCAAGAGGTTCGTCGTCACCGAGTGCTGCGACAAGGCCTGTAGCCTTAGCGAGTTGCTGTCCTACTGTTAAAGAGTACTTTAAACACTGTATTGCTGATGAGGATACTGGAGATCTTAAGTTGATAATGTTAACGTATTTGTTAGACTGTGGTTGATGATATATCTTCGAGTTTGAATCAAATCGAATTGGATTGGAATCCTTGCCAATTTGGAACTGATTCGAATTAATCCGATTCGATTTGGAACTCGCAAATATCGCTACGTTTGGAGTAAAATCAAACAACATATTCTTGGATTTCCCGAAAAAAATATGTCTTGTTTTATAAGTCTTTTTACTAAATCATTTTTGTTTTATGATCTTACTTCGTAACATTAAAACCTCTTTAATAATAAATGTCCCACGTTGGCAACACAACGAGAGCACTATTTTTCTAAAATATTATTTCATCTCGATGGATGATCATAAATCATTATAAAACAGTTAATCCCCTGATAGTGGATCGTTGTTCAGACAGTCGTTTATGTGGACTTTTTATTTTTTTGTAGATAAATGTTGTATATTTGTGAAAATATTTTATGTTATAATAAATTTATTGTTGTTGCAACTCGTTTTTACTTTATAAAAATCTGTAAGGGCTAATCTTTTTAGCTGCTATTGGTATTATACAAACAATACAATACTGGCACTATTTTTAAATGTTTTTTTTTTTGACGCGGCCAATGTAAAACGTTTACTTATAAAATTGCGCTATAATACCCCACCACAATAAACTGGCAGACGAGATGTTCAGTTAATTTGGCCCAAAATTACAGTATTTTTCAAAAATTACTTACCCTACCATCTATCCCTACTATCCCGAAATTCTATAAGCACTTACATTTCCTCGCTCTAATTTCGCCTGCTTTGTTTTTATAGCGGTATTTACTCATAAAACTTTTAAAGCCCAGCTTCTTTCATTGTATCTTTTTGATGTTAATTGCATCTGCTCGTAATAATCTCTTTGTTTACGCCCATTACGGGGTAGGAATTCGAAATGGGATCCATTCCCTCACAACGAGACATCACAGACAGTAAAAAACGACAGCATCGCTTCGTCTGTGTTCCATTGTCGGTTTTGTACTGTCTCTAGCTTTATGGACGGTAACTTACCCGGCAGTGTGTGCCTCAGTGTTGCAAGGTGTGAATATGGAATGAGTTTTTGCGGTGGCATAGTGTTGCAATATGGTAGTAGGTATGCATTTGTCGGTGATTCAGTATTCAAGTCACGGCGTACTCTAGGCGTTTGCCGGCGACGGCAAGTGCATTCGGTTTAGCATAAAGTTTCTTTACTGTATCTGCTTTTTGTATACGGGCGGTTGGAACGTTCTTATTTAGATGTTTAGTAGGTGGCGATGATATTGAAATTAGGTATTAGTTGGTATCGAACTGTGCTTTTTTATGTGTACCGTTTACTAAAAGAGTCAGCTAGTGTCTACTCTAACTAAATCATTGAAATCAAGGTTGAAAGCAAAGAATTATTTGAGATGAACAAAATCATATCTATTCGCAAAAGAGAGGACTACAATATTATAATTTTATTCCATCAGTACTAGGGCATGTAATATCGGAAGTTTTTCAATTCCGATATTAGATCTCAATTTCGGAATGCCGATATTAATATCGGCATTGCATAATTTAATTAAATGTCGCACGTTTTTTTGTTAATGGCATATATTCGGTATAAGGTTGGATTGAGTACAACAATAAAACACGTATATGCCGCAACATTTTCGAATTTTCTATTGTGTCTCTCTAATCACCAGTGACTGGGGTAATCGGGCGCTTGTATTACCTAAACTTTTTTTTTTTTTTTTTTTTTTTTTTTTTTTTTTTTTTTAAAAACGTTGCCCCACACTAGGAATTTCTTCCTGTATCGTGGGTGCGTTTACAAACATATAAACTCACATACACAAACACCCAGAGCCGGAACAACTATATGTAGGTCATACAAATAATTGTTCAGTGCGGGAATCGAACCCGCGACACGCAGCGCAGCAGTCAATCGCTCAACCACTGCGCCAACCGTGCGCCCAAACTGCGCATTTGTTTACGTCATGTCATTCTGAAAAAGGATAATGCAAAAAAATCCAGAAAATAAATGTTTATCGATCAATCTGAAAGTAGTCCCGATAAGTGTAGTGAGTAATAATAATAATAGTAGTAATATTATATTCACCTTTATAATTACACTAATATTATAAAGGTGAATGTCTGTGAGTGTGTACTTCTTCACGCTCAAACGGCTGGACGGATCTCGATGAAATTTGGCACAGATATCGTTTATAGTCTGGAATAGCACATAGGATACTTTTTATCTCGGTAATATGTTCCCTTGGGATAATTTTCGACAGTCACGCGGGCGAAGCCGCTGGCAGAAGCTAGTGATTTATAAATCCAGTATAAGTATTGGTCAATGTAGCGACGCCTTCTGGGGGAAGCCTATGTTCAGCAGTGGATGTCTTTTGGCTGAAATGATGATGATGAGAGACAATGTAGTCAAGTAATTGAAGTTGATTTATACAACAGACTAGTGATTGGATCAAATAATTGTTGTATTCAATACAAGCAGAATACTGACAAATTTATATACTGAAGCTTTAATTTATTGAGGTTTCTAAGCAAGTAACACATTATAAATTTGAAATAAAGTTTACTCGTCCGAAATAGCCCTCTCAAAAGCATGAAAACTATCTTAGCATTCATTATCATCATAATCGTCATCGTCGTTTCATCCGAAAGACGTCTATTGCTGAACATAAGCCTCTCCCAAGTGTCGCCACATTAGCCGAACCCATGCTTAAATCAATCAAAATATAATTTTTACAACGGGTTCTATGAAACTGTGTATTTATTAGTACTCTTAAAGGTAACATTTTGAGCAAACTCGGGACTGTACATCCGGAATTCATCAAGGCACATATAAGTTTTTCATTAAGTTTAGTTTAAGTAAATAAGCGTCCGATTAGTAAACAGATTATCCGACCACTGTTAATCGCTTAAGGTTATCCTAGTCGATGGAACGAACTATTTTGTGCGCGGGGTTAAAATGCCTGCTATCTCATCCGACAACTCATGCAAAAGAGATAGATGCTGTGATGAGCAGTAAGAAGCTAGTTCGCGTACGAATTAGCACTTTTGCAAGTTTGTAGCGAAACGGATGTTGATTTAGGACGAAAACGAGCCCGCGAAATTTTATAAACAGACCTTCGGGAGGTTAGATATCATGAAAAAACATGATTAAATGTATATTTTCAGAATAAAATTATTTGCATTGTTGAACTACTAATCTATCCTTGTATGGTGGTAGTTTTGCAATTTTCTTTCTTCTTATGGTATTTATTGCTGTCCAAAGATGCGTTAAAATTAGTTTTGAAATATGGCACTTTCGACGCTCATAACTTTCAAATATTTTTCTTTTTTACTTTTTCGTTTCCATACAGGGCCAGATAATGATGAGACATTTTGATATAATTTTTTATTTTGAACGTACATCGTCAAACAGTGGAGTAATCCCTAGACTACTTTTGTATGAAAGAATTATCGACTAGTGTAACCTTCACCACGCTTTCTCGCTCAACGCTTCGTAAGGAGCTAAAATAAGGTTTTTTTCTGATTCCGAGATTCCGATATTGGATCACTCAGTATCGGAATTGAAATATCGGTAAATTCGTTCCGAGATTCCGATATTCATGCCCTAATCAGTACCGTTCATAGCCTAAAATCCGCGCAAGGATACAGCATTACTTCTATTAGAAGCAGACCTAAAATCATGTACTCATGTCCCCAACGATATCCTGTTATGTTATCACGGCACACATAGAGCAAATGTTTCGCCAAATCTTTATCAGGCAATCCGATCGTCATCTTCAATCAATCATTTGGCGGCAATCATCTCAAGAAGTACTCAATGAATATCATCTTACTACTGTAACGTACGCTACTAAGGCCGCTCCTTAGTTAGCGAAGCGAACGCTTAAACATCCGGCTCGAAGGACCAAAACAAATGTAGGGGATCCCTACACCTAATGATGAAATAAAACCGACAACCGCAAATGTCCGTTGAACACTGATGTATTGAATGAATGTACGTATACAAATTACCTTGAAAGATAGGTCCAATATGCTGAGCGCACAGAATGCACGGCGCGTGAATCTATAAAATAATGTGAGGTTCCGTACAATGTAGTATGAACATTGGTTTTTGTTGTAATAACCAGCAACCACTGCGTGAAGCCATCTACTTTGTCATTCCTTTTAAATGAGATACCTATGAGGTAGGCTTTAACTTTACGTTTTTCTTTTAATCGGATGGGAGTAGCCGATGGTTTGGTGAGGACTGTGCTTCTCGCATGCAGCAAAGTGGATGTTTGCTGCATGCGAGAAGCACAGCACCGATGTGTGATGTGGTGACGATTGGGGGAAGCCTAAATCCAACAGTGGACGTCTTTCGTCTGAAATGATGATGAAGAAGAGTAATAATTAAGGAAAGTAATACTATTCAATGTGAAAAGACACAATTCCTTACAATCATGCTCAAGACAGGACACCGAATTAATAACATTAAACAAATAAATGTTATTTACCAAGAACTTAAACAAGGAATAAACCTTTTTGGGCCGTTTAGAATAAAAGGGACTGTAACGCAATTAAAATGTTAATCTTTTCGTCAAAGCGTCTTGTAGCTCGTATTTTTCCTTGTGCAGTTAACGGAACAATGCGTCGAGCTTGGATAAAATACGCCCACTCTATTTTCTTTCTATAGATGCTAAAACAGACCGTATTTCGATAGATATCGACATCCACGGAGAAGTATGCTCTACTCTACTCAGATACTATCATGCTTTACACCAGGTATATACTTGGTACGCGCTTCTAAAATTTAAAATAAATCTAATTTAATCAAAGCTTCAAGAAACAGTTTTGAAATTCAAGCTCGGAAAATTTAATTCAATTAAATCGTTTATTAAATTGTCAAAGATTCGGTCAGTCCAAAAGATGTACCACAGGAAAAATTAATGGGACTTCGTCTTTACTAGCAAAAAAACGGAGCTTTGCTATTGGCTAATTAGTTTTTTATTTTTTAACAAAAGAGTATTTTCTAATTAAACTTAACTTTAAAAATGCCCGGCAATGTTTTTCTGTGATGCTAGTTGCTTATTCCAAAGCAAAGCTAGATCTCTATGGTGAAGAACGTGCTAGTAACTTCATAGACACTCTTTAAAATTAATTAATAATTACTGAGTATAGCTTACATCATTCATGTTGATGGACTATTAAACTACTTACTATAGTTGCCTTGTCGTTTCCCCCGCCGGTCTGCAACTTTTAACAATAACAAGACAACACTTCCTCGCTTCCTTTTTGAAAGAAAACTCTTCAAACTCCACACTAAGGAGATGTTGCACTCGACATACAAATTAGACTGTAGCTGGCCAATATTCTACCACTTCTCAATTGCATAGTTACTTCACAATGATTTAAGCAGGCTTTAAGTATGGAGTGAAAATGACGTTGTCAGTTAATGAGTGTTTTCAGGAAAAACACATATTGTAATCATTAAGAACATATAGATGAATTTATTTGTATCTTCATCTACACTCATACACTTAACACTTGAATGCGTATAGAACAGTAAAATAGTGCTGTTAAAAAACACACAGAAAACGGGCAGATAATGTTGTAGAAATAGGTATGATGGCATAATTTCAACTCCAAAGTTCTCTAAAATCTTGGTCGATTTTAAGCCTAAACATAAGATTTAACCTTGAATTTAAGTTACACGTATTTGCGATGTAGCTAGACTCTCGACTAAGAAATATTATCTCTTCGTTGAAAACAAACATAAACAAAACACTGAAATTCTATTATATTATTTTCTTAACAAGTTCTCCGTAAAAAATATAACAGCAAATCAAGACATGGTCTCAGAAACTTGGCTATTTCATATTTTCACAAATAAATTATTTATCCTCTAAAAGTTTTCAACGTTGTTTGGTCTTCTTTTTTTACTGTTTAGAAAATATCTTCGTTATAAAACCACTTGTTTTTATTTCGAAGAATTTCTCACAAAAATATGGTGTGGCTTAGATTGTGGAACACTTCATCGTGAAGTTTATCATAATTGTTCGTACTGAAGGAAACCTACCAAAAGTACATGTGTGAAATGTGATGAGACACACAACAAAAACAAAATATCGCAGGTGAACTAATATTTTAACCGACTTCATTAGTAATGAAACGTAAAAAAAAACCGGCCAAGTGCGAGTCGGACTCGCGCACGAAGGGTTCCGTACCATTATCGCAAAAAATGGCAAAAGAATTACGTGTGCCCCACTTTAATATTTATTTTATTTGTTTTTATAGCGGCAACAGTAATACATCATCTGTGAAAATTTCAACTGTATAGCTATCACGGTTCATGAGATACAGCCTGGCGACATACAGATAGAACCCGTTTTTACCCTTTGGGTACGGCACCCTAAAAAGAAGTTCTGTTGTTTGTTTCCGATTACGTTTCTTTCATTGATATAAAGCTATACTATCGCTTAATCGCATAGCCTACTTTTGAACCCGAAAACAAGTCACAATTACTATGCGAAGGAAAGCCAGTCATCTAAGTAAGTGGCTTTCAACTGTCTGAAATCGACCCTCACGCAGACTGCTTTGTTTAGCCACAGAATACCCCTTTCATATCTAACCTACCGCCTAAAGTCAAGTCAAGTCAAACACGAATGGGTGAGCAGTCCTTTGAAAGCCTTCCTTACAAATAGTGGTCAATGGACGATGGTGGTATTGACCATTGGGACGATGGTGGACGGTAGGCAATAAAGTGGGGTTGAGTGAAGCCTCACGGTGGACGGATAAAGTGCTTCCCCGATGCATCGTCAGGTCTCGAACCTGTATCTGATGTCTGCGATCTCTTCGGCATTCGGGTGCAAGGGGTACTAGGTAATGGATATGGCAATGATTTTAAAATTATCTATGCATAATTGCAATTAAATTTAGGTTGAGCAACATCATTTTACTTTGTGTGTGCTGAGTTTATATTAAAAAAAAACAAGTGCGAGTCGGACTCGCGCACTAAGGGTCCACCATTATCGCAAAAACGGAAAAGAAACTGTTCACTGAGAAGTTTGTTGTATGGCCCCATTTAAATATTTATTTTATTCTTTTTTTAGTATTTGTTGTTATAGCGGCAACAGAAATACATAATCTGTGAAAATTAAAACTACCTAGCTAACACGATTCATGAGATACAGCCATTTTTGTGGTGTACAATAAAGTATATAATAAATAAATAAACAGACAGACAGACAGACGGATCGTAGAGTCTTAGTAATACGAGTAGGGTCACGTTTTTACCCTTTGGGTACGGAACCCTAAAAAGTGAGATATGACAAAGTTTTATGAGAAGCACCTTCTTCGCTGGTCGCTGATCTAGCCGCACGCGCTGAGTATTATTTATTTATGAAAATTACTCTCTGCACTAACTAACACACAGACAACCAGTCTTAACAGGTCTTGAGTTCGATTCTCAAGTCTGGTAAAGTATTAATGAGTTTGTCTAGAGAAAAAATAAATATTTTAAATAAAAAAAATTACAGTGTGTTTACATGAAAAGGTAAGTTTTTACCAAACAATGTGAAAAAAAAACTTGTAAAAGATAAAAATAAATAAACAAAAACTTGGTTATTTGAATTTTTCACATACATGTTGAGGTTATGTGAAAATAGTGTAAATACAAAAGTTGTAGATCTTTTTATTATTCTACAACTTTTCCATTTATATTTTATCCATAGGACTTGTAGTTTTGCCGGAAATCGAGATAAACCGTTTTCACTCTTAAAAACTCACCCCCTTCTACTTCCTGACCTCAGATCACCCGTAAATTATCTTTACTTTAATTTTTGTTATATTTTCTGCCTTTTCCAATGGGTTTCATCCTACTTTATTTATTTCTTTAAAAAAATTATCGGCCCTGGTGTAATTTGTGAAATTAAACTTACGAATTTCAGTTATTTTATTAGGTATATCTAATACTACTAGTAACACAAATACCCTCCCCAAGCGACTACTCGAAGTCACGTAGCGTTTTCGTAGCACAAGCGTAGCGCTGCTACGACGTAGCATACGTGTAAAGCATTGAAATACGCTTTGTAGCAAAAGTTAGGAGAATTCATAATTTTCGAATTCTTTATAATATGAATAAATAACAATAAAGATATGTATTTTATCCTCCTTAATTCGTTACCACATCCACACCATCCCACCAACTGCCTCCCCCTAGCTAGGTAAATCTCGAACGTCTACAGGCTGAAGTGTTGTCACTGGCCGCCGGGCCACTTAGGGCCGTGCCTTATCTGTAGATTTACGGAGCCTCGATACAGCCACAGGTATAGACACTTAGACAGGCTTTATATTGGCGATGATTTTGTATTTTTTTTGTACATCTAATTTTGTACTCGTCATGTAAAATTTGCTTGATTTTGTAAAAGGTAAGAAAATATTTCACTCAAACATAGCTACAATTTTGTCTTGTGACATAGTGTTTTAGGGTGTTTTGCGATATAGTTAACAACCACACGGAGAAAGCCGTGGGTAAAGCTAGTATTTAAATAAGAGGGAAGTTTATTTCAGAAAATTGTTTTTAATCATACATTCGCAAATAAATAAGTTTTTTAATATCTATACCTGCAAAGTATCATGAAGGTGATTAAATATTTCTATAATAATTTTCGATTATATAATATTTTTATTTGTTTTGAGGTATTTTAATGATTTTTATTGGCATTTCTAAATTTATTTTAATTTATTTTATGTATAACTGACTACTTGATTAATTTTTAATTTAATTTTTTTTTACTTTTTATTTATAATATTATTTCCTATAAAATTAAAATTTTAATTTGACATTAGGACAATATAAAATGGGGGGGGGGGGGCGCTGACTCCTGTCATACAGGTCCGCCTAGTTCGGGAGTCAGAGGCTTCAATAATTGCTGTAAAAATATGTCAATAAAGATTATTAGTATTTGTAATGGTATATACATACTTGAGTCACTGATGACGTCTAGTTCACCAAGGCCTAGTAGATGGTCTTATTTTGTTTATAAGTGGCAACCTCAACCGTCTTACAGATTTGAGCCAAACTAAATCTTGATACTGCTTTACCTTCTCCCACAAAAGGAAGCTTCGTCTGAGATATACAAATCGCCTTGAATGAACAGTGAGTATGTTACTAAATTGGACAAATTCATATCAGAGTACGTGTACGCCTCGCTTCGATCTTGATACATTGAATAAGGGATGTAACACATGGAGGCCATTTAGCGGTAGCGGAGGCGGAGTTAAAACTAACTGAACAAAAACACTTTTCACAAAAATATAAATCAACTTCCTAAGCAAAACACTACAAATCGCAAAATTACTTATATTTTGTAAATCGGTGTTTCTGGTTTTGCTTTTTCTTCATTTTTTGTCACTGACTTCCGAAATATTTTGTTTAGTTTTTGGTATACCATCACTAAAAAGTGAGCAAGTTCTATGGCAAGGTACCTAAATGATTGATGAAAACCCAATAAAAACTTAATTTACACATTCGTTAAGGAGTTTCGTTGTTTGTTTCATATCTTAAAAACTGCTGGAACCGATTTAGTTAAAACTTGCACTATTCCCTAAGTTGAGAGATACTTAATCCTTTTAAAAAGAATTATTACGATCCGGAGAAATGTGTGGACAAACATGAAATTGGCACACCTGTTTAGAAGCCCTCATTCGAATATGTAAATATTGTGCAATGTCAAAAATATTACATTAATTACAATACATACGTATCGAATTGATAACCTCCTTTTTTAAATCTGCTAGGTTAAATTGTGCGGGTCACATTAATACGATGCATAGGGACTGATGCATTGATAGACACATACATTATATGGTGACGCAGTGGGTCCCTGAAGACGGACGTCGTAACCGAGGTAGCCCTAAAAACCCGCGTGACGATTTGTACTCGTTACTGACAGAGTAGCCGGAGAAGGTAGCATATAACGTTATATGGCAAAATATGACAGAGGCTCTTGCCTACCGTTAAGACAAGATAGGATAAACAAATGATAACAATTGGTAATCAAAGGGGCAAATTATATGTCACACAAAAACAATTTTTCGGCTTTGCTACCTTCAAAGCGTTTTGAAAGTGGTTCATAAAATAAAGATCCATTAAAAAATTGCTTGCTAAAACAAGCAGAGGTCGATGCAGATGCTGAGGCGAGGATATTATGGAATTACCGCAATTGCGGAGGCCGTGGCGAAGTTCCAACCCTACATTGACTACACTCCGAGCGAACGCTTCATCGGTCCAAGTAATCTTGATATACAATAACACTGTATTGAATTCACTGGAATGTGTAGCATATGGTTTGATAAACTTATCTGTATGCAAAGAAAGAAAGTTGGTCTACAATTTTATCGTTAGGTCTGTAAACAAATATCTTCAAAAGAAAATTTTAATGGTTAATAGAAAATACAACCTGAATTTATTTTCTTCTACCATTGAATTTGTGTTTATAGTTTTGTATAAACACCTTGTAGTTTTTTATTTGAATCAGAATTCAACTAAAATAAGACTAATAAATGACGCACCTATACAACACAAAACCCGTGACAAAACTAAATAAAAGCTAGTATAAAAAAGGAAAGCGGGAAACGGGAAAACGCGCATAAAAAAAATCGTACATATCTATATCATCGATGTTTTTGATGTCAGGGTAACTTGCCCAGAACACTGGCAGCATTGCCACGTTGAAAAGCTATGCTGATTCTCTGGCCAAAGAAAAACCCAGCCCGCTGGTCGCTTGAAGAGTCGACTAACTGTTTACTGATGTTTCAAAAAACTCGATGAGCACTCGAAACCCATGGAGCTAATTTTTCAACCCCAAATGGCTCACAATATTGGTATAGTTTTGTTAACTATATAAAAGGTGTTTTTTTTAGAAGTTTGGTGAAAAAAAACACGTAAAAATAAATTTAATTACCATGGTATTGGCTTTGTTCAAAATATATTCTTATGCAATTAGTGCTTAAGGTTACACTAGTCGACGGCACGAACTATTTTGTGCGCTGGGTTAAAATGCCTGCTATCTCATCCGACAACTCGTGTGGAAGAGAAAGATGCTGTGATAAACAGTAAGAAGCTAGTTCGCGTACAAATTAGCACTTTTGCAAGTTTGTAGCGAAATGAATGATGATTTAGGACGAAAACGAGCGCGCAAAATTTTATAAACAGACCTTTGGGAGTCTTCTTCTTCTTTTCGAGTCGATGGGAAACTCTTGATAATTCTTGGGCCCAGTAGGTGGCCACCCCGATTGCGGCGTCAGTGGCGAGCATAAGGTCTTCCAAAGTGCAGGAGTATGGGCACTTGGGACACTCCAGCATGTGTGCCATATCTTGCAAAGGGGCACTGCACTCACACTGGGTGTCAGACGGGTCTATAAAACCCCATTTTGCTAAATTGTGTTTGCAGCGGCCTACTTGGGTGGAGTCTAGATATCATCAAAAAACTACTAAATGTATATTTTCAAAATAAAATTATTTGCATTGTTGAACTACTAATCTACAATTTTCCTGCTTCTTATGGTATTTATTGCCTCCCAAAGATGCGTTAAAATTAGTGTTGAAATATGGAACTTTCGACGCTCAAAACTTTCAAATATTTTTCTTTTTTACTTTTTTGTTTCCATACAGGGCTAGATAATGATGAGACAAATTGATATCATTTTTTATTTTGAACGTACATCGTCAAACAGTGGAGTAATCTCTAGACTACGTTTGTATGGAAGAATTATCGACTAGTGTAACCTTAAACATGATTTCGGGCATATGGGCGCTACGGCTGGCTTGAATGAATCGTAATCGTGAAAACACCATCGCCACCAGAATGTTACCGTCAATGGAGAGCGCTATACAGCCATGATTGCCGGTTTCTCAGTTGAATGGTATTGATGTGGCAGAGCTTTGGTTTCAACAAGATGACAACGATAACTTGGTTTGCGCATTCGCGGCGGCAAAGATATACAGTATCTTGTAGACCCTGTAGTGTGCGTTATTCCCATCCAGAAACACATGTTGTATTATAATTCTAAGCTGAACAAAATATTCAATTCCGATTTCCACAACAAAGCGAGGGAACAACCCTCGCAAACCAGATGCATCTATCGGATATCGTTTGAAAGCAATCTCTCCTGTGTCTCACCGTTCCGTCCGTATCAAACGTGTTGTATCGTATCACCGAAGATTGCACGAGACACGGAATCTTTGTGCACGTGTGTACCGACGGGGAACGAAAGGGTTTAATAATTTTTAAGTGCATTCTTTTGCGTCATATCCGGTTAACAATATTGTGATAATTAGCTACACTCTCATTTTGCCAGTGATAGTTTAATCCCGAATCGCCGTTGATGGGTTATTGAATTATTTTTATTTTTAATCCGGTGTTCTCCATCTCGGCTGGACCTCTTAAAAGATCATTCCGTATACTCCTTTGTGCAACGCTGTTAGGGCACATCCATGGGGAGACTGACAAAGCGTTTTCCAAATATGAAAACATCGAAACATACAGACTCTTAAGTAAATTATTATTTAATGGATAGGATTTCATACTTTGAATTATTTCATACTGTTAATTATTGACCTTAATTAATTACTTACTTTTTTTTGCCAGCGGCTTCAGCCGCGTGAAAAGATTTTGTCATCCCAGCATGAGCCCATAGGATATACATTAAACAAAAAAAAACCGTGATAAAAAGTAGCTAAACCAGACTTTAATCTATCTCTGTCCCAAATTTCATCCAGATCCGTTCAGTCGTTCTGGCGTGATTGAGTAACAAACTGGTAAGAATACTTAATAGCAACTCTCTGCGTTTGGACATACGAGTATTTTCTTGCTCTTTGGCGGAATTCCAGAGGGTGACACTTAGTGCGTTGTCCACTGTGTAACTTGTGCTTCTACCCAGACCCGTTACTTGGGACTGTACAATTAGCAAATTATGACTACTTTTGTAAGCTCGGGTCTTATCTTAAAACAAATGTATGTGATAATGAATAAATAAATAAACATACATCTTTCCATCCATCCAAACTTTCAAATTTATAATATTAGTAAAAAGTCAGATTTATAATGGCTTGCATTTGAATTTTGAATTTGAATTTGAATTTTTGAATTTGAATTTTTAAAAAAACGTTACCCCACACTAGGAATTTCTCTTGTATCGTGGGTGCGTTTACAAACATATAAACTCACGTACACAAACACCCAGAGCCGGAACAACTATTTGTAGATCATACAAATAATTGTTCCGTGCGGGAATCGAACCCGCGACACGCAGCGCAGCAGTCAATCGCTCAACCACTGCGCCAACCGTGCGCCAAACCTTCAACCAATGAACTATTATCGAAGTTATAGTACCTACCTAAAACTTTACTAAACACAACCCTACATAAAAACAATGAAGGAGTAACAAACAACTGAAAAACACTTCAAGACCAAACTTCTAAACATTAGCCAGACTTCCAGTTTTTCGTCGCCATATATTCTCCTAAGACATTGAGAGCGTGAAAAAAAAAAAACACGTATTAAGATAAGCAGAAAGCGGATGATTGATCGCCACAGCCCGTACTTAAGATCCTGGGAGGACATTAATCAAAACTTCTTAAGCGCTATTAAAATAACAACCCTTTTCCCCGATGGTTACCGGTCACCTAAGCTCCTACTGTTAGTGGAAAAGTCACTGACTTATCATTTACATGAAAACAATGAAGTTACCTCGCCTTTGCCTAAAAATATTGCAGTTGGCTTGCAGTCTAGCCGGATGCAGCTGGATACCAAAGAAAGAAAGAATGAAAAAATATTTATTGGTGGCACAGGAAACATGGGCAATAAGCAAAAACCGGCCAAGTGCGAGTCGGACTCGCGCTCGAAGGGTTCCGTACCATTATCGCAAAAAACGGAAAAAAACACGTTTGTTGTATGGGAGCCCCAGTTAAATATTTATTTTATTTTGTTTTTAGTATTTGTTGTTATAGCGGCAACAGAAATATATGATCTGTGAAAATTTCAGCTGTCTAGCTATCACGGTTCGTGAGATACAGCCTGGTGACAGACGGACAGACAGACAGACAGACAGACGGATCGCGGAGTCTTAGTAATAGGGTCCCGTTTTTACCCTTTGGGTACGGAACCCTAAAAACAAGAAATTGAAACAATAATAAACAAAATCCTATTCTATTCCTATACGCACAAAACCTTTTTTAAATACTTTCGTTGTGCTAACAGCAAAGTACTGGAATTCGCCGTCGGGGTCTATTGTTGTTGTTGTTGTTCTTGTTCTAGGCGAATGTGCACTCTAGTCGACCACATCATCGCTTTCCATCAGGTAAGATGGTGGTCAAATGCGAATCTACCAATAGGAAAATAAAGCAAGATTTTACATTATGGAGTTCAATGAATTTACTAAGCTGTTAGTAATATTCATTTACATTTTTGCCGACGAAAAAAGAGGAGGAGGTTCTCAACTCGCGAAAATTCGTGTCGTCAATGTATATATTTTTTATGTAAATCCAAAAAAAAAAAACATTTTTTTTTGGAAAGAGTGCATAAATTTTTATAGAGTGGTTCGATACCAAAAAATCTTATTTTTTTTATTATTATTATCTCAAAGTTGGTTCCATTTTAATTTCAAAAATAATATACACCCCTAAAGCCTGATAAAACAGATTTATTGATAATTTGCCCACAGAATTTTCCATTGTGAAGCGATTCTGTTGAAATTAAGTAAACTAAAATGCGAATATTTTGATAATCTGCATTTTTTTAATTAGTTGACTTATTAGCTAACATAATTATAAATCAAATTGGTTGGTTTAGGCCTGAAACAATTATTTCCATGAGCCTTTTCCCAAGTTTTTACAGTCCCTTCCATAACGAATGTTTCCCTTCGTCTATTTTTACAAAAACCTCGGAGAGTTGCATCAACGTTAGTGGTAATTCTCACATTTTTCTCTCGGCACACAACATATAATAAATCATTGTCAGCTGGGGCTCAGTTGCAGGAGTTCTGTCCATCTGCTTAATGCCAACCCCTTTTTTACCAAACTACCTTAGTTAATTAATTTCCAAGAAACGAAGGTACCTTTTTCCCTTTGGAGATGCTTAAATGTCGACTCTACGGTTTTTGTTTGATGTTCTATCGTAAAAGATATTTTTTAGTGTCTGCTCCGCTGCATTCGTGTTTTGGTTTAAGTTTTGTTTATTCTTCTGTTGTTTTTTGTTAGTTATATGATATATAAAATTCACATTTTTAGGTTTTTAGTTTGAAAAAATTGAAAAGTGGTAGTAAAGATACCAACGGTTGTGGTAAGAGAAATGTTTCCTGTTTTGAATTGCAATTGATTCATATATGCATGATGCCTGGCGGTGATCCTAGAGGTGCTGAATTTGTTATACCATCTAATTGTCGATATCTATGTGTACCAAAAGAGGTAGCAGCAATGCTACTATATGATTAAACTAGCTTTTGCCCGCAGCTTCGTCTGCGTGCTTCATCACGAAACTTATATTGTGGCATTCCGAAATAGCGTAGCTGTAACAGTGAAGGATTTTTTGAATTCGGACTTTTAGAGATTATCCTGTAAAACATATAAAGAAAAAATGACAGAAAACGTTTATTTGTTACTCAATCAAAAAATACAATAAAGACATTACTATCGAATATTAACAATACTAACTAACATTAACGAATACTAATAACAAAAAGTTGAGCTTAATCGTCTAACAAGAAGCCAAAATAACCATTAGGTACTCTCTTAGTAGTAGAATTTACATGTCTTGGTGGCCCAGTGGCTAAGAGCGCGCCTCTCGTGCTTGAGGTCGTGGGTTCAAATCCGGGCAAGTACCAATGTGACTTTTTCAAATTCATATGTACTATCTAAGTTTATCTTGGACATCACAGGCAACGGTGAGGAAAACATCGTTGGGAAACCTGGACTTTAAGTCTGAAATAGGCCAAGTCAGAGGGCTGTGGGGTTCCCAGAGGCGGCTTAGTTAACTCTGACACCAGGGGTGGCCACATCCTCACACGAACAAGAAAAAAGAAAGAAAGAAAAAAGTTAATAAAAAAATACAAAAAACTGGACTGCTTAAAAAGCGAACTAAAAAGAGGTAAACAAGAAGAAAACCATGCTGTGCAGTCGGATGATACATATGCGCGAGCTGGCTGGCCAAAACCAGATGTATCCTTATATTTTATTAATATCGTTTAGTTTTTTTTGTGTTATATATTTTTGAAATCACCTCTAAAAACCCTTTATTTTGATACCCCACACAATGGGTTTAGAAGAAAAAATATTTGGGCCCGCACAATATGGCGCCTAAGAGCCGCCATTTTTCAATTTTCCAAATTTAATGTAGCCAGTGACACTGCAGGGTTAAGACGAATCGATTGACGTAAGAATCATCAAAATCGGCCAACGCGCTTGGTCTCTAGAACGCCACATAGGAACAAACATACATAAATACATACATACATAGACTGATAAAAAGACGCAGACGGGTAAAAAGAAGTAGCATTTTCATTTTATTCAGCATAAAACTCTCTTCAGTTACTTATTAATATTCACCCAAAAAACAACGCAGCATAAAAAAACTAACTCGGCCCCCGTGCGAATCGCTTCCTATTACATTATTCAGATATTATGCATTCGGCCACTGTAACAGGGTGCCCATCTAATTCTAGATGTAAAATAACTTTCAGAATTCAATATTCCCGAAACAATATAGCAACACCTGTGGTATATTTCCATTTGGGCTCGGAGGCTGTATAAATATTCAATTTAGACACTTCCCCATACACTGTTGTATATTTTGATAGGATATTTAAACGATGATATTGATTAGGGTTCAAAATACTGAAGTATTTTCGTGATTGGGCAACTATTCTGATGCTATTTTTTCATTTACGATAGGTTTGTGTTTGACTATCTCACCTGATTGTAAGCGATGATATGGTCGACGGTGAAGCCCGCTTGTCTAGAAGTAACCTATTCACTATTGACTTACAGACCCCTAGGATGTACCTATTGATCTGTTTTCATTGTGAAGTAGACACTTCCTGATACACTGCTGTATATAATGATGCGGATCACGGTACGTACTGAACACTCCATCATCTGCCTAGCCTTTTCGCAACTATATTGGGGTCGGCTTCCAGTCTTACCGGATTCAGCTAAGTACCAGTGTTTTACATGGAGCGACTGCCTATCTGACCTCCACAACCCAGTAACTGGGTAACACGGTACCCCTTGGCAAGACTGGTGTCAGATTTTAAGCTTCTGACTACCCGTAACGACTGTCAGAGATCTTCAAATAACAGCCGGGACCAACGGCTTAACGTGCTTTCCGAGGAACGGAGGAAACTCGGTATGATGAAATGGTCACCCATCCACGGACCGTCCTCGTCAAGGACGGTCGCTTCAAGGTCAAGCGTTGCTTAACCTTGAAGATCGACCCGTGCGGCTGTTATTATTTAGCCACGAGCTCCTCACGTACGTACGTACGTACTGAATACTGCAGTTTAAAAAAAAAGAATGTTGTTTTGAATAAGTGTGAGCGATTTATATAAAAAAATGTGTTTATAAGGTTTAAAATAATAATTTCGTTGCGGATATTACTTCTACTATCCAAAAATGATTAGATGAAATTTAACCCTTGCATTGATCTGACACCTACAGTTGCATTGTTTACGTTATATTCCTACTAAGTAATGCATTAAGTTGGTATGTCTCTTGTTCTTATTATGCTCATGTACTGACACACTTACTCGATGATAACAGCAACGAATAAAAATAAGCCAAATGAAGTCTGGATGTGTGGGTTATGATAAGGATAAGAGTTATTTGCTAGCTTAAGCAATTTTATTGAGCAACTAATACTTCTAATATAAAATTTCATATTTTTATTCGTTGTAAAAGTGTTTTAATACTTAATCTTTTTACGGATTGCGGATCATGGTTCAGGAAGAATTTTGGGTTTAAGGGTTCACATTGCTAAAGCATTTTCGTGATGTTATTACTGTTCTGGCGATTTCTTTTGTTTGAGAAGTCGGTTGTGAATTGAAAGCCTTATTACAACCTAATTCACAACCGTGTTTTCTGATTTCGGGACAACTTAGGGACCAGCCCTAAGTTCTGAATTGAGAATTTCAATTTCAATTTCGTTAACAACTTGCCAAACCCTACGTTAGTGCCAACATTTTTCAGAGGTTGTAAAATACTCGACTTCAAATTCTTAATTCAGAAATGGACATGTTTGGTGCATAATGCTTTAAATATAGAAATCATTGTAAAAGCAAGTGGCTATTATATTCGACTTTTAGATCTGCAGGTTAATGAGCAAGATTCACCTTGCCATCAAAATAATTAATGTTTTGTCAAACAAAATACTTAAAATACATTAATATGTAGTAGCAGATAATATCATCTTTCCATACAAAGCTCTCTCAGTAACTTTACAGATGACAGAGACATAACTCAAAGTCAGAACATTTCCATTAGTTCATTCATTCAGTTTCGCGTGTTGCGGTCGCTCTTTATAATTCCATTCATTCTATTCCATTCCAATAGAACTCCCTTCCATTTTAGACATTTGCGCCTTTATTTTCAACTTTAAATATCTAACAGAGAACAGTTATTATTTATTCTAGGCTCTCAAACACCTTTTAATGGTAACAAAACGATATTCGAAAGTTTTAATATTGTTTACTGTGGTCTGACTTTTGAATTTAATAGTTGAGAGTGGTTATTATTTGGTGGTTATATTTTATTAAGATAGTTTTTTTTTTTTTTTTTTTTTTTTATTAGTGATGGGTTTGCTCTTGACTCTAGTCTAGGTCAAAGGGGACAGAGACAGAGTCGACGATGGAGCGAGCTTACCCAGAAGAAGCCTGTTCACTCTAACTTTGAAGAGATTCGGGTTGAATGCGTTCGGAAACACAGACGCAGGTAGTGAGTTCCACTCATTCGCTGTGCGCATTATGAAGGATGTTTGGAAGCGCTTGGTGCGTATTGGTGGAATGGCAACAAGGTAAGGATGGTAACTTGCAGTGCGTCTAGATGTCCGATGGTAGAAGGGGGCTGGTGGGATGAGGTCGTGGAGTTCTTGAGCACACTCACCGAAGTACAGTCTGTAAAAGACCGACAAGCAGGCAACCTTGCGGCGATGAGCCAAGCTGTGTAGCTTGGCATCCGCCAGCTCAACGTCGCCAATGAGCCTCTTGGCTCTGCGTTCCACCGAGTCAAGCGCGGCAAGCTGATACTTAGCTGAGCCATCCCAAAGGTGGCTGCAATACTCCATGCAGGATCGGACTTGCGCTTTGTAAAGGGTTAAAAGCTGTCCAGGCGTAAAGTATCGCTTCACTCTATTTAGGATGCCCAGCTTTTTGGCCGCAATTTGAGCTTTGTACTCAATGGAGGCGCCGAAGTTGAGGCTGGATGTCAACTCCATGCCCAGGAGCTCGAGCCGATCAGTCACAGGAACAGACGCACCCCGAAAAGTAGGAGTTTGATCGAAAATACTCCTCTTTGCGGTAAAAAGACACGCCTGTGTTTTGGTGGCGTTAAAGGAGACCAGATTGTCATCACCCCACTGGGAGACAAGGCTTAAGGTCAAATCTGTCCTTTCCACCATAGCCTCTCTCAAGGAACGAACTTCATCCACGCTGGTTCTTGCGCTGGACAAGTATCTCTCTGCAACAGTACTGTCATCTGCGTACCCAATAATACCAGGCTGAAGTAGATCATTGATGTGTAGCAGGAAAAGAGTTGCAGAGAGAACAGACCCCTGAGGTACTCCGGCATCAATAGCCATGAAGTCAGAGGAGCAGCCGTCAATGACCACTCGGATCGACCGTTCATTGAGGAAGTCTGATATCCAGCTACAAAAACCAGCGGGGATGCCATAAGCGGGAAGCTTACTGAGTAGACTCGCGTGCCAGACCCTATCAAAGGCCTTCGAGATATCAAGCGAAACAGCAAGTGCTTCGCCGTGTCTCTCGATGGCTTCGCCCCAGCAGTGCGTGACATACACAAGAAGATCGCCAGTTGACCGTCCCCGGCGAAAGCCATATTGACGGTCACTGAGGAGATTGTTGTCTTCAAGGTAGGTCAGCAACTTACTGTTCAGTACCCTTTCCATAACTTTGGACAAAATGGAGGTAATGGCGATCGGACGGTAATTGGCAGGGTCTGCACGGTTGCCTTTTTTGGGCACTGGTTGCACATTTGCAAGCTTCCAGGATTTCGGTACCGTTTTTTTTACAAGAGAGAGGCGGAACAAACGAGTCAACACAGGAGACAGTTCTGGCGCACACTGCCTCAGCACTCTCGCTGGGATGCCGTCAGGCCCGCTGGCTTTGTTCATGTCTAGACTGCACAATACTCTCCGGACCTCTTTAGCGTGCACAGCGATCTCCGGCATGGAAGAGTCACAGTGAGGTACAGTAGGTGGTTGCTTGGAGCCAGCGTCCAGACGTGAATTGCCAGCAAAAAGAGATGCAAATAAATTTGCTTTGTCTCTCGCAGAGTGAGCCAGCGACCCATCAGGTTAATCGGTTTTTGTGGTTACAGCCTGTTTTGTTGAAGTTTGTGGCGGTGAGTGAGATAACCCTCAACCCCTAAGCGTGAATTCGTCAATTGCTTCGGTAGGTACCTGTATCTGCTCAGTTTATAGTTTTTAGGGTTCCTTACCTAAAGGGTCCAAATGGAGCCCTATTGCTGTCATACACGTCTCCGTCCTTCGTCTGTCACACGGTCTTTACAGTCAAACGGTTGGAGATACAGTCTTCAGATTTTATATAAGTATGATGGAATATATTAATCATATTTTTAAATGTTTTTAAGAGCTCCCATACAAAAAAAGAGTATTCTGTGTTTGTTGTTTAAAAAAATATTGGAAAACACAGGAATGAGAAGCCACAAAAGTCAGTTTTTTTACAATAAATTGTGTCGAATAATTTTTTAATTTGCCGTTGACATATGAACTTTAAATTTGGTAATAATGTTTATTATTACGCTAATTTTACTTACATTCAAATCAATTTCTATATATTGATAAATCAGATTTTTCTTTGAAGTTCCCTCAATTTTTCTATTACAAGCAACTTATTTTTGCGGTCTGAAACGGACCCTAAAAGTGCGAAGTCCGACACGCACTTGGCTGGTTTTTCTTTCCTAACTCTGTACTCTGTTCTATAAAGGGATGTATATAAATAAAACAAGCTACTAAAAACGTGTTAAAAAACAGTGGAAGCTATGTTATTTCTTACACCTGCGGTGTAGATTTCTGATAAATCACAACAGGATGCTAGACATGATGTTTAATTGTTTGTCCTGGACTCCTCGAGCTTGATTACTTGATTCTGACTTTCAGAAGAAGCTGTGATGGGAATAGTGTTGCAAGTTTGTCTAAAAAAAATATTCTTTACTGCAGTTTTTTTTTCATTGGGAAGTCTATAGCTAAAAAAAAGATAGTTCAAAAAATCTAAAAACCTTCTGCTTAAAAAGCGAACAAAAAATACGTAATCGAGTAGGAAATCATGCTGTGCAGTCGGAGGATACATCTGGTTGTGTTTAGCCAGCTTGAATTTCTTCTTGTTTACGTCTTTTCAGTTCGCTTTTTAAGCAGTCGGGTTTTTTGATTTTTGAACTATTTTTTTTATTTATATCTTTTTAGATAACATTTTTTCGAATTAGGTACATTTAAACATATTAGTGTTGTATATTTTTGAAATCACCTCTTAAAACCCTTTTTATAGGATACCCCACACGATGGGTTTGGAAGAAATAAAAAATGGGACGCCACAATATGGCGCCCAAAACCCGCCAAATCTTGGGGGCTGAGTCACCCACGTCCGTAGGAGTGTACCCCATTCCGATACCCTACACGTGGTCCCCGGGTGGTGCAAATCAGGTGACACCAAATGGTGGTAGGCTTCGGCCGAAGGCTTGCGACCACCCACCGGGCAAAGACGTACCGCCAATCGGCTTAGCCGTGTCCCGGTACGATGCTCGGTGTAGCCACAAGAGGAGTTGGGTCGAGATAGCTGTTCCACTGCAGGCTGACCAGCCTGACGCGCGCTGGTATGGACGTATCGGGAGACTGGTCGCGGAGGGTAGCGGGATCCGAGGCACGGTGCGCCGCTGGCTGACCGCAGGTAGTTGGGGGCCCAAGTAGTGTGCCAGCCACACACGAAAGGCTGCCCCGCCAACTGTTGAAAAATCCCGGGATGCGCCATCGTGCTGGTTGGTGACCAGATGGGGAGGGCCCGATGGACATTACGGGGGGGCTCGGGCGTCCCCGCAGTCTCCGGAATAGTGCCCCAATGATGCTGTCCTTTCAGTGCGGGTCTGAAGGTTAGCAGCGTGGAACCTCGTCTCACTTCCAACTCCTCTCCTCCATTCACTCTTATAAAATATTATGGCAAGGAAAAGGATGAATAGATTTGAACAGCGGCTGCACTCCCTCCCCCTCAAAGTGCACCTCACCAACATTCGAGGTCTGCACTCAAATCTCTCTGCAGTCCACTACCACCTGGAGACTGAGAAACCAGCGCTGTTTTTTCTTACGGAGACGCAGATAGCGAGTCCGTCAGACGCGTCGTACCTATCATACCCAGGGTTTACCCTGGAGCACAATTATAAACCACGCACGGGTGTGTGTATGTACGCCCGTGACGACACTTGCTATCGACGTCTCCGTAACCTTGAGGACTCAAGATTTTCAACGCTGTGGGCTCTAGTGGCCTGGATACAATTATCTACGCCTGTGTCTACCGCTCGCACAGCGGAGATCAGGAGACATCCAGGCTCACAGAGTACCTCAGTGAGGCGGCTGATGCGGCACAGCAACGGTACCCTTCCGCCCAATTAGTGTTACTGGGGGACTTTATTGCCCACCATCAGGAGTGGCTCTTCCCATACCAGTGCACTGACCATGCTGGACGGGAGATGCGTAAGCTTTCGCTAACGCTAAACCTCACCCAGCTGGTCCAGGGTGCAACGAGGGTACCGGATGTTGATTCGCATACGGCGAATTGCTTGGACCTTCTGCTGACAACAGATCCAGACAGATACTCTGTGTCGATAAGTTCACCCTTGGGTAGTTCCGACCACTGTCTGGTGAAGTCTGTGTCCGTCTATTCCCCGCCCGATCCCAGCCCAAGAGGCACCCGGCGGGTTTGGCGGTACAGGTCAGCAGATTGGGATGGCATGCGTTCTTTCTTCGCTTGCTATCCTTGGCAGCCTACTTGCTTTTCTTCGGCTGACCCTTCGTCGTGCGCGGACGCCGTTACTGATGTGTTGCGTCAGGGAATGGAGTACTACATTCCGTTCTCTGACATAACGATTTCCAGCGTTGACCGGCCATGGTTTGGCGCCGAATGTCATCGCGCCGACGCGCTTAAACATGAGGCGTACCTGGCATGGGTCGACGCTCGATCGCGTTAAGCGAGTGACGTGGGTCAGAAGAAGAAAGCCTACAACAGGGCTGCCAAGTCCTGCAAGAAGGTGTTGCGTGGGGCTCGATTCGACCACATTGGCCGAATAGGGGCCAAACTTGCTTCTTACCCAGCAGGTAGTAAAGCGTTCTGGTCCCTGGCTTTTTGCGGAATCTTCGCGTCTGAATCCTGGTGATTCGCGGCCCCCTCCTTCTCCTGATAGGTGCGAGATGAGTATGTCGGACATTCGCATCCATCAAAAGGACGTCCGTAGGGTGCTGCGCAACCTCGACGTGAACAAGGCTAGCGGCCCTGACGGCATACCAGCTATAGTTCTTAGAACCTGTGCGCCTGAACTGTCTCCGATCTTGACACGCCTATTCCGCCTTTCATATGAGACTGGAACAGTGCCGAATGCTTGGAAGCAAGCCAACGTACAGCCTGTGCCCAAGAAGGGCAGTCGAGCTGACCCGGCCAACTACAGACCCATCTCTGTAACATCCATACTCTGTAAGAGTATGGAGCGTGTACTTAACACTAAGCTCCTGGCATACCTAGAAAATAACGATATCCTTAGCGACCGCCAATACGGCTTTCGCCGAAATCGGTCTACTGGGGATCTTCTAGCGTATGCCATTCATATATGGAGTGAGGCCATCGAGAGGCATGGGGAAGCGCTTGCCGTCTCCCTCGACATCTCGAAGGCTTTCGATCTGGCACGAAAGCCTTATTGGTAAGCTTCCTTCATTCGGTTTGCCCGGTGGTCTGTGTGATTGGATTGCAGACTTCCTGAGAGATCGGTCCATTCGAGTGGTTATCGATGGCTGCTCGTCGGACCAATTGGATATTAATACCGGGGTCCCTCAGGAGTCCGTACTCTCAGCAACATTGTTCTTGTTGCACATTAACGATCTGCTGAAGCCCGGCACCTTTGGGTATGCAGACGACAGCACTGTTGCTGAGAGATACTTGTCCAACGCACGTGCTACCGGGCCGCAGATCCGGTCTCTTCGTGAGGCCATGGTGGAGCGTTTGAACTTATCCTTGCAAGCAGTCTCCGAATGGGGCGATGCCAATCTGGTCAAGTTTAATGCTGCTAAAACCCTGGCGTGTCTTTTCTCCGCTAAAAAGAGCCAATTTCACCCGGCTCCAACTTTCCGTGATGTAACCGTGCCAATAACGGACCATCTTGAGCTTCTTGGCGTTACATTGACATCGACTCTCAATTTTGGGCCATACATTGAGGCAAAGGCTCAGCTGGCTGCCAAAAAGTTGGGGATCCTTGCGAAGGTGAGAAGGTACTTCACGCCGGAACAGCTGCTCATCTTGTATCAAGCGCAAGTTCGATCGTGCATGGAGTACTGTTCTCATCTCTGGGACGGATCTGCCAAATACCAGCTTGATGCACTAGAGTCGATCGAAAAGCGGGCCAAGAAACTCATCGGTAATGAGGCACTGGTCAAGTCAAAGCTCCAGAGCCTTGAACATCGTCGCCGAGTTGCCAGTTTGTCGGTATTTTATCGGTTACATTTCGGGGAGTGTGCGATGGAATTACATGATTTAATTCCGCCCAGCCCGTTCCATCATCGGACTACCAGACGTACGGCGATGCGTCATCGGTACATGGTGGACATCCCACCCATACGCACAAAACGTTTTGGGAACACTTTTATTATGCGTACAGCTAAAGAGTGGAATTCCCTGCCGGAATCTGTGTTTCCCGATAGCTACAATCTAGGGGTCTTTAAGTCAAGAGTGAATAGGTTTCTTCTAGGCAAGCGTGCTCTATCGTCGACCACATCATCGCTTAACATCAGGTGAGATAGTGGTCAAGCGCAAGCCTATTGATAATAAAAAAAAAAAAAAACAATTTTAATGTAGCCAGTGACACTTGCAAGGTTAAGACAAATCGATTGACGTAAGAATCATTAAAATCGGCGAAAGCGTTTGGTTTCTGGAACGCCACATAGGAACAAACATACATACATAGACTGATAACCACATTACCCTTCTTCGGCAGTCGGGTAGTAAAAACCAGGGCAGTATTGCGAGCCCTATTCATAACTTCACGATTTTAGTTGACCTGTTTTTAAAGTAAACTGTTCGAAGCAGGCTACTTAGCAGACTAGACAAGGTCCAGAAAAGGCTGTGATGACTTCTCTATGGTCATCGTGTCACCTGAATATAATATAATCAGTTTGTAGTGTAAAGAAACAAGAATAAAGAAAATACATTTATTTGTTACAAGCTACTAGAGGACACAAAAAAAAAACAAAGGAAAATTAGAACTAAATAACAAAAAATTAAATTGCAAAAAATAAACCTCGTACTCGCGTCGGGGAACCGCCAACATTTACAGCAGTTTATTTTATTTATTTAGCTGTTCCCCGACGCTTGCTCACTTTCATGCTTTTCAAACTACATAATCTATATATACTTATATATATAATATATATCTATACTTATATATATATAAGTTTTAATTTATATTATATATATAAAGCTGAAGAGTTTGTTTGTTTGAACGCGCTAATCTCAGGCACTACTGGTTGGATTTGAAAAAATCTTTTTGTATTGAATAGTCCATTTATCGAGGAAGGTTATAGGCTATAAAACATCACGCTACAATCAATAGGAGCGGAGCATTAATGAAAAATATAGCAAAAACGGGAAAATGTATTCCTTTTTGAGAGCTTCCGTTGGTATGTAGGGTAGGTAGGGTAGGGTAGGTAAGGTAGATGGGTAGTTGATGGGAGCGAAGCCTTAAAAAAAGTTGAAACCCCTACAATATGGCGCCCAAAATCCGCCATGTTTATTTTTTTTTCAACGGCATCTAATCTAAGAACACTTGGGCGGCCAGGACCTATCTAACGATGTCTTAATTATAAAAATCCGTCAAGTGGTTTGAAAGATTCGATGTAATAAAGAATATTACATATATACAAACATACATACAAGATACGCGCGAAATACATAACCCTTTCCTTGCAGCCGGGTAAAAACAAAATTGAAATGATTGATTAAATAACAATTGTTGATCTTCTATGTTAAGCAACGCTTAGAAACACCCCTGTGTCTCGGAAAAGTACATCAAGTTGTTGTCACCAGTAGTGCCATGGGTTATCGTGCTATCCAGTTACTGGGTTGTGGTATTGAGATGGGCAGTCGCTCCATGTAAAACTATTAGACTGAAAGCCGTACCAAACATAGTTGGGAAGAGGCTCCGAAGGTATCACAAGTAATTATATTACTTTATCGTTAGCAACATGAAACTACGTAGTAAACTCCTTAACTCTAGCACTTAATTTCACCACCGCAATACCAACCAAACGAAAATGATCTCGTTTGTTAAGCAAAGCGATGCGGTATCAACTCGTTAATTTCTCAAAAGTGATTAATAAGTAAGAACAAGTTAATAAATGAATAGCAGCGGATCAAATGTCCACGGCGGCGGCGGCTTGCTAACGACTACGAAATGATAAATCAACTTTAGGAAAACAATACCAGCGACTCAGTTTGGGGCAAGGAGTGTGCGGTAGGTGAAGATGGGCGATAGTTCTGTTTTGTGTAGAAATTGTATCAAAAATTAGGAACAATGAAGCTATTGGTAAAATAAAATAAAAATGCCCTTTATTCCACTACTTACAATTTTTACACTTAACTAAATATAGAAACACGTTAAAAATATTGCAAATACTTTTAAAATAAATTCTTAATCTGTTACTTCCTTCTTTACTTTTTTTATGAGACTCTGACATCTCTGTTCGTAGCGCTAAATCGTTCCACACGATTCTAACACGCACCTTCTGCATCCAGTCCGGTCCACAACGTTGGATAAATATATCTCTCCATCTCTTTCTTTGTCTTCCTTGCTTTCTTTTACCTTCTATTGGTGAATAAGGAGTTTTTAAAGATCGTCGTTGTCTCCGACGTACAAACAGAGGTTGGTCCCAGAAAAAAATGGAAAACTGGATTCGAAAAGTTTTGCAACACTGTGACTCTAGTTTGAACTGTTGAGATGGATCATAATTCTGCTGCTTTCTTTTCTTTTTAGAAAACAACAAGAAAAATATTTCATTCATAAATTCAGGAAACTGATTTATATTTTTTTTAGATTTTTAGATTAACTCATTTTTCATTTGCTACACTCGAAGGTAAGGTTTATATCCTTACCTACATAAAGTGATGGCTTGATACTGAACTGGCTTATTGCAGCCAAATCTTATAGCTACCACTACCCAACAACCCCAAGTTTTCTGTAGCTTTGAAATTAATCAAATAGTCCGTGGATTCTGTAGTTATGACGGCGCGGACATTCCTCTAGATTGATGGTCCCAGGGGAATAGTTGGGTATCTAGTTCGGACCCGGCTGAGGCATTGTGCCTTGTTTCGATGTTAATTGATTCACTGTTCATTTTGTTATTGGGTATTATAGCTGGCTTGTTTCTTGAGATAAGGTTCAGTAAAGTGATTAGAGTAAGAGAATTGGAAATTAGGTAAAGCCATTTGAGAGAACAAGAGTGGTCGTTGTAGCTGTTAGAAGACTGGTGTTCATTAGTAAATGTTTAAGTGATGATTATTAAGATTATAAAGTTATGAAAGGGAATTCGACCCATTCGAAATTTTACAAAAAAAAAAAATATGGATGTCTCTAACTATTCTCAATCTAATTTTTTTTCTCTTTTAATTAGACTTTACAATGTTTTTCAATCATCATTATAGCCCTTTGCTACGAATAGTTACATGTTAAATTTAGTGTTGTATTTTTTTATTTGTTTTTTTTTTACCTTTGTATAGATTCTTTTACCGATTGTGAATGTGTGAACATTGTAGGCTTTCTAGATGATTGTTAACATTTGTTAACTTTTTATTTTGTTTTTTTTTTTTTAATTTCGTACGACTTAGTGTCGGGCCTACGTTGTTCCTGCCTTAAGTACTAATGCTGTACATGGAAATATTGTAAACACAAAATTTTTAAAAGAGTAACCATGGAGTTTCTTGCCGGTTCTTCTCCATAGGAAACGACTAACCCGAACCGTGCACCTTTTGTCGACGTTTTATAAATGCCCATGTAGGCCTACGTAAAATAAAATAAAAAATATTTTGATTTTGAATTGAAAAATAATGAAACAGTAATAATGATTGAAACTAGGTAAATTATTTCTTTCTTTCGGTTTTGAACTCAAGTTACAGTAACTTGATTATGTATTTCAAGTAACCTATTTACAAACACTTTTGAATTGACAAGAAGACGGTAAAATCGAAAGATAAAGCATACGTAGTAGCCATACGTAGTATGCTTTATCTTTAAGGCGCCGATTCCCTTGATTGCCTAGCTGATTTTAAAATGAGAATCACGTCTAAGGCTAGTCGTAATTCTATGAAATGAAAAAATAAAAATTATTGTTGCTGAAATTTAAACATACCTATCTGCGTTAGTTACTTTTCAATCCACATTAGCGTAAATCATCAAATTTTAAGACCAATTTTAAAAGTATTTTACAAAATTAGTCCTGTGTTTACATCCTCTAAAACATAAACCAAACTCTGTCTGAGTGTGGTTTAAGTCCACAATATTTTGTAGTTTCCAACCTCAAGAATAGCCACCTCATCAAACCTCAACTAAATCTCCCCAGGATCTTACCATGCATGTTAGGCGACGTTCAAACTGCTCAAGACGTTCAAGATGTTCACCGCTGCACATTTGGCCATGTTTGAGACCGTAATTGGCCCTTAAAGTAGTGGCTACACGGAGCTACATCACCTCGGGCCACGCCCCTTCGCTGTTCTGTCCTCGGCTCATGCCGAACTAGGATGATGTTCTATTAGGAGTGTCATCTTGGTACCTACATGTATGTATAAGTTGTTATAAGTATTGGAAAATGTATGTAAATTGTATTTCCATAACAGCTGTTTGGAGCTCATTTAAATAGGTTTAAAAGTTGTTTAAACAAAAATAAACACCACGTTTAATTTTAGAAGTAACTAGTAACCGTATTAAACTTTTTGTGCAGCACTGGAAAGTTTCCTAGAAGATACACCGATGACCTGGTGACGGTTGCATGAATCCACTGGATGCGAGACGTTCATGTGACGGCTCTTGGGATGGCCTAAGCATTGGACGTATTTGTGCTGAGATGATGATGATGATGAAGACGGATATTTTTTAAGTTATCTACTTGTCAAAGCCATCAAAGACAAACGCTTGATTCCCTGAGGTAACAACTCGCCAATCCAAACTAAACCCTGAACCTTCATAAAAAGTTGTTACTTTCAATATTTGTATATTTTATTTCAATGTTTATTAAGCTTCTATTTCCATGTTTGTCTGTTTTCCACGAATGAGTATACATTAAACACAGATCTTGTTAGTTATTTTATAACAGATTCTTAGAAGCGAAACTTAATCACTTTCGGAACTGAGTTCTCTCAAAAGCATGTTTACTTATTTTAGTTGTTTTGCATGCTAAACGCTCGCTATTAATAGGGTTTCAGAAATACGTAATTACTAGGCAGTGGATAAGCGAAAATTCGAAGTAAGTATCTATATTACTAAGCTAAGATCCATATCAAGCATATTTGCTTGAAAAGATTAACTTACAGTACAGATATTATGAAAAGCTATTCTACGATAGTAACCCTACATATTACTACGACTAAAAACGTGTTACTCGAAAAGTGGAAACTCAGGCATCATCAATTCTTTTTTGAATTACAAAAGAAGAAAAAAAACTCGCACACGATCGCAATTCCGCGCCAGCGTCCGCATCTCCGCAATGCTTCCCTTCGTACTGCACTGTTTACGCGGCGGCCACGCATCGATCAGGCATATATTAATCTAGGCAGTACGTTTTTTTGGGATAGTAAAACACTTGACACAGGCGAAGTGCAAAATAGCAATTGTACCCAATACTTAACCGAATTTAGGATTGGGACTCGCGGACGAAGGGTTCCGTACCATTATCACAAAAAACTGCAAAATATCACATTTGATGTATAAATACCCACTTAAATAAATAATTTTATTCTGTTTTTCTGTCTTAGTAATTGGGTCCCGTTTTTACCATTTGGGTACGGAACCCTAAAAAAGTATTTATCTACGAAAGTAAAATCTAGCTAACGATCGCAATGCCGCGCCACCGTCCGCATCTCTCCGTAACGCACCGTTTACGTGGCGGCCACGCATCGATCACGCCACTGACGCCACCCAGTGTACCGTGGCTGACTGATACCTCCATCCAATACACAAATTGTGTCCTCTATCATATGGGGTGGAGTCACGCTGCTAAGTGCAACTATTCGTCAAGTATCGTGGAATGTTAAGTCAGGCTTTTTTTTTCGATTTCGGAACGTCGTTTAGAGGGAATTTTCTTTGTAATGGAACACATTTTTTGCTAGTGTTTTCTCAGACGCAATTTTGTTTTATGTATCATTGTTTTAAATAAGATAGAGGTGTATGTACTTTAAGGGGATGTGTGGCACCGCTGAGTAAAGTTTAGGTTACCCTAGCGTGATAGATTGCTACGATAAGATAACCGAGTACAAAATAAACTGGAGAAGTTGTCGGTTATGGCCAGATATTTAAAAAAACATGCATTTTCAAGACAAATAATTAATCGTTTAAACTAAGTTTTCTCAAGCTTTACATGTGAACACGTTGTACAACGTTATTATGAACCTGTAATAAAAGTGGTTTTATAATGGTTAGTGCACCTAATTGTTTGATTCTTATGATTTTCCTACACCTGCATTGCATTTAAGGGTACACTAGTCGACGGCACGAATTATTTTGTGCGCGGGGTTGAAATGCATTTTATATCAACCGACAACACGTGCGGAAGAGATAGATGCTGTGATGAGAAGTAGGAAGCTAGTTCGCGTATGAATACACACTTTTGCAAATTTGTAGCGAAATGGATAGTGATTTAGGACGAAACTGAGCGAGCCAAATTTTATAAACAGACCTTTGGCAGTCTAGATATCATGAAAAAACTACTAAATCTATCTGTTCAAAATAAAATTATATGCATTGTTGAACTACTAATCTATTCCTTCTTCTTATGGTATTTATTTGCGGCCAAAATTGCGTTAAAATTGGTGTCGAAATGTGGAACTTTCGACGCTCTTAACTTTCAAATTTTTTTTTTTTACTTTTTCGCTTCCATACAGGACTAGATAATGATGAGACAAATTGATATCACTTTTTATTTTGAACGTACATCGTCAAACAGTGGAATTATCCCTAGACTACGTTTGTATGGAAAAAAATTCGACTAGTGTAACCTTAAGTCTCGAATTCATTATACATACTGCGTTTGCCGTGAGAAGAAATTCATAAAACCTCTTACACGTTAAACTCCAGTGTCGAACAAAACAAAGCAGGTACTTCGGAACATCATTTAGCGAACTAAAACCGAATAACACTAAAAGCTGTTTTGGCGAAGTCGTTGTTGGACGCCGAGTATGTAAGTAATTCATAGTAAGCGAGTTAGGCGGCCCCAGAACTTCCTCGAGCTTCAACTAAAAACTAAGGACCGGTTACACCGAGACATTAACGGCGGTTAACTAATAGGATGTGGATTTTATGCACTGTAATTGAATTTAATGGTAACTGCGTATCATACTTATGACAATGGTAATGCCATTATTTTAAAAACAATGATTGCGTTTTCGTTGTAAAATAAGAAGAATTTTTATGAAAAACTTTTAAATATGAAAATAATAGTATTTTTTTTGTATTGGCTTGCGCTTGACCACTATCTCAACTGGTAAGCAATGATGTGGTCGAAAGTGAAGCACGCTTGCCTAGAATAAACCTATTCACTCTTGACTCAAAGACCCCTAGATCGTAGCATTCTTCGAATTGTGATTGTGAGTTACAAGGTTTTATGATGGTCTTGGTTTAAGTGTCAATTAATAAAGAATTAAGCTCAAAAGGTTTTACTATGATCACAGAATAAATAGAACTCTAACATCTACTATAATAATATGATAAAGCATAAGAGTTTGTTTGTACGCGCTAATCTCAAGAACGGTTGGCATTGAAATTTTTTTTTTGTGTTGGATAGTCCATTTATCGAGGGTTATAGGCTATATCATCACGCTACGACCAATAGGAGCGGAGTAAAATGAAAAATGTTACACAAACGGGGAAAATTATTCCTCTTTCAGAGCTTCCATTGCGTGCGCTGCGTAAACGGTTTAGTTACGCAACAATCATGTTTGTAGGATAGGTATGGTAGGTAGGTAGGTAGGTAGCCAGTTGACGGGAACGAAGCCGCGTGGGACAGCTAGTTTGTAATGAAAGGGAAATGTTTTAGTTTTGGCATTTATGGAAGAGTCTTTGAATTTAGCAGAAGTGACCTATGCATGATTTGCCACAGCTAGGGCAAGTCCTTTACTGTTCTGTGTTCTTTACTGTACTGTTCCACAGGCTGACGGTTTACTTAGGTAAAATCAATTTAGGATAACAATTATCTAAAGCATCTAGTTTAATTGTTTTCAATTTAAATTATTGTAGAAGTGTTTAGGTCTATACTTAGACACCCACAACACAATATATTAATCTACTTTGAAATTACTAAAGAGCTTAACTCAAGATAGCAATCATGCTTCTTAACATTTACTCTCAGATTATTCTCAAAGGATTTAAACCAAAAATACAGAATTAAATTGTATATTTCAGAGTCTATTATGACAGTCATGTTGGCTAGACTTTCTTTAGACTTGGCCCTATGTCGGGAGTTCTAAAGACTAGCCTAAAAAAATGAAATTGTCGTCAAAGTATGTGTATTCGTATGTGAATGAACTGTCGAAACTCAGTCGTACTACTTAGTGTAAGTAAGGAGACTGGAGATATTCGTCTTTTTTTATGGAAATTTGCCGCAGACAATTACTGCCACTGGGTATTATTGAATTTGAAAATTAATTTTTAATTAATATCTTGTACTTTTTGTGGCGATCCTTTGAGGAGTGGGTTATTTAGATTGACAGGTTAGTTTTGATTTTATTACAACGTGTTGTACTGCTGCTGCCAATGTTGTTTTTTTTTAAGTTATTTGTCGTGTGGTTTTTTATTTTCTTCGCGTTCCCATGTTTACAAATAAAATTAATATTTTCGCCTCGTCTTCAGTGCAATTTTACATTCTTGATTCTTTAGTATGCATTAGAATGAGATTCTTATGTTTTTTGGAGTATTTGGCAGCAAATTGTTTCGAGTCAGCCTTCCCAGTAAGCTTTGTGGAGGTAGTCAATACTACAATAAAAGACTCCGCTCCACTATCCTGCGATCGCTTCTGTCAATGATTTCACATATTGTCGAGTTGCGTAGAGTTGTTAGTAGTAGTACTTGTCTCAACTAGACACACTAGACTACACCAATTTTATATCACAATATCCACTAGGAATCAATTTGCAAATAATTCTCAAAAATGGTATATAATGTTATCATAACATCTCTAAAAAGTATCCAGAAAGTGAACTCTACCGGAGACTTATTCACAACTGTCCAGTAAGAAGCGAGATTTTAAATTGAGAATCTCCAACTGTCCAGTAAGTAAGTATGTAATTTACTTACTGGACAGTAGTAGGGATTGGTCCGATATACCAAACCGTAACTTATATCGGATATGTGTTAGATATCATATCATATCGATATCTATATCAAAATAAACGATATTACAAAAACTGTATCTAATAAAAACCTTACTAGCGTGCGAGAATGAATAAGTCAAAACTTAAAACCGTAACAATGCAGAAACGTACGAACTACGAACAAAACGCAAACTTCACAAACGATAGGAACCATAATTATGCGCTTCCTCTCTTTCTAAGTATTATTTCGCGTTCGTTGTTAGTTTGCTCATCTAAATAACATTTTAACTTATGGAAACTGTACTAAATGATATCGATATCTGAAAGCCGTGTTCAATATCGATATGAAAACTGTATATTGGTTACATAACCGTTTGTGCAAAAAACCGAAAACACCTATCTCTAGACAGTAGGTCATCCTCTTCAGATCTGCTTAGAAAAAAAACATAGTACCAGCCAGACACAGATTAGTGTTTAGCCATAACATGGTTGTAGGAGGGAGGCTCCAAATATATATCTATCTCTCTTTTTAGTATGACATTTCATGAGATAAATATATTTTTGAGTCCGTTAATCAAGACGTACAACTACCAAATATAAATGCCCCCGGTAAATCGATCACAATATCTATCACTAATTGCCCTAATATGAATGTAACCTTCAATATTAATTAACGAATTTGCTGTTATACATTCTTTCATTTTTGAGAAAAGCATTATACAAGCCTCAACCAGTAAGAAAGCCATACTGGCTTTGTATATAACGGGACCTCGAAAACGTCACAATAGTGTTGAATAAAATTCTACTCGTGCTTAGGAAATATCAGAAACTATGTGTTGCCATAGATTTCCTTCACTAAAACACGATCCTGTAATAGTTCTTGTAAGATACCTTGGCTCTAAGCCAGATCAAAAAGCTTTGACAAAACATTTCAGTCTTATATACTTGTGATCTGCAGGTACATGTTCCCAAGCGTGCTTTGACATCTTCAGACATCCCACTCCTCTGGGAGACAGTGCGAAAGTAAGTAAATACAGAGATCTTTTAAGTGTAGTCAAATATCTTGGTAATTCAAAGTGAACGAATTCAATAGGGAACGCCTGACATTTGCACGTCATATTTAAATCACTTATTTAAAAAACGAAGTCGCAAATCCCCATTTGACGTAGGATTTCGATTTTTCTGTATTTGTTTTAAATTCTTCCTTTGCTATTTATTATACTTTCCAAGAACAATTAATCATTTCATACTTTTAGGTATCGTGTTACTTGGATACTGGGTTGTGGAGATCATAGGCAGTCGGTTCTTGTAGAATACTGGTATTCAGTGACATTATACAGTGTTCAGAAATGATACAACTCACGGGGTTTCTAATTACTTATATTATTAAATTTATCAACAATCAATACACGTGTATCCGTGGTGTTAGCTCAATTAGGACTGGCTGGCGTCTTTCCCCGCGTCTCCTCCTCGCGTAGCGCTGGGCTGACTACGGCGTAGCACCGACGTCGTAGCAGATGACGTCATAGCGTAGCACCACACAAGGTTCTGCCTGTACCTCTAGTATTTCTTACAAGAGGCAAATTGAATAAATAATTTCAGGCGTTTTATTAAATAACTTGAAAGTAAAAAGAAACTCAAACAAACGCTGTTAAATAAAACCAAGATTAACCTGCCTCAATCTAAAACCTAGTTAACGAACGGAACACGGTGCCACCTAAACAATTGGTTAACGAATTTATCAAGAGTTAGCGAGCGGGCAGCTGGTACAAGCGGCGTACTTTGTTTTACTTACAGCGCACGCATGTGTAGTTACGTTGTGAGAGTAGTACTAAGTTTACACAAGCTTTTTAAACGTGAAGCGAGTTTGTTTTAGATAAATCTAGGATCCTTTTTACCCGACTGCACGGCAAGGGTTAGTTTTATAGCTTTGTGTTTTTGAAACCGCTATGTCTCTTCTTAAAATATACTAATATATGCGGGTTTCATTCTTGAGAAGAGTTCTAGAAGCCTAACATAAGTAAAATTAATAATAAATTAATATACGACAATCATATGGATTTATGTTGAGTTCCAAAATTGTGATAACTTATTGACTTCATAGGCTGATTGGCTCATTCGGAAAGACAATTTAAATGTGCTGTCAAATCTTATGTCAGTTAGAGATAGGTTGAATAAAGACCAACCACAACCATCCACAAACATCTACAAAACTTGAAGGTCCAAACGGGCAAAGTTTTCAGAAACCCAAGGGAAAGAAAAAACCCGTTATAACTATTATCAAGTGTAATCATCACTAATCCAACTCTAAACGCCAATTAATTAAACCAATCGTCAGCAACTCGCTTACACAAGTGCCGGCAATCTATCGGAATACATCTCGCGTCGCCAGGGAATCGGAATAACTACGCATGCATGCATGTAGTTAATCAGGCAGGCGTGTAGCAGATAGCTGGGTCCCAGTGGTACATGACCGGCGATGTATACTGACGCGTGGTTATGTGTCGTTTTGTTAAACCGATAGTTAAGTGTGAAAAATGGGGTAGTCAGCCCTGAGTGCATGTTGGACTGGCTAATCTTTATTTGGAAAATTTTATGAGAAACGAAAGAATTGTCTCTTATTCCATAATACATTATGGTGTCATAACGTAGCATGTGGATATGTTTCTCTTACTTTCCTGCCCTCTGTGCCCCAAAACTTGCAATCAAAGCGTGCTATACGCCGCGCCGCCACCGGCGACGGTACCGTGGAAGTGGTGAAGAATTGGACCAACGAAAACTGTATCAACACGAAGAAGAATAATGGTGATGTCTATATATTCATTTATTTATATATTAATAGTCTCTTCTACTTAATTTTTCTTCATAAAGAATATGATCATATTTTATGAGTTTTAGTAAAACAAGTCAAGTGTCGGGCATTGGACCCCATCTTGACACAAACTCTTCTAGAGCACTTAAAATGTTTAATATCTTAGATTTAATTAGATACGTTCATTAAGCCGGTATGTAGACTGAAACATTAGCTGTTTCTCTTACTATGAACATTATTCAAGTAATTCTAGAATGTTGTAATAAAATATTCAAAGTAATGCCGAATGCTAATTGCATTGCCGTTTTAAATGCTACAGCGTTTATAGTTCCACGATGTTAAACTATTTTATTTTATATGGCGAGGAGGGTTGTCAAAAAATAAAACCAGTTAAATAAAATATGCCATAAAATAATACTGATAAATAAAAATATTTTTCTACATGGTTATGAAATTACAGTTGGTTTTTCTCGAGAGTAAATCCAAAATTAATATGCATATAAATTAAAAACCTAGCTAACGGACATTGCCTAAAGAATTGCCAAAATGAAGTGGCAGTGGCGCACATTGCGCTCAGAACGGATGGTCAATGGAGTCGAAAAGTTCTGGAGTGGCAACCGCGTACCGCAGGACGCGCGATAATTTTCTCCAATTATCTGCTACCACTAATTGTTTAAGTATATTCGTGTATTTATTTATATGTTTGAGTAGATATTGTATGTATTTATAGTATGTATGTATAGCTTTGTATTTGAATAAACCTACCTTAAGTATCGTGTCTAATTTTTATTGCACCTACCACTATTTGTCTCTACATAACCCAAAGGTCGACTGGTAGAAAATGCCTAAGGCATTAAGTCCGCCTCTGTACGTTTCTGTGCATGAAGTATTGAATAAATAAATAAATAAACGCGTTGGCAGTTTACAAATTTTGAACCACAGGGAGACCGCTGGGTGTGAGAAGCACTGGACCGGTTGATATGGCATGCTTTGAGAGGTCTATGTCCAGAAGTGTGCGAGTTTCACCTGAAATCATAATGATACCTAGCCGAGACAGTGTGGACATAATTAAATTAAAGTACCTACTGTAGCATCAATTTTTTTCTGGATTAGCATAGAAAAGTGACATCCCTGTTAGCCCTCATTCGCTTGATAGTTTAGCGTTATTGGTAGATTGTAATAATGTTTTTATTGTAGTCTAGTCGATGTTACTGACTGCGCACCATAATAGAATGTGCGTTTAAATTTATAGCTTTCATGTGATTGTATAGGAAAGTTTATAGTGCATCGGGTGTTTGCCTTGCGAAACAGTCGTAAACCTATTTCCCATTTTAATGCTTTATTAGAAAATTTAATTAATGTTTCATGTTTCAAAGTATAGTTCATTGTTAATTGTTGAACGAGGTCTTTATTATCGCACTTCATTCAACAAAGTGAAAAATATGTAAATAATAATCCAATTCACTACACAGGTCTTACTAGATGTAGTCTAGGGCTGCTAGTTAAATTAGAAGAAGAAAAAGCGGAGAGAATAAAACTACATACTCAATTTTTAACCGACTTTCGAAAAAGGAGGAGGTTCTATGTTCGACTTCTTGTGTTTTTTTATTTTTGTGTATTTTCACCGATATCTCCGTCAATAGTGGACCAATTTTAAAATTATTTTTTTCGTTTGAAAGAGTATGTTCCGAAATTGGTCCCATTTTAATTTGGTGAAGTTATTATGAAGAACTTCAAAGATATACAACAGAACTCTTCATTAAATAACGGCAAATCTTTAGGGACTGCTGCAATCGCATGTCTGTTTATTGTTCATACCATTTCATAACATAACATCACGCCAGTACGCTCTTAAGGGTTAAGCAGATCTCTCATTTGATCGGTTTTGTTCAAGTTTCATAATATTCGGGCAATCTATTCTGGCGTTATAGGTACTTACTAAACAACTTGCCTATTAGGTAGGTACAACTACTCGTAAAAAGGGTAAAATAAAAAAACTTTTTTGCAAAAAAATACTACCGAATTCCAAATAAAAAACTACAAAGTGAAAATTAACTTTATTTTTGGAAGTCGGTGACTATTTCGCAAAAAAAATTGTACCTACGAAAGACACCGACTTCCAAAAATAAAGTTATTTTTAACTTTGTAGTTTTTTATTTGGAATTCGGTAGTATTTTTTTGCAAAAAAGTTTTTTTATGCCTTAAATATTTTGTTCGTCCTATACGTACCGCCGAAATAAGCATCCTCTATCTCTATGTACTCCTTCACAAAATAATAAAAGCTGAAGAAAGAAAATTGAAAAACAATCGCGTCTTTTCTTAAACCAAACTCCAATAAAACCAGGTATTAACGGCAAAGAGTTGCACTACCAAGCATTAATGCATTAAACATTCTCCTCGACTGCAAAGCCACAACCCAGAACCCACAACCCTTCCTCCGTGCAGTCGGGTAGAAGTGTTGTAAATCTCATAAAACTCATGAGACTTCGCAGTTAAATGATATTAAATCTAAAATGCAAATGTTACAGCTTCGATACTGAGTCGCTCTTTTGTAAGTAACAAGAAGATTGGACGAAGATGTTGGCTTACTAGATGAGCGATGTCAAGCCCTACTACCTTACCTTGAGACTATAAAAAAAAACTTCCTTTTCTGAGAAACCGTCACTTTCGAAGAGGAGTTTTGAATATTAATTGATGTTTGCTGCAGTGGCGTAGCAAGTCATAAAGGGGCCCCGTTTAGAAATTTCTTGGAGGCCCTTTTGACTCGATTGCAGAGACCACAAGGAAGAAAAAGTATTTTTTTACAAAATTCACAAAATAGGTGTCGGGATTTAAGACTTGAATAACTTAAAGAACGAGCGATACGAATTTAAAAGTGAGACATTCCTGACTGGGATAGGTTAAGTTTTCATTGTGATTGTAGCGATTAAGAAAATTGAATTATTAAACATAATTCATAACATGTGTACACAGCGATCATTGTACCGATAGTCGTGGGAGCCAATGGCTTAATAGCCTCGAGCCTCGACCAACATCTTAGGAGGCTTTCGTTAGGCAGCTGGGTCAAGGGCCTGATCCAGAAAGCAGTACTGTTGGACACGGCTCGTATTGTTAGGAGGTTCCTCTCTCTGGAGCCCTGACTGTCGGTAGCTTGGACCCTGTTCCCGATACCGGTGGGCCTCTATTTTTTATATTTTAAATGTTTTTTGTATTTTTTTTTTTTTGGCATTTGGCACAAAGTAAATTCTGAAAGAGTTGTTTGTCATCATAATTGATATAAATGACGAAAATTTCTACGATCTGCTAGTATGTTTAGAGGATGAGATTATGATTATTTCCTTAGGCAACTTTGAACTGCTGCATTGCACTTTGGCTTCGACAGCTGTCATGATAAACACATAAAGAAAGAAATAGTTATATAAGCTATAAGTGTGGAAGGTAGGTGTCTGAAGAAATCATCTTACGCACGTGTATCATACAACATTTTACTATGCATTGTGCGAGGAAATAAAAAAATATATCTGAACCAAGCAAGAAATTAATAAAATGGCGGGCTTATTCAAGGGCGCTCAGCATATCCACAGATTAACTTTTACTGCGCATGTGCAAATAGCTGTCACGACTCACGTCGTAACGCTAAAAGGCACGAGCAAAATATTCATTCTGCCAAACATATTTAATGAATATTTAAAATTTATTTATTGATCAAAATCTAAATCTAGAGCAATTAAAAACGCCTTAAATGAAGTATTAGTTTTGTTTTACCTTTAATATGAATGATAATCTGTACTTAACTAATTTTTAAAACTTTTCTCAAGTAATAAAAACTCTATGCGGCGGCCTGACGTTGGAGTTAAAAATTAAAAAACTACAGGAAAGTAAAAAGCACTAGTAAAAAAAAGTGACACTTCCCGCACAGTTTGGCTGCTTGGAAAACGCTCTTTTCGAGGACATGCATTGTAAAAGGGTTTATTGTCCCAAAACTGACAATATACTTATATTATGTTAAAACTAAATCCTTACCACCACCATCACCACCTAACTGCGATGTCATCAAAAGCTAGTTAGAACGTACTTGAATCATCACAAGGATATTGCCATCGAGACCTAGCCAAAGCCGCTTCCGTTGCATCATACCTCCGAGAACTGCATTTATTCCTTGTGCACACTGTAGAACTAATCTGCTAATGCATCTATACTTACTGCGGATCGGACCTCCATTTGCAGGGTTTTGGGATCCATTTCATTGCGCCCGAGTTCGGTTTCAGTCGCATTTGACAGATCTATGTTTGATGGCACGAGAGGACGAACATTTGCTAGGATTAGTTTGAGCGAAGTGCAGTTTTCTGGTTTGGTTGCTTCCATTTCTTGATGAGTACCTAGTAGTTCCTATGTGATAAGAATGAATGAATAGAGAGGTATCTATGGAAGGCATCTTTTCATTTCGTCGTTTCTGGTTCAATCCATTTTGGTCAACGGACTTGTGAGCAACAGAATTCCTGGTGTGTGAAGCACTTTCTTGATTTTAGATAAGGCTTGGAAGTTCGGGAGAAACATTCCATATCTACCAAGATGGTCGCCATGAAGTAACATAGACGCATAAAGGAGGTTTTCCAGGTAAATCAGATATCGTGTTACCTTTGACAAGCATTTCAAACATATGTTTCAGGACTCTTGGAGGTGAGGTTGAATGAAGTGAAAGTCCAACTGTAAGTTGAAGGTATTTTAATTGGTTGTAACCACAGAAAACCGGTTATACATTTATAATACAGTCTTATTATATATAACCGAGTTTAGTTAGTAACTAGTATAGTAACTAGTATAGTATAGTAACTAAATCCGTGACTTACGACGATTGGTAGACAAGAGAGGGTCGCTCTGGGGAGCATCCCGGATCATCGCTTAGGCCCAGTTTTTTGATCAGTCGTTAACTCAACCAATGGTTAAAAATGCTAACTAATAGTTTTTAATTTCGATAAAATGCGTTTATTCATCTCAAATGTTGCTGGGCCATTTCCGGCAAGCCAAAACGGGAACAAGTACTTCTTGGTCGTCATGGACTACTTCAGAAAATGGCCGGAAGTGTTTGCAATCCCCAATCAAGAAGCCGTTACGGTGGCTGATAAGTTAGATCACGAAGTGTTTTATCAATCCACAGTGACCAAGGCCGGAACTTCGAGTCAGAAGTGTTCAAGGAGACGTGTCATGTGATGGGTGCTCACAAAACCAGAACTACTGCTTATCATCCGCAATCAGACGGGATGATTGAACGATTCAACCAATCACTGGCGAGGTATCTAGCACAGGTTATGGAAAGTAGACAGAAGGATTGGGACAAACACATTCAACCATTTATCAGAAAGTTCAATAGTAACACCAGCTTTTGCTAATTTCGGAAGAGAACTACCTACTTCGGAGAACAAACTATTTTTTTGCCGCTTTTTGCGATAATGGTACGGGACCCTTCGTACGCGAGTCCGACTCGCACTTGGCAGATTTTTTTTTGTTTTATCTCTCGTGTCTCCTGTGCGTATCACAAATTGTTTTTTATTTATTTTTATTTTGTTTGATATGGGTTTACTGTTGTACCCAGTCTAGGTCAGAGGTGACAGACAGAGTCGACGATGGGGTGAGCTTACCCAGAAGAAGCCTGTTCAATCTAACTTTGAAGAGATTCAGGTTGAATGCATTCGGAAACACATAGTGAGTTCCACTCATTCGATCACATCGTTCGTTCGTTATCGTTGCACATGCTGAGATAGGAGCCTTTTTGGTCTCGCACGGAGTATTTTATTTTTTATTATTGTTTGTGTTTTGCTTATCTCGTGTCTCCTGTGCGGGTCACAAATAAATATTTTTTTCTTTCTTTCATTCGCTGTGCGCATTATGAAGGATGTTTAGAAGCGCTTGGTGTGAATTGGTGGAATGGCAACCAGGTAAGGATGGTAACCTGCAGTGCGTCTAGATGTCCAATGGTAGAAGGGGGGCGGTGGGATAAGGTCGTGGAGTTCTTGAGCACACTCACTGACTTCTTTCATACTCCTGTTAAAAGTCAAAGGTTATTCTTAGAAAAAGCACTTTACTGCCGTGAAAATAACAAGAAAATTAGTAGTGCACCGGTTTTATGGCAGTTCTAACGATCTAACGGGAAACGGATGTCCGGTGTCGACGCCTCGAGTCTCGAGACGTTATGGGTTATGAAATTGATCGACCTGCGCTTTTTCAGGAATAGTGGGATACAGTTTTATTATTAAGTTCATGAAAGTAACTAAGGTTTTCAATCTAAAATATCACTTATAACAATAATTATAAATTTCAACAGTCACTGTAATTGATTTTCGGTTTCATGGTTTTTGGGCATTCTTTGGGATTTTCCTTAGGAATATGTGCTTCATAAATATAGTAGTAAATACTAAAAAGATGTAAATAAGAAGAAAATTATGCTGTGCAGTCGGAGGATACATATTCGCGAGCTGGCTGACCAAAACCAGATGTATCCTCCGACTGCACAGCAAGATTTTCTTCTTGTTTACATCTTGTTAGTTCGCTTTTGAGCCACTCGGGTTTATTGATTTTATTAACTTTTTTTATTTACAACTTTTTAGTAATACTTTTTTTTTTCGAATGACTTTAAACATATAAGTAGTTTATACTTTCGTAATCACCTCTAATAACCCTTCATAATGATGCCCAACACGAAGGATTTCGAAAAAAAAAACATTGCTATCCCTACAATATGGCGCCCAAAATCCGCAATGTTTCTTTTTTTTTCATCGGCACTTATCTAAGAACACTTGGCCAAGACCTATCTAACGATATGTCAAGTGGTTTGAAATATACGAGGTAATAAAGAATAGTACAAACTTACATACATACAAGATACGCGAGAAAAACATAACCCTTTCCTTGCAGCCGGGTAAATAGTTATCTAAGATTAATATTGTATTTTTACCTATTCTGTTTTTAAATATAAGTGATCTATCTATTTATTAAGGACATATTAAATGAAATTGTAAGTACATAATTAATACTTTTTCAAAAAATTCGTTTACATAAAAATATAATTACTTTTCTTTCTTTTATTTCACCTGATTTTTATTAGCACATCGTCATCACATTATCAGCCAATTAATGTTCCCACTGCTGGGACACAGGCCTCCTCTCTGTGAGAGGGAATGGGCCGTAATCCACCACGCAGGCCCAGTGCGGGTTGGTGGATATCACATGTCTTCGATTTTTTTGGTTCTAGGACATGCCGGTTTCCTTACGATGTTTTCCTTCACCGTTTTGAGAGCAGTGGTGATGAAATAATTTACACAAAGTAAAACGCCTACCTGGGCTCGAACCCACGACCTGCAACTTGTAAGTCGCGGCCGATACCACTTTATTAGCACAGTGAACATAAATTTCAAGACTAACCATTTGCCGTGACATCCACAACATAACCCAACCTCTCGAACTAAAGCCCTGCATCACTTATTGACGACCCATCTCACTCTTATAAAGTTAGTGTTACTTAGGGCGATTGAGTCGTCCCCCGTTTATTACCTGCACCTACTAATGGCCGTTTTATTGAACCCTCGGCCCCTGCTCATCCTGGTGATAGCGATCAATAATGGACGCACGTATCTTTGATTAACAGCATTTAATGTATTGCCTCCTGTTTTATGGGTTTCACGCTATTTACTTTATTGGTTCCGCAGAATTGGTTGGCATATTGTCAACAGTTAAGTATTTAGAATGAGTCAGTATGTTCGTTATTATTACCTACCAGTTAGTCGTAGAGAGGCTTAACGCTTAGAAAAGGCATGCAAATGGCGATCTTTGTAGCCGTACGTAAGTTAAACAGTGGAAAATAGAAGTCGCTTCAAAGACCAAACTAATAGCTGGCCTCGTAAAACGAAAGAATTCCGTCCCCCTTATAACTAATCCTGTACAAACAAAAAAATCTTGCACACCACTTCTAAAAGCGTAACAAACTAATCCTAAACACACGTCTTTCTTTTTATTTGCCGAACAATAAAAAGAGACAAAAGCTCACACGAGCGACAAACGGGAGTGAAAGTACCAGGCTCCCAGCGACACACGGAGATGTTTAACAATTCAAATGGTCGCCTTTGTGCGCCCTCACGGCGTGTTGTTTGCTTTCAATTAGACGGTGCAATTGCGCGGCATCCATGATTCCCTAGTACCTCTGTGAATTTCGGCTTCGATTAATTGGGGGACAAAGCGATCAGGATGGGAAATGCATAGTTAAAACGAGAATTAAACCAAAACAAACTTTAGGAAGAGCATTTAAAGAGCAAATCTGAAGCTGAGAAAATCTGGTGCTTTTAAATACTTTAAGAGTATTTAACAGCTTCTGAAAGCTTGAAAACACTATTGAATTTATTTCTTGGAACACGATTCTTTTTAGGTTTATTTGTTAAAGATAGAGCTGAGCTTTCGACTAAAACGGCGGCGATCAGGATTTTTTTGCAATTACTTAATTTACAATAACTTACATAATAAGTCAAGATTGAATAGGTTACTTCTTGGCAAGCGTGCTTTCACCGTCAACCACAACATGGCTTATCAGATGAGATACTGGTTATACGCCATCCTATCAGTAATAATTAAAAAAAAACATCGTTACATTTATTTGCAGCTAACACCTTCGTTCAACGTCCAACCTCAGCTATAATCATGCATTGAAAGACGATTTCCTTGTTGATAGTCCTAAGGCACGTATTCGTACGTTTGTTGCCGGAGTCCGCTTTGTGCGCCCAATGCCGCTTGATGTTAGCTTTCAATTAAACGGCGGAGCTCCGTCGCATCCATGGTTTGCTATGGTATTCGTGAATTTTGGCTCTAATTGGAGGAAAGCGATCAATGATGAATCGAAAGATAAGGGGTTTGAATTTGATTTTCGGACTAATTCAATCGTATATGAATCGATAGGGGCGGAAAACGTGTTTTTTTAGGGTTCCGTACCCAAAGGGTGAAAATGGGACCCTATTACTAAGACTTCACGATCCGTCTGTCTGTCTGCCCGTCAGTCACCAGGCTGTATCTCATGAACCGTGATAGCTAGACAGTTGAAATTTTCACAGATGATGTATTTCTATTGCCGCTATAACAACAAATAATAAAAACAGAATAAAATTAATATTTGAGGGGGGCTCCCATACCACAAACGTGATTTTTTTGCCGTTTTTTGCTCGATATTAATAACGGCAACAGGTAGACGCTTGATATATTCACAGAATATTTAGTTGTATATTCACTTCAAAAAATTATAGTTATTAAATTAAAATAAAATAAATTAAGGGGGGCTCGCATACAACAAACGTGTTTTTTTTGCCGTTTTTTGCGATAATGGTGCGGAACCCTTCGTGCGCGAGTCCGACTCGCACTTGGCCAGTTTATTTTTTAAATAATATTTATATGATGAATGAATGATGAAACTTTATGCTCAAAGGTACAATGGCGGACATGAGATAGATCATTATAGATATACTGATTTGATTGTTTTTTTTAATTCATTGGTTGTTGATGCTGTAAAGGAAAGGTCTTGCCAAGGGATATCGAGTTACCCAGTTACTGGGTGCGGTGGTCAAATAGCCAGTTGATCATGTTAGATTACTGATATTCAGTTGAATCTGGTTAGATTGGAAGCTAGCTAGATTGATCGTGGACAGGATTTAATTCAAAACCTTGTTTTTTGGTTTTTAACCGACTTTCGAAAAGAAAGAAAGAAAAAACATTTATTTGTGACCCGCACAGGAGACACGAGATAAGCAAAACATAAACAATAATAAAAAATAAATTACCCCGTGCGAGACCAAAAAGGCTTCTAAAAAAAAACCTAGAAAAAGGAGGAGGTTCTATGTTCGACTGCTTGTATGTTTTTTGTTTTTTTTTGTTTTATGTGTGTTCACCGAAATCTCCGTCAATTATGGTCCGATTTTTTAAATTATTTTTATGTTTGAAAGAGAATCTGTTCTGGCGTTATAGGACACTTACTAAACAACTTGCGTATTAGGTAGGTACAACTAAAAAGTGAAAAATACTACTTTTGGAAGTCGGTGTCCATAACGCAAAAAGATGGTACCTACGAAAGACACCGACTTCCAAAAACAAGTCATTTTTCACTTTGTAGTTTTCTTATTTGGAAGTCGATAGAATTTTTTTGTAAAAATGTTTTTTTCGTACAACTGCTTATAAATAGGTTTAGTACTCCGTAGTATGTAATACAGAGCGTATAAATGCAAATACCAACGATTAATACAACAAGCTGATTTTCAGGCAATTAGTCCGGGAGCAATAATCTGATAAAAGCTGATGATCGTCGAATTTCGATTCATCCCCCTTAAACAAGCCGTCCAGCGGCAACATTACCATTCACACAGAATAAAAACTGTCCCTCAAGTCATATTTACTTTAGAGGATGTTGCAGGACTCAGGAGTAACTTTTAATTGCGTCCGACGTTGCTAGACGTCAAAGCGAGCGAGCATATGGTCCAAGATCCCACCCACACACCCCAGACGATTTTTTCTCTTCCTGCACAAAATGTTTGTGATAGAATAGTGATAGTATGTAAGTACTTTGAACGTACGACACGATATTAATGAAACTGTGATCGAGCAGCCTCAGATCAAATAAAAAGTCAAGATGGAACGTTGCAAACAACAAGGTGAAGCCGGTTCAAACTATGCCTTACCGTACAAATACACAATTACACGCACTCACGTACAACGAAATTACGCCTTAGCTTGTCATTCGAGCTCACAAATCAAATAATAAAGCTCGACAACTCAAAACTTTGTTGTTTGCAAGTTCCATCTTGACTTTTTATTTGATCTGAGCGAGCAGCCTTGTGAACAAGACCTCCACTAGAGGTGACTACAAGCTCATATACTATAATTTATAATAATTAGGCGACAAATATTATATCATAGTAATTATTTAACAATACTCTGTAAATCTTCATAAGAATCAGCACACAGACTTTACGAAAAGTGAGTAATGTTTCGCGTACCCTTAGCACCTCTGTAAAATATCCGTCTGCTCAAGCTAGCAGGCATGCGTAATTGTGTACGTTCAAATACATACCAACACCACACACATTTTGTGCAGGAAATGTAGGAAACTTCTAGTCTGTGGGATCTTGCTCTATTGCCATCCCGTGGGTAAAGACGTGAGTGGCTTAAACGTTAAACGTCTATAGAAGGACTGATGTTTTTTCAAATGAAGTTAGGTACAACCTGTTACTGTTTTTATTGGTCAGTCAAGGGAATTGTCAGTAGTTATGTGAATGTCTTTTAGTACTTGTGATCGTGGTTTGGACTTGTAATGTTGACATTGTTAGGATCATTCCACGTGGAATATGGAAAGGTAATATTAAATCGATTTTAAAAGGTTAATCGACATGAGTATTAAGTAAAGTGATTCTGCTCTCTGACATTAGTGTACGGAACCCTAAAACCCATTTTTACACTTTGGGTTCCGTACCCAAAGGGTAAAAATGGGACCCTATTACTAAGAATTCGCGGTCCGTTTGTCTGTCTGTCTGCCACCAGGCTGTATCTCATGAACCGTGATAGCCAGGCAGTTGAAAATTTTCACAGATGATGTATTTCTGTTGCCGCTATAATAGCAAATACTAAAAACTGAATAAAATAAATATTTAAGTGGGTCTCCCATACAACAAACGTGATTTCTTTGCAGCTTTTTGCGATAATGGTACGGAACCCTTCGTGCGCGAGTCCGACTCGCACTTGGTCGGTTTCTAAGTTAGTCTTGGATGTCGCTGACGTAAGTGAGGGAAACACGATGAGGAAACCTTAGTTAACACAAGTTTGTAATCGCCAGTTCGTATTAAGCAAGCGTGGTGATTAATGACCGTGCCTTCTCTGTATGAGAAGAGGCTTTTGTCCTGAAGTGGGACAGGCTGGTATTATGCTTCAATACTTTTTGTAATACTTTTTTCTTTTTTACCTACTTTTCTCCTGATATAGGTATTATTCGGTCGCAAAACCTGAGATTAGTATGTGGAACGCAGAGCCAAGAGGCTCATTGGGGACGTTGAACTGGTGGACGCCAAGCTTCACAGCTTGGCTCATCGCCGAAAAGTTGCTTGTCGGTCTTCTACAGACTGTACTTCGGTGAGTGTGCTCAAGAACTCCACGACCTCATCCCACCAGCCCCCTTCTATCATCGGACATCTAGACGCACTGCAAGTTATCATCCTTATCTTGTTTCCATTCCATCAATTCGAACCAAGCGCTTCCAAACAACCTTATAATGCGCATAGCGAATGAATGGAACTCACTACCTGCGTCTGTGTTTCCGAACGCATTCAACCCGAATCTCTTCAAAGTTAGAGTGAACAGGCTTCTTCTGGGTAAGCTCACTCCATCGTCGACTCTGTCTCTGTCACCTCTGACCTAGACTAGAGTCAAGAGCAAACCCATTACAAATAAAAAAAAACTTACTAAGCATTTTGGTTGGTTAGTGGATACTTGTCTCGGGTACCTTTGATAAAGACTACTTGCTCTAAAATGGCTTAGCTCTACAGTTCTTTGAGAAGATTAAGTGCTATAATAAATCTGAACCCAAGATCAAGTTAAAAGTTTTAAAGAGACACATGTGTAAGAACGTGATCTCGTCGTGTCCTAAATGATAGATGGTACAAAAATAATCACTTGTCACGTGTAAGATATTTACTCCCATTACTTATAATTGATACCATCTTTTTCCGTGGGTGTTTCTATGTCTGTAAAATACCGATTACTGCGCCAGATATTCTCCGTACTTAATTTAAGGCTCTTACGCCGCTTTAGTGCCGTAAAACGATTACTTTCTAAAACATACTCCTTAGTAACGGCTACGTTGAAAGGTTCGATTTTTTATTAGTTCATGTATATTATTTGTGAAACATGTTTTTTTCGTATGACTAATACTTTTGCTTAAAAAAATAATTAAAAAAACAAAATTTTTCGCTTCATTTGCATACTCCTCTAAAACGATTTGGATGTTTAAACATATTTTCATTACTCATACTCTGAAAGTAGGTCTTAAGTTGCCTGAGGAGCTGGTTGAAAGTAATACTTTTCAGCCCTAGGGAGAATCGCTTTCAACTGACAGCTGTCAAATTATTTAAAAAAAAAAACTAGTTCCTTTTCACATATCTATTGAACCATGTTCCAACTTTCTATACAACCACGAAGTAAAATTGAAATAACTTAAAGTTAAGTATTCATCATCATCATCATATCAGCCGAAAGACGTCCACTGCTGGACATAGGCCTCCCCCAAGCGTCGCCACATTGACCGGTCCCGTGCGTCCGCAACCAGCGGATTCCTGCAACCTTCACCAGGTCATCGGTCCACCTGGTGGGAGGCCTTAAGTATTGATTAAAGAATATATATTTTTTTAATAACTTTATTATAATTTAGTTTCAACAATTTCTTTAAAATAACTTAGATTTGGGCAAAATATTTACCATTTTTTCAATGATGAAAATAAAAAATAATGGCTGAATAGCAGGCCGGCCACAGAAAAAAAAACAAACAAAATAGGCGGGAAAGCGGCAATAATTTTTTCTTTAGCTAATTCATGTTTTTATTTTTATTTCCTTGTATTTGTAATGAAAAGCACAGTGTTTACCTCGGGTTAAAGACTTATTTAGTCCCTCGAACTATTAATAAATCAAAAAATATTTTGCAAACAAAACTATCCAAAAGGAGGTCCAGTATTGATATTGAGCGGGCGCACGGTCAGTACCGCGTTAACATTGGGGAATAAACGCCTTAACAGCAAAATGAAGGTCAATTTAATTTACCTAGAGCTATTTTGAAACGGTTGTCTAGTAATGAATAACGGTCGAGTAAAAACAAGACGTTTAGCAAAGTGGGTCTGAGAGCGTCTTCTAATTGTAGCCTCGGGCCGAGCGGACCAATTTTAAAGTCGCTTTTACATAGAACCTCGAAGCGGAACGGTGCGTGATGGTAAGCTAGAAAACTGCAAGCTGAACAACTGGATTCTTGTCAATTTTCGTCTTTTCTCGACTCTGTTTCAGTAGACATGTTTTATAACATTTTTTTTCTAGTTGGATATCATGCGATGAATTCTCCCGCTCTAGGTGAAGTTGGAGGGCGTGACAGAGTTTTAAAAGCTAAACTGACTAAAACCCACCCGTGTTCCTTCAGTTGCTTGTGCCAGGGCCACAGTATCTATTTTTCAAATTAATCTCCGACCCAGACAGGCATCGGCCCTAGCGGACCCCGTCTCTTTTGCTGACATCTCTTTGAGGCACGCGTGGAACACAACGCGCCGTCGACTCGGGCCAGGTCCTTATCGGAAGGAGAGCATATCGTTTAAACGTCAACGTTTGATGATATGTTAATCCACGTTTGGCCATATCATTAATGAAGGGTTTACCTGACAGCAAAGGCTTAATTTTCTTTCTTTAGGTCTTTTGTATAATTCAAGTAGTTTTGTGTCGTACGAAATTCATTACACTTTACTTTTATCTTTAATTAGCGGATTATTATTATCTTTTTTATCTGTTTAGGTGTCCACCGCCATGATGCATCACAAAAACATAACGATATCGGCGTTTCTAACGTTGGATTACGAACTGTTCTACGATATGGTCACTAATTTTTGACCATTTCAAGAAGCAATCGTGCGTTTAGCTTTTCATATCGCCAAACGATCATTATTCATTGATCTGACCAGACCATATCATAATGTAGGCAGCGGTTATTTTCTATTTCATGAAATGGCCGGCCACATCATGAAGTGATCAATCTAAGATCTTGCCGCGACAAATCCATTCCTCGGTTGAAATAATTAGCCACACCGCTGTAGTCACTATCCATTCCACTGAAAGGAAGGTTACCAGAAACATGTTAGTAGTAGGAAATCTTTTAGTAAATGTTTTCTTAGTTAAGGTCACAGCTCATTAGAGCCACCCCGGCACCCACCCCATACCACCTCGTCGCACGGCGTCCACTCGTTGTCGACAGGTGGTCCACGGGTGGACGCCGCGTTATCACCAATAGACGTCACGCGGTCAACCAATGCGGCAATGCGCAGTCAACGCAAGGCAAGTATGCGAGCAGCGAGTTGTCACCGAGTGGTCCACCCGCCATCCGCGTGTGGAGGGCTTACGACCGAGGCGATTCGGCGGCGGCGTGACGCTACTAGAGTTGATGTAGTGAGCGCATACCCATAGTCCATATAAATAATACTAGCCGCAGGAGGGTGCCGGGTGGCCCTAATGAGCTGTGACCTTTACACACCGCTCCGTTCATCTCTGCTCCAATGAGGAAGCCTCTTTAAGAGATAGCGTCACAAATACAGTTCACTCAGTATTTGAAGCATTAAAATGTTTGTAAATGAGTTAATGCTTGTTTAAGTAGAGTTTACAGTTGATTTTCAGAAATTTATTGTTTGGCTTGCCATGTTTTTGATCTTTGTCTATTCTTGTTTAATACTCTCGATTTCAAGGAATTGCTTATAAATCCTTTTCCTTCACTTACTTATAGTTTTCTTCTAAGGCCTGCTGTTTTGTTAGGTTTCCGAAGTCAACAAGGAACCCTTATAGTTTCGCTCTGTCCGTCTGTCCGTCCGCAGCTTAGCTCAGAGAATCTAAGTACTAGAAAGCTATAATTTGGCATGGATATACATATTAATAATTCCGACAAAGAGGTAAAATAAAATGAAGAAAAAAAAGTTGTTCGGTTACCTGCCATAGACGAAAAGTGGGGATGTATTTTTTTTTCTCATCTGTCCCATGATGTTGACGTTGGAAAGATCGACATGTAAAAGTGTTTGTACAAACCAACTTACAGAAATAAAATCATTTATCATTTAAAAAAGGCTCTGAATCGAAAAATGGTTTGTAAAAACCATTTTTCGATTCAGAGATCCGTTTGCGTTAAATTAAGTTTTAAATTGCAAATTTATGTTAGAGTCAAGTGTCCCCCTCCCTGCCAGCGAAATGGTTGCTCTTGGCTATGTGAAAAAAATTCACGGCAGTAGTAAATATAACGTAATTAAAAGGAAAACTATCACAGATAAATAGGCTTTACAAGTTTACGAGTAATAGTCGACCAACTTATAAAATGTACTTGAAACAGTAAAAAATTTGTTCAAATGCCATTGAAAAATTACTTAAATAACGTTGTTAGCTGTGTAAAACAGAGTAAATATATGCTTATGAACCATCTAAAAATATACAAAAATAAAATCATAACAGGCTTTACAAGTTTACGAGTAATAGTCGACCAACTTATAAAATGTACTTAGCACAGTGAAATTTTTGTACACATGCCATTGAAAAATTACTTAATCAACGTTGTTAGCTGTGTAAAACAGAAATTAAATATATGCTTATGAACCATGTAAAAATATACAAAAATAAAATCATAACATTCTTAATAATAATGATTTTTAAATTAATAATCTTTAAACTCGAATAACGAATTCGAGTGGCCTCAGTCGTTAGCAGTACCGGTCCGTAGTCCATACGGCGCATGCACGTGGGGAAGTCTATTTTGTGTTAGTGTAGAAGTATTTTCGACGTTTTGTAATCTAAAGTCAAATTAGATGACTTTGACTTTTGATGATTCTAGGGGTCTTTAAGTCAAGAGTGAATAGGTTACTTCTAGGCAAGCGTGCTCCATCGTCGACCACATCATCGCTTACCATCAGGTGAGATGGTGGTCGAACGCGAGACTATACGAGAAAAAAAAACTTTACTTTCTTTTGTCGATATCCATCTATAAAGTCAATATTCGACCCGACTACAACACTAACGAAATAGTGAATACCGCAGATTAGAGGTGAATACATAGGACATTTTTCAAATTCCGAAAGAGAAATAAACGAGGAGCGTGCGCGCAAGGATCCAGGAACGAGCCATACCATTCCCCGTGGCTCTAACGCGCGCTCGTATCGGCTCCTTTCGTAATTCGCACCCGCGGTGGTACTCAAATAGATAATATTTTTCTAACTTCAGTTGCGAAGTTGGATTTTATAACTCCTTCTTCAGTTAACAGTCAGTCCTTCAATACTGAATAGGTTACATCTAGACAAGCGTGCTTCACCGTAGACCACATCATTGCTTACCATCAGGCGAGATAGTGGTCAAACGCGAGCATATAGATTAAAAAAAACAGCATCCTATGTGGGCCCGTTTTTAGACGTTGTGTGCCGCTGAAACCGTTTTAATGTTCATGTAACAACAACAAAACCCCCTTGAGCCCCCTTCTTAGTCCGCATTATTATGCAACTTCGGAACCCTATTACTGCACGTGACCCGACACGCACTTGGCCGGTTTTTTTTTTGTTGATGATGATCCATTGGTGAGATGTGTTAAAAATATGACGAAACAAAAGTTTTCAGTTATAAAAAAATAAATTCGAATCCAATACTCTACTTGTAAAAGAACAACAGTTTTTAGCATATAATCAAATCGTTTTGATTACACTTACACAATGTTACACAACGTTATTGTATTCTATTTTCAACTTAACAAACGTTACAATAAAAAGCCGCTAAAATACAATTCTATCAAAGCATTTCTGAGTAAATTCAGACAAAAGAAGCCTGAAAACTTGATAATTACTCGGTAGGTGGTCCCACAATACATTATGGACGAACTTTTTAAAACCTTCGCCCATTGTATTTTCCCTCGATTTAGAATGTAAAGGAAGCTATACAAACAATAAAGTCGACAGGCGCGAGCGTCACTTGGTTTTTTTTTTGATCACGTTGAAATCTTACGTTGCGTAGCTATTTTTATTAAAATGTTAAGTTTGCAGACAGGTTACGTTATCTAATCGGAGAAGTGAATACACCACCTACGCATGATGAGATATAATAGCTATTATGTTTATTTAAAAAAGTAATACTCGTATTTTTATTTTTATTATCTATAGGCTTGCGCTTGACCACTATCTCACCTAATGGTACGCGATTATGTGGTGTGGATTTGGTGGTTATTGTGTAATCTGCGTAGAGTTTACGTAGGCAAGTCAAAGCCTTGAACATCGTCGCCGAGTTGCCAGTTTGTCGGTTACATTTGGGCACAGATTTCGGTGAGTGTGCGATGGAATTGCACGATCTAATACCATCTAGCGCTTTTTATCATCGGACTACCAGACGGCGATGCGCCATCGATACATGGTGGACATCCCACCCATACGCACTAAATGTTTTGGGAATACTTTTATTAAGCGTACAGCTAAGGAGTGGAATTCCTTGCCGGAGTCTGTCTGATAGTGGTCAAGTGCAAATCTATTGTAAATAAAAAAGGTAAAGATGTTTTACACAACTGCGTTTTTCTAGTTTGTGGTCGACCGGACAAACTATCGGGCTGTTTATATTTTACTCTGCAGTCTTGTGACAACTAGAATAAATATTTAGAAAGTAGGTACATAGGACTTCCGTCACGCCTATGATACCTTAAAGGTTAGACACACGTTCCTCTAGGACACCCAAATTTCGCCAGCTATGCTATATAAATCTAACTAGCTAACGCAAGTCCCTCCATCTGTATGAAAACCAAGCGTGCCACTTTTTCACACAAAATTTAAAAACAAATTTACTTACCAATGAAAAAACATTTCCAATGCCTCAGCCAACTTTTTCTGTACAGTCTTTACAGCTCAATATGGCATAAGAAGAGGGTCCGGTGACGGCCAGTCGCGGTGGGTTCGCGGAGAGTGCTGGAGTTTTAGTGGGTTGGAGTCCCACATAACTGCGCTATCTCCCCGTGGTAGCGCAGTATGCATGAGCATTTATAAAAAAAAAATGGCAGTTAGAGAGAACATTCGTGTTCTTGTGATACGGTACAGTTTTATTTCGCACATGGATCTCCAAAACTGGAAGAAACCTAAACCGGTAACAAAAACAGCGATTTTATTCTACTGTGGAAGGTCCCACAAAAACTTCGTCAACTAAGTTCTTAATTGCGTTTTTAAGTAACGAGCTCCGTTAGCCGCTGTAGCGCTATGTAATCCAATTTGAACAATTTCTGTGGTTCGCTGTAATTTGGGTCGTTGTATTTGTGAACTTATTGATTTTAATGATCATCGGAGTTGATAAATGTAAAACTTTTAGGACTATTAGGTAACTAAAGGGTAGGTTTTTTGACTAACTGTAGTAATAGTTAATAATTTAAACTATTATTTTTAGGTTTATAGTCAAGAAATAGATTTATTCCGGTCGGATACCCCGTATTTGATAACCTGGGGGATCAGTTTTATTTTCAATTCCAGGCTTATTACGTATGAAACAGCAATCAGCAATAATTGCGCAGAGATTGCAAAATCATTGCGCGATTATCGCATTACGTCAAAAAATCAGCAGGCTTATTTTTGCGAAATAATTGCTATTCAATCGCGAATCCGCATTATGTATGAGTTATGGCCACACCATAATAATTTAACGACAGCACTGCTAACAATAAGAATCAGGTAAATAAAATATGCATTTATTGCAAGGTGATCGCGATCATTTCGTATTAAATAAGACGATTTTTGTTTACATAATACAATAAATATATGTCCGACTGTCTACAAGAAAATGTTAAAATAGAAATATAGGATATGGACGAAGCATAAGGTTAAGTTTTGCCAACCTATCTGCACCTAAATCAGTATTAAGTCACGAAACGCACTGTAGTAATTCTGCAGACGATAAAAACTTACGAAAAGCTTCTCGGGTTACGCACTACATCCGATCCGTGTCCGTGAAATTCCGCCCTTACACGACATATTTGCGTCTGTATTTTTCAAAAAAAATCCATGGTGTTAGTCCACTTGACCAATCAGTAACGTTCAGCTGAAATTAAAACACCTGTAACATCAAAAGCAATCCCCCCAAAATCAGGAAAAACCTGTACCGACGCACATTCCCCTGCCCCGGAGTAAACCATGAAATATAAACGAAGCCGGCATCACAGCGTGATCCAACGAGTATCCATGCGTTATTCACGAGCCCTTCCTATTCTTTTGATTTTTTGATGGCATTCCCATGTCCCGTACTTTCTTATTTGTTCGCACTTACTTGTAAATGTGTTTTTCGAAAGTTTTTGGAACATTTTGTGGTTGAAAGTTTTGCAGTGAAGGGTTCTAAATTGTGTTATTATTATTATTTATTTATCACAATTACTCTCTGCACTCACAGTTTGACCCAACACGTGTAGAGAGTGCGTGTGAGAGTTTTGACAGAAAGGGACTGGGATGGATCTATTTTAATTAGAAGATTAGAAGAAGAAGTGTTTTTGTTTTCAGTGTGTACACTCCTAAATTCTCCTCTGTTTTAATAGTCCTAGTATGTATAGATCCTAATCTGATGACCTAGAGAAATCGAGGGAACTCCTCAGATATTATAGGCATACGTATAGCAATTTTGGTATTTTCATTAACAATGCAAGCATTTGCAGTCAGAAAGTCTAATTTGATGAAGTGGAACTGATGAAGAAGACCATAGAGGGTCACTGGAACTCCAACACAAGTACGAAGTACAACTAAAAAGTAAAAAATAAAAAAAACTTTTTTACAAAAAAATACCACCGACTTTTTGGAAGTTGGTGGTATTTTTTTGTAAAAAAGTTTTTTTTATTTTTTACTTTTTAGTTGTACCTACCTAATAGGCAAGTTGTTTAGTAAGTTTCCTATAACGCCAGAATAGATTACCCGAATATCATGAAACTTGAACAAAACCGATCAAATGAGAGATCTGCTTACCCCTTAAGACCGTACTGTCGTGATGTTATGTTATGAAATGGTATAAACAATAAACAGACATGCGATTGCAGCAGTCCCGAGAGATTTGCCGTTATTTATTGAAGAGTTCTGTTGTATATCTTCGAAGTTCTTCATCAGATCTCCACCAAATTAAAATGGGACAAATTTCGGAACATACTCTTTCAAACAAAAAAAATAATTCTCAAAATCGGTCCACAATTGACGGAGATATAGGTGAACATACATAAAAAAAAAACATACAAGAAGTCGAACATAGAACGTCCTCCTTTTTCGAAAGTCGGTTAAAAATAAACATCATAATTTAAGTACCTATTTAAACGTAGTATCGGGCAAAGGGGCGCATTTAACCGGTTGAATGCCGTCTTTACCAAACCAATTAAAAAGGCATTGTGTCTCGCGTGTATTCACGTTTCAGGCAATCGAGTCCAATAACATTTTTTAAATTTTTTTTTTGTTATTTTACTGGGTTATTTCTGATTTTTATGTCAATTACTAAATCTAACCGGTTTAATAAACCGAAAAAAGCTAACTTGTCGTGAGATGTACTATGTCAACAATTAATTTTCATGATAACTTGGGGTGCCTGCCAAAACTAAAAAGCGAAAAATAAAAAACATTTTAGCAAAAAAAAATAACCGGACCGAACCGTGTCGAAAAAGGAAAAGCAATAGGTAACAAAGACACCGACTTCGCAAAAGAAAGTAATTTTTCGCTTTGCAGTGTTTTGCTTTGGAATTCGGTTTAATTTTTTTATTTTTTGCATTTTAGTTATGCCTTCCATAACTAAAAAGCGAAAAATAAATAACTTTCTACAACAAATTATTATGAAAATTATTTGTTGACAAAGGACATCTCACGACGATCCCAATAAGCCCAAACACGATTAGGATAGATACATCGTTTTATTTCGGAGTTCCAGTTCCGGCTTCATCATCAGATCAGTACGATGGTAGCATTTTTATAAGTACCAACTATTTATAAGTATTTGCTTCATCATAGTCGGTTAACTATTTAAGTTATCTTACACCCGTGACATACTATTACTAAGGAGTTCCAGTGACCCTCTATGGTCTTCTTCATCAGTTCCACTTCATCAAATTAGACTTTCTGACTGCAAATGCTTGCATTGTTAATGAAAATACCAAAATTGCTATACGTATGCCTATAATATCTGAGGAGTTCCCCTATATCTCCGTCAATTGTGGACCGATTTTGAGAATTATTTTTTTTGTTTGAAAGAGTATGTTCCGAAATTTGTCCCATTTTAATTTGGTGGAGATCTGATGAAGAACTTCGAAGATATACAACAGAACTCTTCAATAAATAACGGCAAATCTCTCGGGACTGCTGCAATCGCATGTCTGTTTATTGTTTATACCATTTCATAACATAACATCACGACAGTACGGTCTTAAGGGGTAAGCAGATCTCTCATTTGATCGGTTTTGTTCAAGTTTCATGATATTCGGGTAATCTATTCTGGCGTTATAGGAAACTTACTAAACAACTTGCCTATTAGGTAGGTACAACTAAAAAGTAAAAAATAAAAAAAACTTTTTTACAAAAAAATACCACCAACTTCCAAAAAGTCGGTGGTATTTTTTTGTAAAAAAGTTTTTTATTGTTTCATTCCAAAGAGTTCCTTGTTTTATATTTGGTGTAAACAATTATTATTCTTGATCTAATTGCTTGTAGGAGAATCAAACATTTTAACATAAATACCAACATATTATTAACAACGTTATTCCCGATATAAAGCAACCTACACACAACGCAAACAAACGCGAAAAGATAAACATCACAGGTTCTAGATCAAAAGGCTTGCATGGTCGTGTAATTACTGAAATTGGGCAATCAATTGATTTGCGCGGCTTTGAACCGAAACGTGGGTTGTACGAGTACCTACTTGTTGCCGGGCTTAGATGTAGGTACCTAATTGTGCATGCTACTTTGTTGTAATTTGAAATGATGTTATGGGAAATTAGGGCATTAGGCGTGTTGGTTCTGGCGTTTTGGAAAACAGAGCTTTGATGTATCGGGAAAACGGTTCTGTTTTCTAAACGTATATGTCGGGTTTAGTCAATAGTACGGACGTCAAAACAAATCACAAGCACGCCCCTGGCGGCAATCAAGAGCAACTACGCATTGGCGCGCTTTTATAAGCACTTTCGTGGTGGTGAATATCACAACCGAAGAACTAAGACGTCGTAGAATCAGTGTCGATCCGTAATATTAGTAAGCAGGAATGTAACTTGTGTATATTTGAATATACTCAGTGTACAGAATAATTTGTGTGATTTCATTTTCACGATTCTACCCAACGAACTGCCCACATACGATGTCTTAACCTAAGGGAATACATCCTGACTGCCCGATGGTTTACATCTATCGGCCAGCCTTGATGCGACATATATATATTATTACTTTTTAAAATTTCTGATGATTTACAGTCCATTTCTTATTAGTAACAAATACTTATAAAACTAGTGTTAGTAAAAGGTAAATTCCAAATCAAAAAAAACATTTACAAAATATTGCGAAATTGGACAAGAAATCGACTAAAACAAATTTTCAATTGATTAAATTTAAAGCTATAATTAATGAAAATAACTAACTTAATAACATTATAAACAACTAACTTCTGACAGTGGCTCGCCCATTTGAGAAATTATTGCAAGGGAAAGACATTTTGACATTCATAAGTGCTGGCTTAATTGAAATAAACAATTTTGACTTTGACTTGGATCATAATCCTGGGATAAAAAGTTCTTCTTCAATATCCAATCTAGCTCTGCACCAACATTCATCAAAATTGGTTCAGCAGTTTAAGTGTGAAAGTGTAACAAATATACAATATTATTTTGGCATTTATTATATTAGTGTGGATATTGGATAAAGTAAAATTCTCTTTTGAGAGGTCACGGTTTTAGTGAGCTAAAAATTCCACAGTCCCTGATCTTTTCCTCAAAAGTCCAGGCGCCTTTTGAGTGTTTTATCCCGTTGACAAAAATAAGAATGTCTCTTGAAGATCTGATCTGATTCGAAAATTGTTTCACTGATAGAAACCTACACTATCTATAGAACAATGGTGACCCAGTGGTAACAGCCGCGACTTACAAGTTGTATGTCGTGGGTTCGAACCAAGGCAAGCGCTTTACTTTGTGTTAATTACCACTGCCACTGCTCTCAAAACGGTGAAGGAAAACATCGTCGATGTTCCAGAACCAAAAAATCGAAGACATGACTGTGACATCACAGACAGGCCTGCACGCACAACGGACCAATTGGGTGTCTAAGTGCGGAAAAAGGGGTCCATCTATCCTATACCAAGCTACACTATCGATTGTCGCTAAGTTCCATTGGCTAAGGTTTATCCTGAAAATGTACGATTGAATGTGAATTACTATATAACAATGAAATGGTAACGTGCTACAATAGTTATTTAAAATGAAGCTTCTAGAGGAGTGTCATTCTGAATTTCATTTTCATTTCATCTTCATTTGTACATGAAGTTTAAATAAATAAATAAATTACGACAGTTAATTATTTCGACACGGTCTTAATTCGACTACTCATTGCTTCGACAGAACATATATTCGACTAGCATTAGTCCGACAGATCATACTTCGATAACACACACCTTCGAAGAATACTACTTCGACAGAACCCTTCTTCGATTTGCACTTGTTCGGCGGATCTCTATTTCGACGGAACATACCTTCAATATATTACTGCACTGAAATGTGACAGTAAGTTACTTAACATTTTTATGAACATAGCATATTTTTCGACTATTTGAAAGCAAAAGTATTGTAATTGCTCAGCTACAATAAAAAAAGTCGTCCACTGTCCTTTATAAGTCCCGTTGTACTCGAAAAAATAATAAAATACAAAAGTGAAAAATTTAGATATAAAAGTTGAATAAAATATGACAAATCGCTTAAAAAGAATTTTAAAACAAAATCGAGACTTCGTTTCATAAAATTATAAGTTTTTTCAATATTCTGGCTTCTTTTTCGTCGTAAAAATGAGCGTCTAGTTATTAAATGCAAATATTGCAATAGTGAGGGTAATAAAAGATTGATTACCTATTGCAAGGAGCTGGGGCAATCCATTTTCCTTAGGTAGGTAACTTTAAAATTGTACATAGAACCTTTTCTTAGCATATTTTCATAAAAAGTCTATTTAGTTAGGTACGCATAGTGGTTGTTGTCTTTATTAATCCCATCAAAAACATAAAATGTAAAAACACAAGTCTCGCTCAAGCTCGTGGCTAAATAATAACAGCCACACGAGACGATCATCAAGGTTAAGCAACGCTTGACGAGGTCAGTCCGTGGATGGGTGACCATTTCAACATACCGAGTTTCCTCCGTGCCTCGGAAAGCACGTTAAGCCGTTGGTCCCGGCTGTCATTTGAAGATCTTTGACAGTCGTTACGGGTAGTCAGAAGCTTGAGATCTGACACCAGTCTTACCAAGGGGTGCCGTGTTACCCAGTTACTGGGTTGTGGTGGTCAGGTAGGCAGTCGCTCCATGTAAAACACTGGTACTTAGCTGAATCCGGAAAGACTGGAAGCCGACCCCAATATAGTTGGGAAAAAGGCTATGCAGATGATGACAAGTCTCGCGTCTCAGTTACTCTATCGAAAAAAGTAGTGAGAACGAATGTAAAACCAAGTCGGATAATTTATTCAGTAGGTACCATAATAATTTACAAACAAACACATTAAACCGACTTGGTTTTACTTTTACATTAGGGGGTTGACATTATTGTCTTCTTCTGTTGGGGGCACTGCCTGTCTTCAGATAGGTATAATAAAAAAGTTTATTCAACCGCTGCACAAAATCGTAAGTTATCAAAATGTCCTCCAGCTATGTTAGACTATAAATACACAAATCCCGGTTATTTTTCTCTGATAAGACTTTTATTTTTTATAGTTATTACAACGGTGAAGCACGCTTGCCTAGAAGTAACCTATTCACTCTTGACTTAAAGATACACCTGACTGCAATCTGGTGAGGTTGTATTGTAGCTACCAGGAAACACAGTTTTTACCAGACAACTAACAATTGTATAAAGGAACTGTATTATTGACAAAAATAACAAATATAAACATTAAAAAAATGTCACATTGGGCAACCTTTTCCCTAAAAGCGATGATGACATAACCTTTTAGTCTCAGATTACTGCAAACAAAAATAAACTAAACTTAAGACGACGACAGTCGCAAAGACCTTGAGGGAACAAAACTCGTTTCACACTCGCGGGACCCAAAATGCAGTTGTTTATTGTACTTTCCTTATTATTCTATGACTATAAAAAAAAACCGTAGATCAAAATGTAGATAATTAAATTTTCTTTGAGATGGTGAAAATTTCATTAAAATACGCCCAGTGGTTTTGGTGTGATTGTCGTTTATTTGTCCTTGTTAGACATAATTTTAAGAATTAATTGCACTATGTTATACGAATAATACTCAAAATGTTCATGGATCAAATTACTAAAAAAATGGTCTAATATAACATGAAATTTTAAAAAATAATTACAACTAGCCGTTTAGATGTGATTCTCATTTTAAAATCAGCTACTGAGGGTTATCTGCGCCTTAAATATAACAGAAAACTAATATTGTAAGCACAGTTCACCAAATGCGTGCACAAACTAAGTGTGAAAACACACGTGCCATCCAACAAACAAAAGTATATCCTTTCGGGGGTGGCCAGAACTAAAAGCAGTATTGACACAATCTGGTGCCACGTGCAGCAACTATGCGTTAACTTTAACGCGACAGTTTAAGTTCGTGTTAACTTGTTCGGATAAGTTTGCTTGTGACAGCCTGTTGTCCCATGGCTGACCCATGGACAAATGTGTTGTAGGTTACTCTATTTTGAAAATTTCTGTTTGGTAGAAATTCTGGCATGAGTGAACGGGGGCGAAATTTTTACATAATATCTAACTAAACAATTTTTTTTTATCTCGGACGAATTGATCCGATTACTAAAATCCACTGAGAGAAAGCTACATTATTGTTGAGTCTCTATGCTTCATATTATCTCGGAAAAATTCGCAGTATGGGCCACAAGAATGAAGCTGCGGTAAATTTTTTATAAAAAAATATTGTACTAGGTGTTTTTTATATCCCATAACTCTAGGGTACGAAAGAGACCATATCAAAGAATCAACTGGCATATGAATTTATTTAACAATTATCGTTTTTTTTTTTAGAGTTTTATACAAAATGTTGGGCATTATCACGGCATCCGAAAGGACGAAAAAATTTTTTTAAATAAATTAGTTTTGATTATGATATGATATCTTCGAAACTATGCATTATTGGACCATATTTACCAAACATCCTTCATAATGCGCACAGCGAATGAATGGAACTCACTACCTGCGTCTGTGTTTCCGAACGCATTCAACCCGAATCTCTTCAACAGAACAGACTTCTTCTGGGTAAGCTCACTCCATCGTCGACTCTGTCTCTGTCACCTTTGACCTAGACTAGAGTCAAGAGCAAACCCATCACAAAAAAAAAGAAAAAAAAAACTAGGACTTAATACTTTAGTAATTTTTATGCACCTACCATGTTATCTCTCCACCACCCTTGGTTGACTGGTAGTCCAGTCAACGAGGATATTTGTTGTATGGAGACTTCCGAAAAATTCTCCCGCCTCTGAAATTTGGCATGTGATGAAATGAGGTAATACAGATAACAGATGTAGAATAATCCAACAAATTTTGTTACGATAAGTTAGGTATTTTTACCTAAACATGATAATCGCTTATAAGGCTCTGTGAATATTTCCTCAGACTGAAATACATTCTTTATACGTATGTATGTACTAGTTAGAATAAGTATGTAAAGGTATCCAATATTTTTTCGATTTTGGATATACCCCATATTCAACTTTTAACATTTTGCACTATAACTTCAACTGAAAAATTGCTCTGCAAATTGTTATTTTTAAATATGTTTTTATATCTTTAAATAGATAGCTTTGTTTAGTTATCCAACAGATTTTCCTTTTTTTTTTATTTTTTTGATTTTTGATTAATTACGTGACGTGAAAAATATCTCCGTGCATTTTCATACCTTTATTAGTAATATGATTTTTTATTAAAACATTATTTTTCTATAATCCAACAAATTTTCTAACGTTCTTTATATTTGTTAGGATAATTTGCCGATTTATGCTAGAACGTAAGGGTTGACCTTCACTTGACCGCTTAGAGCTACTTTACCACGCACTACTATTGGATTAGTGTAGGCGAGTTTTACAAATATGATTTTTATCTTAATATGCACAATTTATGTAAAGTCATCAAGTACCACAATCTCAAATTTTCTCATTCGATTTTGAACTTAACCAACAACATTTTATGGTTTAAAATCATTTGGAGAAATTTTACAGTTTTGTATAACCTGATGTGCTGTTGACTGTAACGGCGTTTAGAAAATCGCTTAATATGTTTTTTATACTTATATGGATATTAAAAAACTTTTGTTAGGTATAAAACGTTTATTTAAAATCCGTCGCATCTTCATAAATCTTCGCATAGTTTACAAAGTCCTTAAGGACCTCCTCCTTAAGGACTTTGTAAACTATGCGAAAAAATTGTCAATAAGTATGTTTATAAAGACACCTGTTGAGGAAATATCGAGGAAAAAAAAATATATTATGTTCTTTATTTAATTTTCATTTCTTATTGTCTACATTTTAAAATATTTTTTATAAATTTAAATAAAAAAAAAACATTAGAAAATATATTTATAAAATAAAAACAAACTTTTAAAAATATAAAAAATAGACGCCCACCGGTATCGGGAACAGGGTCCAAGCATGATGTACAAGTCTATTGCTAAATATGGAGCACTATTGTTAAATATGGAGATAAATATATTGGGACTTTGTTTAATTTATGTGAATACTTTTTACATTTTTAAATATTAGCTTATAATAATAAAATAAAAATATATGTCGCCGCGGAGGCGTGGTTCTGCTAATTCGTTATCCAATTAACACAAACTCTATAATCCTGTCATCTCTGAGATTTCGCTAGAACTATTAAATGTCTGTTTATGTTGGTTTTATAGTTCAGCGCCATCTATTGGCTTATTGTGGAATTAGTTATTGGTTTGTTTGAATGAAGATCATTTGATAAGCTAATTTTCATTGTTTAATTAAAACGAGATGTTTAAATAAAACGGGAACACTTATTGTAGGACTTTTAGATTTGTTCTCATTTTAACAACGCACATTTGACGAAGTAAATATGTTTGAATATGACCTTACGAAAAGTTGTCAACAATGGCGGATGTTATAATTTTAATGACCAATAACTAGATTTAATAATTTAATACGAGAACTAAACAAATTTGAGTAATTGATTAAATACTATAAAGTAATAAGACTATTTTACACATCCATGTAATAATGAGAAACCTTCTGGTTAGTAAGATATTCAGATCACCGGAAACTTGGATAGTTTTGTGTTAAGGTAATTATTTTAGTAATAATCTACAAACAACTTTGTATTTGTGAGTATTGAGATTGTTTAATGTTAAAATAATTAACTGAGCAGCATTTTAGTATTGTTTGTTAGCTTTATTCAACTATCCAAGTAATTAGTGTCTAAAAAAAAACAATATGGAAGTCCCGCACACTCGCAACGCGCATCGCGCTATGCCGTGTGTAAAATAATAACTGTTTAATAAATCTGATTGATTAGATGTTTGAAAACCTAATAAACATGTAACACCAATTGTCTTAAAGTGATTGTGTAAACTATAAAAAGATTTAAAAGAGTATCCTAGAGTTTCTTGCTGGGTCTTCTCTAGAGATCGACGAGGGATTGCGACCTAGCGAGCCACCATGTGGTTTTAACTTCAAGTTCGAATGAAAACTCAAAGTGCCTGTAACAAAGTCAAATAAATACTTTCGAGTTTCAATCCAGTAATGTGTGTTATTGAAGTTTACCCGTTCCTATGAAGAATGAAGGAATTGCCTCTAGAATTGGAGTTGATGATGGTGGTCCTATAATTCATAGGTACCTCGACGTGACATATATTTAAAATATAAAAAATAGTAGCCCACCGGTAAGACTGGAAGCCGACCACAATATAGTTGGGGAAAAGGCTAGGCAGATGATGATGAGTAGCCCACTGGTATCGGGAACAGGGTCCAAGCTACCGGTGGTCAGGGCTCCTGAGAGAGGAATCTCCTAACGATACGCACCGCGTCAGGAGTACCGCTTTCTGGATCAAGCCCTTGATCCAACTGCTCAACAAGATATATCATGCCATTGGCCGTCACCACTATCTGCACAATGACTGCTGTATTCACATCCCACATGTCGACAACCCGGCGAGCCAGATCAAGATACTTAGTTTTTTATCTTTCTCAGCATTCACGAGGTTCTCGTCATGAGGGGCCGCTATGTCAACAATCATTGAGCGACGCTCTAGTCGGTCGATCACCTCTATGTCAGGCTTATTAACAACAATAGTCCTGTCAGTGATGTTAGACCGATCCCAATGCAACGTGACATTGTCATTTTCGAGAACTGGGTCGGCCACATACCTATAGTACGGTACTTCCCATTCCACAAGATTGTATTTAAGAGCAGTTGCTGATGGATAATCCTGGCTACAAAATTGTGTCTATGAAATAGTCTCCGTTAGCTAGACTAAAACAACCGGAGATAATGTGACGGATGGATTCCTCCGGCCGGTGACATGCCCGACTAATGTCAACCGTGCCGCCCTTCATGATGTATTTCCGGTAGTTGTTCGTCATCATAACTCGTCCATAATCGCAAAGACAAAACCTTCGGTTTCCCCGAAAAGGTCACCAAATCGCAACCAGGTTACGGACGCTAAGAGATCTAAAAGCGTCCGTGAAGCGCCTTGCTCTGCCATACCTCCCTGTGGTATCTAACACTATAGGTTTGCGCATATTATCGATAGCCGAGGAGGGCGGGATAAGGCCCTTGTCCGCCGCTACCACATCACGATGCGTAGGTTTTCTGGAAGTATTCCCTAAGACTGCATACCTCGCGGTTGTGCAGAGATTTAGCATTTAAAAGGCCTCGAACGCCGTCCTTCCGCGGGATATACAGTCTCATCACCGATGACTCTGGTGATGCATGTAATTTGCAGTAAGCAGTGTGCAGACCCTCCTATCCAGGGTGTCAAGTTCTGTATTATATATTATATATCCATTTGAGTATGCCGAAAGTGTACATCAAGACGATCCATTTAACGACTGATTCACGCCAGTAGCATCGATGCCTAGGTAGTGCTTCCGACATACCCAAATACTTGTAAGTTTCGGTTGAGTAAAGGGATCTAAGGTTTATGGAACCCACGGATTCCATAATCTCGCCTCGCTTTACATGCATGACTGCACATTTGTCCACACCAAATTCCATCCTGATGGCGTTACTGAAGGTTTCTGTTACCATCTGAAGATCATCCATGTAAAGGAGGTGTGACATGACCTGACCTCTTCTTCTCAACCGATAGCCCAGGCTCGAACCCACCAGCAGTGTACTAAGAGGGTTTAGGGCTAAACAAAAACACAGCGGACTCAGACTATCACCCTGAAATATTCCACGCTTGATCCTCATAGGTTCGCTGTTCTCTTGAATCTGTCGACATCCTGTATAGTGAAGGACCGTCCTCCACTGCCCCAAAAATGACGTCAGAAAGGCGCGCAGAGTTGCATCAATTTTATACAACTCCAGCACCCTCATGAGCTATCATGTATCACTGAGTCATAGGCCTTCTTGTGGTATTATTATTTTTGATATATTTTTGTGATTCTCGGGACCCTAGAGACCCCTTTGAAAGGTGTACCAGAGGCCGAAACCAATTCGCAGAGGCCTTGTTAGACATGTAGGATGAAATTTGACACCAACCGGCGATTATCCCTGTATGCACTAGTCACTACGCAAGGGAACCAAAAGGACAAACCCCGGCTGGTGCAGGACTATTGCAGAATATGGACAAAAAAGACATTGAGAGGTTTCGTAGATCGATTACCTAAAGATATAGATGGACTATTGGCCCCTGCCTGTCCACTATTGATCTACACGGCTTTAATAAGACAGGTAAAGACTTGCACACTCAATTAATGGGCCTCCCCAAAGCAGTCTCTAGCACTTTAGTGACGTAGCGCCAAGGGAGCAACATATACGGAGGTGCTTGAGGAGTGGAGGGGTACGCCACGACTATCAGGACAATCCCGAAAGTACGGTCAAGATCTGTACCAGCATCTTACTTGGTTAACTTCCTTCCTCTGAGCTCGTATGCTCTTGCGAATCTCCACTCAAGCCAGCCAATTAAGGCAAGAGAGAGATGGAAGCCCTGTTCCCCGTCGGTGTTCACACCGACCGGCCAATAAAGGCAAGGCGGAGACGAGGGATAAGACTTCTGCCTAGAGATCAGGTCCGTGGGGTCGCCACTGCCCACCAACTCGCCACAAAGCTGCCCTGTGGATTGTATTGACCCTCACCCAAGGCATGTTGCGGCAAAATAGAATCTACCGGAACCGACCTTGGGTTCATTGTAGCACGTAGGGCCCACCACGACGTCAACTTAGAGATACTGCGGTGGGGGTATAATTATTAGACATTTTGACTGGAAATCGAATTCGATAGGCGGGATGTTCGCTGCCGGTGGTTCTAACACTGTGGCATTCATGAATCTATCATTTTTCTTTTAAACGCCTTGATCATGGCATCATTTATATATCATATTCGACATTTCACGTGTACTGTAAGGTTTGAAACTTCCATAAGTTGCGAGCAAAATCCAACATCTCTCTTCTTCGGCTTGATTGTCGAGTCTTTTGAAGTCGCTTTTATTTCACTTTAACAAACCCCACTATTAAAGGTTTTTTACACAGCACACACATTTTTAAACAAACGTTCCTTGCACAAGTACAAAGAGTAAAATAATAAATATGCACAAGTAGGTAAGTACACAACTGCCCGGCGAGCATGGGCGTACCCAAGACATTTGTGACAAGACATGATAAATTATGTCATGTCTTACAATTTGTCTTAAATGCTAGCACGGGTCAAACATGTGTCATATTTTAAAGTCGACAAGAAAGGCATGTCGCGCCTTTAAACTGTGTCACATGGTTGTCTCGTGCTAGCATTTAAGACAAATTGTAAGACATGACATATTTTATCATAACTTGTCATGACCGAAAATATTTTCTTTTAAGAATTTGTAGTTCAAGTCGAAAACCATGCAAAAAAAAAACTTTCATAAATTTATGTTGGGATGCTGCTAGTATGGATGTGACAAAGGGGGGGCTAAATTTTGGTTCTTTTTTGCCTAGGACATACCGTTTTCGAGATACCATTTTAGAAATATAGAGCGTTTTATGCAAAATAAAATAAGATTCGGAGGCCCATAATTTGGAAACAGTCCGTCGTAGGGCTATGCTTCTCAGCCGCCAACCTAAATGGTTATTATGGCCAAGGTTAAACCCAAACTGCAATAAAATTGGAAAATTGCCGAAAAAGATAAAAAAATAAACGTCAAGAAAATATCTCACGCCGCCGTGCTAGCATTTAAGGCAAAATGGCTTTATCGCCCAAACTGTGATAAAAAGTGTGACTTAAGCCATGTCACAGTAGGCCGAGCTCGCCGGGCTGCTGCGTTTCATACTTCGAGCGAGACACGCTGCCCGTCGCCACACCACTGCGCGTTTTAAAGGCAAATCTTTTGGATAACTTAACAAAGCTTTTTATTTAAGAAAATAAAACCATATTAAAAAATAAAAATTACCCGACCAATTTTTCAGTAGAAGTTATAGCGCAAAATGTAATAAGTTAAATTTGGAGTGTTTCTCAAATCGAAAAAATGTTGGATGCCTATACTTGCCTATTCTAACTAATACATTCGTACGTATACAGAAATTATTTCAGACTGAGGAATTTTTCACAGAGAGTTATAAGCAATTTTCATGTTTAGGTAAAAATACCTAACTTCTCTTATCAAAATCTTTTGGATAATTTGTTATCTGTAATCTGTATTACCTTACTTTATCACACTACCTACTCTCACTGGCAGAAGAATTTTTCGGGTTACTTATGCCCCGTTGACTGGTATGGTAGAGAATGCCTCAGTCATTAAGTCCGCCTATATATATTGTATGTTGCATGAAGTTTTAAATAAATATAAAAAAAACACATTGTGTAAAGAAGATCTAAGCACGTAGCTTTCTAATCCTTTCGATAATTGCCAAACTCTAAGAGAAAAAGCGTGTGGTTTTGTGTGAGTTTCATCATTTAAAGACAAGCTAATTAGTATAAGTTATTGTCGTAAGCAAAATATCCAGTGTTCTATAAACAAGATTTTGTGTGGGATATTTCTTGAATCGCAGTCAAGTTAAATATTCCCACGATACACATCAACCTTTATAGAATTCAAACAAAGAACCAAGGCATCCCAAAATGGCTAGAATCAAATAATACCTATCTATTGATAGCCAAAGTTCCAGATAAATTCCGTGTATCTGCAGCTCCGAAATGCATGTAGCTTTCCGATGTACAATCTACAACGTTCTATTTTCAAATCTTAGTTCCAAACGTTGTTGGCCATATGAATAAATTCCATTTTCGAAAACGCGCATAGAGAATAAGGATGTTCTTTTAAAAAAATCGTATCGTGGGAACAAAATTGCTATGTGCCTTTTACTTTTTCTTTTTATTCATCGGAAATGTCGACTGTATAGGGACCTCTTTGAATATGACTCCTAGCTTTGTGAGTTATATCTTTCTATTGTATTCAGAACATTTGCATGGAGAATATTTTTATTATTCGCTTTTCAGCGGATTGCTATCAGTAATGCACCATCTTAGGTCGTTCTTCGGTGTTATTACGGTGTTGCCAGTCTTTTAGTTTCGTTCGTAATGTTTTTTTTGATATCGTAAATATTATTTGTGGGTTGTTAGTGTTTATTTATTTTAAGTAAATTTATTAAAAGTTTTACTCAGTTTTTTAAGACAGTTTGGGTATAAAAACTGAATTTATTATTCACTTATACCATAGGTACTATTTTATCTCATCAGACCTAGCAAATAAAATTCCTCAAGAGGTCGTCGTTTCCTCGCAAGGTTTATTGAGAGAGGTTTTTGTCATTTAGTCTACTAATTAGGGTTGGCTGATCTATCCTATACTAAATATATCTCAATACGGTGATTGAGGCTATCCTATTTGCGGATACGACTAAGAGTTTAATTCTGTCGAAGACTTTCGAGAAGTTTGGTCCGTATTCTTAATTTAGATGTATTGTTAATTATTTCTGCTCTGAGTTTATTACCCAACTGCAAGGAAAGGGTTATGTTTTCGCGCGTATTGTAACACCTCCATCATCGGACTACCAGACGTACATCGGTACATGGTGGACATCCCACCCATACGCACAAAACGTTTTGGGGACATTTTTATTATGCGTACAGTTAAGGAGTGGAATTCCATGTCGGAGTCTGTGTTGCCCGATAGCTACAATCTGGGGGTCTTTAAGTCATGAGTAAATGGGTTTTTCTAGGCAAGCGTGATACCACATCATCACTTACCATCAGGTGAGATAGTGGGGATAAACTTTACTTAATGGACCGCTGAAGTGGATAACCGTAATTTTGTGGCAGAAAGGTCTTAGTATAAGGAGACTTTCTGCAAAGTATTAGATTGTGAAAAGTCGTAGTTTTTCCAAAAAAAAATCCGGAAAAAATCGACGTCCATTGCGTTTTGGGTTACTTTATTTCGTAGAACACTTAAGATAAGATTTTAAAAGGTTAGAAGCAGTACTTTATCACATAACTGAATCTGCTGACCCCGAATTCTAATAGTTTAGGTTCAAAAGTTTGTCACAGATCCGAATCTGCTGACCCCGACTTAAAGCAGTCTTTTCTGTCACACCCCTAGTGTTTTTGCAAATTCGGAGGCGCGGAGGGAGGGCAGCCCCCACCTGCTGTGACAATACACGGGCGCCCGTGCGAGCCGGAACGGCGGAGGCTGGTCGCCGAAGGCGACCAAAAAGCCATAGCTGCGCAGGCGAGGATTGTCACGCAAGGGCGTAGGGGCTGCACATCCCGCAGCGCCGGAGCTATTGCGATTCGAAATTGTGCCCAATACATAGACTGATAAACACATTACCCTCCTTCGGCAGTCGGGTAAAAAAAAATGGATTCACAACCCCCCCTTCACAGGGGGGTTCCCCAATCCCCCACCTCGTCTCCCCCCCCCCTCCCCCAACCCTTAATTCAGCGGTCCAGTAAGTAAAGTTTAACCGATAGTGGTCAAGCGCAAGCCTAAAGACAATTAAAAAAAATACCTTTTTTTGTTAGATAAGAATCCTTCCTTAAGGGAAAATTTGTTACCTGTACCAGTTCATAGCTGGGATACACCGTCTTTCATTCCTTCTTTTTGAAGCTTCATTGTTCTCACCTCGTCGCTGGATTGTGGAACCACTTAGGAACTACACTTTGGGGTAATAATTTCACCCTAAACACATTCATTTCACTGAAATAACTTAAAATCACAACACATAATTATATTTGTTTACTTCAACTTTATTTAATTTGTTTTGACAGGTTGACAGCTAATGTTGCCAGCGTGCGTTGCAATACGCGCGAATTCGGCTGGAATTGTCTGTTGGATGAATTGTATATTTAAAATCATTTTTATTAGTCAACGATCGGGTTCAATTCGGGTTTTGTAGGATTACAGGAGATTATTCGCCCGATTTAATTTGTGTGTCAATTAGGCGATTGAATTATTTTTTTTGATTTTTGGCCTAAAATGTTCTAGAGTGGTCGGATCATTGAGGTGGATTGGGGTGGCGTTTTGCGTTTCGTTCTTCCGTCAGTGATGTCATTGTAGATTAATGTTTAATATGTAATTTAATTATAAATTGAACTTAAATGATTTGACGGATGTGATTTGGACCTAGGATGGTGTATTTTACTGACGGGTAATTGTTCCGTGTAATTTCTTCAAGAATTAAAATGCAATGGTTATTTGAAATTATATTGTTTAGATTTTTGGGCGAGGTGTGCAAAACGCACTTGACGTTTTGCCTTGCCGGAGAGGCTGGGTTTTTCTTTTAGTGGGCAACCGCTGCCGCTTGCCGCGTGCTTTATGGGGCAAAACCCTGACCAATAATCGATGTCTTGGTGAGTGTTGCTGTGAGAGTAGCCGGTTTCGAGTGCTTGTGTGCTGTTGGTGTGATCAGTGTCGCTTGGTACACGTGTACCGTGTGCCGGCGACCTGGGTGTTGTTTGCTGCTGTGTGATCTGGAAGTGGGCTTCTTCTTGTGACAGCGGGAATTAGGTCTGTGGGTCGTCTTAGGGGTTCGGTCAGGCACTGGCCTAATTGTCCTCGTGTTCCCGAGTCGCCGTCGGGCTCATTTTCCGCGACGAACAGCGTGGCGTGGAGTTGATATTGGGCCCACTGATCTACCACCAAAAATCCATTTGTAAATTTGACCAGCCAACTGCAACCAACGACCCTATATATGCATATAACCTTAACCTCTTTTACCTTTAAATCTTCTTTTATTGTGACGTGTTTCGGGGAGATTTACAGAATAAACCACTTATATATTAGTGTTTTGCACTTTATTAGAATAGAATAAAATATTCTTTATTATGTACACCATATAAGTTACAGAAAGTATAGACGAAGAAAACATTGCACTGGGTGACACAATGGGCGGCCTTATCGCTAAAAGCGATCTTTTCAAGACAACCTTTGGATGGATATTAAAAAAATGGAAGGAATGACAGTACTGTAGGTAGTCTTTGGTGTACTATTTATATATAAAATAAAATAAATACATACATATATATATAATAGACAAATATATACAGTAATAAGTATGGAACAAAAGCATATAAATCAAGAAATACAACTACTAAAGAGAGAGGTAGTGATTTTTACCATTGTTTTAAAAATGGGTAGAGATTGAGCACGCCTTATTGACACGGGCAAAGCATTCCACAACCGCACCGCTTGAAACGTAAAAGATTTGTCGTAAAAGCTGGTGGAATGCATCGGCATCTCTAGTCTCAAGTTTTCCGATGACCTCAGATATCTATTATGCTATATATTGCTACTATCTTTGCATTATATAGAGTTAATCTTTCTAGTATTATATAGCAGCATAGCCAGCATTGTGTGAGTACCATGTACTTCAGAGCTATCATTGTCTAGATACCTACGTCTTCTATTGACTTGAATGACTCCGGTGGTTGAGAGTATGTCATGCCCACTCAAATGTCTCGCCGATGGTGGCGCGTGTGTCGGATCATTTAGCTCCCTTCAAAATGGTTGAGCTGAATGGTGCTGATACATGTGTCATGTTCGTGAACGGGCGCTGTCGGTTGGGACTGGTCATCTCTTAGCTGCCATGGTTTATTTTAATTGATTCAAATTTTATTTCTGAATTGTCTTTTTATATTTACTATGGACACTTTTAACTTTCTACATCGTTCTCACATAATGTGTAATCTCAACATGAATGATGTAACAAATGATTTGTAATAATTACCTAATTGAAAAAGAGTGTCCATGGAGTTTCTTGCCCGTTCTTCTCCATAGAGATCTACGCCTTGGAATGGGCATCTACGGTACTTTCACAGTTATTATGTCTTGTGACTGGGACTGTAGCACCATAATTTTGTAATATTTTATTTTGTCTTTTGACAATTCAAAAGTGCCTGTAACTGGCCTACTTGAAATAAAGTGCTTTGACTTTGACTTTTGACTTTGATGTGTGTCATGAAGGAACTTGAAACGTTCTTTGAGATAAGAGGGGGTTGTACGATTGTATAGAATACTGTAAAGCAGAAATAAAATATGAGAATCCCGGCGAAGACGTATGGGAAGCCATTTGAGCTTTGTCCGAAATTCAGAAATGTGATCATATTTGCGCAGGCCAAATATAAATCTTATACAAAGGTTTTGAAGACGCTCAAGTTTATGTAGTTGTGCCTGGGTGAGATCGAGATAACTGACATCAGCATAGTCAAGGATAGGAAGCAGAAGGGATTGTGCAAGCGCAATTTTAGTAGCAGTGGGAAGAAAGTTTCGCAATCGTCTAAGGGACCTGGCAGATGCAAACATTTTGCGGCTTACGTCCTGAAGCTGCGGATCCCAAGACAGATATCTGTCGATCCAAACCCCAAGGTTCTTAACCTTCTCACCTATTGGAATAGTAGTTCCGTTAAATTGTACCAGGGGAAGTTGTGTCCAATTTACTTTTGGAATCATCCTAGAGCTGCCAACAACTATGACCTGGGTTTTCGCCGGATTTACCTGAAACCCATTTGCCTCACTCCATTCACAAATTGTAGCCAAATCCTTATTGATTGCATTCATTGCATCAGCTAACTCTGCAAGGGCAGCTTGTTTGTAGATCTGTAAATCGTCTGCATAAAGGTGGTAGGAGGAGTGAAGTTTTTTGGAGATAGCGTTTATAAATATTGCGAAGAGTAAAGGAGATAAAACGCCACCCTGAGGTACACCGGCAGTTGTATAACACCAAGAAGAGTTAGATTCTTCTATGCATATACGTTGCCGGCGGCCATACAGGTAACTACGAAACCAGTCAATCGCCGTTGGAGATATGTTAAGCGAGCGAAGTATGCCAAGCAGGATATCGAAATCGACTGTATTAAATGCATTACTAAAATCTAGCAAGCAAAGAACCTTTATTATTCCCGAACCGATCCTATGTTACAGTATCTTGTATGTTTGTATGTATGTAATATTCTTTATTACTTCATATCTTGCAAACCGCGAGACGGCTTTATATAGTTAAGACATCGTTAGATACATCTTCACCGCCCGAGTGTTCTTAGATAAGTGACGACGTTAAAAAAAAAAAAAGCCGAATTTTGGGCGCCATGTTGTGGGGCCAATTCGTTTTTCTTCCAAACCCGTCAAGTGGGGTATCAAAATTAAGGGTTTTAATAGGTGGTTACAAAAATACATACCACTAAAATGTTTACAAGTTAACAAAAAAATATAACTAAAAAGTTGTAATTCAAAAAGGTGGTCAGCCAGCTCGCGAATATGTATCCTCCGACTGCACAGCATGATTTTCTACTTGTTTACATCTTTTTAGTTCGCTTCTTAAGCATTCGGGGTTTTGACTTTTAAATTAACTTTTTAATTTCATCTTTCCGAGGCGTAACCGTACCGATAACGGACCATCTTGAGCTTCTTGGCGTAACGTTGACATCGACACTCAATTTTGGCCCATACATTGCGGCAAAGGCTCAACTGGCTGCCAAAAAGTTGGGGATCCTTGCGAAGGTGAGACGGTACTTCACGCCAGAGCAGCTGCTTAAGTTGTATCAAGCACAAGTTCGATCTTGCATGGAATACTGTTCTCATCTTTGGGACGGATCGGCCAAATACCAGCTTGATGCACTAGAGCCGATCGAAAAACGGGCCAAGAGGCTCATCGGCAATGAGGCATTGGTCGAGTCAAAGCTCCAAAGCCTTGAACATCGTCGTCGTGTTGCCAGCTTGTCGGTCTTTTATCGGTTGCATTTCGGGGAGTGTGCGATGGAATTGCATGATCTAATTCCGCCTAGCCCGTTTCATCATCGGACTACAAGACGTACGGCGATGCGCCATCGGTACATGGTTGACATCCCACCCATACGCACTAAACGTTTTGGAAATACTTTCATTATGCGTACAGCTAAGGAGTGGAATTCCCTGCCGGAGTCTGTGTTTCCAGATAGCTACAACCTCGGGGTCTTTAAGTCAAGAGTGAATAGGTTACTTCTAGACAAGCGTGTTACACCTGCGACCATATCATCGCTTATCATCAGGTGAGATAGCGGTCAAGCGCGAGCCTATCTATAATAAAAAAATAAAAACAAAAACTTATTGGACTCTTTCATTCGTGAAGATACTCTTTTCGAAAAGGTCCAATATTTTTTCTTTGCCTTCTAAATTCTCTTACGACTTTATTATGTAAACATGTAAGTTTAAACATCCTACCTCCAAACAGACTACCGTATCGCTCCATCCATACCTACACCTACCAGGACCTCAGTAGTACAAAGACTATTGTTGACATTCGATTACCGACCGCACAGGCCGAGCAGCGTGCATAATTCAGACCACAATTGTTGCCTCCCCGGTTTACTCACTCGTTTTAAGGCCTTAGCTGTTTGAGAACGATGGCTTTTTGAATAAAAGAAGAGGTACTAACGTGGGATAGTTCGTTTATCGTGGATAGTGATAGGTTTTTCGTAGTATGCTGTGCGTGTACCTTTTACATAAATTCACACCTTTTTCCCATGGGGATAGGCAAAAGCTACAGAACTCCAGCTATAGGATCCTGACAGACCTACATATATGCACATGCTCTTTCTGAAGAACTTCACCAGTAAGATCCGTGTCTGTCCTTCTAGGGTTTTTCCACTCACATTTACATTTTATTAGGCTAATAGACAAGCTCTATTTACTGAATGAATTAATGTGGAATCGTAGAGATATTATTAGCTGCAATTAATACCTGGAAATGAAAACTAAGAAAAGCTTTCTCAGAATGATCTGATACGGTAGTCACTATCTGAGTCTGTCCTTTACAAATTCAGGTCGTCGACGGCGTGCTGCGACTAAGAAGTCGCATAGCAGCTACGCAAGAGGTAGCTGAAGAAGTGATGCGCCCGCCTATATTACATGGCGACCATCACATAACGCAGTTGTACATAGACTGGACACATCGCAGTCTACAACATAGTGGCACCGAACTCACAATTAATGAGGTACGGCAGCACTACTGGGTCGTGAAGATGCGACCAACAGCGAAGAAGGTGATAGCAAGATGCCTGCATTGCCGTATACGCAAGGCACAGCCACCAGTACCTGCGACCGGCGACCACCCGAAAACGCGCCTCGCTCACCATAAGAGGCCGTTTACATATACCGGGCTCGACTATTTCGGCCCGCTATCCGTCACCGTCGGTCGGCAGCATCAGAAGAGATACGTAGCACTATTTACGTGTCTCACATCAAGGGCGGTGCACCTTGAAATCGCCGCCAGCCTTAGCGCAGACTCCGCCATATTGGCGCTGCGCCGATTCGCCGCACGCAGAGGATGCCCAGCTGAGATACACTCAGACAATGGCACCAACATGCACGGCGCCGACAGAGAGCTGCGAGACGCCTTCAAAACAGAGGCAAGTCGTAGAGGCATCGTATGGCGCTTCATAACGCCATCAGCGCCATTCATGGGAGGCGCCTGGGAGCGCCTAGTTCGTTGTGTAAAAAACACACTATACAATGTACTTACAGAAAAACACCCCACCGAAGAGGTGTTGTCCACACTGATTTGTGAGGCAGAGTACATTGTAAATAGCCGACCATTGACACACGTGTCGGTAGATGGTGATGATGATGAATCCATCACACCGAATCACCTTTTACTCGGTGGGTCAGCCAGACTACCTACACCTGGCACGTTCACCGAGCAAGATATAGACAGCAGGAAAATATGGCGACGATCACAGATCCTCGCTGATATGTTCTGGAGTCGCTGGGTCAGAGAGTACCTGCCGGAGCTCCAAAACCGGCGGGAGCCACATAGTAGTGGGCCCAGATTTAAAGTGGGTGACCCTGTCCTGATAGCCGACGGCCAGCTGCCCCGCAATACGTGGCCGCGAGGCCGCATTGTGGCCGTGTATCCAGGAATCGACGGAGAAATCCGGACCGCTGAGGTACGCACGCTTGGCGGTACCTTGAAGCGTCCGGTGAAGAAACTCGTCCCACTGCCCCAGTAACCAGAGATGCCGGATCGGCGACCGTCCTCTCGGTGGGCCTGGCCGGCAGCCGAGAAATGCCGTCCGTCGCTCACCGAAGGAATGCAGCGCCGCGCCGACAACACTTCGAGTCGACACAGCGAGTCGACACAGCACTGCACGGCGGGAGATATGTTCGCGACGAAGCGTCATCAACCATACTAAATGGTTCATAGAAATTGAAGTTTGTATGTGTAGACATGTCTGCTTACCACGGCGCGCCACCTGATACTAAAATGAATTTTAGAGGCACGTTTATATTTATACTAAAATTTTACCTACATTTTTTGAGATAGTAGTATAATGTTTTTAGTGTTTGTCAGTATGTTATAGGGTTCAATAGTTCACCCTTAACAGAGTAAAATCATTAGAAAGCATACTGATAAGAGTTATCATAGTAAAAAAACATAAATTTCTGTCATACGATACGTCTGTGCTCGACGACGGATTAGTTCCGAATGACCCGTGAGAGGGAACCACACGATATTTATAGTTTTGGTGGTTTTTGAAAATATTATAGTAATTAAAATCATGTTTTTAAGGGCTTATCCTATGTACTGGACATGAAATCAGTACATAATGATGAAACTATGTGAAGACCACATAGTTTCTGCTATGTAAATAGGAATATTGACTTGATATCTCAAACACCAAATATATGGTTTTAGGTCATTTTAGGGTATATGGGGGACCTAGACCGAGACAGGAAGCCTATATACACCTCATAGTTAGCGTAGTCTTTTATATAAAGCCCATTTACTTGAGATATCAAGTCAGTATATAATAGAAAAACTGCTGTTTATCTGGTTTTTGGCAATCGCTTACGGTTTTAGGTGCCCTAAGTACCTAGAAACATATAGGTGTACTGGTAAAAGTACTACCATTGGAAAGCTTGCTAAAAGGGCTTCCAGGCGGTTTCTAGATGGGAAGAATCGCTTGGATAGTCAACGAGATAAGCAGTCGTGAAAAATGTAAACAACGTAAAACGTTGAAATTTGTAGACCCTTCAGGTGGAATAACTCCATGAAGGGAATAGATGTACTCATGGTGTAAGTACTTTCGGATGGCTTGCTGGACTAGCTACCAAGCCATCACTTTGGAGCGAAAATCGCTCAAGTAGTTTAAGTACAATTCCAGAAAATAGGTTTCTGGAAATGTAATTTTTAGTCAGTTTTTGGCATTCCCCGGGACTATACACCCCTGGGAATTCCGAAAATAAGGAATTTTTGGGGACCTCCCGATGGCCCGTTAAACGCACCATCGTGTTGTCCCAATCTTATTAGTGTTTTTATATCTGATTTCTCTGATAGCTGGGCGCAAAGAAAGTGACCAGCTATGAAATTTGTACATATCAAGGCACCTTATGTGCATATGACCTAGATAGACTTACATAAACACTAGAAATGTAAAGTGTGGTCTATTGGCTACCAGAATCCCCATAATAGGCGGTGATTGTCTGGTTAGCCTAAGTAGGAAGTCCTAAAGTCGGTGAAATGACTTAGGAATTTATAGATTCGTTACATAAGGGATGATATCCCATAGAAGATTCCCGAAAATAAGCTTTTTCTAGACGTCAACAGACAGCCTGCTATTGGCACCAGCAGGTCAACCCAACCTATAGATATCCTTAGGCTAGGTTAAAAGCTATTAAGGTTTTAACTGGGAAATAAAGGGAATTGTCCTTTCATTTCATGGAAATAGTCTAAGGAAGCTATCAATACCTGGAAATTAGGTATATTGATTAGATACATAGATAGGGGGCGTTACTGTGTTACAGTACGAAGGAATCCAGCTATTGATAGCACCATGGAAGGGGTGCGGTAACCCTATTTACCAAATATGTATAAGGGTTTTTTACATAAATAAAAATTATTTTCGGCGAGAATTTGCGGGGCTCTCAATAATGGCACGATGCGAGGGTATAAAGAACCCCCGGGCCCAAAATAGAATTTGTAGTCATCCAAAGCTAGTCGCTTGTACTTGTCTTAGTAAATAAGAAGTAATTCTTATATAGAATCACGTCTCAGAAATTGTTGAGAGCCCTAGAATCGTGCCGTGTACTGAATAACTTAGTGTTTCATTTAATTCATCAACTTCAACCCTTATGAAGACATCCCTTTTCGATCCTGTCGAGCTGAACCTCGGAACCTGGACACCAGGAGTGCTGATCCAGAAGTAGGCAACCCGGAATCTGGAAATAACTCAAGTACAGCCAACACATCGTTGAATCGTTAGAGTCAATTTGCAACCCTACGTCACTGCTGCAGCTAGGCATCCAAGAACCTTTGTTTTCGTTGATGTGGATGGGGCGTTCAGCGGCAATGGCCAGAAGGTTTACGCCCTTCTTTTCTCGGGGCCAATGAACACGCTACGTCCTGCACATTTAATGGTCCTTGCGAGCCAGATTTTGGAGCCTGGCGTCCCGGCAAAATTCGACGACGGACACATTTAATGGTCCTATCGAGCCGAATTTTGGAGCCTGGAGAGCCCCAGGACGTCGGGAACAGTAGATCCAGAAAAAACAACTGGGTGCCTGCATATTAAGTCGGCTACGTGCAACACAACGTTGACCCGTTCGAGCCGAAATTCGAAGTCTGGAGCGCCCCAGGACGTCAGGAAGAAACAGTGGTGGAATTAATTTTTCGAATTTTGGAGAAATTAATTTCACAAATAAACCAAAAATCGACGTGCACTGCAGGGAACAAGTCCTACGTGCCCTATTTGCCGCTGGATCCAAGAGGTAAAATTCTGGAGACAGTTATTGAAAATACCCTATTTTTTCAATAATTGTAAGAAAATAGAAGAAATTTTCTGTGAGCCGCAAAATGCTGTATGAAGACAGATGCGCATCCTTGAAGCCCCAAGAATAGTTCCTGAAGACTTATCGCTGAAAACTACCCTATGTTATCAGTGATTTGTTCTAGAACTGAACGCTTGTTTATTCAACCAAGAATACTCGTTCAGAAGATTGGATTACGTCTTTGACGCGGAAGAATAGTTCCTGAAGACTTATCGCTGAAAACTACCCTTATGTTTTTAGCGATTTGTTTAAAAAACGAGCGCCCGTCAGAAAAATACAAGACGTGCGTTTAGAAGGCTGATGTGCATCCTTGATGATTGAAGAATAATTCCTGAAGCCTTATGACTGAAAACAACCCCTATGTTTTCAGGAAAATTTTGAAGACTGAATTTTCGTCAGTGAATGGAAGAAACGTACTCTGAAGACTTAGATACGTTTCGGATGTACTGACTATGCGGTTCCTGAAGCACTATCACTGAAAATAACTTTGACGTTTCGGTGATTTATTTGAGGATTGAGTTTTCTTCAATCAAGCAAGATACGTGCTCTGAAGATGCACGGCTCTGATGCTTTGGACAAGCAGTTCATGAAGCATCACCACCGAAAAGTAACCTTGACTTTTCGGTGATTTAGAATTTGATTGAATTATAGTCAATCAAATAGAACATACACGTTTATGGGAAAAATAAACTTGTATAGCAAATGCCTGAAGTTTCCTGAAGACTTATCACTGACCGTAAGTTTTTAGTGATTTTTTATTTGAAGATTGAATTATAGTCAATCGAAGTGGAGGTTAACTTCTGGAGATCGTCGGTTTGAACGCTGAAGCCCGGAACTGGGACTTATCTTTGAAAACTAACTTCGAGTTTTCAAAAGAAAATATTTCAACAACAATGCCGATAACCAGATCCAAAGGCAAGACGCCGGAGGCATGGACCGTGGAGTTGGATCAGCCAGCTGGCATCAGACATGAGCTGCCGCCGTGTTCACCTTCCACAACCGAAGGGACCGAGCCGTCGGACGAGCAGCGCCATCTAGCGCCTCAAACTGAAAGCACTCCGACGCATCAACCAATAGAAACTGATCAAGCGGTTTCTACCAGAGTAACCAGATTAGAAGGAGCTTCAGACACAACATTGAAACCTTCTCAGAAAGAGAAGATTTTCGAAGAAGACAGACGTACAGCGATGCCGATGACTACCCGGGGTGACGCCCGTATCGAACATAGCCGTCCGCCGTCAACTAGAGTGACTCGGTCACGAAAAAACATAGACAAAGCTCGCGAAGACTTACTCAAAATTAAGTTGGAGCTTGCACAACTGGCACTTCAGAGAGCGGAGGAAGAGGGTTCCGAAGCTGAATACCTGGATGACAGAAACTCGAATGACGAGTACGTGCGTTCATGGCTAGAAGAGGCACCAGAACCTCAGCCTGAGAAGGAGGATAACGTCGTGGAAGGGGGAACCAGAAATTCTATGCATAGACCCCTGACTGCGACCGCCACCAAACCGCAAATAGAAGGTCAGCATCCTAAGGAAAAAGAAGTGCGAAAACCTCCAGTTGCAGCGTCAGCTGAGTGTACAGGAGGTCAGAGGGATAGTCTCCGTCCATTCCTGACGGAGTTGACGTCCGCTATAGCGTCGCTAGCCGACAGAAAAATAGAACAGCGGGACCAATCGAACCCCTCTGCGTCGAAATTCGTCATGACATTGCCGAATTTCAATGGTTCTCATACTGAATGGCTATCATTTCGGGCCATATATGAGACAACTCGAGCGTATTTTACGGACATCGAGAATACAGCGAGGCTGAGGAGAAGCTTACATGGACGTGCAATGGAAACCGTCAGCTCAGAACTCATCGGACATGCCAGGCCCGATGACATCATGAAGGAACTCGAGCTGCAGTTCGGCCGTCCAGACTCCATAGCGCAAGCTGAAACAGATAGATTACGCGGACTGCCGCGCTGCAGTGAGTCACCAAGAGACATCTGCGCGTTTGCAAGTCGCGTAAGAGGTGCTGTAGTCACGCTCCGCGCGTTAAAAAAGGGTCATTACCTTATGAACGCGGAGCTTATGCGATTGTTAACAGAGAAGTTACCCAATTCGCTACGAGCACAATGGTACCGATCATATTCGGAGAAGTACCAATCGGTGCCAGATATTTCATTGTTCAGTAATTTTATATCTGAACAGGCACACTTCTGTAGTCCATTCGCCCCACCCGAAGGCATCGCTTCGGCCGAGGCGAACACCAACAGACGCGTCACACAAAGGACGCATATAGCTACGGACCAACCGGTAGGAAAATGCCGTGTTTGCGACGTGGGACATCACTACGCCACTGGATGTGCACAATTCAGGGGCGTAGCTGTCGAGAAAAGATGGGAGCTAGCGAAAAAACACAATCTATGTTATCGCTGCCTTCAACATCGACGAGGCAACCACACTTGTAAGAGAAAACAGTGTGGCCAAGACGGGTGCAGAGATACGCACCATCGGCTTCTTCATAGGAAGAAGCAACAGCAGAGGGAAGCCAACAAGAAGCCCGATGTTCCTGAATCCCGCAAGGATCCTCAGGAAACGGTGGCCAGTTTCGGGTCACCATCGAGCCAGGCGTACCTCAAGATAGTGCCGGTCCGGGTAATCGGACCGGCGGGAGAGGTAGCAACATACGCTCTCCTAGACGATGGGTCCACCGTTTCGCTGATGGATGAAGACATCGCGAGGCAAGTCGGGGCAGAGGGCCCTGTGGACCCGCTCAAGATCGGTGCGATAGGCAACACCATGCTCACCACCCCATGCTCAAGAAGAGTCAAGGTGACGCTGGTTAGCCCGCAAGAGAGAAGGGTACAATTTAAAGCACGTACTATACCTAAACTCAGCTTGGCAAAACAAACAGTGAGCGATAGGGTTGTCGCACGCTGCAAGCATTTAACCGACTTGAGAAAAGAGTTGATGTACAACAATGGCGTGCCAAAAATACTCGTCGGCCAAGACAACTGGCATTTGTTATTGGCCAGCGAGATTCGCAGAGGTCCAAGACACCAACCAATTGCGTCACTTACAGCGATGGGTTGGACACTACATGGCGCGCACAGTAGTTTACTACGACAACAAGTACATCATGTCAATAGAATAACAACTGATGACAATTTGGATCATCAGTTGCGCGAACATTTCGCCATAGAATCGTTGTGCATAAACCCACAGCGACCCGCCTCTGACCCAGCAAGAAGGGCAGAGGACATTTTGAATCGATCAACTGTCCAATTAGAGAATGGACACATCGAAACCGCCATGCTTTGGCGTAATGAGCATGCTGAGATGCCAGATAGCTTTGAGACAGCTCTGAAGAGGCTCGTCTCAACAGAAAAGAAGCTGGACAAGAACCAGGAACTTCTAAGAAGATACTCAGACCAGATGGACTCGCTAATTGCGAAAGGGTACGCTGAAAGGGCACCCGCAATTAGCACGCCGGGCAAAACTTGGTACCTCCCGCACTTCGATGTCTTCAATCCAATGAAGCCAGACAAACTTCGCATCGTACATGACGCTGCCGCCAAATCGAGAGGAATGTCACTGAATGACTTCCTGTTAACTGGGCCCGACCTATTACAGTCGCTGCCAGGCGTAATGATGCGGTTTCGCCGCCACTGCGTCGCAATAACCGGTGACATAGCGGAGATGTTCATGCAAGTGAAGGTGCGGAGCCAAGACCGAGACGCGCTTCGCTACCTGTGGAGGGGAAACCGCAGAGAAGGAGCGCCAGAAGAATATAGAATGACGTCCATCATTTTCGGCGCAGCCAGTTCGCCTTGCACAGCAATTTTTGCAAAGAACTGGAACGCAAACAAATATATAGAGAAGCACCCTGAAGCTGTGGATGCTATACTACGTAGTCATTATATGGATGACTACCTAGATAGTTATAGAACTATCGAGAAGGCGGCAGAAGTCGCTAGTATGGTGCGAAAAATACACCTACAGGCGAGGTTTGAACTCAAGAAATGGGTTTCAAATAGCTCGCAGCTCCTAGAAAAAATGGACCCATCGCATATACAAACTGAGATGGTATCCATCGGAGATATAGATACGTCGGAAAAGATACTCGGCCTCATATGGAGGCCAGGCGAAGACACGCTGGGTTTCAACCTCACACTCGCGCGTCTGCCTGAGGGTATCTTGGACCGAGAGGCGCCCACCAAGCGAGAGGCGCTCAGAATAGTAGCGTCGCTATACGACCCACTCGGACTCGCCTCACCAGTAACCATCAAGGCGAAGCAAATATTGCAAGAAGCATGGCGGCGAGGCGTCGACTGGGATCAGAGGCTAGATGTTGACCTAGCATTACAATGGAAAATTTGGGTACAACATTTACGCCAACTAAAAACGTTAGCGTACCAAGATGCTATCCTGGATATAGCGACGCTATAGAAATGCAGGTGCATGTGTTCACTGATGCAAGCGAGATGGCATATGCTACCGCTATATACTGGCGGGCCACGACCGTGGAAGGCAAGCACTTAATAAGTCTTGTTATGGCGAAAGCGCGGGTGGCCCCACTGAAACTGCTTTCGATACCGAGACTCGAACTTCAGGCCGCGGTATTGGGAACCCGCGTAGCCGCAGCAGTGATGAGTGAACACGACTGCAAGCCCACGTCAGTAACGTATTGGTCAGATAGCAAGACCGTACTGACCTGGATTAGAAGAGGAGCGAGAGTATACAAACCTTTCGTTGCTCACCGAATAGCTGCTATTGAAGACAATAGCAAAGTCGAAGATTGGCGATGGATACCCACCAAGATGAACATCGCTGATGCAGCAACCCGTGACGTGCCACTGCGGTTCAACTCGGACCACGAGTGGTACTGCGGGCCGAGTTTTTTGTCTCTTGGGCCCGAATTATGGCCCACAGAGAAACCTCCGACTACAAACGACACGGGAGAAGAAAAAACTTTCGTTGTCACAGAAGGGGACAAGAAGAGCTTCATAGAAGCCGTTCCAGAGCCAAGCAGATTCTCCAGATGGGAGCGACTGCTTCGTGCGACCGCCACAGTTCTGCGTTTTATATCTCTTTGCAAAAATAGAACAGAGATAACGTCCTATAAACGGACGAGAAAAAACGCTAAAAAGGACCCAGACTGGCGCAAGAAGCCCGCTGTACCTGCACAGAAGCAGAAGCAGGCATGCAGAGCACCAACCCAGGTCAACAGACAAATCATAGAAGCAGAATTTCTCCAAGAAGCTGAGAAAATATTTGTCCAGGTCGCACAACAACAATCGTTCGCTTCAGAGTTAGCGAATGTTGAAGAAATAAATAAAAATAGCTCGCTGCGACCTTTACAAATTCAGGTCGTCGACGGCGTGCTGCGACTAAGAAGTCGCATAGCAGCTACGCAAGAGGTAGCTGAAGAAGTGATGCGCCCGCCTATATTACATGGCGACCATCACATAACGCAGTTGTACATAGACTGGACACATCGCAGTCTACAACATAGTGGCACCGAACTCACAATTAATGAGGTACGGCAGCACTACTGGGTCGTGAAGATGCGACCAACAGCGAAGAAGGTGATAGCAAGATGCCTGCATTGCCGTATACGCAAGGCACAGCCACCAGTACCTGCGACCGGCGACCACCCGAAAACGCGCCTCGCTCACCATAAGAGGCCGTTTACATATACCGGGCTCGACTATTTCGGCCCGCTATCCGTCACCGTCGGTCGGCAGCATCAGAAGAGATACGTAGCACTATTTACGTGTCTCACATCAAGGGCGGTGCACCTTGAAATCGCCGCCAGCCTTAGCGCAGACTCCGCCATATTGGCGCTGCGCCGATTCGCCGCACGCAGAGGATGCCCAGCTGAGATACACTCAGACAATGGCACCAACATGCACGGCGCCGACAGAGAGCTGCGAGACGCCTTCAAAACAGAGGCAAGTCGTAGAGGCATCGTATGGCGCTTCATAACGCCATCAGCGCCATTCATGGGAGGCGCCTGGGAGCGCCTAGTTCGTTGTGTAAAAAACACACTATACAATGTACTTACAGAAAAACACCCCACCGAAGAGGTGTTGTCCACACTGATTTGTGAGGCAGAGTACATTGTAAATAGCCGACCATTGACACACGTGTCGGTAGATGGTGATGATGATGAATCCATCACACCGAATCACCTTTTACTCGGTGGGTCAGCCAGACTACCTACACCTGGCACGTTCACCGAGCAAGATATAGACAGCAGGAAAATATGGCGACGATCACAGATCCTCGCTGATATGTTCTGGAGTCGCTGGGTCAGAGAGTACCTGCCGGAGCTCCAAAACCGGCGGGAGCCACATAGTAGTGGGCCCAGATTTAAAGTGGGTGACCCTGTCCTGATAGCCGACGGCCAGCTGCCCCGCAATACGTGGCCGCGAGGCCGCATTGTGGCCGTGTATCCAGGAATCGACGGAGAAATCCGGACCGCTGAGGTACGCACGCTTGGCGGTACCTTGAAGCGTCCGGTGAAGAAACTCGTCCCACTGCCCCAGTAACCAGAGATGCCGGATCGGCGACCGTCCTCTCGGTGGGCCTGGCCGGCAGCCGAGAAATGCCGTCCGTCGCTCACCGAAGGAATGCAGCGCCGCGCCGACAACACTTCGAGTCGACACAGCGAGTCGACACAGCACTGCACGGCGGGAGATATGTTCGCGACGAAGCGTCATCAACCATACTAAATGGTTCATAGAAATTGAAGTTTGTATGTGTAGACATGTCTGCTTACCACGGCGCGCCACCTGATACTAAAATGAATTTTAGAGGCACGTTTATATTTATACTAAAATTTTACCTACATTTTTTGAGATAGTAGTATAATGTTTTTAGTGTTTGTCAGTATGTTATAGGGTTCAATAGTTCACCCTTAACAGAGTAAAATCATTAGAAAGCATACTGATAAGAGTTATCATAGTAAAAAACATAAATTTCTGTCATACGATACGTCTGTGCTCGACGACGGATTAGTTCCGAATGACCCGTGAGAGGGAACCACACGATATATATAGTTTTGGTGGTTTTTGAAAATATTATAGTAATTAAAATCATGTTTTTAAGGGCTTATCCTATGTACTGGACATGAAATCAGTACATAATGATGAAACTATGTGAAGACCACATAGTTTCTGCTATGTAAATAGGAATATTGACTTGATATCTCAAACACCAAATATATGGTTTTAGGTCATTTTAGGGTATATGGGGGACCTAGACCGAGACAGGAAGCCTATATACACCTCATAGTTAGCGTAGTCTTTTATATAAAGCCCATTTACTTGAGATATCAAGTCAGTATATAATAGAAAAACTGCTGTTTATCTGGTTTTTGGCAATCGCTTACGGTTTTAGGTGCCCTAAGTACCTAGAAACATATAGGTGTACTGGTAAAAGTACTACCATTGGAAAGCTTGCTAAAAGGGCTTCCAGGCGGTTTCTAGATGGGAAGAATCGCTTGGATAGTCAACGAGATAAGCAGTCGTGAAAAATGTAAACAACGTAAAACGTTGAAATTTGTAGACCCTTCAGGTGGAATAACTCCATGAAGGGAATAGATGTACTCATGGTGTAAGTACTTTCGGATGGCTTGCTGGACTAGCTACCAAGCCATCACTTTGGAGCGAAAATCGCTCAAGTAGTTTAAGTACAATTCCAGAAAATAGGTTTCTGGAAATGTAATTTTTAGTCAGTTTTTGGCATTCCTCGGGACTATACACCCCTGGGAATTCCGAAAATAAGGAATTTTTGGGGTCCTCCCGATGGCCCGTTAAACGCACCATCGTGTTGTCCCAATCTTATTAGTGTTTTTATATCTAATTTCTCTGATAGCTGGGCGCAAAGAAAGTGACCAGCTATCAAATTTGTACATATCAAGGCACCTTATGTGCATATGACCTAGATAGACTTACATAAACACTAGAAATGTAAAGTGTGGTCTATTGGCTACCAGAATCCCCATAATAGGCGGTGATTGTCTGGTTAGCCTAAGTAGGAAGTCCTAAAGTCGGTGAAATGACTTAGGAATTTATAGATTCGTTACATAAGGGATGATATCCCATAGAAGATTCCCGAAAATAAGCTTTTTCTAGACGTCAACAGACAGCCTGCTATTGGCACCAGCAGGTCAACCCAACCTATAGATATCCTTAGGCTAGGTTAAAAGCTATTAAGGTTTTAACTGGGAAATAAAGGGAATTGTCCTTTCATTTCATGGAAATAGTCTAAGGAAGCTATCAATACCTGGAAATTAGGTATATTGATTAGATACATAGATAGGGGGCGTTACTGTGTTACAGTACGAAGGAATCCAGCTATTGATAGCACCATGGAAGGGGTGCGGTAACCCTATTTACCAAATATGTATAAGGGTTTTTTACATAAATAAAAATTATTTTCGGCGAGAATTTGCGGGGCTCTCAATAATGGCACGATGCGAGGGTATAAAGAACCCCCGGGCCCAAAATAGAATTTGTAGTCATCCAAAGCTAGTCGCTTGTACTTGTCTTAGTAAATAAGAAGTAATTCTTATATAGAATCACGTCTCAGAAATTGTTGAGAGCCCTAGAATCGTGCCGTGTACTGAATAACTTAGTGTTTCATTTAATTCATCAACTTCAACCCTTATGAAGACATCCCTTTTCGATCCTGTCGAGCTGAACCTCGGAACCTGGACACCAGGAGTGCTGATCCAGAAGTAGGCAACCCGGAATCTGGAAATAACTCAAGTACAGCCAACACATCGTTGAATCGTTAGAGTCGATTTGCAACCCTACGTCACTGCTGCAGCTAGGCATCCAAGAACCTTTTGAAATTTCTGTCGCCCCTCACTACCACCACTGCTGAAACCTGACGGGTCACTGGCCCACTCCGCTGAGGAGAAGGCAAACTTGTTTGCCTCCCTTTTTGCGGAATCTTCACATCTGAATTCTGATGGCGCGCAGCCTCCTCCCTCTCCTGATGGATGTGTGACGAGTATGTCAGACATCCGCATCCATCAAAAGGACGTCCGTAGGGTTCTGCGTAGCCTCGATGTGAACAAAGCGAGTGGCCCCGACGGGATACCAGCAATTGTACTTAAAACCTGTGCGCCTGAATTGTCTCCGATCTTGACACGCCTGTATCGCCTTTCGATAGGGACTGGAAAAGTGCCGAAGGCTTGGAAGCAAGCCAACGTACAGCCCGTGCCCAAGAAGGGCAGTCGAGCTGACCCGGCCAACTACAGACCCATATCTGTAACGTCCATCCTCTGTAAGAGTATGGAACGTGTACTCAACGGTAAGCTCCTGGCATACCTAGAAGCGAACGACATCCTCAGTGACCGCCAATACGGCTTCCGCCGAAATCGGTCCACTGGGGATCTTCTAGCGTATGCCATTCACATCTGGAGTGAGGCCATCGAGAGACACGGGGAAGCGCTAGCCGTCTCCCTCGACATCTCGAAGGCTTTCGACAGGGTCTGGCACGAAAGCCTCATTGGTAAGCTTCCTTCCTTCGGTCTGCCTAGTGGTCTGTGTGATTGGATAGGGGACTTCCTGAGGGATCGCTCCATCCGAGTGGTTATCGACGGCTGCTCGTCCGGTCAGTTAGATATCAACGCCGGAGTCCCTCAGGGGTCAGTGCTCTCGGCAACATTATTCTTGCTGCACATTAATGATTTGCTAAAACCCGGCACCTTTGGGTACGCAGACGACAGCACTGTTGCTGAGAGATACGTGTCCGGCGCACGAGCTACTGGGCCTCAGATTCGGTCTCTCCGGGAGGCCATGGTAGAACGCTTGAACCTGTCCTTGAAGGCGGTCTCCGAATGGGGAGATGCCAATTTGGTCAGTTTCAATGCTGCGAAGACCCAGGCGTGTCTTTTTTCCGCTAAAAAGAGCCAATTTCACCCGGCTCCTTCTTTCCGTGGTGTAACCGTGCCGATAACGGACCATCTCGAACTTCTCGGTGTTACGTTGACATCAACCCTCAACTTCGGTCCATTTATTGAGGCGAAAGCTCAGGTAGCTGCAAAAAAGTTGGGGATTCTTGCTAAGGTGAGACGGTACTTCACGCCTGAACAGCTGCTCAACTTGTATAAAGCGCAAGTTCGGCCATGCATGTAGTACTGCTCTCACCTCTGGGATGGATCTGCCAAATACCAGCTTGATGCACTTGAGTCGATCGACAGACGGGCCAAAAGGCTTATTGGCAACGATGCACTGGTCGCCTCAAAGCTCCAGAGCCTCGAACATCGACGCCGAGTTGCCAGCCTGTCGGTTTTTTATCGGTTACATTTCGGGGAGTGCGCGACGGAACTGCACAATTTGATTCCACCTAGCCCTTTCCATCATCGGACTACAAGACGTACGGCCATGCGCCATCGGTACATGGTGGACATCCCTCCCATACGCACAAAGCGTTTTGCTAATACTTTCATTGTGCGTACAGCTAAGGAGTGGAATTCCCTTCCGGGGTCTTTGTTCCCTGATAGCTACAACCTTGGGGTCTTTAAGTCAAGAGTGAATAGGTTTCTTCTAGGCAAGCGTGCTTCACCGTAGACCACGTCATCGCTTAACATCAGGCGAGATAGTGGTCAAACGCGAGCCTATAGACTATAAAAAAAAAAAAAAAAAAAAAAAAAAAACCTTTGTTTTCGTTGATGTGGATGGGGCGTTCAGCGGCAATGGCCAGAAGGTTTACGCCCTTCTTTTCTCGGGGCCAATGAACACGCTACGTCCTGCACACTATCTATACTTATATATATATAATATTATAAAGCTGAAGAGTTTGTTTAAACGCGCAAATCTCAGGAACTACTGGTTGGAATTGAAAAAATCTTTTTGTGTTTGATAGTCCATTTAGCGAGAAAGGTTATATGCTATATAACATCACGCTACGACCTATAGGAGCGGTGCATAAATGAAAAATGTTGCAAAAACGAGAAAAAATATTCCATTTTGACGTAAACGGTTTAAGTTACGCAATAATCATGCATGCAGGGTAGGTAGTGTAGATGGGTAGGTAGGTAGCCAGTTGACGGGAGCGAATCCTCGTGGGACAGCTAGTTAGTGTTAATTTTAATCCACAGTGCTTGGGCTTACACCAGTTGTAAACGTCCCCTTTTTGCCTATTGGCCTAGCTCTATTCTCTCTTCTGCTTGATATGTAAGTAAAGTGAAAATTATGTATTTTCTTATTCTTCCGCTGGTCTTTTCTGATTAATTTCGTTGTGGGATCCAAGACAGTAGAATCACTTCTTTGGGACTCGTTTCATTGCCTCGGCTCGGCGCTTTTCTGGTGTATTTTGGCTTTCAGAAGTTGCAACGGTTAGGAATAGTGTGGCAGGCTTGTCCCTCTAAAAATCTTTTCACATCTTAGCACCGACCTCAAATGAGTTGGAATTAAAACAAGATAGTGATAATGGTAAATACTTTGCACATGACCAACACAAATGCCTGTGTCCTAATGATGATGATGAACCACCCAATCTAAAACTACCAGGCGCCCATAATCACTCCGCAGATCTTAAAAACTAAAAACATTCCATACTTAGAACAGTCGAATGGCATTCAGCCAAGTCTGTGTCGCGGTTAGGAGCAACCATTCCAAACGGAATTCGGTCCTCCATACATTATTACCATGTATCATGTCTTGCCGAATTTATGAGGGTGAGCAGATAGAGCTGGCGTCTACAGTCTAAGAATTAGAGTTATAGGTTGCAGTGTGATGGTGTTTTAAGAAATGGGGCTGTTGGTCCGTTAATTTTTGTTGGCAGAGAACATTGGACTATGTTTGATTTGATTTAAATGGCATCAGCTTTATCTTCTTTAGATAGTTTACAATTTTGGTGAAGATATTCGATACTCTTCACGTGACTAGAAGGCTCGTCTTTTTTCGGCTAAAGAGTCAGCATTGCCTGCTAGTGTTTTGGGTACTATTCCTATTGACAGTGATACTGTGTTTGTGTATAGTGATTGATGTAAAAAAAGAGCTCTTCCCTTGAGTTTTCCGTATGCGATTCCTTAGCAGAATTTGATCCCTATTAGCAACTCTGTCTGATGGTGTAATAATACAGTATGTATTTTAATTATAATATCAACGGGTTTAATTCCTGCCTAGGATTATTGATGTTTCAAAAATCCAATGATGCAGTCTTAGTTTTTATCAAAATCGGGTCCATAACTCTTTTGTGTGGTTTCGCTATTCCTCATAGTTTCGAATTCGGCATCGAATCTACGTCCACTTTGAAAACTCAACCTATACCTATGACAAGATGTTTAATTTTTAAATAAAAGATACTGATATATATCTGTTTAATTTCTGGTACTTGAAAAAAAAACACATTCAGAGATTTATGAAAATTAACTAAATCTCCTTTTCGTGTGAGGTTGTGGCCACCTTTGGTGTTAGAATTTAACTACTAATTTTACTGTTTATTGTCAACAGAAATAATTTCATCAACGCTAAAAACAATTAGTGTAGTATTACCTAAATTCGCATACGTGACAAATGTAAAGTTTCAACAGAAAGCATCAAAATTCATACCAATTGGTAGCCGTTTAATTGATTGTGGGTTATAGTGACCACACGGCAGTGATCGATGGCGAGAACGGTCCTATCATTTTAAAACGTCAAATAAAAATATATTAAAGCCACGTTTTTCATAAACTTGTGGAGGACAAAGGAGAAGTCTTTGCCTAGTAGTGGGAGATGATGTAGGTTGTCAATAAAAAATGGAGTAATTTACGTACATGTGTGCTAGAATTAGTCCTATTCATCTTCCGTTTAATATATAACGGCATGATAACTGATTGCAAATAGATGTGGTCAGATTACCATCAATGTATTTCAGAAATAATCTCTAACACAATAGAGTTTTAAAAGCTTTGGTCTTTAATATGCGGTACCGGATATCAAATCGTTTAAAAACGTCTCGAATGTTCTTTTTTTTCGTTGCAGTATGCGTCAGCGGTGAGAATTATTATTTGTCCGGTACCGCATACCGCAGCGTTGTGCGTTTGATCTAGAGAATAAAGATTAATCTTTCACAAAGTACGAGTAGCACTGGTAAGGATTATTATTCTGTGCCAGAACCACACTACTGTTCTACCTGAATACTAACTTGAATCTGGATGAATACTTAAAACTAAACGAGGCTCATATACCTGCCTCAAACACAGATTAATTTCAATTTTAGAAGCCTGTTTCCTAAATCATGTCTGATGAATCATATACTCTACGTAACCACAATACACAGGTGTTTACACTATACATAACATAACATATAGATATAGGCCAGGTGATGTATAGTATCTTCTCTAAAAGTCTACTTCTAGAGAAAGTTTTGCAAAGGCCTGTTCTAGAGTGAGTGCAGTGGTGGCCCAGTGGTAACGGCCGTGACTTACGTGTAGATCGTGGGTTCGAAAATAGGCAGGCACTTTACTATGTGTAAATTATTTCATCACCACTCTCAAAACGGTGAAGGAGAATATCGTGAGGAAACCGGCATGTCCTAGAACCAAAAATTCGAAGACATGTGACATCCACCAACCCGCACTGGGCCCGCGTGGTGTATTACGGCCCATTCCCTCTCGCAGAGTGGAAGCCTGTGTCCCAGCAGTGGGAAAATTAAAAGGCTGATGATGATACACACAGACTCTATCAAACAAAATGGCAGCTGTAGCTCGTTGAGTATCGACATTAATTGAGGTTTTTTTGAGTGAAGTGGATCATGTTATGAAAGGACTGCCTGAGAGCGTTGTCTATTGTATGATAGGTTGTCACTCAAACTTATATAACAGTCTCTTTCTACAGTTCAATGTATCAAACTCAGGTACTACACTTCCAAACATGGCCAGTTCAATGATTGATTGATCCTTGAGTGTGTCCTAACGGTTGTATGAACCATGTGCACCCGCGCGCCTATTCCGACATAACTTGTTCGATATTTTTTGTTTTTTGAAAATTCCAAGCTGTGTTTTGAAATGATGATGAATTCACTGAAGTTTTTTTATGTTGCATGTAATTACCGATTTTCTGTAGCCTAATAATTAGGTATGAATGCCTAAACATACAATTCCGAAAAGTGCGAAATATACTAGGCTATGTATGTCTAGTCATCGACAGGATTACAAATATTATCTGGGGGCAAACAAGGGCACAGACGTATCATCTTTTTCTCGGAGCAATTCAGGACATTTTCGACCCCTCTGTAACTTCGTTGTGGATAAAGCAAATTTTAAGTGACTAAGAGAACATAATCATCATATCCATCATCATCATTTCAGCCGAAAGACGTCCACTGCTGGACATAGGCCTCCCCCAGGCGTCGCCACATTGACCGATCCCGTATGTCTCGCATCCAGCGCCTTCCCGCAACCTTAACCAGGTCATAGGTCCACCTAGTGGGAGGCCTTCCAACGTATTGTCTGAGAACATCAAGTAATAATTTATTCGACAAAAAGTACAGAATTACTGATGACAAAGACTTAGGATACAATTGTTGAGGTACAAAAAACACGATCAATGACCCCCATGCTAGGAAATGCCTGTGTTACAGGGGCCATCTATCTGTCCATTATATAATATAACTAAGCATAAGCCCGAATTACATTTAATTTGAACTTTAGGAATTTATTGCAAGTCATAAGTCATTGCCTTAATTTCGTCACTGACTCACCGATCATCAAAATTCTAAGGTACTTCTGGAAGACTTACAAACTAAAACACCTACTTAAAACCAAGTCGGTTAATGTGTTTGTTTGTAACCTAATTAATAAGGTACTTACTGAATAAATTATCCGACTTAGTTTTACATTCGATCTCACTACTTTTTGCGGTAGTAGAAATGCACCGCGAGACTTGTGTTTTTTAGATGTTATGTTTTTGATGGCATCTATGTTACTTTAAAAGCCTGAACTATAGTAAAACCTGGGCTTAATCGGAATAATCTAAGATTTACCAAGTCTTACTGGTAAAAGTCCGAAATTAAGGCCGTGCCCTGACCAAAAAATCAGCATGAGATATGAGGCGCATGAATTACAGTATAGAATACGATACAGAATACGCTCAGATTTTAGAATAACATATTTATAAAATCGAATATTGGTCTTTTGAAAAAATTAAACTTACAAAATGTTCGGTATCAAATTGTCCATTAGTGTTAGTACAAAAAATTATTAATGAACACTTTACGAGGTGATGCATTGTATCAATAATTTATTTCTCATTTTTATGGTTTAGTTGGAAGGAGGAGGAGGTCCCTTTTCCGCTTGGTCTACTGTACAGAACAGTCGCGTTACGCGTGTTCTAATTAAAAAGTGCAAAGTGTCAACGCAGCGAAACATTACACTTCGGCCGGTGGCCGCGGGCCGCTACGATGACGCAATCGTCGTCGCTGCAAGGCAAGGTAATGTAAACAATTGTTAAGGCGAAGCTCTTTACTATCATTAAAATGTCGTCTAATAAACCAATCAAGCTCAACACGGAGAATGAACATCTTTTGTTCAAAGCTTACGCTGAAGAAAAAGAAGAAAATGCTAATCTTCGTAAAATTATTCAAAAAATGCAGACTCAAATTGACGAACTGCAAAAACAAATTATGAGTCTCACTCATGAAAGAGAAGCTACATCCGGTAAAACTCAAGCTATCCCAAAAGAGCATTCGACCCAATGCTCAGAATACTGCACAGATGAAGAAGACCTGGCAAAGGAAACCGAGTGGATAAGGGTTAAAAGTAGAAAGAAAAGAAAAATGAGCTCGTCACCTACTCAAGCGGAAGAACCTCAAAAATCAGACTCAGTACTCACCAAGAACGTTAGAACTAAGAAGGTCCCACCCCCTCCACCTATAATAGTGGATGGTATTGAAGATTATCAAACATTCTTCGATACCATAGCAACTACTCTCCAAGGAGATGCATTTAACACTAAAATCATGAATGGTAAATGTGTCAAAATCAATGCCCTCAATGAGGACACCTATAAATCGCTTAGAAATATAATAACACAGAGTGACCATTTGTGGCACTCATATGAAAATAAACAGGAAAGGCCTATAAGAGTAATGGTTAAAAATCTGCATTACACATGTAAGCCAGAAAGGATCATTGAAGACCTTCAAAACAAGTCTTTAAAAATATTAAATGCAGCTAATAAAATCAGCTGGAAGAAGAAAGAGCCTCTCAACATGTTCATGTTAACTTTTAACAATGACGAGGATATTAGTAAAATCTACGGTATAAAATCTATACTAGGATGTAAAGTTGAAGTTCAGCCTATCAAAATATCTAGGCTCGTACCACAATGTAAAAGGTGTCAGGCGTATGGCCACACGCATAAATATTGTTCTAAGGAACCGCGATGCGTTAAGTGTACAGGAAAACATCTCACTCGAGACTGCAATAAACCTGCAGAGGAGAAGCCAAAATGTGTGCACTGTGGTGAAGCACATCCAGCTAACTACAGAGGATGCTTAGTTGCCAAAGAAATGCAAAACATAAAAAATAAAACTATCAAAAATTCATCAGCGTCTGCTCAGCAGCGAGTTGTTACAAAGAAAGCACCAGCACGTGTTAGAAGTGAAGAAATTACTTACGCACAAGCCACTGCTAAACCAGACCACTCAATAAACACTGTGAACAATACAAACCAAACACCATCTAACTTGTCAGAAAAATTAGATGAAATTTTTAAAATTATGTCATCATTTGATGGCCGACTACAGAAATTAGAAAAAGGAGCCAAGACTGGCCTTGTTAATAAATCAAATAAAAAATGAATACAACACTTAAAATTATGGCATGGAATGCTAATGGACTACTTAAGCATCAACAAGAACTTCAGGTAGTCCTAAATATCGAAAATATTGACATATGTCTAGTGTCAGAAACTCACTTCACCAGACAATGTCACATTACCTTCAGAGGATATAAAGTGTACCATGCATTACATCCTAGCAATAGTGCCAGTGGTGGCAGTGCAGTAATAATAAAAGAAAATCTCCATCACCACGAAGAAATGAAGTACGAACATCCAGAAATACAAGCAGTATCAGTACAAGTCAAGTGTGACCTTTACCCTCTCACGATAGCTGCATTGTATTCCCCTCCAAGACACTCCATAAAACAAGAAGAATATATAAACTTCCTAAGTCAACATGGGCAGAGATTTATTGTGGGCGGTGATTTCAACGCCAAGCATAAGCACTGGGGATCCCGACTCATAAATACCAAAGGCCGGGAATTATATAGAGCCATACAAGAGTTAAACTGTGAAGCTGTATCTACAGGGAGACCAACCTACTGGCCCACAGACCCTAACAGGATCCCGGACCTAATCGATTTCTTCATCTGTAAGAATATATCTAGAGGTGACTTTATTATAGAAGAGGGTCATGACATGAACTCGGACCATTCTACTATTCTGCTGACAATAAGTAGACGTATACTGCATAATGAGAAACAACCCATACTAGTCAACAAGTTTACAGACTGGGATAGTTATAGACTAGACCTAGATAATAGAATAGAATTAAGAGTTCAGCTCAAAACCCCTGAACAATTAGACTCAGAAGTTAGTAAATTTATCATAAATATACAACAGTCAGCTTGGAAAAACACACCTGAGAAACCAAAACTCATAAAGAGAACTGTGTACCCTGAACACATCATGAATCTTATTATGCTAAAACGAAGGCAACGAAGAAGATGGCATCTAACCAGAAGCCCTCAAGATAAAACTGAACTTAACAATTTGACTAAACGTCTTAAAAGGGAAATAATAAGTCATAATAACGCGTTAACGAATAACTATTTACGCCAGTTATCTGCTGATTGTAAGTCAGATCACTCATTATGGAAAGTGACAAAGAACATAAAAAGACCCATCACACAAATCCCTCCTATAAGGGCAGAAAATGGGAAATGGGCTATTAGCAATCAACAAAAAGCTGACAGATTTGCTCAGTACCTGGAGCTCACATTTCAACCCAACGTGGAAACTTTGAACTCCGCTGAAAATATGAACTGCCCACCAAAAGTACAAAGTGACACCTCAGAAATAAAGCTCGTTACACCAAAAGAAGTATCAAATACGATTAGATATCATATGAACCCAAGAAAATCACCCGGCTACGATCTAATAACAGGTGAAATTCTTCAAAATTTGAATCGCAAGGCGATTGTAAAACTGACCACTCTTATCAATGCTGCATTTCGATTAAAGTATGTACCTGATCTGTGGAAAGTAGCTGAAATAATCATGATAGCAAAACCTGGCAAACCACCAGAGGAACCGACTTCATATAGACCAATATCTTTACTACCAATAATAGCAAAACTTTTTGAGAAACTACTATTAAAAAGGCTCAAACCAGTTATAGAAAATGGCAATCTTATTCCGGATCACCAGTTTGGCTTCAGAGACAAACATTCAACTATTGACCAGGTTCACAGGATTACCAATTATATCGAAACAGCGCTAGAAGAAAAGAAAGTTTGTTCCACTATATTCCTTGATGTAGCACAAGCTTTCGATAAAGTATGGCACGAAGGTCTCATCCACAAACTAAATAGTATGCTACCGAGACAGTTTACGGACATCCTCGAATCATACATATCAAACAGAGCATTCCGCGTTCGATATGAAGACGCCTACTCAGAGACAAGGCCCATCAATGCTGGCGTGCCACAGGGAAGTGTATTAGGTCCGATCTTATACCTACTGTACACCAGTGATATCCCAGTTACAGAAAATAATCCTATTGCCACTTTTGCCGATGACACTGCTATTATGGCAATAGGTAATAATCATGAAGAAGCTGTGGAAAAAGTTCAAAAAGCGGTTGATCAAATTCTAACCTGGACTAAAAAATGGCGAATTAAGCTTAACGAAAGTCGATTCACGTTGACTTCACCAATAAAAGAACACAACATTTTCCTGTATTTATTAATGGCCAACAAGTTCCATACTCTAATACAGCTAAATATCTTGGTATGAATCTTGACGCCAAGCTGCGCTGGAAAGAACACGTCAAGAAAAAGAGATCTGAGTTGAAAATACGCTACCAGAAAATGTACTGGATACTTGGAAGACACTCCCCACTATCAGTACACAACAAAGTCCTATTATACAAACAGGTATTGATGCCAGTATGGACTTATGGTATCCAGCTCTGGGGCTGTACCAGTAAGAGCAATCGCCAGATCATCCAACGTTTCCAAAACAAAGTACTCAGGGACATAGTTAATGCACCCTGGTACATTCGGAACTGTGACCTACATCGAGACCTAAACATGGACGTCGTGGACCGAGTAATACAAAAATACGCAGAAGCTCACGAAAATAGACTTCATCACCATGTGAATGTTGAGGCTATCCAGCTTCTTGACATTACTAATATAGTAAGAAGACTGAAACGGACGAAACCGTTCGAGTTAGTGTAGTTTTTTTTTTTTTTTTTTTTAGTGACAAATAAACAAATGTAGTGATAAGTGCTGCTTTCAAAGAACACATGAACAAAGTGTCTTCGCCTTAATAAAAACTAAGTAAGTGTTAATGGACGCATTCTTAGAATTATATTTACGTAGTAGTTTAGGTGAAATTTGTTTACTAATTAGCCAATAAGGCTAGATTGTAATTGAAATAAAGTATTCAAATTTGGTACTTTATCAGAGAAAAAAAAAAAAAAAGTTGGAAGGAGATTAGTGAAAAAAAAAAAGTATACTACAATTTTAGAATCAATATTATGTAGAAATTTAATGTATTTTTATTAATTGATATTTCTTTTAAAATAAAGAGTAGAAAATAAATAGTAGCTTTTAAAAACTGCACAAAAACGACTAGCGCGGCGTTTTGCTCGGGGAGGCGCCTTAACGACGAAATGAAACGTAATATCTGTACGAAAAATGCAAACCACTTTACACTATTTTCAGATATCAATAAACTATCATCATACTTTATACCTGAGACCCATTATTATAGAGATAAATAAAAAAGGTTATCTAATTCCTGCAACTCCTTTTATAAATAAAATGGCGTGGTCTTCATGGCGGCAATACATACGACTGTTTATAGGTATATATATAATATACCTATAAACAGTCGTATGTATTGCCGCTACCCAACAAAAACCCTGAAGCATTAACTAATGAAAACAATTACTGAACAGGCAATAAATAACTCTATTCACTTTGTAGTTCCCCGAATACTCGCGCGCTGCAATACGTCAACGCTATGCATTTAATAAATCATGAAAATCGTCCGTACGTCTGTCATCGCGCACGGATGACAAATTGCGAAACTACCCGATTCCCCCCGAAACTCCCCGAGTACCCCCAAACTCCCCCGACATGCCACCCGATTGATGGCCAGCTCGTAATTGCATTGTTTAAATTTTTCAACTGTGTATTGAATAGGTTAGAATTTCGGGCGTTTAATGTACGGGAAAATTTTATGGGGTTTTTGTTTTAATTAAAAAATCTGTGTGGTGCTGCATTCTGTATCTAAGCTTGGATATAGATTTTGGCGGAATTAAATCTTAATATGTGCCTGTTTTTGTCCCCCACTGCAGGGTAAAAGTGGTAAAAGGCTTCTTCTCATACAGAGAAGGCACGATCGGGTTGGCGATTTTAACTCGATTTCATTGACTATTTATAAGTCCGTTTCCTCACGATGTTTTCCTTTACATCGTGAAGTGATGTCTAAAATAAAATTAGAAAGTACATATTATGAATTGAAAAAGTCACATTGCTACTTGTCTGGATTTGAACCCACGACCTATAAAGTACGAGAAAAGTGAGGTCTAAGCACGGGTTTCTGATTTGAGTATTCGGATTTAGAACTGGTCAAACCCTAGTTAAATGCAAAATTTTGACAGATTTTCAAGCTTAGAGGTTGACTAATAACTACGAATTCTTAATTAAGAAATCGGGAGTAAGCCACCGTGACTATTGTTATACGAATTAAAAGTAAATAAGATGATAATTCCATAACGTTATTTTGTAAATCGTTTAAATCAGGTTAAGTATTTTAATTTCGATGATGTTAAAGTATTCAGTGTTGTCAATATTTTAATACATTGTCAAGTACCACACAATATTATATTGCTACAAAACAGCAAAATTATGATAATTATTCAATAAATAATAAATCATTCTCGTAAATAACAAGTAATGTAAATAATAAATTATGGAACCAATTTTTCTATGTCAATCCAATATTAATGACAGCAGAGACATAATAATGTCTAAGTCAAATGTTACGAAGTAGATAAAGACTGTGATTTTTTATTTAAATGTACTCACTTGAGATGACAAGTTATTGACCGTGGCTTCGCTCTCGTGGTCTATCTTAAAGAAACCGTGCATTTTTCGGTGATTAAGGTTACACTAGTCAACGGCACGAACTATTTTGTGCGCGGGGTTAAAATGCATTTCATATCAACCGACAACACGTGCGGAAGACATTGATGCTGTGATGAGCAGTAGGAAGCTAGTTCGCGTACGAATACACACTTTTGCAAATTTGCAGCGAAATGGATAATGATTTAGGACGAAACCGAGCGCGCGAAATTTTATAAACAGACCTTTAGGAGTCTGGATATCATGAAAAAACGACTAAACGTATCTGTTCAAAATAAAATTATTTGCATTTTTGAACTAATAATCTATCCCTGTATGGAGGCCGTTTTGCAATTTTCCGTCTTCTTATAGTATTTATTTGCGACCAAAAATACGTTAAAATTAGTGTCGAAATGTGAAACTTTCGACGCTCATAACTTTCAAATATTTACTTTTTCACTTTTTTGTTTCCATACAGAGCTAGATAATGATGAGACAATTTGATATCATTTATTTTGAACGAACATTGTCAAACAGTGGAATAATCCCTAGACTACGTTTGTATGGAAGAATTTTTGACTAGTGTAACCTTCAGGTCCTTACTCCGCTTTAATGCCATAAAACGGTTACTTTCTACAGAATACTCCTTAGTAACGGCTAGGTTACCAAGGAGGTTTGAAAAAAAAAAAATGGTAGATGTACATTATTTGTAAAACATATAATAGTTTTTCTTACATAAATAAATTGTAGTTCTAAAAACTAAAAAACACGCTTTAATGGTAAGGATAATGGGACAAACTGTTTAAATTATTGCATTGTCATCGGTCCTTGATAAGTGTGCAAAGTTTCAAATCAATCCAACGTTTTGAAGTGGGTGAAAATCACGTTCAAAGATTCCGTTACATTGATACATAGATACATAGATACATACATACCAAGCTAATAAAAGCGTGTTAAAAATAACAACACGATCTTTTTTCCCTACTTTTTTAAACTCTTCCAAAACGACTTTGATGTTTAAAAAAAAATATGACATATACATAAATTTGTGGTAAAATAAAAAAATATTATGTAGACAAAACTGTCCAAAAGGAGGTCCAATATTGATAATCTGGCTCCGAACGGGAGCACTGCTAGTACTGCGTTAATATTGCGGAATATAGAAGCCTATGACACTCAGCAATAGTATACTCGTGTTATCAATATTTAATTATCTAGATTTTTCTCCAAATTAATAGATATGTTAAATTAAACCTCATTTTAGTATTCAAAGTGAAGTGTTGACTATTGTAGTACCGATTGTACTCGTAGATGGTACGACTAACCAATCAGACCGCATTGGTTGGAATGTAGACAGAATGGTGGGGTAAACATCACTTTGGTAGAGTGCGTGCAAGATAAGTCTGCGCGCGGCCAAAATAGGAACTAATCGCTTGTCATTTATGTCAGGTGTCAAAAGATTGTGTTGTATTCCGTGTTTTTATTAGTTTCCGAATGAAATAATCGCCTTCATTATTCCAAAAGTAATTTAAAGTGTTGGCAGGGATGTTTTCTTGAAGTGAACAAGACAATAACGGGCCTACGGTACCGTTTTGCAAAGATAGAGCCTGCGTTGCTTATTTGACAGGTAACTTTTGGGGATACCATTATACTAAAATTTCCCTAAATTTTCGTACTACCGGTGCCTGACTGTATTGGTTTTTGGGTGGTACATAAATATACCATATTATTATTATTACATATATATTATTTTTCTTCTTCAAAAATAGTTTAAGAAGAAATTAGAAAAGAATTGAAATTGAAATGGACGGTATTAGCCACTGCAGGACCATTGATAGACCAATTTAAGAGTAGGTACTACTAAGTATTCAATAAAAGATTTACAATAATTTCATAAAGCTTTTTTCATCACATTCTTTGCAAGTAGAAAAAGCTAGTAATTAATTATGCTTAACTTAAATTACTTTAAGTTTCGAGTAATGAAAAATGAACATTGATTAAATGAAGGAAAAAAGATCAGTTATGCTGGCAACATTAAGCACGCCACCCGTCGCGCGCAGACTTATATTGCGCGCACTCTGCGATCTCCACAGAGTACTATTATGGCGAGCTCAGTCTTTAACTTGTACGAATAAATAGTGCTGGTTGTATGGTGTTAACTTGGTAGATGTTTTTACGAAATGTAATAAGTAAGTACATGAACAACTAAAACCTTTAAAAGAATAAGTGCTATAATTGATTTTTGTGTAACTGTATTTTAAATGCAAATACATGGGCGAGTGCCTCCTTCATAAGCATTTTATCTATATCGCTATTCCCGCTAAAATCCACACAAGATTTTACTGGATTATATTCTAAGACTAAACACTCGTAGCTCTGTGTAGGAAATTTCGTAAACAGAGCAGGGTGGTGGTCACACTGGTCAAGAGCCTCTGGGGGGTGACCATAAGCTCTTAGAGCGGTATCAATTTGATATCGAGTAAGTGACAGATGTATACAAGTCAGATACATCTGTCCCTTATTCGATCTCAAATTGTTACCGCTCTAAGAGCTTATGGTCACCCCCCAGAGGTTCTTGACCAGTGTCATTCTAACAATAAAAGCGTCGATAGCGATTGGTAAAAGTCATAAGGCTGAAAACGCACTGGCAAGCGTCTTGCTGAGCGCCTGACACCTAATCAGCTGCATTGCGCGCTTGGTGCCTTCGCATCTTTGCGTGTCGTATAGTGCATATATTATAAATGCTATCGAAATGTCACTTGTTCAATCCCTTACATTTTAACCATCGACCATCGTGCATTGCCATCGCTGACACTGAATGACGACACAGTTGGCGTAGTGACGACAAGTTTGGCGTAGTGGTTGAGCGATCGGCTGCTGCGCTGCGTGTTGCGGATCTGATTCCCGTTCGGAACAAATATTTGTATGACCTACAGGTAAAGGTTTCGGATCTGGGTGACTTGTGTATGTGAGTTTAAATGTTTGTATTACGCACCCACGGTACAGGAAGAAATTCCTAGTGTGGGGCAACATTAAAACAAAACATTGTGTCTGTAATAAGGCCTCAGTTCTTCGATAGAGAACAAACAAACAATTTTACATCTAATATTAGTTTAGATTATAGAATCAGATATTTACCTCAATAAATTATTGATAAATCGATGTAATATATTATAGATTGGATAGTAATTGATGTCAAAAAGAAAACACAGTTATTGTTTGCCGACGAATACTAAATAAGTATTATTACTAGAGATTTTGGAATTTAGTATTCGTCAAAGATGGTTGCCTAAAACAGTGACAAAATTGATTTACAAAAAGTTTTTAGAGACAAAAATTTAATTGATTTACTTGTACGTAATTCTTTAACATATTGTTTGAGTAAGAAAAATATTTTATAAGAGGCAGTTTTCCATATTCATAAAAATGTTTTTTCATTTATTTATTTAAACTTTATGTACAATGGTGATACATAGGCGGACTTAATGCAGCAAGGCATTCTCTACCAGTCAACCTTTGGGTTAAAAAAGAACACAACAGTGGTAGGGGTACAAAATATATATATATGAACAATAATTAAGGCGGATATTAATAAACTATCTAACTAATAAAATACATAAATAATTTTTAAAACAATAGACTAATAAATATTATAATAAATATCCTATTCTAAATGAAACAGAAATTTAAATATAATAACTATGACGAAGACCGAGCTATGTAAGAGAGGATAAGTAATAGTTCCGTAACCTACGCTTGAATGAAAATTTACTCTCAGCCTTTTTTATGTCAAGGGGAAGGACGTTCCAGAGTTTTATAGTAGAGACAGTGTAAGAATTAGATAGAAACCCTGTGCGGTGAGAAGGAATATGGAGAAGTAAGTTTTTGGAAGCTCGAAGGTTAAGATCGTGAGAACTGCCCAACACTTTAAAATATTGTTTTAAATAATCAGGAGTACAAGGATCGTTCATGATGTTGAAGAGCATGCAGAGGGATCTTAGGGATCTCCTCTGACGGATAGGCAGCCATTTAAGCTGAGAACGGAAGGAAGAAATGTGATCATATTTTCGAAGCCCGAAAATAAAGCGAATACAGTTGTTAAGAAGTCGATCCATTTTGTTAAGAAGTTCTTGGGATAGATCAGAGTAACAAACATCAGCATAGTCGATTATAGGCAAAACAAGAGCTTGAACCAAGGTAGTTTTAGTGCTAGACGGAAGAAAATGTTTGAATCTATAGAGAGACCGCAGTGAGAATGTGACTCTCTGGCTAATCTGAGCGACCTGCTTATTCCAGCTTAACTTGTCATCAATGAATAGGCCTAAGTCTTTAACGTGAGGCGAGAGAGGGATAACGGTATTGCCGAAAATAAGCGGCTTCAGAAGGCCAGTGTCCAAGGTTCGTAGAAAATACGAACTACCAATAAGGATAGCCTGACATTTACTGACATTGACAGTAACCCCAAATCTGTTAGACCAGTCAGCGATTGCTTGAAGGTCAGCATTCAATAGTGAGATGCAGCTATCCAGATTGAGAATGTCAGATTGCGCGTAGAGCTGCAGATCATCAGCATACAGATGGTAGGAGCATTTGAGGATAGTAGTAATAGAGTTAATAAATAAAGAAAATAAGAGTGGAGAGAGTATACCGCCTTGTGGAACGCCTGTTTCCAGAGCGCACCAATCGGAGAATTTCTGATCAGCACGTACCGCCTGCTGGCGACCACGAAGATATGATGAAAACCAATCCCGAGCCAACGAAGAAACCCCAATTTGAGACAGGATGGCCAGGAGAATGTCGTGATCGACGGTATTAAATGCATTGGAGAAATCTATTAAAACCAACACCGTCAACCTCGAACCCTCCAAGCCGGTCCTGACGTCTTCAGTAACTTTAAGCAAGGCTGTGGCTGTACTATGGCCGGGCCGAAAACCAGATTGGAAAGGGGACAATAGGTTATTGCGGGACACGAAGGAGGATATTTGGTTCAGAGCAACTGCTTCCAAGATCTTTGATAGGAAAGGGAGAATGGAGATTGGTCTGTAGTGATTAGGTAAGGTGGGGTTGGAAATTTTTGGAAGAGGGATAATGAATGCCTTACGCCAGGTTGTAGGAAACTCACCAGCCTGCAGAGAGAAGTTGATGATGTGTGTGATAATAGGAAGGATACTTTTAAAAATGAGGGATAACATGGATCTGGTCACTCCATCACAGCCGACAGCCTTGGACTTAATTGCATTGAACGTTTTGAGGATCTCAGCGTCGGTCACCGGGGAAAAAGAAAAAGATTCGGGAGGTACAATTGGCATGGAAGTAATGTCACGTATAGTATTATACTTAACAGCAGCCGTGAGCATAGTAGACGATGAAAAGTGATTATTCAAATCATTCAGAGACATATGAGATGATACAGTATGAGAGGATGATTGCGTGATTCCAATTGATTTGAGAAACTTCCATATGTCAGCCGGTGAAGAATTAAGGACATTTTCACAAATGTATCGGCGTTTAGAAGCTCTTACCATCTGATTACAGCGGTTTCTAGCCAACTTGTACAGGCTCCAGTTCTCCTCACTGCGATCCCTTCTATATCTCCGAAAAGCCCTGTCCCGCCGTCTCATCGCCAAACGAACTCCAGGACTAATCCATGGAGCCGGAGGGCGCTTAACACGGACAGCCCTGAGTGGCGCATGCGCATCGAAAAGCTGGAGCACGGACCTGTTGAACATATCCACTTTCTCATCCACAGTTGATGCCTGAGCAACATCGACCCAATCAATAGCTTTGGAATCACTATTGAGTTTGTTCCTGTTCAACCTCGCAAAATTCCGGAGAAACATAATGGCAGGCCGCTGTTTAGGTGGCTTAATTTTGTACGACAGGTAAATCAAATCGTGTCTAGATAGCCCAGGGGCCGCAATCTGGCCATGGTTAGCAACCAGATTCACGGAAGATGCAAGCATGAGATCAAGCCAGGTATCGCTTGAGTCAGGATTAAGATGAGTCGGATTGAGCGTGAGAAGTGACAGACTCGACGATTCCAGGATTGCTCTCAATCTACGCGATCTTGAGTTATCCTTCGAGAGGTCGGTGTTGAAATCGCCCATGACTATGAGATGTTTGTACTCCGAGGAAACAGATTCAAAGAGAGATTCGAGAATAGAGAAATAATCAATAGTAGGTGGGCAGTAAACTACTCCAAGAACGGCCTTAACCCCTTTGACATCAATTTCAAGGACTAAGAATTCGGGATTACCGCTATAAGTTGTCGGAGAAGATGAAAGAATTTTAAAGGGGATGTCACTGCGCAAGTATATGGCAACACCACCGCCCCTTTTTCCCGTGCGATCATTGCGAATTAAGGTAAAACCGGGTAAGCTATAGTGTATAGAGGGAAGTTCGGGCTTGAGCCAACTTTCCGACACCAGGACAGCGTGTAACGCCACATGGCATTACATTGCTCATATATACTTTGTACATAAGTCATCCACGTGTGATCTGATGACTTTTGTACAAAATATAATAAACTTGTTTCATATAACTTACTAGCTTCTGCCCGCGGCTTCGCCCGCGTAAAAAGTGTTTTATCATCACAAGGGAATACCACATATCCTATGTCCTTCCCAGGATCTCAAACTATCTCCATGAAAGTAAATTTTAAACTTTAGTTAAAAGCACACTTTGTAAACAAGCATATTACAAACTAGATGATTATATTCAAGATAAGAATGCTTGGAAACATGCTGGTTCTGCTCCATAGGGCAATCCTTAGTGTAGACAAAATCAAACTGGTAAATTTGTATTATATTCATAATTATAGTAACGCTTTATTTTTATTATTTTTCTATTATTTTTGTTTAAAAATTTTGACTCGCACACTGTTCCGTTGTTGTTGAATTAGGTAATTTACCTATGTATGCAATATTTGTAAGTATGTGAGAACCATGTTCCTATTTATCAACTGAAGGGTTTACCTGTTAGTGCTTGTAATACTTTATACCTATATGTAGTATAATAGTGCTAGGTGCATCGTCCTCACGTACATGAATTTATTAATGTATGTACTTTAATATTGTAAAACATTTTTCTTTTTTAAAAGAGTAGGTATGGAGTTTCTTGTGCATTCTTCTCCATAACAAACTACTTTTCCGAATGCACGGTAGAATCAATTGTTATTACTTGTAAATTTTAATTGTTAACGGTCAAAAGTGCCGCTTAATGGCCTAATTGAATAAATACATTTGACATGCCAAATTTCATCTAAATTGGTTCAGTAGATCCAGAGATTACCCCCTACAACCTCAAAAACTTTTTATACCTCTTTATAATATTATTAGTATAGATTAGGATCTAGTTAGTTCTCCCTAGACAAGCTAATAATTTTACCTTACTAAGTTATATAATCACCAATCATAATCAATCTTATTATATACAATATACAGGCTCATTTCTCACAGCTTTTATTCTATAAACGAATTTCAAAAAATCTCCATGTCAATATTATCACTATAGGAATGTATTGTAATCTTGTTATTAGTTGTTGTAATTTCTACCTACTGCCTTTTATGATATTATTTGATTTATATTTTATGTGTTGTTAACCATATAATTTCATAGTCTACTTTAGTAAGTAAACTGAGTATTTTGAAGAGTTTACTATACTTAACAGATTAAATACCTAATAAAATAATGTGTTATTAGATTACTAGACATCTGCTTATTATCAGCACCTTAACTCATATCTTAATATTTGCATGCCAACTTATGGCGAAATGTGTCATTGTGCTAATAACTTATTTATACCATGTTTTGTACCGCATTTAATGCAAATAAATGGCTTTGACTTTGACTTTTGACTTATTAGTTATTTCTTATAGAGAAACAGTCTTAGTAATACTATGAAATAGATAGTTATAGATTGAAGCACACGTGAAAAACTCTTTTAACCTGTCAAGCGTTAATTAGCAGACACAATAGAAATTACCATTGTCTTTTGCCGATGCGATGATCTGGACAGAGTTAAATTATTTATTCTGCCTAAAATTACTTATACATACTCATAAATAACAAGTATTGTTAAGCAATGAAATTGTTTTATAGGCAGCTTGCAAATAATTTTAAACACAATTATGAATCAGAATCAGAATCAGAATCATCATTTATTGCTAATAATGTAGGTATACATATGAGATGGTAATTTTTGTAGACAGTCCCGGTACATATTACCTTACGGCATGCAAAATTGTACAGTTGAATATAATAATTTAAAACAATCAGCAATTAATACAACAATAATTAAAAAACATTCGGAAGTAAATATCACAATGTCAGCAAAATAATTAATTAAATGCAATCATAGTCAAAAAAAAATATATAAAAAAGTTAGGCATAGGCATAGTTAGGGTTAGGTATGAGTGTATGAACTTGTCACCTAGCAAAAAGGATGGTCTACACATGCCCAAAAACTGGGCGAACTAGAAAGAAGAAAGAGAGGCCTATGTCCTGCAGTGAGAGAATTCAAAATAACACACCATTGGGAGAGTAGAATACTAAAACTTGAAAGAGTAGAGTGACTAGCCCCGTGGACAAGCTACTCTACCACTTGCCATCCCCCACCACGGCGCCAAATCTCTACGTACTCTACTTATAAAATATTTTACGTGTAGACAGTTACTTTACTGAAAATTGTAGAGTGCTTGGATTTGGTAGAATATTACGCTAGTTGACATTTACTCTACGTGTTAGAGTGCGCGCAAGATAAGTCTGCGCGTGGCCAAAATCGGAACTAATCGTTTGTCATTTTTGTCAGGTGTCAAGAGAGTGTGTTGAATGCCGTGTTTTTATTCGTTTTCGAAGTAAATAATCGCCATCATTATGCCAAAAGTAATTTAAAGTGCTGGCAGGGATGTTTTCTTGAAGTGAACAAGACGCAATAACGGCCCTATGGTACCGTTTTACAAAGATAGAGGCCGCGTTGCTTATTTGACAGGTAACTTTTGGGGATAGCATTACACTAAAATTTCCCTAAATTTTCGTACTACCGGAGCCTGACAGTATTGGTTTTAGGGTGGTACATAAATGTTATATTTATGTACCACCCAAAAACCAATACTGTGCGGGACAGGACCAGCATCATGTAATATAATGTATCATTGTTATTTTGTTTTTAGCGTTTTTGAACGCACCGTCACCCAAATTACTCAAGAGGGTTATGTGGCAGCAGCTTCTTCAAAAATTGTTGAAGAAAATAAAAAAGAATTAAAATTGAAATGGACGGTATTAGCCACTGCAGAACCATTGTTAGACCAAATTTAACAGTAGGTACTACCTACCAAGTATTCAATAAAATATTTAAAATAATTTCATAAAGCTTTTTTCGTCATATTCTATCCAAGTAGAAAAAGCTAGGTATGCTTAACTTAAATTACTTTAAGTTTCGAGTAATGAAAAATGACTATTGATTAAATGAAAGAAAAAATATCAGTTATGTTGGCAACATTAAGCACGCCACCCGTCGCGCGCAGACTTATCTTGCGCGCACTCTAACCAGGCTTCATTGAGTGAAATAATGGGTAGTCAGTGACAGCGAGACTGTTGACAGGATGGTATGGAAAAAGAAAACGTGTTGCGCCGACCCCAAGTCATATGGGGCAAGGCTTGGAAGATGATCATGACACTCCCACCCAGTGTTGTCCGAAGTTCAATATTTTCACCTGTATACCAAACTCTTTATTTGATAGTAGCTGTACTTTAAATATGCTCCCTCACCTGGAGCATTCGCCTGTAATGTAACATTTCAGATTCGGTTTTCTCATGCTTTTTTTGTAGTTGCATGATACATGTAAATGCTCGGTTCGCTTCCCTCACTGATGTTATCCTCGACTCTGTAACGTAACGTTACATTACAGGCGACTGCTTCAAGTGAGGGAGCACCTTTATGTAATTATTATCGCTGACCAAACAACAGTTGGTGTTGACAGCACGAATTTAAAGAGTTATCGTATGAACGCATTAACACTGTCCGGTTACTATGGAATCAGTTGATGAAGATAATTTTAATTACATCGGACTTTCCACCGCGGTTGTCGAAATAATTCTATAATTATCATTATGCTGTTAAACAAATAAATTAAAAATTTAACGACCATTCGACCACTTTAATTTATTTGTTTAACAGCATATGGCGTCTCGCATGCAGTTTTAATGATATTAATAAAGGCATAATTATTCGCAATTTGGCATCCAGCAGCTGAATTGCGTAAGTGAATACGGCAACGCAAAGGGTTTGACCACAATCAATGGACCAAGCACACAGACAGAATTCGACATCGCGTCATTCATCTCGAATGTGATTGGTCGATTGATGGCTTGGCGCCATCGCCTTGCCGAATTCACTTGCGCAATTCGGTTGCGGTAATCGAACCCGCGACACGCAGCGCTGCATCCGATGGCTCAATCACTCATTTTCACGATTCTCGGCGCTGCGTCTAGCATTGAATATTCAATGGTGCAGTTTTATTAAGGCATCCATTTAGGTTTCACCTATTATTAATGCAAACACGACAGTGAGTGAGTGATTTATTGTCGTGTTTGTATATTGCAATTTAATTATTTTGCGGCTACCCAATGCCCATTTTCTACCTTCATTATCTGATTATAATTTCATACGCAATGTTCGGAAATAGGTGGACTATAAGCCTTCCTATATGTATGCACCAAAGCTACTAAGCCCCCACATTAGCGATTGAAATCATGAATCGTACAGTTTCCGGAAACAATGCCTGTAATTTCACCGCACCTATACGCTATAAACTGGAATACAGCAATGCTTTATTGCAGCAATGGATTATTACCCTAAATTAACGCTTTCAAGCATCTATACTAAACCTTAATGGCTTATCTATTAAAAGTTAAATTGTATCATCATCTGCCTCCAACTATATATAGTATCTAGTATTATCTAAAACATGTGCATGAACTAATTCCTCCTAGCCCGTTCCATCGTCGGACTACAAGACGTACGGCGATGCGTCATCGGTACATAGTGAACAACCCCCATACGCACCAAACGTTTTGGGAATACTTTCATTATGCGTACGCGTACAGCTAAGGAGTGGAATTCCCTGCCAGAGTCTGTATTTCCTGATAGCTACAACCTGGGGGTCTTTAAGTCAAGACTGCATAGGTTTCTTCTGGGCAAGCGTGCATCATCGTCGACCTGATCATCGCTTAACATCAGGTGAGATAGTGGTCAAGCGCAAGCCTATTAACAATAAAATATAAATAAAAATGTGCACTACTTTTGCCAATATATGGCGTACCAAATAAACAAGCAATTACAATTAAGGTGGCATGTCAATAAAACACATTAAAATACCATATTGGGCGCACAGTTGGCGCAGTGGTTGACCGATTGACTGCTGCGCTGCGTGTCGCGGGTTCGATTCCCGCACGGAACAAATATTTGTATGACCTACAGATAGTTGTTCCGGCTCTGGGTGTTGTGTAGAAATTCCTAGTGTAGGGCTACGTTCTACTGTTAAAAAAACTGTATATATATATTGTCACTAATAAATTATAATATGTAAGTCTCTATAAATTATAAGTCGCATAAATGAGTCGCGGGATTTACGTTCAACTGAAATTCGGTTAGGCTGCCAGACGGACGGACGTAATTTCAGTTGCTACTCTACGTTTGTACGAGGCGCTGATGCTTGATACTAACTCATTTTGCGTCGCCGTGTGGCATAAACCAGGACTTTAGTATGAAACCTAATGCAGCGTAAATTCCGCGACGCATTTTACGCGACTCGCAACTCACAAAATTACGTTCGTTTTTCCTCACCCTTAATAGTTTAGTTTTGTCATCTACCCTATTGATGATATTCAGTTAATATCACAGAAAAAAAATATATATAAATTTTTTTGTAATAAAAAAAATGGGAATAGCCGGAAATAAGCCCTTTAAAACATCCGACTAGATTTGAAAAACTTAAGATTTTATATCATCATCATCATTTAGTCTAAAACACAAGTATTTAAAACCCCGACATGATATCTTACGCAAATACCCCGATTCAAACAGTAAAACGCCCATATCTTTTGAATGACTAAACCGATTTTCATCAAACATAGCTAAAAGCACTTCCAATAATGCCACCTATCAAACGAAAAAACAAACGGTTCATCCGTTTAGGAGCAGTGATGCTACAGACATCTAGATACACAAATACATAAATACACAGACGCACAGGTACACACGTCAAACTTATAACATTATCGTCTCTTTTTTTTTACGTGGAGAAATGCTCATGCATACTGCACTACCACGGGGAGATAGTGCAGTTATGTGGGACTCTAACCCACTAAAACTCCACGGTGTCCTCCAGTGCCGCTTATGGCGGGAACACGGGCACGCGTTAGCACTCACCGCGAACCCGCCGCGGCTGTCCGTCACTGGACCCTCCTCGGGGGAGTAGCCCCCATCACCGGCGCACAAGAACACACTGTACGCCGTGACCACCCCAGGGACCAAATCATCACATGGGTGCCAGACGACCCCGTGTATGGCACCCTTGGTCCCACTGTGACGGGTCAAGGTTAATGGCCCCGCCACCTACCATTTTGCGGCCGCAGGGGATAGGGAGAGCGGCTAACGCTATACCGACAGTCCTCTTCCCCTGCGGCCCCACCGCGTCCGTCATCAGACGGTGGCGACCGCGTCTAGGCCGTGGCAGCCGCGATATCGTATGGGACCTGGGAATCTCCATAAGACGTCACGGCCCGCCTCAGTTGCGATGTCGCCTGTTGCCAAGCGGCACCGCAACCTACTAGTTGGCCGCTACGTCGTCGGCTTAATCGGCAAAAGCCCTGACGAGCGGCCCCTCCTCGGGTTCCTCTTCGCTTCACCGTAGGTGACCAAGCCACGGTTACTGAGCCCCCCCGCATCGGGGGGATACATTATCGTCTGGGTTTAAAAAAAAAAAGTATAAGCAACGCATAGAGAAAAGGAAGTGTAAATAAATAGCACAGGTGAAACCACGGTGCACAGCCTAGTCTCAATCTAAAACAAGGATTTTATTTTCGTGAAGCAAAGAATGCAAAAAAATTACTATATTGCTCAGAACTATTCAATTCGGGTCCAACTAGAGCACACGAATATAATCAAAGACTAGACATAATAAAAAGAATAAAATTCACGTACAAAAAGTAAAATGCGTAGTTTCGCACCGCCCGCCGCAGAATTGGATGTCATTTGTTTGGATTTTTTTATAAAAAAACCTTTAAACAAGGTCGGGCTGAAATGGTCTGCTGATACAGTTCCAAAGATAGGGACTACGTGGAATAAAATAAAATACCTTTAAAATGTGATTCAATTTTGAGCTCTATTTGAACAAAATGAATTGGGCTGAACTTAGATACTTATCAGAAAAAAATAGGCTGAATCTTGCGAAATATCTGGCTGAAAATTACCACTGTTGCAGGTCTTAACTACAGAGATATTTTATTTATGTATTCAAAATTGCACACAATGTAAATTGTGTTACAGACAACGCATTACCCATTTGCATGTGTCTAGTAGGAGAATATTTGTCAAAAAATAAAAAAAACGGACGGCAGTAGAAATAGCTTGTGACCCTACTGAAATTCAGTATGTTCAATTGTGACTATACAGTTGGAACATCTTGCTAAGCCACCAAGTAACAACTGTTTAATAAGTCCAACAAAAATAGTTTTTTCTAGGCAAGCATGCTTCATCGTCGACCACATCATCGCTTACCATCAGGTCAGATAGTGGTCAAGCGCGAGCCGACTATTAAAAAATAACAACAAAATTCCTCCATCTTTCTATTCCACGACGGCCGATGCTCATGCTCAGCCTACACCAATCATCCGTAGACGACTCTAATTTTGAAGGAAGATTAGTAATCTTCCTTTCATTCAAAGTGTCGTTAGCTGACCAAAATTTGTATGGGAGGCACATTTTTTATTGATAACAGTTTATCTGTGTGATTTTATCAGCAGTGTTTATCACGCTTTTATTGGTATGTATGAAACATTCCGTTACATAGACACGCACGAGACCGGTCAATGTGGCGACGCTTGGGGGAGGCCTATGTCCAGCAGTGGACGTCTTTCGGCTGAAATGATTATGATGATGATCATTAACTTAGGCCCTATTTCACCAATTAAACTAATCGCAATTAGTTCAACTAAACTCAGTTTAAGTAAATACAGCGTTCTGATTGGTTGAGATCGCTGAGAAACTACCAATCAGAACGCTGTATTTGCATAAACTAAGTTTAGTTGAACTAATCGTGATTAGTTTCATTGGTGAAATCGGCCCTAAGGGTGTTAAGGTCGGATAAGCAGCCGCTTCATGTACAATTATTTTGGTATATTTACAACTGCATCCAGAGAAAAGGGTAGGTTTTTGGCCACACACCTGTGATACCCTTGGTGATGCGTATGTCCACAGGCGGTGGTAATCACTTATTATCAGGTGGGTTGCCTGCTTGTTTGCCAGAATCCATACGAAGATTCAATCACCATTAAAAAAACAACATTGCCCCACACTAGGAATTTCTGCCTGTATTGTGGGTGCGTTTACAAACATTTAAACTCACGTTACCCTCAAGACAACCTGATCCGGAACAACTATCTGTAGGCCATACAAATATTTGTTCCGTGCGGGAATCGAAACCGTGACACGCAGTGCGGCAGCCGATCGCTCAACCACTACTTCAACCGTGTTGTCCGTGCCGTCGTGATTATAAACTAGCTGGGACTCGCGGCTCCACCAGCGTGCGAGTAGTGATGCTATCTTTATTACTTATAACCTATTAGCTATTGCCGAAAATCGAACCAAATGGCGTGCAATTGGAGAGGCCTATGTCTAGCAGTGGAGTGTTATAGGCTGATGATGATGATGATGATTAGCTATTGCTCACGACTTCGTCTACTAAGCATTAGTACTTCGAAAAGCTTAATTTTTACATTGCGCAATAGTATTGTAGGTGTTTACGCGGCCTTACTTGAGAAATAATTTGTTTACCGTACAAAGTTCCACCTCTTAAGGATAATTGCCGAGATAAACACGTACCTATCCTATTTCCTTCCGAAAGTCTCAAACTATCTCTAGACCAAATTACATCTAAATCAGTTTAGCAGTTTAAGCGTTAAAAGATAACAGACAGACAGACCGATAGACAGAGTCACTTTCGCATTTATGATTATTATTTCAAGCTTGCTTTCGTATGTGTGTCCGGCACTTAGTAATGGACTTTTCAAACACTTCCAGGCATCCGCTTTAGCTGAAACCTGGCGTATTTATGTAACATTGGCAACAATGCAATAATATGGTACCAAAATCATTTATTGCTCAACACAGTACACAAAAATACACTTCCAGATGTCAGGTGAATGCGCAGTCAACTTTGTTCTACCAATTTAGGCATGAATAATTATAATTACAATAATAATTAAAATAATACAATGTTATAAATTAAATTTAAACAACAATTTGAAGGTATATTGTAGCGTTATTAAATTAAATCAGGTGAGATAGTGGTCAAGCGCGAGCCTAACTAAAAAAAAAAAAAAAAAAAAAACTTTTTTTAACGAGACGATAACCAAAGAGATAAAAAGCGTCTTGTAGCGATCACGCTACAATATGTAATAAATAAAAAAATCTAACGTATGTAATGTCATAAATTAAATATCATAATAAAAAAATGGTATTAAATATAATAATAATAAATTAAGCTCGTGGCTAAATAATACCAGCCGCACGGGTCGATCATCAAGGTTAAGCAACGCTTGACGATGTCGGTCCGTGGATGGGTGACCATTTCAACATACCGAGTTTCCTCCGTGCCTCGGAAAGCACGTTAAGCCGTTGGTCCCGGCTGTTATTTGAAGATCTTTGACAGTCGTTACGGGTAGTCAGAAGCTTGAGATCTGACACCAGTCTTGCCAATGGGTACCGTGTTACCCAGTTACTGGGTTGTGGAGGTCAGATAGGCAGTTGCTCCATGTAAAACACTGGTACTTAGCTGAAACCGGTAAGACTGGAAGCCGACTCCAATATAGTTGGAAAAAGGCTAGGCAGGTGATGAATAATAAATTTAAAAAAAAATTATAAAATTTCTTAGTTATAAAAATGGTATAATATGTCATAAATTAAAAAAAATGGTATTAAGTTTCATAAATTGCGTATTGCGGGGCGCACGGTTGGCGCAGTGGTTGAGCGATTGACTGTTGCGCTGCGTGTCGCGGGTTCGATTCCCGCACGGAACAAATATTTGTATGACCTACAGATAGTTGTTCCGGCTATGGGTGTTTGTGTATGTGAGTTTATATGTTTGTAAACACACCCACGATACAGGAAAAAAATCCTAATGTGGGGGCAACGTTTTTCCTAAAAAAAAAAAACTATGCCATGGAGATAGTCTCATGATTGAGCCGAAAGGTAGCCATGTAGCAACTTGGGCTCATTGGATAAGTATTGAAAAGCGATATTACTTTTCGTAATTTATTGCCGATATAAAACTTGTTTTAAAAATATTTTTACATTCAATTTTAATATGGATAGCATGGATTCTGTTGTAAATAATACGTCTATATTAGAATTAGACGTCCGATATCCTAGGTAGTTGGATGGTCCCAATTACGGTAATGTGTCACATATCGAGTGAATCGGGGGGCCATGTATCAAGTCGCCCGGGCCACTAAATCAGCCGGAGAATATCGGCGGCGAGTAATACGTTGCCAAGTGTTGTGTTACTGAGTTATCTGTTAACTGTGTGAATAGATACAATAAAGTGTTAGTAAATAATTAGATAGACATAGTTATGAGAACTATTTCAATGTGTTTGTTAATAAGATTAGCTATGAATGTGGTACATTTTATTCCATGGTAAAGTATGCTACCAATGTGGTACATTTTATTCCATGGTAAAGTATGCTATGTATGTGGTACATTTTATTCCATGGTAATGTATGCTATGAATGTGATACATTTAATTCCATGGTAAAGTATGCTACCAATGTGGTACATTTTATTCCATGGTAAAGTATGCTATGTATGTGGTACATTTTATTCCATGGTAATGTATGCTATGAATGTGGTACATTTTATGCCATGGTAAAGTATGCTATGAATGTGGTACATTTTATGCCATGGTAAAGTATGCTATGAATGTGATACATTTAATTCCATGGTAAAGTATGCTACCAATGTGGTACATTTTATTCCATGGTAAAGTATGCTATGTATGTGGTACATTTTATTCCATGGTAATGTATGCTATGAATGTGGTACATTTTATGCCATGGTAAAGTATGCTATGAATGTGGTACATTTTATTCCATGGTAAAGTATGCTATGAATGTGATACATTTAATTCCATGGTAAAGTATGCTATGAATGTGGTACATTTTATTCCATGGTAAAGTATGCTATGAATGTGGTACATTTTATTCCATGGTAAAGTATACTATGAATGTGGTACATTTTATTCCATGGTAAAGTATGCTATGAATGTGGTACATTTTATTCCATGGTAAAGTATGCTATGATTGTGGTACATTTTATTCCATGGTAAAGTATGCTATGAATGTGGTACATTTTATTCCATGGTAAAGTATGCTATGAATGTGGTACATTTTATTCCATGGTAAAGTATGCTATGATTGTGGTACATTTTATTCCATGGTAAAGTATGCTATGAATGTGGTACATTTTATTCCATGGTAAAGTATGATATGAATGTGGTACATTTTCTTCCATGGTAAAGTATGAAAAATCGTTTATTTAAGCCAATATTTATCATATATCAAATTATTACTAATATAATCATGTTATCAATAAAAAAAAAAATAAGCTTCTTTTTAATTTAGTTTATCATTCATCACAGTCGTATGGAAACTCACTATTACGACTGTACCCAATTCTAGGTAATGGATGGGCTGGATGTGGTGAGCCCGTTGCGTTTGTGCCACCGGGAACTCTGTGACTTTCACTTTTTCATTTTTTGTTTCCTGGTAGACTCTTTTCCAATTGCAATTTAAATTGCTTACTTAGTTTTGAAGCCGTAACATTTAGTATGGAAGCCTTGGCGGTGATTAAGGAATGAGATAATGCTTTCACGAACAGTCCGGCTGGCTGGTGACTTGCTAATAGTAGACTAATGCGCCATGTTGGTGACTTATTTTGTTCTTTGTGATAAGGTGGTAGGGTATTTTGTGAATGATTTTGTGTTTATTATTTTCTTTTCTTTTTCGCTACAAGGAGGGTTACGAGGTGTGAGTGGTCAAAGATGACTGCTGTAACCAAGGAGGGTTACGAGGTGAGTGGTCAAAGATGACTGCTGTAACCGAGATGGGTTACGAGGTGAGTGGTCAAAGATGACTGCTGTAACCGAGATGGGTTACGAGGCCTGGTCAGGATGACTATGGTTGCAGGATGGTCACAGGGTTGGCCATCAGGAGCCACAGCGATTGCTGTGGGACCAAGAAACATTGCTGGATATGTGTGGTGGGGAGCCTGGTCCCTCTGGGGCTTTGGTGACCTGTTGTGTGTCTGGGGAAGCCTGGTCCCTCTGGGGCTTCGGTGACCTGTTGTTTAGTGTATGTGGCATGGGTATCTGGCAGTCTTGTTGCTTCGAGAGGACCGGTTGTCTGGTGGAACCTGGTCCCTCTGGGGCTTCGGTGACCTGTTGTTTAGTGTATGTGGCATGGGTATCTGGCAGTCTTGTTGCTTCGAGAGGACCGGTTGTCTGGTGGAGCCTGGTCCCTCTGGGGCTTCGGTGACCTGTTGTCTGGGTGGAGCCTAGTCCCTCTGGGACTAGGCTCACTTTACCCACACACACACACATTGTAGCTAACTATACACTTATTCTTCTATTATTTAATTGTAAATTATTAAATTTCACATCCTAATATCACTAGTTCCATTTTAAATGAATCTGAAAATAATAGAACTAATGTTGAATTTTTATCACTAGTTCCACATTATTATTTTGGGCAATTGTGTTTTTTTTTTGGAATTTATTCGAGCAAATTGGCTGGATCAGTCATAACCAAATAGACAGGTTATCTTTACATTGATTTTGGTAGAAACGCCTCCAGCTCCTCCTAGTATGTAGAGATCGTATCAGGAGGTGTTCTGTAGTTTCTGCTTACACCCATGGGAAAAAGTTGTGAGTGTAAGTATGTTAATGTGATTTTAGACAGTTTTTCGACGATTGTCATGAAACATATAAGCAAACATGAAGAGCCCTTTTGCTGTCTATATTTTGTCTTATTCTTTCGTATCGATTAACTCAAACTATAGTCTCAAACATATAATCGCTTTATAGGCTCGCGTTTGACCACCATCTCGCCTGATGTTAAGCGATGACGTGGTCTACGGTGAAGCACGCTTGCCTAGAAGAAACCTATTGACTCAAGTGCATCAAGCTGGTATTTGGCAGATCCTTCCTTGAGGTGAGAGCAGTACTCTATGCATGACCGAGCTTGCGCTTTATACAAGTTGAGCAGCTGTTCAGGCGTGAAGTACCGTCTCACCTTAGCAAGAATCCCCAACTTTTTTGCAGCTAACTGAGCTTTTGCCTCAATGAATGGACCGAAGTTGAGGGTTGATGTCAACGTTATTATGTTATTATGGTCATCCCGTCTGGTCTCTTCCCATCGTCGCGCGCCAAGCCATTGGGTTCTAAAACAGCTGGCACCCCGGCGGTGACAAGAGCCCGACGTATGATGTCATTAATGCTAGCGTGCCGTGCTAACCGACCAGCGCCCCTATTGCAGGATAGGCCATATATGGTGTCCGAGGCGGTCGACTGCTTCACCAAATTGACAACGATGTGGAGCTCCGCTAGGAGCACCCCAACGCAGACATGTAGCGATCCGGAAGGTGTTGTCACTCAACATAGTACCTATGTTGGGTGACGGTAGTGCCTGTAGCCAGAGGCCCGACTCCCATTCTCCCACAGCCAGCAGGCGTGCACGCTCAAATAAAAATTAAAAACAAAAATTAAAATCATAATCAAAATCAAAGATATGATCAAAATCAAAATTAAAATTCTGTTGTGGCTACTCGGACAGCCCTGTCATTCTAGATCTAGGTACTAACTATAAAGCACAAAATATAAATATAATAGAATATGCAAAAGAAGCAACGAACACCGAACTGCAGCCAACGCGATCTCTACGAGAGAAACCCGTGACAATGCATGCATTCACACATTGAGCTCACACTTAATTTAAATGTAACGGCTCCCGCAAGTTTATTTTATTTTTATTGGCTGCTTTACGCTATTTTCGCACTGGCAACTGCAATAAATCCTCACTTTAATTGTCCAAGCCTGAGACAACTGTAAAATGTCACCATAATTCCTCAAAACTGTTGTGTAGTTAATGGCGTTAAAGATAGCCATGACTTTTATGGTTCGAGTACAGCCAATGGGCAAAGATGGAATAATTACCACAACGATTTTCAAACCACATTTTTGAAATTATTACTAACAGCTCGTGGCTAAATAATAACAGCCGCACGGGTCGATCATCAAGGTTAAGCAACGCTTGACGAGGTCGGTCCGTGGATGGGTGACCATTTCAACAAACCGAGTTTCCTCCGTGCCTCGGAAAGCACGTTAAGCCGTTGGTCCCGGCTATTATTTGAAGATCTTTGACAGTCGTTACGGGTAGTCAGAAGCCTTGAGATCTGACACCAGTCTTGCCAAGGGGTACCGTGTTTACCCAGTTACTGGGTTGTGGAGGTCAGATAGGCAGCCGGTCCATGTAAAACACTGGTACTTAGCTGAATCCGGTAAGACTGGAAGCCGACCCCAATATAGTTGGGAAAAGGCTAGGCAGATGATGATGATGGAGGAGATGAGGCTATTCAAATTAAAAGGTAGTGTGTTATTTATACATAATTAGTTAAGTTATATAGTTGTTATTCTATTTTAAGTTTCCTTATTTCCTTCTACACACTGTGTCTTCGTATATCATCCAACTTTCCTGTCGCAGGTCTGCTGGAAGAAATTTCTATTGAAATAAGCAGTACCTTTGTGCTCTTCTATCTGTATGATTTCTTTTCTCTGTTAAGTGTTTTGTGTGTACATAAATAAATAAATAAACGAAAATGTTTTTCTCTGCTGCAAATGCAAGATAGCGAATTATTTTTACGAAAAAATATAACGATATTAATGAAGAAAAATGTGAAACTGAACTACAGATAAGATCTTTACGGAGCGAATCGCTGAATTTTGTTGGTAATTTTTTTACGACTTAAGCGACTTACCACCTCATCTTAAGCTACTTATGTACAACTCAGCTTATCCTCAAAACAACTTTCAATGCGATTGAAGGTTGCATTTTGTAACAGCAGCCATATTTACAGTTTCACCTCACCTGCTCAGGAGCGGCGTCGGTAATCAAATGCTAGACGTTCAGTCTACATCAGCGCCAAGTGTTGCTGCTCCATCCATCACACGAGGCCTGAATAACAGCCAGGAGTACACCTGGCTAGGAAACACAGGTATATTGTATTCGACTTTAAATATCGCGCATTAAGTTCTATGAAAACAACTTTTACGCTCATGATTGAGTGCAAAAGCTCTGGGAAGCTCTGTTTATCAAAATGGTTTTTAGGGTTCCGTACCCAAAGGGTAAAAACGGGACCCTATTACTAAAACTCCACGATCCTTCTGTCTGTCTGTCACCAGGCTGTATCTCATGAACCGTGATAGCTAGACAGTTGCAATTTCCACAGATGATGTATTTCTGTTGCCGCTATAACAACAAATACTAAAAACAGAATAAAATAGATATAACAAACGTGATTTGCCGTTTTTTGTGGTAGTGATACGGAGCCCTTCGTGCGCGAGTCCGACTCGCACTTGGCCAGTTTTTTTTAAATTAAGGTTAGGTACGAGTTTGTCCACTATCTCTTTGATGTTTACCGACGATGTGGTCAACGGTGAAGCACGCTTGCCTAGAAGTAACCTTTTCACTCCTGACTTAAAGCCCACTAGGTTGCAGCTATCAAGAAACACTGATTGTGTCTACATTAAATTAAATGAATGATGTGATCGCCTATAAATTGGATGCGCTCTCTTGTACTTGTTCATTCACTTTTAAACTTTTACATGACAGGTAAGTAGTAATATAAGGATAATCTCTTCAAAGTCATAGTGAACAGACTTCTTCTGGGTAAGCTCACTCCATCGTCGACTCTGTCTCTGTCACCTCTGACCTAGACTAGAGTCAAGAGTAAACACATCACAAATTAAAAAAAAGCGCCCATGTATCTAAAATTGAAACCGTGAAGGGACACTGTGAGCTAATTAATTCAAAGACTTACTACAGAAAAAACTATTTCATAAAAAATAAACCGACTTCAAAAACAAAACGGTTTCGAAATTTATTTTGCGCTTTTTAGTGTTTTGCTTATAAATTGTTTTATTTTTTGTGAAAAAGTTTTTATTTCCCTCTTTTTAGTTTTAGTACACCATCACTAAAAATAACCAATTTCTATAGTACGGTACCTACCTAAAGGATTGCCTAATTCCCATAATAACTCAATTTACACATTCGTGCTGTTTGTCAGTCAAGAGTTTGGTTGTATTCTCCATATCTTGAAAACTGCTTGACCGATTTTGATGAAACTTTCACTATTGTCTATGTTGAGAGATACTCAATCCTACCCAAAAGGAATGATTACGATTTGATGAGTAGTTGCCGAGAAATGCGTGGACAAACAAACATACATACATACATAAAAACAAACATAGATACGCTTATGTAATTTAGCACACGTTTTTAGAAGCCCATACAGAGTAATATTTGTGAATATTGTGCAATTCCAACAATATACCATACATACGTGTTGAATTGATTGCCTCTTTTTTTTTAAGTCGATAAAAATTTAAGGCACATCCTGAGATTATAAACGCTGTAACAAACTTTAACTAAAAGTGGTTGTTATATACTATTTTACGGCCACATACTGAATGCAACATCACTATTCTTGAAGCATCTTCAACTCGCTACTCAGCACAACATTCCCATCATTTCTTTCCCGTGAAGGATAGAAGACGTTACCGGAATGAGTTTCTCTAATTTCTCAACAACAAACCTCCTGTGTATCCTTTGCTGATCTCGACGCGATATTTCAGCGCGCACACGTAACATTTGTTACCGCGGCCGCCGTCTGACGCGAGCTCTGTTACCGGTGTTGTATTACCCCGCCTGTGCTTATGTGAGCCTGGTGTTTTGAGGCTGCGTTTGTATGGGGATGCTTGGTTTTGAATGGGTGAAGAGTAGTTAAGGTTGTAAATAAGTGGTAATAACATTGCGTTAATCTGTCATGAGCAGACAACTATCACTTGTATTTTAAGTATCCATTCGCCTCAATCTGAATTCAGCCTCCTTCAATCAAAGTGACAATTATAGGTAGCTTATTATCTATCTAATAATATAATACCTTTAAACGAGCAATTCTTGTATATAATTATATATGTATATTTATATATAATCTGAATGTAGGAAACGGCTCCAACGATTTTCATGAAATGTAGTATGCAGGGGGTTTTGGGGGCGATAAATCGATCTAACTAGGTTCCATTTTTAGAAAACATCGTTTTCTCTATTTTCAGCCGAGCAGAGCTCAGTCGCCCAGGTACTTTATTTATTTATGTACACACAAAGTCCATAACAGAGAAAAGAAAAAATACAGATAGAAGAGCACAAGTTCAATAGAAATTTCTTCCAGCTAACCTGCGACAAGAAAGTTGGATTATAGACGAAGACACAGTGAAAGAAATAAGGAAAGTTAAAATAGACTATTATAAGAGGAGCTCGTGGCTACATAGTAACAGCCGCACGGGTCGATCATCAAGGTTAAGCAACGCTTGACGTGGTCGGTCCGTAAATGGGTGACCATTTCAACATAACGAGTTTCCTCCGTGCCTCGGAAAGCACGTTAAGCCGTTGGTCCCGGCTGTTATTTGAAGATCTTTGACAGTCGTTACGGGTAGTCAGAAGCTTGAGAACACCAGTCTTGCTAAGGGGTACCGTGTTACCCAGTTACTGGGTTGTGGAGGTCAGATAGCAGTCGCTCCATGTAAAACACTGGTACTTAGCTGAATCCGGTAAGACTGGAAGCCAACCCCAATATAGTTGGTAAAAGGCTAGGCAGATGATGATGAAAGTAGACTATTGTAACTTAACTAATAACATATTATAAATTACACACACACACACACACATTGTTTTATGAACGTGTTTTTTTCCAGCTATCATGTCGAGTGGAGTGGAGGAAGTTACCTTAAAAATAACTTAGATGAAAGTAAGGATGTTTGGCTAATGAAATTTATCATTATTATGATGAATTTTGATAGAATCGACCCTGTGAATCAGCGGTTCGAAAATGAAGTTGTTAAGGGTACACTAGTCGACGGCACGAACTATTTTGTGCGCGGGGTTAAAATGCATTTTATATCAACCGACAACACGTGTGGAAGATATAGAAGCTGTGATGAGCAGTAGGAAGCTAATTCGCGTCCGAATACACACTTTTGCAACTAATCTATCCCTGTATGGAGGCCGTTTTGCAATTTTACTGTCTTCTTATGGTATTTATTTGCGCCCAAAAATGCGTTAAAATTAGTGTCGAAATGTGAAACTTTCGACGCTCATAACTTTCAAATACTTTCTATTTTTACTTTTTTGCTTCCATACAGGGCTAGATAATGATGAGACAAATTGATATCACATTTTATTTTGAACGTACATCGTCAAACAGTGGAATAATCCCCAAACTACGTTTGAATGTAGAATTTTTGACTAGTGTAACCTTAATGATGAGTTTCAAGTTTACGGTGAACAAAAAGGAAGGTAGGAATTACTTATTTTGTAAAATAAAGATGTGTTTCTTACCTAACTACCTCAGATAAAAATACCGAATCCAACTCAAAGGTCAAGGTCTCAAATCCAGATATTTCGTGAAACATGAGAACTATCCTATTGGAGATAAAGTAGCTGAAATAGATATCAAACGAGTGGGTTTTCAGTTAGTAAAATATCTATCTTCTAGTAAATAAATTAAATTATTGTTTATATTTGTGTCACGTAACCGTATTAGAAATCTAGTGAATATTATTATTTATATTGATTTTCTACCTGTGACATATTGATTGTAAACGTGACTGTTTTATTATGTAGAACCTTGAGAGCATTTTTGCGTTATGATTCCAAGTATTCCCCCGGGTTGACGCAACAAAATGATACGCGTGTATCTTCTTGCTCGAGTAATAGTTGAAGATCAAGGTCTTTATCTTAAGAGGAAATATGGGCAGAGAGCGCCGACTGAATTTCCTTAGTTAAAAGTCATAATTCGAGGTTTGGCTCTCGTCTCTTTCCTCCTCCAATATTGGACCAATTTAAAAGATATTCCATAAATTGGGTAAGTAAGATATATACTATGTCTTTATTTTTTCCTTTTTTCATTTATATTTGTCAAATTTGTACACTAAGCCTCTGTTTACAGCGCAGTTTTGAGCATTTTTGAGGGCTCTAGTGCTTCTAAAGATAATGTATCATCAAAAAGGAAAAAATAGGAACACAGTATAATACACCAGGGTGTATACTGTTTGCCGATATGCTCTTCCTGTATGTCCGATGTCAGAGCGTCCATTATCATCAGGAAGAGGTGAGGACTGAGATCCGACGATTTGTGCAAGCCGACTGCCACACTGAAGCTGCCAGTAGTGCCTACTGTAGACTGGATTTGGGTACTGCATTGACTGTACAACGCTAGGATCGACTGTTCATACTTCCCAGGCACACCATTCTTCCTAAAGGCTTATGCACTTTTGAGGTCAATGAACACCATGTGCAAGTTTGTATGTGCACCTCTGTATTTATCGCACAACTGGTGGATTGGAGAAAATGGCATCCGTTGTACCCCAACCAGGCATAAAACCCAAATGGTTCTGCGATATTTTACTCTCTTCTCTCAGCCGCCTTTCAATAACTTTCTCCCAAGCTTTAAACTATGTGACATTAGCTTTATTCCTCCATTGTTGCTACACTCCAGCACATCACTTTCGTTTTTAAAGATGGGCACCAGATAACTATTGCACCATTTATCAGGTATGGCTTCTTCCCGTAACAACTTATTAAAGAATAAAGCTTACCACGTCCATCCATCGACGCGCAATATCTTCTACACTTCAACTGGTATTCCGTCCGTACCAACTGCCATAAAGGAACTTTGGTGAATAACCTAACGCTAGGGCCAGCGTTAGGTTATCCGTCAAATTTCCTCCATTTAGCCTTGATCCCAGCAGAGGTCAATGTGTGGAGTAAATAATATTATATATATTAGGTTATATATTAGGCAACAATAAACAGAGTATATCCAGGGCCGCGACGTGACCCGCGGACTCCTGCAGGCCCAAGGGATCGTGCACGTACTGGGAGCCGGGCCGCTAAAATGATGCTAGCTGACGAATAGGTATGTGAAGAAGATTTTTAAGATGTTCGATGTCTTTGTCCGTAGTTCTTGGGAGTAGGTTGTGTATTTAGTGTATTAAGAATCTAATTAAAGAAAATGGGATCACAGGTTTGATGTGCACGGTACATAGTATAGGGTTTAGTATGCTAAAGAGGAGCTTGCCAAATGTCTTCCGTAAAAAAAAAGTTTTCGTTAAAATCCCAGAAAAAAAAATTGCAAGGAACAAATTTTGTTCTTCTTAGACCACCATTCTCACACTTAACTATACGTCACCATGCACCATTTTAGTCAAAGCGAAATTCCAGTAAATTCGCTTATAGCGTCACTAACAGCAAAACAACTCCAGGGACTTACGTGACATGAACAAATAAAAACTACTTGTTCAACTTTGATAGCAGGAAATTGTTTTAAGCAACGCTCAAGAGGAGATTTCGTAGGTGGACTGTCCCGAGTTCCCAAGTCCCTGATGTAGGTAACTTTCAACCTTGTTCTCTTGAACGGAAAATAAAATAAAGAGTTTGATGTTGACTCTGTGTTTGTTGTTTGTTTAAGTTCCTCTTTGGCGGGTTCGTTAAGTCTCGGCTCAATAGGTAGTGGAATGAGTTATGTGTTTTTGTCTCGTCGGTGGAATCATGGCCGTTTCTAGAAGCTTGGGTCTTTAGGGGCAACTAAGAATTGTATAATTTACAAGGTGCATATTTTATGTTTTTTTTTTCAGATGAGTAAACTCGTAACTCCTATGGGAAAACAATTTTCTAAATCCTTGCTTATCTTTGTAATATTTATGCTCTTCCATGCCCCTGTGGTTTAGATTGTGCGTTGTTTTAATTGTCTGTCAGTAAATATATTCATAAAATATTTTTTAAGAAGATCATTGCAATTTAGGAGAATTTGAAATCATACTTCTCTAGTCTCTAAATAGTATAAAACAAAGTCACTGTCTGCCTCTGTCAGTTTCTCCGCTTACTTCTTCAAAACCACTTAACGGATTTTAATAAAGTTTTCACGAATAAGAAAGAGCGTTTAAGGAGGAAAGTTTGAGTAAATCATTTGATCCGTGCGAAGCCGGCGCAGGTCGCTAGTATTAAACACTTTATTGATAAGCTTGCTTCACCGTCGACCACATCATCACCATCAGGTGAGATAGTGGTCAAGCGCGATCCTATATATTATTTAAAACACAAGTATATAATAATTGATGTAGGCATTAAAGTCAACATCTTCTAACGTTTAAATACCAAAGCCATTAATTTAAAACAATAATATTCTGTTCCTTATTTGATTATTCCACCGTCGAGCTGTTTACCAACATAAACGTACTCGTATGTGTACAATAGCGGCACGCTCAGCATGTTCTCATGCATGCGAACCTCATTGGAGAATCCAATTTCCTCGGAACGTGAACATTTTCCTTCGCAATGAAGCATCGATATTGTAAAGACGTGTTGGATATCATTTCTAACTTTATTATGTTTATCAGTCCGTCAAAATGGTTGTGTTAGAAAGAAAATGAATGATAGATACGATTGAATAGGATGTATGAGAAAGAACATGCAAATGAAGAGAAAGGAAATAAATTTTTAGAAGGTTTAGAGGCAGGTTTCAGAGGGAGACCAAAGAAACGATAGACGGATTGTGTAAAAAAATATAATATACCTAATGCTAGAGAGTAGTGGTAAATTTGTGAGAACCATGTTCCTATTTATCAAATGAATGAGTTTACCTGTTAGTACTTGTAATACTTTATACCTACACGTAGTATAGTAGTGTTAGTCTGGGTGCATCATCCTCTAGTATATTAATTAAATATACCTATGTATGTACATATTGAAATCCTCTTTTTTTAAGAGTTATTATGGAGTTTATTTTCTGTTCTACTCTATAACAAGCAACTTTTCTTTTAATGGACGGTAGAATCAATTATTATAAAATTTTAATTTTTGACGTTCAAAAGTGCCGCTTAATGACCTAATAAAAAAAAAATACTTTGGCATTGAAAGGAACTCAGTATGGAAGAAATAGGAAGAAAAAGAAAAATAAGACGCTTCGGGTACGGAGCCCTAAAAATGGTTCTCGCGATGTAAAAAGTTATAAAGACATTATTTTAAGTCTACTAGTTAAAAAGAGTGCTCTAAAATATCCAGACTTATTGGATAATCAGAATAACTTTTTTGAGTTACCTAAATAACTCTCGAGCAAAATTAAAATTGACACGAGCTTGAAGCACGTTCTATGTCTGAAAACTTTCATCGAGTTTATATTTTTGGGTACTTAAAATATTATTATATTTTTCAATCTTTATTTTACAACATCATTATGTTGTAAAAAGTTATGTTAATCATTTCACAAGACTATAACAGGGTAGGTATCATTTTCGATAACTCTACAACAGTTTTTAATTTCTTTTGAAAATTTATTTACTTTGCTTTTTCACAGACATTTAATCATTTGTAGGAATCATTTTTAACAACGGACGTTTTTGGGTAAAACTATCGTTGTAAAAAATCAAGTCACTAAAGACAACGAGGGAGGTAAAAGGACAGGTTTAAATTAAATAATATTACATTTTAATTAAGTGTATTGCTGATGGTTAAAATAATCTACCTTTATTTTAATCGTAATCAGATTTTCTGAGTTGGGTCATTTTAGGACCCTAAATACTGCTGTAATTTTATTTATGCTTATTTTGCGAAACACAATGCAAAAGTAATTAAAAACAGTTGTGTTTGCTGTTTACCAGGTCTATGATATTAATTGAAAATTATCCAATAGAAAATAATAAAGAAATCGACATTAAAATTATTACATTATTAGGGAAAACCACACATAGGGGTTTGTGACTAAATTCAGAAGGTTAAGAATTGCTGGCTGGGGTTAGTCTGTTGATGGGTGACCTCTTTTTGGCTCGTAAAAAGTTGTTAAGCTACTCGGCAACTGGGTTGTGTAGAAGCCTTTTCAAAATACTTGAATACATCCGTTTAGAATGGAAGGTGATCCCACCTCAGTTGGGAAAACGCTAGAAGATGATCAAGGTAGAGAAAACCATACATTGAGAGATCAATAAAATAACCGAACTAAATACATTGACAATATAACATGTATCAAGTAAAACCTCCAAACGAAAAATAAAGATAACTAAACAAAAAGATAAGAGACAGCTCATGTCTTGTAAGTACAACATGTACATGAGCCATCCAGGCGGAATGTTCGATGAATATATTTTGGTTCATTTTATTTCTTTTGTCATATTCCTATTGTGTTCAAGGCGTACCGTCAGTTATTTTGTTTTAGTTGTCATGCTTACAAAAAGGCACGAGTGTCTGTTGTTGTCAAATATCATTTTTTGAAGAAGAAAATCTGGGCCCTTTGATCTTTGAGGAGTTAGGTAACCTTTTTCAATGAGGGTTATCGCATTTGAATTTGCCGATAGGGGCGCTGATGTAGATTGAGGTTTTCAAAATGACAAATTTCATAGGTTTTTGGGTTTATTAAGTACTTTTTTATTGTTATGAATATTTTCCAAATATAGCAGGTTAAGATAGGTTCGGCTTTTACCAACCACTGCTTTTATAAACTTTTGTGTTTCGGTAAATTGTATACTTCTTTTTTTTTCGAAAAAAAGGGTTGCGCTAAACTACGGTATCATCATCATGTTCCTGCTTTTATCCCATGTTACTTAGGGTCGCCGGTCGGTGCAACACGTTTTCTTCTTCCATACCGTTCTGTCCGCTGTCACGCTATCGCTAAAACTGCGGTATAAGAAATTATTTTATTTCAAACTTTGATTCTGTGCACGTAATACAAAACGTTTAACATCTATATCCAAGGACCTTACTCGCCAGTGGCGCCAACTGGTGGGCATAAAAGCGGTAGCTCACATTGGCCACCGGACATACAAACTTTACGAAATAAATCGAAACTATTATTATAATGTAAAATTGTTTGTTAATATTTTAATAAAGACTATCTCTGCAAGTACTGACCGGAATACTCCAATTAGTGAAAATTGTCACTGATGTAGAGCGTCATTATCACTGAGTATCATATAAGTAGTACTTTTAGTCGCAGAAAAATGCACAGCTCTGTAAGATACGCTACGGTAGAGATGCTGACGCTAAAAAGCTATTAACAGTGAAGAAAGTTATTTGAAATCAGAGCAATTTAACCTATTTTAAATTCCCCCACGAGTTTAATTTTGAATAAAAGTTATAATGATAGCACCATTTTTTGCTTGTAGGGAGTTTCTACATCGAGCTATTCCAATTTATTTTCAATCAATCAATTAAATCTGTCTATCAAAGTTACAAAATTATGTCATAAACTTAATATTATCGATCGCAAACGCTACTGCGGGGCATGAGGTACTGTGTTCGAAATGTGGTTGTACTAGAGGTGCACCTCTGCTCTAACTCTTCTGGGAATACCAGGTATGATGTTGAGGTTTGATATGTCTTTATTTCCCCTAATTAATTACTTCACTTACATGAGAAATGACTAACTAATTTAAATTAACATTAGCATTAAAGAGGCTGATAGCAAATTCAGTTTTAAAAGAAAAGTGCGTGAACTCTATTTGAGTCAGACTAAATAGCTCTCAATGCTCTCATCTAGAGACAGAAGTCTAATCATAATAATTATTAATAGCTTTAACTTTTATTATTGGTATTTATAAGTCAATTTAATTTGTATATGTGTATTATTAATACATATGTAAGTATATACATTTTCGTATACTAGTTGTTTTTTTTTTTAATATTATTTTGTACCCTTTACAATGTTGTCCTTTTTAACCCAAAGGTTGACTGGTAGAAAATGCGTTGTGGCATTAAGTCCGCCTATGTGCCTATATCTGTGGAGATCCGCAAGAGAACCAGGGTTACCGACATAGCCCGAAGAATTGCCAAACTTAAGTGGCAGTGGGCAGGGCACATTGCTCGCAGAACGGATGGCCGATGGGGCCGAAAAGTTCTGGAATGGCGACCGCGAACCGGAAGACGATACGTTGGAAGGCCTCCCACTAGGTGGTCCGATGACCTGGTTAAGGTTACGGGAAGGCGCTGGATGCGAGACACACGGGATCGGTCAATGTGGCGACGCCTAGGGGAGGCCTATGTCCAGCAGAGGACGTCTTTCGGCTGAAATGATGATGATGATGTGACACTACTGTACATAAAGTTTAAATAAATAAATTACATTATTGATTTACGTACAGTTTTGGCAAAAAGAAATTACAATATACAAAAATATTCTAAAAGTGATCGAAAAAAAAATTAGCACAGCCGGATCGTAAGCATACACACAGAGCGCGTGCAACTAGAAGTGGTATGTAACCGGGGTGCGCTCGCTTTTAAGTGATTCTTAAGTATTGACATGGATTTAGAATAGAATAAAATATAATATACTTTATTGTACACCATAAAATTAAACACATTTTCAAGAAAAACTTATTTCTACGGGTACAAAGGCGGTCTTATCGCTGACAGAGATATCTACCAGACAACCTTTGGATGGACTGAAAAAACTTAGAATGAAAAAGGGGGTAGTCTGCGGTGTACTGCTATTAGATTAAAACATAAATATATACAAGATTATATTACTATAATAAATACTATACATAAACCTATATATATAAACATACATACATAATATGATATGAAAGCATTTTAGCATTTTTAATGTTGTTTGGTAGTTTATTATACAATGCAGCACCTTCGTACATCACTTTTTTGCCATAGTTGGAGCGTGGTGGGTATAATTTACATTTGCATTTCTGAGCTTAATTTTGTGTATTTGATGTTTCTTTGTAAAATGTATTTGTGTTGAATATTTTTAGTAAGTATTTTTAAGCTTATTAAGTATTAATTATGGTATGGGTATTGTGGTACGTTATGTTATCTTATCGACATATACTATATAAAGTGATGTGCCTAATTCTAGGTAGTCGAGAATTAGTTGAGCTCAGCCTAATGTTGGTCTGAGTACCACACTGTAATTTTTTGTCTGTTCCGGCCAACATTGGTCTTTAGATGTTTTGAAAGCTTTATTGGGGTGTTTTGAAAAAAAAAAACCGTCATAATTATAGCACTTTATATACTTTTTTAAGTTTTTAATATTCTAAATTATAATTTTCTATTTAAATCTATTTCACGTCTTTTTAATATTTTTATGTTCAAAGGTTCTGGAATGGCGACCGCGAACCGGAAGACGTTGCGTTGGAAGGCCTCCCACCAGGCGGACCGATGACCTGGTGAAGGTTGCGGGGATCCGCTGGATGCGAGACGCACGGGACCGGTCAATGTGGCGACGGTTGGGGTAGGCTTATGTCCAGCAGTAGACAGTATATATTTTATTTACCGTCCGTGTGTCACTAGCAGGGTGCCAATCGAAAATCAGCGCTGGGTGTCTGACGCCCAGCTAATACTAAGTTGGTAACCCTTTCGGTATGGGCACGCCCAGCGTAGCTCTTCTTAAACCATGTTTTTACTTTTTTGCTAGTATTCCCTCTTAATACCTTTGTAATTATTGTTGCTGTTGTGTTGTGTCTATGTCGAATTAATGATTTCTATTCTATTCTATATAAGGTTTTCTTGCAATTTTTCACTGGGTCCTCATCATCATCATCGTCAGCCTTTAAAGTTCCCCCGGCTGAGACACAGGCCTCTGTGAGACAGTATGGGCTTTAAATCACCACCCGGATCCAGAGTGTTTTGATGGATGCAATATTTGTCTACGAATTATTTGGTCCCAAGATATGGCGGTTATCTCATCTGACTTCACCGATTTGAGAACAGTGGTGTTGAAATCATTTACACAAGTGAACTGTCTGCCTGGGTTCGAACCCACGACCTACGGCACGTAAGGCAGGCGTCGGGCGCGGACATGGCACGGGCGGCTTCCTATTCCATTCATAATTCATACAAAATGCATGGAAATAATGCGCATTTTAGGTTTTTAGGAAACACGGTATGTGGTTGATCGGACGTGGTTATGACGCGCCATTTCGGCGACCGCGCCTGATCAAATTGCGCTTTATTTCCATGCATTTTGTATGAAATTTGAATGGAATAGGAAGCCGCCCGTGCCATGTCCGCAGCCGACGCCATTTCTATGTGGCCTGCGCCTAAGTCTGTTCCGTTACCACGGTCACCATTGTTCTTTACTGGTTAAACTCATGGAAAGAAAATAATGTACATAGTTACAGAACTTAAAACTGCGGGCCATTCGAAAAGCCATTCATCATTTATTTAATCGTAGAGACATACCTATAAAAAAAAATCGCGATATATAATTATCTGAAGGCTTACAATCTTATCAGTGTGATTTCACCCTCTCGACTCTGGGACATTGCATGCGCCACTGTAATATTTAGACCAGTAGGTTAATTCGTCCAAGAATTTGTGTTTTGATGTCCACAATTAGCAAAAATCTAAGTCTATTAACTTAGAATTCAACTGACTATGTTGAGCCTGCTGAAAAGCTGCGTGCAGGCCACCAACTTCCATGGAACACCTGGAAATCTTTAAACCGACTCCGAAGCCAAGTGGGTCGCTGCAGGCACAACTTAGTTGGATGGGGGTACTCCAATGACCGGCAGTGCGATTGCGGAGCCGCGTCCCAAACAATGCCTCACCTCCTATCGTGCTCTCTGTGCAACAACACCTGCACCCTGAAGGAACTTTGTGAGGCAAATGAAAACGCTATTGCCGTGGCTGAATTCTGGTCAAAACGTATATAATTGAGAAATCATCGATACGACGAAGAACTTTGAATTAAATCATGTTTATTTTTATCATTGTTTAGGTTATTTTTAATTTAAAATTCAAGGAATCAAAACTTACCATATTTTGCGTTAATTAAGTGATATGTAATTTTATAAACTGTATCATGTTGGGTTTGGTTGTTATACTAGGGAGTTCCCAAACAATTTTAACATCATCAAAAAGAAATATTAACTAAACCTGGCCAAAAAATCTTTTCATTGTATAAACTTGCCCTACTGTAATCACCCACACACACTGACTCCCGTAGTGACGGAGCACAGTAAGCGTAGATAAGTTAAATTGAAAAAGCGATCATCTTCGTTCGCTGCCTCCCTGGTACCCTGTCTGGAATATTATAAATTGTGAACAATGAAAATACAGCAGCCGTGCAAAAAATGGACAACTATCTTTTGTGGGTGGGAACTGAATAGAAGGCTTAATTTATTTTATGTCAAAAGGATACTCATTCTAAGCAGAAACGTTGTTATGATTATAATGCCGGTTTGATAAGTCGAGACTGCCCGCAACTTCACCCGTGGGACATTAAGATAAAATTTTGCAGACACGTTTAGTTTTGATGACTATGCATGGTCAGCTAAGTGACGTCATTCTAAATCCAATATGGAAGACGGCCCAAGATGGCGGACTAGATATTTTTGTGCACTGCCATGATATGGGTATCAAATCAATGGGTTTGCTGAGAATAATACGAAAAAGGTTGGTTAAAAAAACATTTTTTTTTGTTTTAAATTAGAACATGTCCATTGGCACTCGGCGATAGTGTAATTTTTCCAATAAATGCATGATGTTTTAAAATTCAGTTCTTCTACATATGCTCCTACAAACATAATGAAGAAAGAATTAACCCAAGTCCTTCATAATAAAAAAAATACAAAAATCTATTAAAATTAGGGTTTCGTTTGTTAAATCAACTTTTATTTTATTTTATTTGTAATGGGTTTGCTCTTGACTCTAGTCTAGGTCATAGGTGACAGAGTCGACGATGGAGCCTGTTCACTCTAACTTTGGAGAGATTCGGGTTGAATGCGTTCGGAAACACAGACGCAGGTAGTGAGTTCCATTCATTCGCTGTGCGCATTATAAAGGATGTTTGGAAGCACCTTGGTTCGAATTGGTGGAATGGCAACAAGGTAAGGATGATAACTTGCAGTGCGTCTAGATGTCCGATGGTAGAAGGGGGCTGGTGGGATGTGGTCGTGGAGTTCTTGAGCACACTCACCGAAGTACAGTCTGTAGAAGACCGACAAGCAGGCAACTTTGCGGCGATGAGCCAAGCTGTGAAGCTTGGCGTCCACCAGTTCAACGTCGCCAATGAGCCTCTTGGCTCTGCGTTTGTATGTCATTGTGTGGCAATTAAATCCTTTTTTTTTCTTTCCTACCAAAATGCATCAAAGAAATAATCCAAAACTGCCGAGAAATTAAATGCATGCAGTCAATATTAATAATCATGAATACCATTCATGATTATTAATATTGACTGCATGCATTTAACGATGATTTCTGATGATGATGATAATTAACTAGCTGACCCCCGCGGCTTCGCTCCCGTCAACTGGCTACCTACCTACCTACCCTAATTTTTTTATTTCCCATAACTACCCTACCCACCTACCCTATCTACCCTACCTACTCTACTCTACCTACCCTACCCTACCTTACCTACCCTACCCTACCTACCCTAACCTACCCTACCCTACCTACCCTACCCTACCTACCCTTACGAAAGTAACCTGTTAACTTTTGTTTCTACCGGCGACGGCGATCTAATTATAATTTAGAACATAAAAGCTGCTATTGTGAGTCAATCTTAAAAGATAGACATATGCTGTCGCGGACTTTTTTTTAGAACTTTTAAAGAAGAACAATTCCGTAATACATTATATATATAATTATATACATTAATTATATAAGCTCTCAAAAAGGAATATTTTTGCCCGTTTTTGCAACATTTTTCATTTATGCTCGGCTCCTATTAGTTGTACCGCGATGTTATATAGCCTATAACCTTCCTCGATAAATGGACTATCCAAAACAAAAATAATTTTACAATTCCAACCAGTAGTTCCTGAGATTAGCGCTTCAGCTTTATAATATTAAAAAATATATTAGTATAGATGTAAGTCTGAAATAGCTAAGTCAGTGACTTGTGGAGTTCCCAGAGTTGGCATAATTAACTCCGATACCAGAGGTGGTCAAATCCTCACACGGAAAGGAGAACAATGATGTTAATTTAATGTATTAAAGCCAGTTAATTATGCAATTTTATTCATAGAAATCCTATTCTTTTTTCATAATCACAAATTACTTTCACACACACATCATTTCTACCTGTGACGACTCACCCAAACTTAGATTGTATGGAGTTTCAGGATGAGTTTATCCCTAAACTCCATAAAAATATACGAAAAAAATATAACTCCGAACGCATTAATCTTGTACGTGCTAAATAGTCATTCATAAAAGTGGCATTACGTCATGGTAAGGGCAAGTTCACACCTAGTCGGGTCACGTCGCGTTATCGAAGTAATTTACGCCGCACGGTAACTCCATCTAACTTGTGGAAAGTTGGTTGATTAGGCGCGTGAGACGGCGCGCCGCCGCCGCGTAATTATTTCCTTAGGTGAGGTGCCGATAGATCGGCGGTTGTGTTGTGGGTGATTCGTCTTTTATGGGGAAGTGGTTGCAGTGAGTAATATAATTCGCGTTTGAGTCTGTTTTTTAACCCCCGTCGGAAAATGTTATAAGTTTGATGTGTGTTGCTGTATATCTGTGTATATGTCTGTGACATCATAGCTCCTAAACGGATAAACCGATTTTGATTTAGTTATTTTTGTTTGAAAGGTGACTTTGTCGAAAGTGTTCTTAGATATGTTTGAATGAAATCGGTTCAGCCGTTCAAAAGTTATCCACAATTTACTCTTTGAATCTGGTTTTTTCGCAAGATATTGTGTCATTATTACTTGTCGATTGAAGCGTGTTTACTACAGGCTTCAATCGACAACGGGGGTTTTTAAAATTTTATTAAATTTTAAATGTTAGTTAAATTTTGCTTGTATTTAACGTAATGATTATCAAAGTTGGGTTAGTTGTACCATTTATAACTCGAGAACGGTTAAACATACATTTACATAATTTTTAATTGGTTCGATTTATCTCCGTCCCGAATAACAGAATAACTATTAAAACAGTTTTTCAGTAATAAAGAGTGATAATAATAAAGTCTGCTGTTTAAATCATTTATCCCTGAATCCCAGCTCGTAACAATATTAATTCGTGATAAATTAAAATCAATTACTTCTATTCTAGTTTTCATTGCGATCGTATTGATCTGGGGATCTAATTTAAAGCGAAAAGTACCTAAAATTGTTCTCTATCGCCTTTCTATAGCATATAAAATAATAAACGCACTTATCTGTGAAATCCAGTAACTTTATCTTCTTTTAAGAATAGTTTGAAAATATGAAACTAACATTTTCATTCCATTGATTTCTTACGAAGCTTACACAACGCTCTCAAATCACTTTGAACAACCATATCAAAATCAAATAACCGGAATCGAACCCCATCTCGATAACGTTTCGAACGTCTATAAAAATACTCATTTAATTCCTGGCTGCAAACCAAATCTCAGTTAAAATTTAGTAGAAGGAAACGCATTTTTCGGTACAACAGACCAATGTAGGTATACCATTGTTTTATTTAAACTTGGTAGTTGTGTTGAAAACATCAGTATTTGGCGAAGAACTAAGTTTTTGTTAAATGTTTAGGGCTCCGTAGCCAAATGGCGAAAATGAAACCAACAAAATTTCGTTTATTCCGTCTTTCCGAATGTTTCAGTTATTTTGCTCGTAGACTATTATCACTATTTCGATGAATGGTTGGATAGTGTATTAAATGCAACGCTAAACAAGGGATAGCGAAAAAACCAGCCAAGTGCGAGTCAGACTCGCGCACGAAGGGTTCCGTACCATTGTCGCAAAAAACGGCAAAAAAACACCTGGTAACAGACGGACAGAGAGACATATAGACAGACGGACCGCGGTGTCTTAGCAATAGGGTCCCGTTTTTACCCTTTGGGTACGGAACCCTAAAAAAGTGATGTATTTACTCCTCTGGAGTTTCTTTTCCGTTCTTATGGAATTTCTTGTCCGTTTTGTCAACAAGCTACTATTCCGAATGGACGGTAGAATCAATTATTATTAACTTTAAATTTATATTTTTGACGTTCAAAAGTGACGCTTAATGGCCTTGAAACAAAGAATTTTTGCCTTTTGTCCTTAATTGTTTTTCCTTTATTTTGTGGGTCGTCTCGCAGGTCAAACCTAGTGTTTGGCTACTTCTTAACCGGGATCCTGTGGAGATTATATTAAAGCCTCCAGCCAGGCAATTTGTCCTCGAATAAAAAAAATTATGCACTTATGTCCGTGGCACGTGGTATCATTGTTTTTTTCAATCAATATTTGTTGTATTGTTGTTATCAATAACTATATTAATATCTATTATTTTCTGTGTTTCTTTGCGAAATTCTATGAAATATAAAAACTCACTCACTCCGTCTACGGAACACTTTATTTTGCTTGGGCCAACTTGCACTTTGCCAGTTTCTCAGTTACCCAAGCAAGTAACATCCTCTGAGAACTGTGTAGTTTTGTAATTGATTAAAACAAAGACTGTGTTCCTGTAAGAACTACAAGAATGTTGGAAAGCTAAGCGAAGGCGGAAACGTGCGTTTTGGCACAGATGAGGAATAATCGCGGTCTGTTGGTGAAGAATAAGAAATAAACCATAGAGCAAGACCATATATCATGATTACGTGTCATGGTCTGCGGACACTATATGTTTGCAGCATTTTATTATTCAAGTTTTTGTAGAGTATTTACCGAGGGTAGGTAAATAAAATAGCGTTGGTATGGTTCTTAACACAATGATTTATTAACTGAATGTCTTAGCCTATATATACATTTTGGGTATCACTGGAGGTACCTACATTTTCATCTGTGCCAAAATATCGCTCAACCAATTAAGAGCAAGCTCACTCGCCTGCTGATCCCTAGAACCTCGGTAGCGCGACACGTAAATACCACGCGACTGGTACAGGCGCCTCAGTGTCCGATGCGCGAGCTTCGCGTGCGGTGGTGTCGTCGATGCTTGTAGGTTAGCTGGTACAAGTATAAATATTATAAACTTCCCAAGACTATGTGAAGAAAACTACACAGAGCAGGTTATTTCAAAATAACAGAAAAGATGGACTGATCCTTTTTTTTTTTTTTTTTTTTTTTTTTTTTTTCTATGGGGCGTCTCGTAGTTCGGTCAAAGTGACTGACAACTACTTAACCGGGCTTCCCTGCGGAGACTAAGCTATATAGCCTCCAGCCAGGCACAAATTTCTAATCCTAAGCGACAACGCTGAGGGCTACCCCCTGTGGGGTCGAACCTCGGCTCAGGGCGTCGCTGGGGGGACAACTATGGCTGGATCTTAATAAAGTGATTCTACCATCCGTTCGGAATAAGCCTACGTGGAGAAGAACGGACAAGAAACTCCAATTAACTAACTATAATTTAACTACGGCACAGCATTGCGCGGGCTGGCTTGTATATCTTGGCGGGGACGTCGCGACGGGCCTCGGCGGCGAGGACGGATCGAAGGCGGTCTGTGTATTCTAAGTGTGCTGGTTTCTTTCTTGCTCTCTTGGAGCAGGGTAGTGGCGTCATCGGGGGTGGAGAGGGCGAGCCTTGGTCGGCGAATCTTGGAGATTTGGGAAAGTTCATAGCGGGAGGCCGCTTGAATGAGGGGGTTGCTGTGGTTGACAGCTTTGTCAAAGTAGCGCTTGGAAGTGCGCTTCATGAATTGTTGGATTGTGGGGATTCTAAGATCGACGTGGAGATCCTGGTCACGAACGTACCAGGGGGCTCCCGTGATTTTGCGGAGGAATCGGTTTTGTATAACCTGAAGCTTATGAATGTGGTAGGGCCTCGCGTGTGCGAAAACTACGCTGGCGTAGGTCATGATGGGACGGATAACCGCAGTGAAAGTGCGCAGCTTGCACCTAAGTGACAAGCCGCTGCTTGCGTTTACCATCCCATGAAGTCTGCCCATAGCGAAGGCGGCTCGCGAGCGCGCCGCCTTAATGTGCTTGGCGAAAATGAGGTGGTTGTCTAAGGTGACTCCTAGGTACTTGGCTTGCTCTTCCCAAGGGATCGGCTTGCCGTACATAGTGATGGGTTTGGTGGGTCGGGATTTTGTGGAGCGAGTGTAAGGCTGAGAGAAGAGGACAGCCTGGCTCTTGTCGGGATTGACTTCTATCCTCCAGAGGCGGAACCACTTGGCCAGGGCGTTGGCGGCTCTCTGGAGTTTTTGGGCGATGGCATTGGGTACTAGGCCAGAAGCATAGAGGGCCGTGTCGTCAGCGAATAGAGCCAACTGGCTCTCTTTAGCTTTGGGGATGTCGCTGGTGTACAGCGTGAATGAAATAGGGGATAGCACGCAGCCTTGAGGGACTCCGGCTCGTATGGGGTGAGGGGAGGAGAGTTCTCCCTCGACACGATAGCGGAAGGTACGGTTCGACAACCAATCTCGTATGATGAGCACGAGACGATCTGGCACGCCGAGTTTGTAAAGCTTATAAATTAAGCCGTTGTGCCAGACTTTGTCGAACGCTTTCGCTATGTCGAAGAACAAGGCACCCGTCATCAGACCACGCTGGAAACCAGCACTAGTGTGTTCAACGATGCGGTGAACTTGTTGGACGCAATTATGTTCGGAACGAAAGCCGAATTGCTCATTGGGGATGAGGCTCTTTCGTTCGGCAAAGTCTTTGAGCCGCTTATAAATAAGCCGCTCATAGACTTTTCCGAGGGAATTTACCAGACTGATGGGACGATAACTGGTAGGCTCCGATTTGGGTTTACCCGGTTTGGGGATGCCTATCACAGTGGCCTGTTTCCAAGCTTGTGGGAAGATATTTTTGCTTAGTGCAGCGTTAAAAATGGCCGTCATTAGCATTATAATTTGGGCAGGGAGGAGTTTCAACACCTTATTGGTGATGCCATCTAAGCCCGGGGCTTTGTTGGGGTGAAGCCTTTTGATGACCTCCTCTACTTCGTCTGGGGTGACGGGAGGTAGCGGGTCATCGGGGTCTTCGACGGGTGGGAGGGAGGTCCTGCGTTCGACTTCAGCGTCTACCATATCAAGGTGAGCTTGGTCTACTGGCTGGGAGCTGGGTGAGCACTGAAGTTCTAAACTGTCAGCCAAGCATTCGGCTTTCTCAGTGTTTTCAAATGAAATGAAATTACAGGAAGCTGTAAAAGTACGCACTGCTGAGCACCGTTCTGCGACATGGAATAAGTTGCTGAGTGAACTGGAGCCCAACCACCATGCCTTCTGGCACCTTCAGAGGAGATTACGCTCCACTGAAGACTCTGCCATACCCCCGCTTATTCGCCCTGATAAGAGTGTAGCATTTGAAAACACTGAGAAAGCCGAATGCTTGGCTGACAGTTTAGAACTTCAGTGCTCACCCAGCTCCCAGCCAGTAGACCAAGCTCACCTTGATATGGTAGACGCTGAAGTCGAACGCAGGACCTCCCTCCCACCCGTCGAAGACCCCGATGACCCGCTACCTCCCGTCACCCCAGACGAAGTAGAGGAGGTCATCAAAAGGCTTCACCCCAACAAAGCCCCGGGCTTAGATGGCATCACCAATAAGGTGTTGAAACTCCTCCCTGCCCAAATTATAATGCTAATGACGGCCATTTTTAACGCTGCACTAAGCAAAAATATCTTCCCACAAGCTTGGAAACAGGCCACTGTGATAGGCATCCCCAAACCGGGTAAACCCAAATCGGAGCCTACCAGTTATCGTCCCATCAGTCTGGTAAATTCCCTCGGAAAAGTCTATGAGCGGCTTATTTATAAGCGGCTCAAAGACTTTGCCGAACGAAAGAGCCTCATCCCCAATGAGCAATTCGGCTTTCGTTCCGAACATAATTGCGTCCAACAAGTTCACCGCATCGTTGAACACACTAGTGCTGGTTTCCAGCGTGGTCTGATGACGGGTGCCTTGTTCTTCGACATAGCGAAAGCGTTCGACAAAGTCTGGCACAACGGCTTAATTTATAAGCTTTACAAACTCGGCGTGCCAGATCGTCTCGTGCTCATCATACGAGATTGGTTGTCGAACCGTACCTTCCGCTATCGTGTCGAGGGAGAACTCTCCTCCCCTCACCCCATACGAGCCGGAGTCCCTCAAGGCTGCGTGCTATCCCCTATTTCATTCACGCTGTACACCAGCGACATCCCCAAAGCTAAAGAGAGCCAGTTGGCTCTATTCGCTGACGACACGGCCCTCTATGCTTCTGGCCTAGTACCCAATGCCATCGCCCAAAAACTCCAGAGAGCCGCCAACGCCCTGGCCAAGTGGTTCCGCCTCTGGAGGATAGAAGTCAATCCCGACAAGAGCCAGGCTGTCCTCTTCTCTCAGCCTTACACTCGCTCCACAAAATCCCGACCCACCAAACCCATCACTATGTACGGCAAGCCGATCCCTTGGGAAGAGCAAGCCAAGTACCTAGGAGTCACCTTAGACAACCACCTCATTTTCGCCAAGCACATTAAGGCGGCGCGCTCGCGAGCCGCCTTCGCTATGGGCAGACTTCATGGGATGGTAAACGCAAGCAGCGGCTTGTCACTTAGGTGCAAGCTGCGCACTTTCACTGCGGTTATCCGTCCCATCATGACCTACGCCAGCGTAGTTTTCGCACACGCGAGGCCCTACCACATTCATAAGCTTCAGGTTATACAAAACCGATTCCTCCGCAAAATCACGGGAGCCCCCTGGTACGTTCGTGACCAGGATCTCCACGTCGATCTTAGAATCCCCACAATCCAACAATTCATGAAGCGCACTTCCAAGCGCTACTTTGACAAAGCTGTCAACCACAGCAACCCCCTCATTCAAGCGGCCTCCCGCTATGAACTTTCCCAAATCTCCAAGATTCGCCGACCAAGGCTCGCCCTCTCCACCCCCGATGACGCCACTACCCTGCTCCAAGAGAGCAAGAAAGAAACCAGCACACTTAGAATACACAGACCGCCTTCGATCCGTCCTCGCCGCCGAGGCCCGTCGCGACGTCCCCGCCAAGATATACAAGCCAGCCCGCGCAATGCTGTGCCGTAGTTAAATTATAGTTAGTTAATTGGAGTTTCTTGTCCGTTCTTCTCCACGTAGGCTTATTCCGAACGGATGGTAGAATCACTTTATTAAGATCCAGCCATAGTTGTCCCCCCAGCGACGCCCTGAGCCGAGGTTCGACCCCACAGGGGGTAGCCCTCAGCGTTGTCGCTTAGGATTAGAAATTTGTGCCTGGCTGGAGGCTATATAGCTTAGTCTCCGCAGGGAAGCCCGGTTAAGTAGTTGTCAGTCACTTTGACCGAACTACGAGACGCCCCATAGAAAAAAAAAAAAAAAAAAAAAAAAAAAAAGGATCAGTCCATCTTTTCTGTTATTTTGAAATAACCTGCTCTGTGTAGTTTTCTTCACATAGTCTTGGGAAGTTTATAATATTTATACTTGTACCAGCTAACCTACAAGCATCGACGACACCACCGCACGCGAAGCTCGCGCATCGGACACTGAGGCGCCTGTACCAGTCGCGTGGTATTTACGTGTCGCGCTACCGAGGTTCTAGGGATCAGCAGGCGAGTGAGCTTGCTCTTAATTGGTTGAGCGATATTTTGGCACAGATGAAAATGTAGGTACCTCCAGTGATACCCAAAATGTATATATAGGCTAAGACATTCAGTTAATAAATCATTGTGTTAAGAACCATACCAACGCTATTTTATTTACCTACCCTCGGTAAATACTCTACAAAAACTTGAATAATAAAATGCTGCAAACATATAGTGTCCGCAGACCATGACACGTAATCATGATATATGGTCTTGCTCTATGGTTTATTTCTTATTCTTCACCAACAGACCGCGATTATTCCTCATCTGTGCCAAAACGCACGTTTCCGCCTTCGCTTAGCTTTCCAACATTCTTGTAGTTCTTACAGGAACACAGTCTTTGTTTTAATCAATTACAAAACTACACAGTTCTCAGAGGATGTTACTTGCTTGGGTAACTGAGAAACTGGCAAAGTGCAAGTTGGCCCAAGCAAAATAAAGTGTTCCGTAGACGGAGTGAGTGAGTTTTTATATTTCATAGAATTTCGCAAAGAAACACAGAAAATAATAGATATTAATATAGTTATTGATAACAACAATACAACAAATATTGATTGAAAAAAACAATGATACCACGTGCCACGGACATAAGTGCATAATTTTTTTTATTCGAGGACAAATTGCCTGGCTGGAGGCTTTAATATAATCTCCACAGGATCCCGGTTAAGAAGTAGCCAAACACTAGAGGAGGAGGTTCTCAATTCGTCGGAATCTTTTTTTTTACCGATTACTCAAAGACGCCTGGAACGTTTTCAAAAACTTCGTTTGTTTTGAAGGGTATTCTTCCTGGTTGGTCCCATAGTCATTAGGTCAGGATCTGATGATGGCATCCTAGATAAATCTAGGGAATTAATAAATAATAATGTACATATGTAAATAAATAAAATTGTCAGTCGACAAAATAGCTCTGGGAATTCCTCAATTATTATAGGCGATTTTGGTATTTTCATAAACAATGCAATCATTTGCATTCAGAAAGTATCATTTGGTCAAGTGGAACTGATGAAGAAGACCACAAATGACCACTGGAAGTCCTAAATGCTAAGTATGTCACGCTTATAAGATATTTAGAGTTAACCGACTGTGATGAAGCAAATACTTATAAGTACTGATGAAAATGGCACCATCGCACTGATCTGATGATGAAGCCGGAAGGTAGGCACTGGAACTCTGAAATAAAACAATGTATCCTAGTCGTGTTTGGGCTTATTGGAATCGTCATAAGATGTATTTTGGCTATAAATGATTATCATGTTAATTGGAGATACCTAGAAAACTAAAAATAAAAAAATGAAAAACTTTTTAACAAAAAAACAAACCGACTTCCAGAACAATAAAACTACAAAGCAAAAAATAACTTTCTTTTCCGAAGTCCTTGTCGAAAAACGGAAAACAATGGGTACAAAAGAAGAAGTTCATTTGAAGATCTTCGACAGTCGTTCGTCGGGTGTAACGACTGTCAAAGATCTTCTAATGACAGCCGGGACCAACGGCTTAACGTGCTTTCCGAGGCACGGAGGAAAATCGGTATGTTGAAATGGTCACCCATCCACGGACCGACCTCGTCAAGTGTTGCTTAACCTTGAAGATCCATCCGTGCGGCTGTTATTATTTAGCCACGAGCTCCTGGCGACGACCTGGTTAATGCATACAAAAAATCATATTACTGGTCAAGCAGGGGTCCGGTGAATGCGAGACGCATAGGACCGATCAGTGTGGCGACCCTTGAGGGAGGCCTATGTCCAGCAGTGGACGTCTTTCGGCTGATATGAAGACAGTTATTGAAAGTAGGCATATGTGTATGTTTCTTAGATGTTAAATTAAACACCACTCGGGAAGAAATTCACGCGGCGATGTTTTATAGTTTGAAAACCGAAACAGAACCTGTAATAACAAGATTTATTGCTTTCAAAGTAAATCAGGTAATGGCCAGTCGATGAAATTGAATCTCTAGTGTTTAGTACTATGGGCGAGCTATACCGTTCACTGGTACACTCAACTGCAATGCCTGCTTGCACTCTACTTAATTAAAATGTACTCGAGTTCGTCATTTTATTGCTCCTACGTTCGTTTGTAATGGAAATAGCTTATGGATCAGGACTGCTAGAGATGCACTAACGAAATGTAATTATCTTAGCACCTATGCGAAGTCGAATTTAAAACACTATTACATCAAAAGTCAATCCGCTTACAGTATGCGTACACCAGAACCAAGTCATCGGCCGATTTCGGGGCGGAACTCATCGGACGACTGTCTCGGACGTTCGTCTGTATATACTAATTCCGACATCGGACGTTGTCGGTCTTAATGTGTATTCTGACTTTCATGACGGTTCATTACATCTGTTTTTTTTTTTGAAATTGGTCCCTTAAGTAGCTCCATTTTTTTAAATGTCTACAACAGCTATATCCATTTCCGATGCAACTTCGGCCCATAACCGTTTTGCAATATCTCGATTATTGTAACTTTTTGAATGTTTTTCCCACAGTGGAGGCCAATCAATGAAACTAATTAATTTTTCAACATCCATTTTTTTATTAATACTGCTATAAGCGACTTAGTAGCCGGCAAAACGCTGAGAAAACCCAACAAGCTCGGACTCGCCGGTTGATCGGCCAATTTCGGGCATCATCGGACGATGGCGGTTGTAGTAGTCATAGTCATAGATTTAGAATTTTTTTGCTACGCAAAGTCATAGTAGTAGTGTACTTATTAACACGCTTTTATTAGCTTGGTATGTATGTATCTATGTATCAATGTAACAATGTATCAATGTATCAATGTAACGGAATCTTTGAACGTGATTTTCACCCACTTCAAAACGTTGGATTGATTTGAAACTTTGCACACTTATCAAGGACCGATGACAAAGCAATAATTTAAACAGTTTGTCCCATTATCCTTACCAATAAAGCGTGTTTTTTAGTTTTTAGAACTACAATTTTATTTATTTTACATTTGTATTTGATTTGATCGACCGAGTTTAGCCGATGACGCCCGAGCATACTTCGGCAGATAACGGATTAGGTGTATGCAAGAGGTTAGTCTGATTAATCTCATTATTTAAGGTACATAGAGAGACTGCCTATCTGAACTCCACAACCCAGAAAATGGGTTACACATTTACCGTGAACCGTGCACCTTTTGTCGACGTTTTATAAGTGCCCATGTAGGCCTATGTAAAATAAAAATATTTGATTTTGATTTTGATTTTGACCTCTTATCAAGATTGGTGTCAGATCCCGTGGTTTCTGACTAACCGTAAAGACATCTCAGTATGTAATAAATGGTCACCCATCCACGGGCCGACCTTGGCAAGCGTTGCTTAACCTTGAAGATCGACCCATGCGGCTGATATTACTTGACCACGAACTCCTTTGAAGACTGCTAGAAAGGCACTTACAAGATGTAATAATTATTCAAGCACCTACAAAAAATCAAATGTTGTTAATGGGACACTAATTTATGTGTGTTCTAAAGGAGATTAAGATTAATCTCAAGATATTTTATTAATCTTAATACCACAGAGCATGGAGAGCCCTAGCCACTCCGTGGTCTGTGCTCAATACCTTTTTCATTATTATTTTTTGCCGTTGTCTCTGCTCAATACCTACCCTTAACTAGTTCCACTTTCTCTGAAAATCATCAAATATTTTTGAGATGAAAATCTACTTAAGAAACTGCAGTCATGAAAAATAGTGCGGACCGCAAGTTATTTCGTGTTAAACGTTGGCATTTGAGATTAGATGTGACTAGAATAATTAAACTTATCCTTGGGTTACAGGGAAGAAGTAGGTACTCATCATCAGTCCTCATTTAGAAGTACATCACTCGGAAGTACAAGTACCTTGAAAAGTAAACTCAATTAATTTTGCTGACATGGCTTCACATTTCACAGCACAAGGTAACAAGATTAAACAAAATTAATTTAACCAACATTACACCCAAAATGGTTTCCGCACAAAGACCATTTAAAATTATTCTATGATATCATTCTAAGACAGGAGGTAATCTCTCTATTACTTCGTCTTTCAAAGAAAGCCAGTTACTCTTTCTCGTTAGGAAGTGGAACCCATATATGGCACGTGTGTTCATTCGTTCAAAATGCTAATTTTCATGGCAACATTTGTACCATTAATGACATTTTCGTTTAATTCGAAGCGCTTTGAAAAGCAAATGAGTGAGGGTGCCATGTGGATATGAGTGGATGAACGTTTAGCTGAACTAGGAATAATGATTGTGATGTCTTTGCTTGGTTTTAATTGAGAGATTAGCATCATAACATTATCCTGTAAACGTCCAATGGATACGAAGCTGCTCGCAATTTGAAAATTGTTCGACTTGTGTTTTTTGGGACAAGCTCGTCGCTTCATTCCCACAATTCACAACTCCAGAATCTTCAGTCTAACAGAAAAGCGGCTGAGACAGTGAACCTCGATAGGCGAAAGATTCAGAGAGCTTTGAATGGTCAATAATATTGTCATCATGACCCTTGGTTATAAATCAGGGGCAAACACGATGCTTCTACCTATCGTCCCGCTAGGCTGATCAAGAACGCAAACTATTTGTCATGGGGAAAATATAAGAATAAAAACGCCTATAGTAGTCACAACGGATCTCGGTCTCTGAAGTCGGCTGCAAGACCACACCTACGCAGTTGTTTTTGTGTCAATGTTGATGCATAAGATAGCATTGTATAACTGCCTCTTTCACTCTCGTACGTTTTTCGCATCGTCTCGCTTGCTCTGTGCAGTATATTCGATGACAAACTGTTTCTTGCGCAATGGTCGCCGGATAAGAAGCTTCTACAAAATAACAAGCCATCCCACAAACAGATCCCTTAATAAATAGCTCTCCCTAACAAGTTTCTCTATAATCGAAATAATTTACTGTAAACGAGTTACAACACTCAGCCTTCAACAAATTCACTCCATCAATCTGCCTAGCCTTTTCCCAGCATACATGCTGGAGTCTTATTATTGAGACCTTATCGTCATCGTCATCAGCCTTTTTAATGTTTATGATTTATTTATTTACACACACAAGTTACAACAAAAAAAACAATTTACGCAAAAGGATATTTAAATAAGTGGCAATGGAGCCCAAACTAGGCACAGCCTGTATCTTGGAGGCCTTTGAGAGGGGATGGGCCGTAATCCATCACGTGGGCCCAGTGCGGGTTGGTGGATATCACATGTCTTCGAATGTTTGGATCCACGATGTTTTCTTCACCGTTTTGAGAGCAGTGTTGATGAAATAATTTACACATATTAAAGCGCCTGCCTGGGTTCGTACCCACGACGTTCGACACGTAAGTCGCAGCCGTTGTCACTGGGGCATTACTGCTCTTGAAGAAGACCTTATGCTCGCCCCTAACACCGTAATCGTGGTGTGGCCACCTAATATTGTTTGGCAAAATATTTGCGTATAAAATGTATTAGCATAATAATACTGTGGCATAATAATACTTTAGCATAATGCAAAGGTTAGCATAACTTCCATTCTTACATTTGGAGTTAGTTAATATTATAAACCAGCTTCTGCCAGCGGCATCGCCCGCGTGAATGTCGAAATTCGAATAAAAAGTATAATATGTGCTATTCCAGACTATAATTTATCTCTATGCCAAATTTCATCCAGATCCGTTCAGTAGTTTTTGCGTAAAAGAGTAACAAACATACAAACACACACACTCACAAACTTTCACCTTTATAATATTAGTGTGATGTGAAAGTTTGGATGGATGTGTGTGTGGAAGTGGAGATGTTTGTTTGTTACTCAATCACGCCAAAACGGTTAAACGGATCTGGATGAAATTTGGCACAGAGCTAGAATATAGTCTGGAATAGCACATAGGCTACTTTTCATCCCGGTATAATGTTAACTTGGGATAAGACGAAAAACTACAAAGCAAAAAATAACTTTCTTTTCCGAAGTCGGTGTCTTTTGTACCCATTGTTTTCCGTTTTTCGGTTTTTTTGAAGTTATTTTTTGATTTGTAGTTTTTTGTTCTGGAAGTCGGTTTGATTTTTTGTTAAACAGTTTTTTATTTTTCTCTTTTTAGTTTTGGTAGGTCTAGGTATCTCCAATTAACATGATAATCATCTATAGCCAAAGTACATCCCATGAAGATTCCAATACGCCCAAACACGACTAGGATACATTGTTTTATGACAGAGTTCCAGTGCCTACCTTCCGGCTTCATAATCAGATCAGTTCGATGGTGCCATTTTTATCAGTGCCATTTATTTATAAGTATTTGTTTCATCATTGTCTGTTAACTATTTGAGATATTTTATACCCGTGACATACATAGCATTTAGGAGTTCCAATGGCCATCTGTGGTCTTCTTCATCAGTTCTACTTCGTCAAATTATACTTTCTGAGTGAAAATGATTGCATTGTTGATGAAAATACCAAAATCGCTGTTTGCATGCCTATAATATTTGAGGAGTTCCCTCGATTTCTCTAGGATCCTATAATCAGATCCTGATCTCATGACTATGGGACCAACTAGGAAGTATACCCTTCAAAACAAAAGAAGAATTTTTGAAATCGGTCAAGGCGTCTTTGAGTAATCGGGGAACATATATATTAAAAAAAAATGATTCCGACGAATTGAGATTTTATTGAAGTCGGTTAAAAACACTTTTCAAGCGGGCCACGCCGCTGCCATAAGCTAGTATACCATAATGAAATAGTCTCGTTCATCTAGTGGTCGTAAGCGCTACTGCTGAGCATGACGTTCTGGGTTCGATTCCAGGGTCGGGCAAAATGTTATTGAGTCTTTCTCTCTGGAATTACTCAGCGGTAGTCCGAAGTCTGGGCTTGTGTAAAGACCAAGGTTATAGCTATCAGGAAACACAGACTCCGGTAGGGAATTCCACTCCTTAGCTGCGCGCACAATGCGGGTGGGATGTCTTGTTGTCCGATGATGGAAAGGACTAGGCGGAATCAAATTGTGCAGTTGCATCGCACACTCCCCGAAATGTAACCAATAAAAAACCGACAGACTGGCAACTCTTCGTCAGTTTTCAAGGCTCTGGAGCTTTGAGGCGACCAGTGTATAGTTGCCAATGAGCCTTTTGGCCCGTTTGTCAATCGACTCAAGTATATCAATTTGATATTTGGCAGATCCATCCTAGAGGTGAGAGCAGTACTCTGTGCATGTCCGAACTTGCAATGATTTTCTACAATACGCCTTATAAACCAAATACCCGTAGACATTAGAGACTCAATGAGCAGTAAAAATGTGAAGCGCAAGCTTAAACAACACTACATCAACCTGATTACATCTTAATTTACTAATAGCGCGTTGATCAAATACCAGACCATGGCATGCTAAGACAGACTCCAGGGGTCTAATGGTGTGCTTTGTGTAATCCTAAGGACAACTTGTTTTTATGAATAAATAAATAAATAATAATAATAAACTCACTAACAAACTTATTTCCTTGTGAAATTCCCGTAATATCTGAGCTTCGATCATGTAATTTGGATGTAGTAGAACCTAATCAATCACTTTGTCGTAATTATTAGATTGAATTAAGTTATTAGCTGGTTGTTTTCTATATAATTTGATGGCTCGATAATGTTGTTAGAGTGAATTGGAGTGATTACATTGTTTTAGTTTTGTTCGCAATGTTATTTTAATATCGAAATTGTGAGAACGAGATTAGTTCGTGTTCCGAAAATAACTATAAATTATGATACAGTGAAGATCATTAAGACGACGATAGTCACCAACGACCTTGAGGGAACAAAACGCGCACTCGTTTCACACCCGCGCGACCCAAAATTCTGTATTTATTTTTTAATTTCCTTATTAGTCTATGACTTAAAAAAAAGCCTTTGATCAAAATATAGGTTATAAAATTGTTTTTGAGATGGTGACAATTTCATTAAAATACGCTCGGTGGTTTTGGTGCAATTGTCGTTTTTTCGTCCGTGTTAGACATAACTTTACAAATTAATTACTCTATGTTAATCGAATAAAACTCAAAATTTTCTGAGATGAAATTATTAATAAAATGGTCTAATGTAAAATATATTTTTCAAAAAAAATACGACTAGCCGTTTAGACGTGATTCTCATTTTAAAATCAGCTACTCAGGGGTATCTGCACCTTAAGAGTTAAGTATTCTTTTACTACTACTTTTCTTGTTGTTATTTTTCAACTAGTTTTCACTAAGTTTAATTGAAAATGCGTTGTTTTTGGATGACTATCAGAGAATGCTTAAGGAATTTAGTCCGCCTTTGTTTCTGCATGAAGTCTAAATGAGTAACTAAATATAATTTATCCAACTATGAAGACAAAGTTTTCGTGTTATTTTTTTAAAGCAAACGCAACAAAAATATATTTCATTTTATTTAGTCGTTTATCCTTGCACTGGAACGCCTAAAAAAAGGTAAATTAATGTATTAGTAAATGATTGAATTCATCTCTAAAACAATGATCACACGGCAATACGGCTAAAATGACAAACAATAAGAACTTCACCATCCTCCCACCTTCCTCTACGAACCATATCAAACTCCTCCAGCGCCCAGCCAGTAAACATGACGCTTCATTATCAAGTCGGCACGGGCGGCGCGGCGCCGAGGTACCTTTCAGGCTAATTTTAAGTTCAAACTAACCTATTTAGCCTCTCAGCGGCCCCGAAGCGGCCGGAGTTAGGTCGTGGACATAAGGACTTCTTTAAACTGAGCGAAGGTATTCCTTTTTTGTAGTTGAAGAAGCTTTGGCTTAGTATTAAGGCAATTGAGTCACGCCCGAATGCAATAAGATATCAATTTTACCTTCTAGAGCAGGGGTCACATAATGACGGATCGCTGACCTATTTTGTGTGGACCATAAATAAACAGTACAATATAATTTACTTGTGTTACTTGAGTACGTAATTTAATCGTTTATCACGCGCTTTGTCTTCAGCGCCGTTGATATTTGAAAATGGACGAATCATCTCATCAAAATTGAAGATTGTATCTCTAGTTACGTTTTATTAAAGTTTAATATTTCAAAGTAAATACACGTGACGATGTAAAGGCGGGCGGGTAAACCTTAGGTACGGACTGCGACGGTCATAATATTATTTAAAAAAACTGACCTAAATTAAAGTTATTGGTGACCCCTGTTCTAGAGATAGGCGTTTGATATTACTTGCATGGACCTTACTTCCCTTTCGATATGAGCGCGCTCAGTGCAATTTATCTTTGTACTTTTTACATTTTTTTTTTAACTTTTACTCTGTGTTTTCGCTATTGTGTTGTCTGTGTCAAATAAGTGTTTTTATACTATTCTATTCAAATTATTGGGTTTAGACGATAGTCGTGCACATCATGACTTTTCATGTTATAGGTCTATAATAAAAAGTCGGATGTAATGAATGTTTGCCTTTTACTCTTTTAGTCCTTTGTTTTAAGTAAAGGCACAGCAACAACTTATTTCCATCAGATTATTATCATCTTAAGAGATACCAACCCAAATAAATGAGAGCTAAGTATTTGGTTAGTAGCTAAAAAGGTGGTTTATGTTCTAAAGAGTTTTGGCATAATGGTGATAACCCTAAACGTAATCTTCAAACAAAATCCAATTGATTTTTGTAAACTCGTCACTCATAGAAGTGAGTATGCAGCTGCACAACTGCGATAGCTGGCTTGATTGATTGATTGATGACTCCAACAGCAAACACTTGCGAATGAGATTTTTGAGTTTTCCAGTGCGTATTGAGTTACTGGGCTAGCCGGATTGGTAATATAAAATTGGAACTACCTATACGGGATGAAATTTCGTACGTATCTATGAAGACTGAAATTTGATTTAACACTAAAAAAAAATCGAAGAAATCACTGCTAATCTTTGATTCAAATCACCAAGAAATAAAGATAATTATAGCTGGGTTTCTTGCAAAGTAGAGGGAGGCCATTGTTGCCATTGTGGATTGAACCAAATAAAAACAGTTAGATAGAGTTTTATGGTGAACAATAAAGTATATTCTTTTCTATTCTATAGATAGGGAATAGATAACGGGTAGTATTTAAACGCAAATCAAAAAATATCCTTTTTCTATGCAATAAAATTCCGAATTCTCATCAAAATTACTGATTGCGCAGCAAAATATTCAACGCAAAATATCACTAAACACACTACAATTTATTTTCGCAGCGTACAGCGATTTTTCCTAAAGCAAAAGCTTTTTTATTAATGCACAGCTAATAATCTTAATGCACATCATACATGTTAACTCTTTTTCTTTTAAATCCATGGTTAAAGTTTTTACAATTACTATTTAACGACAATGTCGACGGAGCCCCGCTGCGCGGGGCTCCTATTTCTGTCTAAAGGGTCTAAAGTAACCTAACACGAAGAAGATGACGGGAGCTGAGTTCGCTCGCTTTGCTCGCTCACTTCAGCTGCCGTCATCTTTTCGAACCTAACCTGTCCGTGTCAGGGTGCCCTAAGTTCCCGAGCTCGCTTCGCTCGCTCTTGGACTAATGACTTCTTGTAAATTAGGACAAATGTGATGAACAGGTTTTGTTGTACTTACTGGTTAATATGCGACTGAGATAGTTATTTTGCTACGAAATATGGAAAATTTGCTGTGCAGTTAGTATTTCTGCTATGTATGTAGTATTTTTGTACAAAAATAAATTTAACTGTATTGCATTATGAGGAAAAAAGTAATGTCATATTGATGTATAATTTCGAATTATCTGCAGTTTGAGTTTTGCTAAACAGTTAGTAAGTTATTTGATGTATAAAAGAATATAAATGATGAGTATGTATTGATAGACGATTATTTTATTTGATATGCAATTTATAATATCCCATAGATAACTAAAAGGTCATAAGGAAAATATTAAGCGACATTCCACTCTCCTAGACACTGGCTGTATCTAGAATGTTGCTGTGCCCGACAGGGTCCATAATAGTTTCTATAACTTATATTCACCACCTGTATATACATTATAAATGCAATAAATTGAATTTGAACCTTGATGAGGCTGGCACCGGAACATGGAGATTGAAATCAATAAAGAGAGACTTACACTCAGCAATGGGTAAATTCGGGATATGTTTGATGAAGTAATAACTATGTAGCAAGCGATACAAGAGCGGCAATAATAGCAGTATATATACCTTTCAACGTCTCTTCGTATTCGCAATCACCATTAATGTTTCTTAATAAACCTTCCCATTGCATAAACATACAAATCGCAGCCAATTGCTTTACATATTAACGCTAAGCTCAATAACAGGTCAGCAGGAACGGGAGTACGCCAGCGTTTTCGTGATTAGCTCCGCTTCCCGCTAATTCTCTGGGGAGGACCGCGAGTCATGAATACAAATAAAAGAGTACATTCCGCTCTTGTATAAGCTGTGTACTCACTGAGTGACACGCTGTGTGAGGGGAACATTCTGTTTATTTTTCCAATATAAGTGGATAATTGTACGAAATAAGTGCACGAGGAAATCTAAAAGGTAGAGGTCTAAAAAGTAATCATTAAAGTAATGTTCCTATTATGTATCCACAAATGAGGTTATGCCCAGCAATGGTACCTACAACTAAAAGCGGTTTCATACTTGCCGTTCTAATATCAGGGTATCTTCACCACAAATCAAGAAGTTGCAAAACTCTAATAGTGTAGGTATGGTCGTGGTCAAAATAGATTGCTAGATTTTTGCAAAGTCGCCGGAAAGAAGCTAAAAAATCTACTAAATGTATATCATCAACACTTCCGTCAGGTAAGATAGTGGTCAAGCGCGAGCCTATTCTAAATAAAAAAATAAATTAAGGGTACACTAGTCAACGGCACGAACTGTTTTATGCGCGGGGTTAAAATGCATTTTATATCAACCGACAACACGTGCGGAAGAGATAGGTGCTGTGATGAGAAGTAGAAAGCTAGTTCGCGTACGAATACACACATTTGCAAATTTGTAGCGAAATGGATAATGATTTAGGACGATACCGAACGCGCGAAATTTTATAAACAGAGCTTTGGCAGTCTAGATATCATGAAAAAACGATTAAATCTATCTGTTCAAAATAAAATAATATGCATTTTTGAACTACTAATCCATCCCTGTATGGAGGCCGTTTTGCAATTTTCCGTCTTCTTATGGTATTTATTTGCGCCCAAAAATGCGTTTAAATTGGTGTCGAAATGTGAAACTTTCGACGCTCATAACTTTCAAATATTTTCTTTATTTACTTTTTCGCTGCCATACAGGGCTAGATAATGATGAGACAAATTAATATCACTTTTTATTTTGAATGTACATCGTCAAACAGTGGAATAATCCCTAGACTACGTTTGTATGGAAAAATTTCGACTAGTGTAACCTTAAGGCATGAAATCCCCATCCATGAATATCTCTCTAGGCAAATCAGCCAGTCTGTTCTAATAAAATAACATCGTAAAAACGTGAAGTGAGCTAACTAAGATAAGTCCAGGGGGGTGACCATATGCTCTTAGAGCGGTATCAATTTGATATCGAGAAAGTGACAGATGTATACAAGTCAGATACATCTGTCCCTTATTTGATCTCAAATTGATAACGCTCTAAGAACTTATGGTCAAACCCCAGATTTCCTCAAGATGTTTTCCATCACCGTTGTCTGTGGTTGGCAGCACTACAAACTCATTTCACCTAAGTTTTCACGCTATTGATAGAATAACACAACATAATTCTGAACATAGCTTAGCGACACTAATTCCGTGCTTATGAGGTATCTAGTATTCTTACAGCTATCGTGAACTCTTTTATAGGTTGAGTGTCTATAAAGCTTAACTAGATGGGGAAGATATACGATAAACAGCATTTTTATTTGCTTACTTTGTCATCACGACCTAGTAAATAATAGCTTCTTAAAGTTTACTGATATGGGATATATCTTCTTGAAGGACAGTATTGTTTCAATATACCAACTGGGCAGACTTCTTGATGCCCAGTTGGTATATTGAAACAATTTTTCAAGCAAATGTATTTGAGAATATGTTTGACAAAGATGAATGCTTTCAAAATGCATAATTCCTAGTGTTCGCAGTAAGACCTAGTTGCTAATGATTTGGTCCAATATGTTTTACAGTTGGCCACCTGTTTGACAACTACCCTCTTTTGGGCAAGCTGTAGTAAGTGGTTTATCCACCTCCACAATATTACCAACGCTAAGATAGGGAAGTAGACAGAGCTTCGCGAAATCGGCAGTTCCTGTCCGGCAACCCGGCCCATACCTGCAACAAACAGGCAAGACACTTTTCTTCCATCCACTCTTTTCTTCTCGCAGGGTCTAATCTGCCGTAGTCCACTTGTAAGTCCTTGAATTGCTAAAAAATTGTAAGTAAAACCTCGCTAAGTGGGGCTACCTTGACGGAACAGTAGCAGAGTGAGGACGTGGAGCTCAGTCGCAAACCATGCCCAACTCTTGTCTTGCCCTGTAGGCCCTAAAACACCAAAGTGACATATGTACCACCGACGATGCCGTAAAACTGACGTGCCAGCAAAGCGTATGGTCTACACTAGGTCAAAATATGTATAAACTAGCTATTCCCCGCGGCTTCGCTCCTGTGGACTACTCCACAGGACCCGTTTTCGGGATTAAAATAGCCTATGCCACTCAGAAATAATGTAGCTTTCTATTGGTGAAAGAATTTTTTAAATTAGTCCAGTAGTTTCAGAGCCTATTCGGTACAAACAAATAAATCTTTCCTCTTTATAATATTAATATATATGTCGCATCAAGGCTGGCCGATAGATGTAAACCATCGGGAAGTCAGGATGTATTAGTTAAGACATCGTGTGTGGGCAGGTCGGTGGGTATAATCGTGCAAATGAAATCACATAAGTTATTTGATACACTGGGTTTATTCAAATAGACACAAGTTACATTCTTGCTTACTAATATTATGGATCGACACTGATTCTAGGACGTCTTAGCTCTACGGCTGTCATTACTCAACTGCTATATTCTACCGTACCCACTACGCAAGCGGTTAGGAAAAGCGCGCCAATGCGTAGTTGTTCTTGTTTGCTGCTAGGAGCATGCTTGTGATTTGACTTTACGTCCGTACTATTGACTAAACCCGACATATAAGTATAGAAATAGCGGCAGTAACAAAAGCCAACAATAAAATTAGCAACAATAACAAATTACCTTAAAAATAAACAAATTTCTTGTTAACCTAAGTAGTTTCAGAGCAAGAAAGCTCTCAAGTATGACCGCGCCCTATGTAGCAAAGTTTTAAAATAGATAATCAAATATCAGAGGCAACTTTTAGCGAGACAGAGTGCCGTCTTCACGTGCAACTGTGAATTCACTTTAGATTTTTGCATAAATTACTACATTGCGCCAGCAGGCTTTAGGATGATGATTATGTAGATGCGTTTTCTTGGTAATAAATACTCCTTATATTAGGATTGATCTTCTGTAGGGCATAGAGCCTTTTTGTACAGACAAGTTGCGGCTGACCTGGTTAAGGTTGCGGGAAGGCGCTGGATGCGAGACGCACGGGATCGGTCAATGTGGCGACGCCTGGGGGAGGCCTATGTCCAGCAGTGGACGTCTTTTGGCTGAAATGATGATGATGAAGTTGCGGCTAGAATAACATGAGAATAGCTTACGTTGTTGCAATAATATATACTTTAGTGTATGTAAGCTAGTTCGCAATATGCCAAAGGTGGTCAAACCGATAATAAAACAGTGATAACATTTATAAAGAACTTGGTTTTTCCCCACCTCTTCGTTTCCTTGTCCATTCTACAGGAACAGTATGTATATGTTTTTGCTATAAAAAGTACATTATGACACTGAGCGATAGTTTCCATAAAACCTTCTACAATCCTACAAACCGTCGAACAAATTGATCCTCGCCTCGTCCTAAGGTTACTTTAATTATCATACTCAATTGTCTAGTATTTTCTACAGAGAAGAAGCGAGTTTTTTTTTTATTTGCTTACACTTTTACCCAGGAGGATGGAAAAGTCGCCTTGCCCATGATTACTCCAATAAACCTAACATCTTTGTAATCTTTGTTACATAAATAGGAAGCACCGCAGGCGGTTATAAAAAACTATTAATATTTTAAAGGCTCGAACGACCATTTAATCGCTCTAAGCCTAATGAAAGGGCTTTCTATGAAATCATGCTTTGAAATTTTAATAATGCCTCTGGGCGTTGCGGTTTTTATATCAAGTAGCCGTAAAATACTTTTGAATCGGTTAGGTACTGTTGCCAATTTTCTAAAAGCACTCGTTGTTTCAAGAGAGATGTTAGTTAAAGCGTCTTTGAGTAGGCATGCACACATAGCCTAATAGCGTTCCCACTGCTGGAAACCTACTACGCGAACTCAGTGCGAATAGGGTAGTTGACAAAAAATATCTGTTTAGTCCGTCAGTTAGATAACCTAAAAATATTGGACATGTATTTTTTCTTTTACCACGTAAACAAAAAAATACGTGTGACGTCACGGTGTGCTACACTTTATACTTACAAAGTGACATCACAAGCCCCCACTCCTGAACTCTGACGGACTAAATAGAATTATTTATTTTCTAACCAGGAAATATCCCTATTAGTATTTCGAATTTTTGGTTCTAGGTCATTCCAGAAAGACGTGGCTCGGCAATCTGGACGCGTACTACAAAGGCTGGTTCGAGAAGGCACGAGGGGAAAGTTCCTGTAAGGTCTTTGGCGAGGAGGAAGACAGTACCTATTAGTAATGGACACGCCGGTTTTCTCTCTCATAAATAAAACAAAGTAAGACGCAACCAAACGAAAACCAATACTTAAGGCCCTTCAGACGCTGTTTAGTTCCGTCATACTCGAAGGGAAAACGCCACAAGCATGGTGCAGGGGTGTGGTGGTACTCTTCTTCAAGAAGGGTGACAATGCCCTACTGAAGAACTATAGGCCCATCACACTTCTTAGCCATGTATACAAGCTGTTTTCAAGAGTCATCACGAATCGTCTCGCGCGCAGGTTTGACGATTTCCAGCCTCCCGAACAAGCCGGATTTCGTAAAGGCTTTAGCACCGTAGACCACATACATACGCTGCGGCAGGTTATACAGAAGACTGAAGAGTACAACCTGCCTCTCTGTTTGGCGTTTGTGGACTACGAGAAAGCCTTCGATTCGATCGAGACTTGGGCTGTACTACAGTCTCTACAGCGGTGCCAAATTGACTACAGGTACATCGAAGTGTTGAAGTGTTTGTACAAAAACGCCACCATGTCAGTTCGACTTCAGGATCAGACCTCGGAACCAGTCCGTCTGCAGCGAGGTGTGAGACAGGGAGACGTCATATCTCCGAAGCTGTTTACCGCTGCACTGGAGGATGTCTTTAAGGTTCTGGACTGGAGAGGGCTAGGCATCAACGTCAATGGCGAGTACATCACTCACCTTCGGTTTGCCGACAATATAGTGGTTATGGCTGAGACCATGGAGGACCTCAGTACAATGCTCGATGACCTCAGTAGAGCTTCCGAAAGAGTGGGTCTTGGGATGAACATGGACAAAACCAAGGTGATGTTGAATGCCCATTTTACACCCACTCCTATCAAGGTCGGAGACTCTACACTCGAAGTTGTGGACGACTATGTCTACCTGGGACAAACGATCCAGTTGGGTAGGGCCAACTTCGAGAAAGAGGTCAACCGTCGAATCCGACTCGGCTGGGCAGCGTTCGGGAAGTTGCGCGGTATCTTTTCGTCCAACTTACCACAGTGTCTCAAGACGAAAGTCTATGACCAGTGTGTGTCGCCAGTGATGACATATGGCTCTGAGACGTGGTCGCTTACAATGGGCCTCATCAGAAAGCTCAAAGTCACCCAAAGGGCAATGGAGAGGGCTATGCTCGGCGTTTCCTTGCGTGATCGAATCAGAAATTTAGAGATCCGCAAGAGAACCAGGGTAACCGACATAGCCCGAAGAATTGCCAAACTTAAGTGGCAGTGGGCAGGGCACATTGCTCGCAGAACGGATGGCCGATGGGGCAGAAAGGTTCTGGAGTGGCGACCGTGAACCGGAAGACGTTGCGTTGGAAGGCCTCCCACCAGGTGGTCCGGTGACCTGGTGTAGGTTGCGGGGATCCGCTGGTTGCGGGACGCACGAGACCGGTCAATGTGGCGACGCTTGGGGGAGGCCTATGTCCAGCAGTGGACGTCTTTCGGCTGATATGATGATGATGATGATGAAGACGCAACGACCTAAAACTCGTAAGTGCACCTTTTGTCGACGTTTTATAAGTGCCCATGTAGGCCTATGTAAAATAAAAATATTTGATTTTGATTTTTGAAAAGTCAGGGCAGTTACCACAGAGTCTCACTGCATTCACGTAATATAAAAACGCATTCGCATAATAAAAAAAAAACATTAAATTTTACTAACATTATGTATGTTTTCGAATAAAACTGTAACAAGCCCTAAATTTAATTTATTACAAATGTAAATGTCAAAAACAGTTAAAAAAAATTACAGCTAATGAAACTTCACAGTTACAATTTAGCATTATTACTTAAAAACGTGTTCACATAAAATGCGTTTTATTACTTCTCTTTTAATGTAAAAACAAGCTTGAATTATACTACTGGTTCGCACTTGACCTTTTTCATTTCAACCCATAAAATAAAATTAACTTTGAAATATTAATAGTAGGTTGTACCCACGGGACGGATGAGGCCTTTACACCTTACGATTGTGCTTTTATTTTTATGATCATAAGCATTTTATTTTTCCACTTGATTTTCTTGTATTTTTGTCGAGATTGTTTTGTTATACGAAAAATTTTATTTGATACTTTTACTTACATATAACGAGGCTACTTCAACTGTAGTCTCTAGCTACAGTTAAAGTTGTCTGGGAGACATCGTGAAACCGGTTATTTTACTGGATTTGAAAACGAGTATATCCAGGACTAACACGAGACCTCATTGTATTATAAACAATTGTATTGTTGAAAGTACCCGCATTCAGATTTTTTTTAAACATTTGGGATCCAATGGAAATAGTTTACGTAATTCTCTTGCATTTTTAAATTTTGGGATCCAACAGAAATACATAATAATGTTTTGTGGGATCCAACGCCAAAAACATTAAAGTGGGATTCAAAAGTGGGATCCAACGAAAACAAATCTTTGTATGCAAATCGTCAAGGTGCTCAACTGAAGATTTTAAACATAGGTGTATAGATTAATTTATGTTATTGCCTTATTAGGATTCCGTAGTCAACAAGGAACCCTTATAGTTTCGCTATGTATGTCTGTCAATCCGCAACTTAGCTTAAAGACTCTTAGTACTAGAAATCTATAATTTGGCATGTATATACATATTAATCACGCCGACAAAGTGGTAAAACAAAATTAGGTTTTTTTATTTTGTAACACCACCTGTAGACGTAAAGTGGGGGTGTTTTTTTTCTCATCTATCCCATGGTGTGGGTTATGGTTGGATAGACCTTTAAAAAATATCATGGGTCTGGCCAAACATTTTTCGATTCAGGGATCCGTTTGCGTAAAATTAAGCTTTAAATTGCAAAATTTTGTTAGAGTCAAGTGTCCCCCTACCAGTTAAATGGTTGCTTTTGGATATGGTAAAAAAATCATGGCAGTAGTATATACTCGTATAACAAAATTAAAAGACAAACTATCATAACTAAGAAGGGTTTATAACTTTACGAGTAATAGTCAACTAACAACCAACTTATAATATAAACTTGGAAAAGTAAAAAAAAAATTGCAAATGCTATTGAAAAATTACTTATATAACGAAGTTAGCTGTGTAAAACAGATAGTAAATAAAAGTTTATGAACCATGTAAAAATATACAATAATAATAATTTCTAAATTAATAATGTTTACGCTCGAATAACGCATTGGAGTGGGCGGAGTCGTTGGCAGTACAGGTCTGTACGGCGCTTGCGCGCGGGGGAGTCTATTTTGTTGTTAGTGCAGTAAGTATTGGTATTTTCGATGTTTTGTTATCTAAAGTCAAACTAGATTCGATTGCCAAGCAAATTACGCTACCCGACCATAGATGGCGGTATTTTCAGTGGTCGCAATTATAGACTTAATTGCGTTTGACGTAAGGTTGACATTCGCGTCATAGGTCGATGTTGACCAAGGCCACATCAATGCAGTAGAACACATTGCATTTTTAATTCCAATTGACTCAATTAATGACTATCAATTTGAAATTATGTACTAATTTAATTATACTCATTGAGTCGGGCGGGCCTCTTTATAATATTATAGAATAGAAATATTAAATTACCTATTTTCTTTTGTCAATATCCATCTATAAAGTCAATATCCGACCCAACTACATCACTAATTGAGTAGCGAAAATCTTTCGAGGATGAAATTGTGAATACATTAAAAAAATACAAATTCTGAAAGAGAAAGAAACAAGGAGCGTGCTTGTGATGTGAGGATCCAGGAACGAATCATACCATGGCTCTTACGCGCGGTCGTTTCGGCTCATTTCGCAATGGACGTCCGTGATACAGATTATTTGTTACAGCTTAAGCACGTTGGTTGTTTGTTCCTTTCATTGAATAATTTGATTTTACTTTTTGGTAGTTGAGTAGGTTGTTTGAAAATACTCATACAAAAATATTTGTTTTCGGTTTGTAAATAACTTTGCAATTATAGGCATTTAGATTTTTGTTCTCATTGTTTTGCTAAATTTATTTGTCATTGTTTTAGGGTGAGGCCAAACGAACGTAATTTAGTGAGTTGTGAGTCGCGTAAAATGAGTCGCGGAATTTACGTTCAACTTAAATTCGGTTAGGCTGCCAGACGGTCCGGACATAATTTCAGTTGCTATTTTACGTTTGTACGGGGCGCTGACACTTGCCTCGCTCCCCTTCCTCACTTCGTGCGTAATTCGGTTGAAATAATGTGTGTGAGTCAGCAGACAACTCATTTTTCGAAGCCGTGTGGCACAAACAGGACTTTAGTATGAAACCGAATGCAGCGTAAATTCCGCGACGCATTTTACGCGACTCAAAGCACGATCTTACAGTGACACTGCTGAAGTTGAACACTATAAAGCAGTATCTGTCGAATTAAACTATGTAAAGATCATGAAAATGACCTAACAGTGTCGCAGTAGGTATCGTACGTAATTTTTGATCGCCTAACAACCCTTGCATACCTAATATTTGGAGATTTTAACGAAGACTATCTCTGTAACTGCAATACTGCAGTATTCAAACTATTACGTGACGCTGGTTTTTGGGCGCAGTGGTTGAGCGATTGACTGCTGCGCTGCGTGTCGCGGGTTCGATTCCCACACGGAACAAATATTTGTATGACCTACAGATAGTTGTTCCGGCTCTGGGTGTTGTGTATGTGAGTTTATATGTTTGTAAACGCACCCACGATACAGGAAGAAATTCCTAGTTTGGAGCAACGTTTTCTTTAAAAAAAAAATACTGCGCGTGGCCCGACACGGACTTGGCCGGTTTTTTCCCTTATGCTTTCGTGTGACATATCAGAAACACTTCAATCAGTAGTAAAATTTTGCTGTCCTCTATACCTACAATTCTGTCCATACCATTACCCGTACGGAGAGTTCTCCTAGATAAGATAGTATGAAAACTTCCCATATAGTCTGACCGTATGTTACTGTTTATTCATAGAAATCTGCCATCCCACTAAAACCCTCCACGCCGTAACATATAAAAGCCCCTTTCGACTGCTGCGTCTGGGATCCGAAAGCCAATTCGTATGAATTGTACGCTCCCGGCTAACGATTGTTGCGAACACAACCGGTCCGGTTGTTCTGTACGGGTTAACTGATAAGACACGTTCTGCTGTTAATTTGTCCGTGTACACTGACGGGTTAGCGAATACTTTTAATGTTAAAGTACGGTGGGACAGTTTGCGTGCTTTCAATTGTTTTAAGTGTTTGTTTGCTGTTTTTTTTTTGTAAGTCTGCGGTAGAGAAAGGGTTGGAGGTAATGTTAAGTAAAGTAATGTTATTCCTTGTGGAATAATTTTTTGTTTCAGGCGTATTTTAAGTACTTCGTAATTTGGTATAGGAGTATCAAATTTATTATAGCTTTTATCTAAATAATAATAAGTCGAGCAAACCTAGACAGATTTAGTCTATCCTATTTAACTTCATACAAAATTATAATTATAATTTGTACTAGGTACCTGTAAAAGATGACATTAATATTGCTGATTATTTGTATTAGATTCACTATTTTTGACATTTAATTTTTGACATAACAATATTTTTCTTAATTTAATTATAATAATGTTAAATAAAATAATTATTTAATAATAATGTTAAATGCATGCTAATTTTGGATGATATGGACAGGAGAATGATAATTGAAATGCTTGTAAAAGGCTGCTAAGTCTTGCACTAATATAACAAAACACCAACTATACACTTAGTTCGCAATAAACGTTTTGACTTTGACTTTGACACTGCCGTACCATCCTTTTCTCGAATTCATTCAGGACATTTTGGACCTTCTTGTGACTCCGTTTTGGATAAAGCTGATAAATCTGATAAAGCCTGAAGCCTTTTCAGTGAATTAGAGAATATTATAATATTAAGCATTTGCCCAAATTATAGTCAACCAAATTCTAGTTTAAGAACTATAACTAGTCAAAGTTCCTTAATATCGTCATTCACTCACTTACCAATCGTGAGTGAGAGACGAAATTAAGGAACTAATCAAAATTCTAAGTTACTTCTAGTAGACACACAAGCTTCAAATTTTGAATACAATTAACGTTTAGCCTATAAAACAAGAACAAACTAAATCATCCCGCAATGTCAGTCTCGTTTCCATGAAAAACAAACTGCAAAAGTAACTTTGCAATATATATAAAAGCGAAAGGTCACTCACTCACTGATCACGAAATATCAAAAACCGCTTGACAAATAAAGATGTAATTTTGCACGGAGGTTCCGCAAGTGACGTAAGTTCGCACTAAGAAAGGATTTTTGGAAATTTGTACAGTTTGTAAGTGGGACACGCGGAATTTTAGATTTATGCTATTTGTTGATAAAACGAATTTATGTGTTTATTGCTTTTTGTAAATTCCACCCCTAAACGGGTGAAATTTTGTATGAAATTTTTACAGTTTGTTAATTGGAAACATGACATTTAAGGTTTACGATCTTATGTATTTATTGGTTTTTGGAAATTAAGGAGGTAGGTGAGCAGTGGTGGCCCAGTGGTATCGGCCGCGACTTACAAGTTGTAGATCGTGGGTTCGAGCCAAGGCAGGCGCTTTACTTTGTGTAAATTATTTCATCACCACTGCTCTCAAAACGGTGAAAGAAAACATCGTGAGGAAACCGGCATGTCCTAGAACCAAAAATTCGAAGACGTGTGACATCCACCGACTCGCACTGGGCCCGCGTGGTGGATAATGGTCCATTCCCTCTGGTTGGTCCCCAATGGTCCAGTCCAGGAGGCCTGTGTCCCAGCAGTGGGAACATTAATAGGCTGATGATGATGATGAAGGAGGTAAAAAGATGGTTGTAAGTATATGTGAAATTTCTACGCTTTTAAGTGTGACACGTAAAATTAAAGATTTACTATTTTGGTTGATAAAAAGAATTCATGTATTTATTGTTTTTTGGAATTTCACTAAATGTGTTGGGCTTATATATTTGAAACTTGGCATAATTACTTACCTAAGTAAATAGTAAAGGTCGTCATTATTAGTTTTTCAAAACTACTCCTAAAAGACCCTAAATCGTCTTTGGTGTTAAAGATTTTTTGAAGAATTTAACTGTACAGGGCTTCTTTTTAAGATGTAGGGGAGCATTAAGACGGTTTTTTTTGGAAATTTAACGTTTAAGGGGGTGAACTAAAAAATCATCTGTAGGATAAAATACGAATACCGTGAACGAAGTCGCGGGCTAAGTGCTAGTCCTGTATGATTAGATATGCTATATATGCGATTACAAAGTTATCTTTACAGTTCATATAATTTTTCGTCACTTACACTAGGCAGTGTAAGTGACGAAAAATTATATGAACTAGGAACTACTATTATAGGTAGGTAGTAGATAAATAGTGGATATAGGTAAGTACAGTACAAATATTTTATTAATCTCCCTCGGCAAACTTCGTGTTTCGTCAGTCATCGGATTTCTATCAGTTGCCCTTTGCACTTGGTGCAAATTAGACGCTCTCAATCAACTTTGAAAGTATATAGAGTTGTTAATACTCTTTTAATATAATGCATTTCATTTTAAAAACGGGCAGAAAGCTGCTAAAAGAAAATAGGATAATACTTTTACAGCTCTATATAGATCACACGGAAACCAAAACAAAACAACAATAAAATACATAGTTTTGAATTCAAATTATTATACACGTTAAATCTAATAATTGATGGACATGGAAATTAGGATTCCTTAATATTCGGCAAAGCGATGATTGCCGAGGCGCATTAAGAAATACAGTATACTGTACAGTAGTTAGTCACAGACTTTAATATCTAAAACATACTTATCAATCGGCGCAGTTTATCGAAGGCGAGCGATGAGATTGTGGTCTTAGACCCAGTTTTTATTAGTAGTTAACTCAACCAACGGTTAAATATTAACAATGGTTTAATTTTTAACTATAATGTGTTTTTTCATCAATTGTTAGCTTTTATCAAATGGTCAAACAAGTTGGAGAGTTAATTATTTGACCAATTGCTAGACAACAATTGATGAATACTCGCGTTTTACCGAAATATGAAACCATTGGTTAGAATAAATTTATTTAACCATTAGTTGAGTTAACTAGAGATTAAAAAAAAACTGGCTCTTAATGATCTCGAGCAGATTAAACTTAGGTATTTGAATTTCATAAACAGTTTGTAAAATTAAATCACCTGCGCAACCTACATTTTACATTACAGATAGGGACTAGGTAAATAGTGTACATACCTAATGGAACTTGGACGTGAAAAAGTCCGTAGCTGACGCACAGGTCCTTTTTTTTTTTGTTTGTTACCCAATTATGAATGCACCTACTGAATAAATTACACGACTGGGTTTTAAATTCAATCTTACAACTTTCGATCGAAGAACTCCTTTGCGCGACTTGTGTTTTTACCCGACTGCAAGGAAAGGGTTATGTTTTTCGCGCGTATCTTGTATGTATGTAATATTCTTTATTATCTCATATCTTTACCGCTAGACAGATTTATATAATTAAAATATCGTTGGATACGTCTTGACCGCTCAAATGTTCTTAGTTAAGTGACGATAAAAATAAACAAACATGGCGGCTTTTGAGTGCCATATTGTGGATTCCCCATTTTTTTTTTCATATTTATTTACGTGATATGTCTTTGATGGGTAAGCTTGTTTCTTTCACACAAGACGCTGAGTAGTAATTGAAAAAGTCCAGATTGTGATCACATTGAAATTTTATTTTAACTGTTTATATTAAAATTATTTAAATCAAATGTAATTAAAATTACCTGCATTTATTTACAAAACAATCGGCGTACTTATAGTACCTATTTATATTGCAAATGTAACCACACATTTTAATATTTTAAATAAAGTGTGTTTACTACCACGTGTTAGCACTTGCGTGATTAAAACACGGTATTATGCATGCGTAGGCTTCCGCAAAGTAAATGTATTAAAATTATCAACATGGGGTTTTAACACTTTTCATTTCAATCTGGTAGATGAAATCTGTGGTAGTGACTGTGGTCGATTTTTAGATGATTACTGCAATATAATTAATTAAACTATGCCGTACTTACACCAAGTAACCTACTGAAGGTATATCTATATGTAGCAGGGATACGATAAAAACAGGGATTTGGTCAATTCCCTACAGAATTTGATCAAATCACGGAGGATGTTAAAATAACAACACGATTTTATCATTTCCCTAAACAAATCTAGTAATTTGAACAAATCCCTAAATTGATGATTCAGTGAAATTATTAAAAAAAACATGTCCAGTTCTCGATTGCGACGCGTTCGCGCTTGCTTGTCTGTGACCGCGCCCCCTACTCGGCGCGGCCGATAGGTGCAAGTACGATTAGTATTTAAGCAACAGAGTCGATAGAGCCCCGCTGCGCGGAGCTCCTATTTCTGAATGCAGGGTCTAAAGTAACCTAAACGAAGGTGATGACGGGAGCTGAGTACGCTCTCTTTGCTCGCTCACTTCAGCTCCCGTCATCTCCTTCGAACCTAACCTGTCCGTGTCGGGGTGCTATAAGCTCCCGAGCTCGCTTCGCTCGCTCTTGGACTGATTCATTGACCAACTAGTTCAGGTTTTTGATAAAAATCTGGATTGTTATAAGTTTATGATGAAATTGAAAGTGTTGAAACTATTTTTCAAGTAGAGCTTGGGAATACAACCTCTCGATTTTCTGTTGAAACCCATCCATTCCGTTACAGATAACAACATTGAAAAGTGCCTAAAATAAAAATCATTAGCAAATAATGAGATTGTTGGATACTGACCTAAAGGCCTTACATAATCGGTTAATCCACAATAACTTGCAAAAGACCTTAGGAAATCGCTAATCCAATATAATCGCTGACTCACCTCTCAACCTTGAAAGGAAATATGGTATCTTAAAATGCCCAACAGCATTAATGCCTTTGCTTCTATTACTCGCATAAACAAACAAAATCAGTAATCAAGGGTCCTGGTATTATCTCCACGGTGCAGACAATAATAATTTTGTTTAATAGCACTTGTAATGTGCTTAACGGTCACATTGGCTTGGGGGTCTGTAATTTTCGAGCTGGTGGACAAAACCGCTTGCTCAGAGAGTGTAATACATATGATTATGAGGTGACGTAGCGTTCCCTTATACAGTGGAAAGGAGATTATAAAGAATAAAGTGTCGTAATTATATTGTAGCTTTTCACTATCTAGATGATTGGTGCTCCTAATTTAAGTAAACTTAATGAAATAACGGCTGAAAATTACAGACACATCATCTATAAATATCCATTGCGAAATATCAATATCAAAATACACTAATTAACTTTATCCATGAGTTCATAGTTCTTCATATTTAAGAAGTAAGCAGATTAATTAATAGAAAGAAAGAAATAAAAAGTGTTTATTCGCCACAAAAACGACATACAAAATTTTCAACCCTTAACGGTATCCAATATAAGTAAGTATTTAAATTATGTTATTAAAGAAAAGTAAGATTAAAATTAAATACCAAATTTGAGTACAGGACTAGGATGATGAGTAAGTACAAGCAGATGCATTTCGTGACTGTGACAAGAAGGCTTCCACTCAGCATATTGCTGTGCCGTGGGAGACCCACAGCACGGCGCTGATTTTCAGTGGTCGCCTAATAAAAATTAGATCATTGGACAACAACGATCATAAAGGCGATTTAAGATTTACATGCTACTGTAACCAAATAGTTTATAATATTTTTTTACTGGTTGAAAAGACTATGAAGTAGATCAAGCAAAATAATTATGTAAGAATCGTAGCAGGTGGCGTTCTGTAGTTAATTTCCATGGGAAAAAAGGTATGAGTTTATGTATGTATCTATGAAAAGAGTGCCCGTGGAGTTTTTTGCAAGTTTTTCTCCATAGAGACCTACTGACGCTTGCCATTCATCTTTTGTTTGACAATTCAAAAGTACCTTTCAATGGTTTAATTGAAATAAATGATTTTGAGTTTGAGTTGTATCGCAAAAAGATTATTTAATTCGATTAGGTGAAACACACCTGACCGGCGACTATGATAGGTTTGAATCATACATTTTTATCACAGTTTGGGAGCAAAAACCGTGATTAAATGCGTGACACAAGCTTATCACAGAGGCCATGCTCGCCCCGCTGAGAACCGTAAGACTGGACATGTTCCTGAGAGAAATCGACCAATCACATGCGAGATGAATGACGCGATGTGGATTTCTATTGTGTGATTGGCCGATTTGGTCAGGGAGCAGGTGAGCGACTGCTGTTATATAGTTTAGTGCCAATTTTTTATATGAGGGAAAAAAAGCAATGCTTGTTTTATAACTACTTTTTTGTGTCAAATGCCCCGTAAGACAAGTCATTACTCATGCCATTTTGTCTTCAGTAATTTGAATAAACTGTTTTATTATTTTAAAGCACATACTTACCACGTAAGAACGAAAACTACTACTACTTGAAAGTTTTAAGTAAACTTCTGTAAGTACTTTGAAGCACACGTCATTCTATTTATTTCTAGTTCTGTCCTGTTCGGCATCGGATTAGTGCCTCAGACAGAAGTAAACTCGTGTAAGAGCTTGTCATATGGTTTGGTTGTGCCAGTTTGTTTTTATATGCAGTCGGCACGATGCTTTATTTGTGGGTAACATTGCGTCATAAGTGCCTTCCACAAGCACAGCAACTACTATATAAATAGTCTTGGGAGGCCAAGAACGACCAACTCTAAAATGAAATAGCTTAACTTTCACATTACGACTTTTATAAACCGTCAGCTTATCATTTACAAAAATAAGCATCAAATATATCGTACACAGTAGCCTGTGTAAGGCTGTACTGTGCACGCTCCTGGGCTAGAACCAGGAGCCTGCACTCATTGTCATTTGTCACCCCAGCCATATATCACAGGGATGATACGAAAATATCGACTGTCACGCTACGTCACTCTACTCTTAAATAAGGTTTTTTGAAGCGGATGACACCGGGTTCGGAAAAATAATGTGTGCATCGTATGTGGAAAGTATGGTTGAGTATGGTAGGTCAGGAGAAGAGTCGATAGCGTGACAAGGGATTGTAGAATATTCTGGTACAATGCGACTAACTTCTTAATATTCGGTGTAGGAAAAATTTTGAGGCTCTTGAATTAAAAAACTGGCCAAGTGCGAGTCGGACTCGCGCACGAAGGGGTCGCAAAAATATCAAGCAAAAATATCGGCATAGCGGCAACAGAAGTACATCATCTGTGACAATTTCAGCTGTCTAGCTACCACGGTTCGTGAGATACAGCCTGGTGATAGACGGACAAACAGATAGAAAGACAGACGGATCGCGGAGTCTTAGTAATAGGGTCCCGTTTTTACCCTTTGGGTACGGAACCCTAAAAAGAGGAAAAATTTAAGTTTGGTTTTTTTGCCAAACGAAAATCTCATTCGTCACTTGGCTTGTTGAATCGATAAGACAAATCTGTACGCTTGCAAGTGAACAAAACAAAACGTGCGTGCACTCATTGCGAATACTCTCGGTGGTCGCCACGTGGTCGTGGCGTGGCTGTGGCGTGGCCGTGGCGTGGTCGCATCGATTTTAATAAACATACCACTAAAGTTCGGTCACCAGCGTTGCTAATGAATTTCTCTGCGGTTGCTGTACTGTGTGTAATTAGTTGTTAGTGTGTGTCAATATGTGTGTGTTTGAGTGCTGGCATGTTTTATGACTTGCTAGATGATGCCTGTGGTTTCATATGCATCTTATGACTTTTTCTTGATCATGATTTGAAGTTAACCTACTCAAAGTCAAAGTCAAACATATTTATTTCATCTAGGACAATAAGCTGCACTTATGAACGTCAAACAATAAAAAAATAAAATTTACAAGTAATAAATTTGATTCTACCGTGCATTCGGAAAAGTAGCTTGTTATGGAGAAGAACGCACAAGAAACTCCATACTTACTCTTTTTAGAAAAATAGGTGTTTTACAATATTTACATAAGTACATTAATAAATTTATATATGTGAGGACGATGCACCCAAAAATAACACCACACACTATACTACGTACAGGTATAAAGTAATAAAAGCATTAACAGGTAAATTCATTAATTTGATAAATAGGAACATGGTTCTCACATACTTACAAAATATTGCAAACATAGTAAAACATACTTACTACATACATACGTACTTAAATTATTCTTCTTTGAGTTGTTCTAAAGTCGTGTGCCGATTGTTATAAAAACTGTATCGTACTTTTTGCGGGTAAAAAGCAAAATTAATTAACCAAATCATGTAACGGAATGAGTTAACAAAAAATAATCGAATCAGTTAAAAAGAATTAGGTACCTTAATCAATGGAATTGCAAAACGTTTTCTTTTCAAGAATATAGCCTAAATTAAACTTAATTCGAAACCAATTTCGTCAAGATTCCTGAATCAATTTCCCTGTAAGGTGTGATTGATGTCTAAGTGATAGTTAAGAAACATAATTCTCGATATTGATCACTGGACGATTTGCGCGAATTTATGAAATCTTCGCATGATAGATTTGAGTAGCGAGCTACGAAACTTTTACGATGGGGGTCATGGAGGACCTTTGATGTTTATAAAAACTTAAGAGATTAGTTTATTTTCATTATTTTGGGATACTTTTCTGAACCTAGTGTTAGGCCCATATTCCAGGATAGTTTGAAGGACCTCTACTCGAGACAGCAGCCATGACAACACAACAATCCTTCAAATAATGGCAATAAATAAGACAGCTTTAACTGACAATTTGATGATTCGTAATAGAGTCGAGTTGGCGGACATAACCTGGACTATCGAGGTTAGTCCTCAAAGCTAAAACTTATTTTGTACTCATGCAATTGTAGTACACCTTTGTGCAGACCAAAAACCAAATGAAAGGTTTTTAACGCAACTCCATAGAAATCGACTTAGAGTTACATTAAAACACGAATATCTTCAAAGTTGTATTGGGACAATCCCACCACACTATTTCCAAAACACTGCAACTCCTGAAAGCCAGAATCAACAGGGGCGACCACCAGAAAAGCGCCGAGGCAATGAAGCTTGACGAAGTCCTGGAGAATGAATTTAACTGTCTTGGATCCCGCAACGAAATTAATCAGAAAAGAATAATGGAGGAGTAGGAAAAAATATAAATTTCCACTTCCCTCCATACCAAGCCGGAGACAGAACAAACAAGGCCAATAGGCACAAAGGGTTGTTTACAACTGGGAGTTATAGTGAACAGGCTTCTTCTGGGTAAGCCCACTCCATCGTCGACTTGGTCTCTGTCACCTCTGACCTAGACTAGAGTCAAGAGCAAGCCCATCCAAAATAAAAAATAAAGCAACTTAACCATATCCTATTGGTTAGGTGTATAAATCTTACTCGTATTTGTTACGTGGAATATATGAAAACTATTCAATAACTATGCTATATGAAGCTGCCAAAAGCTTGCAAATGCTTGTATTTACAGCAAATTACAACTATTACATTTTATATCATTTACATCAAATGTTTGTTAAACGTCACAACATAACTGCAGCTCCCTTCGTAGCTCCACGTCACAGAGCGCTGAGCGAACAATGATTTGGTTTTATTAAGGCGACATCTGTTGCCTCGGGCGCTAAACCAAAGCGGAATTAATGCGAACGATTTTATCGCTGCATTCAACTGTTTACAATGTTACTGTCACGGGATTGTAGGGATTTTATAGCAAATAGACCTACAAAAAGTTACTTTGTTTCATAAGGATACTTGGCCTTTTTACGTGGTATTTTTCTGCCGAGGATTTGGAGAGTTTTCTCTAAAGATTTTGTGAGCTTTCTACACAAGATCACGTATTTTTACGCAGTCTTTTAAGTGTAGTGATATTTGAAAGAAGGCATGCTGCGCTGAACCTAGATAAATATTTGGGTAATATCGATATGTAGGTAATACCGTGTAATTGTCAGAGAAAGCCATATTGTATGGGTCCTTTTCGGGCAAAGAAAAAACAAAATAATTTCTTACCTTGTATGTAGAGTTACAAAGTAACTAATCACTTTAAGTATTATAGAATAACGAAAAAGAAATTCCACCAGACACATAGGTTGGACTAAACCAACAATCGGTAATTATCACTGCATTTCTCTTCAAGTTTTATCACAAGTTCAATATCAGCCTTTTCTTGGTCCATTTTCTTTTTGAGATTGTCGTATGTTCCCGCCTAAACCTAGTGTCAGGTGTTATGTCAAGTTGGCATCTGTCAGACTTGTTCTAAAATAAAAAAATATAGCTCTTCTCCTTTTTAGTAATGTTGGCAGATGGATAAATTAAGTATGTTATTCGGTGCTGCATCCAACCAGATTGGAAGTGGGCTCAAACCAAATAGGGAAATGGCTGCATATACAGACGATACCTACCACTTACCCACCCACCTATACCTACCCACTTTATTATGTATACAATTTTAGTAAGTACGTATATAATGATGATTCTAGATCTTTAACTGTGTTGAGTAATATACACAATACAGTTAACTGTCTAGAATAATTTCTGTCTATCTGTGTTTCTTTATTTATTTAAACTTTATGTACCATCAGCAGTAGATCTATGATACACCTCAATAGGTGTACCACAATTGGTATCTATTGCATATTTACTTAATAACCAGTCTTGGCGGAAACATACTTACGTGTCGTGTCGTGGCGCGGTGGTTACTGTCGTGACGGTGAACGTGCACACTAATCTGTCGTGTCCTTGCGCGATCTGGCGTTATTCTGCACAGTATTTATAGTCTTTGCAATATTTAAACGTACATAATGTTTACTTCGGATTCGGATTGTGATTTAGATGAATATCTTAAATTTTTGCCTTGTTTTGTACATCACACAGCATTTTATTTTAATCTTGTTTTTTTGTAAGGCATTATTATCATCATCAGCATCATATCAAACAAAGACGTCCACTGCTGGACATAGGCCTCTACTAAGCGTCGCCACATTGGCCCGTCCCCTGCGTCTCGTACCCAGCGAATCCCTGCATTCTTTACCAGTTCGTCATCATTCATAAGGCATTATTATGAACAAATAAAATTATCATGTCCTTTAAAAATGCTCCTAGAACTTCTTCAGAGCAAAAAACTTCATCACTCAAACCGTAAAAGGTGATTTTTCTTCCTTTTCGCTAAACACACTTACTCGAAAAAAAAGTGCTCAATCTACTGTCCCATAAATTGAGCCCAAGTTCTTTCATGGGCACGTATCTGAACTAATCCCGCAAACAGTTGGTACAATGCGTTTCAACGTCTATCGGGTTCCTATCGGGTTTCCACCCCATAAACGCCCAGTGGGACACATTGATTGCCGTCTCAGATTTTGTTCAATTTGCATTTTATAATTAAAGAATTAGAGCTCGGTTGGTAAGGTGCGGTGGCAGTGTGGAATGAGCTGGGTCGGTTAAGTGAAGATTTACTAAGTTAATAGTGTTAATTTGTTTTGTTGGTGAGAAATTTCTTGTATTATTTAACTGGCTGATGTAACAAAGATAAAAAGAAAACAGAGCTATCAGTTATAAGTAATGCTCAGATTAGATTCGTATAAAATTTGAAACGCGCTAAGATTGACAACCTTTTGAACTGATTTGAAAGAGAGCCCTTTCTTTTTATTATTTATTGAACACAAAACATACTCACATCACATCACACATCATCAGCCTATTAATGTTCTCACTGCTGGGACACAGGCCTCCTCTCTGTGAGACGGAATGGGCCGTTATTCACTACGCGGGCCCATTGCGGGTTGGTGGAATTTTTATTTAGTCTTCGAATTTTTGGTTCTAGGACATGCTGGTTTCCTCACGATGTTTTCTTTCACCGTTTTGAGAGCAGTGGTGATTAAATAATTTAGACAAAGTAAAGCGCCTGCCTGGGCTCGAACCCACCTGCAACTTGTAAGTCGCGGCCGATACCACTGGGCCACTACTGCTCTCAAAAAAAACATACTTATATAATATTACTAAAATAGCACAACTTATGTGCAAAGGCATTCTGAACCCCGAATTGGATTCTCTAATAGCTGTTCTGCCGAATTTATTTTGTTTGGATAATATATGTAAACTGTGATATGATAATCACGCAATTATTGGTACTGTTATAACCTTTATTTACCATACTATGTCTTAAATATTGCAACATTGTATCTCTAATCTAGTTAGCTCAGCTCATTTCTCGCTCATCTCGCCCTAAGACCTGCCCCAGTGTCGTGGGTCGAAGACAGTTTATTTGTACCGGCGCGTCGACTTTTACATTTTAATGGCGCGTTTTCGACGACGCTTTACTTTAGTGTCAGCCGATGATTTGAGAGGTTTAAGATGTAGCCCTGTGCCGTTTGGATTTTGGGGTAAACTAAAATGTCTTTTACTACTTCAGGTTAGTTCATGTTTATGTTCATGTAAAATAAAAATACGTTTTTTTCATAGGGAGGAGCCTGTGGCATAACAGGTGTACTGCTTGCCGATATCTGCCATGAAAATCACTTTAAACCATTGGTGCCGGCTTTCGGTAGTAGATCTTTGATGTAGTTATGGACTTAGTAGCTGCCACAAAATTACGTACTAGTGTGCCCGCGGCTACGCTCACGTAAGCCAACGGCTGTTAATTTTAATAATGTACAAATCAGTCGATAAAAAAAATGAGACAACACATCCAAAAATTCGATCATACTCAAAAAAACACGTATCGTATCGGTTGACTGCAGCAGTGCAACTTTCAGCAACCCAACTACCAGCAGTTGTGCTTGCAACCTATGTGAAAACCTTTCCGATTTCCCCGTACTGAACCAGTCAAAGAAAACACTCTTTTATAGATAACTCGAGTTCTGGGCGGTGCATCAAGTTAAAACATGTACAATATTTTAAGTTAGATCAGTAAAAATACAACTGTGAAAACTGCACCCAATTTAGTACAGTAGTTTTTGCGCCAACCACGTACAAACATCTTCCGTGACAGACAAACGAAAATTCAATGCTCACAATTGATCTGTGTGTCTCTGAATTGGCTGCAAGACCCTGCGCAGTAGCTATTTTTGTGTCAATGTTGAAGGTGAAGATAGCATTGTATAACTGTCTCTTTCACTTGCTAATGTTTGACTGAACTACCTACTGAACCCTTTTACTTGCAAGTCGCTGCTAACACCATTTATTGCCGTGAAACGGGATCGAACGCGATAGATGTACTTACAAAAATAACAAGATTAATCAGATGAAAAACGCTAGTTACGTCGGCACGGTTTCTTTGTATGGGTTAAGGCATCTGTATGCCAGTATTATATTAACTGTGCCCCTATATTCGAAGTCTTTGCCTCCACTCGAATCAATGTCATTAACAGTTGTATCTTTTTATTTATAGGCCTTAATCGATGGTGTATTCTCCGTGGTGATTGCAGAAGAGAAAGTTTTCTACTAAAATGATTAGAAAATAAAGCCATTCTTTCACAATCCTTTTACGAATGGCACTCATATAAAACGCCATACCATCCAATTCATAAAGAATGTATTATTTAAAACAAAACGCATATGAATAGTTGGGGCCTTCCCCTCGGGGCGCGTTTCATCCGCCTAATGTTAAGATATAGCGAGCTCTCTTCATATTTTATGTTGCGTTCCATACGCGGTGTCGTGATAAATTCTCTTAGCTTGCATTATGTAATAGGAGGAGATTTATTATGTGTGCCTAAGCTTATGACATGTTTGGTTAGTTCTGGCTTAATGGTACAACATGAACTTGAAACTGTACGGACATTAAATACTGTGAACCAATAAAAATTTAAGAAAGATTGTGTGTTTCCGAATGAAGTTGACGGATTCCTGAATTAAGAATTTGAAGTAGAATATTTTTTAAACTCTTCTTTAGCCTGAAGACCTAGACATTGAAATATGTTTAAACACCTTATGAAATTACAATACTAAATTTCTGATTCATTTGCTGTCAAAAAATAATCTTCTTATTATATCAACAGAAATTTTAGTCTTCAAAAACATTATCCTCCCTTTGTTGCTGCTAAGTTGAAATAACTTTAAAATCAGAAATTTTTATAAACTCTTTGTTAAAGAATCAATAGTAATGCATAGTATTGTAGTAGTACATAATATTTTGTTTACTTCCAGTAACAGCAGCAGCTTCTATCAGGAGCTAGCATCCACTAAATTATGGTTCCATATAAAAAAACGGAAATTGCATCAATAAAGAAAAATAACAGCACAGGATGTGATCGAGCTTCCGTTCCAAAACGAGGACCATGGAGAAATAAGAGTGCATGGAATACCAATGTATAAAAGACGCGTTATAGATCTTAATTCAATTACTCTAGAAAAACCAATTTTATTATAAATTGCCTATAAGTCCATTTCAGACTGTAGATATTGACATAGATGAACATCCCTAGAGACCAATCTAATAAAGCCGACAGGTCAATAAGTCTGCTTAGATTTTTACCAACCATTTTGGACTGGGCTTCTAGTCAACCAGATGAAGAGAGAATGCCAGTATTCCTACATGGGAGTACTGGGAAAAATCTCGTAAGTTTCTTTGATACAGTTTCTACTTTAGTTAAAATAAATTCTCGCAAAAAATATATGTAATTTTGTGACAAATATGTCATCGTGGCAGTTATGTTCAATAGGACACGCTATAACTTTTGTTGTTTTTTTTTTTGATAAGTATAAGCATTTCCCGGTACGAGCAAAGAAGAATCCGCTCCCTTCTAAACCGCTAGAATTTACTCAAACCATGTATATAATATAAATTTGAACTGGATTATTTACAGAATGTTTTGTGTTGCCAAGAAATTGGCAGGAAAACAGTAAGAAAAAGATGAGTCTGAAAGAGACGAGAATTTAAAAGCGTGTGAAAATCATAGTAGGATTTACGCGTATTATGCAAATAAATCCACAATTTAACAAAAATATTTTCTTTCCTCGTTGGATTTCCATTTGCTACCTTCTCCAATATCGTCTATTTTCCTCTCAACTATACAAAACCGAACGTACAGACACGCAGACAAAACATTCGTATTGTTTTTCACTTTTTCTCATCTACCCTCATTCTTGCGACATTTCCCCAAAGACTTACTGAAACAAATAATGACCTATTCTGTAAATAGAGGAAAAAAACTGGCTTCGAAATGGCAAATTATTGGAGGATTGTACCTGTCTCTTGCAGACAGTAGATATATTACTTTTGCATAACATTTGGGTATTTCAGATACAGATAAACTATATTGAAATTCTTCTATTGTATTTGTTACTAGACAAATTAATTTAGTATTTTTGTACCTGTCACTGTTTTTTCTGACGATTTCTTTTGTGGTATGAAGCTTGTGCTTGTGAAGGCACTTTTACATCTTAGCAAAAAAGTTAACATTATTTCTGAAATAGAATGTAAATATTTTTCCTTTCTTGTTTACTAACCAATATGGATGATTCTTGGTTCTTTTTTAAATCGTTTATAAAATAATTAATGTCTTACTATAAATAAATTGGTTGGTAAGTTGTGTTGGAGATGTGGCCGCGTGCCGGATGACTGGTGCAAGGCTGTAATCGTACCACTATATAAGGGAAAAGGCTCACAGCAGGAGTGTAAAAACTACCGCGGCATTAGTCTTTTGAGTGTTGTAGGCAAATTATATGCGAAAGTTTTAATAAATAGAGTGGTAAAAGTGACGGATGAACAATTATGGGACGTGCAAGCAGGATTTAGAGAGGGAATGGGCTGTATGGATCAGATCTTCTCCTTGACGAGCATAGCTGAAAAACATCTGGCAAAGCACAAAAAAGTCTACTGTGCTTTCGTTGACTTGGAGAAGGCCTATGACAGTGTGTGGAGGGATGAACTGTGGTCGACGCTATCCGGGTACGGAGTGGACTGGCGCTTGGTTCGGGCACTGAAATCTCTATATAGGGATTCCAGTGCTTGTATTAGGATTAATGGGGCGATTACGGACTGGTTTTCCATCTCAAGGGGTGTTAGACAGGGCTGTGTAGCATCACCGTGGCTGTTCAACTTGTACATGGATAGTTGTCTGATAGGGTTGAAAGAGCATGAGTGCGGATTGAGGATGAATGAGTTGCCTGTCAAATGCCTTCTCTATGCAGATGATCAAGTTCTACTTGCATCGTCAGCAGAACAGTTGCAAGACATGGTGACTGTGATGAATGAAGCTTTTAAGTTAAAAGGGATGAGTATAAATGTGAACAAGACTAAGGTAATGGTGTTTGAAAGGGAAGACGATGTATCGGAGTGCGAAGTGAAAATAAATGATAAGAGTGTGGAGCAAGTGAACGAGTTTGTATATCTGGGAAGTATGTTCACAAGGGATGGAAAGATTGAAGAGGATGTGGAAAGGAGAGTGAATGCAGGGAATAAAGTGAATGGTGCTATACATACCGTTGTGACCAGCAAATCGATGTCTCCGGAAGCTCGACTCGCCGTTCACAACGGCGTGCTGGTGCCTACACTTATGTATGGAAGTGAAAGTTGGGTATGGCAAAAAAGACATGAAAGTAGGATTAATGCAGTAGAAATGCGGTCCTTGCGAAGTATGTGTGATGTAACCTTAAATGATAGATTGAGGAATGAGTTAATAAGACAACGTTGTGGTTTAAAAGAAGATGTAGTGACTAAAATTGAAAAGAGTATGTTAAGATGGTTTGGCCATGTTGAGAGGATGAATGATAGGCGACTAACGAAAGGTATTTACAAGGCAGACGTGAATGGAAACGCCGGGAGGGGACGCGCTAGGAAGACATACATAGACCTTATAGGTGATGTTCTTCAGAAAGGCAAGGTGCGCAGTACTCATAACCGGCGTGTGTGTATGACAAGATGTATGAATGTGAGTGAAGCAAAAGAAGTATGTAAGGATCGTAGCAGGTGGCGTTCTGTAGTTTCTGCCTACCCCCATGGGAAAAAGGCGTGAGTTTATGTATGTATGTATGTATGTATAAATAAATTCTAACAGAACGAGAACTGAATTCATTTGATATAATGATATGTATATTCTCTCCCTAAATTATAAAGATAATTCAAAATTCAAAAAACAATTAATATTTAATTCAATACACAAAAATTCATAGCGCGACCCTTCACGCTCACCTAATGAGGTGCCAAGCAGGGGTGGTTCTGCAACCCCATAGATCATGACTTGCATTAGGGGTGTGATATAGGGGTGCGAAATCTATAGTACTTAACCCCTGCGACATTCCGCGATTTTGAATATAGGGGTCTTTTTTGAACCCCTAGAGCGTTAAATTTGACGGAGTGTACCAGGGCACCATGTTTATAAAAGCAGTTAAGTGTATTATCGTCTGTTGTATGGGGTGGTTGTAGAATGCGTAATGTAATTAAATATTTGAAAGATCTATTGCGAATTTTGTATTCATTGTGATGTACGTGGTGTGGTTGATTTAATTAATACCTAGTTATTGATGTGTTCAAATTAGTATCTACAATATTAGAAAAGTTAATTTTCTTGGTCAGAAACGTAAGCATAACATTTTTTGTCAGAAAACGTTTAGGTAACTTCTAGGCAATCGGCGACCACATCTGGCTTACCAACAGGTGAGATGGTAGTCAAATGCGAGCCTATGAATTATAAAAATAAAAATCCTCCAGTGACTAAATATTTACGAGAAATAGAACAGATAACTTCTCTATATCAGAAGCTCATAATCGTATTCCTTGTTTGAGCCGGAAAAACAGTGTATCAAATGTCAAAAGCAAATCCCTTCATAACTTGAAAGAATAATCAAAATCAAAATCAAAATCAAATATTTTTATTTTACATAGGCCTACATGGGCACTTATAAAACGTCGACAAAAGGTGCACGGTTCGGGTTAGTCGTTTCCTATGGAGAAGAACCGGCAAGAAACTCCATGGTTACTCTTTTAAATTATTTTGTTTACAATATTTCCATGTTACAGCATTAGTACTTGGATATGGGGGGGACAACGTAGGCCCGACAATAAGTCGTACGAAATTGAAAAAAATAAAAAATAATGCACGAAATAAAAAGTTAACAAATGTTAACAATCATCTAGAAAACTAGAAAGCCTACAATGTTCACACATTCACAATAGGTAAAAGAATCTATACAAAGGTAAAAAAAAAAAAAAAAAAAAAAAAAAAAAAAAAAAAAAAAAAAAAACCACAACACTAAATTTAACATGTGGCACAAATACTGTAATCAGTGCTGTAACTATTCTTAGCTAAGGGCTATAATGATGATTGAAAAATATTGTAAAAAGTCTAATTAAAAGAGAAAAAAACAATGAGATTGAGAATAGTTAGAGATATCCATATATTTGTGCCGTTTATGAGTTACCAGGGAAGCCGCATGCGCAGAGGGTGTCAAAGCCAAATTTTTTATCTTCAACGTAGTCCTTGATTTTATAATATGCTTTTTTAACAAGGACACGTTTGATGTAGTTTTTGAACTTTCCATCGGTCAGTTCTATAACTGACTTAGGCAACTTGTTATAAAAGCGTATACTGTTTATAAGAAAAGACTTGCTAGTTTTCGTTAATCTGAATTTGGGTATTACAATTTCGTGCTTACTGCGTGTATTTAAATTATGGAAGTCACTTCTAGTTTTGAAAAGCCCTCGATTTTTGCGGACATACAAAATACATTCCAAAATATAAAGTGAAGGTAGAGTCAGTATATCGATCTCTTTAAATTTTTCTCTGAGGGACTCGCGAGGACCCATTTTATAGATCGCGCGGATTGCCCTCTTTTGCAAGATAAAAATTGAGTCAACGTCTGCTGCTGACCCCCACAGCAGAATGCCATAAGACATAATACTGTGGAAATAAGCATAGTATACTAGTCTAGCTGTGGCTACATCGGTTAACTGCCTTATCTTCCTTACTGCATAGGCAGCCGAACTTAACCTGCCCGAAAGAGTTCTAATGTGCGCGCCCCACTGCAATTTTGAATCGATAGTAATCCCCAAGAATACAGTTTCCGCTATTATTTCAAGATTTTTGCCGTCAAGATTCAGATTTAGGTCACGTTGAGGTACATTTGGTAAAGAGAACTTTAGACATTTTGTTTTTTTCGCATTCAGTAAAAGATTGTTAGCTGCGAACCATTCCGAGAGAACAACCAGACTTTCATTGACATGTAAGACATCCGTATCTTTCCTATCTATTTTAAAAATTAGCGAAGTATCATCAGCAAATAGAATTATATCCGATAATTTGGCCATCATAAAAGGGAGATCATTAATGTAAACAAGAAAAAGGAAAGGGCCGAGAATTGAACCTTGGGGCACGCCCATTTTGACTAGAGACCCGGAGGACGTCGCCCCATTAACATTTACTTTTTGCTGTCTGTTTGATAAATAGGAAAGCACAAGATCAGCAGCTTGTCCTCGAATTCCGTAGTGTTGTAATTTACAGATCAGTGTGTTGTGGTCGACGCAGTCGAACGCTTTTGACAGATCACAGAAAATGCCAATGGCATCCTGGGACTTCTCCCAAGATTCCAAGATGTGGCTGATGAGTTTTACTCCCGCGTCCGTTGTCGACCTACCTTTCGTGAAACCAAACTGCTGACTATGCAGGATCCCATTTGAATTGAAATGAGACAACATCTGGTCCAGCATGATTTTTTCATAGATTTTACTCAATGCTGGTAGCACGGATATAGGTCTATAATTAGAGGGATCGCTCTTACAGCCTGATTTGAAAATTGGTACTACTTTACTGTGTTTCATTAAGTCAGGAAACGTGCCGCTGTCCAAACATTGATTGAATATGCCTGTTAGGACAGGAGCAATTGAGTCAATAATATCTCCAAGAACCCTAACGGATATCCCCCATAAGTCTTCAGTGTTTTTTATATTGAGACTTTTGAACGCGTTTTTAATTGTATCAATGCATATTGGTTTAAATTTAAATGTTGGTATGTCTTTAGTAAAGTATTCCTTAAGAAGAGCTGCAGCCAATTTAGATGAGGAGGGAAGTGACTTCGTAACCTCTAACGGAATGTTGGTAAAGAAATTTTCTAATGTCTCAGCGACTTCTTGCTTATCAGAAATGGTTTCATTAGATATTTTCAAAGACAACTCATTCTGATCGCGTTGTTGTGTCTTTCCAGTTTCTCTATTAATTACTTGCCACACAGTTTTTATTTTATTATTAGAAACACCAATTTTGTTAATTATTATTTGAGATTTTGCTTGAGCGCATACTCTTTTGAATATTTTGGAATAGTTTCTAACATATGTGTGGAAACCTTGATCGGTAGTCAAAGATTTTTCGTAATATAAATTATATAAATTATCTCGGCTTTTTCTTATGCCCACAGTGGCCCATTCACTAAATTTCGATTTGCAATTTTTGACTTTAACTGTTTTTATAGGACACGTTTTATTGAATTCTTGGCAAATTGTAGAAAACAACGTGCCGTAATTTATATTGGGGTCTTTTAAATCAAAACTGGCGTTACAAAGGTTGCTAAAAACATTATTATTAAAAGAATTTAATTTATTTTTAGTAAGAGGTCTTAATCGAATTGATTTAGCTAGGTTATTTTTTTTATCTGACTCAAAAGATACTAGCTGACCTGTATGGTCTGACCTAACGCCACTAATTAAAAACGATTTTTGTACTTTACAATTAGTGAATACATTATCTATGCACGAAGCTGAAGTTGCTGTTATTCTTGTCGGTTCATTAAATAAATATTTTAAGTTAAATGATTTGAACAATGAAATGAGCTTACAGTTTTCAGGTGAATTGACTAACAGATCTATATTTAAGTCACCACAAACAAAAACTAATTTATTATCTCTGAAAAGTTTACTTAACAATTCTTCCATTGTAATTAAAAACAATGACAAGTTTGATGCTGGTGGTCTGTAAACACACAAGATAGTATGCCCCTCGACCTCCGCACATGCTACCTCACATAAGCGATCAACAGAGTAAGCAGTGATATCCTTTCTTTCCTTATATTTGAGATGACTATTACAAAGAATCAGGGTACCACCACCCACTGTGGATCTGTTGTACGCGCTGGCAACTGAAAAATTATTTACATTAAACAACATCCTATCTGGTTTTAACCAAGTTTCACAAAAACATAAGATATCCATGTGGTATTTATCTACTAACAATTCCACGTCTAAATCCACTTTACAAGCCTCTATTAGCTTTACGATTCCGGAAACAACTCTTCAAAGACAACGAATCGTCTCATAACACAGAAAGTTTTCGCACAAAATACAAACTCAAACACGGCCCGTAGCCCGTAAGACGTCATTCTCTGCGCACAGATTTCATTCATTAAAACGAACAACAACTTCACTCGGAGCGAGTTCGTTTGGACCGACATGTGGTTCTAAACTTTCTTTAAACGTTTCACGCCGTTTGCATACCAGCATACTTTACACACGCACCCTCCAACACCTCTAACACAAATGATTACAGCTGAAAATTGCGTGAGTTACGTGTAAAAGCGCTTGGTAAACAGTAAGATGTTCTCAGAGTAGAGTTAGTTGCACCACGCCTGCGCAGTCCTCACTGCAGCTCGGTGTTCCACGTTGTGTTGTCCAGTTGTGACAGTCGATAGCTGGCTGCCAGAGGGAACGGCCGCGCGCGACTTTCCCAAAAAATACGTCTTACGTATCGTATCGTGTTAAATTTTTAGAGTGTTCGTAAATTTTATTTTTAATGTAAATAATTAGATTAAAATAAATGTGTTTTAACGTGCCGTGTTTAGCTATTAAAGGATTTGAATAGGTAAGTGAAAATTTTAATAAGAAAGTAGAATTGAGAGAAAAGCTGTTGAAAGAGGAAAATTTTGTGTAATTAGTTAAAGGGCCTTTTCAGATTTCGTTCTTTATAAGCGGAAAATTTTCTTTAGGTTCTTTGTTTTGTTATTTTTGCTGCGATTTGGTTTCGATTAAAAGATTTCGATTTATCTTTTCAATGTTTATTGTAAACAGATTGAAAATTCGGATTTTACGATTGAAGTATTTCCTGTTAAAAAGAAGGATATTTATGGTTCAAACAAATAAAACAGTGTACGGTTGGAATTCCGGGAAATAATGCTTTAATGAAAAATAAATACTTCATACAGGGGAGTTTTCAACATTCTATTTAGTTGATACTGTTGACGAAACAGGAAAAATATTCGGATTTATTGTATTTTTGGAAACTGCGTTCTAAAAATATGAATTGAGTGTTTTTTAAATGAATTGAATTGGAAAGGCTTATGTTTCGAACGTTTATGTTTTGTTTTTTTATTTAGGCACGTGCAACTATGAATTCTAATACAGCTTTATGAACATTCATCGTGTCAGCTGATTTAGTATGTCCTCAAATTTCAAGAGCCATCTCAGTGTCTTTATGACTTATTCGTATGCATAGTACGAAATGAGAACATTATCGAATAGAATTTTACTTGAGGTTTTTTTTATAATTTAAAGGACAATGTTATGTTGCTTTTTTTTTGAATGAATTTAATGGTATTCCCAAGTATATAATAGGCATTTAGACTTTGAGAATGGTGGGATAAGATTTTTACAACTAGGTATTTGAGAATATTCGGAAATAGTTGTAACTTTGATTTAGATATTGTAAATGTAAAGTTAGTAATACTATTATGTACTTACTTAGTTCTATTTTTGAAATCTTACTTTGTCTTATCAGCAAATCTAAAATTATCAAGTTTTACTGATAAAACGTCAAAATCACTTCTAAATCCTTTCTTTTTTATAAATCTGTAAAAATAGAAATAAGCACATAATAATAGTATCCAATTTGCTTTAAGTATGCCAAACATTTTCAGACCTAGATTAAAGTTTCACAAAACTTCATTCAAATTTGTTAAGTTTTAATAGTTTTCTTGCGTTCAAGTTAGAAATATATCGTGTGCATAACGTGTCAGCTGCTTGTTACGACTTAACTCAGAGTCAAGTTGAAGTAATTATGTGAAGTTAGGCCTGCGTTTATTGCTAAACGTGACTTGAAGTTATTTGACGATTGTCGATGCAAAATTTTGCTCCTTTTATACCTTGAAATTAATGTTACCAAGGTATGTAACCAATTTAAAAGATATTCCATGAACTGGTAAAGTAAGATATATACTATGTCCCTATGTTTTCCTTTTTTCATTTATCTTTGTCAAATTTGTACAATAAGCCTCTGTTAAGAGCGCAGTTTTGAGCATTTTTTGAGAGCTCTAGTGCTTCTAAAGATAATGTATCATCGAAAAGAAAAAGATAGGGACATAGTACATATTCCCCGTTTCCTCTTAAGGTAACATTACAAATAGTATCATCATATTGACAATTGCTGGTATGCAAAACTTTAAGAAATACGAACGAAAATAACGTTTTGTTGTCTTTAGTCTTTATTTAAAAACGTACACGTAACGTACGCGTTTACGTAAATACATATGGAATAAAATATGTATTGGAAATAATAACACTATCTTCATTTGTATACTAAGATTCATTCGTGCGAACTAATAGCTAATTCATTAACAGTAAACTCTTCTACCATAACATTAGAAATAGTGTATTACTTACCCTAATAACATGGGCTGATTTTCAAAAGGTCTAAACCAATATTTCGACAGATATTGGCTAAAGTTCTTTAATAATAGAAACTCAGTCTTAACCGTAATCATTATTGTAAAGAGGTAACATTATTTGTTTAAGATAAGATAAATTTGTTAGGATACCTTTCATGGAGTTTCTTGCCGGTTCTTCTCCATAGGAAACGACTAACCCGAACCGTGCATCTTTTGTCGACGTTTTATAAGTGCACATGTAGGCCCATGTAAAATAAAAAAAATTGTATTTGATTTCTTTAGATACATTAAGCACAACAACAAAATAAAACAGTAAAAATTCTAGCACAGGTACACAAGAAAATACAAATATTTAGTGCATTAAAGAAACCCTAGACCCCACACTAGGATACCCTAAAACGTAATCACGGGCAGTACCTACTGATATAATTACGAAAATTATTTTACTTTTTAAAAGGCAACATTATCGCTATTTCACCGGCACAAAATACTTTATGCCGGTAAAATATACGGTTCTTGCTCGATAGTCTACAAGAGCGAAGCATCGGCAAAAAGCTACCATTTTTTATATATATTTTTTTATAAAATACTTTGCCCCACACTAGGAATTTCTCCTGTATCGTGGGTGCGTACAAACATACAAACTCACAGACACAAATACCCAGAGCCGGAACAACTATTTGTAGATCATACAAATAATTGTTCCGTGCGGGAATCGAACCTGCGACACGCAGCGCAGCAGTCAATCGCTCAACCACTGCGCCAACCGCGCCCTTTATCTTTAGGAGTTTTCAGTAAAATTACACCGTTCACTATGTTATTATTTAATAGTATCATGTGTTTCTGTTTAAATTGACAAAACAGATTAACTAGTAAAAGTGTTATTTTGACTTATTTGCAAAAAAATGCAAGTATCTTAAAATCATTAAGAAATTATGTACTAGTAAAATTGCCCTTATATTCCGTCTACAGGACCACGCAAAACTGTCTGAAAACTTTTACATCTAGTACGATAAGTTTTTGGTCTTTATAACCAATATCAAGCTCGCTTATCTAAATATCTTGCCATTAGCTCATCTATGCTAAGGTTAAGGATGATCTTTATAATATATGTCGGTAAAATGCATGATTTCTGTGGGATGGCCTACAAGAGAGAAATATAGGGGCAAAAACGCTATCAGTTATCTTCAGGCATCTTCAGTAATAAAAATCATAAAAAATAAGACGTTTACCAGATTTTGTTTTTAACCGACTTTCGAAAAAGGAGGAGGTTCTATGTTCGACTTCTTGTATGTTTTTTTTTTTTTTTTTTGTATGTTCACCGATATCTCCGTCAATTGTGGACCGATTTAAAAAAATCTTTTTTTGTTTGAAAGAGTTTGTTCCGAAATTGGTCCCATTTTAATTTGGTGAAGATCTGATGAAGTACTTCGAAGATATACAACAGAACTCTTCAATAAATAGCGGCAAAACTCTCGGGACTGCTGCAATCGCATGTCTGTTTATTGTTTAGACCATTTCATAACATAACATCACGCCAGTACGCTCTTAAGGGGTAAACAGATCTCTCATTTGATCGGTTTTGTTCAAGTTACATGATATTTGGGTAATCTATTCTGGCGTTATAGGAAACTAACTAAACAACTTGCCTATTAGGTAGGTACAACTACAAAGTGAAAAATAACTTTATTTTTGGAAGTCGGTGTCCATAACGCAAAAAAAATGGTACCTACGAAAGACACCGACTTCCAAAAATAAAGTTATTTTTCACTTTGTAGTTTTCTTATTTGGAAGTCGGTAGTATTTTTTTGTAAAAAAGTTTTTTTATACATAATTGCATTGCATTGATTTATTCTGCACCAATGCAAGCACAGTAAGGAAACTTTTAGCACAGCCATTTTTTGTACACATCACATCATGAGCCTATTAATGTTCCCACTGCTGGGACACAGGACTCCTCTGATTTATTCTGCACCAATGCAAGCACAGTAAGGAAACTTTTAGCACAGCCATTTTTTGTACACATCACATCATGAGCCTATTAATGTTCCCACTGCTGGGACACAGGCCTCCTCTGATTTATTCTGTACCAATGCAAGCACAGTAAGGAAACTTTTAGCACAGCCATTTTTTGTACACATCACATCATCAGCCTATTAATGTTCCCACTGCTGGATCACAGGCCTCCTCTCTGTGAGAGGGAATGCGCCGTAATCCACCACGCGGGCCCAGTGCGTGTTGGTGGATGTCACATGTCTTCGAATGTTTGGTTCTAGGACATGCCGGTTTCCTCACGATGTTTTCCTTCACCATTCCATTTTGAGAGCAGCACTGCTCTCAAAATGGAATGGTGGTTTTGGTTTACTTTGTGTAAATAAAATAATTTACACAAAGTAAAGTGCCTGCCTGGGCTCGAACCCACGACCTACAACTTGTAAGTTGTAACCGATACCACTGGGCCACCACTGCTTTTTTGTACAAGAGGCACCTGAATGCACTTGAACCGTTTATTGTCCAAATTAGCTTAAAATTAATAAAAATAAAATGTGACAACTTTGAGGAGGTGCTCGTCGCTTAGATTATAGGGAAGTAATAATTTGTATTTTTATTTATCTGTGGAAGCTTGTTATTATCATTATTATAATTTTATTAGTCTGTAAGCTTCACTAAAGCGTAAAATGTATTATTACGTACCTAATTAATCAAGTAATCTACATCATTTAGGTACTAATACTATTGCCTCCATATTCTTTCAAAGCACCACACAAAAGTTTCCGAAACCTTTCTCACCAAACACGATAAGTTTTAGGTCTTCAGAACCCATATCAAGCTCGCCTATCTAAATATCTATCCATTAGCTCATATAGGGTTAAAGATGATTTACGCGAGACCCGACCGAAACCAATCTGCGCTATCTAGGTAACGATCTTAAGTAGTTCTAGGTCTTAGGTATACATCTGATACCATACGCGCTAACTTCGATAAGTTTAGTTAGTTTCAAGTTTAGTTTTGGTTTCAAAATTAGTTGTTTATTTTGGAGATAAGTATGAGTGAATCTTGGATGGCTGGACTGGAGGCTGGTTTAGGTAAATATTGTTTTACAGGTCAGTTTTTTTTCTAAATTATTATTATAGGGTTATAAGTTCAGATAAGGTTTACATTTTGTATAAAGCAGGGGGGTGACCATAAGCTCTTAGAGTGGTATCAATTTGAGATCGAATAAGGGACAGATGTATCTGACTTGTATACATCTGTCACTTACTCGATATCAAATTGATACCGCTCTAAGAGCTTATGGTCACCCCCCGATATTGATTCACGGAATTTAATTATTATTTTACGATTTCAAGTTTTGTTTAATTTTAGCACAGATAATATAATACTAGCATACAGATGCCTCATCCCATTCAAAGAAACCGTGCCGACGTAACTAGCGTTTTTCATCTGATTATACCGATTATTTTTTGTAAATCGATCGCGTTCGGATCCGTTCCACGGCGATAGATAGATCACCATATATGTCGGTGGAAGAGAACGGAACAGAGCCGAACGCGATCGATGTAAAAAAAATAATCAGAATAATCAGTACAGAACGTCGGCACGGTTTCTTTGTATGGGATGAGACACCACTGATTTTAGTAATGTATAAAATGAGTAGTAGGGAACCAGCAGTGGGAACATTAATCGGCCGATGATGTGATGTGTGTATGTGATGTGATAAAATTAGTTGCTTTTTTACGGATAGGTGACATACCTATCCCTAAATACAACAACAAATCTTTTATAGTTAGCATCTAGTTTGGGTAATATTGTTTTAATGGATAAGAAAATAAAATTGTAGTTCTAAAAACTAAAAAACACGCTTTATTGGTAAGGATAATGGGACAAACTGTTTAAATTATTGCATTGTCATCGGTCCTTGATAAGTGTGCAAAGTTTCAAATCAATCCAACGTTTTGAAGTGGGTGAAAATCACGTTCAAAGATTCCGTTACATTGATACATAGATACATACATACCAAGCTAATAAAAGCGTGTTAAAAAATCGTTGTGTTTCAATTGTTTTAGTATTTTTCAAGTTTAGTAAAAATAGCGAAAATAGTAGTGTTTATTGTGAGGTTAGGTATGACTGAATCTTTGATGGCAATTCGTGATATTGTTTCATGAATCAGGAAAAAATTATAGATACCTATTTTAGTGATGAATTCTCGTTTAGTTTAAGTTATCAAATTAGTTGTGTTCATATATGGTATGGCTGAATTTTTGATGGCAAACTTTTGGTTATTGCTTCACGGGATAAGAAATATGGTTAACATATATTATGCCTACTATGGTTTCAAGTTTAGTTTTGGTTTTAAATTTTTTTGAGTTTATTTTGGTTGAATTTTCTTGAAAGAAAAACAAGACCGCGTTGGTGATGTTGCAAAAAAAAAAAGGAAAAATTGGTCCTAATGAACCGCCGCTTTGATTTTTTTCTAAAGCAAAAACAATCTCAACCAACAAATATACATTTGTGTTTTAAAACAACATTCCTTTGGTTACTTAGACGTTAAATATTCCACACTTACTTATTAAAGAAGAGAAGGGAAAAATTAAGAAATAATTCTAAAAGAATGGCGAGCGTAAAAGATTGCAAAATAAGTTAATTATTATTACGCCTTCCGGAGCTCTTTTAAAATTAATGTATTTGTACTTGAATCTTTTTAGACTTGTGCGTAAAATAGAAATCATTTCGTGTAAATAGACAGAGCTTCATGAAGAAAGAAAAATGAATTTGGAATTATATAAATAAATTAAGTTAGGATTATTATTTTAAACTTCAGATATACGTAAGCTTAGAATTTTAAATGACTTAAGAAAAAAAAGTTGAAATGTTAAAAAAAGTCCCTCAAAGGTTTTCGCTTCTAAAGTTCAATGCATCGTCGACCACATCATCACTTACCATCAGATGAGATAGTAGCCAAGCGCGAGAGTAACAAAAAGGTGAAGCCTTTGGTCGAGGGGCACACGTTGACCACCAAAAATGTTTTGTATGCGTTTGTAATTGCGTGTGTTGTTCCTATGTTGGTTCTCCTCACCTGGATGCATTCACCGAAAGGTCTGGAAGAGGTGTTTCTATATCAATATAGTATTTCACTTTGCCAGTTATGGTTAAGTCACAATCATGTGAAAAGGTACGAGCCTTTTACATCAACCGGGTGCCAGTACAGTCGTGGGATTCATGCTGAGAAATTTCAGATGGAAAGCATGATTTTGGTACGTGTGGTCTTGGTTTTGTTGATATGAAGATTCGAATGACATTATAGCGACGCAAGCTATTTCGAAAAACTTTACGAGTGGTACGCCAGTTTGAAAACACATGAATACTTCACCTTAAGACAAACTCGGCCTCTCGTAAGTTGGTGTATCACGGATGAGTCCTTTATGTAACTTGAAAAAGACGGAGTGGATTGAAGAAATTCAAGTCGAACATTGCCAATTATTTTATTTTTTTGCTTTGTCGTTTATTCCTGTTCTTTAGGTTTACCCAGCAATATCTGAAATTATTCCGTAAGACATTTTAATATTAATAATACAGCTTACCGCGCTTGACACGGTGGAACGCAGAGCTAAGAGACTAATTGGCGACGTCAAACTGGTGGATGCCAAGCTTCACAGCTTGGCTCATCGCCGTAATGTTGCCTACTTGTCGGTTCTTCTACTTGTATTTTGGCGAGTGTGCTCATGAACTTCACAACCTCATCCCACCGGCCTCCTTCAACCATCGGGCATCTAGACGCACTGAAAGTTACCATCCTCACCTAGTTGGCATTCCACCAATTCGCACCAAGCGTTTCCAATCATCCTTCATAATGCGCACAGCAAAAAGTGGAACTCACTGCCTGCGTCTTTGTTTCCGAACGCATACAACCCGAACCTTTTCAAAGTTAGAGGGAACAGGCTTCTTCTGGGTAAGCTCACTCCATCGTCGACTTTGTCTCTGTCACGTCTGACCTAGACTAGAGTCAAGAGCAAACCCAACTAAAAAAATATAGACTTTTGTTCTTTTTTTATAGACCAAAGCTTCTAAGAAAATGGTGACATTCCTAGTTCTAAAATTAGTTGCCCTTAAACGAACAAGCTATGTCATTCATGTGTAAGGTTTAGGTCCAACAAATGTTGACCACGATGTTAGTGCGGAGGAATTTCATCACGCAGCCGGTGGAGACAAATGTCCGCAGACTATGTTAGTATGTCAGTTATTTACAAGATTTAGTGGGACGTGTCACTATTATTACGTTTAGTAGACAGCTATGGTGAATAGGCTAGTTCTATTTTTTTTAAGGCTTGTTTAGTTTTGATAACATTACATAATGTTAGGATAAACGCCTTACAATTAGGTATCTCTTTGGTCTACTGATTGCATAAGTCTTGGGTTCGATCCCCACGTTGAGTAATGTCTTCTCACTAGAACTTTCTCAGTAGTGTATAGTTTTTGACAGTATAGGTCAGTGTTTTTCAATCTTTTTGAACATGCAACCCCCTTTTAAGTAAAAAAAACCTGCGACCCCCCTGGACCGTAACTGTGCGGTGAGCGGGTGGTGAACTGTGTGCCCTTTGTTTCAAATTTCACACTTTTTGCGAGTCAAAAATAGAACCAAGATTAGAAAAATTATAGAAGAATAAACAGGCACAGACTTCATACTGAAAATTTTATAGGCACTTTTATTGCAGTGAAGGACTACTATAATTAACCCTCGCTTTTTAATTTCAACATTCTTGCGACCGCGATTCCCTAAGCAAGACTTTAGGATCCCCTGGGGGTACCGGCCCACAATTTGAGAAACACTATTATAGGTCCTTTGGACTCGTATGGTAAAGAGGCAGAATGGACTTTGAAGGATTAACAAATCCAGTATTTTGTTTCCATCAAACTTTGCCCGATGCTCTGCTATCCCACAGAAACCGTATTTTTTTCCAGCACAAAATGTAGCTTTAGTCTAGCTAATGTAGCTGCTATAGTCTAGCGTTTTTTCCACAGTTCAGTGGCGGTCTATTGCTAACGGCCCTGGCGTACGTGTCGTGGGTTAAACCCAGGCAGGATCTTTACTTTGTGTAAATTATTTCATCACCACTGCTCTTAAAACGGTGAAGGAAAACATTGTGAGGAAACCGGCATGTCCTAGAACCATAAATTCGAAGCTTTGTGCCATCCACCAACCCGCACTGGGCCAGCATGGTGGATTAAGACCCATTCCCTCTCTCACAGAGAGGATCTCTGTGTTCCAGCAGTAGGAACATTAAAAAGGCTGATGATTTGATAATGAGTTCCAAAGATAACTTTAAACCACCAAATAACTCGACTTCGTTATAATATGAATATAGATGTCCAAGGTATTGTATAATATATGAAACAAAAATCGTTAATAACGAGTTATAGAAGTCAAGGACTTTCACATCAATCATTTGAAGATATCAACCGCCGAATCTAATGACACATCACGTCAAAATCGATTGACTAGTTCTACCAAATAATAGAAAATATGTAGACGCATGGTCGTTCTATGGTTTGTTATTTTAACTACTGTAATTTTTAATCTGGGTTCATGGAAAATATTTTTGAATGATTGTAATAAATTCCTATACCTACAAAACCTTGTTTTGTATCCGCCGTAGAATAGGTAGTCAACATATTTTCTTTGTTAAATCCGATAAATTCACATAAATTAGTCACTCAATTGACTCTTGATCACTAAGTTGAAACTTAACTAAGGCACCTTCATCACCGGGTCGGTGCGTTTCTGTACAGAACGATTCTTTACACATACGGACGTGCAGATTCTTTACCGAGCGCAAACTCGTACTGCAAATCTGTACAGATTCGGTATAGAAACAAAAACGCATCGACTACACCATACGTAAACTATCTAAATGTTACATATTAGATCTCTAGGACATTGTAGTTTTATGAAGTTTTAACAAGGACATAATAATTTTCATGACTTGTGCGACGATGTTCAAAGTGAATATAGAAAACTCCACAAAAGGCGATGAACTTACATAGAGTGAACTTGGATTTAATTCAACAATAAAAATAAGTAATGAAATAGTTAAAGCTTGTATCTTTTGAAAATGCGGTATTCCTACTAGTTTTAGGTTTTAATATAAATTTCATTCATATAAGTGTCACATATTGTTCCAAAAGACCATTATTTTAAGCCCAAAGTGGTATTTTGGTACAAAATCACAAACATTTAATTATTCATCAAAAGTAAGATATTTTTGCAAACAAAACGACCAAAAACTTTTAGGCACGTTTAGTGGAATGGCAGTAACATTATTTCTAATTGCTCGTCTTTATCTACGCCTAGCTTTTAGTCAGGAATGCCTAGGCGAAGGCATTTAGCTCACAAAGATTTATTGTTAATGTCTACGACACACGATTTTCGCAGACAATTGTTTACTTTGCAGAGTTTTGGGCGATTGTAAAACTGTTTTTTTCGTTTCACTAAATCTATTGCTGGACATGACTCAGTAACTTTAGCAAATCTGACTTTACACTTTAACTTGTGTCCAATCAAAGGCCGATTTCTGGCTGAAGCCAAAAATCGGCCTTTGACCGAAGGTCTAATAACTCTAAGATACTCAGTTCAAGATTGGCAAAACGTAAATAAAATAACTGTTTTTAATAGAGAGAATTGCATCTGTACAACTTATGAAGATAATTAGAATTACCTATTACTAATTATGAGAATTGCTGGAGACTTTCAGCTTCGGCCAAAACTTCGGCTCGTTTCGTTCATAGCCGAAAGTTTGGCCGAAGGTGGTATTTTTAAATCATCATTTCAACCGAAAGACTTTCACTGCCGGACATAATTATCACATCGACCGGTCCTGTGTTTTTGCATCCATTGTATTTCGGCTTGTGGCCCACACCCAGGTCCACCTTGACGGAGATCTTCCAACGCTGTGTCTTCCAATACGCGGTCATTCCAGAATCATACAACTCAGTGTTCCATCCGTTCAGCAACATGTCTATTATTTTAGTTTCTACCGACTAGACATTTGGGAAATTATAGTGCTATAATAATTAAATCGATACTAGACAGTCGTGTAGGTGATATTTAAGTCTTCTCGCTTGATGTATTCATTAGTCCACGTTGTTTGAAAATGTCGTTAATACAACAGTCTTTATAGTAATTATCTACTATATTATGTGTTTGTTTCTGCCGTTATCAAGGACACAGTGTTATTTTTAGAGTACCTAGGTATTATTATCAGGGGCGGCTGTACTTTAAGTTCACTCGTGCGCTGAACTGCCAGATTTTAATAGGTTTAGAAAAAAATAAAAATGTTTTAGTATCTGATTAACGATCTATTCAATATTCACGAAATTATGACGAACCAATTTAAGCTCTTTGCTAAAGTAATAAGACGTATATTGCTGTCAAAAATATTCCCCGTGCGGTAGGCTAAAGCGCACGGCGAGAGTTCATACAACTTCTACGAGAAACAAGCGAAAACGCCGGGGGCGTGAGACAGAGATAGTTCAATAGAACATGTACGGCAAAATATGACCACTCTCGTGCGCCGCCCCAGCAAACCGAAGATTACCGAGAGCGGGCAAGGTTTGACGAACGGGCCGAGTACCAACATTACAAGTTGTACAACGACGTAACTAGATGGCGTTGGTGTCGAATTAGAAGTCGCTAGCGAGATGGTTTGCCGATTTACATGGGCACCTGTGAGTTTTAGTAAATCTAACACAATTACCCAGTGAGACGGCAAAGTGCACTACTACTTCTATGATCCACCAGCAGCTACTGATTATTATTAAAATAATAGGTATTTTCAATTGAAATAATTTTCAGTTTTCATTTGAAGATATTTTTACCGGGTTTCATGAACTGCTGTAGGTAAACTTATAATTAACTTAAATTAATTCCAATTAATTTGAGTGATTTCGTAGGCGCAAAACGTTTTCTTTTTACATGCCATCCTTTCCCCCTTCACGCTATCAATAACTCCCTTTTCTTTCATATCACTCATCACACAGTCCATCCATCTTTTCTTTGGCCTTCCTCTCTCTCGCCATCCATCCGGTTTTATTTAGTTTGCCCTATTTTTTGTTTGATTTTCTTTAAAAAAATATATCTAAAAGCTGTTAAAGGAAGAATAGTGCTGAGAGTTGGACAGTAAGGAGCTCTACTTAATCCCGTACGCGGATGTAGAGCCACGCTCTATTTGATTAACTATTTGCTCTAACTAGATCTGTTAAAAGGGTGCTGATGTCGTAAATAGATTTTGAGTTTAAAGGACTCTATGGTTTTAGTTGGGAGAGGATAAATGATGAGCTATTATAGATATAAACTAGCTGTGCCCGCGGCTTCGCTCCCGTCAACTGCCTACCCTACCCAGTAGCCAGTAGTAGTATATCTACCCTACTCTACTTACCTACCTACACTACTTGCTTTGCTACCTACCAATATTTTTTCTAGGGTCGTTTTACCGCGGAGAATCTTAACACCGCCATTCAGAAAATGACGTCAAATGCTCAACGCCATCTATCGAATATGGAGTTCAGCTGTCCGAGTAACTGAATTACGTGTGTTGTGATATTTTACTTCTTGAATACTTTAAAATCTTCTAACTTTTGATAGAGTGACCCGATTGCGATGAAACAACAATTAAGGGCCAATTTCACCAATGAAACTTTATAATCGCGATTAGTTCAACTAAACTTAGTTTATGAAAATACAGCTTTCTAATTGGTTGATACCGTTGAAAAACTGACAATCAGAACGCTGTATTTGCATCAACTGAGTTAAGTTGAACTAATCGCGATTAGTATTATTGGTGAAATTGGCTCTAAGATATACTTCAAGTTTCGCATAGTTTAAAAGTTATCTACATTGGTTTCGTATATTTTACTTGATGCGTGCACAAGAAATCAGGTATAGATAAAAGGACAAAAAATCCAAAAATGCTGGAAATGGGTTCTGTTTGTTATCCTTTAACACCCTGCCATTTTTAAGAAATGCCAGATGGGTAGCTCCAATTACACTTCCATTTTTCAATAGCAGCGCGGAGACTAGATTTGTGCCCGATTGATGGCAATAGGCGTGTGCTTGGTGTCGGCGCAACACGTTTTCACGTTATCACTGCCTTCCTTCTCTTTATATATCCTAACACAGTATATCCATCTTTTCTTTGGCCTTCCTCTCCCTCTCTATCTATCCACATATAGACTAATAACTTTTTTAACAAAATGCTTTTCATCCCTTCTCATCACATAACCATACCAGGACAAATGGTTTCCTTTCAACTTTTCTGTCACAGCGGGCGAAAATCGGGACCCACATTTTGCTAGCAATTGTACATTGTGAGTATGCTAGAGGTACACCCGCTGCTTATCCCTTCGAGGAATACTGACGTATTGTTATGTTATGTTCTGCTCATCCCCTAAGGAACGTTATAAAAGCGAACAATAATGAATCGTAATGTTTTCGCACGTAAACGTCGGATAAATAACAAATGTGTGTGTTTTTACAGCGCACTCATTTGTTACAATTGTTGTTAGGGAGAGTTCACGTTGCTTCGTTTGCTGTACGAGTTTTTTGTTGTTCAAGAACATTTTGAAATAAAATATCATACGGTAACATTATGCCAGTATAAGTCGGAGGAAGTGCAGGGGTGGCTTAGTGGTAGCGGCCGCGTAATTACTTTGTCTAAATTATTTAATTACCACTGCTTTCAAAACGGTGAAGGAAAATATCGTGAGGAAACAGGCAAGTCCTAGAACTAAAACTTCGAATACATGTGACATTCACCAACCCGCATTGGGCCCGCGTGGTGGATTACGGCCCATTACCTGTCACAGATAGGAGGCCTGTGTCTCAGCAGTGGGAATATTAAAAAGGTTGATGATGATAATGATGATGACTCGGAGGGTTAACAAGAGGTGTAATTTTAGTATGTTTTACCAATTCCCAGTAATAGAGGCGAGTCTATTTTTTTTATTGGGACAATCCCACCGCACTATTCCCAAACCACTGCAACTCCTGAAAGCCAGAATCAACAGTGGCGACCACCAGAAAAGCGCCGAGGCAATGAAGCTCGACGAAGTCCAGCTTCATTGCCTCGGCGCTTTTCTGGTGGTCGCCACTGCTATTGCTATTGCTAGGCGAGACTATTGCCATCACACATGAATCCCGTCTCCGGGCTGCTGCTAAAGAACTCAAGGAAAACCCAACACTTGCGCCACATAGGAACCAAATCCAGGAAATCATGTTCAGTTGTAGTGTGGTGTGCGATCAGTAGACCGACGTTTAATTTTGTAATAGACGGTGAAATCAGTGACAGGAAAAACGTACACATAATTGTAATCTTCCTATAGTTATAGATCTGGGGAAGTGTTACATAATGAAATCCGTAAGACAAGTATTTATTTCTTTCAAATAGACCTATAGAGTCTTCATGCAAAAATATATATCTAGCCCTTACCAAACATAACTCGAAATATGAATAGTACATTCAGGAACAGTCGACAACAATGTTTTTGCGCATTCCATCTTCGTTCACCCCAAACATTTTCAGTGCGCAACGAATTTGTGTCAATACTCCGGTATTGTTTTTGTGTATGTTATGTTGCTGCGCTTTTACGCGGTTTTCAACGATATTTTCGGGCGATGAGAATGTTGTTGTTGTAAAACTATTGCTTTTTACGACCCGTCAGCCAAGCGGGCTGATATCAGTCGGGATTGCACGCGAATGTACGAGTAACACCGGCCCCTACTCATGGCTTCAGACACTTTTTTTAAACGTGTTTAAATCTTCATGTATTTCCTTTGCCTCGAGTGAGTCTGTCAGGCTCTAACTGACTAAAACTACACGGTGTTCTTCAACTACCTCTAGCCGGGGCGCTGGAGTACTTGCGAAACCTTTAAGGATTTTACAATGCATGTCCTCGAAAAGAGCGTTTTCCAAGCAGACAAACTGTGCGGAAAGTGTCCCTTTTTTTTACTAGTGCTTTTTACTTTCCTGTACTTTTTTAATTTTTAACTCCAAGGTCAGCCTGCCGCATAAAGTTTTAATTATTTGAGAAAAGTTAAAAAAAATAGTTAAGTACAGATTATCATTCATATATAAGGTAAAACTAAACTAATACTTCATTTAAGTCGTGTTTAATTACTCTAGATTTAGATTTTGATCAATAAATTAATTTTAAATATTCATTAGTTATTAGTTAGTTATTGTTTGGCAGAATGAATATTTTACTCGTGCCTTTTTGCGTTACGACGTGACAGCTATTTGTACATGCGCAGTAATAGTTAATCTGTGGATATGCTGAGCGCCCTTGAATAAGCCCGCCATTTTATTAATTTCTTGCTTGGTTCAGATATAATTTTTATTTCCTCGCACAATGCATAGTAAAATGTTGTATGATACACGTGCGTAAGATGATTTCCGACTCGTGTCGATTTACCACTCATCGGAAATCACCTACCTTCCGCACTTGTAGCATAAATAACTATTCTCGCGACGTAAAATATTTTTATTTTATTTTATTTAGGCTCGCGCTTGACAAAATTAAATTAATTGACTTAATGAAATTAATATAATTTTAGGTTTTGATTCCTTCAGTTATTTTTGAGATAATTACAATTTTGCTGACTTATCAAGTCAAACGAATGTTTTACCACCTAATCAATTAACCAAAGTAAATGACCAAAAATTCAATCCACATAAAAACGCACTTTACCTAATTAGGACAATAGAATATCGATAAGAACCCGAAAACAAAATAACGAATTCCATCGAACAAAATCCCTAAAACAGATGCTTATCTAACATCGATTACGAACTAATGAGCAACACAACACAGGAAAACATTCAGGTAACTATTATTGTTACATCAGGTCAATGTACTGAACCAATCCATCATACTGACCCTAAATACCCATTCATGGGTACAATAATGTGGCATTCCCTCCAACGTATGTCATAGATATGTAGGTAAGAAGCCTTTGGGTTCGCAATTACTACTAAGTATCTAGAAAACCAAGTGTTGTGGTATCTGTATGAAAAGGGAGCTTGCTCTCTCTAATTCATTTCTTAAATAGTATTTACGATAAAAGACAAAATCAGGCAGGAAGAGCTTAATTTTCAAAAAAACTTATCTACAAAAAAAAAAACAACCGACTTCCAAATAAAACAAAACAAATTGAAAAATAACTCCTTTTTCGGCATTCGATGGTCCGGTTTTCTTTTCTTCGTTTTTTGACACCGACTACCGAAAAAATAGTAGATTTTACAACGAGTGCACAAAACGAACCATTTTTATCCGAGACTATTAGGCGAGGGCTGATAGTAATATCGAGGGTAAAATGGTTTTGTGGACGAGTTATAAACTCTGCTTTTCATTTTAATTGTGAGGAAATAAAACAGTAGTATAACATAACATTTCTTTAATTAGCGTATTAGGAGAGAGTGCTAAATCCTCTTCTTCATTGGACATTTTTAACAATTTTAGCAAATTTTTAGAAATTAATAAACGCACGAAAAAACAAGACCTGTTTCCCGCCGCTTTTCTTTTTAATCATACGACATTGATATGAGGCTTGGGCTGCAGACCTATACAGCCTACTATTAAATTAATTTTGTAATATATATATATTTTAAATTAATTAAATAACCTACCGTATTTTAATTTAAATTTTAATATCTTTTATTCTTAAAAAACACATACAAGGCAAATAAATTAAAGTAAATATTATAAAATAACAAATTCTATTTGTGAACTTTTTATTGTGTTTGGCTGTATGGCTCATTTTCTTTGCCTTAATATAGATATATTTCTACGTAGATTCGTTAATGCACTTGTGCACAAAAATCGATTTTGTGCAGCCTTTATCCTGCACAAATAAGCAATTTCAGAGCATGAGAAGTGAAAAAGTTATTTTTCACTTGGTAGTGTTTTTATTTGGAAATCGATGGATTTTTTTGTAAAAAATGTTTTACATTTATCACTGTTTAGTTATGGTACCTAATAGGCAACTTCTATATTAAGGTAACTATAATGCCAGAATAGATTACCCGAATATTATGAAATTTTTTCTTCTTCTTTCGTGTCGATTAACTCAAACTATACAACCATTCAGATTTTGTTTGACCAGTATGTATACGTAGCTACTCGGACAGTTCTATCATTTGCTTCGTTCAAATCCCGTAAGGTGCAGGTGTGCAAAGGGCAAACAAGGAGGTGGGCCATATCTTGCGAAGGGGCCCCACACTGGCACTGTGGTTGTTTTTACAGCGGCCATCCTGAGTCGGCAATCGGTTTAGGGATTACCAGATTGGCCACTGCAGTTCGTTTCCAGGGGGCAGATTCTCTGCCGGAGTGATGAAGTGTGGAGTAGTAGGGTGTGTATGTTTCCATAATTCACATCTCTCGTCAGTTGTGCTGGCTTTCGAGGAGGTAATATGTCTCAAGAAGCTCTTACGACTCTTTAGGCGCACAAGTCTTCTTTCTTTCAGTGAAAAGAGAGCCATATACCATGGTGAACTGTACACATCTGCATACCCCTTTAGAGCATACAGGCGAGATTTTTTTACGTTCTTTTGCAGCAATCCCGGGAGATTTGCTGTCATTTATTGAAGAGTTATGTTGTTTATCTCTGAAATTCTTCATCAGATCTCCAACAAATTTAAGTGGGACCCATTTAATTTTGGTAACATCGGTAAAAATACCCAAAAAAAAAACAAACAAGGTCGAACATAGACCACATTATTTAACCGACTTTCCAATAAGGTCCTTTTTGGAAAGCCGGTTAAAAAATGTGGTATAAGATAAAAAAAATTAAGAATAGCTACAGTTGCCACTGGTGATTCCTGCGCCACAGACATCTTCTGTTTAACATGGAGTGCGACATAATCCACCAAACGTGCCGATGCATTTTGGGGGATATAACAATACATTATGTTACCGAATATTTTGTTTTAGGATATACCGGTTTCCTCACGATGTGTTCCTTCCTTCGACGTTTTGAGAGCAGACAAAAATTGTTGCCGCTGAACTACGAACTCTTATATAAAAAATCCTGTTATAGATAAACGCACATAATACTCGTAATAAAATAATTCATAGGTAACTCTCAGTAAGTGTAGATCGACACAACGGAGAGCTCTCCACAGATAACGTAACTAACACTAAACCCATAAATCGATAATACCGTCACAAACTCACATAAATTAAAAGGGCTTCAGAACAAACAGAAGAGTACCACATAGCTAGTATGACGTAACACCTCCAGTGTTTATCAAAGCAGGCCGCAACGAATTTCAAAGCGGGCCGCAACGAATTTCAATTGTAATCAAATATGGCGGCTGCTCTGGGTAAACAAGATAAAACGGTGTAAACGTGTGCTTTGACAAGCTTGCGGCTTCCTTGCGTGTTGGGAACGGATATTCATACTTGGAATTTAGAGGGTGGGCAGAGTTTAGATCGGAACTTTAATGGGTATGTGAAGTTGACTTTGGCCACTACAGGCCAGAGCTGAATGGGCATAAAATGTTATTCAAAGGTACTTCCATGTTAATGCTGAAAATCTTCTTTTCAACACACTTGCTCATAAAGTGGGTCTAATTTCACCGCAATTAGGCACATAATGACAACTGTAATCAAACAGTGACTTTTTCATTGCTATTACATTATTCACAAGTGAGTTATAATTTTTTTTATTGGTTGAGTTGCTTTGTTCTTAAAAAAGTTTCGATTCAATTCAACGTTTTCACTGTTGAAATTACAGTTATTTTATTATTATTTTCTTCACAAGTGTGTTGAAAAACGTCGTATGATACATGTTTGTATTGGTGATTACCGTCCTCGGCTCTCTTAATCAATGGCGCCTCAGCGGTATTCACCAACATTACACAATTTTTTTATTTTTTTTTTATAATCTATAGGCTCGCGTTTGACCACTATCTCGCCTGATGTTAAGCAATGACGTGGTCTACGGTGAAGCACGCTTGCCTAGAAGAAACCTATTCACTCTTGACTTAAAGACCCCAAGGTTGTAGCTATCAGGGAACAAAGTCCCCGGCAGGGAATTCCACTCCTTAGCTGTACGCACAATGAAAGTATTAGCAAAACGCTTTGTGCGTATGGGAGGGATGTCCACCATGTACCGATGGGGCATGGCCGTACGTCTACAATTGTACCATAATGTACTATTATAATTATTGTGACAGCGTTTTATTGCAGTAATTGCCATTCTTGGCGTAGTAGGATAGGTGGTAGGATAGGTGGCCGTAGTAAGTTTATCTCTCACAAGCTCAAAAATGACAATATAATACCATGCTAGTTTCCGTCTGTCTTCCTCTTCTGTTCTCTAATAGATCCCAATATATACTTTTTCAAGAAATCCATCCAATGTGCCTAAAATCGGACAGACTCCCATACTTTACATCAACATACAAGATAATATATTTTCTTTTAACCCCTTACAAAATATAATCAGAAAGTAACCCTACACAAAACCATAACAGAAAGCATATTGTTATTATTATTTGTGGAAAGAGCCTGCTTTGTAGAACGAGGCATTGTTAGCCTAATGCATCTGATTATGGACCGAACAATCTATAAGTTTTCCATTAGCCGGTTACAATCGCGCTTTATAGGGTTAAAAGGGAACGAACTTTAACTAAAGGCTTGGTTTTGATGCTTTCAAAGACTTGTTTTGTTAGTATAGATAGATATTAAACGATTCACTGTTTGTAAGCATAGATACACTATCTTAGAATACATTTCCAACAAAGATTGAGGGTATGCGTAGCGTGTGACTGACACTGGCATGGCCACCATCAGCGATTTAAATTTTGATAACACAAAAAATTTGTCGCTAATTTGTCGAAATTTGTCGCCAAATATCAGAATTTGTCGGTCACTGGTTCAAAAGAAAGAAGGGTTTATAGGTGGCCGAAGATATAATGAGATATTTTTTTAAGGTATTGTCCAAGAGCTAGCTATTTTTTTCTTGGCAATTTTTCGTAAACTCTGATCTAGCTCTTGGAAAAATTGAACTGCTCCCTAAAAATTGAACTCATTATATTTTGTAAACTAAGATGCGACTAAATCTGTGACTTGGCGAAAAAATGCGAATAATTAGCTACTAAATTTAGGAGAAAACAGATCTTCGCTAGTTAAAACTAGGGCAGTTTTTGAGATATAAATGTGACCAAGCTGCGGAGATACTCCCCAGATCGGCCACCTATTAACCCTACTAACTTTTGAAACAGTGACCGACAAATTCTGATATTTAGCGACAAGTTACGACTAATTAGCGACAGTATTTTTGTCTTATAAAGATTAAAAGCCTTGATGCTGACCATGCCAGTTTCGGTCACACATGTATAGCAAAGAATGTGAGAAATACACATCATTAGGATTATAAAGTTATTTTCTAGCCTCACACTGTGTTCTATCAGCGAATACGATAGTTGAACTCTCCTTACGATAGCAGTTGAAATTCTTATACATTTTTTTCTGTCGCTATCGAGACGTTTTCATTGTTACTTATCTAGAGTCTCTGTTGCAAAAGGACTTAACGAAGATGACTTACGACATCTTGCACATACAACAAGTATGCGAGGAAAAGTACGCGCGTGTCTTCGACCTATCTCGAGTAACATGTGTTTAAACCTCGACGAAAAAAAAGGAGTGTTTACGTAAGTTTGACGTGTATACTGCGTGTTTGTGTATTTGTGTATCTTTCTGTGGCATCATAGCTCCTAAACGGATTAATCGATTTTGATTTCGTTATTTTTGTTTGATGAAAATCGGTTCAGCTGTTCAAAAGTTTCATAATTAGTCTCATAATTACGTGTTCAATAGATAGTCGATCGAAGCGAGTCTACTACTAGATAAATTATGTAGCATGAAATAAAAATCTGTCGGAGAATTTTTTAATTTTAAAGTTACATATGTATAGGTAAATTTGTTTCCTCGTACAGCACAGTCTGTTTGTCATCCATGCACTGCTCAGCTTTCTCGTACAGCTTTGATGGAAGGCACACCGTTTCTCTGCTACGCCTTTATACACCATTCAGCTTCTTCGCACATCTTTGGTAGAAACGCACTCTGAAGTTCTCTTGTCAGATTAAATTAACGATTATTTTAAGCCGACCTTTATGTATTTTACCCTTACCCATTTCAGTACTGGGGTACTGACAGGTAGCCTTAAAGAAAACCTTAACAAATTCAAACATTAACTTATTTACAACATCTTTATAAACAGTTAACCAACTTACCATAATTAAGTGATTCTTCTCGAAACACAATGCCACTGCTTTACATACTAAACGTTGTTGGCGCATATTTTTACGGAGACCTCTCGCCATCTTCACTGGACCCTTAAAACGCATTATCTCTTTGAAGCCGTCTCCACATTTATTCATGGGGCTGTGTTGTGGGTAACGACTAATTTATGACTTGATCTTACCTTTTGAACTTAGGGTGAGGTTAGAGTGTAAGCGAAGGCTAAGCTTTTTGAAGATCTTAACTGATATTATAAACAGAGAGCGCGAATTTTGTGAGGTTCTTAAGACATGTAGGGTAACCTCTGGATCTTTCGCCATTTGAAAGGTACATTATTTCAGACGGTTATAGGCTATACATTATTATTATTAACTAAGCCAGGGGTCACCAAAACTCTGGACCGCGGTCCGGATCCGGCCCGCTGACCTATTTTGTATGGACCTTAAACAGTACAATATACATAATTTTCTTCATGCGAATCATCACATCAAAATCTTCATTGATATTGCATCTATATTATTTATTATATATGTCGCATCAAGGCTGGCCGATAGATGGAAACCATCGGGAAGTCAGGATGTATTCCCTTAGGTTAAGACATCGTGTGTGGGCAGGTCGGTGGGTACAATCGTGAAATGAAATCACACAAATTATTCGATACACTGAGTATATTCAAATAGACACAAGTTACAGTTACAATCATGCTTACTAATATTACGGATCGATACTGATTCTACGACGTCTTAGCTCTAAGGCTGTCAGTACTCAACTTCCATATTCCGCTGTCCCCACTACGCAAGTGGTTAGAAAAAGCGCGCCAATGCGTAGTTGTTCTTGCTTTGCCGCCAGATGGCGTGCTTGCAATTTGTTTCGATGTCCGTACTATTGACTAAACCCGACATATACTTTATTGTACACCACTTAAATAATTACAGGACAAAACATTTATAAAAATAAGTGTACAATGGATGTACAATACATATTTAAGTATGGTAGTTAGCTTTAAAACTTACAGACAGCGACGGATATATTATTTAAAAAAACGGTACCCAATTGAAAGTAATTGGTGACCCCTGACCTAGGTAAAGTCGGGGCGGACCACTAATAGGAGATAAATTAATGAAAATTTTGATATATAAAAAATGAAATATTTTTTATACTTTTAACTCATCGGCAACCTTCCAGGGGGTAAAAGCAGGGATCTATAGTATCATATAGGCAAATAATAAAAATCTGCTGTTCAAGTGATTTCATCATCAGTCTTATAATGTGAGCAGAGCAGTGGTGGCCCAGCGAGCAGTGGTGGCCCAGGAGCAGTGGTGGCCTAGTGGTATCGGCCGCGACTTACAAGTTGTAGGTCGTGGGTTCGAGCCCAGGCAGGCGCTTTACTTTGTGTAAATTATTTCATCACCACTGCTCTCAAAACGGTGAAGGAAAACATTGTGAGGAAACCGGCATGTCCTAGAACCAATAATTCGAAGACATGTGACATCCACCAACCCGCACTGGGCCCGCGTGGTGGATAACGGCACATTCCCTCTCACAGTGCGGAGGCCTGTGTACCAGCAGTTGGAACATTAATAGGCTGCTTCTCACTGCTGGGACTCTCCCTGTGAGAGAGTTGACGGGTCTTAATCCACCGGCGGGTTAATGGATGTCACATGTCTTCGAATTTTTGGTACTAGAACACGCCTCATGATGTTTCCCTTCACCGTTTTAAGAGCAGTGGTGATGAAATAATTTACACAAAGTAAAACGCCTGCCTGGGATCAAACGACCCAAGACATGTAAGTCGGCCGTTAGCACTGTGCCACCACTGTTCTACTGAGCCAAGTGCTTTTAAGTTCAAGTGATTTATTTTCTGAAAATATTTCAAAATATGAACAGTTGATTATTTTTCAGTGGTCTTCACTGGACCCTTAAAACGTATTATCTCTTAAGTGGCGTCTCCATATTTATTCATAGGGCTGTATTGTGGGTAACGACTAATTTATGACTTGATCTTGCCTTTGGCATTAGGGTGAGTTTCTAGTGCAAGCGAAGGCTACGCTTTTTGAAGATAGGTGACTTATTTTTAATTATTGATAGGCTCGCGTTTGACCACTATCTCACTTGATGTAAGCGAAGATGCGTGTGTAATTTACGTTTTTGGTAGATATTATTTTATATACGAGACATAGCGACTTGGGCCCATTAAAAATCTAGACCAGAGCCTCCACACCAAGTGTCTCAAGTTCTACCAGCGATGGCGATGGTCGAAATAAATAAAAAAATGTAATTGATCACGTGGCATTTCGGCAGAGCTAGACAAACCTTAGACTCTAGACAAGAGCCATTCAACAAAGAAAGCGCGGCGATAGCGATAGAAATAAAGTGGAACAAGTGCGAGTCGGACTCGCGCACGAAGGGTTCGGTACCATTAAAGCAAACAACGGCAAAAAATCACGTTTGTTGTATGGGAGCCCCACTTAAATATTAATTTTATTCTATTTTTAGTAAATACTTCACCTGTGAAAATTTCAACTGTCTAGTTATCACGGTTCATGAGATACAGCCTGGTGACAGACAGACAGACAGACGGACCGCGGAGTCTTAGTAATAGGGTCCCGTTTTTACCCTTTGGGTACGGTACCCTAAAATAACATAAATGTATGCAAATGTCGAACGATAGCGACATGCACATGCTGTGATAGGAGCCTTTTTGGTCTCGCACGGGGTTATTCATTTTTGTTTGTGTTTATTAAATCTTTGTGTTTTGTTTATCTCGTGTCTCCTGTGCGAGTCACAAATAAATATATTTTCTTTCTTTTAAATGTCACGTGATCAAACTCTTATATTTCGGCATTTCGACCTTTGCCATCAGTTACATCGAATTACACTTGTCTAGAGCTTCTTTACGTTTTTGACATTTTAGCAATCGCTGTCGCAACGCTTTCCTTCTTTGTTCGTTAGGCTCTGAGCCCCTAGACCAGGGGTCACCAATTACTTCCATTTGCGATCGGTTTCTCAAAAATAATATGACCGGTCCGTGAGGTTTAAGGCCAAATACCCGTCCCGCTCAGGCCTTTACATCGTATCATATTAAAAAACGTTTCGGCCCGGAATAAAAGTCACGCCCCACCGCCGTTATCTCCGCTATCTCCGGGAGACTCGCCCTTTGCTACGGGATTAGAAATGCAGCAACTCCGCGAACAAATAAATGTTCTAACAGAACAGCTTACTGAAGCTATATCTACTATTGCACAGTATCATATCGCGCTCACTGATTGCACTAAAAAGATTGAAACTTGCAACGAAAAGTTACATAAATTAGAGCAAACACGAGAATGTACCCGCTGCCTCATCATTTCTCCAGGCATACCTGCCCAACTAGATTCTGTAAATGTAAATGACAAACAGTTGTATAGTCACATTACTAAACCTAAGATACTTGACCTTCCTAAGATTAAGCACCATAGCTCACCGAAAAACAACCAAAAGTTATTACCGCCGACCAGTACCATCTCTGTGCAAATAGAAAACGAGTTGTCAGATACACCCTCGCAACCCAATAACTCTACACAGCCTATCGGGCCTGTTACGGAATCTGTACACCTGGATGACCATGAAGAAATTCCACCACCAACAGCTGATGATAATGTTGCGAATGAGAAGTGGGTAGAGGTACGTAACCGTAAGTCTAAGCGGTATTATTGTGTTCGTGGTACCGCGGGACCCGAGATTACTCCACTTAAAGCAGTGGAATTTCGCAAATTCGTTCATCTATGGAACATGATGTCAGGAGCCGCTGATATTCAATCTTACCTGCAAAAGCTGTGTTCAACAGGTAACTGCACGGTGGAAGAGCTTAAACCAAAAGGTGACTATAAGTCATTTAAGATTGGGGTTCCAGCAGAGTTCTTCGAAAAAGCTACGGCGGCAGATACCTGGCCTACTAACGCGAGAGTTAAGGAATGGTTTTTTCGAAGACTACCAAACAAACTTCAAGCCCGTTCATCCAGTGGTCAACAAGAAACAAAGCCGGCGAATTAATTTGACCTACCAAAATGTTAGAGGCTTGAATACTAAGCTGAATTTCTTTAGACATAATCTCTTATCTCACCCCAGCGACGTCATAGCTGTGACGGAATCGTTCCTCTCGAGTTCCGTACTGGACACGGAGGTTGCGAGCCACGGGTGGAGTGTGTTACGTAGGGACCGCGCCACCGGTGTTGGTGGCGGCGTACTGCTTGCGGCGCGGCCCGGTATCACAATGACGCACTGTTGTGAACTGGAGACGCCAGCCGGAGAGGATTTGTGGGCACGTTTTACGACGAGTGACTCTACCTTCTACGTTTGTGTAGTGTATATTCATCCAAGAGCGTCCGACGAAATATATATGTGTTGGTTTCAGAAAGTTGAAAAAATAATCGATTCATTAAAAAGTGCAGTGATTATTGTTGGTGATTTAAATTTGAACGCTAACCGTACATCGAATAATATTTTAAGTTACTATTGTTACTTTTTAAGTGTGTGGCTTGACTGAGAGGAATGAGGTGATGAATGTGCATGGAAGTAAGTTGGATGTAGTGCTGGTGACTGATTGCATTAGCTGTGTCGATGTGGTTGAAATTGATGGTGGAGGTCTTGTACCACAACGAGACGCATATCATCCGCCATTAGAAGTATGCCTTACACCTAGTAATACGACGCATCCGCAGGGTTCTGATAAAATTGATCCAAGTAACCACGCACAGAGACTGGAATTTCTCTAAGGGAAACTATGAATTGATGTACAAACTAATATCTGAGGAATCGTGGCAAGACGTGATTCTCGCTAGTGACGTTGACGCTGCTGTAGAGTTTTTTTATAACATCTTGTACGGTATCTTTGACGAATGTTTACCAAAAAAACACAGGCCTAAGAAGCCATGTCGACGCTACCCGGTTTGGTTCACAGCAGAACTAATAAATGACATTAAACGTAAATCTGATCTGCATCGTAAGTGGAAATCAACTAAAAACCGTGATGATTATCTCAATTTTTATTAAAGTATTAAAAAAATAATGTCGGTCGCATATGATGAATACATCAAGCACATTCAAACCAAACTTAAGCGTGATCCTCGTGTCTTCTGGCAACATATACACAGCTTCAAAGCCAGAGGTGGCTTTGAGCCCAGGGTGAATTATAATGGGAAAGAATATGCTGGCAGTAATGCTGCACATGCTTTTTCCGAATTTTTTTCCAGTGTTCTTACCCGACGCCCCTCTTTTAGATTATAAAACAGACAGTAACAATCAGAAAAACCATTCTAACTTTGTACATATTGATGCAATTAAAACGAGTGATGTAGATACAGCTATAGATAAACTCAAACCTAACTCTGCCTTAGGACCAGATAACATTCCCGCATACATTATTAAAGGATGTAAAGATCATCTAATATCACCTGTACTTCATATATTTAATCTGGCATTATCTACCGGAAAGTATCCACAGCGTTGGAAGGTATCGCGAGTCCAACCTATACCTAAATCTAATGTAATTTCTGACGTAGAAAACTATCGGCCCATAGCTATACTCTCTGCATTCCCAAAACTGTTCGAATCAATATTACACAGGCTTATTAGTTTCCAGATACAACCATTTCTATGCGATTCCCAACATGGCTTTCGATTTCACCGCTCCGTTAATACGAACCTTCTAACGCTTGTGGATCTTATATCGCAGCACTTAGATAAAGGCATACAGGTTGATGTTCTATATTTTGATTTCAAAAAAGCATTTGACCGGGTAGATAACGACGTATTGCTCACCAAGCTCAATAACTTAGGCTTTTCTCCGAAGTTACTAAAATTCTTCGCAAGTTACTTACGAGATCGTCAGCAGTATGTTCGACATGGTTGCTTTGTGTCCGCACCATATCATACTCGATCTGGAGTAAGTCAGGGTTCCATATTGGGACCCTTGCTATTTATCATTATGGTCAATGACCTTGAGAAGGTCCTCAAACATGCCAAATGTTTACTTTACGCTGATGATCTTAAGTTAATATTTGGCTTGGAAAAAGTAGCAGACTCAACTACTCTGCAAGAAGACATTGACGCGGTCTATCAGTGGAGCATGGATAATAAGTTACTCTTCAATATTGCTAAATGCAGCGTTATGACCTTCAGTCGCACGCGTAATCCCTGGCATGAAGAGTACTTTTTAGGCGGTGATCTGATAGCCCGCGTTAATTCTGTAAAGGATCTCGGAGTTCTGTTCGACACGAAGGTCACCTTTCATGAGCATATGAGGACACTTGCTGCTGAGTCATATCGAAGGCTAGGATTTGTCCTTCGAAATATGCGCGAGTTTACCAATCCACATGCCATTAAACTTGTATACATGGCCTTAGTCAGGAGTAAACTCGAATCAGCATCAGTGATCTGGAACCCATATGAAAGTACTTACGCCTTACTTCTTGAAAAAATCCAAAAAGCCTTTCTTCGTTTTCTATATAAAAAACTCTTCGGATATTACCCCTTCTTATACCCTACCAAATTTCTACTTGGTGTTTTAAATTTTAATTCTCTCGAAGTAAGGCGTAAGTACTTCTTGCTTATCTCTGCCTGCCGTATTATGCGGGGAGAGTCCGATTGTCAGGAGCTCGTGGCGCAGTTGTTGAGGCTGTTTGTTCCTGTGGTGCCCAAACAACAGCTTAGACCACGAAGTCACCGGCTTCTGGCCGTACCTTCGGCACGTACGGTGTCCCGAGCTAACTCGCCTCTAGTTCGGGCGCTCACATTGCTAAATGCCCTTCTGACATCAGCACCGGAGTGTGACCTGTTTGCTGGGAGGTGGATGTGTGTCGTGAATGTTTAAGTTTTTGTGAGAAGATGGATGAAAGTTAGATTAGTGAATAATTGTTTATGTATTCTTTGTACATTTTTTTTTTTTACTTCTGTTTGATATACTTTTTTTTTTCTCCGTTATTTTTATTCCGTTTTTGTATCTTTTTTTTTTTTGTCTATGTTTTTTGGTATCGTGTTTTTTTTTTTCCTTATATAAATTAGTTTTTATTTGTTTATATTTAATTTTGCCTAATTCTTTTATGTTTCGTTTGTGTGTATTTTTTTTTCTCTTTCTCGCATTGTATAACGCCTTAGGTATGACCTGTAAAGTTATACATGTATACTTAAATAAATAAATAATAAATAAATAATCGTGTCGTCACGTGCATTAACTTTGTTAAAATTAATTCAAATATTTACGTGAAAAATGTAATTTTTTCCTCAAACCAATATCGTATCGAAGTTTGAACTAAAGTTGGTGCAAGCTATTGTCATTGGAGAGATGTTCATTAGTAAGTCTCTTCCCCAGCTCGACGACTGACGATCTCGCGCTTCGGGCTTTTGCGTTGTCGAATCGAAGGCAGTAAAGACAAAGCGCGGAATAAATTATTAAATTACGTACTCAAGTAACACAAGTTAATTATATTGTACTGTTTACTTAAAGTCCACATTAAGTAGGTCACGGACCCCGGCTCTCCATTTGGTGACCCCTGCCCTAGACATTCTATTAAAGAAAGCGTCACCATAGATAGCGAATAAAGAATAAATAATTACGAAGTTATGGTAAAACTTTATCACTCATATCTTCTTTGTTTTTTTTCTATTATATATAGGTTCACGCTTGACCACTATCTCACCTGATGGTAAGCGATGATGTGGTCGAAGGTGTAGCACGCTTACCTAGAAGTAACTACTTCACTCTTGACTTATAGACCCCTTGGTTAAAGCATTTTCTCCGTCTCAACGTAATATTATATCTTGAAGTGTGACGTCGACAGAAACAGCCGTGTACCTGAAAAATATTCCGAGGAGAGCTCATTTTGTATTCATAAAGAGGTCAAGTACTTTCCCGTGAAATAATTAAAAGTAATTGTGAACTGATGTCGCCGCGGTTGCTATAGAGACTAAACTCGTATTTACAAAGTAACGAAGATTGCTGCTATCTTAACTAATATTAAAACCAGGTTTATTATTAGTTTAGTTAAGTTGTTTGCTTATAGGAAGGTTACCTGGCAAATTTCTTCAATTGATAGAATGCTACACTCTTGCTTAGGGCCGTTTTCTGAATTAAGTATTTGAGGTTAAGAACTTGCCAAACCCTACTCTGGTACCAAATTTTGCCTGGTTTTCAAGCTAAAGTACAGTTTTACAAATACACAATATAAATACAACATAAAATGCTAAATTCAGAAATTGGAGATTAGGCAATTACTTGTCTACAAAAAAAGCTCGGTTAAAAACTAGCTTAAGTTATAGAATGAAGAGAAACAATTGTTTGTTTGTCTGTTATGTTTGTTAAGGGTAAAAATAGCCAAAATCATTTATTTTTATTTTACATAGGCCTACATGGGCACTTATAAAACGTCGACAAAAGGTGCACGGTTCGGGTTAGTCGTTTCATATGGAGAAGAACCGGCAAGAAGCCTATGACATAGGCTACTTTTGACCGGCTTAATGTCGTAATTACCGTAACAATTAAAAAGCCATCTCACGTGGATCCACGCTTTAGGCACTAAAGGGGTTAATCCTGTAAAATACACGGTTTCTGTAAGATAAGGATCCAGGAAAAATAATGTACCTAGTTTTTATTACTGTATGAGTCTTTAATCATTCTAAATACAATTAAAGTTTGAAACAAATGTTATTGTTGAACTGAACAATTATGTGTTTAATAATTCACTGTCTAATTGACATCTAATTACTAAACTCTAATAAATTACACTTTAAATTCAAAGAGTAATAACACAACGATTATGAATCATTAAGTTTTGAACTGAAGCATTAGGACAGGAACACACCTACGTGATCCACCAATCAAATGACTTTGTTTCAGCCTACGTCATGACACCACGACACATAAGTGTGTTTCCGTCTTTGACAAAGTGTCGATGGCAATGACGATGGTCGTCAAAATGCCAAATTGTTAGAAATTTTTCATGAGACATTTCGAAGGGTAGTTTACTGAAAAATATCACTTTTATAGAGCCCCGGGAATTTATAAACAACAGTTGTTTAACCTCTAGACAGCAGGGGTGAGGTGGATTTGTGTTTAATCTGTGACGTGTTGTTTGCTAACAATATTTTGATCTATGAAAGCATAATAATTATGTATCTTCACAAAAAGCCTGCAAATGATAAGGGTTATTTAGGGTTATGAATTTGATAAGCTGTGTATGTATTTTCATAGTTCATTTTATTAGGTAAGATTCATTTTATTTGCGTAAAACATGGTATCATCATCATCGGTGTCATCATTTCAGCCGAAAGACGTCCACAACGAATAAACAAATTTGAATTTATAGACACTATAATTAATAATAATGTAGCTTTCTATTGGTGAAAGAATTTTTTAAATCGGTCCAGTAGTTTCGGAGCCTATTCGGTACAAACAAACAAACAAAAAAATCTTTCCTCTTTATAATATTGATGATATAAATTAAACCATTATTTAACCAATTTGTATTATATATTAAGCATATAGCCCTTCATTTATATTTGTTTTCTTTTAAATACTTTGTATGCGAAACCTTAGTCGTTCTCTTGTTGTTCTCTTCTTCCACTCTTCACTAGTAGTCATCCCTTCTCTTGCTATTCCTCGGTCCACCTAACCTTTCTTTAGATTTACCCTACTCCTAATCTTCTTCTTAGAAGTACATTCATGGCGAACTGATCGTGGTAATGGATAGTCTAATAGGTTGGTTGCGGTTTGCGAGACTTCTCCATCTTTTTCTATTCCTGGCGTTTACACTCTGTGAGAAAATGCTGTATGTCGTGATGGCCCAGTGGCTAAGACCTCGTCTCTCGTGCTTGAGGTCGTGGGTTCGAATCCGGGCAAGTACCAATGTCACTTTTTCAATTCATATGTACTTTCCAAGTTTATCTTGGACATTGCTGACAACGGTGAAGGAAAACATCGTGAGGAAACCTGGACTTATAGTGAGTTTATTATAAGATTGTGCTCCATTGGTGTAATTGCTGCAAGGCGTTCCAGTGCGAGGATAAACTAATAAATCAATCTGCCTAGCCTTTTCCCAACTATATTGGGGTCGGCTTCCAATCTTACCGGATTCAGCTGAGTACCAGTGTTTTACATGGAGCGACTGCCTATCTGACCTCCACAATCCAGTAATTGGGTAACACGGTACCCCTTGGCAAGACTGGTGTCAGATCTCAAGCTTTTGAATACTTGTAACGACTGTCAAAGATCTTCAAATGACAGCCGGTACCCACGGCTTAACGTGCTTTCCGGGACACGGAGGAAACTCGGTATGTTGAAATGGTCACCCATCCACGGACCGACCTCGTCAAGCGTTGCTTAACCTTGATGATCGACCCGTGCGGCTGTTATTATTTAGCCAAGAGGATGAACTATTATATAAATAATACTTCATGGCCGATTTAATAAGGTCTGATCAATCGTTTGGAAGCGAGAACGGTGGCCTTCCACTATAACAGCCATCTACATTTATAATCAAAACACTTTCATCTTGACATTTTCTTCACTTTGCCGCATAACTTGCGCATACCAGACAACCGATTTTTACTTGCGCCGCTTCCCGACTTCCGCCTACTCATTGGTGACTTTGTTAAAGAAAATAAATAAACCAGAAACCCACTCTTAATTAAACCAACCCCAATTTTCAAAATAAAACGACATGAAAAATTAAATCAATTTGCAGTATCTTAAGTTGCCACGACATCAAGCGTTGCCCTTTTAAAGAGATACAATACAGAATAAGGGTGCATGAAAAGACACATTTGGCATTCAGTTTGTTGGCCCGGGCGGACCCAGATTTTATCGAGTCGCCCCCTCCTACCGCCTCACTTATGAATGATTGATTCATACGTCGTCGTTATGTGTGTGTGTACATGTGCAGGTTAGATTGTTAAGGACGTGGATGCTAGGTTTTGATTTTGTTAGGATTAGTATAGAATTATACTTTATGTTAGGAAGATAGATTCCGCAGAGTTCAACTGTACCTACTCAACTGAATCCAGTTTGACTGGAAGTCGACCCTAACATATTGGGAGAGGGTAGGCTGTTTCTGGACAGGCTTTTTTGGTGTCGAATAATTCAAATCAACTTTATTTACTGTAAAATCACATCACACTGTCACACTAATAAATTATCTATAATCTAGACTAATATTATAAAGGGAAAAGATTTTTGGTTTGTTTGATGAAAAAATTCTTTCTCCAATAGAAAGCCCTGTAGGGTGGTCCACGGGAGCGTGTGGGGGTGGTCCACGGGAGCGTGTGGGGTGGTCCTCGGAAGCCGCGGGCAATAGCTAGTATTATTATTATGAAGGCAAAAATTTGTGTGTGTTTGTAATTTCTCACGCTCAAACGGCTGGACAGATCTGGATGAAATTTGGCACAGATATACAGACACCGGGAATATAGTCCCTTGGGATAATTTTCGACTTTCACGCTGGCAAAGCCGCTGGCTAGTTCACTATATGGCACAATGACATAACATGATTCGAGAAAGTAAGACAGTGAATTTTTTATTAATAGAAAACAGACTACAAAAGAAACAAATACTCACGTGAAAATCCATAGAGTTTCCAGCCTGGAGTGCAAATTATTTCGTTATATTCTACAACTTATGCGACACCTTGATATCAGGTCCTGCGTGTCCTGTTGCCTGCACGCTACAGGAATTGATGGACGCCGCTGATGGCGTCAAAATCATAGCTAGTTGTAAACCGATTCCATGTTGATAGATTGTCGACACGTTTAGAAAAAAAACCGGCCAAGTGCGAGTCGGACTCGCGCACGAAGGGTTCCGTACCATTATCGCAATAAACGGCAAAAAAATCACGTTTGTTGTATGGGAGCCACTTAAATATTTATTTTATACAGAAATACATCATCTGTGAAAATTTCAGCTGGCTAGCTATCACGGTTCATGAGATACAGCCTGGTGACAGACAGACAGACGGATCGCGGAGTCTTAGTAATAGGGTCCCGTTTTTACCCTTTGGGTACGGAACCCTAAAAAGTACCATCATAATATCCAAAGAATTATTATCATGTATTGTGCCTTTAATTTCAACTTACACAACTAGACTGAAAAATACATTGGGGAATAATAGAACGTCTATTTTCATTACAGTGTACCTTATATATTTCGTTAGTTGGCATCCTTTTTTTTTTTTTTGGGTGGGAAATCATCCGATGACTTCTCTCGCTCTGGGTGAAGCGGGAGGGCATGTCAGAATTTTACTGACTAAAACCCACCCGTGTTCCTTCAGTAGCTTGTGCCAGGGCCGCGGTAACTCTCTTTCAAATTTATCCGCGACCCAGACAGGCATCGGCCCTATCGGACCCCGTCACTTTTGCTGACATCTCTTTGAGGCGCGCGTGGAACACTACGCGCCGTAAACTCGGGCTTGGTCCTTATCGGACGGCGAGCTTCGTTAGTTGGCACCCGCGGCTCCATCCACGTAGAATTGTTTAGTACTGCTACACAATATCTGTATAAACAGCATAGCCTACGTTTTATTTAGCTACATTACCCCAATATAGTTGGGAAAAAGGCTAGGCAGATGATGATGATGATGACGAGCTACATTACTGTCAAGTTTCATAAAATCCGTTCAGTAGATTTTTCGTGAAAGAGCAACAAATAGCCATCCATATATATCTATATATATCCGTATATATCTATTCATCCTGAAAAAAAACCCCGCAATAACCACATTACTATCTTATATTCTTATTAATGTTATGCGACACATACAAACAAACATACTGTAGCCGCGGTTTCCTTAATATAAATTCCATTAATTTATGACAACGCATTGCTGTACGACTGCGGCCGTGTGAAATCACTTCGTCATTTTGTGTTGTAGTGTCACCGCCATTTCTGTCTGGTAAGGCTTTTAGATTGCCGCTTGATTGGAGACCTAAAACGGTAAATTACGTAGATACATACAATCAATCTGCCTAGCCTTTTCCCAACTATATTGGGGTCAGCTTCCAATCTTACCGGATTCAGCTGAGTACCAGTATTTTACATGGAGCGACTGCCTATCTGACCTCCACAACCCAGTAACTGGGTAACACGGTACCCCTTGGCAAAACTGGTGTCAGATCTCAAGCTTCTGACTACTTGTAACGACTGTCAAAGATCTTCAAATGACCAACGGCTTAACGTGCTTTCCGAAGCACGGAGGAAACTCGGTATGTTGAAATGGTCACCCATCCACGGACCGACCTCGTCAAGCGTTGCGTAACCTTGATGATCGACCCGTGCGGCTGTTATTATGTAGCCACGAGCTCTTCATTATGGAGATACATACATAGCATAAACTCACGCCTTTTTCCCATGGGGGTAGGCAGAAACTACAGAACGCCACCTGCTACGATCCTTACATACTTCTTTTGCTTCAATGATTTGAAGTGATAAGAAATGTTTAATAATAATTTCGAATGCCCAAAACACTTCTTAGCATTGACATTATATATTACTTGCGTAAATCATTGCTTCTTATACCCCATTTGAAATAACATTAGACACGTTTCCAAATCTTTTTACAGTCCGTACAACCGATTTTGAGTTCTATTTCGTAAACATAAGGGTGACATAAAAAGCATAAACCTGTTACCATAACCAACTGTTTACTACAGCTATCATTTGTCGTATCACCAACGCAACAGAAGTCAAAATCGGTTGAACGAGCTGTAAAATGGGCTAATTAAACGTCTCTTGTTACTGCAAATGGAGTTTTAGGCTCTAGACAAGTGGCATTTGATGTCAGCGAAGGCGATAATCGAAATGTCAAAATGTTTGGGATTGATCACGTGATTTTTAGATATCGCTTGTCAATCAATATTGCTTGCCATACAATTTTGCCTTATTGACAATCGCTATCGCAACGCTTTCGATGAAAGAATGTCACTTGTTTAAAGCCTCTTGAGCTTCTTGCCTCGATTAAAGAATAACTAAAAAAAAAAAATGGCCCCCACTTAGGTGGACTAACGATAAAAAAAACATGGCTGGGACGAACCGGACTGGTGACTGTTGACTATATTGAAAGGCTAACCCAGATCAAGGCGGACCCACCGCATTGCAAAAATCCTGCTACATCAGGCGAATGTACTTAGTTTAACGATATATGAAGGCTCCTCGAATTACATGTTTCTATAGAAACATGCAGTGAAATTACTACTAATAAAGCTGTGGTTTCGTTACCGCTGGTTTTTTCCCACGCCCTAGCGACCTCTGAATGATTGATTTCTTCATTTTGTCATAAATTATGTATTTGCTAGCCTTGTAGTTCTTTTTTAGGGTTCCGTACCCAAAGGGTAAAAACGGGACCCTATTACTGAGACTTCACGATCCGTCTGTCTGTCTGTCTGTCTGTCTGTCTGTCCGTCTGTCTGTCCGTCTGTCACCAGGCTGTATCTCCTGAACCGTGATAGCTAGACAGTTGAAATTTTCACAGATGATGTATTTCTATTGCCACTATAACAACAAATACTAAAAACAGACTAAAATTAATATTTAAGGGGGTCTCCCATACAACAAACGTGATTTTTTTGCCGTTTTTGCTCGATATTAATAACTGCAACAGGTAGACGCTTGAAATATTCACAGAATATTTAGTTGTATATTCACTTCAAAAAATAATAATTATTAAATTAAAATAAAATAAATTAAGGGGGGCTCCCATACAACAAACGTGATTTTTTTGCCGTTTTTTGCGATAATAGTGCGGAACCCTTCGTGCGCGAGTCCGACTCGCACTTGGCCAGTTTTTATTTATATTGTTTCATCTCTATTTATTGCTTTTCGACTATTCCTAAAACCTTGCGTGATTGAATCAGAAATCAGGATATAACTGTTGGAGAACCAGGGATACCTACCCCGAAAAATTACCCAACTTAAGTGGCAGTGGGCAGGGCACATTGCTCTCAGGACGCGTGGCGACCGCATATTGGAAGATGAAGCGTTGGATGGCTTCCTTCTAGGAGGATTACATGGTAAAAGTTTAGGGATTCTGCTGGATGTGAGACACACAGATGGCGACGCTTGGAGGCTTATTTTAGACATTATTTTTTATTTGTTACCTTTGTATAGATTCTTTTACCGATTGCTTTGTGAATGTGTGAACATTGTAGGCCTTCTAGATTTCTAGATGCTTGCTAACATTTGTTAACTTTACATCTCGTTTTACTTTTTTTTTGTATTTCTTACGACTTATTGACGGGCCTACGTTTTCTCCCCATATCCAAGTACTAATGCTGTAACATGGAAATATAGTAGAACCAAACCATTTTTTTAAAACCGGCAAGAAACTCCATGGTTACTGGAGTTTCTTGCCGGTTTTTCTCCATAGGAAACGAATAACCCGAATCGTGCACCTTTTGTCGACGTTTTATAAGTGCCCATGTAGGTCTATGTAAAATAATAAAAATTGATTTTGATTTTGATTATGTCCAGCAGCAGACCTCTTTCTGCTAAAATGATTATCATGATTAGATCTATAGACTATAGTAGTCCAACGAACAGCCAAGAAATTTAATATATTTAGGACGTTCTGTAATTGTTGCACATGTCAAAACCAAAAATATACCAATAATGTTTTTGACCTGGTAAGTTTGTTAACTTAAAAAAAAAAAACAATTAAAAAAACCTTTTTTAAACAAACCTTTTAGCTTACTGTGCATTGTCTTCCAAACCAAACGTGTATACAAAATTTCATCTTAATCGGTTGAGGATAACTGCTAACTGCAAGATTTGATCCGAACATTGGAAAATGGCATGGTGGAGATCCCACCCATACGCACTTTACGTTTTGGAAATACTTTTATAATGCGTACAGCTAAGGAGTGGAATTCCTTGCCGGAGTCTCTGTTTCCCGACAGCTACAGTCTCTGTTTCCCGATAGCTACAACCTAGGGGTCTTTTAAGTTAAAAGTGGATAGGTAACTTTTAGGCAAGTGTGCTTCACCGTCGACCACATCATCGCTTACCATCAGGTGAGATAGTGTTCAAACGCGACCTTAACTAGAAGAAAAAAAATTGCTCGTTTATCTTAAAGCCTTCAAAACTAGCATAGGTAACTAACTATAAAATAATCAGGCATATCTATCCATTTAAAAGGTTTTTCTTGTTCAAATCAAAAACTTTTCCATTTCCTTACCTTACTAGCAGTAACACAAACACTATTTATTCAGAATCAACGACGTATCACACGAACAACGACATTCAAAGTAGACATTGTTAATTCATCAAAACCTTCAAATCCAAAACCTACCATAACTCCTAGGAATAAAGTTCGGAATCAACCGCCAAATACCGCCTATTAGGTCCTAAAAGGCAAAGAAAGCGCGAATAACAACATTGTTATCGCTAATAAGTCATCGTTAGCCATAAACGGTGTTCTTTTGACCCGACATTAATGGGTAGGAAGTGGAAAATAGACCTTTTATCGCATTAATAGAGTCTATTGTTGTGTGACCTAATTTCTATAGAGTGTACAAAATACGTTGTCTGTGGTACAAGGAAGTATTCTTAATTCTGGTTAATTCTATTATGGCTGTTTGTTTGAGAAGATGTGTATCGGGCCTTTGTATGTTTTTGAATTTTCCTATCTTTATCCTCCATTTTTTCTTGGTAAGTATCCATTATTTTGGGGAAATAAGAAGATAAGAGGGACACGTGTATAGGTAGTTAATTTACCTGTTAGGCTGGGTTCACACGGCATTGTACTGCACGTCTTTTTGACGTGAGTATAACTGGGAAACACGTCACACGGCATTACACTACACTTTTTTACAGAATCAACAGCGGGATACTGCATTATACTGTTAAAAAAAACATAGTCTACAATGCCGTGTGATCTCACGGCTTACGGAGTTTCATGATGGCGCGACGCTATTTAAATTGCGTCGTTAAGCGGTAACACGTATTTTCTAAGAAAATTTCAAGTGCATAGTCGGATTGCGGACCTTGTGTCCCCGAACATCGACGCCGAGTTATCAGCCTGTTGGTTTTTTATCGGTTACATTTCTAGGAATGTGCGATGGAACTGCACAATTCGATTCCACCTAGCCCTTTCCATAATCGGACTAAAGGACGTACGGCAACGCGCCATCGGTAAATGGTGGTCTTCCAACCCATACATACAAAGCGTTTTGCTAATACTTTAGCTACAACCCCGGGGTTTTTAAGGTAAAATTGAATAGGTTACTTCTAGGCAAGCGTGCTTCACCGTCGACCACATCATCGCTTATCATAAGGCGAGATAGATAAAACGCGAGCCTATAAAAAAATGTGAACACACTTGCATTTTCACTTAGTAAAAATAGCTTATCAATATTAATAAATCAGGATGGTCGTTTAGTGTTTTTTGCACTATCTACAAAAGCTTCAAGTTAAATGAATATAGAAATAACTTGTACAAGTCAGATATTGCAGAAACCCCTTAGTTAAAGAGTTCCTCACCTTGTGCCAGTCAGTTATAGCTTGAACCGTTTCCAAGCTGTAATCCTTTTAAATAAGGCCTTCTCAGATTCTAACTGACTAAACTAGGTTCAGATATATTTATAGAATAGAATAGAATAGAATACTCTTTATTATGTACACCATATAAGTTACAGAAAGTATAGACAAAGAAAACATTACACTGGGTGACACAATGGGCGGCCTTATCGCTAAAAGCGATCTTTTTAAGACAACCTTTGGATGGATTTAAATAAAAAATAAAAAAATATATAAAATAAATACATACAAATATGTATAATAGACAAATACATACAGTAATAAGTATGGAACAAAAGCAAAGAAATCAAGAAATACAACTATTAAAGAAAGAGGTACTGATTCTTTACCATTGTTTTAAAAATGGGCAGAGATTGAGCACGCCTTATTGACACGGGCAAAGCATTCCACAACCGCACCGCTTGAACCGTAAAAGATTTGTCGTAAAAGCTGGTGGAATGCATCGGCATCTCTAGTCTCAAGTTTTCCGATGACCTCAGATATCTATTATGTGTGTCATGAAGGAACTTGAAACGTTCTTTGAGATAAGAGGAGGTTGTACAAACAATACTTAAGGATGACTTTTAATTCACAGGAAATCTTTCAGGACTGAATTTACTCATGAATATGAAAAAAAAATACCATGAAATCTACTCTGAAATATGAAATAGACAACTATTCAGTACCCTTATGTTTGCAGAACTCAACAAATGAGTGATAAGCTGTTTTTTTTTCATATTTGTGTTTTTTTACCTCCTAAATAATATGTAATAAGTTAAAAAACCTTTTTCACAAAAAAATACTACCGACTTCCAAATAAGAAAACTAAAAAGTGAAAAATAACTTTATTTTTGGAAGTCGGTGTCTTTGATAGGTACCAATTTTATGCGTTAAACAGACATGCCATTGCAGCAATCCCGAGAGATTTTCCGTTATTTATTGAAGATTTCTGTTGTATATCTCCGAAGTTCTTCACCAAATTGAAATGGGACCAATTTCGGCATATACATTTAAAAAATAAAATTCAAAATCGGTCCACAACTGACGGAGATATCGGAGTGAAAATACACAAAAATAACCATTAAGTCGAACCTAGAACCTCCTCCTTTTTACCAAAAAGTCGGTTAAAAAGTCACTCGATATGCTAGTTGCATTAACATTTGCAGAAAAAGGGGTAAAAACCAAGTCTCTATTTTATAGATGAAACATTTTTAAACCTAGGTAACTTCGCCACAATCACAAGTCACGTAACCCTAGAATGTAATTTGAAATAGACATCTTTAATGTGACAAGCGAAGTCTCATTCGCTTTTTTATCAAAGTGATTGATCGTTCAAAACCGCTGAATCATCTATCTAATAACTGTCATAATACTATTAAATGCTAACGTTAAAAAGAACTAAAATCGTTTAAAAATACTGCATTTATTTTGTGCTGTTTCAGCAAAATTTGATAAATGGAAGAAGCCATCATTTGTCAAGGGAAGGTTTCCATAAAGTTTGCAGTAAATATATCATTTCAAGGCAGATTTCGTGGAACGTATTTACTGCTGAGCGGTATAAATACGTCGAATTTATTAATGTTGCAAAAACCTATTTCAATTGCTATTGAAATGTGTGTATAGAGAGTTGTTTTCAAAAGACTTGTAATTGGTTATCAAGAAAATGATATTATGTACCTTTAGGTAGATATTTATGTTGATTCAAAGCCAACCTGTGTAATTAATTTTCTATAAGCATATTAGCTTGAAAATCAATCTTATAAATATGTAAACTAAGGCCGTACCCTGACCAAAAAATCTGTATGAGATATGAGCATTCCTATTGGGCTAGCGGCACTGCTGAATTACGGTAGTGAATACGCCCAGATTTTAGAATAATTTCTTTATAAAATCGAATATTGGTCTTTTGAAAAAAATTAAACTTACAAAATGTTCGTTATCAAATTGTCTATCCATTAGTGTTAGTATAAAAAATAATTAATGAACACTTTACGAGGAGATGCATGCTATCACTAATTATTTCACATTATGGTTTTGTTGGAAGGAGATTAGTGAAACATATACCTCTTTAAAAAAATTAGTGTATCACAATTTTAGATTCAACATTATGTAGAAATTTAATGTGTTTTTGTTAATTGATATTTCTATTTAAATAAAGAGTAGATAGCTCTTAAAAACTGCACAAAAACAACTAGCGCGGCGTTTTGCTCGGGGAGGCGCCTTAATACAAAATAGTGTATTTTTCTCCGGATAAAAACCTCAGGCAAAAACTTTGCATCATCATCCTTCTGCCCTTGTCCCTAGTTACTTGGGGCGGTGCAAAAAGTTTTCTTCTGCCACACCGTCCTGTCCCCCGTCACGTCATCACTGACTCCCTTTTCTTTCATATCACTCCTCACACAGTCCATCCATCTTTTCTTTCGCCGTCTCCTCCCTCTCCATCCATCCACGTTTATATTTATACGTAACTATTTTAGTAACATACCAGGACAAACGCAAAAGAAAAACCTTTCATAAAATAGAAAGCGTGTTGATCAATAAATATCTTCTCAAGTTACGTTTAAACCTGTCTGTAGGCCAATGAATGTCAAAAGTCCAAAATATTTGGGATTGACCTTTTGGCATTTTGATACCGCGTGTCAATTTTATAAATTTTAAAATTTTGTGCAATCGGTACCACTGATTGAATGCCGCTTTGGGCCAGGCCGTCTATTCTTTGCCCATTATAATGGTACCTACAACTTTAGACTGATTTCTACAATTGGTTTCCTGTAAACTATTATTACCATTTTTGTAATAGTAAGTTTACATACCTATTTGTATTGTTTATGTAAAGTAAGAGATAGTTAATTGAGTGTCATGTCGCGGAGGTGAGTGCTATTCTAGGAATGTAGGTCGCCGCCAGTTACATGATATATCATACGAGGAACACTTAGACTTTACCTTGTTTTCCACGTTTACAAGTCGTGTTTGAGATTCGGAAAACATACTCGTGTGTCAAGAATTGTTACGTTTGATCCTTGAATTGGATTCAAAATCGATAAATGGATTAGTTCACATTGCTAAGTATAGCAATCAGTATAAGGAACAGTTACTAACTGATAATCACAATATTCAAACTAATATTATACAGGCGAAAGTTTGTGTGTGTTTTTTTGTATGTTTGTGACTTCTTCACGCTCAAACTGCTGGACGGATCTGGATGAAATTGGTACAGCGATAGATTATAGTAAGGAATAGCACATAGAATACTTTTTATACCGAGAATATTCCTTCGGGATAACTGTCGACTTTCACGCGGGCGAAGCCACTGGCAGAAGCTAGTTAATATATGTATTCGAAAGTAACTCTGTCTGTTTGTTACCTTTTGATGCTAAAACCGCCGAACCGTGCTAGATGAAAGGTATGGAGATAGTTTGAGACCCTGGGAAGGACATAATATAGTTTTTATGCTGGGAATATGTTCCATTGGGATGATTACTGACTTTCATGCAGGTGAAGCCGCGGGCAGAAGCTAATGTTATAAAATAGATGTGAAAAGCCGATTTTTATAAGTCAATCAGCCTCGAAGACTATAATCTGATTTGGCTGACATTTAATGTAACACGGATTTGGAACACGGATGGACCATTGCCTAGATTAGGATAAAACATACTTTAAGTGCGGTAGTACGTTTCTTTGGGATAGCTGCATTCACGCGGGCGAAGCTGTTGGCAAACACCATAATCTTTTGACACATGACGAAATGCTTGATTGTAATTTCGAGCCCACGGTAGTATACTTAATTCTACACTCATCATCATCATCAACATCATCAGCCTTTTTAATGTTCCCACTGCTGGGAAACAGGCCTCCTCTCTGTGATAGGGAATGGACCGTAATCCACCACGCGGGCCCAATGCGGGTTGGTGCATGTCAAGTGTATTCGATTTTATGTTTCTAGGACATGCCGGTTTCCTCACAATGTTTTCCTTCACCGTTTTGAGAGCAGTGGTGTTGAAATAATTTACACAAAGTAAAGCGCCCGCCTGGGTTCGAACCCATGACTTATAACTCGCGACCGATGCCACTAAGCCACCACTGCAATCTAATTCTACACTAGCATGTTCTAAAACTTCTACAAAAACACCTGCTCTCTACAATAATATTCGAATGAAGAAAAAAAAAACATTAATTTCTATCAACTTCCAACACCTCAAGGCCAACGCCATTACTTCCACCATTTTTCTTTAAAAAAAAGAATCAAGACTAAAGACGTTTTCACTATTTAGCAAAAGCAGTTAACAGACGATCATTCAAAAGTCGAACAGTTGTCAAAACTTACATAACAACATGTATTTTTCAATTCAGCGAGTTCCTAATGTGAATCTCATAAGACTGGCAACAAATGTTGGTGACGCGGCGAAAAAATGTATTTTACTTTGCGTTGCTGAATGTAATTCATATCGGGGCGATCGTGTTAGCTTGACATATATGCTTTTGTATTTTTGTGTTCGACTTAATTTGAATGTAAATGTCTCGTTAATTTTTTTGGTTGGGCCCCGATTTTAGAGCAGTGGTGATGAAAAAATTTACACAAAGTAATGCGCCTGCCTGGGTTTGAACCCATGACCTACGACACGTAAGTCGGGGCCGTTACCACTGGGCAGCCATTGCATAATATGGTGGTAATACTACTTCATTTTAATTTTTAATTTCATTTATTAGTATGGAAGAAAGAATTTTCAAACATTTTCGAACAGCGACGATCGCTGTATCGTACCGATATGATAATATATCTAAGAATATTCAAGCCCGACAACAAGGTCAAACAAGTGAAGTAACTTATAAAACTGATATCAGCACCTAACTTATTACATTAACAAGGTCCCAGCAGTAATTTATAAAGCATCACCCGAACACGTCCTAACAAGGGCATTACAGTAATTTCCAAACCGTGTTGTAACAAGAACTTCAAGTTCGGTGAATAATTCCAAAGTCTGGACCCATTTCTTACATCGTGGAATCCTTAACTCTAATTAAATGAAGGCTTGTTTTTCTCAACAAGTTTTGTCAAGCAAGCTTGATAGTCTGTAGCCCGCCTAAGAGGGCCGAGAGTTGTAAAACTTCGAAACAAAGGTCCGCGATCATTTGTCATGTTTTTGTTCACGAGACTTAAATTAGATGCCTCGTAATGAAAAGGGTATTTTTGTGTAATAGCACTAAATAATTTGGGGTTAATGTAGTCACCGCTTTTTACTCTGAAGAACTTCGTAATTAATTATTTAGAAGGTTTATTAAAAGTTGGCTATAAATTCGCAGACTCATTGGCTAGCCACTGGCTATCGGGCCGGTCCGTGGTTTATAATTAAGAGGGGAGATTAATTGATTTTTTATACGTTGTTTCATTTTAGTTGCTAAAACAATTAAACTTTTAATTTAGTACAGCGGCAATTGAGTATCAGACATTTATTTTGCTTTGGTAATCAACATTGTGTATTTTAGTTTGGTGTTGCTCGTAGCAGTCGTAGCGTTTTCGTAGCGGTGCTACGGGCTACGCTAAAAGCGTAGACTTTTCGTAGCATCTTTACTACTCAGGACTTTCAAATGATAAAATTCTCAAGCAATTTCGAGCACTTTTGAGAGACATATGCAACATACAAATTGCATACACTAGGCTACCAAAATTATTAACCAACCCAATAAATATGAAAAACTAGCTCTTACCAGGGCGTACTCAATTCATATAAACAGGCATATAGAATTTCACATTTATAATGATATTAGTAGTTCATAAGTTCATGAACTTATTTTATTAACATTTACATTAGAAACGGTATATTTACTATGTTTACTGTTTGTTACGAGTTTCCGATATTTCGGTGCAGTTTCGGTTATTTTACTAACGTATATTTTCAATGTATTGTTTTCTTTCAATTCATCTATTTATTATTAACGATAAATCTCAAATAATAATGTTTTAATGAACTTATTTTAATTATCTATACTAATTATTGTTTTATATTTAAAATTTCTATTGTTTTGTTTGTTTGGAATAAATAAAACTTTATTATTATTACTAATATTAGCAGGATTTCGTCATGCCAACTACCGGGGCACTTAAATCTTTTCCAGTTCTCCCCACAGAGCGTCTACAAGCCGTTCAAATATTAATTTATTTCTCCATTCAAGTGAATCAGAACCGTGACGGTTAGGTACAAGAAGAAAAATCGCGGGTAAAGCGAAAAGGCCCGTCGAATGGCTCAATCAACTTTGTACTATGATGTTAATGTTTCTCTTTGATGTTCCGCTTTGAATTAATGAGCCCTGGTAGGATATTTATTATGATCGTTTATGTAGAAAAACATAGGGTGTAACGCTGTACGCAGGATGTTTTTGAGGGTTATTTAATTACATTTTAAGAGTATGTTACAAAAATGGTTCTTTTTTACACATTTTTTTCGGTTCGTTTTGTAACCTTGAGTTAAAATTGTTTGTTTGCCAAAAAATCTTCTTTTTTTTTTACTTGGCACTTATAAAACGTCGACAAAAGGTGCACGGTTCGGGTTAGTCGTTTCCTATGGAGAAGAACCGGCGAGAAACTCCATGGTTACTCCTTTAAAAAATGGTTTGTGTTTACAATATTTCCATGTTACAGCATTAGTACTTGGATATGGGGGGACAACGTAGGCCCGACAATAAGTCGTAAGTAATTAAAAAAAATGTAAAACGAGTTAAAAAGTTAACAAAAGTTAACAAGCATCTAGAAATCTAGAAGGCCTAAACCTAGGCCTAACCTTTGTAAACCATTAGTTCCGAAAATATTGATCCGTTTACGAATTTTTCACAAATACAAATAGAAATAAAATTAGCATTTTCTACACAGGAAACATCCCTAACTATAGAGTACTATTATGGGCAATTACTACCAGTAAGTAGTTCAAAGGCAGGGTTGTAATCTAAAAATATTAAGAGTATTTGTTTAATCAATGTACTGAACCGTTTGAGGAATTCATTCAGTAAACTTGCCAATTGTTTTTATTTGCTTTTATCATGCCCCTATAAGAGTTACACCCTATATGTTCTTATCTAACGAGTTGCCATTTAGTTTGTAAGTAAACGTTCTTCGTTTGATATCATGAGACGTTTTGTACTCTTTGAAGATACTCATTTGTAATATTTGTATATACTGTCTCAAAGCCTGTTTTGTTGATATTTGTAATTACATTTACAAAGCGCTTTGTAGAGCTCAATCTGCAGTGCCCGTAGCAGATAGAATAAATAAGTAGATAATTTAATATTTACGGCAGTAAAATATATTTTTAATAATTTATCTTTTTTTATTTTGCATACTTTTTACATGAAAGATTGAACATATTTTAATGGTTAATTTAACATCAATTTCGGAAGTCGGTGTTCTTGTTTTCTTATTCTTCGTTTTTTTGACAACGACTGCGGAAATTGAAGTTAGTTTTTCACTTTGAAAGGTTTTTATTTTATTTTTATTTTTTGTTGGTACTATTATTTACATATATACGTACATATCTATAATGCCCACAGTTATACCAGAATAGATTACCCGAATAACACAGCATAACGGGTGAAATAAGAGTGTACCAGTGTGAACTGTATACATCTGTATACCCCTTTAGAGCGTAACGGCGTGATTTTATGTTATGAAATGGTGTAAACATTATACAGACATACGATTGCAACAGTCCCGAGAGGTTTGCCGTCATTTAATGAAAGTTCTTTCTGTAGTATATCTTCGAAGTTCTTCATGAGATCTTCAAATTTAAATGGGACAACATAAAAAGCAACAGGTTTCAAATAAAAAAGGAATCATCAAAATCGGTTCAACTAGTAAAAAGTTTTGCACAGCATGATTATCTTCTTGTTTACGTCTTATTAGTTCGCTTCTTAGGCAGTCGGGTTTTTAGATTTTTTTAATTATCTTTTTTTATTTATAACTTTTTAGTTAACATTTTTTCAATTAAGTACTTTTAAACATATAAGTATAATATATTTTTGAAATAATCTCTTAAAACCCATTATTTTGAGAGGTGCCCCCTGATCGGTTTGGAAGAAAAATATTAGGCCCCCATAATAAAAACCCCAAAAGCCGTCATCTATTTTCTAATTTTAATGTAGCCAGTGACACTTGCAAGGTTAAGACAAATCGATTGACGTAAGAATAATCAAAATCGGCCAACGCGTTTGGTATCTAGAATGCCACATAGAAACCAACATACATACATAGACTGATAAACACATTACCCCCCTTCGGCAGTCGGGTAAAAAGCTTAGCCTTCGCTTACACTCTAACCTCACCCTAAGTTCAAAAGGTAAGATCAAGTCATAAATTAGTCGTTACCCACAACACAGCCCCATGAATAAATGTGGAGACGGCTTCAAAGAGATAATGCGTTTTAAGGGTCCAGTGAAGATGGCGAGAGGTCTCCGTAAAAATATGCGCCAACAACGTTTAGTATGTAAAGCAGTGGCATTGTGTTTCGAGAAGAATCACTTAATTATGGTAAGTTGGTTAACTGTTTATAAAGATGTTGTAAATAAGTTAATGTTTGAATTTGTTAAGGTATTCTTTAAGGCTACCTGTCAGTACCCCACAACTGAAATGGGTAAGGAAAAAATACATATAGGTAGGCGGCTTGAAATAATCGTTAATTTAATCCGACTGGAGAACTTCAGAGTGCGTTTTCACCACAGATGTGCGAAAAAGCAAAGTGGTGTAAAAAAGGACCAAACATACATACATACAAAGACTGATAAACACATTAACCTCCTTCGGCAGTCGGGTAAAACAAATGAGACATTCCAGCGCTCTGTCTTAGGTTGTCATTACATCGGCAAACCCCTTGTTATCGTAAGTTAATGCAGTGGTAACGTTTCGAGTGGACCCACGACAGCGTGATTAATAACTACTTCACAATAAGGCCATGGTAGGCCGTATACCAGTACTGCATCTCTTTACAGTTCATCATTATGCTGATTATACCCACCGCGACAATAACACACTCAACCTATCATTTGTCTGACAATTCTGACGAGTCTGACGTTCTGACGTGTCAGACCAACGAGTTAGAACATGCTCGCTTGCATGTCGACTGTCACATAACGGAATGCTGGTCATTACTGGACGTTCATTATGTTTTAATGCAGTGTCAGCACGGCAGTATTTAGTGTTAGAATAAATGTTAGAACATATTCATTTATGGTTCGCATAATATGTGGGGCGGTTGTGGTGTAGGTAGAAAGTGTTGGCGAATTTAAATGATCATTTTTGAAGACTACTAGAAGAGCTCGTGGCCAAGTTATAAAGGCTGCACGGGTATCAAGGATAAGCATCGTTTGCTGAGGTCGGTTTGATCGTTAGATCCATATCGAGTATCCTCCGTGCCTCTGAAAGTACGTCAAGCCGTAGATCCCGGCTGTCATTTGAAGATATTTGACAGTCTTTGCAGTTGTCCGAAGCCTTGTAAAATACGTATAGTCAGTTGTATTCGGTTGGACTAAACGCTGACCCTAAAATAGTTGGGGAATAAGGTCGTAGCATATTATCGCGACTCCGCTCCAACACTGCTCCCGCACAACACCGCCTCAAGCGGAGCTGACTGCACGCTGTCCGCGCGCCGACAGCTAGCAAACAACCACGCGCTTACAGCTAGCGGTCAACTGTCTGTCCACGTGCCGATCGCTTTCGCCTTCCTTTTTTGACAAGCTAGCAACGAGTTGCAAGCGAGCAGTCAGCGTGCGTACACCACGCGGGCCGCCCGCTTGAAGCGAGTGGTAAACATGCGGTAAGCGAGACGTCAGCTGTCGAGTGGTACGATGGCGATAAGCTCGGTTACAGCGAGCTAGTAGTATCCAGCTAATTTGTGTTGTCAATATAAAGTATGTCTACAGAGGACACCCTGAAGCTCACATTTCAATGAACATTATTTTGGCGGGTGGGAGCGGTTTTATATAAGTCGGCTACGACCTTAATGCTAGGCAGATTGGCCGTTAAAGAGTGCTAGTGAAAGGACAGAGATAGATCACTGTATCGCATTCTAGCTAGGGAACACGTAAAAAATAGAGTTCCTATAATCGTGACAATCTAAGAAGTTCGATGAGGTTTCTCATTTTACATGCCGTGATAACTTTCTACGTAAGAAATTGCAAAATCAAATTCATAATCCTAATTAATTACTATGTTACCCATACACTATAAAAACGAATATCATTCGTAAGCATCAAGTCTAATTATTGTAAAGATTTTTTATAGCTGTCAAATCCGACTTCTTAGATAGTCACAGGTACCTATGTAGGTATAATATATTTTTAATTTTAGTCTAGTTTTAGTCTAGTCTAGATGTATTTGACGGCGATTCAATAAAGTCTTACAAATATCCTGCAGCCAGCTGTAAGTGAATTCGGCAAGGCGAAGGAATTGATCTCATCAATCGACCGCAATCACGTGCAAGATGGATTGTGGATTGCCATCTATGTGATTTGTCGATTGTTGGGGTTAAATCTTTCGCCTTGCCGAATTCACTTACGCAATCAGGCTGCTGGAGTGTCTGTACTTGCCTGAATGTTTGTTAGTCCACTTGGTCCTAGTTTGAAATCTTAATGTGTTATTATAATGACTTTCTAAAAAAGTGTGTTTATCTTTTCAGGTACGTTCATCGTCTGTGCAGTATTTGTGAGTTTAAATTTTATCATATCATATCCCTTGCTTAAGGTGTCATCAAATGTAGAAGTGAGTTCAAATGTAGAGGTTTTGTTTTATAAATCTGAGTTGCCACTCGCCGCTCAACCCTTAACACTTCTAAAATAACAATGTCACATATTAATGATGACGAGCGCAATGCAGTAATTTGAGCGGTACTAGTAGGTAATTCTAAATAAATACCAGGTATAAAATACCAGCTATCAGTCCGTCATTACTGATAATGTAATACCCGTGTTGACACACCTACCCTTTCGTGATACATTAGGTATCTCTGATTTCGTTTAAATGATATCATTTGCTTTGAAATTGAGCGTGTCCGAGTTTACGTTATAGACAGGGGTAACATCAGCTGAGTAATGAAACAAGCATTCTCTGTAGTCAAGCAGAAATCTATCGTTACCGGTATAAGTTCGCCAAATTAAGTAAGTTGTGTCCAGGTATTTGGAATTTATTGGCAAAGCTGAAATCTGAGAATTACTTAGCAGAAAAGCATAATAACACTGACCAATTTGAAATATGAGGTAAACTTAGGTAGAATATTAGGAGTATTTTGTTTAGAAATATTAATAGAATATTTAGAGGAAAGGAGTATTATTTAATATTATTATTATGAGCCTGTTATGTCTCACTGCAGGGCAATGGCCTCCCTTAATTTTTTTCATTTTTCTCTGTCTCTTGCTACATCTTACTGAGGAATATTATGAGGAAGAAATATTAGGAGTATTTCGTTGAGGCACTGGTTGAGTCAAAGCTCCTGAGCCTTAAACATCGTCGTCGAGTTGTCGGTTTTTATCGGTTGCATTTTGGGGAGTGTGCGATGGAATTGCATGATATTATTCCGCCTAGCCCGTTTCATCATCGGACTACAAGATGTACGGCGATACGCATTCGGTACATGATGGAAATCCCACCCATATGCACTAAACGTTTTGGAAATACTTTCATTACGCGTACAGCTAAGGAGTGGAATTCCCTGCCGGAGTCTGTGTTTCCTAATAGCTACAACCTCGGTATCTTTAAGTTAAGAATCAATAGGTTACTTCTAGGCAAGCATGCTACAACGGTGACCAAATCTTCGCTTACCATCAGGTGAGATAGTGGTCAAGCGAGAGCATATATGTAATAAAAAAACAACACATATATACAGTATGTAAATATTGAAAAACACTTATTTTTTAAAGAGTATGTTTGCGTTCTTCTTCATAACAATCTATATTTGAGAATGGCCGATAGAGTGCGCGCAAGATAAGTGATCTTTTTCCTTCATTTAATCAATAGTAATTTTTCATTACTCGAAACTTAAAGTATTTTAAGTTAAGCATAATTAATTACTAGCTTTTTCTACTTGCATAGAATATGACGAAAAACCTTCATGAAATGATTGTAAATCTTTTATTAAGTAGTACTATTACTGTTAAATTTGGACTAACAATGGTCCTGCAGTGGCTTATATCGTCCATTTCACTTCTTTTTTTAATTTCTTCTTCAACTATTTTTGAAGAAGCTGCTGCCACATATAATCCTCTTGAGTTATTTGGGTTACGGTGCATTCAGAAACGCCTAAAACCAAATAACAATGATGCATTATATATATTACATTATACCGGTTCTGTCCGCTGGTATATTTATGTACCACCCAAAAAAACCAATACTGTCAGGCACTGTACGTTCAGGTAGTACGAAAATTTAGGGAAATTTTAGTATAATGGTATCCCTAAAAGTTACCTGTCAAATAAGCAACGCGGGCTCTATCTTTGTAATACGGTGCCGTATGCCTGTTATTGTCTTGTTCACTTCAAGAAAACATCCCTGCCAGCACTTTAAATTACTTTTGGCATAATGATGGCGATTATTTACTTCGAAAACGAATAAAAACACGGAATATAATCACACTCTCTTGACACCTGACATTAATGACAAACGTTTAGTTCCGATTTTGGCCGCGCGCAGACTTATCTTGCGCGCACTCTAGAATCAATTATTGTTATTTATAATTTTGAATTTTTGACATTCAAAAGTGTCGTTTAATAAAGAAAAATATTTATTTGTGACCCGCACAGGAGACACGAGATAAGCAAAACACAAACAATAATAAAATATAAAAAACCCCGTGCGAGACCAAAAAGGCTGAAAGCTGAATGGCCTAAATGAAATAAACAATTTGATTTTGACTTTTTGATTATAACTTTATTAGTAACAGGTACAAAGTTTTTATTTACTTCAGTTGCGTTACCTAATTAAAAAAAACATAAACTAGCAAATTTTTTTTCTAGATATAGGACTTGTGTTATACAAACATCTGGGAAATTAATCAAAAATCTTTCTGTCACTTCCAAAAATGTTTCATCTCCTTTCAAAACTTGAATTACAAACAACTCGGTTTGAACTAAAATTCAATACTTACTTATCTAGCTCACTATAGGTTTATAACCTATTAAGTTGCTCCTCAATTAAATTCTATTCAACTACGGAAAATAGACGGCAATATTAGAAATTCTAAAACGTCAAATTTCAAAAGGAACCGTCACAATTTTGGTGAAAATAACTACTAAAATTTTGGTAAAAGTATCTACTAGAATTTTCATTGTCTTAAACATTTTGACAGACCTGACAACAATCAATATGCCTAGCCATTGCTCAACTATGTTTGGGTCGGCTTCCAGTCTAACCGGATTCAGCTGAGTACCAGTGTTTTACATGGAACGACTGCCTATACCTGACCTCCACAACCCAGTAACTTGCTGAAAGATATCAGGCTACTCTGACTACCCGTAACCACTGTCAAAGATCTTCAAAATACAGCCGGGACCAACGGTTTCACGTGCTTGCCGAGGCACGGAAGAAACTCAATATGTAAAGATGGTCACCCATCCATGGACCGACCTCGGTAAGCGTTGCTTAACCTTGAAGATCGACCCGTGTGGCTGTTATTATTTAAACATATGAGTTCTTCTTTTGACCTTAGAAAACATTTATCTATATAATGATTTTAATTATCTAACCTACTTTGTCCCACTGCTAGGTCAAGGGCTCCCTCTATCGCCAAACAATTCTGTATTTTGATAGTTCTATCTGAATAGAACTTCAAAATAATTTTCTGATGAAACGTGTTTAAAGTGTAAGTATTACTTCGAGTTGTTTGTGATGTTATTGATTCAGCTCTCTAATACATAAAATTTTACATCAATCACTACATATTATGAAATAAAGTCCCCCGCCGCGTTTGTATGCGATAAATTCAAAAATCGGCCAAGTGCGAGTCGGACTCGCGCACGAAGGATTCCTATCGCATTATCGCAAAAACTTAAAAAAAATCACGGTTGTTGTATGGGAGCGCCACTTAAATATTTATTTTATTACATTTTTAGTATTTGTTGTTTAGCGGCAACAGACATACATAATCTGTGGAAATTTCAGCTGTCTAGCTATCACGGTTCATGAGATACAGCCTGGTGACAGACGGACAGACAGACAGACAGACGGATGGCGGAGTCTTAGTAATAGGGTCCCGTTTTTACCCTTTGGGTCTTTGGGTACGGAACCCTATAAACCACCTCGTTTCATTGGTGGAAACCGCATGGAAATCCGTTCAGTAGTTTTTAGGGTTCCGTACCCGAAGGCTAAAAACGGGACCCTATTACTGAGACTCCGCGGTCCGTCTATCTGTCTGTCTGTCCGTCTGTCACCAGGCTGTATCTCATGAACAAATGCTAAAAACCGAATAAAATAAATATTTTAGTGAGGCTCCCATACAACAAACGTGATTTTTTTGCCGTTTTTTGCGAAAATGGTACGGAACCCTTCGAGCGCGAGTCCGACTCGCACCTGGTCGGTTTTTTTGTGAATAATTTCACGGGCGAAGCCGGGGTGGGTCGCTAGTGTTGTTATAAGTCACAAAGCATAGCCGGCTACTAGGCATCAATGTTAGAGTGAGATGAAAAGGCGCTTTTCATACAAATGAAGCTTAGAGAGTGTCATATCTATAGAAGCTGATGATCCCAGACAGTTATAACTCTGCCCATGACTATTGAAACCAGAGCTCAGCGCAACTTGCACGGGAGACATAGATAATGGACTGAGCTATGTCCTCACAAAATTGACCACTCTGTAGAAAGAGAAACCGACGGTCAAATACCCACTTGTCTGTAGGTTCTAGTGATAAAGGTGACAATATGCCTGTAACTTGGCCCTAACAAAACTCTAGACAAAGACAAGTACAGGCTGTACTGTCACTGCATCTCTGTGACACTTTTCTGCATGTATTCATGACAAGTACCTAGACAGGTCAAGTCTCAGTTCATTCTCCATGCATATGGCAATGGAAGTTCTGGAGTACCGATCGCGTACAATCTAATTTTACCGGTTTTATAGACGCAGTGATGGAGACAAGGTTGCCCAATAACCTGATGAAGGCTGTGGGTATTCGCTAGATGCGAGGCGTACAGGACCGGTCGATGTGGTGGTACTTGGAGAAGACTACGACTATGTTTGGCTGATGATATTTAGATGATGGTAATAACGCTTCTAGTCACTATCAGCGTGTCGAATCCTTGCTCTGATGATTATTTTCTTAAGTTTTGTCTGAAGAGGTAAAGTGTACAAGTCAAAAGGGTTGTAATTAAAGGTTCTTTGTTTACTTGAAGTAGACGTTGTTATTGTTTGAACTTATTTAATTGGTGGAACAAAAACACAGGTCTTCAAGTCAAAAGTATTCAGATTAAGTTCATTCATTAATTTGTCGTGGGCGTATTATCAACATGATCAAGAATTACTGTTTTCGAAATAAGTTTCAAGCATTTATCGAATACTAGCTGTTGCCCGTGACTTCGTTCGCGTGGATATAAAAAGTAGCCTATATGCTACACACATCAACACGGTCTAGGGATATTTCATACTCAATTTAATAACTCGAAAAGTACTGGCCGCATTGGAATCTTTTATACACCGATTTGTTTGTAATTTATCTCAGACTAATTCCAAATTCAATTTTTTGAAAATTATTTTGTTTCGGTGGCATAAAAATGTCTTAATGTGAAAAATGTCATATAAATAATTAACACATTGATAGTAATTCGCTTTTTTAAAAATATCCCTAGACCGTGTTGATGTGTTTATTTATCTCTGTGCCAAATTTGATCCAGATTCGTTCAGCGTCAGCTGTTCTTGCGTGATTGAGTAACAAACATCCATTCATCCAAAGTTTCTCATTTATAATATTAGTTGGATAGTAGGGGTAGGATTCAATCATTTTTATGTCAAGCCCCATCTTCAATTAAAAAGAAAGAAAATGACATTTAAAAATGATTACAGCAAGCAATTTAGAATAGATCACGTGCAAAAAAAAAACTAAATTGCCTTCCATCGACAACTCACCGACAGCCCTAACCACAGGGTAGCCAACCTACAAATAAAATTGAGCTCTTATTGGCCAGTCAATAACTTCAATCAATATTAAAAACCACTTTAAAGCCATTATAAGTACTGATTCAGGATTGCGTGTAGATATCGCTTTTGTATGAATAAATAAGCGGTTCGCGGTAAGGCTGGGTGCACACGTGCGGGTAGGACATAAAGCTCGGACGTGCTCCGTAATTGTAGCAAATGATCGCGTGTGGCCCGCCGAGTTAGCCGCCATGTTTGACTACTATTGGCTTATAATAAGATTGTGTTATGCCTGATGTTATAATAAAGGTTTATGCTTCATGATTATTATTATTGTTACTGTTATGTTCTAGTATTGAATTCGTGTTGATTGTGTGTTGATTGTATTGTGTTTTTTTTGTGTGTTAACTGTGTTTTTTTTTCTGTTATTGTACAAGTATTAATTATATTTGTGTAGTTAATTAAGGTCGCTAGTTAGGCTTAACCAAGGAAAGTGCTAAGTGAAACTTTAGTGAAAACTCTAAAGTGAAATTGTTAGATAGGTTGAATATTCTTTGTTGTAGGTAAGTACATCAAAATTGATAAAACATCAAAATATACATTTTTTTTTATTTTGTGTTTTTTTACCTTTGTATAGATTCTTTTACCGATTGTTTTGTGAATGTGTGAACGTTGTAGGCCTTCTAGATTTCTAGATGCTTGCTAACATTTGTTAACTTTTTATCTCGTTTTACTTTTTTTTTTTCTTACGACTTATTGTCGGGTCTACGTTGTCCCCCCATATAAGTTACCCCTTATAAGTACTAAGGCTGTAACATGGAAATATTGTAAAACCAAAACATTTTTTTAAAAGAGTAACCATGGAGTTTCTTGCCGGTTCTTCTCCATAGGAAACGACTAACCCGAACCGTGCACCTTTTGTCGACGTTTTATAAGTGGCCATGTAGGCCTGTGTAAAATAAAATCAATTTGATTTTGATTGTATCAGAATTCGTCCAGTGACGCTAATTATGTCGGTACAGTGGTGGTATTATTGCTGATAGCGATATCTAGCAGAAAACCCTAGGAAGGACTTGGCGAGAGATGGTCCGTGTGCTTTTTTTTGTGTCCCACTACTGGGCAAAGTTTTACCCCTGATTCGTTGCTACAATTATCATAAACAACACTAATACGACATATGTTCATTTCTAAAAAAAAAATATTGCGAAATCACTAAACAATCTATTTATAGAAAGAAGTGTTCCAAATCCTATTTTTGTTTGATTTTCGACAAAGTATAAACACCCTCTGTATTTCCGCCATAAGTTCCGCCCTTTGTGACAGTTAACACCTGGCTCAAAGCCCACGTCCCATTTTATTGCGCCACGTGTAAAATTACTGTAGGTATTTAATAATAGGATTTTTTATGGGTTTTTGATAACACTGACTGCCTCGTTGGTCCAATGGTCGCAAACACTAATGCTGTGCATGACGTCCTGGCTTCGATTCCCGGGTCGGGCAAATAGAAATGTGATTAATATATTCGTAATAGGAACAGTTGTTATATTAAGATATACTAATGATAAGCATAAAATATATTCCTATAAATTACATTTGAAAAACGAAATTCAGCATAAATCATTACGCATAATATTATTATTATTAAGAGAACCAGGGTTACCGACATAGCCCGAAGAATCGCCAAACTTATGTGGCAGTGGGCAGGGTACATTGCTCGCAGAACGGATGGCCCGTGGGGCAGAAAAGTTCTGGAGTGGCGACCGCGAACCGGAAGACGTAGTGTTGGAAGGCCTCCCAGTGGAGGACCAGTGTGTCCAGGGTGGACCGACGACTTAGTGATGATTGCGAGGATCCGCTGGTTGCGAGACGCACGGGACCGGTCAACGTGGCGACGCTTTGGGGAGGCCTATGTCCAGCAGTGGACGTCTTTCGGCTGATATGATGATAATATTATTAGGCATAAATGTTGTGCCATAATATATATTGCCATAAATACTGATGGCATAATAATAATGATGCATAAAGTTAAAAACCCATAACGATATTTTTATACAAACTTTATTAAAATTGTCGATGATTTGACATTTTACCCGTATTTGTTTTAATTTTCGACGTTTAAATATGTACCCATACATTTATTATGACGAATAAATATTATGCCTTAAATATTTATGCCACTCCAAACTATGCCAAAACAAATAAGACCAAATGACAGTTATGCTAAATGATAAATGATTGTATTTCTGTAAGTTGGTTTGTACAAACACTTTTACATGTCGATCATATTTTTAAAACTAGATGAGGTCGGCATTTCCTATCTGACTACTCTGAGAAGAAAGGCCGAAACAAACTCAGAGGTCACAGTCTCTTTTAAAGTCCAGACAAAAATCTTGGTTAGATCATGTGAAGACCATGTAGATTGATGTCTGAAATGGTCTTTTGAGGAAAGAACCAGCCAGATTGAGTGGACCTGTCCAGTCAGTGCACGCATTTGTCAATAACCGAGCAGCTCAACACAGAATTTAAGGAGCTCAACGATTCGACGAACAATACCAAAGAAAGGACATTCGGGTAGGCCGCAAAACTACTCAAACTGCCAGACCACGATTAAAAACTAAGATAAATTAAAAACAAAAAAACAAATAGTCCACATAGTCTTCACATTCACAATAATTAAAATAAAATAATATAATACTTTAAAAAGTAAATATTCTTGTCATTGCAAGAAAACCAAAAAAATAATAATAAAACAAAATTCACGGTGGAAAATATAAAAATCAAAATAAATTTTTAATTGGAGCAGCTCAATCCCAAGCCTTTTTGTCCTCAACGTAATCTTTGCATTATGCCAAAGTATTAATATGCCACAGTATTATTATGCTAAAACAAAATTATGCGAAAAAGTTATGCCATACAATATTGTGTGTAAACAATTATATGAAAAGGGAATACCCTTTTAATACAAGCCACGTATATTCGTATTATGATAAGCGAATATAGAGTCATAAGTTACCATTCATTAGTCAAAGAATAGGGACGCTTAGTAGCGCTTAATGGCATATTTAAAAAGTTTAGCGAGGTGACTCACTACGCTAAACTTTTTAAATACGCCAGTCGCTAAATACGCCTATTTAAGTATGAAGCCAAATTTATTCACCGTTTCACTTCCCTGACAGATTCACTACGTATTGTGCATATTCACAAGTATCTTAAATTATTCATATTCATTATTGTGGGCAATTGGCGCAGCGTGCCAATTTGCTACGAAACCGTAGGCGGGTGCTACGAAAGTGAAGATGGAGTGCTACGCCGTAGCCAGTATTTTGTGTCATTCTCATCCCTAATACTAAGTCACGTCCTCGAACTCGAACCTTACCTTGAATTATGAAATTGACATGAGCTTGTTATTGATTGACATTAATCGAGTGGTTTTCTCCCTTGTAATCACGACAGAGTCGAATGGAGGTCCTTCAAACTGACTTGGAATATCGGCCTCAGTATCTTCTTGTTTTTTTCTGTTTTCATCGGTTTCGTATGCGTCTGGATTTAACGTAGTCTTACTAAATAACTACTCTTAGAGATCTTCATGATGTAAACGATTTCATCATCATCATATCAGCCGAAAGACGTCCACTGCTGCCTCCCCCAAGCGTCACCACATTGACCGGTCCCGAGCGACTCGCATCCAGCGGATACCCGCAACCTTCACCAGGTCATCGGTCTACCTGATGGCAGGCCTTCCAAAGCAACGTCTTCCGGTTCGCGCTGCCCCATCGGCCATCCGTTCTGCGAGAAATGCCCCGCCCACCTGCCACTTTAGTTTGGCAATTCTTCGCGCTATGTCGGTAACCTTGGTTCTCTTGCGGATGTCTTCATTTCTGACTCGATCACGCAAGGAAACGCCAAGCATAGCCCTCTCCATTGCCCTTTGGGCGACTTCAAGCCTTCTGATGAGGCCCCATTGTGAGCGAGCGTTTAACGCAGTCTTACTAAATAACTACTATTGGAGACCTTAATGATATCTTGATGTGATTCGATTTATATCACACTGATTAACAATTTTACAAAGTGAAATTGCAAGTACGTCCACATAAACGCAATGCGATTCATTTCGACCACCAAAGCGAGGTGTTGAGGCGATAGGCGATTTCTAAGAAAATCGCAAGTTTATTTTGATTTACACTTGAGATTTTCTTAAAAATCGCCTATCGCCGGAATCAAAATTGCTTCGCGCCGTCAGGAGGGTTCTAAATACATTGCATATGATTGCACAAAACCGAGAGAGTTTATTATCCAAATAGTTTTTGTTCAAAACTCCACACCTCAAGGCTGCCGCCAGTCGCCACCTAACAAACTTCACCAAACTATTTTAATTAAATTACCTTAAACTTCATCGAATTTGAGGTCAATTTACCCCAGGGTGGTTACCCTGCCATCCGAAAGGCATGCGCTAACTTCCCCCTTATTTGACAGCTGCGACGTATGAAATAACTCCACGTAGAAATAATTCCGAAGCAGAAACATTATTGGGACATATTTCGGATTGTTGAACGGAACACATTCTTGGCTTAAATATTTGATGGCTAAATTAAGGGGTATTTTTTTCGGTAGTTTCGTGAAGAAGTCATTATAGTTGGTCGATTGCCCAGAATAGAACACTCGATCAATATTTTCTTTTCTCACTTATGTCTTTTTAGTTGAATAGAAAAACAGTAACAAATGGACGAGATATAGGTAGATATTTTAGTATTACATTGATAAAACTCGTACGTATCCATTCACATTCTTTAGTGAAACCAGCAGCCTAATAGCGTAAGTGATTTCGGCAAGCCAATCAATCGACAAATCACAGACAGAAATCCACATCGCGTCTTTTCGTCTCGCATGTGATTGGTCGATTGATGTGATCAAAATCCTTTGCCTTGCCGAATTAACTTACGCAATGAGGCTGCAGATACTCGAAACTAATGATTTTGTAGTATAACAAAAGGGTACATCAGCGGTATATCAGTCATCCCACACTACGTTTGGTAGAAAACATTGACGTATGACTTTGTTTCGATGGTCTTGTCAGAGTAGTAAGCTAGAAAACACGGGCCTACTTAATTTAAAATGACATAAAGGATTAGGGACTTCTCCCACCGCTGACGACAAAGCTATTAGCTTTCGACTATTTGATTTATTAAAACTTCATGCAACATATATACAGGTACATAGGCGGATGGCGGCGGCGGATTTTCTCGCTGAAGAAACAAAGAAAAGATACAAGATCCCGTGTCAATAAAAGAGACACATATAATAATAGTTGATCGCTGGCTATTCACACTGCCGGCGAGTGCTCTCTCACCATACGTTTGTCACAGCGACAGGAACTGTCAAAGTTATACTTGCTCAGCGATGCTCGCTTGGCGGTCCAGCCAGCGGTCATTTCTACCTACAGTCCAGGCGCCCAGAGCGAGTGATGCGAGTAAGGGCCCGTCGCACAATAACACTCGCTAATAGTTGAGTGACAAAACTATCGGAACTACACTCTCGCTACTCGCTGCTCGCCAACTCGTTTTTAGTTTGTAGCTTTACTCGCTTCTCGATGATCATCGGCGGTGGTACAAGTGCCTTAAAAGTGTTATTTTTAATAAATTTGCTAAATGTGAAACGGTAAATTAGTTTTTCACCATTCATTGATAAGCGCGCATTAGACCATTATCACCTCATTGTTAACTTAAACTCTCATCGGTCACCGGTTTACTATGCGTATGGATGTTTTTTTTTACTATTAACTGGCCCGCGCTTGACCACTATCTCACCTGATGGTAAGCGATGATGTGGTCAACGGTGAAGCACGCTTGCCTATGAGTAACCTATTCCATTCTTGACTTAAATATCCCTAGGTTGTAGCTATCGGGAGACACAGGCCCCGGCAGGGAATGCAATTTCTTAGTTGTAAGCATAATGAAAGTATTTCCAAAACACCCACCAGAAAACGCAGACTGAAGCTGCTGGAGTCAGTGTTTTCTGAGTGAAATTCTTTGCTGCAGAGAATTTCACTCCTTAGATTCGTCAATGTAAGTATTCCCAAAACATTTTCCATTATTCCTAAATACTGCCTTAACTGAAACAAATAAACACAGAAAAGCTCACAAATTGAACACATTCAAGTAATCGGTTTAGTCCGCAAGAAATAGTGTGCCATTACATAATCCTAGCCGTTAATACTTTCATAGCGGACAAGTGGCGTGTTAACCGTACATTTGGTCATGTCTGAACCGCGCCGCGTTCCGTACCCCGGATTACTCAATTAAGGGTCTCTCTATTGTTTACGAATGAACAAAACTTGCACGATTTGAGGTTCATGGACGTGGGGTTAAGTTGCTGGCGATGTGGGAGGTGATAGATTTTTCGCGATTTTTTTAGTAAGACGTGATATTAACCGTTTAGCGGTATTATGATGTGACCAGCTGAAACTTACCATGAAAACATAGGTGATGTGAGTATCAAGTAACCTGTCATCCCAATTAATGCTAGGGATTGCCATCTCTCAAAGTCAAAGTCAAATATATTTATTTCAATTGGGCCAGTAAGCGGCACTTTTGAACGTCATACATATAACAAGTAATAAAAAATATAGTAATAAAGATTCTACCGTGCATTCGGAAAATTAGCTTTTTATGGAGAAGAACGCACAAGAAACTCCATACTTACTCTTTTTAAAAAAATAGGTGTTTCTCTTCGCCTTATTTATCATTATCAGCCTTTTAATGTTCCCACTGCTGGTACACGGACTTCTTTCTATGAGGAATGGGTCGTAATTTAACAGGCGGGCCCAGTGCAGATTGGTGGATGTCACATGTCTTCGAATTGTTGGTTCCAATACATTTCCTCACGATGTTTTTCTTCACCGTTTTTAGAGCAGTGGTGATGAAATAATTTACACAAAGTAATGCGCCTGCTTGGGTTAGAACCCACGACCTACACCTTAGTTATCACGGTGAGATTATAACAGAATATTATTACTTGTGGATTTTTTTTTATCTTCTCGATTCTTCTTTTAGCAACATATTTTAAAAGTGTTTTCAAGCCCATTTTCATTTAATATTAGGCTTACATTCATCTCCTACTCGTAGCTGTAAGGATGATGAGTTTAGATTGGCGCCTGATTTTAATACAGTTTCTTTCAAAGAGCAAAGAATTGCTAACGTGTTGCCCACTATCGCCAAGTTTGTTTGCAGTTTTAAGTTATCAATGATTATCAAAATTACCAAAAGTTTTGGCTTACAGGTTTTGTAATCCAAGCCCCGCTAATACGATTATGAAAAGGGTTGATTATCTAATCTGTTTAGAGAGCATGTTGTTTCATTGCCGGGGAGTTGTTCTATTAAATTAAGATAGGCAGGTAGTTTGGTGCTTCCGGACTGCTTATGTTGTACTGGGCTTTATTACATTTTCATGTACTTCTCAATATCTATCTTTCTATCATCTACTTTTTAACATCATAGTCATCAGTAGCAATCTTATTCCACCCAATGCTGAATAGGCCTTATTCGCCATGTTCCCTTGGTCTATTGCGAGCCTCATTCAGGATCTATTCATGACTTTTTCTCATCCTCATTTCTTCAAAATCCTACTATACTAAGGCACATAAATGAGTAGTTAGCGTGCTCCATCGTCGACCACATCATCGTTTACCATCAGGTGAGATGATGGTCAAGCGCGAGCCTATAATAGATTTAAAAAAAAAGTTCCTCTTGTCTCCCACAATCATGTTATCGTCGCGATCTATCGTCGATCGACAAATGTTTGTTTTTAGGGTTCCGTACCCAAAGGGTAAAACGGGACCCTATTACTAAGACTCCGCGGTCAGTCTGTCTGTCTGTCACCAGGCTGTATATCATGAACAGAAAGCTAGACAGTAGAAATTTTCACAAATGATGTATTTCTGTTGCTGCTATAACAACATATACTGAAAACAGAATAAAATAAATATTTAAGTAGGGCTCCCATACAATAAACGTGATTTTTGTGCCGTTTTTTTGCGATAATGGTGCGGAACCCTTCGTGCGCGAGTTCGACTCGCACTTGGATGGTTTTTCCACTTATTTCTGAACACAGGCCTCCTCTCTTGTCCTGTTTTTTTAGTCTGTGTGAGTCTCGATTTCCCACGATTTACCCGAGAAATTTTCTCGTATTGTTAATATCGCAACATATGCTCTGGTAGGAACCTTTTTGGCCTCAAAAATGCATTTGATGTTGTTAGTTTTAACAACTTAACTCTTGAGAACGCTCCTCTCAACACAGCCGCGCTTGTGGCAGTGAACGAGGGACGCAGGGACAGATAGGTGCCAGCCGACCGACGGGCGACCGAGCTATATATGATAAGCAAGAAGTCGCTGAGACATTAGAAAATTTCTTTACCAACATTTCGTTAGAGGTTACGAAGTCACTTCCCTCCTCATCTAAATTGGCTGCAGCTCTTCTTAAGGAATACTTTACTAAAGACATACCAACCTTTAAATTTAAACCAATATGCATTGATACAATTAAAAACGCGTTCAAAAGTCTCAATATAAAAAAACACTGAAGACTTATGGGGGATATCCGTTAGGGTTCTTGGAGATATCATTGACTCAATTGCTCCTGTCCTAACAGGCATATTCAATCAGTGTTTGGACAGCGGCACGTTTCCTGACTTAATGAAACACAGTAAAGTAGTACCAATTTTCAAATCAGGCTGTAAGAGCGATCCCTCTAATTATAGACCTATATCCGTGCTACCAGCATTGAGTAAAATCTATGAAAAAATCATGCTGGACCAGATGTTGTCTCATTTCAATTCAAATGGGATCCTGCATAGTCAGGCAGTTTGGTTTCACGAAAGGTAGGTCGACAACGGACGCGGGAGTAAAACTCATCAGCCACATCTTGGAATCTTGGGAGAAATCCCAGGATGCCATTGGCATTTTCTGTGATCTGTCAAAAGCGTTCGACTGCGTCGACCACAACACACTGATCTGTAAATTACAACACTACGGAATTCGAGGACAAGCTGCTGATCTTGTGCTTTCCTATTTATCAAACAGACAGCAAAAAGTAAATGTTAATGGGGCGACGTCCTCCGGGTCTCTAGTCAAAATGGGCGTGCCCCAAGGTTCAATTCTCGGCCCTTTCCTTTTTCTTGTTTACATTAATGATCTCCCTTTTATGATGGCCAAATTATCGGATATAATTCTATTTGCTGATGATACTTTGCTAATTTTTAAAATAGATAGGAAAGATACGGATGTCTTACATGTCAATGAAAGTCTAATTGTTCTCTCGGAATGGTTCGCAGCTAACAATCTTTTACTGAATGCGAAAAAAACAAAATGTCTAAAGTTCTCTTTACCAAATGTACCTCAACGTGACCTAAATCTAAATCTTCACGGCAAAAATCTTGAAATAATAACGGAAACTGTATTCTTGGGGATTACTATCGATTCAAAATTGCAGTGGGGCGCGCACATTAGAACTCTTTCGGGCAGGTTAAGTTCGGCTGCCTATGCAGTAAGGAAGATAAGGCAGTTAACCGATGTAGCCACAGCTAGACTAGTATACTATGCTTATTTCCACAGTATTATGTTTTATGGCATTCTGCTGTGGGGGTCAGCAGCAGACGTTGACTCAATTTTTATCTTACAAAAGAGGGCAATCCGCGCGATCTATAAAATGGGTCCTCGTGAGTCCCTCAGAGAAAAATTTAAAGAGATCGATATACTGACTCTACCTTCACTTTATATTTTGGAATGTATTTTGTATTTCCGCAAAAATCGAGGGCTTTTCAAAGCTAGAAGTGACTTCCATAATTTTAATACACGCAGTAAGCACGAAATTGTAATACCCAAATTCAGATTGACGAAAACTAGCAAGTCTTTTCTTATAAACAGTATACGCTTTTATAACAAGTTGCCTAAGTCAGTTATAGAACTGACCGATGGAAAGTTCAAAAACTACATCAAACGTGTCCTTATTAAAAAAGCATATTATAAAATCAAGGACTACGTTGAAGATAAAAAATTTGGCTTTGACACCCTCTGCGCATGCGGCTTCCCTGGTAACTCATAAACGGCACAAATATATGGATATCTCTAACTATTCTCAATCTCATTTTTTTTCTCTTTTAATTAGACTTTTTTACAATATTTTTCAATCATCATTATAGCCCTTTGCTAAGAATAGTTGCAGCACTGATTACAGTATTTGTGCCACATGTTAAATTTAGTGCTGTGTTTTTTTTTTTTTTACCTTTGTATAGATTCTTTTACCTATTGTGAATGTGTGAACATTGTAGGCTTTCTAGATTTCTAGATGATTGTTAACATTTGTTAACTTTTTATTTCGTGCATTATTTTTTTTTGTTTGTTTTTTTTGTTTCAATTTCGTACGACTTATTGTCGGGCCTACGTTGTCCCCCCATATCCAAGTACTAATGCTGTAACATGGAAATATTGTAAACAAAACAATTTAAAAGAGTAACCATGGAGTTTCTTGCCGGTTTTTCTCCATAGGAAACGACTAACCCGAACCGTGCACCTTTTGTCGACGTTTTATAAGTGCCCATGTAGGCCTATGTAAAATAAAAATATTTGATTTTGATTTTGAGCGCGGGCCCCCGTGCCACATCGCCACGACAGTCAGCTGTTGCACGTCTCCAAGCATAGCTGCGCTTACGCGTTATATTAACATGTTAAATCCTTTGTTAACCCTTTTAAACGACCGTTTTCATGTAATTTATTTTCTCTTATTCAATATACATACCTTGTTATACAGTCCACTATTACTTTTATTTGCTCCACCACGACCTATCGTCGTGAACATAACTATATTTTTTTGTTTATCCTGTACAAGTACCAAGTAAACATTTTACTTTCTGTCTTTCAAAACTCTACCGTACTTTTCAACAATTTAAAAGCAAATAAGTGAGCAGTCCCCCTTTCCACCAACAATCACGTACTCGTCGCGATCTATCGTCGATCGACAAATGTTTGCCCGTCGATTACCAGCCCCGCCCTCCGACAACACACATTCAATATGTTCTCTCATACCTCTACCTAATGGAAGTAGCTTTGCTGACGAAATTCAACGGAATTTGATGGATATATGTCAGAATTCGCGGTAGAGGAAAGGTTATACAGGAGTGTTTTAACAGAAAATGGTGTTTGGTTTTTTGTTATATAGGCTTATGTATAAAAATAAACTGGGTTTAGCTTGCGGCTTTGCGACCTGAAAACTCGCAGGAACTGTGCATTTTTCCGGGATAAAGTTTAAGCTGTAGAACCGTGGAACGTAAAGATGACGTAGTTTTTCAGTGAAATAATTTTATAATTTAGATCATAATACAAACAAATGTTTTAGTCTTTCTGTACTGACAAAATATGAACGACTTCAATCTGTAACGATTTTACGTTCATATAAATCTTGGGCCACGTTTTATCTTCAGCGCCTCCATTGAGTACAAAGCCCAAATTGCGGCCAAAAAACTGGGCATCCTAAATAGAGTGAAGCGATACTTTACGCCTGGACAGCTTTTAACCCTATACAAAGCGCAAGTCTGATCCTGCATGGAGTATTGCAGCCACCTTTGGGATGGCTCAGCTAAGTATCAGCTTGCCGCGCTTGACTCAGTGGAACGCAGAGCCATGGAACGTGGCTCATTGGCGACGTTGAACTGGTGGACACCAAGCTTCACAGTTTGGCTCATCGCCGCAAAGTTGCCTGCTTGTCGGTCTTCTACAGACTGTACTTCGGAGAGTGTGCTCAAGAACTAGACGCACTGCAAGTTATCATCCTTACCTTGTTGCCATTCCACCAATTCGAACCAAGCGCTTCCAAACATCCTTTATAATGCGCACAGCGAATGAATGGAACTCACTACCTGCGTCTGTGTTTCCAAACGCATTCAACCCGAATCTCTTCAAAGTTAGAGTGAACAGGCTTCTTCTGGGTAAGCCCTAAACCTAAACTAGATTCAAGAGCAAACCTATGACAAATAAAAATAAAAAGATGTGGCTCTATTATCGATTAAGTAATATATGACTTCATATTGTACTGTACTATAACAATACATGTCTGCAAAATATCTGCTTGATCAGATAACAATATATGAGTGAGAATCAATCACAACTTTTCACTATTTATAAGACGGTTTAAGCAAAGCTAAAAATAAGAACAAAATACTCTTTCAAAATCCTTCATAAACAACACTCTAAACTCGAAACATTTTTCCCCAAATCTTTATTAATTAAAAACCTAAACCGTACCGGGTGCGCTAAGTAATTTCGTAAGCTGTATAAAGGCGTCGCGGACCAATAGGAGCCCGTCACGGACCTATAGGGGCCCGATACGGCAAACAATCTCTGAATATAATCGCCACTTAATTCAACGCGAAGTAATTTAAAGAAAAATAACATTAGCAATTCAGATGACTCTCTATCGGGTGTCGTTATTAACTGTCAAACTGGGAAAAGTGAGGGCTAAAACAAATTGACTTTGTGAAGGTCGCTACTTGATCGCGAAACTCGATTCATCTGATCAACTTGATGTCATGTTTCTTAGAGTTTAGTTAATGGAATAATAATAAGGAAGAATATTTTAAAATAAGGCCTGATTTTCCAGATAACTTCTAAAATATGATAGTAGTTTATGGAACGATCACACTCGCGTTTTAATAATTAGTATAATATAATAGAGTTTATTAAAACATGAGTGTTATAATAGTATCACACGGGAGTTTTAATAACTAATTATATGCCTTTGCATAAACTTTTATTACGTTTCAGAAGTTATCTGAAAAATGAAACCTTATTTTAATATATTCTGCCTTAAATTTAGATTCTCATTGCGCATGGCTGCGCAGCGCGCCCATCCATAGACAATGACACTATTTTTCTACATTTGTCCCATACGCGCCAATAAATTAAAAAGTAATGGTGTGCTATAAAAATTACAAGTTATTTTATGATGTAGTTGTTTGAAAATCGAAGAAACACTGTAATAGTTTTTATTTTACCTATCCACGAAAAAGAAGTACGTGTTTATACAAAAAAAATTGAATTCATATTTGAAACTTTTTTTTTTTTAAACTTTGCCCCACACTAGGAATTTCTCCTGTATCGTGGGTGCGTTTACAAACATATAAACTTACATACACAAACACCCAGAGCTGGAACAACTATTTGTAGATCATACAAATATTTGTTCCGTGCGGCAATCGAACCCGCGACACGCAGCGCGGCAGTCAATCGCTCAACCGCTGCGCCAACCGTGCGCCCATTACGTTGTGAGTGTAGATAGATATGTTAGTGATTTGATATAATATTAAAAGCATTTATTAAACTTGCAATGTATGTATGTATTTATGTAAGTGTGTTCGGGTCAAATCTTGCAACTGAATTTCAAAGCAGGTATCCTCGACCGATTAAGACTAAAATTTTGAATACACGTTTAATTTGGATGACAATGCATGGATAGCTAAGTGACGTGACTAAATCCAATATGGCGGACGGCCTAAGATGGAAGACTAGATATTTTTTGTGCACTGCTATGATATGGGTATTAAATGAAAGAGTTTGCTGAGAAGAATAGGAAAAAAGGTTGTTATAAAAAATATTTTTTAATGAATATTATTTTTACACAAAAGCTTTAAAACTGCCATTTTTATTATGTTTCTATCATCAGATAACTTTTATCTGATGATTATATGAGCACATCAGAGAGACAGGTCAACAGATGTCTGAGAGGATGAAGACTCGCTACGATCGGAAGGCGAACAATAAGGGCTTCAATGAAGGATCACTGGTATGGTTACATAACCCGGTACGCAGCAAAGGAAAATCGCCTAAATTGCAAGCAAAATGGGATGGACCCTATCGCGTAGTTACCCAGATTAATGACGTCACCTACCGAATTCAAAAGGGACCCCGAGGTGCATCAAAGGTCGTTCATGTGGATCGGTTGGCCCGTTATCATGAGTCTAACGATGCTCGGGACGAGCATGTCTAAGAGGGAGGCAATGTTACAAGATAGGGCAACGCCATCTAGTGACGAGTAGAATAACTAAGTAGTTACTGGTGGCGCCATCTAGTATCGAATAGCGGAACTAATCTCTTCGTGTCGAATGGAATTTTCCGGAATGTTCGAACCGAACATTCTGGAAGTTTCTAGTCACTTCGAGAACAGTGAGTTCGAAAGTCGATTGTTCTGGAAGTTTCTCGAATTATCTAGAACAGTATGGAACGTTCTAGAAACATCTTCGGTGCTATATAAAGAGCGGTCGGGTTCGTCGTGGGTCAGTTTCGATTCGGAAGCGACACAGAGCGATCACGAAAAGGAAAATAGTGCGAAGTAATAGAATTGTTTAAGAAGTGTTTTTGTAATAAAGTGTGATTAATTGAAGTCAGCTGTTTAAATAATTTATCCCTGAGCCCCAGCTCGTAACAATACTATAATTATTACGAGTAAAATATAGCTATGTAAAGAACTAGAATAGACGCAGTTCAAATTGGTCGATGTGCATCCCATTGCTTCCATGTGACCGTACTTGCAATTTCATTTATTAAAAATTGCTTATGGGTATGATATAAATCGAATCACGTCGAATCAAAATAGATGCCAACAACTGAATTCGGCTTTAAAATCGAATGTCTTCCTTCTGCAGCCTATCCCACAGAAAGCTTTTCGGAATATGTTTTAGAATAGTTTTGAACAAAAAACAGACAGAAAGGGATCAGTTTTCATATAAATATAAAGAGTGGGATTGGCTTTGACAAAGCCGAACTCGGATTCGTTTTTTGCAATTCACCTTTTTCTTTTTTTATTCATGCACCATACACCAGTTTTTAGATTCGCTTACGCATGTGTCGTCGGTATACTGGTATGCTCTCTTTTTGACACTTTTTGTTGACCACCAAAATTGGTGGTTATATAAAAATACACACTTTTGTAACAGTTGTTTGAAATCAAAATTCAATACATGTCTAAACGTGTATGAAACGAAGTCGCAACCGGAAGACAAACTATTACATCTTGTCAACCGACACGTTCACTTTCACTCCATTTTATTTCTTAGACACATATAAAATCCATCCATAATTTGTTTGGTCTTCCTCTCCATTAATCCACATTTACCTAAATTTATGAATCAAATGAATTTCTTGCCTTCTCATCATAATCATGGTCCTACCAAGACATAGATTGAAATTTTTCTGTATTCGCAACACTTTCAATTTTTTCTCTAATATATCTAATACTTATTTGCTCGCTCACTCAGCTCCCGTCATCTCCTTCGTGTTAGGTTACTTTAGACCCTTCAGACAGAAATAGGAGCCCCGCCCAGCGGGATAATAAGTAATAAGTAATAATGATAATAAGTAATAAGATAATAATAATAATAAGTAATATAATATAGATAATAAGTCTTCGGATAATGGTTGCCTGGAGATTGCGGATGGTATGTGGTCGTAAATTAGAGGGGGTGTACGCGTGTGGGGTGGAGGGGGTGTACATGTGAACATTAGGCCCCGCTGTTAGGGATAACCGGCAATTTCGGGTGGACTTTTTACTGGTTTAGCTGTGAGATAAATGTGTCGTGTTGATTGGTGAAGCCGATTGATTGCTTGGGTTTTTGTGGAACAATGCTAAGGTGTTTCCAATTATCGTGTAATTGTTTGCGAACATTCATTTCTGGTCATGTCCTAGCTGTAAGGGATCCGTAGACAAGTGAAACGTCGCGACACTGCGATTAAGATGTAGCAGATGATGTTTTTATAGAAGTTGTTCTGCAGATTTATATTTAAGACGACGACTAACGCCAACGACCTTGAGGGAACAAAACGCGCACTCGTTTTACATTAGTAGTTTTTTGTACTTACCTTATTATTCTATGACTTTAAAAAAAAAAGTCTCAGATCAAAATGTAGGTAATTAAATTATCTTTGAGATGGTATTGATTTCATTAAAATACGCCTAGCCGTTTTGGTGTGATTGTCGTGTTTTTGTCAGTTTTAGACATAAATTTACAAATTAATAACACTATGTTATACAAACAAAACTCAAAATTTGCTCATATCAAATTATTAAAAAAATAGTCTAATATAGCATATATTTTTTTCAAAGAATTACGACTAGCCATTTAGACGTGATTCTCATTTTAAAATCAGCTACTCAAGGGAATCGGCGCCTTAAATCATCGTAGCATTGTCACCTCGCACCTGTTTGTGGGAGCCTTTTTAAAAAAAATAGGATATATCTTGAAGTGTCGGATATTCTTCAAAATTTCAAAGAATAGAAAGAATAGAAAAGCATAAGTAATCTATAAATCCGGTGAAAGTGAAGATAATCATCATATTTATTCCACGATTTTTTATTGTGTTACCCAATACAAATTCGGAGGAACCTGGGCCACCATTCGATTTGATTGTTTGAAATAAAACACTTCGTTTAATAAATTGAAATCGATACCATTTTTGTTTGCCAATTCTTTTACGTTTTTTTTTTTTTGGTTTTGGGAGTAGATAAACGGATTCTGCTGTATTTTAACAAACTAGGTGTAAAGTTTTCTTTTGTTTTTTTTTTAATACAAGCTTTATATTGCCTAGCTTTTATATGTGTCTGGCGACTATTAATTAATTTTTCATCATTGAGGTATTAATGTACTACGCACTTATCTCAATGTTTTTCATGCACTTCCTGGCATCCGATTAAGCCTAAACTTGGCGCACTTATGTAACTTTGCAAACATTGAAATAATATGACACTATGGAATTGGTCTCATGATTGAGCAGGTAGTAACTACTCAACCAGAAAAGATAGTGTCATCGTGTTTGGACTGATTGGATGTGTATTGAAAAGTGATATTATATTTAGTACCTTTAAAGTTCAAAAAGCTTGTTTTAGAAACAAAGTTTCACTCCATACTTATTTTTAGATAACATGTGTGTTGTAATGATGGAATACAATTTTATGAGCCAGAAAATACTATCTATAAATTTGTCCCGCTACAAGGAAACACGATCACCATGCATTATCCTTGTCTTTAGATACCTACATCAAGATAATGGTCATCTACCGGGCCCAAAACATTTATAGAGTTAGAAACGGACTTGAAATCAAGAAGAAGATGGGACGTTTTCATTTATATACAGCAAGTCTTTCTTCTTTCTTTACTTTAGACTTAGCATACCACAAGCATGATCAACATAATATGTATAATGGTTCCCCTTCTGGGATATAGGCCGGAAAGAGCCTTTTTTATTTTAGATAGGCTCGCGCTTGACCACTATCTCACCTGATGGTAAGCGATGATTTGGTCTACGGGTGTAACACGCTTGCCTAGAAGTAACATATTCACTCTTGACTTAAATACCCCGAGGTTGGGACTGAGACTGGTACTGGGGTAATTCACCACACGGGCCCAGTGCGTGTTGGTAAATTTCATAATCATGTCTTCGATTTTTTGGTTCTAGGATATATTATCGGATTCCTCACGCTTTTGTACAACTTTAGATTAACTTATTATTTTACATCACAGATATTTTAAGAGTCAATTTTTTTTGAGTAATTTTAATTGAGTGATGACTTTTTCACAGCACAGCTTGTGAAAAGAGCCTTACTTCAGTCATAGCTTAAATAACGCTGAATATCCTACTATAAGTGCCTAAACTCGTAAATAAGATTTACGGCACGCAATAATAATAACTAAGCAATAGGAATAACAGAGGAAGTCATTAATATTCCTCTACTTTCGTCGAGTTACACGCGACTACAGTTAAATCGGGGATACATTTACTTTTTGACTAGGTAGAAAATGTTGCAAGTGCGTGCCTTGTTGATCTGGTTGCAAATGAAAGAAAAGAAAGAAAAAGTATGTAATTGCCACAAAACGACATACAAACGTTACATTAAAAAACAAGAACAGTGGTAGTTGATTTTACAAACTAAAACCTTAACGATAGTGTTAATAGTTCTTAAATTATGTTAACAAAGTGATTATACATGAAGGCAGATGCATGTCGTGGTTGTGGTAAGAAGGCTTGCAATCAGCATAATGCTGTGCCGTGGGCGACCCACAGCACGGCGCTGATTTTCAGTGGTCGCCTAGCACGTGACGTACGGAAACCAATCTGTTGTGTATGTAAAGATAGATACAAACGACATTATATTATATAAAGCTGGATTACCACTCACTGACATAATTGTTCTCCCAGATGGTGAAGGGGGAGGTGGGTATATTTTGACAGATTCGTAAACAAGTAACTCTCGCGAGTTTGGGAAAAGTCCCAAACCTCCCCTTTTCCTCCCCCCTCCTCCCCCCCTCTATCGTATCTCGGAAACTAAGGTACCCGTAGTATGTTTTTTTTACGGATTCGTTTAGAGGAGGCTCGGAAAAGCAAAAACCATTTTTCAAATTTGACCCCCTCGCCCCCCTTCTCCCCCCCTTTAAGTGGATCTCGGAAGTTGAGAGACTTGGAAAATTTCTTTTTTCAGATTCATATAAAGGGGCAATGCTATAATCACAAACAAACCATTTTTCAAAGTTGACCCCCTTGCCCCCCTTCTCCCCCCTACCCCCCCCCGTTTTGGCGAATCATTTTTTTTTGTTTTTTTTACGGATACGTTTAGAGGAGGCTCGGAAAAGTAAAAACCATTTTTCAAAGTTGACCCCCTCGCCCCCCTCCGCCCCCCCTTTAAGCGGATCTCGGAAGTTGAGAGACTTGGAACATTTCTTTTTTCAGATTCATATAAAGGGGCAATGCTATAGTCACAAACGAACCATTTTTCAAAGTTGACCCCCTTGCCCCCCTTCTCCCCCCTCCCCCCCCCCGTTTGGGCGAATCTTTTTTTTTTGTTTTTTTTACGGATTCAGCGTAGGGATCCCGAGTGGAGCGAACCTACGAGACCGAGTGCAGCGCAGGGGGGAGGTGGCGAGCGAAGCGAGCCGGCGACCTCCGTAGCGTAACGAAGGTTGAGTGGGTGAAGCGAAACTCAGTGCCTGGCGACGACAAGCAAACATTAGGGTTATGTTTTTTGGAACAAAGTGTAGGGTAGGTGTAGGGTAGGTGTAGGGTTGGTGTAGGGTAGGTGTAGGGTAGGTGTAGGGTAGGTGTAGGGTAGGTGTAGGGTAGGTGTAGGGTAGGTGTAGGGTAGGTGTAGGGTAGGTGTAGGGTAGGTGTAGGGTAGGTGTAGGGTAGGCGTAGGGTAGGCGTAGGGTAGGTGTAGGGTAGGTGTAGGGTAGGTGTAGGGTAGGTGTAGGGTAGTTGTAGGGTAGGTGTAGGGTAGGTGTAGGGTAGGTGTAGGGTAGGTGTAGGGTACGTGTAGGGTAGGTGTAGGGTAGGTGTAGGGACAACAACACGCGAGCTGCTTGCAGCTCGCGCACCAAGCGAATACTAGTTATATTATATAAAACTGCATTACCACTGACTCACTGACTCACTGACATAATTGTTCTCCCAGATGGTGGAGGGGGAGGTGGGTATATTTTGACAGATTCGTAAACAAGTAACTCCCGTGAGTATGGGAAAAGTGCCAAACCTCCCCTTTCCCCCCCCCCCTCCTCCCCCCCTCTATCGTTTCTCGGAAACTAAGATACCCGTATTTTTTGTTTTTTACGGATTCGTTTAGAGGAGGCTCGGAAAAGTAAAGACCATTTTTCAAAGTTGACCCCCTCGCCCCCCTTCTCCCCCCCTTTAAGCGGATCTCGGAAGTTGAGAGACTAAGAACATTTCTTTTTTCAGATTCATATAAAGGGGCAATGCTATAGTCACAAACAAACTATTTTTCAAAGTTGACCCCCTTGCCCCCCTTCTCCCCCCCCCTCCCCCGTTTTGGCGAATCTTTTTTTTTCAGTTTTTATTACGGATTCGTTTAGAGGAGGCTCGGAAAAGTAAAAACCATTTTTCAAAGTTGACCCCCTCGCCTCCCTTCTCCCCCCCTTTAAGTGGATCTCGGAAGTTGAGAGACTTGGAACATTTCTTTTTTCAGATTCATATAAAGGGGCAATGCTATAGTCACAAACAAACCATTTTTCAAAGTTGACCCCCTTGCCCCCCTTCTCCCCCCTCCCCCCCCCCCCGTTTTGGCGAATCTTTTTTTTTTGTTTTTTTTTACGGATTCGTTTAGAGGAGGCTCGGAAAAGTAAAAACCATTTTTCAAAGTTGACCCCCTTGCCCCCCATCTCTACCCTCACTCCCCCCCCGTTTTGGCGAATCTTTTTTTTGTTTTTTTTACGGATTCAGCGTAGGGATCCCGAGTGGAGCGAACCTACGAGACCGAGTGCAGCGCAGGGGGGAGGTGGCGAGCAAAGCCAGCCGGCGACCTCCGTAGCGTAACGAAGGTTGAGTGGGTGAAGCGAAACTCAGTGCCTGGCGACGACAAGCAAACATTAGGGTTATGTTTTTTGGAACCAAGTGTAGGGTAGGTGTAGGGTAGGTGTAGGGTAGGTGTAGGGTAGGTGTAGGGTAGGTGTAGGGTAGGTGTAGGGTAGGTGTAGGGTAGGTGTAGAGACAACAACACGCGAGCTGCTTGCAGCTCGCGCACCAAGCAAATACTAGTATTATATAAAACTGCATTACCACTCACTGACTGATTGACATAATTGTTCTCCCAGATGGTGAAGGGGGAGGTGGGTATATTTTGACAGATTCGTAAACAAGTCACTCTCGCGAGTATGGGAAAAGTCCCAAACCTCCCCTTTTCCTCCCCCCCTCTATCGTATCTCGGAAACTAAGGTACCCGTAGAATGTTTTTTTTACGGATTCGTTTAGAGGAGGCTCGCGAAAGTAAAAACCATTTTTCAAAGTTGACCCCCTCGCCCCCCTTCTCCCCCCCTTTAAGCGGATCTCGAAAGTTGGAACATTTGGAACATTTTTTTTTTCAGGTTCATATAAAGGGGCAATGCTATAGTCACAAACAAACCATTTTTCATAGTTGACCCCCTTGCCCCTCTTCTCCCCCCTCCCCCCCCGTTTTGGCGAATCTTTTTTTTTCGTTTTTTTTACGGATTCGTTTAGAGGAGGCTCGGAAAAGTAAAAACCATTTTTCAAAGTTGACCCCCTCGCCCCCCTTCTCCCCCCCTATAAGCGGATCTCGGAAGTTGAGAGACTTGGAACATTTCTTTTTTCAGATTCATATAAAGGGGCAATGCTATAGTCACAAACGAACCAGTTTTCAAAGTTGACCCCCTTGCCCCCCCTTTCCCCCCCCCCCCCCGTTTTGGCGAATCTTTGTTTTTTTTTTTTTTACGGATTCAGCGTAGGGATCCCGAGTGGAGCGAACCTACGAGACCGAATGCAGCGCAGGGGGGAGGTGGCGAGCGAAGCGAGCCGGCGACCTCCGTAGTGTAACGAAGGTTGAGTGGGTGAAGCGAAACTCAGTGCCTGGCGACGAATGAAAACATTAGGGTTATGTTTTTTGGAACAAAGTGTAGGGTAGGTGTAGGGTAGGTGTAGGGTAGGTGTAGGGTAGGTGTAGGGTAGGTGTAGGGTAGGTGTAGGGTAGGTGTAGGGTAGGTGTAGGGTAGGTGTAGGGTAGGTGTAGGGTAGGTGTAGGGTAGGTGTAGGGTAGGTGTAGGGTAGGTGTAGGGTAGGTGTAGGGTAGGTGTAGGGTAGGTGTAGGGTAGGTGTAGGGTAGGTGTAGGGTAGGTGTAGGGTAGGTGTAGGGTAGGTGTAGGGTAGGTGTAGGGTAGGTGTAGGGTAGGTGTAGGGTAGGTGTAGGGTAGGTGTAGGGTAGGTGTAGGGTAGGTGTAGGGTAGGTGTAGGGTAGGTGTAGGGTAGGTGTAGGGTAGGTGTAGGGTAGGTGTAGGGTAGGTGTAGGGTAGGTGTAGGGTAGGTGTAGGGTAGGTGTAGGGTAGGTGTAGGGTAGGTGTACGGTAGGTGTAGGGTAGGTGTAGGGTAGGTGTAGGGTAGGTGTAGGGTAGGTGTAGGGTAGGTGTAGGGTAGGTGTAGGGTAGGTGTAGGGTAGGTGTAGGGTAGGTGTAGGGTAGGTGTAGGGTAGGTGTAGGGTAGGTGTAGGGTAGGTGTAGGGTAGGTGTAGGGTAGGTGTAGGGTAGGTGTAGGGTAGGTGTAGGGTAGGTGTAGGGTAGGTGTAGGGTAGGTGTAGGGTAGGTGTAGGGTAGGTGTAGGGTAGGTGTAGGGTAGGTGTAGGGTAGGTGTAGGGTAGGTGTAGGGTAGGTGTAGGGTAGGTGTAGGGTAGGTGTAGGGTAGGTGTAGGGTAGGTGTAGGGTAGGTGTAGGGTAGGTGTAGGGTAGGTGTAGGGTAGGTGTAGGGTAGGTGTAGGGTAGGTGTAGGGTAGGTGTAGGGTAGGTGTAGGGTAGGTGTAGGGTAGGTGTAGGGTAGGTGTAGGGTAGGTGTAGGGTAGGTGTAGGGTAGGTGTAGGGTAGGTGTAGGGTAGGTGTAGGGTAGGTGTAGGGTAGGTGTAGGGTAGGTGTAGGGTAGGTGTAGGGTAGGTGTAGGGTAGGTGTAGGGTAGGTGTAGGGTAGGTGTAGGGTAGGTGTAGGGTAGGTGTAGGGTAGGTGTAGGGTAGGTGTAGGGTAGGTGTAGGGTAGGTGTAGGGTAGGTGTAGGGTAGGTGTAGGGTAGGTGTAGGGTAGGTGTAGGGTAGGTGTAGGGTAGGTGTAGGGTAGGTGTAGGGTAGGTGTAGGGTAGGTGTAGGGTAGGTGTAGGGTAGGTGTAGGGTAGGTGTAGGGTAGGTGTAGGGTAGGTGTAAAGTAGGTGTAGGGTAGGTGTAGGGTAGGTGTAGGGTAGGTGTAGGGTAGGTGTAGGGTAGGTGTAGGGTAGGTGTAGGGTAGGTGTAGGGTAGGTGTAGGGTAGGTGTAGGGTAGGTGTAGGGTAGGTGTAGGGTAGGTGTAGGGTAGGTGTAGGGTAGGTGTAGGGTAGGTGTAGGGTAGGTGTAGGGTAGGTGTAGGGTAGGTGTAGGGTAGGTGTAGGGTAGGTGTAGGGTAGGTGTAGGGTAGGTGTAGGGTAGGTGTAGGGTAGGTGTAGGGTAGGTGTAGGGTACGTGTAGGGTAGGTGTAGGGTAGGTGTAGGGTAGGTGTGGGGTAGGTGTAGGGTAGGTGTAGGGTAGGTGTGGGGTAGGTGTAGGGTAGGTGTAGGGTAGGTGTAGGGACAACAACACGCGAGCTGCTTGCAGCTCGCGCACCAAGCAAATACTAGTTATTATATTATATAAAACTGCATTACCACTCACTCACTCACTCATTGACATAATTGTTCTCCCAGATGGTGGATGGGGAGGTGGGTATATTTTGACAGATTCGTAAACAAGTAACTCTCGCGAGTATGGGAAAAGTCCCAAACCTCCCCTTTTCCTCCCCCCTCCTCCCCCCCTCTATCGTATCTCGGAAACTAAGGTACCCGTAGAATGTTTTTTTTACGGATTCGTTTAGAGGAGGCTCGCAAAAGTAAAAACCATTTTTCAAAGTTGACCCCCTCGCCCCCCTTCTCCCCCCCTTTAAGCGGATCTCGAAAGTTGGAACATTTGGAACATTTCTTTTTTCAGGTTCATATAAAGGGGCAATGCTATAGTCACAAACAAACCATTTTTCAAAGTTGACCCCCTTGCCCCCCTTCGCCCCCTCCCCCCCCCGTTTTGGCGAATCTTTTTTTCGTGTTTTTTTTACGGATTCGTTTAGAGGAGGCTCGGAAAAGTAAAAACCATTTTTCAAAGTTGACCCCCTCGCCCCCCTTCTCCCCCCCTATAAGCGGTTCTCGGAAGTTGAGAGACTTGGAACATTTCTATTTTCAGATTCATATAAAGGGGCAATGCTTTAGTCACAAACAAACCATTTTGCAAAGTTGACCCCCTTGCCCCCCTTCGCCCCCCTCCCCCCCCCCGTTTTGGCTAATCTTTTTTTTTGTTTTTTTTACGGAATCGTTTAGAGGAGGCTCGGAAAGGTGTAGGGTAGGTGTAGGGTAGGTGTAGGGTAGGTGTAGGGTAGGTGTAGGGTAGGTGTAGGGTAGGTGTAGGGTAGGTGTAGGGTAGGTGTAGGGTAGGTGTAGGGTAGGTGTAGGGTAGGTGTAGGGTAGGTGTAGGGTAGGTGTAGGGTAGGTGTAGGGTAGGTGTAGGGTAGGTGTAGGGTAGGTGTAGGGTAGGTGTAGGGTAGGTGTAGGGTAGGTGTAGGGTAGGTGTAGGGTAGGTGTAGGGTAGGTGTAGGGTAGGTGTAGGGTAGGTGTAGGGTAGGTGTAGGGTAGGTGTAGGGTAGGTGTAGGGTAGGTGTAGGGTAGGTGTAGGGTAGGTGTAGGGTAGGTGTAGGGTAGGTGTAGGGTAGGTGTAGGGTAGGTGTAGGGTAGGTGTAGGGTAGGTGTAGGGTAGGTGTAGGGTAGGTGTAGGGTAGGTGTAGGGTAGGTGTAGGGTAGGTGTAGGGTAGGTGTAGGGTAGGTGTAGGGTAGGTGTAGGGTAGGTGTAGGGTAGGTGTAGGGTAGGTGTAGGGTAGGTGTAGGGTAGGTGTAGGGTAGGTGTAGGGTAGGTGTAGGGTAGGTGTAGGGTAGGTGTAGGGTAGGTGTAGGGTAGGTGTAGGGTAGGTGTTGGGTAGGTGTAGGGTAGGTGTAGGGTAGGTGTAGGGTAGGTGTAGGGTAGGTGTAGGGTAGGTGTAGGGTAGGTGTAGGGTAGGTGTAGGGTAGGTGTAGGGTAGGTGTAGGGTAGGTGTAGGGTAGGTGTAGGGTAGGTGTAGGGTAGGTGTAGGGTAGGTGTAGGGTAGGTGTAGGGTAGGTGTAGGGTAGGTGTAGGGTAGGTGTAGGGTAGGTGTAGGGTAGGTGTAGGGTAGGTGTAGGGTAGGTGTAGGGTAGGTGTAGGGTAGGTGTAGGGTAGGTGTAGGGTAGGTGTAGGGTAGGTGTAGGGTAGGTGTAGGGTAGGTGTAGGGTAGGTGTAGGGTAGGTGTAGGGTAGGTGTAGGGTAGGTGTAGGGTAGGTTAAGGAATACTTTTCAAAAACACGACAAAGCCGCGAGCTGCTTGCAGCTCGCGCACCAAGCAAATACTAGTTATACTATATAAAACTGCATTACCACTCACTGACTGACTGACTGACTGACTCATTGACATAATTGTTCTCCCAGATGGTGGATGGGGAGGTGGGTATATTTTGACAGATTCGTAAACAAGTAACTCCCGTGAGTATGGGAAAAGTCCCAAACCTCCCCTTTTCCTCCCCCCTCCTCCCCCCCTCTATCGTATCTCCGAAACTAAGGTACCCGTATTTTTTGTTTTTTACGGATTCGTTTAGAGGAGGCTCGGAAAAGTAAAAACCATTTTTCAAAAATGACCCCCTCACCCCCCTTCTCCCCCCCTTTAAGCGGATCTCGGAAGTTGAGAGACTTGGAACATTTCTTTTTTCAGATTCATATAAAGGGGCAATGCTATAGTCACAAACAAACCATTTTCAAAGTTGACCCCCTTGCCCCCCTTCTCCCCCTCCCCCCCCCCCGTTTTGGCGAATATTTTTTTCGTGTTTTTTTTACGGATTCGTTTAGAGGAGGCTCGGAAAAGTAAAAACCATTTTTCAAAGTTGACCCCCTCTCCCCCCTTCTCCCCCCCTTTAAGCGGATCTCGGAAGTTGAGAGACTTGGAACATTTCTTTTTTCAGATTCATATAAAGGGGCAATGCTATAGTCACAAACAAACCATTTTCAAAGTTGACCCCCTTGCCCCCCTTCTCCCCCTCCCCCCCCCCCGTTTTGGCGAATATTTTTTTCGTGTTTTTTTTACGGATTCGTTTAGAGGAGGCTCGGAAAAGTAAAAACCATTTTTCAAAGTTGACCCCCTCTCCCCCCTTCTCCCCCCCTTTAAGCGGATCTCGGAAGTTGAGAGACTTGGAACATTTTTTTTTTCAGATTCGTATAAAGGGGCAATGCTATAGTCACAAACAAATCATTTTTCAAAGTTGACCCCCTTGCCCCCCGTCTCCCCCCTCCTTCCCCCCGTTTTGGCGAATCTTTTTTTGTTTTTTTTTACGGATTCAGCGTAGGGATCCCGAGTGGAGCGAACCTACGAGACCGAGTGCAGCGCAGGGGGGAGGTGGCGAGCGAAGCGAGCCGGCGACCTCCGTAGCGTAACGAAGGTTGAGTGGGTGAAGCGAAACTCAGTGCCTGGCGACGACAAGCAAACATAAGGGTTATGTTTTTTGGAACAAAGTGTAGGGTAGGTGTAGGTTAGGTGTAGGGTAGGTGTAGGGTAGGTGTAGGGTAGGTGTAGGGTAGGTGTAGGGTAGGTGTAGGGTAGGTGTAGGGTAGGTGTACGGTAGGTGTAGGGTAGGTGTAGGGTAGGTGTAGGGTAGGTGTAGGGTAGGTGTAGGGTAGGTGTAGGGTAGGTGTAGGGTAGGTGTAGGGTAGGTGTAGGGTAGGTGTAGGGTAGGTGTAGGGTAGGTGTAGGGTAGGTGTAGGGTAGGTGTAGGGTAGGTGTAGGGTAGGTGTAGGGTAGGTGTAGGGTAGGTGTAGGGTAGGTGTAGGGTAGGTGTAGGGTAGGTGTAGGGTAGGTGTAGGGTAGGTGTAGGGTAGGTGTAGGGTAGGTGTAGGGTAGGTGTAGGGTAGGTGTAGGGTAGGTGTAGGGTAGGTGTAGGGTAGGTGTAGGGTAGGTGTAGGGTAGGTGTAGGGTAGGTGTAGGGTAGGTGTAGGGTAGGTGTAGGGTAGGTGTAGGGTAGGTGTAGGGTAGGTGTAGGGTAGGTGTAGGGTAGGTGTAGGGTAGGTGTAGGGTAGGTGTAGGGTAGGTGTAGGGTAGGTGTAGGGTAGGTGTAGGGTAGGTGTAGGGTAGGTGTAGGGTAGGTGTAGGGTAGGTGTAGGGTAGGTGTAGGGTAGGTGTAGGGTAGGTGTAGGGTAGGTGTAGGGTAGGTGTAGGGTAGGTGTAGGGTAGGTGTAGGGTAGGTGTAGGGTAGGTGTAGGGTAGGTGTAGGGTAGGTGTAGGGTAGGTGTAGGGTAGGTGTAGGGTAGGTGTAGGGTAGGTGTAGGGTAGGTGTAGGGTAGGTGTAGGGTAGGTGTAGGGTAGGTGTAGGGTAGGTGTAGGGTAGGTGTAGGGTAGGTGTAGGGTAGGTGTAGGGTAGGTGTAGGGTAGGTGTAGGGTAGGTGTAGGGTAGGTGTAGGGTAGGTGTAGGGTAGGTGTAGGGTAGGTGTAGGGTAGGTGTAGGGTAGGTGTAGGGTAGGTGTAGGGTAGGTGTAGGGTAGGTGTAGGGTAGGTGTAGGGTAGGTGTAGGGTAGGTGTAGGGTAGGTGTAGGGTAGGTGTAGGGTAGGTGTAGGGTAGGTGTAGGGTAGGTGTAGGGTAGGTGTAGGGTAGGTGTAGGGTAGGTGTAGGGTAGGTGTAGGGTAGGTGTAGGGTAGGTGTAGGGTAGGTGTAGGGTAGGTGTAGGGTAGGTGTAGGGTAGGTGTAGGGTAGGTGTAGGGTAGGTGTAGGGTAGGTGTAGGGTAGGTGTAGGGTAGGTGTAGGGTAGGTGTAGGGTAGGTGTAGGGTAGGTGTAGGGTAGGTGTAGGGTAGGTGTAGGGTAGGTGTAGGGTAGGTGTAGGGTAGGTGTAGGGTAGGTGTAGGGTAGGTGTAGGGTAGGTGTAGGGTAGGTGTAGGGTAGGTGTAGGGTAGGTGTAGGGTAGGTGTAGGGTAGGTGTAGGGTAGGTGTAGGGTAGGTGTAGGGTAGGTGTAGGGTAGGTGTAGGGTAGGTGTAGGGTAGGTGTAGGGTAGGTGTAGGGTAGGTGTAGGGTAGGTGTGGGGTAGGTGTAGGGTAGGTGTAGGGTAGGTGTGGGGTAGGTGTAGGGTAGGTGTAGGGTAGGTGTAGGGACAACAACACGCGAGCTGCTTGCAGCTCGCGCACCAAGCAAATACTAGTTATTATAATATATAAAACTGCATTACCACTCACTGACTGACTCATTGACATAATTGTTCTCCCAGATGGTGGATGGGGAGGTGGGTATATTTTGACAGATTCGTAAACAAGTAACTCCCGTGAGTATGGGAAAAGTCCCAAACCTCCCCTTTTCCTCCCCCCTCCTCCCCCCCTCTATCGTATCTCGGAAACTAAGGTACCCGTATTTTTTGTTTTTTACGGATTCGTTTAGAGGAGGCTCGGAAAAGTAAAAACCATTTTTCAAAGTTGACCCCCTCGCCCCCCTTCTCCCCCCCTTTAAGCGGATCTCGGATGTTGAGAGACTTGGAACATTTCTTTTTTCAGATTCATATAAAGGGGCAACGCTATAGTCACAAACAAACCATTTTTCAAAGTTTACCCCCTTGCCCCCCTTCTCCCCCCTCCCCCCCCGTTTTGGCGAATCTTTTTTTTTGGTTTTTTTTACGGATTCGTTTAGAGGAGGCTCGGAAATGTAAAAACCATTTTTCAAAATTGACCCCCTCGGCCCCCTTCTCCCCCCCTTTAAGCGGATCTCGGCAGTTGAGAGAATTGGAACATTTCTTTTTTCAGATTCATATAAAGGGGCAATGCTAGAGTAACAAACGAACCAGTTTTCAAAGTTGACCCCCTTGCCCCCCTTCTCCCCCCTCCCCCCCCGTTTTGGTTAATCTTTTTTTTTTACGGATTCAGCGTAGGGATCCCGAGTGGAGCGAACCTACGAGACCGAGTACAGCGCAGGGGGGAGGTGGCGAGCGAAGCGAGCCGGCGACCTCCGTAGCGTAACGAAGGTTGAGTGGGTGAAGCGAAACTCAGTGCCTGGCGACGAATGCAAACATTAGGGTTATGTTTTTTGGAACAAAGTGTAGGGTAGGTGTAGGGTAGGTGTAGGGTAGGTGTAGGGTAGGTGTAGGGTAGGTGTAGGGTAGGTGTAGGGTAGGTGTAGGGTAGGTGTAGGGTAGGTGTAGGGTAGGTGTAGGGTAGGTGTAGGGTAGGTGTAGGGTAGGTGTAGGGTAGGTGTAGGGTAGGTGTAGGGTAGGTGTAGGGTAGGTGTAGGGTAGGTGTAGGGTAGGTGTAGGGTAGGTGTAGGGTAGGTGTAGGGTAGGTGTAGGGTAGGTGTAGGGTAGGTGTAGGGTAGGTGTAGGGTAGGTGTAGGGTAGGTGTAGGGTAGGTGTAGGGTAGGTGTAGGGTAGGTGTAGGGTAGGTGTAGGGTAGGTGTAGGGTAGGTGTAGGGTAGGTGTAGGGTAGGTGTAGGGTAGGTGTAGGGTAGGTGTAGGGTAGGTGTACGGTAGGTGTAGGGTAGGTGTAGGGTAGGTGTAGGGTAGGTGTAGGGTAGGTGTAGGGTAGGTGTAGGGTAGGTGTAGGGTAGGTGTAGGGTAGGTGTAGGGTAGGTGTAGGGTAGGTGTAGGGTAGGTGTAGGGTAGGTGTAGGGTAGGTGTAGGGTAGGTGTAGGGTAGGTGTAGGGTAGGTGTAGGGTAGGTGTAGGGTAGGTGTAGGGTAGGTGTAGGGTAGGTGTAGGGTAGGTGTAGGGTAGGTGTAGGGTAGGTGTGGGGTAGGTGTAGGGTAGGTGTAGGGTAGGTGTGGGGTAGGTGTAGGGTAGGTGTAGGGTAGGTGTAGGGTAGGTGTAGGGTAGGTGTAGGGTAGGTGTAGGGTAGGTGTAGGGTAGGTGTAGGGTAGGTGTAGGGTAGGTGTAGGGTAGGTGTAGGGTAGGTGTAGGGTAGGTGTAGGGTAGGTGTAGGGTAGGTGTAGGGTAGGTGTAGGGTAGGTGTAGGGTAGGTGTAGGGTAGGTGTAGGGTAGGTGTAGGGTAGGTGTAGGGTAGGTGTAGGGTAGGTGTAGGGTAGGTGTAGGGTAGGTGTGGGGTAGGTGTAGGGTAGGTGTAGGGTAGGTGTGGGGTAGGTGTAGGGTAGGTGTAGGGTAGGTGTAGGGACAACAACACGCGAGCTGCTTGCAGCTCGCGCACCAAGCAAATACTAGTTATACTATATAAAACTGCATTACCACTGACTCACTGACTCACTCACTCACTCATTGACATAATTGTTCTCCCAGATGGTGGAGAGGGAGGTGGGTATATTTTGACAGATTCGTAAACAAGTAACTCTCGCGAGTATGGGAAAAGTCCCAAACCTCCCCTTTTCCTCCCCCCTCCTCCCCCCCTCTATCGTATCTCGGAAACTAAGGTACCCGTATTTTTTGTTTTTTACGGATTCGTTTAGAGGGGGCTCGGAAAAGTAAAAACCATTTTTCAAAGTTGACCCCCTCGCCCCCCTTCTCCCCCCCTTTAAGCGGATCTCGGAAGTTGAGAGACTTGGAACATTTATTTTTTCAGATTCATATAAAGGGGCAATGCTATAGTCGCAAACAAACCATTTTTCCAAGTTGACCCCCTTGCCCCCCTCCTCCCCCCTCCCCCCCCGTTTTGGCGAATCTTTATTTTTTGTTTTTTTTTACGGATTCGTTTAGAGGAGGCTCGGAAAAGTAAAAACCATTTTTCAAAGTTGACCCCCTCGCCCCCCTTTCCCCCCCCTTTAAGCGGATCTCGGAAGTTGAGAGACTTGGAACATTTCTTTTTTCAGATTCATATAAAGGGGCAATGCTAAAGTCACAAACAAACCATTTTTCAAAGTTGACCCCCTCGACCCCCTTTCCCCCCCCGTTTTGGCGAATCTTTTTTTTTTGTTTTTTTTACGGATTCAGCGTAGGGATCCCGAGTGGAGCGAACCTACGAGACCGAGTGCAGCGCAGGGGGGAGGTGGCGAGCGAAGCGAGCCGGCGACCTCCGTAGCGTAACGAAGGTTGAGTGGGTGAAGCGAAACTCAGTGCCTGGCGACGAATGCAAACATTAGGGTTATGTTTTTTGGAACAAAGTGTAGGGTAGGTGTAGGGTAGGTGTAGGGTAGGTGTAGGGTAGGTGTAGGGTAGGTGTAGGGTAGGTGTAGGGTAGGTGTAGGGTAGGTGTAGGGTAGGTGTAGGGTAGGTGTAGGGTAGGTGTAGGGTAGGTGTAGGGTAGGTGTAGGGTAGGTGTAGGGTAGGTGTAGGGTAGGTGTAGGGTAGGTGTAGGGTAGGTGTAGGGTAGGTGTAGGGTAGGTGTAGGGTAGGTGTAGGGTAGGTGTAGGGTAGGTGTAGGGTAGGTGTAGGGTAGGTGTAGTGTAGGTGTAGGGTAGGTGTAGGGTAGGTGTAGGGTAGGTGTAGGGTAGGTGTAGGGTAGGTGTAGGGTAGGTGTAGGGTAGGTGTAGGGTAGGTGTAGGGTAGGTGTAGGGTAGGTGTAGGGTAGGTGTAGGGTAGGTGTAGGGTAGGTGTAGGGTAGGTGTAGGGTAGGTGTAGGGTAGGTGTAGGGTAGGTGTAGGGTAGGTGTAGGGTAGGTGTAGGGTAGGTGTAGGGTAGGTGTAGGGTAGGTGTAGGGTAGGTGTAGGGTAGGTGTAGGGTAGGTGTAGGGTAGGTGTAGGGTAGGTGTAGGGTAGGTGTAGGGTAGGTGTAGGGTAGGTGTAGGGTAGGTGTAGGGTAGGTGTAGGGTAGGTGTAGGGTAGGTGTAGGGTAGGTGTAGGGTAGGTGTAGGGTAGGTGTAGGGTAGGTGTAGGGTAGGTGTAGGGTAGGTGTAGGGTAGGTGTAGGGTAGGTGTAGGGTAGGTGTAGGGTAGGTGTAGGGTAGGTGTAGGGTAGGTGTAGGGTAGGTGTAGGGTAGGTGTAGGGTAGGTGTAGGGTAGGTGTAGGGTAGGTGTAGGGTAGGTGTAGGGTAGGTGTAGGGTAGGTGTAGGGTAGGTGTAGGGTAGGTGTAGGGTAGGTGTAGGGTAGGTGTAGGGTAGGTGTAGGGTAGGTGTAGGGTAGGTGTAGGGTAGGTGTAGGGTAGGTGTAGGGTAGGTGTAGGGTAGGTGTAGGGTAGGTGTAGGGTAGGTGTAGGGTAGGTGTAGGGTAGGTGTAGGGTAGGTGTAGGGTAGGTGTAGGGTAGGTGTAGGGTAGGTGTAGGGTAGGTGTAGGGTAGGTGTAGGGTAGGTGTAGGGTAGGTGTAGGGTAGGTGTAGGGTAGGTGTAGGGTAGGTGTAGGGTAGGTGTAGGGTAGGTGTAGGGTAGGTGTAGGGTAGGTGTAGGGTAGGTGTAGGGTAGGTGTAGGGTAGGTGTAGGGTAGGTGTAGGGTAGGTGTAGGGTAGGTGTAGGGTAGGTGTAGGGTAGGTGTAGGGTAGGTGTAGGGTAGGTGTAGGGTAGGTGTAGGGTAGGTGTAGGGTAGGTGTAGGGTAGGTCTAGGGTAGGTGTAGGGTAGGTGTAGGGTAGGTGTAGGGTAGGTGTAGGGTAGGTGTAGGGTAGGTGTAGGGTAGGTGTAGGGTAGGTGTAGGGTAGGTGTAGGGTAGGTGTAGGGTAGGTGTAGGGTAGGTGTAGGGTAGGTGTAGGGTAGGTGTAGGGTAAGTTAAGGAATATTTCTCAAAAACACGACGAAACGGCGAGCTGTTTGCAGCTCGCGCACCAAGCAAATACTAGTTATATTATATAAAACTGCATTACCACTGACTGACTGACTGACTCATTGACATAATTGTTCTCCCAGATGGTGGAGGGGGAGGTGGGTATATTTTGACAGATTCGTAAACAAGTAACTCTCGCGAGTATGGGAAAAGTGCCAAACCTCCACTTTTCCCCCCCCCCTCCTCCCCCCCTCTTTCGTATCTCGGAAACTAAGGTACCCGTAGAATGTTTTTTTTACGGATTCGTTTAGAGGAGGCTCGCAAAAATAAAAACCATTTTTCAAAGTTGACCCCCTCGCCCCCCTTCTCCCCCCCTTTAAGCGGATCTCGGAAGTTGAGAGACTTGGAACATTTCTTTTTTCAGATTCATATAATGGGGCAATGCTATAGTCACAAACAAACCATTTTTCAAAGTTGACCCCCTTGCCCCCCTTCTCCCCCCCCCCACCCCGTTTTGGCGAATCTTTTATTTTCAGTTTTTTTTACGGATTCGTTTAGAGGAGGCTCGGAAAAGTAAAAACCATTTTTCAAAGTTGACCCCCTCGCCCCCCTTCTCCCCCCCTTTAAGCGGATCTCGGAAGTTGAGAGACTTGGAACATTTCTTTTTTCAGATTCATATAAAGGGGCAATGCTATAGTCACAAACAAACCATTTTTCAAACTTGACCCCCTTGCCCCCCATCTCCCCCCTTCCCCCCCCTCGTTTTGGCGAATCTTTTTTTACGGATTCAGCGTGGGGATCCCGAGTGGAGCGAACCTACGAGACCGAGTGCAGCGCAGGGGGGAGGTGGCGAGCGAAGCGAGCCGGCGACCTCCGTAGCGTAACGAAGGTTGAGTGGGTGAAGCGAAACTCAGTGCCTGGCGACGACAAGCAAACATTAGGGTTATGTTTTTTGGAACAAAGTTTAGGGTAGGTGTAGGGTAGGTGTAGGGTAGGTGTAGGGTAGTTGTAGGGTAGGTGTAGGGTAGGTGTAGGGTAGGTGTAGGGTATGTGTAGGGTAGGTGTAGGGTAGGTGTAGGGTAGGTGTAGGGTAGGTGTAGGGTAGGTGTAGGGTAGGTGTAGGGTAGGTGTAGGGTAGTTGTAGGGTAGGTGTAGGGTAGGTGTAGGGTAGGTGTAGGGTATGTGTAGGGTAGGTGTAGGGTAGGTGTAGGGTAGGTGTAGGGTAGGTGTAGGGTAGGTGTAGGGTAGGTGTAGGGTTGGTGTAGGGTTGGTGTAGGGTAGGTGTAGGGTAGGTGTAGGGTAGGTGTAGGGTAGGTGTAGGGTAGGTGTAGGGTAGGTGTAGGGTAGGTGTAGGGTATGTGTAGGGTAGGTGTAGGGTAGGTGTAGGGTAGGTGTAGGGTAGGTGTAGGGTAGGTGTAGGGTAGGTGTAGGGTTGGTGTAGGGTTGGTGTAGGGTAGGTGAAGGGTAGGTGTAGGGTAGGTGTAGGGTAGGTGTAGGGTAGGTGTAGGGTAGGTGTAGGGTAGGTGTAGGGTAGGTGTAGGGTAGGTGTAGGGTAGGTGTAGGGTAGGTGTAGGGTAGGTGTAGGGTAGGTGTAGGGTAGGTGTAGGGTAGGTGTAGGGTAGGTGTAGGGTAGGTGTAGGGTAGGTGTAGGGACAACAACACGCGGGTGTAGGGACAACAACACGCGAGCTGCTTGCAGCTCGCGCACCACGCAAATACTAGTAAAATATATAAAATAAAATAAAATAAGCCTATATTACTGTTACTCTTTACAATATTATTCTTACATGTTATACTAATCACTATTTACATTAATACTTGTTATTAACTAATTATGGTATTTATAGTATATCGGTAATCGGTTTAGTTTTCTGTAGCTATTCGGGTCCTAAGTGGATCCGAATAGCTAGAGATCGAGCTGCATGGAAGTCCTTGGAGGATGCCTTTGTCAAGAGACAAGCTGCTACAGAATATAATATATACAGTAAGATAAAAATGAACCACCCAAAATTATGATGTACTTAAACCAAAAACGCGAGTTTCTTGAATTATTGACGAAAACATAAATAATACCCGCAAAACACAGGCACAATCCATGTTCTGTCTCGCTCCTACACCGCACTGAAAAAATGCTACTGCTGAGCGTGGGTCGATCCAGGTGGTTGAGTTTCATATCATAACGCCCAAGGAAAGAAGGACAGAAAGAAATAAGGAAAGGAAGAAATAAGGAAAGAAAGAAATAAGGAAAGAAAGAAAGAAATATATTTATTTTTGAACCGCACAGGAGATAACCAATAACAAAAAAAAATCAAAATTAAAAAATCAAGCGTGTTTAGGCAGTGATATGCTTTAAGAACAACCCAGCACAACTCCAGACTCCGGCCTGGTTCTATGAAATTCGTGATGGAAGAACACTTTCACTCGAGCTTAGCAGTATTGCTTGCCACCACAACATTAACGAATTAATTGGTAGGTATAACCTACCAACCGAGTAGGTAGTAGTATTCGAAATAACAAAGACAGAACAGGTTACTTCTAGGCAAGCATGGTTAACCGTCGACCACATCATAGCCAACCATTAGGTGAGATAGAGGTAAACGCGAGCCTGTCTATAATAATAAGAAGATAGTTTATATTAACCTGTGGTATTTACTAGTAATAGTCTTGATTATGTGCCTTGGAAAACATTTACACAAAAAAATGCTACTAGAAATTATGTTTCTAGAATTAAAATTAATTTACGTAAGTTATATACGAAAATTGCGAAAACAATTATTTTCAGGCAAAATTATTCTCAAGCCAAAGTCTATGAAAATTTAAATTCACGTAAAAATTTATTCAAAATAATGACTTGTCGCGATAAATTATACTTTCTTTTTACAGCCAATAAAAAGTTTTCTAATTAATATGTAATTAAACGAAGTTATTTATTCCCGACGGTGAATGCCGAAGATTATTATTGATAACTCCGAAATTACTTGGTCGGGACTTTGCTAATGAGATTTTTTAAGAAAAAACAAAATGCATACCTAGCGGTTTGAATTTTTAATGAAAGTTAATGATAAAGGCTTATTCGCTGGAAATACTTTGCTGTTTATTATAGAATCACTAACAATAAACATAGCTTCGTAACAACGATATTCGTCGTCAGGTAAAAGTATATAACAATGCGATATCTCAGGTGGGCCAGCATACTTAGCCAGACATGGTTTGACCTAACAAAGGCTGCAGCTTAAACATTAAGCCATGGCAACTACTAAGGTCATTATCAAAATCAGGGGAGAACACAAGTACAAATTGATGAGGTCGTGAAAATTTTTATTTTTTTATTATATGCTTTATTATACACTATAAAATACATTAATAAAAAGAAACTTAAGTCTAATACACATACAATGGGCGGCCTTATCGCTTGCCGCGATTTCCTTCAGGCAACCTAGTATGGACAGTAATTGCTTGGACATACTGCGGGTGAAAAGGCTGAAATTAAGGCTCCCACACACAAGCGCGACACGAATAAGCGACAACGATGCGTAAAAAACATATCCATGGAACAAATATAAATATTATATTTCCTACTCCGTTATTCTTTTCTGATTAATTTCGTTGCGGGATCAAATACAGTTAAATTCATTCGCCGGGACATTGTCGAGCTTCATTGCCTCGGCGCTTTTCTGTTGGTTCATCGTTGATTCTGGGTTACAGGAGTTGCAGTGGTTTGGGAATAGTGCGGTGGGATAGACACAAAAAAAAACAATAAAAATAGTCGTTGCATTGTCTTCGGGATTGTCGAAGATAAGCATAATCATCGATCAATATAATCGAGAACGTTGGCGCAGTGGTTGAGCGATCGGCTACAGCGCTGCGTGTCGCGGGTTCGATTCCCACACGGTATAAATATTTGTATAGCCTGAAGATATTTGTTCCGGTCTGGTTGTTTGTTTATGTGAGTTTGTAATATAAACTACAAGAGAAATTCCTAGAGTGGGGCAACGTTAAAAAAATATGGAGGAAAAACTGTAAATCAATATCAATAAGATACAACTTCTATAGAGCAAAACAAGACACTTAAACCGATTACTTTCATACCTTCCCACACTTAAAGAATAGAAAACACCATCAATATCGCACGTGTACATCACCATGACATATAACACACGTCAGAAATTATCCACCGATATTTGAGACATCGATATCTCGAATCAATTTTGTTAATTGGAAATGTAACATTAGTACTTTATAGGAACCAACTATTAATTAATGAAAACGTGTAATTTAATATATTAGTGTCGGTCTGAAACTACCTGTAAATATTATGTTAAAGTCTCAGTGAGGGTATTAGTATTAATGATTTTAGTAATTTCAGGTCGAAATACGAGACTGCGTTGGCAAATTATTAGTGGATGTTGTGAATTCGATTGCCGTGATAAGGGTTTGTGTTTTTTCCTTATCCTAGACTTCATCAATGGGATGGACCCTAATCTTATTACAATGTAGCCTTATTGAAAGACTAATAAGTGGTTTAATTATAATCTCAAGTATTAATCTTAAAGTATCAAGTAGTAGTAGTAGTATAACGTATACTACTTACTACTACTTGATACTTTAGATACGTAGAAATGAGGAAAATTTCGTGAGGGAAGTTTTGAGTAGGTATTCATAAGAGTAAGGGAATAGAGATGATGAATGGACTGTGTAAAAATCTCCTCTAAAAACCCTTCATTTTGATTCCCCACTCGATGTGTATGGAAGAAAAAAAAATTGCAACCCCCACAATATGGCGTCCAAAATCCGCCATGTTCCTTTTTTTTAACGGCAGTTAGCTAAGAACACTTGGGCGGTCAAGACCTATCTAACGATGTCCTAATTATAAAAATCCGCCAAGTAGTTTGAAAGCTATGAAGTAATAAAGAATATTACATACATACAAACATACAAGATACGCGCGAAAAACATAACCCTTTCCTTGCAGCCGGGTAAAAAAGGAAAGCAAATTGTATGGCTAGAAAAAATGTTGGGCGACCGCAAATACATTGACATAACGGAAAGAGAGTGATGATGGTTGTGATAAATAAGTGATGAATATGTATATTTACCACTGATGTATATTTTTTGTTTTGGTTCTTGTACTTACTTTCAACATGTTCAGTCGGTTCAGTCACACTCATTTTCGTACGAAATTTTGCTAACAAGTTATAGTATTTTCACATGTGGGGACGTCATTACGTCATTCGCGAGGTTTTTGCTGAAAATCAGCGCTGTTGACGATAGGTTCGTCTGAAGTCACGGCATTAAGCTGAGCAATGACCTATTCTTGCACAGATGCGACGCACAGCCTATTTGTTTTTGTTGTTTTCCACTCAGTAATCGGCATTTTGTTTAATGTTTTGTTTGTTTTTATTTGGTAATGTCGAAACATATTACGCAAGTAAATTGTCTTTGGCCTCTCACCCACAGATATAACGGTGTATTGCTCTCATCAAGCAAGAGACAAAAAAAAAATTTTTTCGTTTTAAATACGAGGCTTTTGGCTAATTTGTACCTATAGTGAATGCCACCCTTTATTTTGTATTGTGCGTTTAGTTTGTGCAGAATAAACAATTTTTCTTTCTTTTCTTTTTTTTCTTTTTCACCAATAGTCACATTATTAATATGCACTATGAAATCGTTTAGTGAACTATACTTTGAGGTCAGGCATAAGAAGTATTCATTTGCATGTTTTTATTATTTAGCACAAGGGTCTGAACTTAAATGGTGGCCCATTAGCTAAGACCTCGCATTTCATGCTTGAGGTAGTGGGTTCAAATCCGGGTAAGTTACAATGTGACTTTTTCATAAACCCAATAACTATGCCAAATAAACTCACATTACTGAACTTTATATAACAGTACCTACCCTCAGTTACAACAGAATAAAAAGACCACAATACACATGTCGCACAGTCGCACATGCAGAAGTTTTATTAAGATATCCAGTCCGGCGATAAATCATGCTTGGACAAAATGCAATTGTAGCCGCCGACTGTTTTTGTCGACCCTACTCGGTCTGACCCAACCGTCATGTTGTACGGTTCGCAGAAGACATTGGCAAAAGTTTTCTTTTAGTTTTATATGCAGTGTCATGTGTTTGTGCATTCGAAGTGTAATTTTCTTATTTTCGCGTATAATTTTGAAATAAAAAGTGGAAACATTTATTTCAAAAGTTTTGGTGAACGATTTAGTCTACTATTTTGAGCATTTCAAGACTATTGAACAAATTTTGAACGCTCTAAGTTAGACTTTTAAGATCTAAACTAACAAATCATTACTAATTGATACGCTTGGGCCTCCCGGGACTCCTCGTAGCATAAGTTAACTTATTAATTGTGTGTTATTAGAATATGAGCCACATGCTAGTGTGCAGTGCACATACGAACTAATTACCTGTTATCTCGCATGTGATTAGTTGATTTGATAGCGGTCAAACCTTGCGCCTTGCGCGATTAGGCTGCTGACACAAAATCCTGCATCGCGCAAGCAAAGTTTTTGGCGCGATTAGGGCATGCACAACAGTTCAACTACAACCGTCGGGCAGTTGCCTAGAAGAGACACAACACCCTCTGCACTCCGTCTGGTCGGAGGAGCCTCCCTTTTCAATGGAGGTTTGTATGGTCCCCAGAAGTGCAGGTGTATATTTGGAGGTATGCAGAACACGGTAGCCACCCTGCTATTAACTCTGCTATTAACGTGGCTTCTTAATGGGCCCAATTATTTCAAACTTAACCATCGAAAAGAAGAAGACGAAGTCGTGGTCGGTTAAAAGTCAAGTTGAATGCCCACCCAAATTAAACAAATTTGTTCAATACTCAACCTGAAAAATGACCAATATGACGAACGCCTCCAGAGCCTTGAACATCGTCGCCGAGTTGCCGGCTTGTCGGTTTTTTATCGATTACATTTCGGGGAATGTGCGATGGAATTGCATAATCTAATTCCGCCCAGCCCGTTTCATCATCGGACTACCAGACGTACGGCAATGCGCCATCGGTACATGGTGGACATCCCACCCATACGCACTAAACGTTTTGAAAATACTTTTATTATGCGTACAGCTAAGGAGTGGAATTCCCTGCCGGAGTCTGTGTTTCCCGATAGCTACAACCTAGGGGTCTTTAAGTCAAGAGTGAATAGGTTACTTCTAGGCAAGCGTGCTCCATCATCGGCCACATCATCGCTTACCATCAGGTGAGATGGTGGTCAAGCGCGAGCCTATATAAGATAAAAAAAAAAAAAAAGAACGAAAATACCGATAAGGTAACATATGTGCGGACTGATATTAAGATATCCAGTGCCCTCGATAAATCATCGAACGAACGCATTTGCGGCGACAATGTTTTTGTCAACCCTACCCGGGTAGAACAGGTTATTACTATCTTTATGTAGGTACACGGATAGCTGATCTATTGGTGGAGTTTGGTTGGAGGTGATAGGTAGGTTTGCCTTTAGTTTTGAAAGGTAAACTAGGTTTTGTAGTTGTGATAACTTCACAACTTCTAGCTCAATAAATGGCATATTTCAATGTTCCCTCTGCTGGGAAACAGGCCTCCTCTCTGTGAGAGAGGGTGTAGGCCTAAATTCACCACGTGGGCGCGGTGCCAGCGCGGGTTGGTGGATGTCACATTTCTTCGAGAAATATGCCATACATAAGACTTATTTATTACGCATTTTTTTTTTCGGAGAAGAAAAATGACGTATTGGTACCTACTGTTGTGTTGAACATCGGTTTGTATGTATAACGCTAGGTAGGTATAGACCACCACTTTCTTCAACCATACTTTGTGCTTTTGCACGTCTCTCATTCGGGTGTTGCTCGCGATTCAAAAAAAATGATCTTTAAACGTTATTGCACCGTCTATGTCTGTTTTCGAATGGCTGTTATGGTATGCAATTATAAATGCCTAATTTTCAATTCATAAAATGATGGCCCATGATATCGTCTCCATTTATCTATCTGTGGTTTTGCTTTGTTTTGTCTGTTGAAGTGGATTTTAAACTGCTTGATTGAATGTGTTTCTAAACTAATAAACAGCAATTAAATATAGAAACTGTTTAAATTGCGGCATAAGATCACAGTAAACAATTAGAAAAGTCCATTAAATAAAACACATTTTAATCGGAACGCAAAATCCAATTGCTGCAAGTAGTATGCGGTCAGATTTAAGAACAGCTATTTGAAACCATTCGCTCGCCATTCCCGATCGGAACGAATGAACGATACTTTATGTGACTGCCTGAATGTGGCGTTCATTCGGTCACACTTGACTGGAACGTTCAGTTCATAATTTTGTGAAAAGTTCCTGAAACTGTCGTAATCTTGAAATGTGGCGAGCTTTGTTCCGATTGAGTTTTAATATTTGAAAATTTAGAGGTAAACTCAATTGGCTACCTTAGATGTGAAATTCTTATGTGTGGCATATGGATATCTTTTTAGGGTTCCGTAACCAAAGGGTAAAAACGGGACCCTATTACTAAGACTCGTCGGTCCGTCTGTCTGTCTGCCTGTCACCAGGCTATATCTTATGAACCGGCCAAGTGCGAGACTGACTCGCGCACGAAGGGTTCTGTACCATAATCGCAAAAACGGCAAAAAAAATACGTTTTTTATATGGTAGCCCCACTTAAATATTTATTTTATTCTGTTTTTAGTATTTTTTTTATTGCGGCATCAGAAATACATCATCTTTGAAAATTTCAACTGTCTAGCTATCACGGTTCATTAGATACAGCCTGGTGACAGACAGACAGACAGACGGACCGCGGCGTCTTAGTATTAGGTTTCCATTTTTACCCTTTGGGTACGGAACCATAAAAACCACGAGATTAAGTTCAAGGTTTGTTTATTTACTGTTAAATTAAACAGCAGTTTTTGAATTTTGTTTATGACAAACAATAGTTTGTAAAGGTCACACCCTCCATTGCCTGACACTCATTTAACCAGTAACTAAAATCTTCAATCACTCGCTGAAATAGTCTCCAAAAAGTAAGGGGTTGATAAATTCCTTGACATGGTATGGCAGCCCCAATAGCCCAGAATTCAAGGCTGCTGATGTTTTCCTATGGGGTTACTTAAAAAGAAAAGTTTGAGGTTTACAACCCATTGCCACACAACCTGAATGATTTAAAGCAAACAAAGGAAATCAAAGCTATTCCAAGAATGGTGATCCAGAATGCGAGTGATTAAAAATTTTTGTTCCAGCCTAAATGAGTATCAGTAAGTGGAACGTGCGCACATACTAACTATTGTTGAAATAATTCTAGTGATTTTTTTAATAAAACTCACCCGTGTTTGTCCGGTAACTTGAGCCAGGGCCATGGTAACTCTTTTCAACTCTATCCGCGACAGACAGGCATCGACCCTAGCGGACCCCGTCAGTTTTGCTGACATCTCTTTGAGGCGTGCGTGGAACACAACGTGCCGTCGACTCGGCCCTGGTCCTTATAGGACGGCGAGCTACCCATTAAAGCGTGTCCGTTGCCTCTCCCTCACGAATTCCGCCTCCGCCTTCGCGAGCTTTACTGCTTCGCAGAAGAAGGTGACAGTTTCTCATGCCCTCTCGCCCTACGGGGCGGCGTACCAAGGGCCAGGGCCGGCTACAAGAGGGCACCATCGCCGATCGCCTCTACGAGGACACGGCGTTGCTCCGCCCAAGCGGGGCAGATCTCCACCATATGCTTCAGCGTGTCCTTTTCTCGGTACCCTGTAGTCTTAATTGATGCCCAGTTTAGAACAATAGGCTCGCACCCTATTACATGAAACTTATGGCGAAATATAGGTGTACTATGGATATACATCTACCCATGTCTTGAATCAGTGACATTAATAACATTAACAGCAACAAAACGTCATTGTTACCTCAACTCTTAAACTCATTGCAAAATACTCCTAGAATATACAGTCCACGCCTTATTTTTTAACATGTTAACCCACTCAAAATCCCTCTCACATTATTTAATCCGATCCCAGCCATAAAGTCGGCGGTAACGGTCCACGGAAGGGCGCAACTATCATCGGTTTACGCGTCTCGATAAACGCGAGAGGCGACGTTAAATCGCCCTTACGGATGAATGGAGTGGCTCGCTTCCTGAGGGGACCACGGGAAAACGGCCATTTTGATTTTTTGTAATCTTTTTTTGACGGTATTTTTTTTGGCTATGGCATTTGAGCAACTGTCAGCGATTGTTTTGATTCCTAGATTAAACGGGTTTTCGCCCAAGGAATGGTGTAGGAGTGGTTATGAGCACTAGATTTTCTTAGTATTTGTTTATGTTATACTTTATTGTAAAAAGAAATTGGACAAACATTCACAATAACAAGTGTACAATGGGCGGTCTTATCGTACTAGGCCATCTCTTACAGACAACATTTGGATGGACTAAACTATAGAAGAATTTAGGGCTGTCAGTGTACAAATTATCATAAATAATACTACTTAGACATAATAACATAAAATACACATCACATCATCAGCCTATTAATGTCCCCACTGCTGGGACTCAGGCCTCCTCTCTATGAGAGGGGATGGGGCGTAATCCACCACATGGGCCCAGTGCGGGTTGGTGGTTTGTCACATGTCTTCGATTTTTTGGGTCTAAGACATGCCGGTTTCCTCACGATGTTTTCCTTCACCGTTTTGAGAGCAGTGGTGATGAAATAATTTACACAAAGTAAAGCGCCTGCCTGGGTTCGAACCCACAACCTACAACTTGTAAGTTGCGGCCGATACCACTGGGCCACCACTGCTCTACAAAAAAATACAATAAAAAAAATATAAAATACAATATTACGTAATAAACTAATACATATCAAATATATATAACTGAGAAAGGAGAAGAACAAACATAATATTGGATTATAAAGGAGAAGAATAAATATAATAAAATAGCAATAACATTGTTTTTTATATAACTATTATCGGTTTACGCGTCTCGACAAACGCGAGTGGCGACGGTAATTCGGGATACAAATTGATTCGGATTACAAATTTGTCAATGAAACATAGGCACAAATGTCCCACTTATTTGTATGTACATATAACTTGATGTCACACCATTTAGCCCTAAAACGCCACTTAAATAGGATTACGTTGCAAAACGATGACGTCACCATACGTAAACCACACGCACGCGATAATGCGGAAACGTTTCTCAAGTGTTAAGTGTTTTACTCACTCGCGAAGAAAATATCTTAACCTTGAGTAAAAGCTGAACGAATCTTAGTTCATTTTGTCGTTGAAAAGAAGAGTTTAACCTTGTATTGATTTTTAATATTATATAAGAGTTAAGTAGAATACACAAGATGAGAAAAACGAAGAGAATAGAATATATGTACTTTATTGTACACCAAAATTGTAACTTACCCTTAAAATAAAAAATAATATTAAAACAATAATTCGAACGGAAAATAAAAAAAATACCTCAAAATCGAAATAATTTATTTTTATTTTACATAGGCCTACATGGGCACTTATAAAACGTCGACAAAAGGTGCACGGTTCGGGTTAGTCGGTTCCTATGGAGAAGAACCGTCAAGAAACTTCACGGTTACTCTTTTAAAAAAATGGTTTGTTTTTACAATATTTCCATGTTACAGCATAAGTACTTAGATATGGGGGGACAATGTAGGCCCGACAATAAGTCGTAAGAATCTGAAAAAAAGAAAGTAAAACGAGATAAAAGTTAACAAGCATCTAGAAATCTAGAAGGCCTACCTCAACACAGAGCACGGGACGTGGCCGCCTGCAGCGACTAGATTTGCTATCGCTAATAATACCAGCACAATATGCACTGAACTAACTAACTAAAAACTAGCTTCGGCTGTCATAGCGATAATCACAATTATCAGGCTGTCAATTCCGATAAGTAAACGGTAATGCTTGCTTAAATGCTTAGTTTTAAGAAAAATGTTGATAGTGCTGTCTCTATCACCGGCTTCCGATACGTCTCGGTTTTCTGTGATGCTGAATCTTGTATGTAATGAAAACTATTAAGTAATTATTAAAAAAAATAGATCCCCTTGTGTATTATTGATCAACGATCCCCTTTGTGAGTAACTTCATATAATTTTTTATTAACTTGACTTTAAACCTCACAGGATCACACAACAATACTTATGGAATACACCAACAAAGTCTCCACAGACTTTCTTAAACTGTCTAATCATTCCCTGAGTTCCTGACACACATATAACAAGTACTTTAGAAAGTCTAACCGCCATTAGGGTGAACACACGTATATTAGGGGCTTTTAAAGCCGTTCGCGGCTCGCTGTAATTTGCGACTAAACGCCGATGGGAGATTACTGGCGCCAGTCACTTGACTCGGTTTATGAATGCGTGTGAACGTAGCACTTTCATTTTGTTGAACTTTGTGATTTAACGTATGGTGTTGGAGATGCGTTGTGTTTGTTTTTCGGAAAGAAGATCCTTATCGCACGTTACACTCACTTGGGGCGACATGACAGTGCTGTCAATCTTGATATGTAGAATTGGAACTGCTTTCTCAGTTAATTGTCAATTGAGTTTTTAGCCTTGCGCTTCACTTCATTGAAAGCTTTATGGCTTAGTTACGTCCAGACTTATGAGTATAAGCTAAAGCTAATAAGATAATTACTATTCATTCATATCTCTTTATGAGACTCTGCCTCCCCTACCCTCTCTGACCCCTGCCCCCTGTCCCTGTCCTTGCTGACGTTGCAGTTGCTCATAAGTTCGATTATTAACTTTAATATTGTTTGCGATTATTTTATTAATCTTTTCTTCTTCTCTTAATTTTTTTGTCATATATTTAAATTACATTCTTTACTTGCTCGAGTCTTTGTTTTTTTTTTATTTAGCCGACTATATTCAAACTAGAAACTTTTATATCCACCTACACACAACCCAGATTTAAATCATTTCCAGCCAAAACAAAAATTTACAAAATACATACATCCACCCACTTATTTATCTACTTATCTGCATAAACCAATAAAAACCGATGACAGCACACAAAAAGGCTCTCATTGTTATTCTAAAGCATCGCAGGAAGTAATCAGACGAAAATGTAATTGTCATCGCGAATAACATCTGCTGAATCTAATTTATTCACTGGATGCTGCGCGGAGATGCTACCCTGTGTCCTCGAATTGTGTTTGTGACGACTTGATTTATATCATTTGAGTGAATTATGAATGAGTTTTTTCCAGAATAGATCCGTAAGTATTTGCTTGTGTACAAAGTGCTGTTGCTTGGGCTTCCAAAAATAAATTAGATCTCGAAGGATTTTGTATCAGTCATTTAGTTTTTGTTGCTTTGTACTTGGTAAATGTGCCATTAATTCTGTAGCCATATAGATCCGTTTCGATAAAATCATTATTAGTCTAAATGAAATCCATTTGATTATTATCACTCTGTGTTTTTAAGTTAATATTTTTTTGTTATAACTAGAAGCGAATTTCGTACCGTTGTGTTTTACAATACTATTCAGCGAAATAATAAAACTGATTCCCTCGTTCATCTGGTGGTCGAAACGTGACGTCCTTCTTGGGTTGCCTGGTCAGGAAAAGGGATTATTCATTAGGTTTTTTTTAGTAGCTGCCTGGAGTCAAGCCCGGTTGGTGGCAATGTACACCCCTCTTCTTCTCTTCTACCTAGCGTTTATCCCGGTTGCTCATCCCGCCCAGCGCGGGAGAACCCAGGGTCCGCTTTCCTACACTTCCTCCTCCACTTTGCCCGGTCTTCGGCAACCCTCGCAACTAGCCCATTGGCGCGCATGTCATCCTGTGCGACATCAAGCCAGCGTTTCTTGGGCTGTCCTCTGCTCCTGGTGCAAGGCCTATACGGAGAGATGTCAGATCTGTGCTGTTGCAGGCCATATACTCCGTCTTCGCCACGTTTAGCTTCAGCCCGCCGTTCTCAAGCGCCTACATGTCACGTACGATTTCCACGTAGGTCTCTGGTACCAACTTCGACCGAAACGCCCACCAGATCATCTCCCTGGGAACACAGTCAAAGGCCTTCTGCAGGTCTAGGAATAGAAAATGCAGAGGCATATTCTTTTCCCTGTGCTTCTCCATGAGGATCCTTAGGGCGAATATAGGGGCCATGGTACCGCGTCCTGGTTGGAAACCGTACTGGGAGTCCGACACTGTACACTCCTGTCGGATCCTGGCGTCAATAATGCGCTCGAAGAGCTTCATGGTGTGTGACATCACCTTTATACCGCGGTAATTACCGCAATCCTGAACGGACCCTTTACCCTTGTGGACCGGCGTTATTATACTAAGCCGCCACTGATCGGGCATTATTCGGTCGCTCAGGATTCTATTGTAAAGGTTAGTAAGAATTCACACACCACGAGCCCCCAGCGCTTGCCACGCTTCAATTGGCACTTCGTCCGGTCCGACAGCTTTCCGATACTCCATGTGACGAAGAGATGCGAGGACCTCGTAAGGTGTAATCGGTGGCACGAGACCATTGTTCGGGAGTTGTTCGGGAGCCACATGTGGTTAAAACATACACCTGGAAACAAGATGGTGTGGTGCTTAGATCTTTGCATGATATTATCATTATGTGATGACAATAGGTTCGTACTCTATGATTGCCGAAATGAGAGTATTTGTAAATAACTTTGCTTAATCCTTTATGAAAACAAACAAACTTCTAAAAATAATAGTTTAAAATATGTTTGTCAAATGCAGCTACAAAACAATAGAGACCCGTAGTAGTATTTAGTAGTAAAGCGAGACAATTTGTAGCCGTAATGAATAATTGGATTTGAGCGGAAAACTCAATAGACGACGGTTTTATTTGCGTTATGTCTGTATTATGCATACATTTTGTTTTTAGCATTGTTTTGTTCAGTGGGAACAACGTGAATAGACCGTGATGTAGAATATAGTCTGTTTTTTTTTTTGTTGCAATGTTATTTTACCCACTGTGATTATATCAAATAATGTACGATAATACTTAATAGGTACCTTAACTTGTTTGTTTGTTTAAATGTTCGAGATGTTTGCTTATTTATATGTACGAAAAAAATATGGGTTGTCTCAAAACAACTTATCAGATATAAAAATCACTTCTACAAAGCTACTGTGGATTGAAAGAAGATAAACCTATCTTTCTTCGATCTGAGAACTGTGCCTTTTTCGGGTTATAAAGTATCCACTTTCTATAGTGTATTGGATTGTAATATTTTTGAATGAATACCTACTCCAACGATACCTACCTATGTATTTAATTTTTCTTGACTATTCCATAGTGTGGACTATGGAATAGTCAAGAAAAATTAAATACATTGCCATTTTACGGGTACAGGAGGTAACCTAAAAACAATTTTGTTTTCCTAATTTTATTTAACCTTTTATAGGCGTGATTAATATGTGTATTCATGCCATATATAGCTTTGTAGTACTAAGAGTCTCTTAGCTAAGCTGCGGACGGACGGACAGACGGACAAGGCGTATCTATAAGGATTCCTTGTTGACTACGGAATCCTAAAAATTGTGCACGTTTAGCAAATACTCTTTATCATTATAATAACATTCATTGTTCTTTAGTTCACAATAAAATAAACTGAATAGCATGAATAAAGGCAAGCTTCACTCAAAATTTAATTTTCTGTGTTTAAGACAGCAAACCTTTGAGCGATACAGAGAATAGAATTTATGAAGCTAGAATCAAGTTTACAACAGAAATGAACTGAAATTTCTGCTTGGATAGAAATACAAAGTTATTCAGAACAAAAAAAAACAGTTACAGCATAATCAACACAGAATAGAAGGCCAATTTAAATTAACTAGTGTAGCTGTGATAAGTAGCAATATTTATCTAATGACAAATATACAAAAAACCCATACATTAACAATCATACCATATAAAAATAACTTTTTAACCATGAGATTAGTTTAACCACTGGAGCAGTGGTGGCCCAGTGGTAACGGCTGCGACTTGCAAGCTGCCCCGAGCAGACGCTTTATTTTTTTTTAATTATTAAATCACTACTGCTCCCAAACTGGTAAAGGAAAACAGCGTGAGGAAACCGGCATGTCATAGAACCAAAAATTCGAATCAACAACCCACACTGGGCCCGCATGGCTTATATAAGGCCCATTCCCTCTCAAAGAGAGGAGGCCTGCAAGAACAACGGACTAAATGGGAGTCTGAGTGCGGAAAAGGACCCTCTTTTCCGCACTCTATCCCATCATATCCTAGCTTAACTACTAATTGGCATATTCTTAATTACACTTGAATTTTGAATCTGCTGAACAGCGTCTAAATCTAAACTAATGATTTGATTAAATTTACGGTCAAATTGAAGTAGGTATCTAACGACAGTTAACTACGGGGCGTAGAGCATCTAAAGCCGCTTCATTTTTATATCGTTCAGCGGCTTCTCTCTCTTGAAAATTGTTTTTTTCTCCCCAGGGAACTTAACATCTGAAAGCTGGATGAAAGCAGCCTTTAAGCTATTTCAGACTACGTATAATCTGTCTTTGTGTCAAATTTCAACCAGATCCGTTTAGCCGTTCTGGCGTAATTCAGTAACAAACATACATCAACACATCCAACCAAACTTTCACATTTATTATTAGTGAGTTTAGATAACTATACCTATCACGTCAATGGGGTTTCTCTAATCAATTCAACCCTGTATTATATAGCACTTCATATAAACGATTCTTCAAACAATTTACCCAACATCCCCACTTGTTACTTACTCGCAAAACCACTAAATCCGATTGCAATACAGTACACACCCCCCTACCACAGAAACGTATAAAATCCCTCTTTATCGCTAAATACATTCATTTAATCACATCGAGCGACCGCCGGCGTCGTAAAACGAAGCCCTGGTCATAGCAGGGTGAGGGTCGCGGCCATTTATGTCCTATTCGGTTAATAATGAACGTCCCAACAAGTTGACTACGATTTCTTTACGATAGAGATGTTGAAGGCGTTTAGAATAAGGCGTTTATGAACTTGGAGACTTTTGGATATATTTAAGAAAGTCGGTAGGTACTGTGACAAAGGAAGCAGGAAATGCTTCTGCCAGTTTTTAAAGTATTGTGCATAAATAGAATTATATTAGGAATAGAAAAAAAACAGGCCGTCAGGTTGATTGTTTGAATTAAAGTACTGTCAAAGCTTTTGGATAGTTTCAATAAGTTCATCCGTTTTCCTATTCAATGAAACTCCTTAGGATTCATAGGCAAATAAATGCAAAACAAAACAACTTAAAATGTTATATTTAACAACCTTGCTTTTCAAACATGGTCCTTCGAGCCGCATACGTGTTTGTCTTTTATTGGCGGATTTTTCAAAACACTTTAATAAAATCGAGGACTTTATAAACTCCTAAAATCCAAGTTTCCCGGTTTTTTTTTGTTACAAACATTACCTAAACATTTTAGTTAGCTGTTTGTTTCTGTGATTCTACTCTCGAATCTAAATGAGAGATGAGGAAAATTGGCCTTTCTTGGTATATTAATAATTAAGAGTCTACATTAATTAGAAGGAAAGAAGGAGAGTTGTTATTTTGATTCTAATGTTATATCCATCAGGAGAATTATGTTTCACTTGGGTACAAACCACGTCGATACCAATGTCCTGGCTTTTATTAGCCGCGCGCGGGCCAGCCCGCGTAAAAGGTTAATACTAACTAGTAATGGGAGAACAGGTAAAGCCTTTTTCAACACTGATTAGTGAAGTAAAACTAAGCTACTATTATATTATCTGTGGTAAAAGCAACAAGTTCGATATGAGCCGGTTTTTCTGTATTGATGTGTGTCATAGGAATATGTAAGGATTGTAGCAGGTGGCGTTCTGTAATTTCTGCCTATGCTCATGGGAAAAAAGGCGAGGGTTTACATGTATGTGTTGTGTGTGACATGTTGTGTACTAAGAGATCCCTTGAAATGTTTCTTTCTGTCTAGTACGCTTGGTCAGACCATCGTGTTGGCACCGGGACAGGCCTCGTGTTATATCATTCCTTCGGTATTTCCAACAATGACCAACTTTTTAGGCTGTCTTTCGCGTTGTGTGGCTGAAATATGTCAAAATACACAGCAGACAAACTGTGGACAATCGGGTCCTTGACATGGAGTAGCCAGAAGACAGATATATTTCTGCGTTTGGATGTCTACGGTATTCGGAACATCCATTTCCAGCCCCAAATTTTGATTACACAAATAAATTTCCCAATAGGTAATATAAAGTCAGCCTCAAAACCAAACACATATCTATCAAACACATTCTAAATTAAACGTTCTGACTGTGTTTTGTTTTATGACCAGAAAACAAATACAAGCCATTTCATTTGACTTTCCTAAACAATCGGATGAGAACCGAACGAAAATTCCACATATCGAATTTGGGACAATGTGACATACTGGTTGGCTTATATACCTGCCTATATGTACACTCGACTACATATCAAGCTACACTTTTCCACCATCAGCTAGCCTGACATTATATGGAAAACCTCTACAATGGTAGGTAATTTTATACTGGGCATGTATTGTGTAGGTTTGTATGCTGTGATTGTGTGTACCTCTGCAGCATAATATTATGTACTCTTTTCCCATATTTCCAGAATTGGTGTGGGTGGTATTTATAATATTCGTTTGAATAGATGCCCAATCAAAATCTACCAAGCCTTTTTCCAACTATATTGGGGTCGGCTTTCAGTCTTACCGGATTCAGCTGAGTACCAGTGTTTTTACATGGAGCGACTGCCTATCTGACCTCCACAACCCAGTAACTAGGTAACACAATACCCCTTAGCAAGACTAGTGTCAGATCTCAAGCTTCTGACTACCCGTAACGACTGTCAAAGATCTTCAAATGACAGCCGGGACCAACGGCTTAACGTGCTTTCCGAGGCACGGAGGAAACTCTGTATGTTGAAATGGTCACCTATCCACGGACCGACCTCGTCAAGCGTTGCTTAACCTTGATGATCGACAAGTGCGGCTGTTATTATTTAGCCACGAGCTCCTCGATGCCCAATATATTATTGATATTTCATACATTTTTATTTGTATACCTATACTTTATAAGCTTAGGCACAATATAACATTAGTAATTTTTTGACAATATTCATAGATGATACACTATTATCAAACGAGTTATTTATTTCATTTAGCTTTATCTAGCTCTCATGAGATTCAAACACTTTTTTCAAAGAATTTATTTGGATACTTTGCTTCGGTCTTTTTGTGCAACAACTAAACAACACAAATGATATTACCAATGTCTTTAGGTATTTTACAATGCATGTCCTCGAAAAGAGCGTTTTCCAAGCAGTCAATCTGTGCGGAAAGTGTCACTTTTTTTTACTAGAGCTTTTTACTTTCCTGTACTTTTTAATTTTTAATTCCAACGTCAGCCAGCTGCATAGAGTTTTTATTATTTACAATTATTATTATATTAGTTAATATATTTAATTAATTAATTATTACTTTTACTTTACTTTATTATTAATTATTACTATTATTTAATTAATTATTTTATTATTATTGACAAACTTTTTAAAATTTAGTTAAGTACAGATTATAATTCTTATAAAAGGTAAAACAAAACTAATACTTCATTTAAGGCGTTTTTAATTACTCTAGATTTAGATTTTGATCAATAAATTAATTTAAAATATTCATTAAATATGTTTGGCAGAATGAATATTTTGCTCGAGCCTTTTTGCGTTACGACGTGACAGCTATTTGCACATGCGCAGTAGATATGCCCGAGAAACTATGAACTATTAGTTAATCTGTGGATATGCTGAGCGCCCTTGAATAAGCGCCATTTTATTAATTTCTTGCTTGGTTCAGATATATTTTTTTATTTCCTCGCACAATGCATAGTAAAACGTTTTATGATACACGTGCGTAAGATGATTTCCGACTCGTGTCGATTTATCCACTCACTCGCTTCGCTCGCTCGTGAATAAAAATACCACTCATCGGCAATCACCTACTTTCCGCACTTGTAGCATAAGTAACTATTTGTTTTTTCAAGTTTGAGAAAAATCTAAGTTATCTCTCATTACGATATAACGTTAATTAAAAATCACTTTCTCTCTAATTTTATGACAATACATTTTGCTATCTATTGTAAATTAATCTGACCATATCAAACAAACTCATAAATGCCGCAGTCAGTCAAATATCTCACAATTAGCGAATTCTTATCGACGACGTGTTCCTGGAAACGCTTTACTGTTGAAATACTAGTTATATGTTTATCAGTGGCGCATCGTGTTTCGACCGTCGCGTCGTAACTGACAATAGGAATATTGTCGACAATTTCAGGAAGTGGTCAGACCTTGTCATAGTAAATTTTCCTTTATATTCGTAGTGTGAACAAATGTTTGTATCCTATACTTCTACAAGTTGACGTTTAATACATTTCTCATTTTTCAGGGGTTGAAAGTACTCATATGAATAACTTTTACTACGGAATAACAATGAATGTGTTACCCAGTTACTGGGTTGTGGAGGTCAGATAGGCAGTCGCTCTATGTAAAACACTGGTACATAGCTGAAGCCGGTAAGACTGGAAGCCGACCCCAATATAGTTGGGAAAAAGACTAGGCAAGATGACGGAATACGAGTAACAATGAATGTTAAAAACAACTGTCCAATATGTAAATTTGTGTTAGTTAAATTCAACAAAATCTAATATTTACACAATAGTGCCAGCATTTCAGATATCATAGAAAGATGCCAAGAAATTCAGTATTGTTTTTGTATAAGGCATTATGATAATAACAACTATTCAGTAATTTTCCAAGTCGAAATATATACTGTAAACTTTGAAGCAATCAGCAACTCATTAAAAAATCTAAGAGACCATTTTAACTCACATTTTCATTTTAAGTACCCTTTTGCAACAGCAAAATCTCCATCAGTATCCAGTACAGGCCAAAAATTTTTACATAACCTAACATTCATGACGACATAAGCGCACAGCTGGCCGAGCCTTCACCATTTATGCGAGTTACGTGAGCTCTATAAAGATGGCGGGCCAAATTAAATTCATAAGCATATACCGGGTTATGAGCGGGAGCGGTGGCACTCGATATCAGCACCCCGGGAATTAGGGGTGGTTGAAAACATCCTCACTAATTGCACTTTTGTATTAATTTTTGACAGGAATTTTGAATGGAGAATATTTTTAGGGAGTTTCATGGCTATATTGCTTTGTAGAGTGATGGCATGACATGAAAGGAGGGAAGTTTGGGAGTTCAAAAAATGTACATTGGACATTTTGTGTTACAGTGGCTCTGGGAATTGCATCGGCAAATTGTTATGAGGCTTTTTAACTGACGGCAATTTAAATTAAAACGAAGCTAATTCCAGGTGGTATATAGTTCTTCAGGGAAATGCCAAATAAACGATAGATGAACTATTTGATATTGTATTATAAGGGGATGCTTACTGATATGGGAACAATAATAGAACTATGGAAGAATTAGAATAAATTGGGCAAGATAATGATGAAGTTAGTTCTTCAAATCTGCCAGTCTTATTGTGTTTGTATTTTATAGTCAAACCTACCGTGCCCATGAACTATTTGATATGGGATTCATATAAATACAGATTTAGGTAAACTTCGATGAAAATAAAGACCCAGTTTATCATTACCAAATGAAAACGCCAGGCAAAGTCAGTTGTCTATAATTATGAAAAAAAAATCGTTTCGGTTTACTTCGTTAGGGAACAGAAAGAGTTCAAAGGGTATCGGAGAAAGAATCCCTAAAATGAACAATTAGGGGAAATATTCTCATATAATTTATTTTTTTCCAATGTAAGGATTCCTGCTCGAGTTACTTTAGGATACTTGATGAAATGGTTTTTTAAGGTTTTATTGAGTTGTAGGCAAGCTTGAGACATTACTATGATATGCTTGCTTGGAATGGAGTATTTTTGTAATATTAACTTAGGCCAAGTTATTATGTGGAGGTAATTTTTTACACAATGTTGATATACACTAAGATTTTGTAATTGTTTGTGTGTCCTCTATCGTGGGTGTATTTAAATTGTATATTTGTTGGAGATAGTCGTTGGAAATACTAATGAAAAATAAAAATTTAATAATAATAAATAATTAATTATAATATAATATATGTATGTTTATTTTAACTATGTTTATATTCTTAAATTTTACTTGAATAATTATTTCAATTTTTTATGCAACTGCCATGTTATTTCTTGGTTGACTGGTAGAGAATGCCTCAGGCATTAAGTCCGTCTATGTACCTGTATGTTGCATGAAATTTTAATAAAGTTCAGCTTTGTAGTAAGAATTTCATTTATTTATATAAATAAAATTCTTGCTACAAAGTTGCACTATAATTGCTGAGTGCTTAGAGCTCGTTTTGATCCCATAAAATGCATGGTTGCTGTAAAATACACACCGGAAAAGCTAGTATTTTTATAAAAGGAACGTCACATCTAACTTCGTGTGTCCCACTCCACTGCCATGCAATGGCGATACTTGTGTATTATTGTAATATATCACTAGATAGGCAACAAAGCAAGTACAAAGCTAGCCGTTGCAAGTCAAAGGACAGTGGTTAGAAAAATACTCTGGAATAAATAAAACTCACGTGTAGTTGGTAAATCAAAAATAACACACAGTTTGGATTATGACCTATTCTTTATTTTCCATTTCACACAAAGTTACCGTCAACTCAATGCAATAACCACTTAGGTCAACACAAACATCTTCCAAGCTCGTCCCGATTAGACTGCTAAACTGACTCAACCCGCCTTGCGTCCGAAAAATCCAATTCGTCAACTGTCATTAGATGTGACGTGTCATGATGTGTCATTTAGCATTAGAATATTTTCTAGGGTAATAGATTTAAAATCTTTTAAATTCTATTTTACATCTGTAAAAAAAATCTCAAATAGACAAAAGAGGATTACAATAATTCACTCCGCCTACTGCTTTATACAGGCCCTTTCTTTTCTCTTACTAATCCACTAAAAACTAAATAACCTTCATAAACTCCAATCAATAAATTTGTCCAATACCTTTAAAAAAGCTTGAAAAAATAAAAGTTCTATCATAATTATATTTTTATGTTCACCGTCTTTTAGTATCATCTATTCAGCAATAAATTTATTAGGGGCTAGACAGGCTTTGACCGAGAATTTTTGATGTAGGTATTATTAGAAAAACTTAAGCCCCTACTTTGGGGATTTAGTTATTTTATTACTTACTAAACTGTAAATATAAAATCTTAATGTCAGTGTGAAGGTAAAACTTTTTCAACTGAGAAATTCGATACGATTTTGGTTCTTAACGTTTGGAAAGATCAAGAAAGATTAAAGCTCGTGCCTTCCCTGTAAGAGAAGAGGCGTTTACCTTTCAAAGGGACAGGCTGGTATTATTTGGTTCTTAATAGAATATAACGATGTTATTGAGACACATCATCAGCAATATTTTTGAGGCGAAACGCGTCCACTAGACACACTAGATGCACTAGACATAGGCCTACCCCAATACACAAACACATCACGAGGTTACAATACTGCTAACAGGTTCTTTTCTATAATTCACATCCGAGATTAGAGTCAGTCAGGCAGAGCGGTCTTTTAAATACACTGTAGGCCAATCTAAATTACATCTCATTTTTATACTTTGAAAGTACGAGTAGTACCTAAGTATGTAAGTATCGTACCTAATTTCTTTTGAAAATTTAGTACGCTCTCTGGAGATGAAGTTCAAATAAGTAAATGTAATGTATTTTTTAGCTCTAGACTTTGCGAGGGCAGAAGGTACCTGAAGCTTAAAGACATAAATTACTGGCACCCCAATACTTAAATTTCGAAGTTTCTTTTTAGGATTCCGTACCCAAAGGGTAAAAACGGGACCCTATTACTAAGACTCCGCGATCCGTCTGTCTGTCTGTCTGTCTGTCAGTCTGTCACCAGGCTGTATCTCATGAACCGTGATAGCTAGACAGCTGAAATTTTCACAGATTATGTATTTCTGTTGCCGCTATAACAACAAATACTAAAAACCGATCAAAATAAATATTTAAGTGGGGCTCCCATACAACAAACGTGTTTTTTTTTGCCGTTTTTTGCGATAATGGTACAGAACCCTTCGTGCGCGAGTCCGACTCGCACTTGGCCGCTTTTTAAATGTGGCAGTGGTATTACAGATGAATGTTCTTACTGCAAGCATGTTTTAATTTATATCTTCGATGAGGCTTCGCTTTATTTTGAAAGCCCCTAATGTATTTAATTTTACTTTCATGATCATCTTCCATCCTTATCTCAGTTTATTTGGGGCATTGCAGAATGCCTTCTACCATACATAGTCATTGGGCATCTTAGTATGGAAACCATACGCATGGTATATACAAACGAAATATAGCAGAATGTATTGATATATGGCTGTTTTACTATGGCATTAATCACATTAATGTGTCACGGGAATGTTTAAATAACGGGGTGAGTTTTTCAAGTGGTCCAAATCCGAAACTATGAGGAAAAGCTATAAACACTGTAAAGAGTCTCGGGACCGTTTTAATAAAAACGAAAAAATATAAACTATCGTAACTGGGTGAGTTTTTCATCTGGTCCAAATCCGAAACTATGAGGAAAAGCTATAAAAACTGTAAAGAGTCTCGGGACCGTTTTAATAAAAACGAAAAAATATAAACTATCGTAACTGGGTGAGTTTTTCATCTGGTCCAAATCCGAAACTATGAGGAAAAGCTATAAAAACTGTAAAGAGTCTCGGGACCGTTTTAATAAAAACGAAAAAATATAAACTATCGTAACTGGGTGAGTTTTTCATGTGGTCCAAATCCGAAACTATGAGGAAAAGCTATAAAAACTGTAAAGAGTCTCGGGACCGTTTTGATGAAAACTAAAACGATTTTGAAAACTCAATATTCTTAGCCAGAAATTGAACTCGTTGATTTTGAAAAAATAAACACGCTGATTACACGATCCGATAGTGTCGCAAATAAGGATCAAATTCTGGAATGCTTTTTAACTAAATGTACAGACGAAAAATAAAATCTGAATTCGTTTGATTTTTTAAACTATTCGGTACATTTTTCTGGGTTATTGGACGACTCGCCTGAATCGGGCGAATTGTCCACTATTAAAAATATTCATTATTCTCGATTCGCCCGAAGTTTATTTATCGGCGGGCGAATTGACCACTCCAACATTATTTAGTAGGCCAAAAACGGTTGAACAGATGAAATTTTTGAAACACATACTTGAATTAACGTGTAGGACACTTTTTATCACGATAAACTCGGTATAATAATCCCTTTGAATAATTAAACAAATAACACTCGAGCAACTTATAAGTCAACTTAGAAGTTTCCACTGTTGAACGTTTTCTGTGTCAAGTGATTTTTAATCTGTTGGGAGGCCCAAGGAGCTCGTGGCTAAATAATAACAGCCGCACGGGTCGATCATCAAGGTTAAGCAACGCTTGACGAGGTCGGTCCGTGGATGGGTGACCATTTCAACATACCGAGTTTCCTCCGTGCCTCGGAAAGCACGTTAAGCCGTTGGTTCCGGCTGTCATTTGAAGATCTTTGACAGTCGTTACGGGTAGTCAGAAGCTGGAGATCTGACACCAGTGCAGTCTTGCCAAGGGGTACCGTGTTACCCAGTTACTGGGTTGTGAAGGTCTGATAGGCAGTCGCTCCATGTAAAACACTGGTACTCCGCTGAATCCGGTAAGACTGGAAGCCGTCCCCAGTATAGTTGGGAAAAGGCTAGGCAGATGATGATGATGATGGGAGGCCCAAAAATGCCAATGGGCACGGAATTTAACCTTTTTAACCAAGCTTTGACAATAGAGTTATGATATAACAAGAATACACAGACTAGCTACGCCCCCGATCTAATATTGCGTTCTACCGCGACATTCTGATATTATTTTCTAAATCCCTTTCATCTCTAACCTTTAGTGTTCTTTAATATCACTTTGTAGCGGATGAAATCCTTGAGGAGTTAAATGAAAAGGTACTGTGGTGTTCTTGGCCTTCATATTTTTATACATTTTAGAGGCTAGAATAGGGAAAATATTGTGTTTATGGCAGAATACTATATCAAAGCAAAATACTAACCCTAATCAATCGGCCTAGCTTTTCCCCGACTACATGATCATATTAGGGTCAGCGTCCAGTCTAACAGATGGGCAGATGGGTACCAGTATTTTTTATTTAGCGATAAACTATCTGACCTTCACAACCCAGTAACTGGGTAACACGACACCCCGTAGCATGACTGGTGTCAGATTTAATAACTGCTCTAATTAAAATTCAAAAAAATATAATTTACACTCAATGCCGAAATAATATACCCAGCAAAACATATCACTAAATCTTTACAAAATTGTGGAGTATTTCGCTCAAAACGTCGTCAATTTGCGACATTTTTCTCGGCATATTGGATAATATTATGAGCTCGCTTCATCAAGCGAGTCGTGAGGTGTTGTTCATTAATTTTATGAGCCTAATAAACATGCTAAAGTACACTAAAGGCCATAAATTCAGTACAACCTACCTGTGAATTAGCTGTGTGTAATTATTAAAGTGTAATGTGAACGGAGCGGATGATATGTGTGGCCTGTAGTGTAATAAAGAATGTTTGTATTGTTTATAACGCAATCAAGTTTAGTTGTAGTTATAGTTTTTTTACTGTACGGCTTTAAAATGAGGTTTAAAATTTAGTTGTTTGGCCAACTAAGTACTTTTCTGACTGGGGTCGTTTTAAAAACAAAATGTTTTTAATATAATTTTACATCTCTCATGTTCGGTAAGTAGGTTCTTATTACCTCCAAACGGGGCTTGTAGGTGACTAATTAGCGCTCTAGGGTAAAAATGTAGCTAGAAACGCCCTAGGGCGGTAAGTAATAAAAAAAAATACTTCTTTCTTTCAAAAAGTTCGCGTACATCTAACCATCATACTGGCAATAGACATCACGCATTCAGCCCAATGACCAAAGAGGTCGCTTTGCTATTCAGCCTTGTCTTCGTGTGAAGACAAGGCTGAATAGCAGAAGTATTTTTTTTTAATTACTTACCGCCCTAGGGCTGTAAGTAATTAAAAAAAATACTTCTTTCTTTCAAAAAGTTCGCGTACATCTAACCATCATACTGGCAATAGACATCACGCATTCAGCCCAATGACCAAAGAGGTCGCTTTGCTATTCAGCCTTGTCTTCGTGTGAGTATAATAGTCATCAATTTTATTCTTGTAATGCCGGTTTTTTTCTACTTACCTCACAATCGAGATGTAAAGCAGAATAGTTAGCTCGGGTGTAAGTACCAATTGCACCCTCGAACTATAGGCGCCCTCGCTGCGCTCGTGCGCCTAAATATCTCGGGCTGCAATTGATGCCTTACAGCCCTTGGCTACTAATCTACTATTATGAACTTCAAATAGATATTGCAAATCTTACTTCTTACTATAATATTATAAATTCGAAAGTTTGGATGGATGTTTGTGAGTTTGTATGTTTGTTACTCAATCACGCCAGAACGGGCAAATGGATCTGTATGAAATTTGGCACAGAGATAGATTATAGTGTGGAATATCACACAGGCTTCATTTCATACCGGTATAATGTTTCCTTGGGATAAGAAAACAGTTTTCACGCGGGTGAAGCCGCTGGCGGAAGCTAGTAAGTTATAAGAGGCTCCAGCTTGATCATGTGTCGTTAAACATGCGAAAGCGATGGTCCAAATGCAAAAATCATCAATACCATCAGGTGAGAAATTGGTCAAGGGCAAACTTATCTACTATAAAAAAAAATATATATAAGGGGTTGATTACGGTGCACTTCGATAGCTTTTGGTATTTCCATAATATATTTTATCTACACTCACAACGTAATTTTCCAAATATGAATTCAAAAAATATTGTATAAACACGTACTTTATATTCGTGGATAGGTAAAATAAAAAAAAACCATTAAAGAGCAACATTTTCCTTCGATTTTCAAACAACTGCATCTTAAAATAACTTTTTAATTTTTATAGCACACTTTTACTTTTTAATTTATTGGCGCTTAGGGGCTCATTGATTTAATGTAGAAAAGTAGTGTCATTGTTTATGGAGGCGCGCGCTGCGCCCGCCATACCACATATTTTTCCGTTTCCAATTTTATTTTATTTCAAATTTAAGAGTGAAGTTAAAGTAGTGTATGCAACGGCAAATAATTAGGTATTAAAACACTCGCGTGTTATTATTATCACATTCGGCTTCGCCTCATGTGATAAACCCACGCTCGTGTTTTCATAACCACTATTATACGACCATTGCATAAACTACTATTTTCGACGCTTTCGTTCACAATGTCACTACTTTGTCGTTGAAACTATGGAAACCGCATAAACGATCTTTCACTTTTTCGCGAATTATGAAAAAACTACACAACACAATCAAAAAGCAACAACCACCAATATCGTCGGAACCCGAAATATTTATATTTAGTGTTATCCGAATTTTGCGGCCGGATTTTTTCCCTTTAATATCTTATATTTTGGGCACGTACCGCGCGGAGTAGGCCAGACGAAAATTCATAAGTCGGCAATATTGCTGGGCTATATTGAAAAATAGTTATTTAGATTATTGTAGGAATCATGCGAACAGACGGATGGTATTCGTCGGTTTTATTCGTGATGAGATTTTCTATTTCGGTGGTAGTTTTAATAAAAGAGCTGCGTGAATTCGGGATGCGTATTTGGAATTAAATTATGAGAATTTCGCACGTAATTTTCGTGTACTATTAGAATCTTGGATAGGGTGTCGGAAGACGATGAAAACATCATTAAATTAGGGAAATGGCTTAATAAATAAGGAATATATGCGTTATGTATCTACATAGGGGTTAGTTTATTACAATTTACCTACAGTGTAACGTCGCAATAGTATTAGTAGGAAATTCAGTGTACATCAGAATCGCGGGTGTACTTTTCAGATTTGCCTAAATTTATTGCAGTTATTTGGTACCTTCTGTGTACCTTTACGTACCTCTCCTGAAAATCTGTGTTCCTACACACGTACAAAGATATTTTAAAAATTAGGTACACCCGCCATCCTGATGTCAGAACCGCGGGTGTACTGCTAACCAGTATATGTACCTAAGTGTACTGTACAAGTAAATTTGGTACCTCTTGTGTACCTGCAGAAACACGTATTTATTTAACAAAATACTGTAAGGTTGCCGCGAAAAGTAAACAAAATGTTTTTTTTCTTTGACGTCGTTATTATTTTGTTTTACTTTTTTACAAAAAAATACAACCGACTTCCAAATAAAAACACTACAAAAAAAAATAACTTTCACTTTATTTAAGTTTTTATTTTTCACTTTTTAGTGGTACATAATGGACAAATTCTATAGTAAGGTACCTATAATGCCCACAGTGATGGCAGACTAGATTACCCGAATAACATGTAACTTGAACATATCCAGTGGAATGAGAGTGTACCAGGGTGAACTGTATACATCTGCGTACCCGTTTAGAGCATACTGGCGTGATGGTGTGTTATGAAATGGTGTACACAATAAACAGACATCCGATTGCAGCAATCCCTAGGGATTTGGCGTTCAGATTTATTGAAGAGTTCTGAGTTCTGTTGTATATTTCCGAAGTTCTTTATCAGATCTTTACCAAATTTAAATGGAACCATTTCGAAATAAACTTCTTTCGAACAAAAAAAGAATTTTGCAAATCGTTTATATAGACGGAATTATGCCCGAACATAAACTAAAAATATAAACATCCGAATTGAGATCCTTCTCCTTTTTGGGAAGTCGGTTAAAAATAACAATCTTCAGTATTAATAACAAGTTAAATATAAAAAAAAAAACTATTAGAAAAACAAACAATATTTTAGAATTCAATATTACAAGCGTCTTTATACCCAAACTACCAGGAAGCCAGAATCATGACGAAGTCTTAATATTTGCGGGGCTGGAATCATTACTGGTAAAGACTAACTCAAGTACTAGGAGATTATAATCATGAGGAAGTATTATAAAATAATAACAACGTCAAAGAAAGAAATTCGATATTTTTATTTTTCGCAGCAACCTTACAGTATTTTGTTTAATAAATACGTGTTTCTGCAGGTACACAAGAGGTACCAAATTTACTTGTACAGTACACTTAGCTACATATACTGGTTAGCAGTACACCCGCGGTTCTGACATCAGGATGGCAGGTGTACCTAATTTTTAAAATATCATTGTACGTGTGTAGGTACACAGATTTTCAGGAGAGGTACATAAAGGTACACAGAAGGTACCAAATAACTGCAATAAATTTAGGCAAATCTGAAAAGTACACCCGCGATTCTGAAGTACACGAAATTCAAGATAAAAAAAACTTTTTACAAAAAAAAATTACCGACTATAAGTTTTTAAACTGTCATGGTCACTAACATTAACATTAACACAACAAACAGTAAACATGGTAAATAACCCGCTTTTAATGTTAATACTACCGACTGCCAAATAAGAAAACTGCAAAGTGAAAAATAACTTTATTTTTGGAAGTCGGTGTCTTTGGTAGGTATAAATTTTTTGCGTTATGGACACCGACTTTCAAAAACAAAGTTATTTTTCACTTTGTAATTTTCTTATTTTGAAGTCGGTAGTATGTTTTTTTAAATAGTTTTTTTTATTTTCACTTTTTAGTTGTACCTAACCTAATAGGCTAGTAAGGTAGGTAATGCCAGAATAGATTACCCGAATATCATGTAACTGAACATAATCGGTGAAATGAGAGTGTACCAAGGTACACATCTGCGTACCCTTTTAGAGCGTACTGGCGTGATGTTATGTAATGAAATGGTATAAAAAATAAACAGACATGCGATTGCAGCAATCCCGAGAGATGTGCCATTATTTATTGAAGAGTTATGTTGTATATATCCGAAGTTCTGCATCAGATCTTCACTTAATTAAAATGGGACGTATTTCGGCACCTCTTTCAAACAAAATAAGAATTTTCAAAATCGGTCAACAAATTGACGGAGATACCGGTGAACATACACAAAAAAAAAACAAACATAATGTCGAACATAGAACCTCCTCCTTTTTGGTAAGTCGGTTAAAAAAAAGAAGCCATCTTCAACAATTTTATTTTTTCAACGAAACAAAGCTCTCCTTCAATCCACTTCAAGCTTATTTCGTCAATGCTCTGATTTGAAAATATTCTTGATAAAAATTTACCCATACGGAATTACGGACTGGACCATAATTGGCTCAGTCTGCGTGAAAAATTAGATTCATCAGTCCCGCTGAAAAAGCTTTTTATTTATTCCTAAAACTTTTGTTGGAGATAACTTCATTATTCTATATTATATACGTATTATTTCAACATGTTTTCCTTATTGGCACGTGCTGAGGTCAAATTAAAACAGACAGGGGCTTCCACCTTCTGTAGAAAGTTTTTAATTTACCTCTATATGGCTTTTTGGCTAATTTATGTACGCTCGTTGGTAAGTCAAGGCCTACGTATAGATTGGTAAAGTATAAAATTTCCTAAGGTTACTAAGTAGATTTAAGGTCCTTAATATTCACACCACTCTGTTTTATTGAATACTAGTAATGTTTTTCACTTTGTTTATTTACAGAAATTTCTTACATAATTTACCATTATTTATCATTTCTTTTTTTTCTCATTTTGACAGCCGACGCCAACCATAGACTGGCGCGCTCTGTCGTTTGTCTACGGTTTTGACAAACGATCATTGTGCCGTCGGGTTTTTGGTCGTATATTTATTGTGTTTTATTTACATATTTGTTTTATACCTTATACACACATTTTGTTACTATTTGTTTTATTCTATTTTATTCCTAATATATTGTATGTTTCGTTTCAGTGAGTGTGTCCGTGGCATCAACAGTGGGCCCTATCAGAATATCAGCGCAGTGATATTTTCTTTTTAATATCGTTGCACATGCTGAGATAGGAGCCTTTTTGGTCTCGCACGCGGTATATTATTTTTATTTTTTATTATTATTTGTGTTTTTCTTATCTCGTGTCTCCTGTGCGGGTCACAAATAAATATTTTTCTCTCTTTCTTAAAAATTTCTCACTGGCAGAGGAAAAAATAATCTAAGGAAGTGTCGTGACGGTTGAGACTAAACGAGTGATCGCGCAAAGCGCCAATTTTTGTGTCTATCCTTAGGGCATTATTTCGAGATCCATACTAAAATATAATTTTCAATGATTTATGAGGCTCCAGACAAAGTCGTATACTATCAACTAAAACCATTGATTGTTCAAAAGTCATAAAAATATGGGTTTAAAAAGTACTATCAAATCTACAATGTCGAGTGATCAATCCCATCCATTTTGGCATTACGACCCATAGATTTAGATTACGACCATCATCGCTAGCAAGAAAAAGATTAAAGATAGGGTTATTTAATTAAGATTTTGTGTGTTGTGCTGTGTCTTTTGCGTGCACGAAATAAATAATTTATCTATCTATCAAGTGACATCGAATGACACCTGTCTAAAGCCGTCATTCAGACTGTGTTATAGTTATCGGCACGTAAGTTGGCAAGGTTTTGGCGTAGTGGGGGTAAATTCTCGCATAGTACGCGAACTGACCAACCACAATATAGATGAAACGGAACGTAGATGCGACGCGATTGGTCAGTCGATCCTTGTGTCAAATAACCAACCAATCGCATGCTCGGAATAGTGCTAAACGTTTCTCGCGTCCCGCTAGGTAACCAAAGAGACCTAAAAAAACTACTTGTGCGCATCTAACGACTCTATCGCTATCCCAACACTTTCGCTCTATAGAGCCTCTGGTTCTACGCTCATTTAAACCGTCTAATCTAAACTAAAAGAAAAACACACAAAATAAGTATTGAACGCCTCAAATTCTCAGTCAATAATACTACCCTAAACTTCGAGCATTATTTACACAAAAAACTTCAAAGCAGCTTTGGAATTTTTGAATTCGGCCGTAATACGAATATGTAGCGTAAAAGTGCGCAGAACGAGGCCGAATGCGGCCGCGATATGGTTATTGAAATATTTGGTAGCAGTCAATTTTAGTGGCATTTATTGAATCTTGACCAGGCATAGAGAGGCATAGTTTTATGATTTTACTTCTTGAAAATTGATAAAAAAGAAATAAAGTATTTATTCAGCACACACCAAGACTAACGAAATGTTCATCGAATTTAAAATAGGTGGACTAAACTATATTTGTTATAAAGATTATGTAGGATTTATTTGTACCTAGTACCAAAGCCTGGGTACTTACGTTCTTATAGGAGATTATAATATACTAGCTTCTGCCAGCGGCTTCGCCCGCGTGGATGTCGAAAATTATCCCGAGGGAACATAATATTATCTTATGTGCTATTCCTGACTATAATCTATCTCTGTGAAAATTTCATCTAGATACATCTAGCTGTTTAACAGTGAAGAAGTAACAAACACACACACACACACTTACAAACTTTCGCCTTTATAATATTAGTGTGACTAGCTTCTGCCAGCGGTTTCGCCCGCGTGTATGTCGAAAATTATCCCGAGGAACTTATTCCCGGGATAAAAAGTATCCTTTGTGCTATTCCTGACTATAATCTATTTCTGTGCCAAATTTCATCTAGATACATCCGGCTGTTTAACAGTGAAGAAGTAACAAACACACACACAAACTTTCGCCATTATATATATATATATATTTATGTGACATAGTTTTCTTCGAAACCTATCTCTAGCATTCATAAAACGTCTTCCAAAATATATGATGAGTTCAGTTTTGTAACAGAATCATACCAAATTCTAACAATAATATTTCTTTGTTGCAGAACCCAACAAATGTGCAGATGTAGAAATGTAACAATAAAGCTGCGAACATCACCCAAAATGAAGCGGCGATCCCTGACAACCGTCCGCGAGGAGTCACCACCTAAGACCTTATGCAGCGACGTCACAATCTACGTCATGGTCACAACCACTGCAGTACTCAGCTACATGAACAGCTTGAACGGGGATTTTGTCCATGATGATATACCAGCCATTGTGACGAATGGTGACGTCATAGGCACCAATCCGCTGAAGCAACTGTTCCTGGATGACTATTGGGGGATGCCGATGGCTGACGTTAATAGTCATAAGTCGTATCGGCCGTTGACTACGCTGTCTTTTAGGTAAGTTTTAGTTAATATTTTTTATTATTTATTTTAGATTTAAAATTGACAGAAGAAGTTTTAATTAGAAATGATTAATTATTTGATAAACAAAGCAATATTTGCAAAGGTTAGGTTAGGTTAGGTAGCATTAGTTGCAGCTCCTTATTTTATTTCAAAGGGCAACTGAGATAATACGACTGTAACGTGAGCCACTTGCTCTAGGATTATCCATCAATCTGTTAGGAATAATCAAAAGCAAAAAAAAAAAGTTTATTCTCTCATTGGAACGCCTTGCAGCAATTACACCAATGGAGCGCAGAGTTGGTGATATTTTTTATCAGCGTTACAATTGAATGAATAGTTTTCTTTGGCCTATCAATATACCGCTCTACAAGATTCAAGTTTAGCACTTCTTCTCGTGACTGATATATGAGATATGTCAGTCTGTTATCAAAAAAATATATAAAAAGTTCCGATTTAAATACGCGTCTAGATTTCCACTAACACAACAGTAGCAATGAGGTCACGCATTTGCATCGCCACAATTCCGCCTCCCTATTGGCTCAAAGACAAACGATTCGTATTGCGCCTCTGCGGCCGCGCGTTAGAGAGGAGCAACGCAATCATTTACTAAATTGACTTCCGAATTGTCCCCGCGATGCATTTGTGCGTTTATTAAACTGTGGATTGTGATTTGGTTAGAATGCCAATATAACGACTGGAACAGACAATAAGAATGGGCTCGACCGGCATGTGTGTGTCGATCGTCACGGTATCTGGTCCGAAATATAAGCTCGCTTTAAATCATTAACCTGTGTTTGTGTTAGCCTTCTATGGACAATCAAATGCTATAAAATGCGCAATCATTCTTAACCCTTGTTTGTACTTTTTTTACTATTCTTCTCTGTTACTTTGTGATTGTTGTTGTTGTGTTGTGTCTATGTCGAATAAATGTTTTCTATTCTATTCTATTCTATATAATACTAGAAGTTAGGCATTTTATGCTCTGTTATTATATTTGCACGCCACAGTATGTGACAAACATGTCATACACGTATTATTTATTCCTGTATGTATACGTGTTTGAGTAAATAATTATCTTTAAGAAAAGTTGGAGGAAGGAGGCACCGCAGTAACAGTTGTTCGTGGTGATGGTTTCGGGAGACTTGTGTGCAGCTGCACATATGAGCTAGCCCCCGTTCATATGAGATTGTTGTACTCCAAAATTAGCAAAGTCGGATGGATCGGTGATTTTTAAGTTTGATTTACATATTTGGATGACAGAGCATTCTATCAACCCTTTTCCCAAAACACCCTTTGGAAGATAAACAATTATTCACGTAAAAACTCACAAACAAAAAGGTACAGTACCTTTTACAGTAAAACAGTAAGCATAACAAGACCAGCTCACTGAAGCAAAAACCATGAATATAGGTTCGTAATAATGTTCCAGAGAAAACAGCACAGCTTGGTTTGCGTAACGTAAATTTATTACTTCATATTTGAACTCGTACGAGCCAAACCTCTGAAGCACTATTGCCATTGCCAGAGCTGTATTGCCAGAGAATTGCCAGTGCATTGCTGGCAATACATAGCGTGTATTGCGAAAGTATGGCAGAGGCGTGCCAAGTTGCAATTATGCGTGTCGTTTTAGTTTGATGTTCAGTTTTAGGTTGTTGGTGAAAAAGTTTCTAAAACTAGGAACGGGATTTTGCTGGTAATTTCTTTTTCCAACTTCAAAACGTAATTCATAACTCACATGTTTTGCGTTACATACAGGTTCAAATAAAATCAGTGAGTAAACCTTCGCAGATGTGACAGCATCGATATTCTACGACAATAAACAAAGATAAATTACTAAATTAAGAATATTATAATATTTTTATTTATCAATAAATACTTAAACTTTATAATATTTTTAATTAATCAATAATAAATATTATTATTAAATATATCAAGTAGCTCGTGGCTACATATAACAGCCGCACGGGTCGATCATAAAGGTTAAGCAACGCTTGACGAGGTCGGTTCGTGGATGGGTGACCATTTCAACATACCGAGTTTCCTCCGTGCCTCGGAAAGCACGTTAAGCCGTTGGTCCCGGCATTCATTTGAAGATCTTTGACAGTCGTTACGGGTAGTCAGAAGCTTGAGATCTGACACCAGTCTTGCCAAGGGGTACCGTGTTACCCAGTTACTGGTTTGTGGAGGTCAGATAGGCAGTCGCTCCATGTAAAACACTGGTACTTAGCTGAATCCGGTAAGACTGGAAGCCGACCCCAATATAGTTGGGAAAAGGCTAGGCAGATGATGATATCAAGTAGATTGTAACACTTGGTGACCAATTAGAATCAGCTGTACTTGAAATAAAGAGTTTAGATTCTTTATTTATTTAAATTTCATACACAAAGGTACAGTAAATCTTTTGCTGGATGTTCATTTAGATAGATAGATAAATCATTTATTTAGTGTACAAGACACAGCACAACACACAAAATCTTGAAGTCATCACATCTGTACGGTTATGCTAGAAAATATTATTCGACCTTGTATGAATATTTACGTATTGTGTTAAATAACCTTGATCGGAATTACAACTTTGCTCAAATATACGTTTAGAAATCACAACCATAACATCTGAGATTGAAGCACAACTTTTAATGCCCAAAAGTAAGAAAAAACAAATATATACCGAAAAGCCTGTGAAAATAGTTTTTAATCCACCCCATAAATTCCTCTACATAATTTTCCTAGCATTAGTTGACACGATAAGGCTCGCTCCCGAACAAAGCACAAAGATACGTACCTCAACCCATTATGTGCGCGAAAAAAGCGGGAACGCCATAAATTAACATTTTGGTAAAGTGCGAGTCGCGCGAGATAAGAACATGTCTTTGTGCACGTGCTATCGTAATTTATTAGTGCAGTGTGGGAGTGGGTAGATATCGTGGAAGGGGTTGTTTGGTTTTGTTGCAAGTTGGTAGTAAAAAATATCGTGAAAATAGTAGTGAGGTCGCATTTTAACCCTTTATAGGACGGCTCATACAAAGTGGTCAGTAAACTGGACAGTCACTTCAAGGTCGTTATCTCATAGATTTTTGTTTATATATTGAACCTTATGAACATTTACGACCCGCGTTAGAGCACACTGGCTCGTCAACTGGCCAGCGTTCAAGTTCGCCGCGCGACATTTTATTTTCGCGCCTTTTTTCAAGATGGCCTGTCAACTGGCCACCGTGCACCCGCGCAGGAACATTTGTTGTCATCGCGTGTGTACGTTACGTGTTTACAAGTTTTATGGTTAACAAAAATCATGTCTTCTTGGAAAAGGTAAGTAAAACTATTATTTTATAGTATATACTTCGATGTTATATGCAAATGTAATCGAGGATAATAAGAAAAACATGTATTATTTTCGATTGAATACAAACCGGTGTGTTGAAAAAATACAACCTAAAAATGCCTACCTAACTTTGAGATTTTGTATTGAGTATTTATTTTCGAGTATTCCCTATAAACCATATTGTTTTACAACAAGTATATAAGCATGTGTTATGATATAATAATAAGTTTGCGATAAACAATCTTGTTCGGTAGTTATAACCTATTATTATGAACGTTTGAGGTATGTTTTGGCGGTTTTTTTGCAGGTGTGTGGGTACTTATGAAAATCGTAATGTAATAGTTTTGCATTGTAATTATCTCATTGTTTTAGACACTCATACACTTATCGGGAGTTGGAGTCACTAGACGAGGACCAATGGAATGACTTCGTGGGTATTACTGATGACCAGGCCACACAATCAGACATCGGTGGTGATTCTGATGCTGATGATTGTTTCGACGAAAGTTTTAGTACCAGTACCCTGAGCACACGTAGTCGAAATCAAGGATCATGCTCTGGAACATCGTCTTCATCACAACCACCACAGGAGTTTTTGTTTCTACCACCACCGCCTATCCCACCATCGCCACCTCCGCAGCCGCCGCCATCTCCACCGCCACAGCCGCTATCACCAAACGAAGACGCAGCTCCCCGAGAGAATATAATACATGAAGATCTTAGTAAGTGGAGTAATAAAAGATTTCGAGAACCACCAGTGTACAAGAATAGTACATTCAATAATTACGTGGGCATAAAAACTGAAGTAGATCTAAATTCACCGTTGAAAATATGAAGAAGTTTTGTTTTCGAAGAAATATATGTTATGTTAATTCTATCTGTAATTAAAACTGATTGTCAATTATATGTTCTATTATTAAAGGCTGATTAGGAAATACATTTTTTTTATTATTATTACCGTCTTTTCTTAAAAATAAAATAGATTTCATTAGTGTCCATTTTACTGGCCAGTGATTTTGCTGTGATGGTTAGTGACGCAGAACGTTCAATGGCCAGTTTACTGGCCATATGATTTTCATGATTTTCTCGAAAAACAAAGATTTTCAGGTCTTTTTTCAAGAACATGTCATTATGATTTACGGCACAGAATATATATTAATCACAAAATATTAAGAATTCAAAAAAAAGTTAGGGTGTGCGTTAAAGGGTAGGGCATTTTTCAAATGTGGAAAGTGTTAGCATTGACATAGTGACATTTCGTTAATGCATATTATTCCTAAACATTAAGGACTTTTTGGAAATCATTATCGATATTACAATGTCACTATATTTAGGCCCTCAAAAATGCCGTAAATGATTAATTCGATGAAATATGATTTTGATTTCGAGATCAGGAAACAAACTGGGGTTTTGGAGTTGGACAAGAAAATAGCTAAACCTCACATTAAAATTTTATGCCAATTTACTCCGGCCACTTTTCCTTTTCATATTCAGGTACCAGAGGTACACGTGTTCCAAGAAAAACACGAAATATTCAGACACTATTTACTCAACTTGAATTAGAACCTAATTAAGGTCTTTCTTAGACAGTATCCGTTCGAAGCTTTCACTTTAAATATAATTATTTCTGGAGTCTCAAGAATTTTTCTGAAGCCTGTCCGTTAGTAAGGAAGTTTGTAACTCATTATGCATATTCTGTGGAATACCAAATAAAAAACTATCTTGTAACTTTATTCATCCATGTACAGTTGACTATGTACACAATTGCTTTGCCACACTAAGGTTGTATTTCACTTGAACATCATAAAACACCACGGTTTATTTGTCTATCATATACTTGTGATAGATAGTTAGCGATTGATAAAATGTGCAAGAAACTCCACGGATACTCTTTTCAATGATTAATATTTTATTACAAAGTGTTTACATTATGTAAGAACGACGTAAAAGACGTGCACGTAAAACCATCTAGAGTAAACAAACAATTCAAAAACACAAAAAGTAATTAGCTATACCGAACATAACTAATGCCTACATCCTACAATGCCGCCGACATTCAAAAGACACGTTCCAGTTAATGGCCCTCCACCGCTTTAGTGCCGTAAAAAGGTTATTTTCTAAAGGAAACTCCTTAGTAACGGCTAGGATAGAAGGTTTGAAAAAAAAAAAAATTATTGATTCATATACATAATTTGTGAACCGTGGTTTTTTAATATTTTTACTTTAAAATAAAAAAATCTCAAAAATGGTATGTAATGTTGTCATCACATCTCTAAAAAGTATCCAGAAAGTGAACTCTACCGGAGACTTATTCACAACTGTCCAGTAAGAAGCGAGATTTTAAATTTGGAATCTCCTACTGTCCAGTAAGTAAGTATGTAATTTACTTACTGGACAGTAGTAGGGATTGGTCCGATATATCAAAACGTTACTTATATCGGATATGTGTTAGATATCATATCATATCGACACATATATCAAAAAAACCGATATTACAAAAACTGTATCTAATAAAAACCTGACTAGAGTGCGAGAACGAATAAGTCAAAACTTAAAACTGTAACAATGCGGAAACGTACGAACTACGAACAAAACGCAAACTTCACAAACGATAGGAACCATAATTATAACATTTTAACTTATGCAAACTGTACTAAATGATATCGATGTGTTACACCAATGTCAACCCCATTTCATGTCCAGGCTATCACTGTCCATTCCAGGTTGCCTGGAAGAGATCGCTGTAAGCGATAAGGCCGCCCGTTGTATGTATTTTAGTTTTAAGTTTCCTTTTATTTGTTTTAACTTGGTGTACCTGCAGTAAAGCATATATAAATAAATAAATCGATATCTGAAAACCGTTTTCGATATCGATATGAAATCTGTATATCGGCTACATAACCGTTTGGGGAGTAGGTCATCCTCTTCAGATCTGCTTAGAAAAAAAAACATAGTACCAGCCAGACACATATTAGAGTTTAGCCATTATATATGGTTATACGGTTACGGTTATAGGAGGGAGGCTCCAAATATATATCTATCTCTCTTTTTGGTATGACATTTTTTGAGATAGATATATTTTTGAGTCCATTAATCAAGACGTTCAACAATCAAATATAAATGCCCCCGGTAAATCGATCACAATATCTATCAGTAATTGCCCTAATATGAATATAACCTTCAATATTAATTAAATGAATTTGTTGTTAAACTTTCTTTCATTTTTGAGAAAAGCATTATACAAGCCTCAACCAGTAAGAAAGCCATCCTGGCCTTGTATATAACCGGACCTCACCTGCGGTTCGGTCCGGTTAACTCATACTTAGCCAGGAAGGCTTACTTACTGGATTCTGCAGTAATGTACTATAACAACACGATATTTTTTCGCTACTTTTGGATACTACGCCAAATCGACTTATTTATTTTAAAATGTTTTAACACAGAAAAATTGATAGCTAGAATTTCTTTATAACTGAAACAGCATATGTAAATCAACAAATATTTTGTAAATAAAACTGTCCAAAAGGAGGTTCAATGTTGATATTCTGTCTCCGAGCGAGCGCGCACGGCCAGTACCGCGTTAACATTAGGGAATATAATTATATGCCTTAAGGAACTAGAACGTAGGTGAACCAAATTGGAAAGGTCCCATTAGGTACACCTACGATTCAAAATGATAGACTTCTTCTTTAACTCAATTGACCTCGTCTCAATAACTGCCTACGTTTTCTATACTAATATACTAATACTAATACTAATAATATTATAAAGAGGTAAAATTTGTAGGTTTGTAAGATTGTATGTAGGGGGTAATCTCTGGAACTAATGATCCGATTCTAAAAATTTTTTCACTGGTAGAAAGCTACATTATTCCTGAGTGCTATAGGCTATTTTTTTAACCCGAAAACGGGTCCTGTGGGGTGGTCCACGGGAGCGAAGCCGCGGGGAACAGCTAGTCTATTATGTAGGAACAAGTGCCGATAATACTAGTAAATAATAATCAAAGATAGGTACTACCTACATACAAAATAGTGTGGGCATAAAGAAGTCAAGGTCAAACCTAAATCCTACACGCGTTTTTCGTATGGCATTATGAATTCTTATTATTTTCCACTAAATAACTAGAACAGCGTGGGCACAGTAGTATTTGTTGAGGGCTTTTTTTGTGTGAAAATAAACTAATAATGTGAACATTGTATATTATGATACAAGTGAGCTATGTTGCTCACTACACACGAGGCTGTGGTTTGCAGCCCGAGCCATAGGCCAGGGCGTAATTCAGCCGAGCGTGTAATGAGCAGCTGACGAGTTTCATACGACGTTTTTCAACACATATGCGAGGAAAAATTAAACATGATTGTATTGCTTATATCGTTTAATTATTAAAACAATTGGTGAACGTACAATTTTCAAAGCGATATTGGATTGATTTGGATTGCAATTTCACAGTTTGTGTTACATTGGTGCATATCACTTCTTTAGCAGATACTTTCGTTTTGTTCTTATGTAAATGTCGGCGACAAAGGTATTTCGGGTTACTGCATCCTTTATTGTAATATTATGAAGGTCTTGTCGTCTACATGCACCAATAACACCGAATATTACGGCAACCTGCAAAGAAATCAATTAATTAGATTTTAAGAAAATATGCTCAGGTCACGCAATTATTTGTATACGTTTGAATATATCCGCCCGAGCCATCTCTTCATAAATGCCATCAGGTTACAGTACGTTTTGATATCATCACCATGTTTGAGCACCAACAGGAATAGATGCACCACAGGGAGCTGGGCTTTTATGTACTGGCGAGTTCAGAGAAATACGCCTAAAACACATTTTCAGAAAATGACTGGGTATTATTCTTGCTCTTCCATAGTAGGAAACAATCGGAGGCAGCTAAGGACTTTTCTCTAGACGGGTAATCCCCGTCTAGAGAAAAGTCCTTAGCTGCCTCCGATTGTTTCAAAGCGATATTGGCTAGGCTATCGCCTGCATTTTGTGCTTCATTTAGTATTTCTGGCGGGGTAAAGTCTATCAATTGTTCATCTTCCGCACGAAAACTTGTTTTTTTTTTAAATAATTTACCCCACATCGACAAACACGATAAAAATAAAATATGAAAATTATGGGAAATGGCGCGCATGCTTTTTTTCTTCACGCCCCAAACGCAAGATGAGTGAATCTACAGCCTACTTCAAAATTATAACTTTAAGTGATTAAATGCCAATAGTTTAATATTTTGTAACAAATTATTGTGAATTATGAATAATTTTATAATAATAAATGTTTTTTTGACACAATTAAGGATGTAGACATTTATTTATTCTAAAAATGTATATGAATTTTAAGTGGCATAAAACCTTTTTGTTGTTACTAAAAAAAACTGTATTACCAGGTTAAATTGAAAATGCTCTGTTTACTCGCATATAACTTGCAGAAAGGTACTAATTGAACTTTGTAAATGATAAATATAGGATGTCAACGGAACTATGAATGCAGCGTTGAGGAAACGAGAGAGTATGTGTGTGAGAGAGTAGAAAACGAAAATGACCAGCCGGCTAGAGACAATGAGGACGTCAATAAGTTGAAAAGTAAAAAAAAAAATTAAAGAAATTTTTCAAGAAGTGATGATTTTATTTCGGTTGTACACCTCAAGACCCCTAAATACATCTTGTGGAGTTTTCGTAGTATAGGGAAAGGAGTTTTGGTCAGGGACTATGTTAGGTGAAATTGACTTCAAAAATACTTTTGTAGAAATGCATAACAGTTACAGGCTTCCTCTCTGTGAGAGAGAATGGGCCATAATCTAACATGTGCCCATGCGTGTAGATTATAAAACTGAAAAATGCCAAGTCTTCGAATTTTGTTTTAGGACATGCCGGTTACCTCACGATGTTTTCTTTCACCATTTTGAGGGCAGTAAAAAAGTCTAAGCCATTTTGACTAAATATTATATAATAACAATAAAGAGAACAGACAGTGGTGGTGTTTATAATCTGATTATTAATTAATGCACTGTGATGTACTGAAAGTAATTATTCTCGCTGATATATCAGACCTAATCAATCAAACACTGAATGCTTGATTGGTACATCAGTCGTAACGGGTCTATCGAATGCTCCATTGTTCGGACTCCTGTACTATAATAGTTGGAGAGCTTGAAATTATGTTCGATCATTAATTGTGTTGTGTAGTAACTTGCACTGTTGTCTAATTACGGGTTTCTAAAGGATATTAATAATCTGTTATTTGTACAACTCAATACATGCAGATGTCATGACCAGTTTTTGAACTCCTCTGATAATTTTTAACGAAACAACTAAATATTACAAATACAAATAATATTGATTCGAAAGGTTTGTTATAGGCCTTTTTTATAAAAATTCATGATTAGGTTAAATACTGATTGGCATATTCTCAACTAGCTTCTGCCAGCGGCTTTGCCCGCGTGAATGTCGAAAATTATCCCAAGGGAACTTATGCCCGAAATTAAAAGTATCCTATGTGCTATTTCTGACTATAATCTATCGCTGTGCCAAATTTCATCCAGATCCGTTAAGCCGTTCTGGCGTGATTGAGTAACAAACATACATCCATCCAAACTTGAAATGTTACCCAAGAGAAAATTATACCGGGATGAAAAGTAGTCTATGTGCTATTCCAGACTAAAATCTATGTCTGTGCCAAATTTCATTCAGATCCGTCCAGCCGTTTGAGCTTCAAGAAGTATCAACATACAAGCACACACACACGCACTCACAAAGTTTCGCATTTACAATATTAGTGTGATGTGATATATAGTAAGATTAGTAAGAAGAAAGGTAAGTTACTTGTCCGTTCTTCTCCACGTAGGTATTTTCCGAACGGATGGTAGAATCACTTAATAAAGATCCAGCCCTAGTTGTCCCGTCAGCGACGCCCTGAGCCGACGACGTTCGTATCCCATATAGCCCTCAGGGTGGTCGCTTAGGTTAAATTTTTGGCCTGGCTGGAGGCTCTAGTTTAGTCTCCACAGCGAAAGTCCGTTTAAGCAGTACTCATCATTTGGTTGAACTGCGAGACGCCACCCAAAAAAATAAATTGAAGTAAGATAGACTAGTCCGGAGGATAGTGTGAATCAGACTCAAACAACCAAACATACTCAACACTGTTCGTACGTTCGTGTAGCAACAATGTTATTATGCAAGTTTGGGTGTGTCTTGTTATTTTTAGCAAGAAAGTTTAAATTCGTTTAAACCGTCGAAGCCTGATTAATCAAGATACAGACTTTAATAATTGTTAAATAGTTTAGAATAGTGGAAACACGTAAATAATTTTATTTTCTCAAAATATTTGAAGTACAAAATGCCCGTAGAAAAAAACGCTGTATAAAAACATTTCATCCCATTTAATAAATAATCATCACGTTAAATAAATACTGGAAATGTTTTAACATTCCTTATTGTCATTTTTCAATTTCCTGATTTTGGAATTTCAAACATTTTTGGCAGCCCGTAAATTATGCTGTCATTTTTTTCATATTTTCAGAGTTTAATGTCTCTTGTCACAAAATTATTCGATTTATGAACGGGAGGTATATTTGGACAGTTTGATTTCATAATATGAAGGTACAAGGTCAAACTTGGTTGTATCTGTGCGCATTTCTGTGCCTGCGTTTCTAAAATAGACTCTTTTATTTGTTTTTATTTAAGTTTAGTGAAAATCTATTTATATAAAAGAGAAAGTATGCATGTTCCTTACAGACTCCATGAAATTTTCAGAGAATCTTTAGATTGACCCAGCGGATAATCCTGTAAAGTTTGGTGGCGATCGGAGCATTTTTTTTTAACTTTGAACGCTGGCGAAGCCGCGGGCAGTAGCTAGTATAAAACGAAAGGATAACTTAATCCGTAAGGTATTTACCCCACCAACCTTCTTCAAAAACCCCTAAAATAAAAGAGCTCACACCACAATTTTAACCACACGACAACGTACAAAATATTTTCACTAAACTTAAACTGCCGCAAAATAAATACAAAACGTATAACTTTACTAAGACTATGAAAACAAACACGAAAGCGGCCGAAATCGGATTACACGGGGCGCTTTTCAGCAAAAACCAATAGCAGGGCCCAACTAGTGCCGCCCGTAATAAAGCCCCGGGACCGGGACGGAAACGCGGAATTAAAGGAGCCGGAATACGGGACGTGGTGCGGCGCCACGGGGTTTTTCGGTGCAGTTTTTATGTTTTGTGGAAGTTAGTTGGAGTCGGTTTTCTTGGCGCTTTTTAGTTTTGTTTATTGTTATTTCTTTGGCACGTAGATGTTTGAGACTGCACATGTATTTATGGATTTAGAATAGGGGCGAAAATATATTTTTTGACCGTAAAGCAACAGGCAAACCGATGACAGCAAAAATACTCAATTGTAGTACCACAAGTGTACTCAAAACTTCTATAAATTAATAAACGATACCAGATCTAAGCTTGATATTTGAGTGCCTAAAAAGCAATAAATGATATCAATAACGAAAAACAAGCAACACTTAACTAAAACTTAGTCAAAACATAATGTTTTATTAAAACGAACCTTTTCAAACTTCACTTATACTCTGGGATAGCTCCGAAAATCCCGACCTTTTCAATATCCCGCGGGGCAGGCATCGTTCCGGAAAAACTGCGTCTTCCCGGGAATATAGGACATACGACAACACTCGAACGAACACCCAAGGGGTAGACGTATAGAGGTCGTGTAATCTTATTTTTTATAGGAACGTGAATATTTCCTTACATCTGATAGTGTAAATGTCGGGTGTGTGATAGAACTTTATCACTGTTTTTATTGATAATAGTGTGTGAAGGGTGTACAATGTTATTATTATTTATTTTAGGTATGCTTGAGAGCAGTGGAGGTACATAACATCACGTCAGTAGTCCCCGTACATAACTCACCACTTCTGTGTTTATACTATTTTATTATTATTTATTTTATTATATTTTATTTCTTAAATATTGTATGTTCCGTTTTCGTGAATGTGTCCGTGGCATCAACAGTGGGCCCTATCAGAATATCACCGCAGCGTTGTTTTCTTTTTAATATCGTTGCACATTCTGTGATAGGAGCCTTTTTGGTTTCGCACGGGGTTATTTGTTTTTTTTTTTATTATAGTTTGTGTTTTGCTTATCTCGTGCTCCTGTGCGGGTAACAAATATTTTTTTCTTTCTTTCTTTATGCACATTTCGCCAGTTTTGTTTGTCTCATGTAACACAGGAACGAGCCTATTGCCATCAACTGGGCAAAAATCCAGACAGGCTTCAGAGAAATTCCATATTTTAAAACCCAATAACACGTTGTTATACCCAGAAATCAAACCTAGGACAATAAGCAAGAAGTGGAGCTCTGTATATGGAAATAAATTTGCTGAAATAGGTTAATGCCTCGAGAGCACTCATGGTTTGCGTTATAAGCTGGTATAACGTTTGAGAGTATATGGTATAAGGTACCATATACTCTCAAACGTTGGTATAAGGATAATGCAGTAAGCTCTGCGTTTGATACGCATTGGTAACTGGAGTGACTATTTGTAAAGGTATTATAGAAGTCCATCAATGTAATCCCTTGTTTATTACAATTATGGCGATTATACGATTATTTTTATTGAGTAGATGGCAAGCTCTTTAAATGTTTTGGACCCAGTATGTAGCTACGTTAATTGCAGAGTCGCGGGCGTTCATTAGGTCTTCTAAAGTACAAGGGATGTTTATGGCCACTTATGGCTCTCTACCAAGTGCATTATATTTATAGTTAAAGGTTAAGTTTAGTCCTTTTAGTCCTCAAGCATAAAGTTGTAACGTAATGAAGTTCTTCAACCATACCAGAATGTCATGCTAACCGGTTGTTTTATAGCATATCGGTCTTCAATTTGTTTAAGGGTAATGGGAGCAATTTATTGGCAGGAAAGGCACATTCTTTATACTTAGACGTGGCATATAATGGAACAATCACCGCAGGAAGTTAATAAATTACCCAACTTCAGATACTGTACAGCATCTTTATTTCACAAACTTTCCTCCGCCAATAAATAACGCAGACCACCCACGACCCAATTTCAAAACCTGACGAATTTGCTTCATAACTTTAACGAAATAAACGCTCCATAAAGACTTTTTTCCGAGCTAACAAGACGAAGCTCGATTTATTTATTACTAGCTAGAAGCTTTGATAAATAGCAACTTGGGGTGTGTGCCAACCGCGCCAACCGACCGAATTAAAGAGACCACGCTTCGCAGCGGTGCCCGAATAAATTGGAGTGTATTAATCTTTGTCACCTAATACTCCATAAAGTTTGTCGTGATGAATTGCGTTGCACCTGACGAACTCCCTCATGAACGTACAATGATGACGAGATCATAAACTGCGATTAGATTGTGAATAATTTGACGACAATTTTTGATCTGATCCCGGTGTGAGCTGAATGGGCCTTTGTTTCCGGGGTCAATGTGCGTTTGAATAATTTAATTTAAAAGGGTTTTCAATGTACCTATCAAAAAAAGATTTGGGCCGCTAATGGTGTCGATGAAAATAGGGAAATAGGGATCAAAAGTGGTATTTTTTACTGGGTTTACCTAAAACATCATTGTTTCCATCAATGGAAATGACGCATTTATTTTAAAATCCTCAAGTTTAAAGTGAATCGAGGAGTTTGCAGATGGTGGAGTTCCCAATGGACGCACGATGTTGAAATGATCGTAAAGTGAGATTGCATTTTGAATAATTTCAAGGCAATTTTTGATCTCATTGCTTTATGTTGAAAAGGGTCATGATTTATTTCCCGTATGTGATGATGCTGTAAATATTTTAAGCAGATGTGTTACACGTTTTCATTTTTAAACGACGAGGAAAAATTAAGTATGAGTTGGTAATTACTACGGATAATTATATTTACAATAATCGTTACCTACGACCAGCTAAAATAATAACAGTTACGACCAGCTAATACAATGTCAGTCACCGCATCCATCTTATTGGTGTAGCCATGTACCTACACAGGAGATATTACTTCGTATTTACGCAGTTACGCTCTACATCACATCACACATCATCACATCATCAGCCTATTAATATTCCCACTGCTGGGACACAGGCCTCCTCTCTGTGAGAGGGAATGGGCCGTTATCCATCACGCGGGCCCAGTGCGGGTTGGTGGATGTCACATGTCTTCGAATTTTTGGTTCTAGGACATGCCGGTTTCCTCACGATGTTTTCCTTCACCGTTTTGAGAGCAGTGGTTACGCTCTATATCTGATCCGAATCCGAGAAATTTCGGTTCGAAGTAGGCGTAGTACTTCTTATAAGGAAGCTTAATGCACTACATCTGAAATCTAACCGTCATAATTCAGAACATTTTCGATTCAGATTGAACTCGGAACCCAAATCACGGACTCATGCGACCACTAGACGGATTTTAAACCACATATTATCATGTAAATTAAATAGGGCACACATCATAGCAGAAACGCATGTCCCCAAATAATCTTATTACATTGAAACCGAGTTCCCGGTGCGATCTGCAGGCAATTTGCAGCCAACCGCACGCGTTACACGCGTTATAGCTCGCGATCCGGCGAGGATTGCGTTAATCAACACATACGGGCAATTTTTTTTAGCAATAGTTGTCCGGAAACAGTTGCCAGTAGTCTAGTTTAAAGTTGTTGTTTGTTCTGTTGTTTCTGCTATATTAGATATCGTCCTCTATTTGTTCCAAATATTCTGTATTGCCTATGTTATGAATGGTAACTATTGAAATTGCTTCTGAGACAATAAACTTCTTAAGTTGCATCCTCATTTTCCATCATCCTCCAGCCCTCAGGTCAATTTATATGGGTCCGACACCGCATTTTATCTTCTACCACACATCTCCATTAAAGTTACTTCTTATCACTTAATTTAGTACGACGATGATATCTGTATCAACAAGATACCTACGCGTTAGTATCGCAGATTAATTTGTAGTCAGATATGATCGTGACGTCATTATTTCTCAAGTGTCTCAAAATTAGGCAACTTAAGTTGCCCGTGTGATCACGCATTTATTGTTCGTCCGGAACGTGTGCGATGTTTTGTCGTGTGTGAAATCGGTAACGGACAATGAGTTTTAGGTTAGGATTAGGGTTTCTAACTAACAGACCAGTGGTCATTGTGGTCGTAATTGTAATAATGCTATTCGAATGGGTTAGAAAACCAGAATTAGTGACGCGATGCTTGATTGAGTTTGATTGGCTGTGGCTTTACTATTATAAAGATGTTAAAACCCGACTGATTTCAGAATTTTAAGTTAGGTAAGTATTTGTGAACCTCTAATTTAGTCTTAAAACCGGACAAAGTTTGGCATTGAAGAAGTATTTGAAATTTTTAACTCTCAATTCAGAAACCGTTTAGTCATTTGTTTGAGAAAGTGCTTATCCGATTACGATTCTTTCATTGATGGAGAACAACTCTATTGCTACCACCCGCAGCTTAGCTCAGAAACTCGTAGAAAGCTATAATTTGGCATGGATACTAATCACGCCGACAAAGTGATTAAATAAAACCGTGAAAAAAAGGATTTAAATGTACCTCGTTTACGCGTAAAGTGGGGATGTTTTTTTCGCATCTTTCCCATGTGTGGGATATCGTTGTATAGGCCATTAAAAAAAAATACGCGTCTGTGAAAACCATTTTTCGATGCAGGGATCCGTTTGTGAAAAATTAAGCCTTAAATTGCAAATTTTTGTTAGAGTCATGTCTCCCGCCCCCCTGCCAGCGAAACCATTTCGCTGGCAGGTGGATGGGACGCTATTGGACATGTGAAAAATTCACGGCGGTAGTAAATATACTGAAATTAAAAGGAAAACTATCACAGCTAAGCAGGCTTTACTAGTCGACCAACTTATAAAATGAACTTGGAAAATTTAAAAAATATATTTTCGTTAGAGCAATGTTCAGTGCTTTCATTGTTTATGAACTTCAGTATTTTACCTAATTATGTTGGTGAATATTGCTGTTTGCACGGAACTCTCGGTGCACGAGTTTGTCTCGCACTTGGCCGGTTTTATATTAACTTTCATTGGATTGGAATGCATTCATATTCTATAATGTACACAAAACAAAAATATAAAATACAAAAGGACAACTTACATGCAAGGGTAAGTAAATATCTACCTGTGAACCAAAAACCTGCCTCTTTATGCGAGTTATACTCTAAGCCGAATGGGTCACTGATGTGTTCCGCACGAGATCACAAGCTCTCTCTTGCACATAAAAAGGAGATGGGTCTCTTCATGTGCAAGGGACGACAATCGTGCCGTTATGGTTGATTGCAGTCCAACATAATCCCTTCACATTGCCTAGAGGAGGGTATATCTCTATAAGAGGATTTACGGAGGGAAGAAAGGCCCGTCGATTTAAATAGCCCCGTTGCATACGAATTGGAGGTGCAATAATCCATCAAACGGCCCAGAAATAATAAAAAAAAGTTTCTGTTGTGTGATGACTCACTGATAGATCGTCGGGATATTATGAGTTTAAAAAAGTTGATTAAAACAATCTAGTAACCCGACTGCACAGCATGATTTGATCTTCTTGTTTATGTCTTTTTAGTTCGCTTCTTAAGCAGTCGGGTTGCTTGATTTTTTTAAATAGGTAACATTTTTAATTTATATGTTTTTTTTATAACTTTTTAGTTAACATTTTTATTTTAGATTAGGTATATTTAAACATATTAGTGATATATATTTTTGAAATTACCTCTTAAAACCCTTTATTTTGATACCCCACAAGATGGGGTTGGAAGAAAAAAAAATTGGGCCCAAATGCCGCCATTTTTATATTTTCTAACTTAAATGTACAGTACGACATAAAAGAGTAGAAATTAAATATTTGGTAACTAAAAGTTTTCACTTTCTGGCAACATCTAAAATGAGTACTTGAGCTGTCAATTTTTCTCGATCGGTTTCGATTTTCGTAAGAATTTTGGTTTTTGTGTGATATTTCTGACCGGGACAGAAAAACAGTGGCAAATCATGAATAAGGTAATTCGTGGAGGTGCCCGTGATATAGTTTACAAAGTTTGTATGTGGTGTACAGCCGAATGCCAAGATGGGAAGCTTCTATGCAACTTAGAAGATGTTTACCATCGTACAGCAGATTTTACTGGTAAGTAACTATTGAAAGTTACGCTAAACGTTAATTACAAACGATTATTACATTCAGGGAGCTAAATTTTCGAACCACATATCATTTACAAATTATTTGTCTACCATTTTTGAGGTTATGCTAATGTAAACAAATACCGTTGTAGTTATAGCGCGACTTAACAACGTTGATAGTAAGGCAAAAACAATTAATGTAATTTATTGCGGATACGAAATATTTTTTTTGCTATGCCATAGTTGTTGATGCAATCGACTAAATGGAAAGAAACAATTTTAAAATATATTCACGTTTATTTACCGCGGAACTTCTTTCGTCGGACTGACAGTGATTCTTTTATTTGCTTGTTTTAGGTGTTTCTGTAAGCACAGTGCGCAGAATCGTGCAACACGGCATTGAAAACGGTGGGAAATTCTCAACATGTCGTCCCATGGTGCAGACAGCAGTGACGATGAGAGTGGTTCAGGAATCAGTGATGAATCAATACCAGAGCTTAAAATAGACTAGACGACCTTAAGTGATCCCATGGAAGGTGTAGAGTGTTTAGATTTTGATTTATTAGATTAGTTTATTTTATTAATTTTAGCTTATTTTATTAATTTTAGTTTATTTCTAAGTTTATATGCAAAGCAATTGATTATTAAAAATACTATTTTTTTGTGAAATTGTTGTTTTATTACTACTACATATTAAATATTTGATAAATATACTTATTTAATATATTTACTCATTGTTTATACCCAATAAATAAATATTACTATTCAAGTATCAAGATCAGCTGGGTCGTACTAACTGGGTTGCTATCTGAGCGATTGTGGTGCCCTCATTTAATTTCTACTATTTTATGTCGCACTGTAACCAGTGACACTCGCAAGGTTAAGACGAATCGATTCATGTAAGAATCATCAGAATCGGCCAACGCGTTTGGTGTCTAGGGAGCCACATAGGAACAAACATACAGACATACATCGACTGATAAACACATTACCCTCCTTCGACAGTTGGTTAAAAAACCTAACCACCACATCTTGATGAAAATAGCCGCAATTAGTACCAATAGTTTTATAGTTCCTGCTGAACGGACGTAAGAAATCTGGTTTAAATACCAAACATTTTTTTTTATAGGTAATACTTGGTAAAACAACTTAGGGTGCCCAAAAGCACGAGCCGAAATAAGTACACATTTACATTCGCGTAATTTGGTTATTAGGGTTCCGTACCCGAAGAGTCCAAACGGAGCCCTATTGCTGTCACTGACGTGTTTGTCTGTCCGTCGTCTGTCACACAATTTTGTTCCGAAGATTTTTTTAACTTCCCATTGACCTACGAACTTGAAAGCGGAATGCCTATTTTGTAAGGGAACTTGGGCCCCTTTGAAAAAATGGTTGTATCTTGATGAATTTGGTTGAATATTGTAGAAAAAAACACGTTATATTCATAATAAGAAAACATTTTTTATTTATTTTGCGGGGTTCACGAGAAATAACGATGTTTCTGTTCTTGAAATAAAATAATAATAATGTAAAATGTTTTCTCTTCACAAAGTTTCTTACATTATATGCAGTATTTCAGTTTAAACCAGGGTATTACTTTGTGAGAGACTGGTGCCTGTGATAGGTTTCAATAAGAACCTGTATTACAGGTCACCAGGTCCCAGGAAATAAACCCTTATTACAATGCAATAAGGTGCATACAAATGTCCAAGTGAAGAAACCTGATCTGTTGTTGTCTGTACATAAAAAGTAAAGGACACGGATGGAAAAAAACACAAAATATAAATCCTATTTTTGGATAATATTGAAATCGCAGATACGATACCTCATAAGGGGCCTGTGTATGGGCAATCTCCTTTGGTGATAATGTTCTTATCACGTATACTTTACTAACAAATACTTACATATTGATAAATCTGTTTTTTTTTTGGTACGGAACCCTTAAGGTCTATCCACACATATCAGGGCCGTGCCCGGGACGTGGACGGACCGTGCCCCGTCAGGGGCCTAAAAAAAATATCGGTACGTACATTTTATATGAACTCGTTCACACACGTCCATGCACGGGCCGTGCACGGGATAGTGACGAAACTTCAATGCCTGGGCCCGGCACGGTCTGGTCCCGGGCACGGCCCTGGTATGTGTGGATAGACCTTAAATGTGCGAAGTTCGACACGCACTTGCCCAGATTTTTCTTTACGTATCGATTCTACTCAAATTTTGTCCGAAAAGGGGGTTAAATATATCATACTGCAATTCCAAACGCCCGGCCCGCCCTGAACAGCTAGCACCCGGTAATCCAGGGTCTGATTGACTAATCCGTTCACCAGGTTGACTCAAAACATACTTGGTTTATCTAAACCATACCCTTCCTTAAACAACATAATTTTTAGGGTTTCGTACCCAAAGGGTAAAAACGGGACCCTATTACTAAGACTCCGCGGTCCGTCTGTCTGTCTGGCTGTCTGTCGCCAGGCTGTATCTCATGAACCGTGACAGCTAGATAGTTGAAATTTTCACAGATGATGTATTTTTGTGGCCGCTATAACAACAAATACTAAAAACAGAATAAAATAAATATTTAAGTGGGGCTCCCATACAACAAACGTGTTTTAATACCGGTTTTGCGATAATGGTACGGAAACCTTCGTGCACGAGTCCGACTCGCATTTGGCCGGTTTTTTTTTAAGTCGGTAAAATGAAACGATGCTTCTTCCCCAACGTGTTGTCAGAGTTAACAAAACCCATTCCCCAGCAATAGAACACAAACACATCGTCTCAGTACACACACGATAACTTCCCCTTACTTATAACTTACTTGAACTTACTCGATCAGCTGAGCTGTGTGTTTTACTTCCATGCACAGATCATCCGCACAGCTAATATTTTGACTTGTTATCGAAATTTATCTGATAGATGGAGAGTATGTGTGCAGGCTTAAGGGTAAGATAGTAGGTTTCACTATTTTACCTTTCGGCACATTTGAAACAAATCATTATTGATTGTGTGCTTTTAAGATATTTTATTGGAAACATAATGCAAACTTTAATAATATCTGCATTTCTAAACTAATGTGGAAAATGGATTTTCGTGAAATCTTCTTAACTTTTTTGTGCTCGTACGTAATTATACAGTAGTTCACATCAAATACACTATACTTTTATTACACTCTAGCGTTATGATTACCCCTTGAGTGAACGAAACGTGGATCCACGCGAGACATATTGGGTTTTTAATTCTTTCGATAATTACAGGAATTCAACCGGTTAAAAAGTCATTTTATTAAAACTAATTTACTACATCAATAACTCAAACTGCAGACAAAACTCTCTCTACTTATTATAAAGTTTTGTCTATCCCAAGATCCAGTCCCTTTAAAATAAAAGAGAAAGGTTTTCATAAAACATAGTCAAGTGATCAAAATATCATAACTAAATTACCTGCCTACTTGTGTATCCCCAGAAGCTTTCTGAGACCTCACCTTCCTACATAACCTTAAACAAAAATCTTTCGCATCATTTTATCTACAGACTCATGTTTACCCGCTGAGCTAGCTCGATTTCCATGTAATTACGTCAACCGGGCACCAACTGAGCCGGATAGATCCCAGTTGTTAGCACCACATGAGCACCCGAACGATATTTTGTTTAGATTGATGAATGGTAATTGGTGGTGTGGAACTATCTAGCTCAAATGCCGTGGTTATTTGTAGTGCAATGATGTGGAAGGATGGGTGACACGTGCTGGTTCATGTTTTCCAGAGGAAATATAGAAAGTTATCGAAAATACCATTACGTTAAAAATAACGATTACATATTTCATTGTTAAGGTGAGCACTACTGGACCTAAGTAATCAAAAAGTTAACCATTGCTTTGAAAAGGATGTGAGGAAGAACTTTGATAAATTTATTTATTTGTTTTTACGTGTCTACCGTTGTAGCAAATTTAAAAAGCTTAAATCTGCATTCAGATTTTTTATTTTCTTTTTAAATGGACTGTAATGATGTAGACTGGTAATTGATACAGTTTACTCGTTTTATTAATATTTTACTTTAACTCACATGTTACGTATTGGTAAAAGACACAGGATATATAGGAGAGGATGTATGTCAGTTCTTTTCACAGATAATATATTATAACAGACTAAACAACAAATAAAATAACTTTGTGTTGCTATCAACAGCAAACATACAGCTTAGATATTTTAATTGTCTCATGGTCATTGTCGTTTGAACATTTTAATAGATTACAATGCAAGATTTGTATGTGGGTATGGTACAGTGCTACAACGTAGTTAATTACGTTGTTTAAAGTGCGAGTACAAGTTATGTTAAGTTAGGTAGTATAAGAGTATTTGCTTACTATTTGCATTGAACCTTGTATTGAATTTTAATGATCTTGAGCGCTGCCTGTATTGGAATAGAATACTACTGGTGAGAATTATGTTAAAACTACTTTCAAGTAGTCCCCTTAAGGTTACACTAGTCGACGGTACGAACTATTTTGTGCGCGGGGCTAAAATGCTTGCTATCTCATTCGACAACTCGTGCGAAAGAGATAGATGCTGTGATGAGCAGTAAGAAGCTAATTCGCTTACGTATTAGCACTTTTGCAAGTTTTTAGCAAAATGGATGATGATTTAGGACGAAAACAAATACTAAAATATACAAATAATACTTTCGCAGGTATGCTGGAAGAGATTTCTATAGAAATAAGCATTACCTATGTACCTATTTTTCTGTTTCTTCATCTTGTCTGTATATTATGTGTGTGTGCATAAATGGTTAAATAAATAAATAAATAAAAACAGAATAAAATAAATATTTAAGTGGGGCTCCCATATAACAAACATGTTTGTTTTGCCGTTTTTTGCGATTATGGTACGGAACCCTTCGTGCGCGAGTCCGACTCGCACTTGGCCGGTTTTTTACTTTTTTGTTTCCATACAGGGCTAGATAATGATGAGACAAATTGATATATTTTTTATTTTGAACGTACATCGTCAAATAGTGGAGTAATCCCTAGACTACGTTTGTATGGAAGAATTATCGACTAGTGTTACCTTAAAATTACTTTTCCTACTAAACAAAACATAACACTTCTTGACAGTTAGTTAGAAAACAAAACTAAGTAAAACGTTAGTGGTAATGGATTTACAGACGTCAACTGGGACTTAATAGCCGTTGCAACAACCCATTACGATATTGTTTTCTTCGTACTGCAACACTGGCTAGATACTGTGTTCTATTTATTACTTAGAGATATATTCTGTTCAGACTTTTAGGGGTTCATAAGGGACATCAATAGAATTTAATTATGTTTGTTTACATTTTCAAATCGCTTTTAAATTATTGATGGCCGGTAAAAATAAACACGTATCAAATATTGAATTTCATCATCATTATCATTTCAGTTGAAAGACGTCCAAAGCTGGACATAGGTCCCTCAAGTCTCGCCACATTGACCGGTCCCGTGCGTCATCCCGTCATGATGATTGAATTTATGAGGCCCAAGTGTAACAGTTATTTTTTTAAGCAAGCTATAGAGGGTGGGCAAAAACTCTTGGATCAAACGAAACTTTAGGCGTGTTATTACGTTTATATATATATATTGTTTTCGACAAGTTTTTGTATACTACTCTAAAAAGTCATAACAAAAGTTTGTTCTACTTTTATAATTTCCTGAGATACTTGGGAGTGTCGGGGTGTCGGGATACGGAGCCAGGAAATAAAACAGCTGATCACGGTTACACGTATATTCCGACGGACAGACGATCACATAAATTTACTAAGTTCCGTACCCAAAGGGTAAAAATGGGACCCTAATACTAAGACTCCGCGATCCGTCTGTCTGTCCGTCTGTCACCAGGCTGTATCTCGTGAACCGTGATAGCTAGACAATTGAAATTTTCAGAGATGATGTATTTCTGTTGCAGCTATAACAACAAATACTAAAAACAGAAGAAAATACATATTTAATAGGGGCTCCCATACAACAAACGTGATATTTTTGCCGTTTTTTGCTCGATATTAATAACGGCAACAGGTAGACGCTTGAAATATTCACGGAATATTAAGTTGTATATTTACTTCAAAAAATAATAATTATTAAATTAAAATAAAATAAATTGAGGGGGGCTCCCATACAACAAACGTGTTTTTTTTCTGTTTTTTGCTCGAAATTAATAACGGAAACAGGTAGACGCTTGAAATATTCACAGAATATTTAGTTGTATATTCACTTCAAAAAATAGTAATGAATAAATTAAAATAAAATGAATTAAGGGGGGCTCCCATACAACAAACGTGATTTTTTTGACGTTTTTTGCGATAATGGTACGGAACCCTTCGTGCGCGAGTCCGACTCGCACTTGGCCGGTTTTAATATTATGGAGATACTTAGTTACTTCATACACATACATCACATTTCCTAGAACGAAATAATCTTTCATTGAAACAAACATAACACAGTTTTACATTACAAGCATACACACGAACTTTCTTGGTTCTCTTCTTACCTATATCTTTTTCTTTTATATTCCACAGTTCCTATGTTTCCATTCACGAGGAATTCTCAGAGATCCACATTCAGCTGGACTTCTGATTGAACAAAGCTTCGAACGCTGGTCAATGTTTGACTAGTTCTCTGTAAAGGCGTGTAAAGCCCGCCAATTGTAAATGTTTCTGCTGGCATCGCACACTATTATTATCCTCTGGCTTAGGTTGTTTGTAGGAAAATCATTACAACGACTTTTTTATTCATGAGTAAAGGTAGATCATAGAATCTAGCTCTTTCAACCCTTTGCCAGGCTTATTAAGAAAGGAATTGATAGTAACCTTTATTTCTATCTTACCAAAAAATATTATGTAAATGTTGTTCAATAGTCACTGAACAATCATTATGATATAAATACAGAATTTTAAAGAATTATTAAGTCCCTTTTTTATAAGGGTTCCGTACCCAAAGGGTAAAAACCGGCTTAGTGCGAGTCGGACTCGCGCACGAAGGGTTCCGTACCATGATCGCAAAAAACGGCAAAAATATCACGTTTGTTGTGTTTGCATAGGAGCCTCACTTAGTGAGTCACTCTGTATGGGCTTCTATGCAGTGTGCTTCACAAATACAAAACACACAGATAGACACATCACACTTCTAACACCCTCTTTATCCATCGGGGCTGTCGGTGTCTTTGGTACCTCTTGTTTCTATCGTTTTTCAACACCGACTTCCGAATTGAAAGTTATTTTTGTCCTTTTTAGGGTTCCGTACCCAAAGGATAAATACGGAACCCTATTACTAAGACTCCGCGATCAGTCTGTCTGTCTGTCTGTCTCTCCGTCTGTCACCAGGCTGTATCTCGGTAACCGTGATAGCTAGACAGTTGAAATTTTCCTAGATGATGTATTTCTGTTGCCGCTATAACAACAAATACTAAAAAAAGAATAAAATAAATATTTAAGTGGGGCTACCATACAACAAACGTGTTTTTTTTGCCGTTTTATACGAGAATGGTACGGAACCCTTCGTGCGCGATTCCGACTCGCACTTAGCCGGTTTTTTTTAATGTTTCGCTTCAAAAGTTTATTTTTGTTTATAATAGTTTCACTTACCCCGTTAACCCCTTCAATTAGGTACTGCTGCAAGTACTTAAACATTTCCCCTAGCTACCCCAACAACTTGTTGATAAGTACCTATCACAAACACTTATGTTTCGTCCCGGATTCGGTGCAAAAATAACGCAAACAAACGCCCACCAATATTGACATTCTCTTACATAAAGTCCTTGTATGATGACATTCAACTAGGACCACAGACCTCAATCTAACTAGATGACGCAAACTCAGTTGTCTTAGGTCGTAGGTTTGAAACTAGGCAGGCACATTATTTTTTGTTAATTATTTAATCACTACTGCTCTAAAAGCGGTTAGGAAAAACATCGTAAAAAAACCAACATATCCTAGAATAAAAATTCAAGGACATGTGACATCCACCAACCCGCACTGGGCCCGCGTCGGTGGATCTTAACGCCCATTCCCCCTTAAAGAGAGGTCTGTGGCCCGTGTGTGTGTGTGTCAGTGGGAACATTAAAAAGGCTGCTTTATGGTTTTATGATGTCATTCAACTAGGACCACAGACATAAATCTAACAAGAAGATGCGAGTGCATGTACTTTGTGTGACAAAAAAGGGAGTGAAAATGAGAGCAGTGCCAAATATGTCCTACTAGCTGCCGCCTGCGTCTTCACCTCCGTTGTATTAGAACCTATTTCACCCAATACTACTACTAATAAAACGTGAAAGTTTTTCTTTATGATTCCGTTCTCCAGGTAGTTTGAGAGTCCACTCTTGGTTGCAGCCACGGATTCTGTTTACTTAATTTTTCTGTTCTCATGGTACTTTGTATGTACTAAGCAAATCGGTCAAATTAATACATAATTTAAAATTATGGCCGCATGGCGTTAGTAATTCTCCCAATATCTTAATTATAGCCCATGTGATATTCTATATTTCTGTAAAGATTCATCAAAATCCTTTCAGTAGTTTTTGCGTGAAAAAGAAACAAACATCCATCCATCCATACTCACAAACTTTCACTTTTATAATAGTACTAGCTTCTGCAAGCGGCTTCACCCGCGTGTAAGTCGAAAGTTATCCCGAGAGAACATATTCCCGGGATAAAAAGAAGCCTATGTGCTATTCCAGACTATAATCTATCTCTGTGCCATATTTCATCCAGAACCGTCCAGCCGTTTAAGCATGAAGAAGTAACAAACATACAAACACACTCACAAACTTTCGCCTTTATAATTTTAGTGTTATGTGATGATATTGAGCTCTAAAAACTATACAAAAAAAGTTGCCCGAGACGATGCAAACATTTTCTTTCATCGGTAAGTAAATTTGTTCTGAAAATTGTGTTGGTTTTCATACAGATGCAGGGCATTTGCGTTCTCTAGTGAGATTTAAGTCTGTGAGTCGGACGATGATGGGTGTACCACAAGGACATAATGTGGGGTCCCTTTGAAATGTATTGCGATGGCATGTACATATTGGGAAGAGGAAAATTATTGTCTTTATTTTTTCTTTTAGCAACCAAGTTGTATATAGTGTAATCGAAAAAGCTAACTGGATGATGAGAATTTTAGTTATATTGTTAGCTACGGCAAACTTCACACAATATTTTTATTTTTACTATTTCCACATAAAACCTAGTTTAACCCCTTGAGTGCAAGAAACGCGGATCCAAGTCACAATGGCTTCTTAATTATTTTGGTAATTAAGGCATTCAGCCATTCAAAGGATCGTCGGCAAGAGAAAACAATTTCTCTGTCTGAAATTCAATAAGTTTAAATGATGCCTTACTAAATTGTTACGTTATTGTTACACATTCATAGGTACATTCATATTCATAGGTAAGCCTGAACTATTAACTTCTACAAGTTTGTAGTTCAGACATAACTGACGCTGATAAAATGGGGTCCTGAAAACAGTTACTGCTATACAAAATTACGTACATTCCACCACAAATAGAAACAAAAACGAATCCAACTTACATTTCTTCTACTACGCATCTCAAACATTTATGACAAACAAAAATAAACATATACGACCACAATCTGAACACAATAATGAAAACATTCAACCATACAGCCGTAAGAATTTCACTGACGTGGCCACAATTCAGGCGGTCTTGGGCAAATATATTTTTATTTAGCCTGTCCCCTCTGCAACGGTCGGGGTAGCAATAAAAATATTATATACCTAAGTGCTCTGCGGTCGGTGTGTGGTGCAAGTTACGAGCGCTAGCGGTTGGATTTTTTCAGCGAATAAGCATTTATCAAATTTTTTGTGTTTAAGAATATTGGTGTGTAAATGTAATTATTTTATTTTAATTCGAAGAGTTTTCTGTTCTGTATCATTCATTTTGTTTAAATTGTATACAGAAAATGATTGGGTTTGAAGCGTCAAATGGTTGACGGTCAAAATACACTTCAATAAACTTTAATCACCGTCTCAGGATCATTGAAAGAATGCCTAGATCCACCAGCCTTCAAAGCAAGATAGTAAACAGGCATCTTATAGGATCGATGGTTCCATCGTAGACTTCATCCGTTGCTTTCCAACAGACCAGATTAAGGTCAAAACCAGGCTCATCATTAAATAAAAGGTCCATTCATTAGGCCATTTATTAAGTCATAAGTCATAAGTATGTCATAAGTAATTTATTTCAGAACAACATAAATTGTGTAGAAATTTTGTTAATCTCATTCAATATTAAACTCATTCTACATCAACTTAGGAGACACTAATAATAATTATTTCAATATTATATTATTATCAATTGTTACGAGGAAAGTAAAATGGGGCAAGTTGATAAAGACAGAAGAATGATATTACTCGAATCCCAGAAGTCACAAGACAGCATTGCACGTTCACAGCTTAAGTTACAAAACATTTTAAATTCTGAAATTCTTAACCTACATTCAGAGTAGTTCCTCTCCAGAATCTCATAACTTGCACCACTATGAATGAAACATAGTCGGTGTACTCATCCTTTATGCCAGGTACGAGTTGGTAGGTGGTGGTTTTCCTAGAGTTTCATTACGCTAAAGTTTATCCGGCTCCTAATAAGATATAGTTGCGATATGCAATATTATAATGACTAAACTGCACTCTATTACAAGAAGGATTAATTAGTTCGTGTATTAATTTGTTGTTAGTACGTTACCTTGTTGTTTAGTTTTAGTGTTTTAGTATGGGAGTAGTATGTGAGCTTGTTATAATTCTGTTGCTTCTGTTTTGAGTTGAACATTATAGTGTTTGGTTAAATGGTAAAGTGGCGTAGAACTGCCACAGGCTGTTTGTATTGTGTTGTTTTGTTTTGGGGATTTCAGATTTATAGCCGGCATTTTTAACACGCTTTTATTAGCTTGGTATGTATGTATCTATGTATCAGTGTAACGGAATCTTTGAAAGTGATTTTCACCCCCTTCAAAACGTCGGATTGATTTGAAACTTTGCACACTTATCAAGGATGACAATGCAATAGTTTAAATAGTTCAGTATCTTCAGGATGATCATCTTCAGGATTAGCGACTTTCTAGTTCAATTTACCATTAAAGCGTTTTTCAGTTTTTAGAACTTCATTTTATTTAAATTTATTTGTATGGAAGCAAAACACATAGGACCACTCAATGTGTTGACACTTGGGACGCTTATGTTCAGTAGTGGATTTCTTAAGGCTGAAATGGTGATGATGATGTTCATGTTAAGTAACCGTAACATAACAATAAAAAAGTTAATTCAAAAAAACAAAAAACCCGACTGCTTAAGAAGCGAACTGAAAAGACGTAAACAATAAGAAAATCGTGCTGTGCAGTGGGAGGATACATATTTGCGAACTGACTGACCAAACCAGATGTACATGCATTGATCACAACGCTTGCTCAAGACGGGTTGGGTTGGCGCTTTCTTACTCATATTAACTATTAGTCCAGCAACCTGATTGGGCAAGTGAGTTCGGGAGGGCGAAGGGCATGACTCCATCAAAGAGTAAGTATGACAAATTACCTTTAAATTTGTTCGATATTGCCAAAGCATTGCTAATAATTATTGAAAGTGTCTAATAATTATTAGCAATACCGAAAAAGGGTATTTGTCGTACTCTTCCATGGAGTCATACCCTTTTACGGTTTAAATATCATTTATTTCTTAAAAGATTAACATATAATCGCTTAACGAGAAACAAAGTTTGGATTTAATAACAATTGTAATTATTAGAAAGTCCAGGGCGCACGACGCACATTCGATTTTGTTTAAAATTTACGTAAATATAGGTATTATTACAAAAACAAATTATGATGAGTGGGTACATTGCAAAAACTATACGAATTCACTGTCGTAGCGACATCGAGTGCGCTGTTATTATCAATGCTGTTGTTAAGCACCATGCACACTATACAAAACTAGGTGTTTTCATTTTTATTTACAATACAATATTTTTACTATTTTATTTATTTACTTACTATTTTATTTATTTATGTTGCAGCTGTCGAAGATGTGTTTCTTTAATAATTATTTTATTGTAAGTTAGTTTTAGCCTCTTTTATATTTTTTGGTAGGGAATTGTAAAGTTGTACTCCTTCATATTTAATATTTTTCTTGCCGTGGTTTGTTCTAGGCCCGGCCAACAGTACTAGGTCATTCGCTCTACGTGTCGATCGCGTTTGCTTTGCGCTGTTCCTTTCGACGGTTATTTCCGTGTGAATTTCCTTTGTGAGGACCCTTCTTATTAGTAAACAAGTGTTGAATTTGTGTATTTTGCAGATGCCTAATAACCATGTGTCATTATAGATTTTATCTCTGGGTGTTAAGACGACGACTAACGCCAACGACATTGAGGCAACAAAACGCGCACTCGTTTCACACCTGCGCGACCCAAAATTTACTAGTTTTTTGTACTTTTCTTATTATTCTACGACTTAAAAAAAAAAACTTCAGATCAAAATGTGGATAATTAAATTGTCATTGAGATGGTGTCAATTTCATTACAATATGCTCAGCGGTTTTTGTGTGATTGTCGTGTTTTCGTCTGTTTTAGACATAACTTTACAAATTAATTACACTATGTTATTCAAATAAAACTCAAAATTTGCTTAGATAAAATTATTAATAAAATAGTCTAATATAACATATATTTTTTTCAAAGAATTACGACAAGCCATTTACACGTGATTCTCATTTTAAAATCAGCTACTCAAGGGAATCGGCGCCTTAAGTAGTGGTATTGAAAGAGGGCTTTAATTTATTTATTTTGGGCGTTTTGAAGCTTTTGGAAGTTTAGTTTCGAAGTATATCCCCAGACTTCGATTAAATATTCGATATGCGGCTTTATTTTTCCTGTTTTCTTCCACCGTTGCCAGTGATGTTCAAGATAAACTTAGAAAGTACATATGTATTTGATGTCTTAGCCACTGGGCCACCACCAGTTATGATAAATAAAGTCGGCGAGTCTATTTTTAGACTCCTAGTTGGATTTCATATTATTGAATAAGGAGTCGACTTGGACCGTGGTTGTCCTCGACACGATACGACATTGTCAGATTTCGTTCTAGGAAAACACCGGTAATCTCTGTTTTAAATGCTTGTAAGTTACTTATTTATCTAACATAACACAACATCGTGCGTGTACTCTCTAAAGGGTTAGGCAGACGTGCACCTTTACTCGTAGTATAAACACTTCGATAAAACGGACATGAAAGCAGGCTACCTTTTATTACAAGCTTTATTTAACTTGCAATGCTAATGAATGAGCTTGTGGCTATGTAATAACAGCCGCACGGGTCGATCATCAAGGTTAAGCAACGCTTGACGAGGTCGGTCCGTGGATGGGTGACCATTTCAACATACCGAGTTTCCTACGTGCCTCGGAAAGCACGTTAAGCCGTTGGCCCCGGCTGTCATTTGAAGATCTTTGACAGTCGTTATGGGTAGTCAGAAGCTTGAGCTCTGACACCAGTCTTGCCAAGGGGTACCGTGTTACCCAGTTACTGGGTTGTGGAGGGCAGATAGGCAGTCGCTCCATGCAAACACTGGTACTTAGAGCCGACCCCAATACAGTTGGGAAAAGGCTAGGCAGATGATTATTTAACTTGCAATGTATGTAAGTGTGTTCGAGTCAAATCTTGCACCTGATTTTTAAACAGTTATTCTCCAACGACTAAGATGAAATTTTGCATACACGTTTAGTTTGGTAACAATGCATAGTTAGCTAAGACGTCATTCTAAATCTAATATGGCGGACGGCCCAAGATGGTGGACTAGTTATTTTTTGTGCACTGCCATGATATGGATATCAAATGAAAGGGTTTGCTGAGAAGAGTACGAAAAAAAATGTTTAAAAAAAGTTTCGATTAATGCTTAATTGTTATTTATAGACTTTCGTTTGACTACTAGGCGATGACTTGAAAGAAAAAGAAAAAAAATATTTATTTGTGACCCGCACAGGAGACACGAGATAAGAAAAACACAAGCAATAATAAAAAATAAAAATAAATAACCGCGTGCGAGACCAAAAAGGCTCCTATCTCAGCATGTGCAACGATATCAAAAAGAAAATAACGCTGCGCTGATATTCTGATAGGGCCCACTGTTGATGCCACGGACACATTCACGGAAACGGATCATATTTATGCCACATCTAGTAAATTATCTTTGGATCCGTGTTCGCTCGTACGGCGAGCGGGTCGCCTGATGACTTGTTTACGCATAAGATTTGCACTTACCCACTTTTTAAAAAAAAAAAAAAAAAAATACTTTCTGTACCTACGCTTGATAATGTTTTTATGTTAAAAATGTTTTCTCAGTAAGTGAATTATTGTTAATTCTTTATGAGGAAAATAAAGTTCTTAAACCATATTTAAGAAATACTACTAAAACTTGGTCGACGATGGAGCACGTTTGCCTGGAAGTATCCTACATAAATGAAAAACGTACTATACACTATTCGCTGGAGCAAAAAATAAAAGGTAAACAAACCATAGAAAAGGTTTTTACAGTGTCTTCTTTGCTGTCACAAAAAAAACATTATGAGAATAATATGTTTATTTCATACAACAACCAAAAACACACATGCAAAAATAAGTCAAACAATTAAATTATTATTTTCTTAACTGTATTTTACAAAAAAAAAAAATTAATTAAAAAAATTAAAACCAAAATCAATAGTCGACATCAAAAAGCATCTCGAAAGCCTGGACTTCGGAACTATTATGATAATAAATTGAAGAGTTCTACAAAAGTAACCATATTTTTCGTTGTAAGGTTGTATTTGCAAAATTAGTCAGATAAGCCTTTGAAGTTTGTTTGTTCACCCTTTTTTTTGCTCCAACGAATAATATATAGATAAATCATGTTATAAGGACACAAATCAATTATTTGCAAACGACAAGAAAAAGCTTACAAAATTCTCCAGACAAAAAAAAACTTAATAACTAAAAAAACAACAAAGTCATAATATTTTCCTAAACAAAATAAAGACTAACAATTTGCGAGAAACACAGAATAATAAATAACGCGTATAAGCATTGTAGGGATTAAAACAACCCCTTTTGTAAGGGGCGGCCGTAGGGGCTAGAGTTTATGCTATATTTTATAGTAGCCCGAGATCCTGAGGGAGCAGGCAGGTTGCTTGCCTGAATTCTTTGTGCAGGTACTTTATATTGATTTCAGTGTAGTTTCATGTTAGGATCAGTAAGCAGAGGTTTTGGTTGGCTGAAAGATACAGTTGAAAACTTCAAGGAGATTCAAAAATTGCGGATTCATTTTTGGAACCAGCTTTCTCGTTATGGTTTAAGGGTACACTAGTCAATGGCAAGAACTATTTTGTGCGCGGGGTTAAAATGCGTTTTATATCAACCGACAACACGTGCGGAAGAGATAGATGCTGTGATGAGCAATAGGAAGCTAGTTCGCGTACGAATACACACTTTTGAAAATTTGTAGATAAATGGATAATGATTTAGGACGTAACCGAGCGCGCGAAATTTTATAAAGAGACCTTTGGCAGTCTAGATATCATGAAAAAACGACTAAATCTATCTGTTCAAAATAAAATAATATGCATTTTTGAACTACTAATCTATCCCTGTATGGTGGCCGTTTTGCAATTTTCCGTCTTCTTAAAGTATTTATTTGCGCCCAAAAATGCGTTAAAATTAGTGTCCAAATGTGGAACTTTCGACGCTCATAACTTTCAAATATTTTCATTTTTTACTTTTTCGCTTCCATACAGGGCTAGATAATGATGAGACAAATTGATATCAATTTTTATTTTGAGCGTACATCGTCAAACAGTGGAATAATCCCTAGACTACGTTTGTATGGAAAAAAAATCGACTAGTGTAACCTTAAACGTTCGGGAAGCGGATATAGAAGAAAATAGAACATTGTCAAATAAAAGTTGTCGAATATCATAATCCCCCTGCCCTTACGCCATTTTAATTGATGACTATGCAATATTGTCTACTTCTATATTGATTGTTATTTCAGTAGTCAATTCTTTCCATTTTTACCGACTTTAAAAAAAAAAGTGGTAACTAATCAATTCGACACGTATGAATGTAATATTGTTGATTTTGCACAATTTTCACATATGTTACTCTGTATGGGCTTCTAATAAACACGTGTGCCAAATTTCAACAGTGTATGGATGTTTGTTTATTTATTTATTTATTTTATTATTAATGTACACACAGAAAATACATTCAGAAAACACATCATGACAATGGAGTACAAAGGTACTGCTTATTTTTATGTGTGTGTGTGTTTGTTTATATGTTTCTTTGTATGTATGTTTGTCCACGCATTTCGGATCTTGATATTTTTTTTTTTGATTGGAATGAGTATCTCTCAACTTAGGTAACACTGCAAAATTGGCTGTTTCGTCAAAATTGGTTCAGCAGTTTTCAACATATGGAACATGCAACCGAACCGAATTAAGTTATTATGGGTATTCTGTCAATTTTGTATGTACCTTATTACTTACTTACTTTGCTCAATTATATTGTTATGGTACTAAAACTAAAAAAGAGAGAAATAACAACGTTTTCATAAAAAATAAACCGGTTTCTAAAGCAAAAATTAAAAAGTACAAAATAGCTTTAGTTTTGGCAGTCGTTGTTGAAAAACGATAAAAACAAGAGATACCAAAGGCACCGAATGCCGAAAAAAAGTTATTTTCGCACTTTTAATGTTTTGATTTAGAAGTCAGTAAATAAATGAATTATTATTATTTTATTATTATTATTACTCATAACTTTCCATGCACTCGTACATTCTGTTGTTTAATGAAATTATTCGTTTATGAGTCTATTTAAAACCTTGCTCTCACTTTGTTGCGAAAACGGTTCCTTTTTGTTGACACTAAGTTGGGTCCGGACTATAAGACGGAATACAGAAGAATGGGGCGAAGGGTTTCTCTGTGGGTTTCTAAAAAGGGGATTAAGAGATTATGTAAAGGGTATGGGTGGCGGGACCTTGTTTATGAGATGTGTATTAACAACATGAGTATGTGTATGTTGTTCTATAACAAAACATGATAATTATTAAAATACAAGCCATTAGTCAAATAGGACTTCCAAGTTAACTGTCATTCGTTTATTCCGTTTGCGGGAAGGTAATGTTTTTCGAGCCTATGTATGTACATATGCCCATTTCTATGGCACGCTCTACAGCCCAAACGGCTTGACGGATTATGACTTAAGAGTTGTCGTTGGATTCGTCTCAATTTTAGGTGTGACATCTATACTATATTACTATATACTATATATTAATATTACAAAGATGAAAGTTTTTTTTTGTTTGTTTGTTTGTTTGTTTGTTTGTACCGATTAGGCTCCGAAATTACTGGGTCGATTTGAAAAATTCTTTCACCAATAGGAAGCTACATTATTCCTGAGTGACATAGGCTATTTTTATTCCCGAAAATGGGTCCTGTGGGGTGGTCCACGGGAGCGAAGCCGCGGGCAACAGCTAGTAATATTATAAAGGGGAAAGTTTTTTTTTGTTTGTACCGATTAGGCTCCGAAACTACTGGATCGATTTAAAAAATTCTTTCTTCAATAGAAAGCTACATTATTCTTGAGTGACATAGGCTATTTTTTAATCCTGATTACGGGCCCTGTGGGGTGGTCCACGGGAGCGAAGCCGCGGGCAACAGCTAGTATGCTATATAATTTTTAAATATGGCATCCCATCACAAAAAAGGGGGGTGATTCTATTTTTTTTTCGTATCCTAACAATAATATTTAATGTATAAAATTATGCTTCGTACTTGTTTTTCTCTTTTCAGTTAATTATTTTTAGCTATCGGGTTTTTTTAACACCTTTAATTGGCTATAGAGAAAAATAGACCAAGCTGGCTGCAGTACTTGAACCTATGTGTAATATAATTTAACATGGAATCTTAGACGTCAGATAAGCAGTCACTTCATTTAAAATACTGATAATATTCAGCTCCATCTAGTTAGATTGGAAGCCTAAAAAAAGCAGTAGGCAGAAGATGAGATGTATTTTATCGTCCCAAGAGAACATTATACAGGAATAAAAAGTATCCAGACTATAATCTATCTCTGTGCTAAATTTCATCCAGATACGTTCAGCTGTTCTGGCGGGATTGAGAAACAAACATACATCCACACACATATCCATCCAAACTTTCACATTTATATTTTATTATTATTTTTATTTATCTTTGAGATTCTTGGGACCTTAGGGTCTCAGACTTCCGCAGGATATACAATCTCATAACCAACGATCGTGGGTGATGCATTCGAGATGCAGTCAGCAGTGTACGGACCCGCCTATCCAGGGCGTCAAGTTAGGCGTTAGTTATTATATGATTGTGTCCGATTTAATTATTTAACCTAGCAACAGAGTTGTGAAGCATTTATAATTTTACTATTAAAACATTGACATTGATGTATGAGCTCCTATTGTTTTACGCTCCTATTGTTTTATCATTTGTTTGCTTTTATAATTCATTGGTATGTCTAGTCATAAATTCTAAAACATTTCAGTTAAAAAATATTTATTCTAAATATAAATATATCTACATTTTGATTTATGGGGTGACTTTGGAATAGATTTAGAAATTGAGGCTTTAGTTTATCGAGATTGTGTGCGATCCAAATAATGCGCACATTATTTAACAGATAATCTCGAAACGATTTCTAAAAATTATTGCAGTTAAATTTTTCCTCTAAGAATTTCTTTCGCTCTGTATAACTATTTAATCAGTATCTACCTATCATCAAAAAAGATGTATACATAACATAAAAATGTATGTCAATAGTATAAAAACTGTAACCCAAAAACGCTTTTTTTTAAATCATATACCCAAGCCATAATAACGAATCGATTGTCTCCTTATTCAACAACATCGGATGAATAGTTTAGGCGCTACGGAAGAACATACGTACATACATAGACTGCCAAAATCATAACCCTTCCTATTGGTTTCGCCGTAGTCGGGTAAAACCAGTAAACTAGAGGCTTTTTATTCTATTGAAACTGTTAGTCGAGCCCAAAGTGTGACCACTGACGTGTAGCTTACTGCGCATAGTTAAGTAAGAAAGATATCTTATTCTTGGCAGAAATATTGGTTACTGAAAATCCAGAAAGGATAGGATATTCGTATTGGTCAAAGGAATTTATATCCACACTACCTTACACTTTAACTTTTGTATCCACACTACCACTCGAACTTCTCATACTTTTGAAAACTTCCAACACTTTTCTCAACTTTTATACAGCTGAGAATTATTATTCCACAAATGTATACCACAACTAAGTTTCACAAGACCCGCTCTGACGAACCGCGCAAAAGTCCCCAAGATTCCGAGAAAGAAATGACATTTTCTATCCGCTTATATATTCTCAAGTAAAATAACATTTACGTACGCAAGTCTAGACTTCGCAGTACCTGAACATACATAATACCAGGCGAAGTGAACGACGGAGATTTTCTCGAAGAAATGTAGCATGTTCTAGAGATGGGTACGTCGCTTGCTATCTAAATAATTGTCGTGTCGTGGTCCTATCTTATCATATGTTTTAGAAGCATGTTCAGTGGTGCCTTACCTTGCCTAGTATCTTGTTATACTCTAATCAGAATAGCTTATTCTGAGATTTTTCTTTTGTATTTTTATTCAGGTTTAGTTACGTTAAGGCCCTTGTGAACGTGACTAAAATTGGCATAATTTATGCTACACTTTGACCGTAACCGCTGCATCGCCTAAGGAAGGCACGGCTAGGCGGGGGACGTGAAGGAAACAGCATGAGTTCACATGAGATTTATAGTGTCGGACAGATTTTTCGATATTATAAAGCTATTCAGATAAAGCTTCGTATAAATATTATACTGCTATAATGCTAAGTGAAATAAGTAACTAGGTACATTTTATTAAAATTTTAATTTTTATTTCAATATACTACTTTTTTCATATTATTAGATACTATCAGAACCAAAATCTAACAAATTAAAACATATAATTATTAAATTAAGTACAGTATTTCTGATATAGATTCTGCTTCAACTTGATCTTCAGTTTCGCCATCGGAACTTAAAACAGAGTCGTTCTGAAAATTTATTATTAATTCTTATTATAGTTATTTATTTTCATTGTCTTGTCATAGGCCTCGACTTCTGCATATTCAGATAATTTAATACTAGCATACAGATGCCTCATCCCATACAAAGAAACCGTGCCGACGTAAGTAGCGTTTTTCGACGGACTAAACCGATTATTTTACTTAAAGTACATCGGACGCGGTCGGTTCTCTCCCAAGCGATAGATGGTGTTAGCAATCACTTGCAAATGAAAGGGTTTACTCGGTTTATGAATATTTATTTCTTTAAATACATTGAGGATTTGTTTTATAGTATCATTTGCACGATTTTACAGTTTCGTTGTACCAAAATGTGTTACAATACAAAGTAAAAATTTTGACTAGCCTCACAAATTTAAAACCGCGCCATCTATCGGAATGAATTTGAAATGATCCGTTTAAATAATCTTTGAAATGTAAATTAAGTAATTGTAAACTAATATTCCATAATTTTGTACTGTTGATTAAACAATAAAATACAATGTTCATGATTAATTCTAGAAAATGTTAATTTGAAACAAAATTTAATAACCAATCGATGCATATTGCGCCAACTAGTGAAATTTATATGAACCAAATTTTCTTTCTTAGCGTTGGGTCTCCGTGATAATACAATCGACTCGGCCTGTAGTAGTCCATGTGGGATTACAGCCTTTAACACTAGGTACATTTTATTCTAAATAATTCAATAAAATTCCTAATGAATTATGGCGAAAAACTCAATAGGAAACATCTTTCGACCTGGGAATCGAACCGACGGCCTCACGTTCAGAAATCACGCTTACTTGCTTGCTTATTATATGTAGGGGAATAGAACCATCATCAAATGTACAGGGAATACATACAATGATAGGTATTAATTGCAAATCTGTTTTTAAATCGTCACCTAAGCTCGCACCGTTAACCAACATTTTTACCACACACTAAATTCTCCCACATCAATTTCGTATATTTGTTAACCGAATGGCAGATAAGCCGTTAATTCGGCTTAATAACGGGTATTTGTGGCTTATCGTTATAACCATAGTATCGACACGAGCGGAGTCGCATCGCATGGCTCTGCGCAATTACGTCAACGCTCCGAGGAGTTTTTGGTAATTTCTTAGATGTTGAGGTTTACTGAATGTGTAATACCTGTTTTCAGTGCGGTGTGTTCAAATCTGTCTTGGTTTCATTTGGTGTAGGTACATGCAGGTTTGTCTTGTTTTAATTGTGATGTATTATAAATAAAAATTTGTCTTTCGTAGGTACCATTTTTTTGCGTTATGGACACCAACTTCCAAAAATAAAGTTATTTTTCACTTTGTAGTTTTCTTATTTGGAAGTCGGTAGTATTTTTTTGTGAAAAAGTTTTTTTTTTCACTTTTTAGTTGTACCTACCTAATAGGCAAGTTGTTAAGTAAGTTTCCTATAACGCCATAATAGATTACTCAATATATCATGAAACTTGAACAAAACCGATCAAATGAGAGATCTACTTACCCCTTAAGGGGGTACTGTCGTGATGTTATAATGTGAAATGATATAAACAATAAACAGGCATGCGATTGCAGCAGTCCCGAGAGATTTGCCGTTATTTATTGAAGAGTTCTGTTGTATATCTTCGAAGTTCTTCATCAAATCTTCACCAAATTAAAATGGGACCAATTTCCGAACATACTCTATCAAACAAAAAAAAAATTCAAAATCGGTCCACAATTGACGGAGATATCGGTGAACATACATAAAAAAACATACAAGAAGTCGAACATAGAACCTGCTGCTTTTTCGAAAGTCGGTTAAAAAGAGCCTTGACGTATAGCTGAAGAGATACTTTCATTTAATGTTCATTAATTTTATTTTATCTATTTTATTTATTAGTTTATTCTCGCACTAGAACGCCTTGCAGCAATTACACCAATGGAACACAATCTTATAATAAATAGACCTCAAGTCCAGGTTTCCTTACGATGATTTCCTTTACCGTTGTCAGCAATGTCCAAATAAACTTAGAAAGTGCATATGAATAATTGTAAAAGTCACATTGGTACTTGCCCAGATTCAAACCCACGATCTCAAGCACGAGAGGCGAGATTTTAGCCACTGGGCCACCACGACACAATTCATGTGTAGTGCTTTAAAAGAAACTAGGTTTACAATATTTTTTAAACAAATCAAATTGGAAGTTGAGACCAATTAAATGACCATCTATAAAGAGCAAAACAATATGAATCTTTGATAATGTTTAATGAAATATTTTCGCTAATATTTCCAGCGGTACATATAATTATCATGGCTAGGCCATCATAAAGATGACATACTCGTAGATATTACTGACTTTTTTATGTAGAAAATAACTCAGACAGCCTTTCCGACCGCTTCAAAGCAAAGCGGTCTTATCCAGTACATTTACATTCACAACAAAAAGATTTATATTTTCTACTCAGTCAGGTTCCACATGGTACGGCCTACCGCGGGGTAATTACAAAATTTACAACAGTAGCAGCGACTGTAATCGTTCACATTCATGGGTAACTGTCGGCCGTGAACTGGCTGGCTTTGAAGTGTTTAAGGCTAGCGTACACCAGGCACAGCAGGGCAGGGTAATCAGCAGCAAATCAAATCAGCATACTGGCAGCTAACGAGACATCCCGTCGGTCTCCTCTAGCACGGTCTTCAATGTCGCGAATCCCATTTGATGCCTAGGGGTCAATCTGTACACATTGGAATCCATATCTTGTTACCACTAGCATGGATTTACGATAAAGATAAAATGGGGTAAAGATAAAATGCTCTGCCCTGCCGTCCCCGGTGTGCGCTGGCCTTTAGGCCCCGAAATAGGACCGACAATTTGTTGTGTAGGTAATGGTTGTGTCAGGGTTGGAGGTTTGTCCGTGGACATTGAACTTTATTAGCATACTAGCTGCCACCCGCGGATGCGGCCGCGTAACTTTTTCCCTCCACATCTTCATAAATTATTCCCTAAGATTTTGATGTAGAAGCTGTCACTTTAAAGTTAAATAAAAATCCATCCAGTAAATTTTGCGTGAAAGAGTAACAAAGATCCATCCATAAATTCATACATCTTCACAAACTTTCACGATTATAATAGTAGTGGGAAGTAGGGATAAAACATCACGCCTTAGTTGCCAAAGAATTAGACAGTGGTGCAGGTCCTTTACTTTTTTTTTGTATTGCTTCGCGCTTGACTACATCCTAACCTGATAGTAAGCGATGATGTGGTCGACAGAGAAGCACGCTTGAGCAACCTCTTCTGAGAGGATAGGACAGGCGAAAGAAGTGAGATGAGATTCCACTTTGGCAACCCACAGACACACGCTGGCAGGATGCCATCATTGGGGGACTGGTCTGGAGACTGCGGGGACGTCCGAGCCCTCCCAGAAATGTCCATCAGGCACTGTTTTCTGGTCATCAACCAGCACGATAGCGCATTCCGGGCTTTTTCGACAGTTGGCGGGGCAGCCTTTCGAGTGTGGCTGGCACACTACTTGAGCCCTCAACTACCTCATCGGCCAGCGGCACACCGTGCCTTGGATCCCGCTACCCTCCGCGACCACTCTCCCGATACATCCATAGCAGCATGCATCAGGCTGTTCTGCCTGTTGCAGTGGAACAGCTATCTCGACCCAACCTTGGCTACACCAAGCATCGTACCGGAACATGGCTAGGCCGCTTGGTGGTACGTCTTTGCCCGGTGGGTGGTCACAAGCCTTCGGCCAAAGCCTACGGTGGATCACTAACTGGTGAGTTAGTGTCACCAGTTAGTGATCCACCGTAGGTCACCAGTTAGTAATCCACCGTAGGTCACCAATTAGTGATTGGCACCACCCGGGGACCACGTGTAGGGAATCAAAGGGTGTACACTCCTACAGACGAGGGTGACTCAGCCCCCCATACGTTACGGGGCGAAACCTTCAAAAGGCGCTAGGAATTTAAGTGAAAATATCAAGGCGATGATGAAGGATTTTTACCTCACTAAAACAACCCGGTCATCACCATCAGCACTTAGAGGGGCCCCGTGACATCTCAAAGACTACCCTGGAACCCCTTCTGTTCAACGCCTGTTAGGGCACATCCCTGGCGAGACCAAAAAATGCCTAAACTAAGGCTAAAAAATCCCCTGAGCCTAGAAGCTAACAAGTCTAGAAGATTTTTGCTTCACCTGTTTCGTAAAGGTTCATGTTTCAGGATACCAGTCTAGTGCCGAAAAACGAGCCAAGAGGCTCATCGGAAATTAGACACTGGTTGAGTCAAAGCAGAGCCTCGAACATCGTCGCCGAGTTGCCAGCTTTTCAATTTTTCATCGGTTGCATTTCGGGGAATGTTCGTTGGAATTGCATGATCTAATTCCACCTAGCCCGTTCCATCATTCATCGGACTACGAGATGTACAGCGATACGCCATCGCTACATGGTGGATATCTTACCCATACGCACTAAACGTTTCGGAAATACTTTCATTATGCGTTCAGCTAAGGAGTGGAATTTCCTGCCGGAGTCTGTGTTTCCCGATAGCTACAACTAAGTCTTGAAGTCAAGAGTGAATAGGTTACTTCTAGACAAGCGTTCTACACCGTCGTGACAAGCGCGTGACTAAGAAAAAAAACATCGGTCTGCTAGAAACCAATTATTTTATTCCTAGAATTTCTGATCTTAGTCTTGTCAAGGGGTGTCAGTTATCTAGTTACAGGTAGTGGAAGTCCAATAGGCACTCGCTCGGTGTACAATACTTATAGTCCACTGTATTCCGTTAGACTCTGAAACTGGCCCTTAATTTGGAAAAGGTTGGGCTAATTGATTGTTTTCTTCAACCACACATCTGTGGTAATACTTACGCTAAAACCACCCTTACTGACACGCCGTAAGGGCGCTATCAATGTCAATATTTTTAAGCTAGTGAGATTAAATATACGTTCTATCTAACCTAAGAATACAGTTGTAAAGTTATGTTATTCTTTGCAATTTCTGTCTTCTATACCAATATTGTTAAAGAGGAAAGATTTTTATGTTTGTTTGTTTGTACCGAATAGGCTCCGAAGCTACTGGAGCGATTTAAAAAATTCTTCCACCAACAGAAAGCCACATTATTCCTGAATGACATAGGCTATTTTTTAATCCCGAAAACGGATCCTGTGGGGTGGTCCACGGGAACGAAGCCGCGGAGAACAGCTAGTCCTTAATAAACAAACCACGTGACAATTTACAGCTAGGCAAGTGTTATAGTCAAACTTCGAAATCGATACAGTGTAATTTACCCGTGATTCTGAGAAGGGATAGAAAATAAATGTCTTGAATATTATGAAGTTAATTAGTTTAGTTACAAAGAGAGGATCATAATTATTCCGTGAAGCTCGAGATGTAGGTAAATATTAAACCAACTTAAGTTATGTTGGTAGTTACTGTTTCTTCTTTATGATTAATTTATGGGTTCTGTACCATGGAGTTAGAATTTTGTTAGGATTTTTGGCATTATTTAGTGTTCATATTAGCATGTTTCATGTACACTCGTTAATAATTAAAGCGATAGTTACTTATGTTTACGCCAAGAAGTAGAAAACATATACTACAATTTTAGACAATGGTTTAGTTTAGAAATACAAATATGTGACATAAGTTGTGCATTTCTTAAGTTTAGAGACAAGGATCTTGAACAAAATAATGAACAAAACCGGCCAAGTGCGAGTCGGACTCGCGCACGAAGGATTCCGTACCATTATAGCAAAAAATGGCAAAAAATTCACGTTTCTCGTATGGAAGCCCCACTTAAATATGTATTTTATTCTGTTTTTAATATTTGTTGTTATAGCGGCTAAATATATCATCTGTGAAAATTTCAACCGTCTAGCTATCACGGTTCATGAGATACAGCCTGGTGACAGGCAGACAGACAGACGGACAGTGGAGTCTTAGTAATAGGATCCCGTTTTTATTACACTTTGGGTACGGAACCATAGAAATATAAGTTTTTAAGCTGACATGGTCACAATCATTAGAATAAAAAAATAAAAATAAACAAAATATGCATGGTAAATATCCCGAAACAAATATTAATTCATACCATATAAATACTATTTAAAACACCCTTCGAGTATTTAACTATCTAAACTTTCACATAAATTATATTAAAACAAATCAACCGTTCATAATTACAAGACCAAAATTCATAATATTTGTTACATTCGAAACAGCAAAAACCCTTGACCGATATATTTCTTTCAACCAGCGTTAATGAGAGTTCGCTTTAACCAGTTAAGGGCACTACAGTTGTCATTATTTTAATGAACACCCCCCTTTTACCCCAACTTCACTCCAACACCCTCTTATTACGGTAATGACTGTGTCAAATATTCATGGTGAACTAACAGTAGAGATATCGACTGTTTTTGGTTTTAAATAATTGTAGCTAGTGTTTTCAGTGATGATTTGTAAATAAATGTGAAATTCCTGATATTGAACACTCTTCTGAAACTCTCACTCTCACTCTTTCACTGTTCCTGAAATGGTACAGTAAATGGTATTATAATGTTTCTGAAGGAAAAATTGTGTTCCAATCAATGTGGTTGTTCCTTTATTATTATATTTGTAGCGGCACCAACGCCGCCACTTACGAACCAATGACATGACGTCACACAAATCCTGCATCGCGCAAGTAAAGTTTTCGGCGCGATTTGAACACATACAACATTCCGACAACAACCGTTGGGCAGTTGCCCGGACCAGACACAACCCGTCTGGTCGGAGGATCCTCCCTTTTCTATGGAGGATTGTGGGACTTTACACCCTGTTCCACCTACCCCATATTTAGTTTTGAAATATTGATATTTCTGAGTATTTTTATTATTTTTTTACTATGATTTATTTTGACATCTAATTTTGTGTTTTATTTTGACATCTTATTTTATGATCTTTGACTATATTTTTTTATTAATAATGACCACTCTGTATTATTGTTAAACTCTATTATTTTGACATCCAAATACTGAATGATAATAATTTGTGTTTTTTTATTGGATTGATTATTATTTGAAATTTAGCACTTGGATACGCATTGACATGTACTGTAGAATTGAATTGTTGGAATTATGGAGATGCTTTTAATTGTCGATTTATTATGATGTTATATCAGGAAATGTGTAACTGAGTTCTTTGTCGCAGATTGTGGCTCTTTTTTATTATTATAGGTAATCATTTTATTGTCACTGTATTCAATTATATTTGATTTTCAAAATCATATTTGTACGTGTCATGGCCAAACATAGAGGGCTTCTTTAAGGTTGTAACACAAACTGCTGTGTAACCTATGTTTTACAAATAATATTCTGATTCTGATTCCAAACCATGCTATGTTTTTAGTTTTTACTAGCCTATTCTATCTGACTATACTGACTAACTATTAAAAATGAATACCTGGTATTTTTATTTGTTACAAGCTTTTGACAGTGGCACCGCTCGTTTGAAATAATAACAGCTACGGACACTGGGATGTTAAGTATTCTATATCCTAATTTAGGTCTACCCATGTGCCAATAAAACACTACAAGTTAACAAATAATAGTAGTATACATTATGAGTAGTTTTAACGTCCTCATCTCATTAGTAGGTAAATATAATACTATTTTTTTAATTTATTTTTTTACACTTCAGTAGAAAAGTATCAGTGCGGTTCTGCCTCCTATACTAAGAAATCCAGCATAACAAGGGCTGGACTTCTTAATATACAGGAAGAATTATTTTACAATAGAATTTTGAAGGAAAGAAGGAAGAATTATTTTACAAGAAATATCTAATCTACCACTATACATTTTTGAATACATAGTTCGTATAATAACATTATGTTCAGAATGTAAATGGGGAATTTCCCCATTTCTGAATTTCCAATGCAGTGCATAAATTCAGAAGAGCGAGCTATATCTGCCGGTCCTTTGTACGGCGACAATAGCCCAAAGGCTTGTTGACAAACGATCGAGTGGTCGTAACTTCGATTCCTATCCCGGTCAACTATTGTGAGGAAGCCACTTCTAGTTAAAGTATGTCTAGCTGGTTTGCAGACAACGCTGTGTATTATATAAGCTATTTTAATAGTCGCTTGGTTTTCGGTGAAACGATAAAGCATTTTAGGAGGCTTTATTATTTTCTCATTGGTCAGTTACATTAAGTTTTCATTATGGATGACGAATATTTCGCTGTTTAAGGGTATTGAAATGGCGAATATATAAACGCACTTTAAAAATAATATTTCACACGTTAAAATGTTTAGCTTTAAAATTAATTGTATGAACTATATATATATTGGTTTCCACTACTACTAATATTGCTACGTAATGGTGCTCCCACACCGCTGTTCAAAAATGTTTACAAACATTAGTAAACTTTTTCTAGACAGACATTTTCCTAACATTTGTCAGTAAATGTAGTGTTAGAAAATGTTTGTAAACATTTTTGAACAGCGGTGTGGGAGCACCATTACGATTGGGCAATTTGATAATTATGGTTAATGAATTAGACCAAGAGCGAGCGAAGCGAGCTCGGAAGCTTAGGGCTCCCGACACGGATAGGTTAGGTAAGTCGCTTCATGTTAGGTTGATTTAGAACCTGCAAACAGAAATAGAAGCTCGCGCAGCGGGGCTCCGTCGACGTTGTTGCTTAGATAGTAATCGTACTTACCTATTCTGACATTTTTATGTACATTCAGAAACGAACTGGTTTTTATAAAATTTAAAGTGCTATTAAATACATCCCAATTACAATTATCTGTGAAAAAACAAGCACTACTTGATTAAAGTCTGTTCAGTACATTTTTGTTCACTTATAATGAACATTGAAAATTGAAATAATGATAATTGACTTTATAAAAATCAATAAAAAAGAAAGATTAATTCAAAAATGTGATTGTTAAACCTAGGGGGCTCGCGCTATGAGCATTTGCCGCCCGTGGCAAAAACATCGTGTTATTTCGTTCACGATGCATATTTCAAGGTCAATCATCCTAGTAGCTGCCTCCCCGTACCTTGACTCCTTGTTTAAGAAACTACAAGAAATTTAGTGCACGGGTAACCGTAGGAGGAAGGAATTGTTGTCGGTATGTCGCGTTTGACGGCAAATTGCTCCCTGCGCGACTACTTACGTAAGTAAAATTCGTGTTTTTGGATTTTATTTTAGTTGAAATATAATTCGTTTTCAACAACATCTTTATCTTTACCTTCATAGGTTGAGATATAGATGTTACGAGTATTAATTTTTTTGAATTTTTAACTAAGTTTTTTTTTATTTTATTTTTTATTTTTGATGGGTTTGCTCTTGACTCTAGTCTAGGTCAAAGGTGACAGAGACAGAGTCGACGATGGAGCGAGCTTACCCAGAAGAAGCCTGTTCACTCTAACTTTGAAGAGATTCGGGTTGAATGCGTTCGGAAACACAGACGCAGGTAGTGAGTGGCAGGTGGTAAGATTCCCCAAAGCATTGTTTTTCAGTTACTAAGTACAAAACTTTAACAATCAATGTTACCTTTTCTGATAATTTATGTTTTATTCTATACTTTTAAAGTCATTGTAAATTCATTTAACTATTATTTGTAAAGAATTTTTTTTTTTTAATTATGGGCGACAAAATGCGCTTTCATAAAAAGGCGCAACTACTCTAGTATAGGGTTAAATTGACGTTAAATAACGCATTATGTAAAAACTATTATAATAATAATGGAGTAAAAATTTTATTTTGTAATGTACCTTTCACATAAAAATAATTTAAAATAACTAATAATTTTCTAAGTTTAATCTTTAATATTAATTCGAATCAAATTCTTTGTTAACGATTTCAGGGTTGGTTCTATTCTATGGTAATAATTTAACATAGTGATGAGTGGTGTGAGTTCATAAAAGAGGTTGATATATCCTTCATACATGCCTTAGTTTTTGTTTACCCGTATTTTAATAAATACAGTACACGTTATTGAAAAAAATATTTATTTAAAAACTAATATTTACATTCCATCCAGACAGACTATCGAAAATGTATTTGAAACTCCTAGGTAAATGCTAGCAATATATTTACATGAAATAAGCAAATAATATATTATTATCATAGGTCCCGAACGACCTTTGGATGTGTCTCGGGGAATGTCTAGACGTTTGTCTAAATAACCTATCACGTGAAGTGACCGCGACGTGAATGCTTTAGTAGGTGTTTTGAAAAATGGCTTACGGGCTAAAGGGTTTTGCAGGTAATGTTTTCTGTACCTGATTTTAAATTCGTAGGTTTACCTTGACATAGGGTGAGGTTTCTGAATTGAGAATTTGGAGAAAACGACTTTATAAAAACGTTTGACAAGTTTTTAGGCTAAAGAAAAATTTGAAAACCACTCAACTTCAATCTCTAAATTCTGAAATACCCATTTTCGATTAATAATATAGCTAACAACACTCTTGGATAAACTTTCCTTTATGGGCCGCTGATTTGGAAGTCCATTTTTTTATAGATAGTACTCATAAATAGAAAGCTTTTTCCAAAGTTTCAAAACTCGGAGCATCACGGTTTTTGAGAAAAAAAAGTTTAAAATTCCCATACATATTTTGTTTTATGCAAATTTTAAGGTTAGATAAATTGTCATGGTAAACGTCAAAGTTCACATTTTACGTTCCGTTGACGTAGAGGTGTATTTTATTAAATTTGAAGTCATATTTTTTATTTAAATATAATTTTATTTTCACTTACCCGCGTATTTTATTTTGTGTGTAATTAATGTGCACAATAACCATGGTGTATTATGCAATTACATTGACTTTTTTACACAAAAAATACCGAATTTTGGTTACACTATGGAACGGAACGTGAAGCGACGCCACGCTTCTTTGTGTTAACTGTCAATGTTAGTCATCGTGTTTTATTTACTATGTGAATATCCAAAATACCCAAAACCGAATCAGAGCACCCACTTTCCATGTGGTCTTTATGAATTAGTCCAAGAGCGAGCGAAGCGAGCTCGGGAACTTAGGGCACCCCGACAGGGACAGGTTAGGTTCGAAGAGATGACGGCAGCTCCCGTCATCTTCTTCGTGTTAGGTTACTTTAGACCCTTTAGACAGAAATAGGAGCCCCGCGCAGCAGGGCTCCGTCGACATTGTTGTTAAATAGTAATTGTAAAAACTTTAACCATGGATATCTCCATAACCATGTGGCTCCGAGTGGTGGGGATGGTACAGGGGGCTAGCCCTCCTACCCCCCCCACATCCCTACCCCCCTTCCCGCCCCAAAAATCGATGGAAATTGATGAAATTTTTATTCTAACCTCAAAACTTTAACCATGGATATCTCCATAACCATGGGGCTCCGAGTGGTGGGGATGGTACAGGGGGTATCCCCCCTACCCCCACCCACCCTCCCCTCCCCGCGCCTTAAATCAGCGGCCCATAATGGAAATTTTAGCCACACTCTTGATAAAGTCACCGTCCAAACAAACAAAAAAACTAAATCAAAATTGGTTCTTCCGTTTTTTTTCGTTCATGCCACAGATACACAAACACAAAAATACGCAAACACGCAGGTACACACGTCAAACTTATAACAGCAGTATTTTTCCGTGGGTAGTTAAAAACATATCCTACCTGAATTAGACTATTATAATAAAACTACTGTTATAATAATATTAAAACTAAATGAAAGTCAATTTAAAAACTTAGTTAAAAGCACACTTTGTAAACAAGCATATTACAAACTTGATGATTTTACGAGTATTCAAGATAAGAATGCTTGGAAACATGCTGGTCCTGCTCCATAGGGCAATCCTTAGTGTAGACAAAATCAAACTGGTTAATTTGTATTATATTCATAATTATAGTAACGCTTTATTTTTATTATTTTTTCTACTAATTTTGTTTAAAATATTTAGACTCGCACACTGTTCCGTTGTTGTTCAATTAGGTAATTTACCTATGTATGCAATATTTGTAAGTATGTGAGAACCATGTTCCTATTTATCAAGTGAAGGATTTTACCTTTTAGTGCTAGTAATAATTTATACTCGTATGTAGTATAGTACGAGTAGTGCTGGGTGCATCGTCTTCACGTATATGAATTTATTAAATATTGTAAAACATTTTTTTTTTCAAAGAGTAAGCATGGAGTTTCTTGTGCATTCTTCTCCATAACAAGCTACTTTTCCGGATGCACGGTACAATTAATTTTTATTACTTGTAAAGTTTAATTGTTAACGTTCATAAGTGCCGCTTAGTGGCCTAATTGAAATAAATACATTTGACTATAAGAGAGGTTGTTATAAAATAAATAATAATTTAAGAAGAGGATCTAATTATGGAACACATCACGAGAAAACCTGGAATGGAACTTGAATAAACACGGTGATGATTGATCGTGCCTCCTGTTCATCATAAAAGCCCTTTCCCTTGCAGTGGAATTAGCATGACACAAAAAGCTCTAAAAACGCACTTAGATAAAACTAACATCAGTTCTTATACGGTTATTGCACGGCAGTTGGCACATGGCCACAGCAGTGCAAATATCAGGAACCAGTGCGGATGACATGCTTTCCAATTTAGAGACCCGTAGAATTATTTAAATGTGCTATGCAGTTAGAGAGGTGACCATGATTTGTTGGCAAATAGGGACAGAGGCAATGCCTTAAAAATAAATCAAACTTTCTTGAATATAAAGGTTAAAGACTGCCGTAGATTGGCGTGACAACAATGCGACAATGATACGACAAGTATTTATTTTTTGTTTAGCCGTCGATCTCTCACTGCTGGACAAGAACTCCCCTAAGTCCTTACAGATATTCTTCTGCCGCGCCGTCTCAAGCCAGTTCTCATGGTATGCGTCTAAATCATCTCACGACTTCTTTCTGGGCCGGCCTAGACGGCCTCTTCTATCTTCAAGCACCTTATGCGTGCAGACTGTTTTCATTACAAAGCGTAGCTACATTACGCCACTACGAAGCGACAACCATGTTTAAAAACAAAATTATCGTTAGTTATAACAATTTCATTGAATGAAAACACATCGTGTCAATGTTGTCACATTGTAGCATCGTGCCTGTCTGTGGAAGCCTTACCATTAAGTGAAACATGAAAATCCTAACTGCATTGTTGTCGTTATTTGCCGTTAGGTCCAACATGCCGTATGCACATTCTAAAACAGCACTGTCATTGGCTGGATCGTATAGTTTGATTACGCAATAGTTAGGCGTCCAAATTAGCTGAATTTGTTTGCGAATTGTTGCATTACAGCAATGATTAGATCGCGTGTCGCACATGTGTGTGGAACGTGTGGAAGCGTCATTAGGAAATCAATGGATGGTAACGTTTAGTGAGAGTGCATGTTTGAGAATATTTGGTACAATAAATGAACACAAAAATAATTAAATTTGTTAATTTCATTGTTGGAATGTCTCTAGCCTCTAAATTCACTAGCCCAATGCACTTTAAAAGGCCCTTGACAAAATGACATTTTATCAGTCATAAAGATAATCGGAAAGTCAAAATGTTGACAAGCGTTATTGAAATTGGACCCGTATTTTTTTTTTATATCGAGTAAGTGACAGATGTATACAAGTCATATACATCTGTCCCTTATTCGATCTCAAATTGATACCGCTCTAAGAGTTTATGGTCACCCCCCTGTTCAATGCCTTATATTTTGACAACTAGACTCTTTTATTATCAACATTTTGTAGTAGTGTAGGTACAAATACTCAAAAACTGTTTACTCGGATTTAAAGCCTTTTCAATGTATTTTAGAGCTTACGAGTTAGCCTAAAATTAAACTCTAACCCTCTTACTAATAAACACAGAATAAAGTTATTCCAAGTTTAAACCTGTAGCGGCACCGACGCCGCACTTACGGACTAATGACATGACGTCACATAAATCCTGCATCGCGAAAGTAAAGTTTTCGGCGTTATTTGAATACATACAACAGTCCGACAATAGCCGTTGGGCAGTTGCCCGGACCAGACACAACACCCGTCTGGTCGGAGGATCCTCCCTTTTCTATGGAGGTTTGTGGGACTTTACACCTTGTTCCGCATACCTCCAAACTAGTGACCCTCGAACATGAACATCAGCGCAGCCTTCGTGCAGAGCTACTTCGTCGTGACGTCATCAGCACTTCGTCAAGCTTACGAGCAGCGAGTAATACAGCTAGCCAGGACCTACGGCATCTACGGGGGTATCCTGACCACCAGCATGCGGAGGACGCGCATTCCTAGTCACACCCTCAGCTTCTATCATCACTCCGACATACTGGAGCCAGCAACACTGTCCCGAATCACTGGGACATCATCACTGCTCCGACCCACTGGAGCCAGCAGCACTATCCCGACTCACTGGGATATCAGCACCTCGACTCACTGGGGCACAACCGCATTCAGTTCCGACTCACCGCGAAATCTGTGACTTCCGGTTCCGACTCACGGGAACCAACCTTCCACTGGCCAGGCACGCATCACCTGATGTACGGATGATGTAGCGACACCGACGCTGCCACTTACGAACCATTTTGGTCGTTAGAGTATCGATTCCTTCAGGGATTGTACACATTGACAGTGCCTGCATATTCTGTAACAAAAAATAAAACATCCCTAATTTACACACTTTTGTCCTGAACTTTCATTTTAACCTGGCAACCCTACGCAACACATTCTATAATAGTAGCCGTTCCAAAATGGTTTACATTGTTCTGTGCTTATGCACGGAACTCTGCCAGAAAGGTTTCAATTCAGTGCCTTTGTGCCGCTCATGTCGAAACTCAACATTTTATTACGCGTATTGGTAAAAGAGTAAAAGGTATTGTCGAAATTGGAGCGTATTTTAAAATAATGTTGAAAGGATTGTATTAAAAGTCCGTTTTGAATTTCGTCGTTCTCTGTTGCTATAGTGGTATATTGTCTTTGTTTAAATATTCTCACTTTAAAGAATACCAACATTTTAGTTAAACTAATGTCATTTTTCCACATGCAGCCGGCTGACATGCAAGTTGCATTGCAGGCTACTGAGGTAGTGCGAGTAATCGCTCGATCATAATCCGAAATTCAATTTTGGAAAGCCAGAATCAACAGTGGCGGCCACCAGAAAAGCGCAGAGGCAACGAAGTCCCGGAGAATGAATTTAACTGTCTTGGATCCCGCAACGAAATTAATCAGAAAAGAGTAACGGAGGAGTAGGAAAAAGTACAAATTTCCACTTCCCTCCATATCAAGCAGGAGACAGAACAAACAAGGCCAATAGGCACAAAGGGTCGTTTACAACTGGGATAAGCCCAGTTGCCTAGCACCACGGATAAAAATTAGCAATTATATTAATGGGTCCTACATTGTGAGCTGCTATATTTGATTCCAATAATAGGTATGGCAAAAACGCTTGAACGCACGGAAATTTGTTCTAGTTTCTACAAGGTCCGTATAGTAAACAACTCCTGATGCAGCCTGTACATTATTCAACATAATATGCCAAGTGTGGCTTTTAACAATAATCTAGCTAGATTACGTAGGCCAGAGAGCCCCAAACTAAACTCCGGGATTACCTAGCAAGTCTAAGAGTAATTTCGGGACAAGCTGGTAATAAGCAATTTACATTGATGAGACAGTTTAGTGTGTATATTGGGGCTCGGGTGTAGACAAAATTGCATCTTGAAAATATGAAAAATATGCATAGGTATAGTCGACCACGCGTGGTGGTTACATGTTTGGCTTTTAGCGGGCCTTGCATGGCAGGAGTTTCAATAGAATACGAGTTAAAGATAAACTGATATGCTACCACTGACATGCGTCCTACATTACAGTGTTATTCCGATACAACACAAAACACGAATATTTATTAGAATGCTACACAACACAAATAAAAACTAAAACAAACAATACCAAATATCCAACTGTTTTCCATAAAAATATAACAATATTCTGTTCACAAATAGCAAATGTAACGAGCTCACATAACTTGGTAAATAATATTCATTGTTGGCAATAACTCCCACAGTTCAAAGGGCATCGAATGAGTTGAAAGACAACATTGTCGGCTCGGAGTCGTAAGGCGTAGGCGACACTGGGAACGAATCAGAACGAAGCTAATCCTTATATTCTAAGTCAAACTCGACTTCGACTCGAATCATCTTATTGGCAGTTATTTATTGAAATTAATCGACGATTTTACCGTTGTCTTGTCAGTGACTAAGGCGCAGGCCACATAGAAATGGCGTCGGGCGCGGACATGGCACGGGCGGCTTTCTATTACCTAGTCCTAAATTGCGCTTTATTTCCATGTATTTTGTATAAAAATTGAATAGAATAGGAAGCCGCCCGTGCCATGTCCGCGCCCGAAGCAATTTCTATGTGTCCTGCGCCTTAGTTGAGTGCAGGTCCTTCAAACTGACTTCGATTATGAGCTTATTTCGTCTTGAATCTTCTCATACTTCTGCGGGGTAATTGATGCTAAAGCGTAACACACAAATTCATGCAGTCGATCGCAATAAATCTTTATTTTGTCATTTTATGGCGTGTTTTACGTTGTCGAGCAGACACATTAAACATAATGAAGGTTCAGGTTGATTGAATCTGTGATTTACATCCGATTTCTGGATGAAGAATTTTAAGTTGAGTATTTGTCTATCTTTAATTTAGACTGAAAACCTTGGCATAAAAATAGGGTTTGACACGTCTTTAACTCCAAATTCTCCATTTAGAAACCGGGCTTTACTGTGTTACAAAATAAGGGTGCTGCTCACACCACGAACTACATATGCAGTACGTAGAGATGCGGTAGCTACAGGACCTAAGCTGAACAGACTTATTTTCGTTCTCAGTGTGGCCTGCGTTTGAGTCGTGCCTCATCTCGTTCTTTTCACGCACTAAATTAATGATGGAGCTCACGCGAACGTTATTTTTACGTAATAAATTAGTGCAAGGTGCAGGCTGATGGCGGATTTGTTTTCTGTAAGGGCCGCGGAAGTACACTGGAGGCGCGAAGCACTGAAATTAGCGAAAATGTGTATTCCCTATTGCTTACAATTGTATAAAGCATGTTGTTTTGTGTTTGCGTATAAACTGTGAAATTTATAATAAGCCGCCTGCGGCTTATCTATACTATAAATAAGCCCCTTTCAGTGAATATTCTTTCCGATGTTAGTTGGTTAATGATACTTATTAAAAAATCTAACTTTATTAATGTTATTGTTTCAGGTATGTAATGCTCATTGCCTAGGTAGTGACAGGCATCAAATTAGAATCACAGTAAGTAACTATAGCAATATGATTACTTTAAGAAAGCAGTAATGCAACAATAGCCTGCAGACAAAGTTATCGCTTTATTCAAATTAAAAAATCTGTGGCCTTCACATGCGCGGCTGAAAAGTCACGCACTCAAACCTAAAAAAAATGTCATTTGGACATTCGCTATCGCCGGTAGAATGACACTTTATTAAGAGCCCATGACCATAATCTGGAAATGATTTTCCTACTGAAGATGAACCCGCTATTTCGTAAGAATTACACCAGACCCTACAAGGAGTCGGAGGTTTTTACCCTGGCGTAACTGTGCGTGTGCCATTCGGCGACTGTCACAGAAGTATGTTTGTAAATTCAGCCGTGTTTGCGTTGATAATACAATGATGTCAGGACTTTCTAACGATAAAATTTAATTTATATTTAATGACTTGTTTAATTATTTATGGAAAAGTTGTTTGAAGGTCGATGAAGGTTTTATTGGCTGGTAATATACCTTCTATTATGATGTTTGTTTGTTTTAAAATTGTTTGGAATAAATGGCCTGGCTAGGATCATCGATACTAAAGCTAGCTTTGGTTACTTAGTGTTTTAGGGTGCCGTACCCAAAGGGTAAACACGGGACCCTATTACTAAGACTTCACGATCCGTCTGTCTGTCTGTCTGTCTGTCACCAGGCTGTATCTCATGAACCGTGATAGCTAGACAGTTGAAATTTCCACAGATGATGTATTTCTGTTGCCGCTATAACAACAAATACTAAAAACAGAATAAAATAAATATTTAAGTGGGGCTCCCATACAACAAACGTATTTTTTTTGCCGTTTTATTGCGATAGTGGTACGGAACCCTTTGTGCGGAAGTCCGACTCGCACTTGGCTAGTATTTTTAAAATTTTATTTAAATATAACAAAAACGTCTGATACCATCTTTAGCACTCGAAACTGTTACAAGAATACTTTGTTATCGTGACGAAAATACTGAATTAGGTATACAAAAATATCAAGATTTTTTGGTCTGTTACCTACGGATTGTGAAAAGCTCAGTTTCGTTCAACAACACAATAACGCATGGAGGTAATGTTACAAACAACAACTGGTCTAGCGCAATAATGTAACAAATTTCACTAATTTCGATTGTTTGGCCATCGAGTAGCGTAATCCGGCTGGAATTCATTTTGGGATCGCCGTTCCAATTGCAGTGCCGTTCAATTATTTAAATTTGAAAATGGAACAATCTGTTTTCTGTAAATAGCTACACAGCTAAAACCTTTTTATGTTTTAAAATTGAATGCATTCCATAAAATCTGTATGAAAATGTTATGCCTCCATTAATGTATGGCAAATAGCGAAATATTTTGATAGTTCGTTTTGCATTGAACGCTGCGAATGTCCCTTTCATTTGCGGAACCCCAACGACTCAGCTGTGAATGTCATTGTAGCATATTGTATTGAGAGCATGATATTAAAATAATTTAAAAGTAAAATTATGCGGATTCGATGATCGGTTTTTGTATTGCTTTTATTAGGTAATGGATTGTTAGATCGTTAAATACTCGGGCCACAATGTTTTGTTTTGCTTAGCACTACGTGGCGAAAATATTTCTTTATTTGTAGGTATCTATGTCTATTCAGTTGGTACTTCACCGGAAACGAACTCAGTAAATACATAAAAAGCATATTGGCGCTAGAATTCATAAGAATTATTTCCCATCAAGATTTGCTTGCCGCCTGTAAACCAACTACTGTTCTGTCTGTCCAATTACAATCTTTTAACCACTTAGAAGTGGTTTGTAATTGGACAGATTCTTTACATAAATAGAAAGAAAATAGTTTATTCGCGCCAGGCATGATGCACGACCATTAAAAAAAAAAAAAAAAACAGGATAACTTAAATTTGTGTTTATCTTCGTCATATGCCATTTACTTCTTAAATATTCAAAAATCATCTTTGTAAGCTTCTAATGCACAATTCTATTACTAACTTAGATTTTAAGGAGTATAATTTTCAAGTAAAGTAAACTCTAATATATAAGCTTCATCTAGCAACACAATTACAGCTACCCAACACTGTGGAACGAACACTAACCAGCACATTAACGCATCACTCCCTTGGGAACAAAAGCCACTAGAAAATTAATTTCACGTTTCAATAACAGCTAACTCGATGTTTGCTGTGCCATATCTAGATGCTAATAGAGCCTGGTTTAGTTCTGTGATTAGTGCTAATGATTTGGACAATACTAATTAGGTGCGGGTAACATCGTTGTGTTGTGTTGTTGGGTGAGGCTCCTGGCTAGGGATCGGAATAGGAAGAGTATATCTATACTTCTATACTAATATTATAAAGAGGTAAAGTTTGTGAGTTTAGTGGGTTTGTGAGTTTGTGACGTTGTAAGGGGTAATCTCTGTAGCTACTGAAGCGATTTTGAAAATTTCACCAGTAGAAAGCTACATTATTCCTGAGTGTCATAGGCTATAATATATTTTAGAGATCCTTATGAAAATTGCAATAATGTAACCCAAGGTAGCAAAATGTTGCCTATAAAATTCATTCTTTGGCGTGCGCTGAGAAAACTATTGATGGTGGATAAAAATTATTAGGTGGGTAGGTAGGTAGGGTAGGTAGGGTAGGTAGTGTAGGTAGGGTAGGTAGTGTAGGTAGTGTAGGTAGGGTAGGCAGGATAGGCAGGGTAGGCAGGGTAAGCAAGGTAGGCAGGTTAGGCAGGGGAGGCAGGGTAGGCAGGGTAGGCAGGGTAGGCAGGGTAAGCAAGGTAGGCAGGGTAAGCAAGGTAGGCAGGTTAGGCAGGGGAGGCAGGGTAGGCAGGGCAGGCAGGGTTGGCAGGCTAGGCAGAGCAGGCAGATAGGGTAGGGTAAGTAGGTAGGTTGCCAGTTTACGCTGGGTTGTCAATTTTCCATAAAGCATGAAATACCGTTTCAAATAAACAAGACACATTTGCTTATTACTCAACGATGTCCTTCGGGAAGGATGACAGAAACCAAGGAGTGCTTCATTATAAAGACTATTAAGTCATTTGTTACCATACATTCACCTTAGTTCATAATACTGCTGCGTCATTCCCCTGTTGAAGAATCAAGAATATTATAATTTATACAGTATCTATACCTATATTTGTAAGTTAACATAGCCGTAGTAGTTAGCTTAAGGCCTAGGCAGACATTCTATGGGAGATGATTGTCGAAATGTTTTGGATTGGCTGGTGCTACTTTAATATCACGTGGTAAAGCCCATTTTAGATTTTGGACAGTCGTAATCGCTGGTAGAATAACACTTTGCCTAAGACCTTGCATGCGTTGGACGTCTTGTCAGATGATATTATTGCGATCGAAGAATGTCTTAGTAAAAACCATTTATGTATGTTTCCTCAAGGTTATACTAGTCGATGGCACGAACTATTTTGTGCGCGGAGTTAAAATGCCTGCTTTCACATCCAGCAACACTTGCGAAAGATACAGATGCTGTGATGAGCAGTAAGAAGCTAGTTCGCGTACGAATTAGCACTTTTGCAAGTTTGTAGCGAAATGGATGATGATTTAGGAAGAATATGAGCGCGCGAAATTTTATAAACAGACCATTGGGAGTCTAGATATCATGAAAAAACGACCACATGTATATTTTCAAAATAAAATTATTTGCATTGCTGAACTACTAATCTATTCCTGTATGGAGGCCGTTTTGCAATTTTCCTTCTTCTTATGGTATTTATTTCCGCCCAAAAATGCGTAAAAATTAGTGTTGAAATATGGAACTCTCGACGCTCATAACTTTCAAATATTTTACTTTTTTGTTTCCATACAGGGCTAGATAATGATGAGATAAATTGATATCAGTTTTTATTTTGAATGTACATCGCCAAACAGTGGAGTAATCACCAGACTACGTTTGTATGGAAGAATGATCGACTAGTGTAACCTTAAATATATAAATACAGGTGAAGCCACGGTCCCAGTTAATATTTACCGTCTACGAAATAAAAATAATAATAAGGTCGTTTATTTTCCCATTGCCATGGCAAGTGACACACAGTGCCAACTAGTGCCGTCTTATAACTATAACGATCCTTTACTGTAGCTAAACACGCAATGCAAAGTTAGTATTGCGTTTACAGAAACAAATTCTTACATAAAACGCAATGTAGTTTGAATAAAGCGTTATAGTTTTGTAACCGCAAGAAAGTTGGTTTTGTACAAACTGCGTTTCGTTTGAAGTTTTATTTTTATTTTGAATTATGGCGTTATGGCCTGGTACGGCAATTACTAGATAAATAGTCGTGTGCCCGATGCCGTATTCCACATCGGCAAAAATGACGATCTTTCAAACTTTCAACCTGTGTTTTATCCCCTTATATATTAGGACCTATGTCAAAATAACTAACCTACTCGTACTTAAGGACATTTTTTTTTCATGTTCCGAAGTCATCCAATGACTTCTCCCGCTCTGGGTGAAGCGGGAAGGTGTGTCAGACTTTTACTGACTAAAATCCACCCGTGTTCCTTCAGTTGCTTGTTGCAGTTGCCGCGGTAACTCTCTTTCAAATTTATCCGCGACACATAATGAGCCTTGTTGGCATGTCTCTAGGAGACCCAGTAATTTTGGCTGTGCATTGTCTATCAGTAAATGAATTAAAGAATTTTATGCAATACAATATCTAAGGATCGTAGCAGGTGGCGTTTAGTGGATTTTCCTAGCCCCATGCGAAAAGTGCGTGAGTTTTAGGGTTCCGTAGCCAAATGGCAAAAAACGGAACCCTTATGGATTCGTCATGTCTGTCTGTCCGTCCGTATGTCACAGCCACTTTTTTTCCGAAACAATAAGAACTATGCTGTTGAAACTTGGTAAGTAGATGTATTCTGTGAACCGCATTAAGATTTTCACACAAAATTTGAAAAAATATATACATTTTGGGGGTTCCCCATACTTAGAACTGAAACCCATTTTTTTTTTGTCATCAAACCCATACGTGTGGGGTATTTATGGATAGGTCTTCAAAAATTAAATTGGTTTCAAATACATTTTTTTTTAAACTGAATAGTTTGCGCGAGAGACACTTCCAAAGTGGTAAAATGTGTGTGCCCTGTAACTTCTTAAATAAGAGAATAATAAAACTAGAAAAAAATATATGATGTACATTACCATGTAAACTTCCACAGAAAATTGGTTTGAACGAGATCTAGTAAGTAGTTTTTTTTTAATATCGTAAACCGCAATTTACCAAGTATGGAACCCTTCGGGCACGAATCCGACTCGCACTTGGCCGGTTTTGTATTAAGTAGAAATTTAATACATATTTTTCTAATCACAAGGCTGTTTGTTAAACTGACTCTTTCGCCTAGTTATCAAAACAGCAATCAACTACGCTGCTGCCAAGATTGCAAGTGAATTTACTCTAGGATAGACTCACAGGGTTCCAATTGCCAGTTCGAGCAAATTGTTATTATTATTGGGCTCTCTGGAAGGTAGTTAATAACGAACGAAGTGTGGACGTACTATACGTACAACTCTGCTTAAACCTTGGGCGAATAGAGGCTTGATGTTATGTTATGTAGTTAATAATATTGCTAACATCACCATTATCTCCCTTGGTAACGAGATTGTTGATGACAAAAAGTTATAAGTTCAAAAAAAAAATGATAATGCCGGTTTTTCAATCGCCTTTACTACACCCACAGGAAAAGCTTTAAAGGTTCTGTCACGTCTCTAAGATTAGAGCAATCAACATTATATTTTGTAGAACCGTTGTAACCCGGTACAAATACCCATACTATATTCAAAGTACCATCCCAAATATTACAAGTACACATATTACGGCGTTCTACGCAAATACGGCGCGTAGTCGCGTACTTACGATTATGTAAATACGCTGAATACTAACTGAGCTAAGCGTAAGGATGTGCCGGCTTAGTTTAAATACGCCGAGTACTCGTTACTGTCAATATGATTTTCTTAATGTGTATGTTTTATGTAGGATGTTTTGGTGATCTTTATGAATTTGGCATTCAGTTAGCAATGGAATTTTCAGTAATAATCAAACTTAACTAGAATGAGGGACCTTTTTGACGGTACGACGCAGTTCAAATTGTGACGATATGCGATATCGCGCATATATTTTCTAAGAAAATTGCTATGCAATTCAACCGATTTGCAATCAATGCAAATCGGTCGTTGCGTCTTTGTGTATGTACTTGCAATTTCGCTTAGTAAAAATCGCTTATTAGTGTTATATTAATCAAATCACTTCGAGCAATCAGGGAAGTCGCTATCTAAACTTATAATAGTTTTCTGAACATCAAACAATAAAAAATAGTGCCGCCGGTATTGAAAAGACTTTGGACCTTTTAACGTATCTAATTTGTTATAGATTAAAACAGATTTTTAAGAGAACTATTCTAATGTTACACGCAACGCTTTTCTCTATAAAATCATCCGCCAACACCCCCTGCTTCTAATTCATCCCCCGATAACCTTTATTCAATCAAAGATAAGACAAACAAAACAGCGCGAATCAACGCGAAGGTAATCTCCGATGCAAATAGACTCAAAACTCGAACAACTCCTCCAACAAACAAACGGCAGCTCTATCAATAAATAAAACCGTCACCAATTATTGATACAGCCCGATTTTACCCCCTTTCTACCCTTCGTAGGGATAGCAAACCTTCGGGCCTATGGCATCTGTGTGACAATTTTACTAGAACAAAAACAATATGTTTTTGGCCAAATAGCACGTACCACCGACATCTGTGACACGTTGAAGAAAATAAGACAACATTACAATCGTCATCATTCAGCCAAAGACGTCCAGTGTTAGTGTAGACTAAATCTTTCTGTTAGACCGGTCTTGGTTTCTTGCACCCAGAAAAGTACCACAACCTGCACTAGGTCGGTCCATGTAGGGTTCAATAAAAAATGACTAGCGTAGGTAGTTACAATTGGTGACAGAAACAATCGAATCAAAATTGTATTGTGTAGTTTCTTTTGTCAGACTAAACTACACGACAAGGGCAATCAACGCTGTGTCTAGAATTCTTTCTTGCGTACCTACCAAAGGTTCGACATCCCTGCTTCAAGCGAAACGCCTTTAACACTAGGGGATGAAACAAAAGGCTATTGTTAGACAACCCACTTTTCAACTTTATCTCATGCGAGGTGATAGCATTGTAGTTAGGGGTGTCGACGATATTGTAAGTGAGTCACACCCTGATCAATGGTTTGTTTGAATGTTTGTTTGTCATAACTAGGAGCTAGCAACAGAGAAATGGGGATGATCATTAGTGCTATTGATGGTTGTGATATAGCACATCTAATTTGGTAAGTGTAGATGTGTAAGTGTCATAATGTGTTTGTTGCCTTTAGAGTCTAAATTAATTGAACCCTTTTAACAATTTTTTTTAAGATGAGAAACTTGATGTCAGTTGTAGGTTCTGGTTCTATGGCCTTATTTTTTCTTTAAAAACACATTGGGGCCAGTTTGAGAGGAGCAGTGGTGGCCCAGTGGTAACGGCTGCGACTTACGTGTCGTAGGTCGTGATTTCGAACCCACGCAGGTGCTTAACTTTGTGTAAATCATTTCATCACCACTGCTCTTAAAAAGGTGAAGGAAAACATCTTGAGGAAACCAGCATGTCTTAGAACCAAAAATTTAAAGACGTGTGACATCCACCACCCCACACTGGGCCCACGTGATGGACAAAGGCCTATTACCTCTCTCACAGAGAGGATGCCTGTGTCCCAGCAGATGGAACGTTTTAAGGCTGATGATGGGGCCAGTTTCAGGTTGAAGAGACTGTCTGAGAGAAATGTTACATCTACTTCTTTTCGTATCGATTAACTGAAATTGGGCAGCTCTGTCATTCGCCACGTTCTTAACCGTTATTGAGATAAATTACTAAGAATTTAAATCAGACCATTGACATCGATTTTTACCAGTAAAATTTTAATTAATAATGTGAAGGCATTATAGCAGGTTGTCGATGCTATTGTGAGTCACAAGCTGGTAGTTGTTTTGTTTGAATGTTGGTTCGTCATAATCATGAACTTGCATGTATGTTAGTGAATGGGGATGATCATTAGTTCTTCTGTGGTAATCATTGTGATTGCTGTCACATGGGGTGGACCACATTACATTGTTAGAGGTAGGTAAAACGCTGTTGAAAGTTTTGTTATATACTGTGCCAATTTTAACAGTATTTTACTTACAAGTACTTAGTTTGAAACTTAAACATGGTATCTAATTTACTTTTGACTTTTTTCTTTATAAAGTAGAACGTTATAAAGAACAAATACACTATTTATAGACCAAATAAAAAAAAATGTTTTGTGAGATAAATTACCTAGACGAGCTACTACTAAATAATAAAAAAAATATCTTATATAGTGACGATTATTTGAATAATCGGTATAATATCAGTAGCAAATAACCTGAAATACTGCTTACCTCTTACACAAAACAAACCTGGTATTCCAAACCCTTTCCATAGTCCCACGAAAAGGTCCGTTCCAGTTAAGTCGGGTTTCAAGAAACTATCTCCTTGTAAAATATTACAGAGTTAAGACGTTAATCGCTTGATAAGGACGGCTACTTTACGTCGGTAAGTTACAGTTATTCACTTAATTGTTAACTTGCTAATGCTTCAGGGTTTTAGAGGATTACGCTGATATGAAAGTCGGCTGTATTTATGTGTTCGTTAATTATGTCTAGGTTGTTAATGATGCTTGACTTAGCCTCCTCCACACCTTTGTTAAGGATTTAAACTAAAGTATAGAGTTGAAAACCTGTCAGGCATATAAGGTCCACAGAAATTTATGTAAAATATAAAAACATTTTTTGATAGTGTCAAAAGTAATTAATTTAAACATAACCTATGTTTAAATTAATTAAATATTCCTACAATAAATGTAGTATTAGTACAGTCAGTCACTTTGTTGACCTGTCAAATAATAATAACTAGCTTTTTCCTGTGGCTTGCACCCTTGGTGTACCATACGAATCGTGGTTTTTTGGATTGAAACATAACCTTAGTCACTAGTGTAGTTTTCTATAAGTGTAAACCATATCGTAATCAGGTCAGTATTTCTGGAGATTACTTTTAAAAAGCCAGCCAAGTCGTACTCGCGCACGAAGTTTTACATCGTTCTCACGTCTATGTATTTTTCCAACAAGAATGATGTAACCAAATACTTACAAGTATTCTTTTATAATCTTTTAAAATATAAACACTTTTTATTTTAAAAGATTAAGTGTGGAGTTTCTTGTCCATTCTTCTTCATTACAAGCTACATTTGCGAATGGACGGTAGAATTAATTATTATTTTTTGACTTTCTAAAGAGCCGCGTAATGGCCAAATTGAATAAAGATTTGTTTTTATTTGAAGGGTACGGAACCCTTCGTGCGCGAGTACGACTCGTACTTGGCATTATCCACCATCGCAAAAAAACGGCAAAAAACTCACGTTTGTTGTATGGGAGCCCCACTCAAATATTTATTCCATTCTGTTTTTAAACTGTCTAGCTATCACGGTTCATGAGATACATGACGATGAGATGGTGACAGGCAGACAGACAGCCAGACAGTGAAGTCTTAGTATTAGGGTCCCGTTTTTACCCTTTGGGTACGGAACCCTAAAAACGAACAAACAATTCAAAACATTGGTTTAGAACTTTCTAATATGTCGAAATTTCTTTCTATCTAAACGATTACTAAACAAGATATCACTAGGTACTACCTACGCAAAAAGAATATCTGCTACTAATGTTCATTACGCGTCTAATCAAGACACGGATTGCAATTCCTGCAGCAACCCAGCGATCCAACGAAGCAGGCGGGCCGACTATCCCGACTTTTACTTATTGTAGCACCGGGGACGAACAATTTGTCGCTCGATCGGCCCCGACGGCCAAAGATTGCTTTTTTAAAGATACACTTGGAATGAGCAAGTTCGATTGTTGGAGTTCTTGGCAGGGTTAGAGTTCATTTAGATGCTGTGCAGGTTGGGAGCGTTTAAGATACGGAGTCTTATGAATAGTGGGCCATCTTGGCAAATAGATCTTGATTTATTTTTATTCATTTTTTTATTTGTGATGGGTTTGCTCTTGACTCTAGTCTAGGTCATAGGTGACAGAGACAAAGTCGACGATGGAGTGAGCTTACCCAGAAGAAGCCTGTTCACTCTAACTTTGAAGAGATTCGGACTTGTTAGACTTGTTTTGGAACCTGCCTTTTTGTCGGGGAATATTTAAGTTAGATGCTATGGGAATAGTAGATATTGATTTAAACGGCGTTACAGGTTTCCAAAGTTCCATCTAAAAGTTTTTGAAAATATAACAAATAAAATGGTGCCTGTATGTGCTGAAATGTATCTAAGCATATCGTTTTACAACCATGTTTCACTTGTCAGATATGTTTAAGCAAAAATAGGAGAAGGTTTCAAAAAAAAAACTATCATAAATGACGATCTGACTAAAAGAGCATTATCTCTCCTCTCAGATATGACCTTTATATATGAGTATTCTATACTAATATTATAAATGCTAAAGTAACTTTGTCTGTCTGGCTGTCTGTCTGTTACCTTTTCACGCTTAAACCACTGAACCGATTTATTGGTATGGAGATAGTTTGAGACCCTGGAAAGGACATAGAATAGTTTTTATCTCGGAAATCATCCATAAGGGGATGGAAAGGGAGGTGGAAGTTTGTAAGGTGAACTAATCATTTCTCAAGTAAGGGGCCACACACCTACAATATTATTGCTCGATTTAAAAAAATATGCCATTTGAAGTACTATAGCTACGCAGACGAAGTCGCGAGCAACAGCTAGTATGTATCTATATATTAAGTATCCATATATTGTAAAATTATGTATTTATATAAGTGTGGATTAAGGTCTATTACCTCTCTCGCAAAGAGGATGCCTGTGTCCCAGCAGTGGGAACATTATAAGGCTGATGATGATATCCACCTTTACACCTTAGTTTAATTTGTTCACTTTTCTTCTCTTCCTGTCCTCACACAATTATTGTCTACATTTATTTTTCATTTTCAGGGTTCTGTACCCAAAGGGTAAAAACGGTACCCTATTGCTAAGATTCGGCGGTCCGTCTGTATGTCTGTCGGTCTGTCACCAGGCTGTATCTCATGAACTGTGATAGCTAGACAGTTGAAATTCTAGACTTTTCACAGATGATGTATTTCTGTTGCCGTTATAACAACAAATACTAAAAACAGAATAAAATAAATATTTAAGGGTACACTAGTCGAAAAGTCTTCCATAGAAAGGTCGTCTAGGTATTATTCCACTGTTTGACAATGTACGTTCAAAATAAAAAGTAATATCAATTTGTCTCATCATTATCTGGCCCTGTATGGAAGCAAAAAAGTAAAAAAAGAAAATATTTGAAAGTTCGAGCGTCGAAAGTTCCGTATTTCGACACTAATTTTAACGCATTTTTGGGCGCAAATAAATACCATAAAAAGACGGAAAATTGCAAAACGGTTTCCATACAGGGATAGATTAGTAGTTCAACAATGCAAATAATTTTATTTTGAACAGATAGATTTAGTCGTTTTTTCATGATATCTAGACTCCCAAAAGTCTGTTTATAAAATTTCGCGCGCTGGTTTTGTCCCAAATCATCATCCATTCCGCTACAAACTTTCAAAAGTGCTAATTCGTACGCGAACTAGCTTCTTACTGCTCGTCACAGCATCTATATCTTTTGCACGTGTTGTCGGATGAGATAGCAGGCATTTTAACCCCGCGCACAAAATAGTTCGTGCCGTCGACTAGTGTAACCTTAAGTGGGGCTCCCCAACAAATGTGATTTTTTGCCGTTTTTTGCGATAATGGTACGGAACCGTTCGTCCGCGAGTCCGACTTGCACTGGGCTAGCTTTCCTTTTCGCGGGTCTGCTGGTAGATATTTCTTAAGAAATAAGCAGTACCTTTTCTGTCATTATTTGTTGTCTTTATGTATTATACTGTTTGTACATTAATTATTAAATAAATGATCATGTTGTTGGAAGATGTGAATCAATATAATTTAATACACATTCAATTAACTACATATCAACTGGAACCAAGTCTAACATCCGACTGCATCCTTCCAATTTCCAAGTACATTTGTACATCCTCAACCTCAATAGGCAAGTCCTGGCGCTATTTGCAGCTCAATTCCTTAAGTAAAGTCACTTCGCTCCGACTCCGCTCAAGCATCTTCTATGTGCCTTTCAGTGTACGCTTAAATTCAGCTGTGTTTACCGTTGTAATGGATTGCTGGTAGGTAGCAGATAGTTTTAGTAGTCTATGAATCGTTAAATGGTTCAGCGAACTGCCCGATGGTTTGACGCGATTTGATTTATATCACACCGAAAAGCGATTTGTGAAATTTTAAGTACTTTCGACGTAATGCGATGTAATTCGACTAATTTGAACTTTTTTTTTTTTGATGGTTTTCTCTTGACTCTAGTCTAGGGCAGAGGTGACAGAGACAAAGTCGACGATGGAGTGAGCTTACCCAGAATAAGCCTGTTTACTCTAACTTTGAAGAATTGGTAGAATGGCAACTAGGTGAGGATGGTAACTTGCAGTGCGTCTAGATGTCCGATGGTAGACGGGGATGAGGTCGTGGAGTTCATAAGCACACTCGCCAGAATACAGTCTGTAGAAGACCGACAAGCAGGCAACCTTACGGCGATGAGCCAAGCTATGAAGCTTGGCATCCACCAATTTGACGTCGCCAATTAGTCTGTTAGCTCTGCGTTCCACCGAGTCAAGCGCGGCAAGCTGATATTTAGCTGAGCCATCCCAGAGGTGGCTGCAATACTCCATGCATTATCGGACTTGCGCTTTGTAAAGAGTTAATAGCTGTCCAGGCATAAAGTATCGCTTCACTCTGTTTAGGACGCCCAGTTTCTTTGCCGCAATTTGGGCTTTGTACTCGATGTAGGCGCCGAAGTTGAGACTGGATGTCATCTCCATGCCACGTGAAATTTTCTTAGAAAATACTTGTAAGATATCGCCTATCGATGCAATTTATATTGTGTCGCACCTTCAGCAAGGTCCATTAGTTATATGTTGATGTCGCTTCGAAGCTTCTAGCCTAAACAAATGCAGCTGCATAAGTAATTACTGTGTCACAAATTCGAGGTTTAGAGGTCAAATTCAGATGTATCAATCATTTTGATTTATGTAGATAAATATTTACTATTCATGGTTATCTTGGTGACTAAGCAACAAACTGTGTAAAACCATTTGGAAGTCATAATGGTCAAAGAACACTGAACTCTGTACACAAACATATGAGTGTGAGCAAACCGATTTTAAATAGATCTATACAGACATAGTGTCTACAATCAACTAAATAAAATCGTGTTCTACCATTCAAACGGTAGTATTTTCACAAGATTTATAAAAAGTACACACGTTTCTCAGCCGGAAAATTAATACGAGATCTCTTGTTTGAAAACATGAGGTAGGTTCAAAAATGTCTGTCTTCTGTCTGTGTTTATACTGGCTGACTTTTATTTGGTTGTCTCTTTTTTATGTTAATATCTATTGTCTACATGATAATAAATCGTGGTTGTTTGTGAAATAAATACAGTTGTATAAAACTTTAATTTTGTGGACATCATCAGCCTTTTTAGGGTTCCGTAGCCGAATGGCAAAAAACGGAACCCTTATGGATTCGTCATGTCTGTCTGTCTGTCCTTTCGTATGTTACAGCCACTTTTTTCCGAAACTATAAGAACTGACAAAAGAGTAACCATGGAGTTTCTTGCCGGTTCTTTTCCATAGGAAACGACTAACCCGAACCGTGCACCTTTTTTCGACGTTTTATAAGTGCCCATGTAGGCCTATGTAAAATAAAAATAAAATATTTTGATTTTTATTTTGAACAATGCTGTTGAAACTTGGTAAGTAGATGTATTCTATGGACCACATTAAGATTTTCATACAAAAATAGAAAAACTACAATAAATTTTGGGGGTTCCCCCCACAATTAGAACTGAAACTCAAAAAAATATTTTTCATCTTACGCATACGTGTTGATCTATGGATAGGTCTTCAAAAATGATATTGAGGTTTCTAATATATTATTTTTTTTCTAAACTGAATAGTTTGCGCGAGAGAAACTTCCATAGAGGTAAAATGTGTGTCCCAAAAACAGGGGGAGGCCTGTAACTTCTAAAATAAGAGAACATAAAGCTAAAAAAAAATATATGATGTACATTACCATGTAAACTGCCACCGAAAATTGGTTTGAACGAGATCTGGTAAGTAGTTTTTTTTAATACGTCATAAATCGTAAACCGCAATTTACCAAGTACGGAACCCTTCGTGCGCGAGTCCGACTCGCACTTGGCCGGTTTTTTTAATGTTCCCACTGCTGGGACACAGGCCTCCTATCTGTGAGAAAGAATGTGCCGTAATCCAACACGCGGGCCCAGTGCAGGTTTGTGGATGTCAAATGTCTTCGAATTTTTGGTTCTAGGACATGCCGGTTTCACGAAATATTAAAATAAAATATTACACAGTAAATATAGACTTAAATAGTATATATACAGCTGTTTAAACTTTTGCTTTTATACGTTCACCTTACAAGAAACACTGGATTTTATTGACTCAAGCATACACCTCCCAAAGAGAGCCGAAGGCTTTCCAAAATTGTTTTTTGTCTAGTATGACCTCTGGATGACCAAATAGTGGCGTAAGAAAAACCATGTCCTTACTAATAAGTCAACTAGCTTCTGTGAGCGACTTCGCCCGTGTGAAAAGTGTTTTCTTATCCCAATGGAACATTATACCGGGATGAAAGTCTATGTGCTATTCCAAGCTATAATCTATCTCTGTGCCAAATTTTATCCGGATCCGTTCAGCCATTCAGGCATGATTGAGTAACAAACCTACATCCACACACACATCAAAGTTTGGATCAGTGACACATTTAAAATATTATTAAGCTAAACTACAACTACTAGCTAACTTTGTAATTACACAAGTAAAACAAGAAAATTCTTTTGAAAAGTACTAAAATTATTTTCTTCTTTCTAAAAATATATAAGTATTTCGAAACAAAGCTTTATTATTATATACTTTACCTTTTATTTTTGCGTAACATTAGCTTGACCTTAGTGCCAGGACTAAGGCCGCTTGACTGACGACGGATTACTGTGATAGGTGAGATGGCCCAAAGGGTCCAAATTGGTTTCTGTTAGGACACTAAAATATTTATGGTAGGTGTAGTGTTTTCATTTCAGACACACTAATTGATTTACCATTTTGTGTTTTCAAATAAGATTACGTATGTTTGTCATGCAATGCTTTTAAGTCTCAACCGCCAATAAGATAAATAGTGTATATTTCATCATTTCATCAATGCAAAAAAAAATGGCCAAGTGTGAGTCGGACTCGTTTTTACCCTTTGGGTACGAAACCCTTAAAACGATCAGCATCCCCCACCACAGTTACACAAGACATCATACAATAAAAATACAATTTTGCTAAACAAAAACATAATATTCTATCTATAAGTAATTTAAATTAGTAATTTTTCCTTAAATTAAAAATCAAGTAACTAAGTTATGCACGTGATTTGCTTCATATCATAGAATCTTTTTCGGGGAATCTCGTTGAAAGAAAGAAAGAAAGAAAAGAAAGAAAAATATTTATTTGTGACCCGCACAGGAGACACGAGATAAGAAAAACACAAACAATAATAAAAAATAAAAATAAATTACCGCGTGCGAGACCAAAAAGGCTCCTATCTCAGCATGTGCAACGATTTCAAAAAGAAAATAACGCTGCGCTGATATTCTGATAGGGCCCACTGTTGTTGCTGTTGTACACAAACTGTAATTTTTAAGGATTAGATAATGTGGTACCTGTCTTGTGGCTTGCAATTGCGTGTTCAGTCCCGTATTCCAACTATTTACTACACATTATAACGGTTTTTATGTCGAAATAGTCGTCAATCAATGACATAAAAATACCCTAATAAAGAATCAAATAATAAAACGTTTACAGAAAAGAAATTCCTTCAAGAAAATGACACGCTCGTAATAAATGATTCCGTGCGTGACTTTCTAAAAACGGTGATAGGTAACGCAACCTGTCGCAAAGGGGATGAGTAACCGACGTTGTTTGTTTTAAGCATGCTATTTTTGTTTATTTATTTTCTTCATATTTTTATTTGGGGTAGAATGTGCTTAAGAATGTTTGTGGTTGTCGCTAACGCACGCACTAAGAACTTAGCATGTGGAAATGTGACATTTTCTATGCTATATTTAACCTATGTAAACGTTATTTTTGTCCATTTTAGTATTCTTAATTCTTTATTGTACACAAAAAATTACATTTACAACATGAGTGATTATAAAGTTGATGTACAAACGCGAGCTTAACTCAAAGTAGAGTTTTCTACCAGCAAACCTTACAGTGATAGAGAGAGTTTACAAAAGGAAGAAGAGAATGAGTCCAGTGGATAAAGACAAAGACAAAGACAAAGACAAAGACAAAGATATTTTATTTCAAGTAGGCCACCAAGCGGCACTTTTGAACGTTACATTTTACAAATAATAATAGTTGATTCTACCGTGCATTCGGAAAGTAGCTTGTAATGGAGAAGAATGCACAAGAAACTCCATACTTACTCTTTTAAAAAAAAAAACTTTTTACAATATTTAGGTACATAAGTACATACCTTGATGAATGAAATTGAGTTTATACAATACAAATATATTTATACAGTCTTCAGAAGGTCCAACAATAATTCAAAACAATAATGTTCTGCATATCACTTGTTTTTGCGCCCTAGTGGCTGTGGAGCAGGACTAGCATTTAGCCAAGCATTTTTATCATTGATGTAATCCCCCAACTTATAATATGCCAGCCTGCATAGTGTGCGTTTTATAAAAGTTTTAAATTTCGTCTCATTCAGTTCAAGAATGAGGGGAGGAATTTTATTGTAACATTTTGTACAGTATCCCATGAAAGATGAGGCTACTTTAGCCAGTCTGAAACCTGGTTGAACTAATTGGTCCCTATTTCTAGTAACATAATTATGTCTGTCGCCGTTTTTACTAAAAAGATGTAAATTCTTTCTTACGTACATTATGTTTTCATAAATATATTGACAAGGAACCGTCATGATGTTAATGTCCTTAAACAGTTCCCTTAGAGAATCGCCCCGGCGAAGATTGTATATCGCTCTGATGGCTCGTTTTTGCAGAATAAAAATTGACTCAATGTCTGCAGCCCTTCCCCATAGTAAGATACCGTAAGACATTATACTATGAAAATAACTAAAATAGACTAGTCTGGCGGTATCCACATCCGTTAACCGACGAATCTTTCCAACAGCATAAGCCGCCGAACTCAGCCGCCCCGCAAGGGATACCAAATGAGGACCCCACTGCAACCTTGAGTCCAGCGTGATCCCCAGGAAAACCGTTTTATCGACGAATTCTAGCTTCTTCTTGTTTAATATAATGTCACAATCAGTACTTTTGACATTCGGCAAGGAAAATTTTACGCACTTGGTTTTTTTACCATTTAAAACTAAATTATTGGCAGTGAACCAATCCTGAACCTGCCGTAGCGCGTTATTTACGTCGTCAACCTGACAAGTACGTCTATTTATTTTAAAAATTAAAGATGTGTCATCAGCAAATAACACCATGTTAAGTTTGTTTTCCAATAAACGGGGTAAATCGTTTATGTATACTAAAAATAAGAAAGGACCTAAAATTGAGCCCTGGGGTACCCCCATTTTAACGTTTAACCCGGACGAATTCACACCGTTTATTTGAACTAATTGCTGTCTATCATTCAAATAAGATTTAACTAAACTTAACGCTGATTGACCTAGCCCGTAATGCTCAAGTTTCAGAAGTAATGTTTCATGATTAACGCAATCAAACGCCTTCGACAGGTCGCAGAAGATACCTATGGCATCCTGCGAATCTTCCCACGCATCAAAGATGTGTTTTAATAGAGCGACACCAGCGTCAGTAGTACAACGTCCTCTGGTGAAACCATACTGTCTATCATGCAAGATGTTATTCGTATTAAAATGAATGAGCATTTGATTTAGCATTATCCTCTCAAATACCTTGCTGAAAACCGGCAACACGGATACTGGTCTATAATTATTTGTGTCTTTACTGTCCCCGGATTTAAAAAGTGGTATAACCTTACTATATTTCATTAGATCCGGAAAAACTCCTTGATCCACACACAAATTGAAAATCAACGCTAAGTACGGCGCTATAGTCTGAATAATGGAGGTACAAGCTTTGATGGACATTCCCCACAGATCTTCAGTCGGTTTGATCTTGATTTGCTTAAAAGCTTTTATTACTGTCATGGGGTTTATATGTGAAAAATTAAATACAATCGGGCAGGATGAAACGTTCGCGTTTAATAATCCAAAAGCAAGCGAGGGCGAAGAATTTAAAGTTTCAGTAGTTTTAATTGGGATATTGGTAAAGAAATTAACAAATTCTTGCGCAACTTTTTTGTTATCTCTAATAAGTCCGTGTGTGGTCTCAAGCGTGTAATCACTACTATTTCTTTTATTCCTATTCGTTTCATTGTTTATAATTTTCCAAACCGTCTTGATTTTATTTTCTGCTAATTTAACCTTATTGCTAATGTACAAGACCTTAGCTGCCTTGCAGGAATTTTTAAAAATTCTTGAGTAAGTAGCAACATACTTATTAAACGTTTCAGTGTTAATAAAAGGCTTAAGCCCATATAGCTCGTACAGTCTTTCCCTACTTTTTATAAGTCCTGTAGTCGCCCAGTCACTGAATAAAAACTTAGGGCATATAGTTTTAGTTTTCTTCTTAAAAGTGTTATTGAACTCTTTTTGAACCACTGAGAAAACTTCATCATACAAAATATTACCATCATTCACTGTGAGGTCCTGGTTGCTTAACTTACTGATTAAAGTGCTGTTAAATTTATTTAATTTACCGGATGTTATTGGTCTGGATTGAATCTGCACTTGTTTTATTAACATAATGGACTCAAAGGCTACCAGTAGCCCACTATGATCCGAAGGCAGAGAATTTATAATGGCCTTGTCCAAGTAGTTGCAGCTACAAAAAACATTATCAATACATGTAGCAGAAGTCAGTGTAGTTCGGGTTGGTTCCATAAACACATGTGACAAATTAAATGATTTAAAGAGATTTAATAACCTACTGCTGTCTGAATTATCTTCTAGAATATTAATATTAAAGTCACCACAGACAATTATTAGTTTATTACCCATTGCAAGTTTTGCCAAAACATCTTCCATCACTGACTCGAATATAGAGTAGTTCTTATAATTTGGGGGTCTGTAAACGCACACTATGACATGCTTATCCAGCTCAACACAGGACAGTTCAACACTATGTTCAACTGATAGGTCTACTATATCTTTACGAGGTTTTGATTTAATACCATTTTTAATTAATATAAGTGAACCCCCACGCAACATAATATTTCTGTTAAAACAACTGCCCACTGTATAATTTTCATAATTGATTAACATTGCATAATCTTTCAGCCAATGCTCAGTGAAACAAACAATTTCAAACATTGATTTTTCTAAAAACAGTTCGATTTCCAATTCCTTCGAAGAAAAACCCTGAATATTCTGATGGAATAATTTCAGAGAATTCTGCTCAGACCTTTTTTTCAAATAAATTTTTTGCGAGCAAGAAGGTACCTTTTTGATGGTGGATATACTCGTAACTACTCCGTTATTGGTACCCTCCCTTGTCCTATCAACTAGTTTAAAGAATAAATATTAATAGCATTTTTGCTAACGTTATTCAAGGTATTGACCATATTTAAATTAGTACTATTACTAATATCAATAATAACTGGATACTTCGACATACTAATTATGTCTGAGTTTATTGTATAAGATAATAGCCGAGCTATTTGATGTCTTACCCTAAGAGGCAGATACAAAGTATCGCCTGTCGACTTTAATTTACCAACAAAAATATTGATGTCAAAAAAAACTAGTTTATCACTATAGTGACTCACAAGAAAGTGCAGATGCTTATTAAGCATGTGAATGTGATTATTTGGTCTATTTGACAATTTATCCAAGTAAGGGAAGGCACACAAAATAATTTTATTGTAATTTAACTTTAACATCTCTTTTACACACTCAGTGATGTCATCTTTTTTTACTTTTTTACTATTACCTACAAATACAGTTATATTGGTATCTGGTTTATATATATTCTTTGTCACAGATTCCATTATTTGCTTGTATGATGACCCGGGCATGCAATAATTAAAAGTGGAAAATATAAAATAATTTTAGCTTTACATAAAATAAATCATAAAATAATTTTAGCTTTACATAAAATAAATCATAAATATACCTAAACTGTAGTAGTGTGTGTAGTACTGTTTAATGGTGGTATTGTGAGTTTAAATAAATATCGCTTATAATGTTCAAAATGTTTCGGTCTCTGTTACGGGTAGTCAGAAGCTGGATAACAAGTCTTTTCAAGGAGACTCACTGTAACTAGGCAGTGAATGTCAGGTAGGTAGTATTTTCATGTTACGGTCTCCTCCAGTATTCACACTTTTACTCCAATATAAGGCCGAAGCCTCTAGAGAGAAATAGATCACTAGAAAACAAGAACAAAAGGCATATAAATGAAATACTTTACAACTAAAAGTAGCATCAATTTCTACATTAAAAATTCAATGAAATATCACCGTAGTCTATTGTCTTACTTATGGCATCTGCATCGCAAAGAGACGGTATGCCAGCCGACAGAGAATTTAAAATGTGTAGTGAAAAATTGATGATTCTTCCAGTAGAATTATAACGATGGAACTAGGAAATGCTGCAGTCGTATCGAATTATGCTTATAATGTAAAAAGAGAATGTATGGATGATCCATTAGCTGTAATTCTTTGCATGGTAGTCGGACCTTTTAAATTAAAATGTCTTTGAGAATATAGACGCCTTGAAGGCTTGAGTATTAATTCTCGAGCGTCTTCTCATTATGCATTTTTCTTGAATGTTGATACGATAAAGAATGCCGATTATTTCCTTACTGCTAGTATTGCCTACGACTTTTATCGCAGTGGAGATAGAGTAACTTGTTCACCGCCTCACTAGCACACGCCACCAAGTTTCAAGCAAATTTGACATTTATATCGTGTCACAAAATGCAAAGATGACAGAAGAAAAACAACTTAATAATACTGCCAACTCATCACCTATGAAACCCATTGACTTACGCTTCAGCACTCTTCTCGGAAAAAGCCGCATACAATTTCCGCCATAACGGAATACTGTAAGCAATACACTCATACACACAATTCACATCACGCCAAAAAAAAGTATTCAAACGCCCCATTTACGCCAAATGCTACCTCAGCGCAACGGCGGCCATTTTTCATCTGATTTCGTGCGAACACGATCGAACACGAACGTTAGGCAATATGTTCCGTATGTCATACAAATAAAACAAGTCGGGTGATAAACTACAGTCATTTTCGTTCGTGAAGAGGTGTACATTCGTCATGAAGCCTTAGCTCACTTTTCATCCGGATCCCTTATCGTGGAAGACTGTGTAAGTGACTCACGTAAGCTTCAGTAAATCTGTAGGTAAAGACGCGGGAACGAGTTGTCGTTGAATTTGAATTAGGAATGGGGACTTGTTGGGACGATGTTTATGTGAGGGAATGGTTGTATATATATAAATCTTTATTCAGAAATTAGAAAAGGTAAAAATACAGTTTCAATCTTAGATAACTAATTTAGGTATAATAATGTAAGATGCCTGTACTAGGTAATCCTGTATCACAGGCTGTAGCAGCTCTAAAAATATGCTTATCGTAGGAAAACAGAATTTAAACAATATTTAACATAAGAAGTCTAAAAATAGTGGCAAGATTGTATAATTTGGAAAATTTATTTTAATTTACTTAAAACTATAAACAGAACTAAATTACTAGGTCATAATTACTTAATGTCTTATTTACCTAGATTGCAAAAAAATTGTACTTTGATTACACATAAGTTTGGGAAATAATTGGTAAGCATAATTGTAAAATTAAACAGAGACACTTAATTTTTGCAGCTAACGACTAATGTTCTTAGTCAGCAACAAATTGACGTGACGGTTAGTAGGCCATTGCAGTGTCAGCAGCAGACGTTCAACGCGTGTGACCTTGAGTATGACGTACTAGACGCCCTCATAGTCTATAGAGTTGATGTGCCTGTATTCCGCTATTTTCCTAGCAGGGCACTCAGGGTCTCCCGTTTTATGGTTGTTGGGCTTTTTAAAGCGCGAACAAGTTGCGCATTTCGATGTGTCCGCTTTCTTCGTGCAATCGGACACCGAGTGTCCAGCTTCACCGCAGTGAGCACACACAGAGTTAACCTCTCTGCATGTTTTGGCTGCATGACCATATAATTGGCACTTGTAGCATCTGGTAACCAGAGTGAAGTCCCTAACAGGGCAGGACGTCCAATTTATAAACAGCCTTGATGTCGAAATTAGGGCTTTACGTATATTGGCTGGAATTTCAATAATGTAATTACAGCTCGACGCATCTTTCTTCCCAGATTTGTGGCTTAATTTAACAGAGGCCAAAAAGGACTCCATGGACATCTCTGGCATTTTGTCGGGTATGTTTTGTTCGTAAATGCACCTGAAGACTTCAGTTTCAGACAGGGAAGACGGCACTCCTACAATCACGATACGTGGTTTGCGCTTGTTGGGCTCATCGGCGGTTAGTCCAGATGTAGAAAGCTTCACGGCGTTCTTGATTTTTTCAGCGTCATGCTTGGTCTCTGTGCTAATAATAACACCTCCATTTTTGGTCTTGCGGACACCTCGTACATGCAGCTTCATTTGATCAGGTCGTATGATTTTTGTTACCATGTCTTTAGTTTCGTCACTGGACTTGAGTTTGTCACTAGGATAAATGACCACAGAGCTTAAATTGTTCGGTCGAACGAAATCATTTGATCCCTTTTTCACCATGTCGGCAAACGAAACCGCAGTGCTAGAATCCTTAATCGTCTGCTTCAGGTCCGAGATGTGTTCAGTCAAATTGCGCTTTTCTTTTAAGGCATCAATCATATCGTGTGCTAGAATTGCTTTCTGCTTCAGAGATTGGTATAGGACTGCCATCTGTGAAGTGCCAGATCCTATTTTACGACACAAGTTAGAAATTTTCAGTTTCTGTTCTGAGTTTAGTTTGCCATCCAAGGCAATAGAGCAAACCTCATTTAAGTGCTGCTCAATGGTTGACATCCATCTTTGTATGTCGGGCGTGGATGCGACTTCAATCGAGAAATCTGATTGGGCTGGGATTTGCGTCGTCGTCTTCGCTGGCGAAGGGGAGGCTTGCACTCGGCTGCTTGGATTACAGGGACTGTTATCCATTTTGTTTGGTAGTCACTTCACTATTTCTAAGATTTCATTATGTTTACAAAACTACACAGTAGGCAAAAATGTATACAATAAAGAAGGTCACTATTATAATTGTTTTAATTAAATATTGCTAACGAGCACGTCTATATTCTACGAACGAGCGCGAATCAATCTAAAATATGGTTGTTTTGAATGAATATTTTTGGCATTTGGCAGAACTATTCCTATCGCTCTTGAGTATGAAGTGACACCGAAATGAATTTATGAAAAATCTGGATCTATATAGAATAACTTGGCTAGAGCTATATGCGGTATACACTTAGCACAATCGACGTTTCCACTGCAGGGACACATGCCTCTTCTTTGTTAGAGGGAATGGGCCGTTATCCGCCACGCAGGCGTAGTGCGGGTTGGTGGTCGCCACATGTCTTCGAATTTTTGGTTCTATGACATACCGGTTTCCTCACGATGTTTTCTTTCTTCGTTTTGAGAGAGCCTGGTGCTTCATTTAAAAATATTCACTTTTACAAAATTAGCTTTTTATTATCGCGTGCCGTTTTTAAATCAGATTAGATAAATTATCTATTAAAGACCATAAAACCTTGTCTAGACTGCTATTCCTATATTAAACACAAACCAAAACAAACGCTATCAAAAACACAATAGCTACAATAAAAGCCTTAAATTCAGACGCTTCTATAAAATACTTGAAGCATTATTTAAGTGGGATTTAGTCGTTAGCTAAACTACTATAATGTCCATTGTTCAAACGGTAGTTTCGTACAATTTCGCGGTACATTTGTGGCGGCGAAACTGTACGGGCACAGCGCTCCCTAGCGGCCAAAGTGTGGACTAGTCTGCAGGGAATTTGGACTTGTTTATCGCTAGTATTATGTGCTGTAATGTTCTCGTGTTGCAAGTTTTTGGAAGTTTAAAACGTTATATTCTGTACTTGTTATCTATTTACGCGTGTTATATGAGGATAGTTGGTGTGGTCTTAGTGAAAAGTTATGCTGGAATGCAGGGTTTTGTGGTGGTGCTAAGTGTTCAGATTTGATGGTGAGTCCTAAAGTTGTCCCCACGCTTACAGCTAGCAGTCAACTACACTGTCCACTTGCCGACCAGTGACCACTTTTGCTAAAGCTAGCAACGTGCTTCAAGCTCAGGCTGTGTGCGTACAGCGCTGGCCACCCGCTTGATGTGCGGTAAGCGAGACGTCAGCTGTCTAGTGGTATGATGGCGGTAATTTATGATGTCAATGTAAAGTATATCTACAGGGGACGCCCTGAAGCTCACATTTCAATGAACATTATTTTGCCGGGTGGGAGCGGTCTCGTATAAGTCGGCTACGACCTTTATGATCACACTAAAATTATAAAGGCAAAAGTTTGTGAATATATTTGTTACTTCTTCACGTTCAAACAGCTGAACGGATCTGGATGAAATTTGGCACAGAGATAAATTATAGTCAGGAATAGAACATAGGATCATTTTCGACATGCACGCGGGTGAAACCGCTGGCAGAGCTTAGTGCTTAATAACGTTGTTTTAAATCATCTGTGACAAGTTGACAATGTTACATTACGAAATTGCTAACAAACAGTCAAGACAATCGTAGTCTTCAATGCAAATTTTATATCACCATCATTTGCCTGCTCTTATTACCGATAACCATCTCAATAGTAATCTATTTTTTAGCCATAGCACTTTCACACAATCCATATATCGTTTGTTTGATCTAGCTATCCCATATACCCATATATATATTCATAAATATTCACACCATGTTTCTCATTACCCTGTATCACATGCCTCTACCATATTATTTATCTACCTGCAGAAAAGCTGCCTGCGGGCCACCAACTTCCATGGCCCACCTGGAAATATTTAAACCGACTCCGAAGCCAAGTGGGTCGCTGCAGGCACAACTTAGTTAGATGTGGGTACTCCAATGACCCGCAGTGCGATTGCGGAGCCGCGTCCCAAACAATGCCTCACCTCCTATCGTGCTCTCTGTGTAACAACACCTGCACCCTGAAGGACCTTTGTGAGGCAAATGAAAACGCTATTGGCGTGGCTGAATTCTGGTCAAAACGTATATAATTGAGGAATCATCGATACGACGAAGAAGAAGAACCATAATGGTACGAGTCTCTGCTAGTAGGTGGGCTAATGATAAACTGATTTTACCATTCTGATTTTTTGGATAGAGAATGGAAGTTGTTAATTGGTAATTATAATAATTTATAATTGGTAAAGGTAGGTGCTTTCGATTTTCAACACATCTATAGTGTGGTTGCCATGAAGTTTCCGACGGAGACAACGCCAGCCCCTCTCTTCCCATGAGTGTCGTAAAGATGAGTAATGGTTCCCGTCCGGAGGATGGACACCATTTGTCATTATTACCTTATTTTGTTTAAAGGAAAAGATAATATTCTATGGTAGGTAGTTTTCCTGGAGTTCACATCTATGTAATACTTCGAAAATATGTTTATCGACTTCTAATCGTATGCTGGCTGCACAAGGTGCTGTGCGTCTCGCATTTAATCGTATATATTCAGTAATTTGACAGTTAGAGGTATACCAACCGGTCTATTCTGTTAACCACTCACCGTTCTTCTTCTCCTTAAGACCTCACTGTGTAAACTTATGAGTAGTACCTAAGCTTGAAGTAAACTGTCATTCCATATGGATTCCGTAATGAAAAATTAAAAACTCACTTCATGCTCGCGTCCCGTAAGTTTCACGGTGAAATTTTTACAGCATTACAGTTTCAAAAAAAAAATGGTAGTGAAGGTGTACAATGTAATGAATAATTTTTATTTAGGTGCAGAGCCTGTGTTTATTTGAGCCCTTTCTATAAGGGATATTTATGCTAACAATATTTTATGACAGGAAAGTCAGGCAGGTAAGTCAGGCAGTCAGACTAGAAGTCGACACCAACATAATAAATAAAAGGATTTTGTTTTCTTTTTTAAGCTTTGCCCCCACACTAGGAATTTCTTACTGTATCATTTACAAACATTTAAACTCACATACACAAGACACCCAGATCCGGAACAAATATCTGTAGGCCATACAAATATTTATTCCGTTAGAGCATCGAACCCGCGACACGCAGCGCAACAGTCGATAAGCTCAACCACTACGCCAACCGAGTAGTATATAAGTATCTATGTTTATATGTAAAGTTGGAAAACGCTAGGTATTTGATTGATTTATGATTTTCTGTCATGGTTTTTTTGTTTCCCTTGTTACAAACAATTCATGTTCTTTCTTTTTCCTCCATTAATCAATATCAGTATAAAAATAATTTCACAATATATTTTCCCCAATTTTAATTAAAATTTCCACCGGAAATTGTAACAGACTCATATTCTGCAATGAGCTTCGAAAAATGATGGCCATAATACTTAAGAATGTCTGCTACTGTCAATAATAAAATGCCTTGCAACGAATAAAGTCCGTTCATATCGTTATATCATTCATATCGTACATATCGTTATTTCGTTCACATTCAGTCGGTTGAATTACCTGTATTAATCATTTAAAGGCGGCGATGTATGATTGCATTAACTGTTCGGAGCCTACCATCCGTTTTAATGAATTCGATACTCTTCTTCGTGAAAATGATTCGCTATTTATCATTGAAGTTTTAATTTTGAATTTTTACATGTTTAATTACTTTCGGCCTTTGATGTCTAGTGATCACGACAAGGCTACATTATGCCTTCATTATTTTCCTTTCTATGATATACACTACGATAGCGCCTTTTTGCGAACGTCCATTATTGATATGAATATATATATATATTTAGTTTATTCTTTTAAGTATATATGGTATAATTATATTGTATTTATTGTATATGTTTACATAAACCTGATTCGTTGCGCCTATCACTAGTTGTCTCTGCATCACCCAAAGGTCAACTGGTAGAATATGCCGAAAGTATTAAGTGCCACAAACGTACAGAGGCGGACTTAATACTTGGGCGATGGCGAGGCGATGTAGTATTAATCAAATAAATAGATTACAATGATAAATCAATTTAAAACCATGAATTTATTTCAGGTTTCAAAACTATCGATCTAGCTTATGGAAAAAGGCTTTCCAACTATTGCATGGGACTTTAGCAGGTGAAATCTGAGTGTGTTATGTACCTCATAACGAAGGAACATAGGCTGAATACTGTGTTATGTATTCATAACGCCTTTTTAATTACTCAGATCTGAAATATGACACTGAATCACAGTAGATTCACAACCAAACCTCAAAAATACGATATCACCTCAAAAAATTACCTCAATAACAGAATCACCACAAAATCATCGCTCAACCTCGAATTTCGTACCTTTATGAATTTACGAAAGATATTTTCAAAAATTCAAACGTACGGTAATAAAATATTCCGGGGCGCTTCGCCGGGTTCGCACCGCACAAGATAGCCGGTGTTTTACGGCTGTGTCGGGCAAAGTCGGTCGAAAATTTAGAGCTATTTCAGGCGGAGCCAGTGCATAGCGCGTATTGTATGTTATAATTTACTGATTGCTTTGTGACTGCACCTCGCATTGTAAAGTATTAGACAGGTTTTGGACTGACGTGTTGTATAGAACACTAAACTGATTACAAAGCAAACTAAACACAGCATATTTTAGTATACTTTGGAAGTCATAGAAACAGTTCTATCAATCTGCCTAGCTTTTTGCCAACTATTTTAGGTGGGCTTCCAGTCTCACCGTATATTTTTTCCAACAATTTTAGGTGGGCTTCCAGTCTCACCGTATATTTTTGCCAACTATTTTAGGTGGGCTTCCAGTCTCACCGTATATTTTTGCCACCAATTTTAGGTGGGCTTCCAGTCTCACCGTATATTTTTGCTAACTATTTTAGGTGGGCTTCCAGTCTTACCGTATATTTTTGCCAACTATTTTAGGTGGGCTTCCAGTCTCACCGTATATTTTTGCCAACTATTTTAAGTGGGCTACCAGTCTCACCGTATATTTTTGCCAACTATTTTAGGTGGGCTTCCAGTCTCACCGTATATTTTTAACCCCTGACGGAAAAAAGAGGGGTGTTATAAGTTTGACGTGTGTATCTGTGTCCTTGTGTATCTGTTTGTGGCATCATAGCTCTTAAACGGACGAACCGATTTTGACGTAGTTTTTGTTTGAATGGTGACTTTATCGAGAGTATTTATTTATTTATGTACACACAAAACACTTAACAGAGAAAAGAACAAATACAGATAGAAGAGCACAAAGGTACTGCTTATTTCAATAGAAATTTCTTCCAGCAGACCTGCGACAGGAAAGTTGGATGATATACGAAGACACAGTCTGTAGAAGGAAATAATGAAACTTAAAATAGACTAACAACTATTCAACTATATAACTTAACTAATTATGTATAAATAACACATATACCTTAACTAAACATATAGAAGACAAAAATAAATAATAATATATAATAATTACAATATGGTGGAGAGGTAATGATCTTGACTTGATGACTTGTTTCTTGAATAGATGTACATTTTGGGAATCAAGAAATTTAGGTGGAAGTGAGTTCCACAGTCGTACTGCATGAACAGAGAACGAGTGGGAATAGAAATTAGTACTATGGGATGGGAAGTTTCTTAGTTATGTTTGATGAAAATCGGTTAAGCCGTTCAAAAGTTATGCGCTCTTTGAATCGGGGTAATTTCGCATGATAGTCGATCGAAGCGTGTAAAGAACATTTTTTTTCTTTTTTTTTTCCTTTTTTTTATAAAAAGACGTTACCCCACACTTGGAATTTCTTCCTGTATCGTGGGTGCGTTTACAAACATATAAACTCACATACACAATACCCAGAGCCGGAACAACTATCTGTAGATCATACAAATATTTGTTCCGTGCGGGAATCGAACCCGCGACACGCAGCGCAGCAGTCAATAGCTCAACCACTGCGCCAACCGTGCACCCAAACTGAGTAGTTTGAAGTAATAGATAAATTGAGTAGTTTAAAGAGGTATTTGTGTTGGGGGTTATTAAAATTTTAAATTTTATTTGTACATGAAGGGACTACCTAAAATCTAACATCAGTCTAATGATCATCATCATCATTATCATCAGCCTATTAATGTTCCTACTGCTGGGACACAGGCCTCCTCTCTGTGAGAGGGAATGGGCCGTTATCCACCACGAGGGCCCAGTGTGGGTTGGTGGATGCACATGTCTTCGAATTTTTGGTTCTAGTACATGCCGGTTTCCTCACGATGTTCTCCTTCACCGTTTTGAGAGCAATGGTGATAAAATAATTTACTCATTACTCAATACATTTATTGCTTCCACATGTGAACTTAGATGGTAGGTAAAAATTTTGACCATTGTGGACCCTGTCGGGCACTGCAAAAGTAGGAGAGAGGAAGAGGGCTTTTATTTGACAAAGTATATATGTATTTAGTAGATTAAAATTAGTTAAATTGATTTTTTTTTATTTACACAAAGTAAAGCGCCTGCCTGGGCTCGAACCCACGACATACAACTTGTAAGTCGCAGCCGATACCACTGGGCCACCACTGCTCAGCTCGCCACTGCTGACATCAGTCTGGTGGTAGATTTTTTGACTTCTGATTACCGTAACGACCTGCAAAGATGAGTGTTAGAGATGATGAAAAGACGGCCAAGACCTGCGGTTTAACATGCTTTGCGAAGCACTGAGGCATCTCTGTTTATAAAAAATGGCGACCGACCAATTGACCGCCCTCGGCAAGCGTTGCTCAACCTTGTAGATTTACCCGTACGACTGTTATTACGTAGCCGACCATGATGGTTGAGCTGGGTGGTGCCAATTCATGCGTCATATTCGTGAACGGGCGCCGTCAGTTGGGATTGGTTATAACTTAACTGCTGCGGATGTTAATGTTTTGCTAGTCCCTATTATATAACTGCACAGTACATGTGTAATACTTACTTGTTTTAATACTTTATACCTGTACGTAGTATAGTGTGTAGTGCTATTCTGGATGCATCGTCCTCACATATATGATTTTATTAATGTATGTACTTATGGCAATATTGTAAAACACTTATTTTTTTTAAAGAGTAAGTATGGAGTTTCTTGTGCGTTCTTCTCCATAACAAGCTACTTTGACGAATGCACGGTAGAATCAATTTTTATTACTTATAAATTTTAATTGTTGACATTCAAAATTGCCATGTAATGGCCTAGTTGAAATAAATATATTTGACTTTGACTTTAGCCACAAACTTCTCAAATGTACTAAATTTCGTTTGAATATACAAACGACAGCCAGGACCAATGGAAACGAACTTTCCGAAGCACGAAGGAGCCTTGTTATGTAATGAATTATCACCTATCTACGGCCCGGCCTTACCAAGCTTTGCTGAACCTTGAAGATCGACCCGTACAGCTGTAATTATTTAGCCACGAGCTCCTAGAGAGTCATAGCGACAGTTGCCCTTAATGAAGCCTCGTTGTGATTGTGTGTCGAGTTTTATCCGCGGTTTACGATTACAACTGTTCGCGTATGGATTTTTGGTTTAGAGGCCACTTGTTGAGGGTAATGTCCTCATGAATAGTAATGGCAGTCTGGCTGCAGTAGTGGGGAAGATAACGATTACTGCCTACTGTATTCTGACAGTTTGGATTTAGTATGTATTTGAGTCTCATGTTTAAATTTAAGGGTCTTCTAAAACGTTAGGTTTTGTAATAATGGTCGGATTATTTTATTGGTTTAGCAACTAAATATATACAAAAAATACGACAGTATTACGGCTCTCGCAACGCGGGACGCGTAGTATGGCAAAAAATGCCATAGAGTTTAAAAAAAAACACGAAAAATGGCAAAAAAGGCGAGAAAAGGCACTCGCAGATAGGCGCGACGTGATAGTGCGACAGTGATTCTCATAGAAAACTTTCGGATAGTAAACTTTCTTTAAAACGCGTTGTCGTGTTGTCGGATACTTCTGAACCCGCCATATTCCACGTACACTCAGTAGGTACCTAACTATTTAATTACTAAGAAAGAAAAGGCCTAAACAAATTCGTCGAGGAGTTATCTGAAGCCGCGGTTCCTAGTCTTTGAATTCTGTTTAACTAATTCAATGGGAGCGCATTTATTAGCATAGTGTATTGGCATTTGTATAGAACTTTGATGCAAAGTTTGTCTTAGCAAACTTTAGGTTTGAAGTTCTCTCTTGTTTTATTTGACATCAGCATTAGGGATGTTTTGAATAGGGTGCGTTTACCTTATATGTAATAAAAAAAGTCGAAAAGAAGTGTACTATTTTTTGTCTGTTTGCAACATGAAACTATTTGCTCATTCACGTTTGCCAATTTTGGCAGGTGAGGTGAGGTGGCAGGGGGAGTGTAACAAAATGCGCAAGCGTTCCATTGCCTAGGCCAAAGGTAGTTGCAGAACACCGTATGGTTTTAGTCAGTCTGAGAGACACCTTCACCCGCTCCAGTGTTGAGGACTTCCAATCCAGTTTGTTTTTTAGGGTTCCGTATCCACAGGTTAAAAACGGGACCCTACTACTAAGACTCCGCGGTCCGTCTGTCTGTCTGTCTGTCTATCTGTCTGTACGTCTGTCACCAGGCGGTATCTCATGAACCGTGATAGCTAGACAGTTGAAATTTTCACAGATGATGTATTTCTGTTGCCGCTATAACAACGAATACTAAAAACAGAATAAAAAAATATTTAAGTGGGGCTCCATACAACAAACGTGATTTTTTTGCCGTTTTTATGCGATAACAGTACGGAACCCTTCGTGCGCGAGTACGACTCGCTCTTGGTCGGGTTTTTTAATTATTATTTTTGCGCTTCCCTACTATCTCACCTGATGGTAAGCGATGATGTGGTCGACCATCTAGCACACATACCTATTCACTCTTTACTTAAAGGCTGTGTGTTAAAAAAAGGTGATCAAATCATTACAAATTATGGATCATGGTCCTTAATAAATGATTAATAATAATAAATTATATGATCAACAAAAAGATTGCCTCTTACAAACAATTGGTTCATTTTACCTCTTTATAATGTTAGTTTAAATATATTTTCATTTTATTTTTTTCAAAGCCACAATTTTTTTTTTTAAATCTAATACCTTTAAACGAGCAATTCATGTATATATATAATCTGAATCTCGGAAAAAGCTCCAAAGATTTTCATGAAATTTAGTATGCAGGGGGTTTTGGTGGCGATAAATCAATCTAGCTAGGTTAAATTTTTAGAAAACGTGTTTTCTCTATTTTTACCCGAGCAGAGCTCGGTCGTCCAGATACTTACTATTATTCGTGGTATAAAGCTTAAAGGTATTTCATTGAAGTTTAAAACTAGTCTCATCAATGAATATTAATACGCATGTCAATAAGACCACAAACAATGGATAAATAATAGATTTGTTGATTATTTGATCAGTTTCATCGAATAAATAACAAAATTAATACGCACTTCGAATGCCAAACCAATTACCTTTATATCCAGTTCATAGGTATTTATAAATCAAACTAATTAATTCCAAGCATATCGATTAGTTGCACACTATATTTTCATAAAGGATGGTGTTTTTTTTTTTTTGAACAACAAAACTTTTGAACGTACCGAACGACTTGTGCCTCGAGACAAGGAGAAATTGTTTTAAAGGTGAGAACTCATATGAAAGTTCTATAAGAATAAAAGTTATTTATTTATTTATTTAACCATTTATGCACACACACATAATATACAGACAAGATGAAGAAACAGAAAAGATAGGTACATAGGTAATGCTTATTTCTATAGAAATCTCTTCCAGCATACCTGCGAAAGGAAAGATGAAAAAAAGAGATGTAGACATAGTGTGTAGAGTTGAAAAATAATTAACACAAAACGATTTAAAACTAAGTAATAGCTACTAAACAATACTGATAACAAATTAAATATACCTACTGTTATAATAATATATACATATACAATAAATATTAAAACAATAAATACGAATACCTATCTAATATATAAAAATAATAATACATAATTATGCAACTATGACGGAATGGAGAGGTAGTGGTCTTTCACTCTTCTCTTAAAAACTGCAAGAGTTTGGCAGTCCCTAATGTCAGGCGGTAGAGAGTTCCACAAACGCACGGCGTACACAGTAAAAGAGTAGGAGTAGAAGTCGGTAGTGTGGGAAAGTTATGTTAGAGTAGAGAATGAATGTCACAAACAACGTAAATTAAATTAATGTGGTGATAAATATAAAGCTGCCATTGACATGCAATAGTTCAAAGGGGGATAGTCAAATCTGTTATTACAGTTATCAAACAGTCGATGCTCAGAAAATCATAAATGGGTACATTTAGTAACAACCTGTATCAATTTCAAAACTTTACACCACTTGTTTTAATGATGGACGGCTGGATTGGCTACTACTGATTTGCGCTCGTTATTACTAGATAATATTTCGCATATACCCGATGCAACTTTGTTTTCTTTTTTTGTTGTTACTTTTTACCTAAGTAACTAAGTGATTATAATTTTGTCTAAATTATGAAGAAATTAAATATCTACTTTAACATAATCTCTTCTTTATAAAATTAGGCTTATGTTTAACTTACCACCAGATATAGTAACATATAACAGACAAAAATAGTAAATGATCACCAAAATTAAACCCGCATCTTATTGTAAAATTATAACCAAAGTTTTAACATCTCGCTATCCTGTTTAGGCAAAATGACTCCAAATAAATCATTGTTAACCCAAAAGTAGTAAATGATCACCAAAAGTAGTAAATGATCACCAAAATTAAACCAATGACCAAAAAGATTATAAAATTTCTGGGAGCAACTTGGAAGTAGCGCTCGCCGGCCGCTGCCGCGGCACCGCTCGCTTTGCTCGCTCGGCTCGCGCGCGGTTGGTCACAGTTCTAACCTAACCTAACCTATTTTACAACATTAAATAGCGCAATAATTTGCTATTAAAATTTGGTGATCAATTTACTAAATTTGGTGATCAATTTACTAAATTTGGGTTTCATAGTACAATTTTAGGTAATAGAGGTTATGGTCACAAAGTAATTTTAGGTGGTCATTATATTTATCCCCATAAAATTAATCTTACAAAATTAGTTTGATATTATTACTACACAACAAAATTCTAAACTAAATAACGTCGATTACTGAGTAAAATTTAGAGTATCTATCTTATTACAAAACTTACAAAACAATATCTAGCTCTACAATAACATCCAATTACGTCTCAGTAGTCATACTTCAAAAAAACAGTCCTTCAAACATTTTTCCAAGCCATTAGCGGCAACAGACAAACAAATAAAATATTTTCTCTCTCTCAACTATTGATACATTTCAGCCATTGTTTCCACTAAACTACAAATATGACAAACGACGCCAATAAAAAATAAATGAAAGCGTTAAATTTTCGAACAATGGCAATAATAACCGGCGGGGAATTGCGCAATCATCGGCCGAACATCGGATAGGACGTGGCCGCGACGATAGCGGGTGATAGCGGTTGGGCCATGACATAGGCGAGAACCCTAAAAGGTGACACTACATCCGTGTTAAAGATTGTAACGAAGTATTTGGAATCGTCCATGGCATTTCGATAGTTCATGACTATCCCATACATTATCAATTCGTTTGTTTTCTATTAGGTTTGTCTCCTCAGAAATGTTTACTAGGTGAACCAATTTTGAATTGGAAGCTGGTGTTTCTCATGTGGTCCCATTTAAATTTGATCAATATCTGATGAAGATCTTCGGAGATATAAAACAGAACTTTTTAATCAATGACAACAAATCTCTTGAGATTGCTGCAATCGCATGTCTGTTTATTGTTTACACCATTTCATAACATAAGTATCTGGGCGACCGAGCTCTGTTCGTGTGAAAATAGAGAAAACGACGTTTTCTAAAAATTCATTCTAGCTAGATCAACTTAGCCCCCGAAACCCCCTGCATACAAAATTTCATGAAAATCGTTGGAGCCGTTTCCGAGATTCATAATTATATACATACATATATACAGGAATTGCTCGTTTAATTGTATTAGATAGATATCACGCGCGTACCGGTGACGCTCTAAAGGGGTACGCAGATGTGTACAGTTCACCCTGGCGTACTCTAATTTCACCGGTTGTGTTCAAGTTCCATGTGTGGGCATTATTGATTTGCACCACAACTAAAAAGTGAAAAACAACTTTTTTACAAAAAATACAACTGACTTATAAATAAAAAAATAACTTAAATTTCGGAAGTCATTATCAAAAAACAAAGAAACATAAAATAAAACCGAATTCCGAAATTGACGTTATTTTCACTATGTATTTTTGTTTGGAAGTCGATTTATTTATTTTAAACTCATGTACAAAAGTGGTACATAGGCGGACTTAATGCCACAAGGCATTCTCTACCAGTTAATCTTTGGGTTAAAAAGAAACAATGTTGTGAACGGGTACAAAATAATATCTAAGTATAACAACTTGTATACGAAAATGTATATTAATAATACACATATATAAATAAAATAGACTAATAAATACCAATAAAAACACGAGAAACCTATTAACAATTACTGTGACTAGATTTCTGTCTCCAGATGAGAGCTCAGTCTGACTTAAATAGTGGTAATACTGGCGATTGTATTTTTTGTAAAAAAGTTTTTATGTTGTTACAGTATTGTGCTATAAAAATGTGAGGGCTTTTATCAAAGTCCAAAATGCATATAATGGATTGACTAAATGATATTTCGACAATGCTTATCATTATACATAATATGAAATGAATTTTTTTTTTTTTTTGACTTAGTAAATAAATAGTAAATATATTAAATAATAACTATTCTGAGTTTCATTCAACACGAATACCAGTAGTTAATTTACTATGTTTTTTTTTTTGTGAAAAGTTGAACTTCAAATCAGTTTTTTGAACAATTTATGCAATGGTCGTGAATACAATATGCCTTTCTAGCGTCGATGTACATTATAAATATTTTTTGACAGCCCCAGGTATTTGTATATTTTCCTGAGTATATAAATAGATATTTTCCTGTATGATTTGGGTAAGTTTACCTTGTTTGTTGTGTGCAAAAATCCACATACACCTCTAGAATTTCCTGTTAAGAAATATCATTACAGATTTACAACTTTACTACAAGTCAATACTTATAATAAGTACGATCTTTGCAGAGCAGATTACACTATAAAATTGCACTAATAAGGCCACACAACAATCATTGCGCGCTCGTTCGGTGAGACCGTGGCCTAGTAAACCTCGTTAGCTTCGGAAAATGAAAATAAAAATTACGGACACTAATAGTAGACTTAACTTTGTTTCAGTGTGAATTTTTGAACAAAACTTTAGTGCCAAAAATTGAATCTAATAAGGCCAAATTACTTTTATGCTGCCAGTGAACTGTTACTCTGACGGTCTCAGTAATAAATGGCTAAAGTATTCCTTAAAAAGACCAATATTAACTAATTCCTCCTAGCCCTTTCTATCATCGGACTACAAGACGTATGGTGATGCATCATTGGTACATGGTGGACATCCCACCCATACGCACCGAACGTTTTGGGAATACTTTGATGCGTACAGCTAAGGAGTGGAATTCCCTGCCGGAGTCTGTATTTCCTGAGAGCTATATCCTGGGACTCTTTAAGTCAAGAGTGAATAGGTTTCTTCTAGGTAAGCGTGCTACATCGTCGACCACATCATCGCTTACCATCAGGAGAGATAGTGGTCAAGCGCGAGCCTATCAATAATAATTTTTTTTAAATGCTTGTAGTAGCAATAAGTTATATATTTTTACTTACTTAATACGCCATTTTTACAAAACAGTACAGGATTATATCGTATTAAATAGCAAACAAAAACCACTAAGGTTTAAACTTGTGCTATCATGAGTCTATCAATATGTAAAAGTATGTGCTATATATAAAAATCGCTAAAAGCAAACTACATGCTATCGTTACAGCATTCCCTAAGCAAGAGAGATAACGGCAACTATACAATAATACACGTTATTCTCGATAACAATTAATAACATCTCTTAATAGTTAAATACCTAAATACTATTATTTAGGTCTTTAACCAACTACTGGTTAAAGACCCAAACAACAATACTCAGATCAAAACAAACATCTCTGCATTATCTAAATGGTACTTAAATAATATTGTTTAAGGGTACACTAGTCAACGGCAGACCTTTGGCAGTCTAGATATCATGAAAAAACTACTAAATCTATCTGTTCAAAATAAAATTATTTGCATTGTTGAACTACTAATCTACCCCTGCATGGAGGCCGCTTTGCAATTTCCGTCTTCTTATGGTTTTTATAAGCGCCCAAAAATGCGTGAAAATTAGTGTCGAAATGTGGAACTTTCGACGCTCATAACCTTCAAATATTTTCTTATTTTACTTTTTTGCTTCCATACAGGGCTAGATAATGATGAGACAAATTGATGTTACTTTTTTTTTTGAACCTACTTTGTCAAACAGTGAAATAATCCCTAGACTACGTTTGTATGGAAGAATTTTCGACTAGTGTACCCTTAAGCTTAAATTTTATATTTTTGTCTGTTATACAATTATTTATTTCTGAGGGTAGACTGTTAATAAGTCTCGGTATAATGTAACCAGTAGTTCGCTCGCCATGGCTTCATATTTTTATACGAAGGAAAGGACAGGGGTTTAGCTAACTTGACCGCGGCAGTACACGGTCAGCTTCTCTCTGTCTTAGTCGGTCCCTCATGTCTGAAGATCGTGGTCAGCATCAGAGTTACATCTGGAGCGGATCTGTCACCGGTTTCTGTCCAGCGCTTCCCTTACGACCGTGGACGACCGTCGACGGTCAGCTTAAGTGGATGTAATAAGGTAGAAAAGTTATCAATCGTCTATTCCTCCCGGCCTTCTTTGGTTAACCTATATGTTTCAAAACTTAACACAAAACAAAGAATACTAAAATCACGACTTCTTTCACACTTACAAGTCACCACGCAAACAAAAATAAAAGTAAAAAAAAACAATCTTAGTTTCACAATCTAGGAACTGAAAAATCTTTGTTCTTTTTTAATAAGCGCTGGTCTGCGCGCTAATGTCGCCATTGTACACGTAATTACGCGTGTCCTTGCGTTTACTCACTGTTTAATGACACTGTCTTATATACCGACGTAGTAGCTTAGTGAAACTTGTGTGTTTACACTTGTGTGTTTGTGTTGAAACTTGCTCACCTGTAAGCTTAATTTTAAAGTTGTTTTTCGTCTGCAGTTTTAAAGGTGTTTGGAAATGCAGGCTAACTGAAAGCAGTTTATATCATCGCCACTGTTTGTTAACCTACAAAAAAATCTGATGTATAATTGTCGCACTCGGCGAAATTTAACAGTTACTTGGCGCTACTAAGTGTACATTTTTAGTACGAAATAACGTCTCTAAATGTATGCTGATTGGCCGATTTAGTTGCTTAACTACTTATGCAGTTACCGCTACCTGTTTACCTATAAAACGATCATCGTCACCATAGATACCTTTTACCAAGCTATGTTGGGGTTTTCTGCCAGTCTTACCGGGTTACACGACGGCAGGACAGTCGGCAACTAAATACCCGCAACACAAACACAAAGTTTTAAAAATTTCAAAAGAAATTCTATAAGAAGCTCTCTAAATAGGTACCTAGGGATCTCTCTTAAACGGGTGTCATATCACCAAAAAATCAAGCAACATCGACAGACTCACAAATCCCAAGTCATCCATCTAAAGAACCCGTCAAATCACGTAGCAACAACAAGACAAACAGCTGATCAATTCGCTTTCCCAGCAAAATCACTAAAAAAGTACATTAAATACAGGATATACGGTCTGGGTAAAGACGCGATCTTTTCTGTCACTCGCGCTGTAGTGACACGTGAAATCAAAGTTCATTTATCAACCTGCTTGGGGAAAAAACATGGCTTGACATTTGATGAGACAGGGGAGCCAGTAGTACAAGACTTTTTGAAGAGGTTGAACTTTGTTGCTAGGTGAATCTTTTGTGATTTGGACAAAAGTTTGTGTTGTGTCTGAGATAAGATCAAGCCCCGTATCAGGCCCCAAAAATGGGCACTTTTACTGGGTATACCCAGCTTTTTGAGCCAAGCAAAAAGTTTGACATTCGTAGATGGTTTGCAGTCTGACGACCAAAATTCTGACCAAGTCTTCTTTTTTTGTTTGAATGAGTATGTTTTCGAATTAGTTCCGTTTAAATTTGGTGAAGATCTGATGAAGAACTTCGGCGATATACAACAGAACTCTTCACTAAATGACGGATTGCTGCAATCGCATATCTGTTTATTGTTCACATCATTTCATAACATAACATCACGGTTCAGTATGATCGAAAGGGATAAGCAGATGTATACAGTTCACCCTGGTACACTCTCATTCCACCGGCTATGTTAAATTTCATGTTATTCGAGTAAACTACTCTGACATCACTTTGGGCATTATAGGTACCTTTCTATAGAACTTGCCCATTACACATTACAACTAAAAAGTGAAAAATAAAAAAACTTTTTACAAAAAAATACATCAGACTTCCAAAAAACACTACAAAGCTTGTTGTGGTTTTTGGAAGTCGGTTGTAACTTTTTTTTAAATACTTTTCACACCAACTGAATCTTCTGTCACCCACCTGTTCAACACAGTAGCGGTTCAGTGGTTACATTTGTCGACTCCGCCCTGCTTACTTTGAGCGTTTGAAAAATTGTTTTGTGAGTAAATAAATGTTTGTTTACGTTTTCACCGGGTTTCTGAAGGCTGTGTCAGCGGTTCGCGCCTCGGTTGCTACAATGGCTTTTTATGTGGTAATAATATGTTATTGGGTACTTCTTGGTTGGTTAATTTTGGCTTCGCTTCGTTTTTATTTAGACTGTTTTGAAAATAGAATTGTGTTGCGATTTTTTTTTAATGTTTTTTAATGGATTATGTTTTGTAATGGTAAGCAGGGCTGCTACTCTCCTATTAATGAATAAATGGAGAGTGGCAGCCCTGCTTAAGAAAAGGTGGTTTTTGCCTTTCCGGATAAATGGTTTTTGCTTTATAATTATTAATACCGGGTTATGGTTTTGTATCATTGTGCGTATTTATTGTGTAGGATTTTTTGGATTTAAAAAGTATTACCATAAGTAAAAATAAAAAAAATCTTCATCAGCCTTTCAATGCTCCCACTGCTAAGAGACCAGTGCGGATTGGTGGATGTCACAATATGTCTTCGAATTTTTGGTTCTAGGACATGCCGGTTTCCTCACGAGGTTTTCCTTTACCGTGTTTAGAGCAGTGGTGATAAAGTAATTAGTAATTTGCACGAAGTAAAGCACCTGCCTGGGTTCAACCACTGGGCCACCACTGCTCTCTGTCATAAAAAATCTTAATTATTTTAAAAAGTATTACCGTAATTTGTAATTACCAGTAAGTTTTGCGAATAGTATAAATAAATTATTCTTAAATAATCGCGAGGAGGCATAACTATCATTTGAATATTTCCTTGATTATTTGTCGTTTTTAACTGAACTCTAACTGAAAACCCCAAGGATATCAAGCGTCACTTCCACCGCGCTGCAACTGAAGTCTATTCATGAAAAGAATGCTATTGAGCCTTCGGTTCACCGACTCGTTGCATCCCGACGTCCTTGATAAATGAAACCATCCCACCAGTGACGTTTGTTCAGAGCTAGGTACTTTATGTCGCTTTGTTAGAGTGGGAACTCTGTTTGTTACGTTTTCATGCCCAAACTACTAAACCGATTTTGACGAGATACATTGGACGTTGGAGAAGCACACAGGATCTTATTTTTTTTGGAAGTTCTTTCTCTTGTGATAATTGCCGGCATTCACGTGGGTGACGCAGCGAGCTTATGCTCTAGTCATTGATAAACGGAACTGTCCTACCAGTGTGGTTTTTTCAGAACTTGATACTAATGTCGTATTGTTTCAGAAGGCCTTATTGGTAAGCTTCCTTCATTCAGTTTGCCCAGTGGTCTGTGTGACTGGATTGCAGACTTCCTGAGGGGTCGGTCCATTTGAGTAGTTATCGATGGCTGCTCTTCGGACCTATTGGATATTAATGCCGGGGTCCCTCAGGGGTCGGTACTGTCACCGACATTGTTCTTGCTGCACATAAATGAACTGCTAAAACCCGGCACCTATGGGTATGCAGATGACAGCACTGTTGCTGAGAGATACTTGTCCAACGCACGGGCCACTGGGCCTCAGGTCCGGTCTCTCGGTGAGGCCATCGTGAAATATCGATAGCGCTTGACATTTTTGTCATTTTTCCCTTACATTTTGGCATTAGGATGATCACTATCGCTGATATCAAATGACTCTTGTCTCAAACCTCTGGCGTCACTAACGTAGCGATACTGTAAATTCGCGGCAAGAAGGTCCTAAGCACCTTGTAACACGCACTTACGTACGTATTTGGATCAAACCACTGCTATTTTTACCGCGATATACATTGTCGCTGCGAATGTTGCTCCATTATTATTCAACCTGTCCGACTTAAGAGCAAATGCGGTCGCAGACGTCTGACTGAATATCTTAAGTCATCATCATCATCATCATTTCAGCCGAAAGACGTCCACTGCTGGACCTACCCCAGGCGTCGCCACATTGACCGATCCCGTGCGTCTCGCATCCAGCGCCTTCTCGCAACCTTAACCAGCTCATCGGTCCACCTAGTTAGAGGCCTTCCATATCGTCTTCCGGTTCGCGGTCGCCATTCCAGAACTTTTCGGCCCCATCGGCCATCCGTTCTGCGAGCAAAATATCCTAAGTAAAAAGTTATAATTCGGATTAATTTAAAAGATATTCCAGAAACTGAAAAGAAAGATATATACTAAGCCCCTATGTTTTTTTTTGATGATACACTATCTTTAGAAGCACTAGAACTTTAAAAAAAGAAACAAAATTGCGCTGTCCACTGAGGCCTAGTGTACAAATTTGAAACTATAAATGAAAAAAGGAAAAACATAGAAGCACAATATATATCTTTTTTATTCAATCAATGAAATATCTTTCGTTGTCCAATACCGGAGGAGGAAGTAGGCGAGAGCCAAATCTAGAAATATGACTTTTTACTAAAGAAATTCAGTCGGAGTTTTCTGCCCGCATTTCCTCTTAACTGTACACCTCGCTGGTATACGACTCCACTCCTGCTTACCACGTTCGCATCGTGTGTTCGTTTACTAGCGATAGTGGAACGTCCGAGTGACGTCACTGCGTCAGGTGCACAGTTAAGTTGAACGGCTTACGTTAGGGACGCCGGAGCCCCCCCCGGTGGGTTCCCGCTTTGTCGAGGAGGGGGGGGCTCAGTAACCGTGGCTTGGTCATCCACGGTGAAGCGAAGAGGAACCCGAGGAGGGGCCGCTCGTCAGGGCTTTTGCCGATTAAGCCGACGACGTAGCGGCCAACTAGTAGGTTGCGGTGCCGCTTGGTAACAGGCGACATCGCAACTGAGGCGAGCCGCGATGTCTTATGGAGATTCCCAGGTCCCATACGATATCGCGGCTGAGGATTGGAGGCCGCGGCGGGAGAGGAGTGCCGGTATTGCGGTGCGCCGCTCTCCCTACCTTCCGCGGCCTAGACGGGGTCGCCACCGTCTGATGGCGGACGCGGTGGGGCCGCAGGGGAAGAGGAGTGTCGGTATAGCGTTAGCCGCTCTCCCTATCCCCTGCGGCCGCAAAATGGTAGTTGGCGGGGCCATTGACTTCGACCCGTCACAGTGGGACCAAGGATGCCATACACGGTGTCGTCTGGCACCCATGTGCTGAATTGGTCCCTGGGGTGGTCACGGCGTACATTGTATTCTGGTGCGCCGGTGATGGGGGGTAATCCCCCGAGGAGAGTCCGGTGACGGACAGCCACGGCGGGTTCGCGGTGAGTGCTAACGCGTGGCCGTGTTCCCGCCATAAGCGGCACTGGAGGACACCGTGGAGTTTTAGTGGGTTAGAGTCCCACATAACTGCACTATCTCCCCGTGGTAGTGCAGTATGCATGAGCATTTCTCCAAGCAAAAAAAAAAAAAAGGGACTCCGGAGCCGATTTGCTCGTAAGTCTACCCATAGCTTGACCTGTGTTACCTCTCATTAGACTTATAAATAGGGTTGTTATAGAAATACTTAGAAATTGTCTGACTCGAGTTTTGTCTGTTGTCATTAAAACTAACAATATTGCTGACTGTTAAGTCTTTGTTAGAGTAAAGACTGTCTAGACGGTCAGGTATAGGTATTGCTTCTACAGTCAGGTTGAAATATAAACTTATTACTTGCACCAATTCGTTTCGGTCCAAGGCTTTAGGTCCAAGGGTTTCGGTGTTTGGTGGAAGAAATAGATTTTATGTTGTAGTAAAAGCAGCATGGTAAGAGATGGAAGGTGGCAAATATGGCTACAGAATGGGTTCCAAGAGGATGAGGAGAGTTGTCAGACCGAAAATAAGCCATAACATATCGAAACACAAACCAGTGGTACATAAAGGCATGGGAAAGGCAAGAATGGGAGGAGGTAGGCGAGGCCTTGCGTCAGCTGCATGCAACAGAAATTAAATAGTAAAATAAATTAAAATTTAATGATCCAAAGGCCTTCTTCAATGTCCTACTCACCGCACTGACTTCATTCACCGTTCTTACTTCATTCAGTCTATTTCTCTGTAGAATGCGCTCTCCTAGGAAATAAGGATGGCAAGCAACCGACAAATCTTCAAAGTTAAAGTTCGCGAACACATTCGCAAGAAGTTGGCAGCAGTATCGTCACAGCGCTATGTTTTTTCCAATTGTCTTCTACTAATTGTTTAGGTATATTCCTATATTTCGTTTATTGTTTATTTGTATTGTATTTATTTAATATTTCTAGCTTTATTGTATATATATTTAAATACAATCATTATCGTTATTGCACCTACCATTATTTATCTCTGAATCACCCAACGTTTGACTGGTATAAAATGCCTAGGGCATTAAGTCCGTCTCTGTACATTTGTGTGTTTAAAGTATTAAATAAATAAATAAAGGGGAGAGAGAAAAGGGTTAATTGTAACTTAACAATTAATGCATGTAATAAAGGTTTTATTATTATTATAATACATCCCTAACATCTTATATAACACCTTGCTTCGCCCGCCTGAAAAGGGTGAACATAATACCGGGTCAAAAGTATAATATGTCACCTTATCCAGGTTCTGGTCTTTCCATATGCCTAGTTTCATCCAAATACGTTCAAAGCGTAACAAACAAACACAGCCATTCGCATTAATACTTGCGCACAGGTGAAAATTATAGTGACCAAATGATTTCATCATGATTTCATTGCTTGTCTGCTAGTACGCTCATAATTAGCTCGTCTACTATTTATGCGAAGACACTGCCTCTTAAGATTCAGGATCTTCCTAGTTTAGGAGTCAGGGCACAAATTTTGTATTGACTTTACTTTACCTATCTTTCGCACACTATTTCTGTTGTTAATTACTGTATCCCGTAGGTGCCAATCATGTATACTTTAATATGACGTGTCAAACTTGTATTTTCTGCTCTTAAAATTATTATTATTAATATTGATTGAGTCATGATTCATTTTTGTGTGTGTTGTGTTAAGGTTAGGCGATATCGCGTATTTTAAACCAACGTCAAAAAGAAGGAGGTTCTCAATTCGACTATATTATGTTTGTTACGCGATTACTCCGCCAATTATGAATCGATTTTGATGCTTATTTTTTAATTTAAAAACTAAAAAAAAGTCAAAGTCACCGACTTTTTGTTTTGAAAGTCGGTTCAATTTTTTAGTTAAAAAGTTTTTTCTAAGAATATTTGAGGTGCAACTTTGTCGAATCGCATCGCATTGCATCCATGTAAATAAACTGGCAATATCGCTAAGTAAAAATCGCTTTTCAGTGTAATATAAATCGCATCGCATCGAGCCGCCAGTAAGGTCGCTTAGAGTTCATGACTATGTACCTGATGCTCGCAGTATTTTCATTTCATTCTTTCATTTATTTGTTTACCTTCGCACTGAGACATCTTGCAGCAATAACACCAATGGAGCACAAACTTACAAATACTTACTAGGGTATTTAAGACCGTTTCATTCCACATAAGCCCCTTTACTACCACCCACTGCCAGTAGACAACAAAGTTGCATCAACACATCAATCAATAAATTAACACATGCAGAACAACAATAATTATCGCGGCATCAACAAACTTCATTTATTATGGACAGCAGTGGTTGTGCTGTTGTATAAACAACACGCTGCAATGCTATGCGATCGTGCATTATTGATATGTTACATCAACAGTCATTTGTGTAGGGCGAGGTATATTTAAACAGCGTGTTTGGACTGGCGAGTTTCAGGTTTTGTATAACATAGCTTAATACATTATCACACCATTATTCCCTGAAGGGGAGGACAGATTACACTCACGGTTCACCAGTTATACCTATTATATTTAACGCCCCGCGGTTCACCAGTTATACCTTGCAATTGCTAAGGTGTCATGAGGTCCTTGGTAACAATTTTTAACTTTATGTTTGAAGATGTTGTGTCTGTGTCGTATAAATTTTCTATTCTGGGTTTGACTTCTAAATTCTTCTCCTAAATTCTCAGTAGCAGCCTGGAGCCCTGACTTGTGCCGAGTTTATGACAATAGGCTTGCCCAACAGAGAGCAAGCCTCGTTTTACTCGTACCTGGGTCTTATAAATATACTGGCGAATAATAAAAAAAAATAGTTTATTTGATAACCATGTTTGTACAACAAATTTGAGATTGAAGACTCCTTTTAAGGAACAGATGCCTGTATTAGGAGATTCCGCTCCTTCATCAACAAAAAGTGTCTATTCAACTATACTAATACGAGTACATCATCAAAAACAAGGTGATTTGAGTGAAAGTACGAGTGTGTGTTAGGGTGTATGTGTGTGAGTGTGGGTGTATGTGCAGTATTTATATAGTAAATATGGGGCAAAAATATCGGCGTCTAAAAGTAATTTGGATAGTTAAGGGTACACTAGTCGACAGCACGAACTATTTTGTGCGCGGGTTAAAATGCATTTTATATCAACCGACAACACGTGCGGAAGAGATAGATGCTGTGATAAGCAGTAGGAAGCTAGTTCGCGTACGAATACACACTTTTGCAAATTTGTAGCGGAATGGATAATGATTTAGGACGAAACCGAGCGCGCGAAATTTTATAAATAGACCTTTGGGAGTATGGATATCATGAAAAAAACTACTGAACGTATCTGTTCAAAATAAAATTATTTGCATTGTTGAACCGTTGAGGCCGTTTTGCAATTTTCCATCTTCTTATTGCATTTATTTGCGCCCAAAAATGCGTTAAAATTAGTGTCGAAATGTGGAACTTTCGACGCTCATAACTTTCAAATATTTTATTTTATACTTTTTTGCTTCCATACAGGGCTAGATAATGATGAGACACATTGATATCACTTTTTATTTTGAACGTACATCGTCAATCAGTGAAATAATCCCTAGACTACGTTTGCATGGAAGAATTTCCGACTAGTGTAACCTTAATCCGAAATTGCAATAAGCGGTCTAGGTTTATAACGCACCATCTATTGACCAAATCTGCCCCATAGCCAAAGCCAATCTTTCACTCTCGTCTTTTATTAAAAGTTAAAGTGAGCACTCAAATCCCGAAACCAGCGGTTCTCGGTATTGGTATCCAATTTGGTCGAACAACGATGGCAACCGCCGATCGCCGATGTATCGCGCTCAGAAATTTAATTGAAAAAGCAATCAGCAATGACAACCGGCTGGGGGTCAGCGCTTAAACTATGGACTTTATTGATTTAGAAACATTTCCATTGTCTTAATAATAGCTATTAGATATGCTTAATAATACAGAAACTTTTTTTTGTTATACATCATTTTATTTTACCTATAGGAAAAGTTTTCTCAGGTTTCCTAACGTGTGTCCATGTGTGTTTTTTTTACACGCTTTTATTAGCTTGGTATGTATCTATGTAACTATGTATCTATTTATCAATGTAACGGAATCTTTGAACGTGATTTTCACCCCCTTCAAAACGTGGGATTGATTTGAAACTTTGCACACTTATCAAGGGCCGATGACAATGAAATAATTTAGTCAAAGTCAAAGTCAAATATTATTATTCAACTAGGCCAAAGCGGCACTTTTGAACGACAAACAAAAATTAAAATTTAGAAATAATGAAATTTGATTCTACCGGGTGCGTTTAAATAGTTTGTTTGTTGTTTGTTTGCCTTACCAAGATCTTCAGGATTACCGACTTTTAAGTTCAATTTAAAGCGTGTTTTTTAGTTTTTAGAACTACAATTTATTATGTTGGGACCATACATCAAGTTCCACTTAATTATAGTTGATGTAAACATGTTGATATCGTTATTGTTTATCACTAAAAATATAAAGAAATATAGTGATTTTCTGAAGAGCAGTGGTGGCCCAGTGGTATCGGCCGCGACTTACAAGTTGTAGGTCGTTGGTTCGAGCCCAGGCAGGCGCTTTACTTCGTGTAAATTATTTCATCACCACTGCTCACAAAACGGTGAAGGAAAACATCGTGAGGTAACCAGCATGTTCTAGAACCAAAAATTCGAAGACATGTGACATCTACCAACCCGCACTGGGCCCGCGATGTGGATTACGGCCCAATCCCTCTCACAGAGAGGAGGCCTGTTTCCCAGCAGTGGGAACATTAATAGGCTGATGATATGATATATAGTGATTTTCATAATTCATAGTTTTGGATGTTTCCTTACAAGTAATAGGACATCTAAGACAAATTCTGAAAATGCGAGTTTTTACTAGTGCTCGATCGCGTTGACGAAATCTTCAATTTATATTGAAACTGGACAAGCGCCATCTGATAAGGGGAAACAGATTTGTTGTATACAAATTGACATAATTCGGAGTAAGAGGCCTTAGTGCGAGTTTTTACTCACGCTCAATCGCGTTAACGAAACGTCAATTTTTATTGTAATTTGTATACATTTTGACATAAGAGATGGTTTACGTTATCACGAGTGAGCACGTTAAAAAAATCAAAGGCCTCTGAAACTGCTCTCCCTATCTTCAAGTTATAACCAAACTAAACATGTAACTACCCTCCAAGATGCCAGCACAATCATCACAAATCCGCCTTCCCATCAGTTTCCTAACCTCGTACACGAGCGCCGTCCCTCAGCTATTTTACAAGAAGGGCGTCAAGCCCTAAAGTCATCGTAAACATGACCGCTGTCTCATACGCGGGGTAAAACGAAACACTGTGAGATATTCGCAATGATATGTTTTGGGACGCGGAAAATGGGGTAAAGATGTACCCTGCGCTTAGAGATTCGAGGCTTTTTTTTAGACTGGGAGACAGAAATAGAGTAATTTTTTACCAAACTAGCTGTTGTCTGTGGTTTTGTTCGTTAAGGAGAACTTTTTAATGTTGATACATCAGAATAATAAAATTTATTTGTTGAATCAAGAGGTTTGTCGGTAAGTAGAATTAAATCAAATACGCGCTTGGACACGTCCATGCGCGTATTTGATCTAACGGGCTGGTGTCCGCAACACCACGGTGTTGCGGACAACAGCCCGTTTGGCAATGTAGAAACTAGAAATATCTAAATACGTTCAGCCATTTAGGCTTGATCAACCCTGAGACTCGTTTGAGTATCATACTTCAGATTAATATTATAAAGGCGAGTGTGGGTGTGTGTTTTTATGTTTGTTACTTCTTTACACTCAAAGAGCTGGATGGATCTGGATGAAATTTGGCAATTAGATAGATTATAGTCTGAAATAGCACATATAATACTTTTTGTCCCGGGAATATGTTCCCTTGTGATAATCACACTAATATTATAAAGGCGAAATATTGTGAGTGTTTGTATGTTTGTTACTTCTTCACGCTCAAACGGCTGGAAGGATCTGGATAAAATTTGGCAAAGAGATAGATTATAGTCAGGAATAGAACATAGGATCCTTTTTCTGATCCCGGGAATATGTTCCCTCGGGATAATCTTCGACAATCACGCCGGCGAATCCGCTGGCAGAAGGTAGTCTTTCACTAATTCTTATAGTTTCGGATTAGGCACTTAAAACAATCACTATCTACCTACCTAAATGATGTATCCAGAGTGGATCTAGCATGGTGTTGACTCACACTTTTATTTTGAGTCCATCATCCAATTTAATTTTACTTTATTTTAACAATGCAATATATCCATTGCACTACCATCTCTGTATGGATGACCCATAAATATTTCAGACAATTTGTGTCCACAATGTTGTATCCCATCGGTGTAAACAAAACTTCGAACATTTAAAAGTTTAACGTCAACTTTCATGTTATTTCTGCGTCATAAAGGAAGCCTGATAAGGTCAGGCGTACGTTTACGTAAGCGTAGAAATATTAATAGATGACTAATTAAACTTCCTAAATGTAAATAAACGCAATTATAAGACTTTTGACCAGAATATATTATTAGAATACGTAAACATAGAAACCATTACTACTAATACTTAAACACATACGTCACACCACTTTTTTGTTGACTGACAATTTTTGAAGTGTAATTTTATTCAGCCGCGTTGAGCGGTTTTTGTTAGGAGCAACACTGATGGGTTTCGCGTCACCGACATGCTAGTGTGACCGCGTCACCAACTTGCTAATGTATCGTGATGCGCCAGTAAAAACTCATTAACATAATAGCACCCAGTTATACCAAAGTTTTTAAGTTTTGGCTTCTGTCGACAGTCCCCATGTCTGCTTATTTATTGTTCATTCGTCGTTAGCTAAAATAGTTTTCATAGTTTTCAACAAACAAGCAATATTGCCCTTAAAATGAACAAAGCATGTAGCTGTAACAATAAACACCCTTACACCATTCTTCCATTATTCACAACAAAATCCTTTATCAGCAAAAAAGACGTTCTAAAAACCCTTCTGTATAAAATTGCAGAACTCGTAAAAATCTCCGCCTTGGCCATTATAATTGTCAAGTCCCAATCTATCGCGATTCGGTATTGAGGCCGGAGTTGAAGTGGCCACCGTTTTATTGTGCGCAATATTCAACCAGACTTATAGATGCTACTGTCAGCTATACCTTTGTTGTTAGGAGACGGTTTGAGAGAATTCGTTATTGTTTTGTGGTAGGGAATGAATTTTAGTGGAATTCAGGAAGTGATAATGTTGAAAACAATGAGAGAAACCTGCTGTAGAAAGGGGTAATAAGAATAAATTAAAGAGCGTTTGTCTGTGTCCTGGCATACGCAGTGTTGGAAGGCCTCCCACATACAAGGCCTGATGACCTGGAGAGGGCCGCAGGTATCTGCTAAATACGAGAAGTTCTTAGAAGAGGTTTATGTCCATCAATAGGTGTTTTTCTGCTGAAATGATGACCAATTTTTTTAAATATTTATTATCAAATTATTTATTTTTAATAATAATATTGATAATAATGTTTGATAGGGCCGCAATCGAAGTGGGTACCGTCTATTGTGACCAAATTTATAGATGCTGCTGTCAGCTATACCTTTGTTTTGAGTGGTTCAAAGTGAATTCGTTTATATCATTTTGAGGTTGGAAATGAGTTTTAGTGGAGTTTAGGTAATTATTATTTAATGTTTTTGTTTAAAATACTTCACAGTAAAATAGACTGCCCGCATTTTTTTTCCACAATTCTACAACTATCCGCGTCACCCTATCAAACTATTACGTCCCCCATTCCGCAAAACTGTATCTGGGTCCAACTCCCCCATCCCCAGTCTTAGCAGACTTCTTAATAATTCCGATGAAGGAATTGATATTTGTTGCACGTCACTTCAAAAACTCAAGCGTCAAGTCCAAAAAATAATTAATCACCATACTGTTTTTTTTCTTTTCTTTTTTGTATCTACCCACATAAAAAAAAATATTTTCGAGTGTATTGATTTCTAAAGACTTACTGTTTATGAGTGTTATTTCAGCACTATTATTGTAATTACTGTCTGTTATTATTTTGTTTTTGCATGCTGTGTCTATCGCATCATATTGTACACTTAGTATATATTATTGCTTGTATTATAAGGTTATTATTAGTGTAACAATTGTAGATAGACCAATAAATAAATAAAATAATGTTGATATCAATAAAAAGTGGATTATCTTAAGAGTTAATAATAAATTTTTATAAGTATACCGGAAGACGCAGTTTTAAAAGGGGTCCTATATGTTGATCTTAGTGAGGGCCGCGGGAGTCCACTGAATGCGTGTATGAGCTCGTGACGTGGTGATTCTTGATATCCAGCTGTGGAAAACTTTCGGCTGAATTGATGATGATGAAAATAGTTTTATAAGTACCTACCAACTTTTTTGTAAGGAGCACACAACATATTATAATTAGTTTGAGTTCTCGGATTAAAAGGTTTCCAAAAACATACTCAGATACTAGATACTATAAAAGGGTCTGTACCTCACAGTACCTATCTAATATTATGCTGTCACACATTCTGTAGATAAATAATATACCTTTTACTAAAGTAACTATATGCGATATGTTCACAATATCCTTCACCGGATGTGTATTAAGATCGATAACCTGGCCGTGAGGGACCGTTAATTGGGCTTTCCTATCTGGATAGCTTAAATAGCCCTGCCTGACGGGATATAGCCTGTAAACTAACAGGATATACCAACGTGGAGACAACAATATTATACTGGCAATTTTAATAGAGAAATAGAGTATTTTGAAGCTATTATATTAAGGGTACACTAGTCGACGGCACGAACTATTTTGTGCGCGGGGTTAAAATGCATTTTATATCAACCGACAACACGTGCGGAAGAGATAGATGCTGTGATGAGCAGTAGGAAGCTAGTTCGCGTACGAATACACACTTTTGCAAATTTGTAGCGAAATGGATAATGATTTAGGACGAAACCGAGCGCGCGAAATTTTATAAACAGACCTTTGGCAGTCTAGATATCATGAAAAAAGGACTAAATCTATCTGTTCAAAATAAAATTATTTGCATTGTTGAGCTACTAATCTATCCCTGTATGGAAGCCGTTTTGCAATTTTCCGTCTTCTTATTCGTATTTATTCGCGCCCAAAAATGCGTTAAAATTAGTGTCGAAATGTGGTACTTTCGACGCTCATAACTTTCAAACATTTTCTTTTTTTACTTTTTCCTTTCCATAAATGGCTAGATAATGATGATAAATATTGATATCACTTTTTATTTTGAACGTACATCGTCAAACAGTGGAATAATCCCTAGACTACGTTTGTATGGAAAAAATTTCGACTAGTGTACCCTTAACTAGCCGTAGTGTCTCTGTGAACTCTTTTATTAAGTGTTTGATTTTTCCTATGCAGACGGGAAATGAATTTTTTTTTATATGGTTTACTTTGTGGAATTTAAATCTAGCTGCATATCGTGACACGACATGGAACACCAAATAATCAGTATTTGTTTCAAATAATCTTGGATTAGGATACAATAGCAGGAATGTGCTAGAAAGCTAGTCCTTCTGGCCTCGTGTATACAGAGCTTCCCTCACAATATTCTGCTTTTTAGACTTATAAGCTAATGTAATAAGAACCCTATTCTACTAAACGCAAAAAGTTTTCTTTTTACACGACTGCCGAAGGAGGGTTTTGCAATTTGTTTATCAGTCTATGTATGTATGTTTGTTCCCATTTGGCATTCTAGAGAGTAAACGCGTGGGCTGATTTTGATGATTCTTACGTCAAACGATTTGTCTTAACATTGCGAGTGTCAATAAAGACATGACAGTAATCAATGTTCACCACGACGATAACCAGATGCCATATTGACAAAATAAAAAATAATCATATTTTCAACACACTTGCTCATAAAGTGGCTCTAATTTCACCGCAATTAGGCACATAATGATACCTGTAATCAAACTGACTTTTTCATTGCTATTATTCACAAGTGAGTTATAGAGTTTCTTTTTTATTTTATTGTTTGAGTTGCTTTGTTCTTAAAAAAGTTTCGATACAAAACAGATCGTGTTCAATAGTACCTACAAATAAATTAATGTACCTATTGCTAGCTCATTTCATGCAACTTCGTATTTAAATAGATAATTTCAATTTGTACGTGTTTAATAAATAAAACGTTAATGTGTCTTTTAGGGTAAGTGCATATTTTTTAATAAAATTTTTATGATAAATAAAGATCTTTGAAAATGAAATTAATAAATAAAACTTTCACTCAAATATAACTTTTGTTTTCTCTGTAATATAGAAAACTTGAAATTCCCCATTTGGTACGTGGCTAAAAAGCTATCCGCGAAAAGTCAAAAAAAAATACTTATTCTTTTAATCTATGGTCGATCGCCATTGTTAGATGCGTGCGCATAGGTAAACTGATGAAAATTTCACAACTCGTTTTCACTGTTGAAAATGATTTTTAAGTATTATTTTCTTCACAAGTGTGTCGAAAAACGTCGTATGATACACGTGTGTATTGATGATTACCGTCTTAGGCTCTCTTAAGACTTCAATGGCGCCTCAGCGGTAATCACCAACATTACACACTTGTACCATAATGTACTATTAGGTTCCTTCAACATCTTTAATTATATGTAATGGTTTAGGATATATAACGATTTAAAGTTAGTTGACAACCAGTATCGGTAATTACCTCATATCATTCAAAACACTAGTCGAATTTATAGAATTAAGACAACGTTAGATACGTCTTGACCAGCAAGTTATTAAAAAATAAGTATGTATTCATTACCACATACAGTTATTTTTACAGATATAACCTAAGGTATAAACAGTAGTCATTCAATGCGACACGCAGAGACGACCCTCGAAAACTGATCACACACCTACTCGCGTCCATGATTGACCAGTCCCAAGTAACAGCTCCAGGTTACATAGTGGACAATGCACTAACTGTCACCTTCTGGAATTCCGCCGAAGAGCAGAAAAGTTCCCTTTTTGAGCTAATGACGTCCCCAAAGCACTTAAAATAATAAGAAATATTATTAGAAACTAATAATTTTACATGATAATCAAACGCGCCTAAGCCTGTCAACTTGTCAACCAAACTCATCTGTCTTTTTTTTAATCCATTTCCAAATTCGAATGACGGTTTATAAACAATTGATCCAACCAAAAATTATCGCGCACATCACTACCATAAACAAAACACAACATTATCTACTTAACAAACAAAGACTCCTAAATAAAAACTAGCCCAGCTATTAGAATCAAAGTTGTTTAGAATTCTATTCAATAATTAAGTGTACAGAACCCTTGGGGCTTAGTTTTATGATTAATGACCCTTGTTTGTTTGTTCGTAGAGCCGCAGTTATTCTCAACTCGTTAATTTAACTTTAACTTTGCCTTGCTTAGTTGACGAAAGCCTTCGAACCATTGTGGCACGAATAATGGGACGAATTTTTTTTTGGTTTTTACTTTAATTTGGTAAAAGTGACAAGTTTTGTCAAGTTGTTTGAATTTTGTTTTTGCTGGCTTTGTGTATCAGTAATGAACTTATATAGAAACTAACTTTATAATTCTAACATTATTATTATGTTTGCCAATCAACACACACACACAACACACCAACATACAACACAAACCCACACACACACACCCACACACAACACATGTGATTATTACTTAACTACTAAATCATTACATAGCATTATCAACGTATAATGAGGCCAATTCTTGCGCACAAGCATCCTCTCTTTGAGAGAGAGTGGGTCAATAACCCCCGGACACAGTATAGATTGGTGAATATCACACGTCTTTAAAATTTTAGTGCTATTTTGAGAGCAGATTATACATCGTCACACGGTACACTAAGTAAAGAGCTTACTTGATTTCAAACTCATGACCTACTTTACGTACCTACCTACCTAAGTCAGGGTCATTCTTAAGACGACGACTAACGCCAACGACCTTGAGGGAACAAAACGCGCACTCGTTTCACACCTGTGCGACCTAAAATTTAATAGTTTTTTGTACTTTCCTTATTATTCTAGGACTTTAAAAAAAAGCCTCAATTCAAAATGTAGATGATTAAATTGTCGATTTCATTAAAATACGCCCAGCGGTTTTAGTGTGATTGTCGCGTGTTTGTCCGTTTTAGACATAACTTAACAAATTAATTATACTATGTTATAAGAATAAAACTCAAAATTTGCTAAGATCAAATTATTAAGAAAATAGTCTAATAAAACATATATTATTTTCAAAAAATTACGACTAGCCATTTTGACGTGATTCTCATTTGAAAATCAGCTACTCAAGGGAATCGGCGCCTTAACACAGGGCCGTCACTGCTCTGCGGCTACAAAGACTTATGAGTTACGCTAAAATAAACACCCGAATCCAAAATTTCTCGTACTCCATAGTAGTCAAATGAAAATATCAAAAAACTTTTACTCACCCGGTTTGTTTTGTTCTATATTGCTAAAACAAGCAATCAATGCGTAGTGTATTGACACGCCTACCCCATTCACAACGATATCCATTTTCCTATTGCCGCGAACCTTTGCGCCAACAATATGGAAGTACAACATCATACAACAAACCGCCTTTCACGCGGAAAAATAGAAACTCGTAAAATTTGAAAGAAAAAAATGCCTTCCAATTGTTTATTCTATTTCCTTATCACATCACACTAATATTATAAAGGCGAAAATTTGTGAGTGTGTGTGTGTGCGTGTGTGTGTGTTTGTTGTTTTGTTACTTCTTCACGCTCAAACGGCTGCACGGATCTGGATGAAATTTGTCACAGAGATAGATTATAGTCAGGAATAGAACATAGGATACTTTTTCTGATCCCGGGAATATGTTCCCTCGGGATAATTTTCGACTATCACGCTGGCCAAGCCGCTGGCTGAAACTAATTATATTAAACTAGCTGTTGCCCGCGGCTTTGCTCCCGTGGACCACCCCACGGGACCCGTTTTCGGGCTTAAAAAATAGCCTATGTCACTCAGGAATAATGTAGCTTTCTATTGGTGAAAGAATTTTTCAAATCGGTCCAGTAGTTTCGGAGCCTATTCGGTACAAACAAACAAACAAAAAAATCTTTCTTCTCTATAATATAAATATGTATATATTAGTATAGAAATGCGAAAGTAACTCCGTCTGTCTGTCTGTTTTGTTACCTTGACACGTCTTAACGAATTCAGATGATGCTTGGGACATGGATAGATCATACCCTAGATCAGGCCCCAGGATATTTTGATATCCCTGGTTTACGTTCTCATAGGGTGTAAATCATTGTTGTGAAGTATAATTTCTTACGTTCACGCGGGCCAAGCCGTTGATAGAAGCAAGTAATACTATAAAAGTGAAAGTCTGTACGTTTGAATGTTTGTTTATCAATCACAGTAAGACCTTGTCCAGGACAAGGTCTAACTGTGATTGACTTTAAGGCAAAAAACAGTATTATCCCCGTTATACGTTATGTCAGTCCCATGGGATAACTTTCTGCTTCCACGTAGGCGAAGTCGCTAGCATAAGTCAGTTTCCAATAATTTTGGGCTCAATATGAAACTGATATGACTGTCTTAGTAAAAGGAAAAGCTTGATGGTTTTGTGCACATGATAGCAATATTATTTTATTGGCATCACGGAACGATACAATCATTTTTTATTGTTCGGGATTATGGAGTAATCGTTATGTTGGAAGATTACGTTAGCTTTAGTGGCAGTGTTTTCTTTTTTTGTTCTAATATTATTGAGTAACCTATCTTGTTTGTGATGTCTTAAAACGGTGTAGATAAACATGGTGAGGATTAGGAATGTGGCATGTCCTAGAACCAAAAAATCGAAGCACTGGGCCCATTCCCTCTCATCATTTAAAGGCTATATGCTATCAATCTTGTAGACAGATATCAATCATTCTGCCTAGCCTTTTCCCAACTATTAATATTGTACTGACTTCTTGACTGCCTATACGACCTCTTCAACCCAGTAACTGAGTAATACGATACCCAGGACTGGTGTCAGATTTCAGGCTCGTAAATCCACAGAAACAACAGCTTAACGTGCTTTCTGAGACGATACGTCTCGGTATGTATCTACGGACCGACTGACAAACGTTGCTCGAAGATCAAACCTTGTGGCTGTTTTTACTTGGCCAAGAGCTGCCTTTATCACACATAATTATTATCAATTTACATAAAATCCTCAAAACCTCACATCATACAGAGACCACCAATAGTGCCCAACATGTGTCCCCATACATAATTAACTTTTCTTCCTTACTTCCCGGAAGTAGGCTCGATTTTCCCCACTCTCCTATATAAAGCAGTACGCACACTACACACAGAGTACGGAACGCTACACTGGCAGCCACAAGAGACGTCATTGCTAAAAAGTATTTTTGTCTACGCTATGCACAAATCGGCACAAATCATTCAGCATCTGTGTTCCCTACCACAATAAATGACCCGTCTACCTTCAAAGCAAGACTTAACGGGCATCTTCTGGATTTGATCGTTCCATCATAGATTTCATCTAACGCTTACCTCACATCAACATCGAGGTTTTACAAATAAAAAAAGTGAAAAAATAAAATCAAAAACCCTAATGCTCAAGAAGCGAACAAAAACAAATGTAAACTAGCAGCATATCATGCTATGCAATCGGAGGATTCATATTCGCGAGCTGGCTGATTAAAACCAAATTATTAGTTTTTTTTTTTAGTACAAATGTTTTGAAAGATATGATGAGGTAATTAGCGAGAATGGTTGTTAACTATCTTTAAATCGTTATATATCCTAATTTTTCGTTTAAAAAAATGGTGAAATGAACCCAAACATGATTTTTAAATACCTATTCAACGATACCCCACTTGATTTAGTACATCGTGTTTTTTTTCATTTTGGCAATATGGCGTTTGGTTGTCGCTGTGTTGAATTATGATTACTGTCATGTCTTAAGTGACACTTTCAAGGTTATGACGGAACGGTTGACGCAAGAATCATCAAAATCTGCCCACGCGTTTGGTCTCTAGAACGCCACATAGGAAAAATCATATTATTATATACATACATACAAGCATATTATGATGAACACATTACCCTCATTTGCGTCGTGCAGTCGGGTAATGAGCCGAATTTGATAGCCATAGTCGGAATTATCGCGATCTCTATGAGCGGTGTCAGTCACACTTGGTTCGTATGGAAAGTTTTGGTAATGCCAACTCTAGCAGTGCCCGCCGAGGAGATTTACACCTATATTCTTAGTCTCCCTCCACTCGACTCAAACTCGACTGAATCAAATACACAATCAGAGCTTGTGATCTACTGACATTAATCAAGGGCTTCTGTCTGTTGTCATGACTACTCAGTCGAGTGGTGTGGAGGGAAATTCCTTCCAAAGGACATAGAATAAAGGTATTGGTACTCTGTGGCAGTATGTTACTTATGCACGTCCATAATTCCCCGTAAGTAAACTGCGCGGGGAACCTTTTTCCCTACAATTTACCCTGAGACGTGCGGCCCTTATAAACGGAGGGAAAAATACACCTTTTTTGGTATACTGACACCTGCATGGCCGATAAATTGGTTATTTTTTAGGGGGTGAAGCCAGCTTTTTTAAAAACTTGGGGGTAAAAGGAAAAAAACATGCTGCATTTGTACTTCTGCAAGCTTCAAGAGGTCATATTATTTTGTATGTTGAAGAAAACTGAGTAAAGGTGTTGTGCTAAAGCATGGTAACAGTAGTCATTAAACAACGTGCATTCATGTTTAAAAAATGGAAACTAACCCCGTCTAAAATCGACATTTTTCTAGATGTTTTTGACATAGATTTGCCATGATAAAACAAAACAAAAAGAACGTTTGGTACGCCGTAGCAGTACCGCTACGATTTCGTAGCATTGCTACGCCACTGCTACGCAATACTTTTATTCAGTTTTCTATCTAAATAGTATTATTATAACCATACAAGAAATTACATCCTCTGCCTCAGACAAGTTACATTTAATCAACTATAGCGAAAGTCAATAAATAAAAATTATATGAGATTGACATTGAAATTTTAATAGAGCTTTATTAAAATACCACATGGTTAAACCCTTATTTTCTGGCAATCAGCATTTATTGTAGAATAAGATATTTTCTACTGCCTCAGTTTGTTTATAGGTAAGTACCTATAAACGGCGCACTGCCCGGCTTGCCCTGGCAAGTGCCAGGGCATTATTAGTAGATGAACCGCAACATACTAATTGCAAACATGTAATTAGCGCATAATTGACAGATTATCAGTTCATAACCTAGTTACATTATGTTTCTGTTTGCGGAAACAGTGTCACAGTAATTATACTGTACACACATTAAGCAACATTATTTTAAATTTGTCTATATCAGTATTGTGATATCGTGAGGAAATCTGCAATAATGGCCTGAAATTACGAACAAGCCTTGAGCAAGCTTGGTGGTTAAACCTTCTCTGTAAAAGTTGAGGCCTTTGACCTAGTGTTGGACCGTTGCAGAGTGGTGTTATTATATCCAAGAAGGGTTCTACGCGGGTTGGTGATTGTATAACCAGTATGCTTAAGCTCCCAGCTGAAAGTTGTGTTCTTCTACCGGTATAAAATGATTTCTAAGGGTATCATAATGGTGAAAAAGTAGCTACGTTTTTATGGCCTTCTTATTGCTGGCACAGGCACTTATAACTCTCTGAAAAATAAAACATATACCCGTTTTCACAAACAGCATGATAAATGATGTAAGAATGATGTAACCAATTACTTTTAATCATAACTGATGGAAAAGAGTGTCCATAGAGTTCCTTGCAAATTCTTCTCCATTAAGACCTACTGACGCTTGCGAATTTGCAACTAGTCTTGCATCTTTTTTTTTACAAATATAAAGTACCTCTAAGGTTTATTTGAATTTTTTTTTTTTTTTTTGATTTTATCAACCCAAACATCTAGTCCATACTTATAACCCTCCTATATCAGGCAAAATAATTATACTAGCCAAAATAACACATTAAATTATCCGCTACACGATTTAATACAATATTAAATTAATGTTATAGCAGTTAAACATCCCGAGAGCTCTCCAGTACCGAGTGCCGCTGTGTTGTCAAATATCAAAATATTTCGCCTGATTTAATTAATTCAACTCTTTATTAAATTTGATCCTTAACGCCGCTGATTTTAGCTGTATATTGTTGGCGTTTACAGGTGAGAATTTATGGCAGGACAGTTATAGGATTTGAACTCGATTTTAGTTTTTTCATAGGAGGAAAATCTAGACTAAATAATGCGGAGGATGATGCTCGTAAAATAATAAAAAGAAGAAGGTCAATTGCTATTTCTAAAAGGTTATCTAGTAGATCTCTTTTATATGTCAGTATTCTTCAGTCAATCTCATGAATTGAAGCCTGGTGTACACGGGTAGAGTTACCGCTAGAGTCAACTAGCGTAATCCCATGTAATCTACCAGTTTCAGTAGAGTCTTCGCGTATATTTATATTTTATCAGTAGAGTAACTAGTGTAGGCGGTAAAGTATGCAGTAGAATGTAGTGGGCGCCGTGATAGGGTAAGACAAGTGGTAGAGTAGCTTGCCCGTGGGGCTAGTCACTGTATTCTTACAAGTTTTACCCAATACTCTACTCTCCCAATGCTGTCTACATTGGTATAGCTAGTAGCATAGTTAGTACACTACCGTGATACTTATTCCGTTAGCTCTACCCGTGTAGACCAGGCTTGTAGAAGTTAGTAGAATAGAGCTATTTGTGAGATTCATACTGAGATCGGAATAAGACCGCTCTTAAAATGTTGCCGAGGTTTTTTCTTCATCGCATTGTATTAATAAAGGTAGTAATCTATATACATATAAAACACAAAAATGTTATTACCTATGTCTGCTATAGACTTCCAAACTGGTTTCATTAGAAAGGCATGAATATGGTTTTAAACCACAAAAAAAAACAATAATTAAGCAAAATTTTCAACAAATAAACAAAGGAAGGTGCCTTCAATTGAGTGCAATTTTCTCCAATCCGCGTTCACCGTTCACCGTTGGAATGGCGGAACAATAAAACAAAAAATGTCTGTTATAGACTTTGAAACCATCCAACCGATGTGCCCCAAACCGGTTGTAAACAAAATGTATTTTTTTTGTCTAGCGTAGTAGTACACGCCGGCTATCTGCTAGTAATTTTAAAGACAAGGCGTCATAATATTATATAAAGGTTAGTCTCGCTTCCAAACTCAGACCAAGTAATCTTTATATCACAAAAGTAACAAGTACACGAAAAGATCTGGAAGATTCTTATCTACGTAACTATAATACGCGACAAAAATAAATTCAGTTCCTCACAACACATGCTCAAAGGATCCAAAATGTTCACAAGCAAAAACAAAAGAATGTGAGGCAACGCAAAAAAATTAAGGCACTAAAAAACATATTTTCAAAGGAGCCCAGCTACAGGATTGTAGATAACTATCTGGGATTCAGAAGCTAGGTCCTTTGAAAGACATGGCAGACTAAAATCCTTGCGATACTTTTTCTCTACGTTAGCTGCCTGGTTCCGGAGTCATGCTTTAAGGGTACACTAGTCGACGTCACGAACTATTTTGTGCGCAGGGTTCAAATTCATTTTATATCAACCGACAACACGTGCGGAAGAGATAGATGATGTGATGAACAGTAGGAAGCTCGTTCACGTACGAATACACACTTTTGCAAATTTGTAGCGAAATGGATAATGATTTAGGACGAAACCGAGCGCGCGAAATTTTATAAACAGACCTTTGGCAGTATAGATATCATGAAAAAACTATTAAATCTATCAGTTCAAAATAAAATTATTTGCATTGTTGAACTACTAATCTATACCAGTATGGAGGCCGTTTTGCAATTTTCCGTCTTCTTATGGTATTTATTCGCGCCCAAAAATGCGTTAAAATTAGTGTCGAAATGTGGAACTTTCGACGCTCATAACTTTTAAATATTTTCTTTTTTTACTTTTTTGCTTCCATACAAGGCTAGATAATGATGAGACGAATTGATATCACTTTTTATTTTGAACGTAGATCGTAAAACAGTGGAATAATCCCTAGACTACGTTTGTATGGAAGAATTTTCGACTAGTGTAACCTTAACAGGACTATAGCCGTGGCTCAAAGAATACCTCGCCGTGTTAGGACATACGTCGCGAAACATTTTTGATATTTTTTTTTATTTTTTTAAGAAATGGCGGTCATACTCACATAGATACTTACGTCTATGCTCCTGCATTCTGCAATTCACGTATTTTTAAGAACGTTCGCATTCTAAACTTATTATTATAAATCTGTCAAAAAGCCCTTGATGTTTTAAACGAGCTGAGAATTTCATTTGAACTTATTGTACGACAGTTACACTTCTCCAGCAGATCTATGCAGATGGGTTGGTAGACCTCTTCAGTGGACTGTTGCGTGTATAGCCTTTTCGAAAGCGTTTTCGTTAGCATTCAGAGGCGCAACATGCTTCCAAAAATTATGATCACAATCATGATTATGAGTTACTGATAATTTCATAGCGTAATTTCGGCAAAGGCTTCGCAGATTCATGGATCGTCATTTTTAATTTCTAAACATAAGAATATCACATACATACGTTGACGAGACAAGTTGCGATACACCAATCTAAATAGGATATTTATTTATTTATATAAACTTTATTGTACATAAAAATAATTCAAAAAGACATCTTATAACAAAAACAAACATACAACAGCCGGCAGAGAATCTAGACCCTAAAAACAGGTCATAATGCTGACGAAGTCTCCGACACTCTCCAGTTCCTTTTAGTGGCAATACAGCACTTTAGTGGTCGATTTTATTGCGTTGGCATTTTTTTTTATTTTTTTTTTGCCCCACATTAAGAATTTCTTCTTGTATCGTGGGTGCGTATACAAACATTTAAACTTACATACACAAGACACCCAGATCCGGCACAACTATATGTCAGCCATACAAATATTCGTTCCGTGTGGGAATCGAACCCGCGACACGCAGAGCAGCAACCGATCGATCAACCACTAGGCCAACCGTATCTTCTTTGATCCTTGTGGGTCGTAAAGGGTTAAAATACTATTGATACATGCGAAGAAATTGAATGTCATAGACACAGAACACCGAGACGCTTCAACAGACATCGCTAGAGACGGCATTGTCAAAAATTTCCATACAGACCAAGTTTGTCAATGAGTGTCATGGTTGACTCATAGAAATTGATGACCCGTGACAATTCTGATAAGACTATGACACATCATCATCATCATCAAAGCCAAAACGCTGCTACTTCTGAACATAGGCTTTCCCTAAGTGTCACCACATTGAGCGGTAGTGTGCGTCTCGCCGAACAATCTGCCTAAAAAGTCATTTCTCTGGCCTTATAGTGCCTGACAGAAGTAGCAAACGTGAAACTGAACCCTAAAAACAGGCCATATTGCTGACGGAGCCTCAGACGCTCTTCAGTTCCCTATAGCGGCAATACTAAGCACTCCAGTGGCCAATTTTATTGCGACGGCAATATTCAAAGACGACTGATAAATGCGAAGAGAGCGAATGTCACAAGTGTCGGGTTCAGGGGACTCAAGATTTAATGAGCTTGCTTCAGCTTAAGTATTGGTTTATAAGCCATTTTATTTTTGAATTTTCACACCAGTTGCATTGGTTTGTTAGTTTTATGATTTAATGTTGAATGGTTGTTCAATAGATATCATTATTCATTAAGGTACTACTAAAGGATTATTTATATATATATTTAAAAAATATATTTAAATGTAGATCGTGATTCAATTTGGCTATCAGAACATAACTTTTTTGTTATTCGTCTTCTTTTTGTTTCGATGCTACATTTGATGTAACTATTTGAGCCCAGTAGATGGCCCCGTTTATTGCAGCGTCAGAGGCATTGTGCAGGTCATCCAAGGTGCAAGTAATTTTCCATAAGTTAAGTAATACTCGTAGTTCATTATCGAGACGTTATCAATTGTTATCAAAACATTAGCTGATCAAAACTCAAGAACCTTTACTACCTCAGCTTAAACAAAAATTATTTCTAAAATTCCCTTCTTAAAATCACCACAATTCAAAAGCATTAAAGTTCTTGAAAGTTTAATAGACGGGAAAGGCTCGCGTGATGCTAGAGGTATTAATATTTCCCATCGCTGACACCGCGAGCAGCGAGCAAGCCAACTCTTTCAGTGCGCCAAGCAATTAAGTTTGTTCGTTCAAAATTTACGAACGTTGTACTGCGTTGCGCCAAAATTACTTTAAGTCTTATGATCTTAGTTTGTGTGCATGTGGGGAAGCTTTGGGGAGCTTGTGATTTCTTGAGCAGTTTTGTAAAGAAAATGTTTTCTAGAGAAAGATAGTTGAAGAAGACTTAATAAAATTAAAAGGAAGTAAGACAATATAAATTATCATGCAAAATGTCAATAGACTTGCACGCTATTCCCGCGGTTACATGTCGACATCTGAGGAGGCCCTCGTTGGGCAGCTGGTTCAAGGGCTTAATCCAGAAAGCGGTACTCCTGGATAGGGCCCAGAACACCGGTAGCTTGGACTTGAATTTTCAATTTTATTTTTTTTGTAGAAAAATATTTACAAATGTAAAAATATGTATAGATAATAAATAAATTTAATAATAATATGATTTATTTAAAAGACAACTATAGTACAACTATTTCCTTAACGTCCCTCGGCAATCATCGCATTTCCGAATACAAACGAATGCAAATTTCCATATGTATCAATCACAGAACAGAGAAGACAGTAGAAATCGCATATAGCTTTATTAGTATCGGAACCAGCGTACCCAAACTCACACATATACAGATTAATTGTATTTCATAACACTAAGAAATCTTTGGTGTGATTGGTAGTTTAATTTTTAGATGAAAGTAGAAAATATGTCAGTCGTCGCTTATTTGAAAATAAACCACAGCTTTATGACTATAGAGTTGGTTTATTGTCTACTCTTTTTGAGTATTTATTACTTTTTTCGTTGAAAGCGCACACGTAATAGTTTAATGAGCAAGTTACGCTACCCGCCGCTAGATGTCACTATAATAAATTCATTTAATTTAAAGCCGTATTTCGTTACCGATAAGATTTATATTTGCGAAATGAGGTCATTACTACTTGTCCTCCTGTAGTGATGTACCACGGTCGTTGACTTATTTATCGACATTCCGTTTTATTTTCAAACAAAATACAGTTTAGTTTAAAAAAAACACTAGGAATTTCTCCTGTATCATGGGTGCGTTTACAAACATATAATTTCACATACATAAACACCCAGAGCCGGAACAACTATTTGTAGATCATACAAATATTTGTTCCGTGCGGGAATCGAACCCGCGACACGCAGCGCAGCAGTCAATCGCTCAACCACTGCGCCAACCGTGCGCCCAATAACTAGAGTCGATAAATATTATTATGTTTGTAATCAAGTTTTTACATAAATTTATTCCAATACTTACGATTTATAGAAAGTATAATTAAGATATTTTATGGTAAACTACTGATCCGATTTTGAAAATGATTCTAATACAAAGATGGGCGTATCTTTGTATGTGGTGTTTTTGTTCTATCAATAGAATTATAGAATACAATACTCTTTATTATGTACACCATATAAGTTACAGAAAGTATAGACGAAGAAAACATTACACTGGGTGGCGGCCTTGTCGCTAAAAGCGATCTTTTCAAGACAACCTTTTCATGGATTTAAAAAATGAAAGGAAAGACAGTACTGCAGGTAGTCTTTGGTGTACTATTATTAATTACTAGCTGTGCCCGCGGCTTCGCTCCCGTCATCTGTTTGCCAACCCTACCCTACTTACCTTCCTGCCTACCCTACTTACCTACCGACCATATTTGTTTCTATAGTCATCAATCTTTGGCGGAGAATTTTAACACCGTGATTCAGAAAATGACTTCAAATTCACAACGCCATCTATCGAATATCGAGTTCAACTCTCCGAGTATCTGAATTGCGTGTGTTGTGATAATTTTACTTCTTGAACACTTTAAATTCATCTAACTTTTGATAGAGTGAACCGATTTCGATGACACAAAAACTAAGTAATTCTTCAAGTTACGCACAATGTTTATGTATAAAAGTTATCTACATTGGTTTCGTACATTTCACGTGATGCGTGCACAAATAAACAGACAAAAATTCCAAAAATGCTGGAAATAGGTTCTGTTGCTGGCTATTTTGTTGGAAATATTTTCGATGTACAAAAATTACTTTTCTACAGATTTATTGTATGTGTTGATTGATGATGATGATGCGATAGACTACGCTACAAATGCAATACGTCCTACTGATATGGGAAGCTTACGCTTTCGCCTGCGGCTACACTCTTATTATGATTAGCTTCACTAACTTCCTTAATGAACTGATGAAATTTAGGTCTATACACCAGTAGATCTTAAATTTCAGACTAACACATAAGCCACTTTATAACTGACTTAAAAAAAGAAGGAGGTTCTATGTTCATGTGTTATTATTATTACACTTTGTTGATTTTGAAGGCTGTTGTCTTTTTAACCGACTTCAAAAAAAGGAGGAGGTTCTCAATTCGTCGTAATCTTTATTTTTACACGGCTGCAAGGAAAGGGTTATGTTTTTCGCGCGTAAGAAGATTTTTTCGAATATTGTGTTTAAAGTATCGATAACTCATTATCGATATTGGTAATCTCTAATTGAGTAGCTGAATGTGACATGTGCATAGTTGGAATCTTCGAGAACAATGTTTGAGTTTTAAAGAAATTAGACCTTAAATTTAACGTCATAAAATCAACTTTTACTTGTCTTGTTTAATAAAATATTGTTTTTACATTTTTATCGAAATAAAATAAATTAAGACTTGCCGATGGTAAGATATACCTACATTTGATACATTTTTGGTTCTGCTATCGTGTTTACATTCTAAAACAGCACAATAAGTCATTTTTGTATTTTTTTTCAAGTTTTTGTTACCGTGACGGTTGAACCAAGACTGATGTGCGTAGTGTGTGCGCGGAAGGAAACATATGCAGAACTGTGCAAAACTCGGGGTACGCGGGCCCCACCCACTTGCGACTTCTATTGTAGTAGGCGTTTTTTTTGTTCTGTGGTATCAATAATTAGATATAATTAGATTTATCGTGTATAATAATTTGAATTCAGAACTAAGTACTTTATTTTTGTTTTGTTTTGATTTCCGTGTGAAATATGTAGAGCTATAAAAACAGCAGCTTTAGCAGCTTTCTTCCCATTTTTTAAATAAATTAATTACGTCATTATGTTAAAAGAATATTAACAACTGTATATACTTCCAAGTTGATTGTGAGCGCCCGGGCTGTACCAAGTGCAAAGGGCAACTGATAGAAAGCCGACGACTGACGAAACACGAGAAACACGAAGTTTACTAAGTTTAGTTTAGTTTCATTAAGAAAATGTTTGTACTTGTACATTGGTCCAATGTTTAGTAACAGCTTATTAATATCATCTAATGGTATGTAAACTTAAAACTAGGCGACAGTACAATTGTATAGATAATTATTTAAAGATACGCTAGAATTTTATGGGCACGCAACATCCTGTTCCAGGTTTTTGAGAACCGGGTCTGGCAAGCAGTTAGAACCGGTTGAACCGGAACCGGTTCCGGCTAATAAAATTTTAAGTATTTTTTAGATTGAAATAAATCATAAAGAATTTGACTGGATAAGCAATAATCACATAATCCCAGTTGTAAACGACGCGTTGTGCCTATTGACCTTGTTTGTTCTGTCTCCTGCTTGATATGGAGGGAAGTGGAAATTTGTACTTTTTTCTACTCCTCCGTTACTCTTTTCTGATTAATTTCGTTGAGGGATCCAAGACAGTTAAATTCATTCTCCGGGACTTCGTCGAGCTTCATTGCCTCGGCGCTTTTCTGGTGGTCGCCACTATTGATTCGGGCCGCAAGAAGTTGCAGTGGTTTGGGAATAGTGCGGTGGGATTGTGCCATAAAAAAAAAACGACAGAAATATGACATAAAATAGATTAAATTTGTTTAATCAACATATATTTGTAGGTTTTGTAACAACTCGGCCTTTAGTAACAATAGTAGGTCTTGGTTCTTTATAATTTTCTTACATTAATTACTAGTATGTACTTTTCTTTATAATTTTGTTTTGGCTTATATCTCGAAAACTAATGAGCATTAGCGAATCTTATATAGAACTTTTGTTGGAAATTTTAATGAGGAGTAAACTTGCTCTTGTGTAAATTGCAGAAAATACCAAAATTTTATGAGAATTAAGCAAAAACCTGTTTCTTAGTACCTTTGACAGTCAAATTTTTTTATTCTCATGTGATTTTAATAGACTTTTTAGACAACATTACAAGTATTACTACTAGCACAATCAACATAATTCCGATAAAAATAATCCTCCAATTACAGATATTTTCCTATTATTATTTCTCAAATTTAATTTTGTTCGAAACTGTTTCATTCTTTTACAACAGTCGATGAAAAACACTGCTATAAGATATATTTCTGTATCATTTACTTTCTTTAGTTCCGTACTTTAATAAAAACTTTACGAGAATTAAGCAAAAAACTATTTTTTGGGGCCTTTGCGATTTTTATGGACCTTTCAGGCAAGTATACTGCTACCATAATGAACGTAAATCCGGTAAAAGTACTTAACTAGGATTATTTTCGCGGTAAATGTTTAAAGTGTTTTTTTTTAAAGTGGCTCTAATTTCACCGTTATTAAGCACATAATGACACCCATAATCAAACAGTGATTTTTTCATTGCTATTATTCACAAGTGAGTTATAGGTTTTTTTTATTTTATTGATTGAGTTGCTGTGTTCTTAAAAAAGTTCGTGCTCACAAAAAAATACAAATAAATTAATGTACCTATTGTTTGCTCATTTCATGCAACTTCGTAATTAAATAGATAAAAAAACACAACTCGTTTTCACTGTTGAAAATGTGTTTTTTAGTATTATTTTCTTCACAAGTGTGTTGAAAAACGTCGTATGATACACTAATGCACAATATTACACACCATAATGTTGTACCATAATGTACTATTATTTCATGGACGTATTTAAAATCGAAGAAATAATGTGACCATTTTTCTTTTGTTTTATAAATTACCGAGTTTTCTCCTTCCGGAACCGGTTCTGCAAATATCGTAAAAGATCCGGATATACCCGGTTCTTGCAGAACCGGGTGCATTCCTTCGTCTCGTATGGCATTTCAATTGCCGGTAATCTTAAGCGGCAGGGAATGCCAAGCTCCCATAAATCGTTGATAGAATCTCACTTATCTAGAGCCTCTAAGCGACTAGCTTGCTAGCTTACTAGCACAATCTTGGTGTTCTTACTTGAAAAATAAAATAATTTATTAAAAAAACTTTTTTCAAACAATGTTTTTTCGTATACTTCTCGGCAAACCCTTTTATTTGACACCCGTATAATGGAAGTGCACAAAAAATAACTAGTCCGCCATCTTGGGTGGTCCGCCATATTGAATTTAGAATGACGTCACTTAGCTAACCATGCATCTTCTTCCAAACTAAACGTTTACGTAAAATTTAATCTTAATCGGTGGAAGATAACTGCTTTAAAATTCAGTTGCAAGATTTGACCCGAACACACTTAAATACATTGCAAGTTAAATAAAAGCTTGGAACTACACAGACTACAGAGCTTTAATCATATCCCGATACATCTGTTAAAATAAACTTGGAAAACGCATACAGGATTAAAAACGAAATACAAACGTTAATTTAGATTACAAAAAAAAAACATATTTGCACGCTGAGCAAAATCAATCTCACGTAGACACAAAACAAAATTCTATTCGACGGTAAAAACTAAAGCTATATTCTCGCAATTTTAAAACGGGTAATGGAAAGGTATCCATTCTAAAAAGGTTTCCATTTTTAAAAAAGGTATTCATTTTAGATCGGCGCAAGTACAAACAGGGGGTTAACGAAGCGACCCTTGATTGCTTTTTAATAGGACCAGTATCATCCAGGCACGGGACTCTAAAACCGATAGGTGTTCTTATTTGTTTTCTGATACGTGATACGAGGCTTTCAATTAGTTTTTAGCGTTCTGCGAGCGTTAGTTGTTTAAATACTGAAAAATTTATGTGCACTGATTTTATGAAAGAGAAAAACCTGTTGAAAATATGATTTGACCGTGAAATAAGTGACTTTATTTAACTGATTTCCAAATAAAAACATTACAATATGAAAAATAACTTCAATTTTGGAAGTCGATGTTGTTGTTATTGAATCTTCACGCTGACTTCGTAATTTGGAAGTCGGTTGTATTTTTTTGAAAAAAGTTAGTTTTTATTTTTCACTTTTTAGTTATATTATTTTCTATAATGGCCACAGTTATGCCAGAATTATTACCCGAATAACAGGAAACTTGACCACAATCGGTGAAATGAGGCTGTACCAGGGTGAACTGTACACATCTGCGTACCCCTTTAGAGAGTACCAGCGTGATAATGTTATGAAATGGTGTATACAATAAATAGACATACGATTGCAGCAATCCCGAAAGATTTGCCGTAGTTTTTTGATGAGTTCTGTTGTATATCTCCGAAGTTAAATATTGTTTATAGTTATTCATCAGATCTTGATCAATTGAAATGGGACCACACAAGAAGCAATAGCTTTTAAATAAAAAAAGAATCGTCAAAATCGGTTCACGTAAAAAGTTCTGAGGTAAGAAACATAAAGAAACACATTCGAATTGCATAAAATAAAATATAAAGTACAATATGCCATTTAATCTTCTCTGATTCATCTCTAATATCTCATCAAATGTATTTTTTACATAGTTATGTGACCTTACTCATGATTAAATTATTTTACCAGTAAACTATGGCGTCGTTTGCTAATATTTTTTATTACATAGTTTTTTTTACATAGTTTTTTATTTAACATAAACTGATCTACCAAAAAATTTCAAAATTAGATTGTTTTGTTTAAAGTCACAACATAAACTGCCCCCTTACCATAATGTGTCAAAACTATAATGGTTCGACTGTGAAAAAGGGACGGATGTAAACAAGTCGTATACATGCCTGTCTCTTACGCACACTGGAAATAACCTTGTTCTAAGAGGTTGTGGTAACCCCCTAGGATGTCACATCAAACTTTTTGTATTTTCCACTATTTCTAAAAACAGCAATAAAATAAATTCTCCATGTGTACGGAACACATATCCACAATTCACTACGCGGGAGCCGGTAGCCGTTTTTCTCTGACGTCACTCAATGCCCCTTTTTATTTACAATTAATTGCCAACCCGTCTCTTCTGTAGTTTTTACATCGTAATTCTGTACAGCTTCGTTTGCAAATAGCTCACTTTGTCGTTCTATCAATCCATCAAAATGTGTTTTAAAGGCTAGAGTTTTGACTAAAGACAAATCAGGACTTGATCTGACTCAAAGTTGGTGAAAGTCAAATTAAAATCAAATTATGCGAGTATAGTAATAAAGGAATTTACTGTGATGAGACATTAAACACGAAACTCATCAAGTTTCGTGTTTAATAAGCATTATTTATAACAGCAGCTAACCAAACCCATTACGAACAGTAAAATCATGTAGGAAACCCATATTATTCAAAATTCATATTACACTCTGATCTTCCCCAATGACATGAATAAAACACGAAACAATCAAAACCAATTAATTTAAAATCAATCAATCAGCACAAAAATCAACATCATCTTCAATAAAAACCTGAAATCAATGATTATTACTTTAAAATGAAAAGCTACGCAACGAAAACATACAAAAACGCAATTACAGAGGACAACAGGCCAAAATGGCCACGGTGACCATTCTACACCACCATCATTACCGTTTCAACGACCAATGTACAACATGGTCGCCACAAAGAGGTATAAACAAAACTGTTTAAATGCTTGTGTCATTACAAAACATTTAACGGCACGCAATATTACAATTTCAACGGAAATGATGTTCTGTACATGTGTATGTAATTGTTGTAAATGTCTGTGTATACGCTTTTGGTTACGAGTATGTAATTTAATTGTTAATGATTTCTAAAGTGCCATGTCATCATTGGTATGTCGTGGTGGCCCAGGGGCTAAGGCCTCGCCTCTAGTGCTTGAGGTCGTGGGTTCAAATCCGGGCACCAATGTGACTTTTACAAATTCATTATGTACTTTCTAAGTTTATCTTGGACATCACAGGCAACGGTGAAGGGAAACATCGTGAGGAAACCTGTACTTATATAGTTAATGTTAGTCTGAAATAGCGTCAGAGGCCTGTGGGGTTTCCAGAGGCGGCTTAATTTACTTTGACACCAGAGGTAGCCACATCCTCACACGAAAAGAAGAAGAAGATCGGTTAGTGAAAGTCTGGTCAAATAAGTCTGATTTATGGACTGTGGTCAGCAATAAAGAGATATGCCCAGTGCTAATTTAATTTCGTAACTTTTTAAGCATTCACTAACTATAAAAGAATCTAATATACGGGCTTTAAGAATCTAATAACAGGATTACAGTAAGAAATATCACACAGTTTACAAATATTTGAATGTTACAAAATTCAAAAAACATTAAAACTTTTATTAATTGTAATTTTTTATTATATGACTGATGAATTTCTGAATGATAAATTAATGTAGACCTATTCATTTATTTTACTGGAGAAACCATTTCTAATTGAATATTTTGCCTAATTGTAATTTATGGTTATAGTACTCCATATTGTGACATAATTTCTGTTGTTATTTACCTACCAAATAATCGCGAACTGGAAGATGATGCGTTGGAAGGCCTCCCACTAGATGGACGGATGACCTGGTTAAGTTTGCGGGAATCCGCTGGATGGAAGACGTACGGGCTCGGTCAATGTGTCGACATCTGGGGGATCCCTATGTCTAGCAGTGGACATCTTTCGGCTGAAATGATGATGAGACTGGAGTCTCCAGCAATAAGCTCGCTCCCTAGTACATGTGATTTAAACATAACTGTTGACATGTATGTTTACTAGATACAAATAAATCCACCTCTGCCTAACCTGTCGTAGGAATCAGACTTGATTTTTAGTTATAAATACATATTCATAACAGTTTGTTTTCATTGTTGCAGATTTAACCACGCTCTAGCAGGCCTTCGGCCGTGGTGGTGGCACGCCTGCAACGTTGCTTTACACGCTGCATGTTGCGCGTTAGTGGCGCGCGCTTGCGTTACTATAGCAAGGTTGCAGCGACCGTTCGCAGCGCTTGCTGCGGTGCTGTTCGCAGTACATCCTGTACATACTGAGGCGGTGAGTAGTAGATTTTTTATTTTTTATTTGAATGCGTTTTATTATGTCTTCTACTAACCTATGACCTTCAAATTTTTGGCATGGCAATTTTTTTTATCAAAAACTTAAAAAAAAAAAAACAATGGCCATCTGTGGTCTTCTTCATCGGTTCCACTTCTCCAAATGATGTTTTCTGAGTGAAATTGATTGCATTGTTGATGAAAATACCAAAATCGCTATATGTAAGCCTATAATATTTGAGGTGTTCCCTCAATTTCTCCAGGATCCAGTCATCAGATCCTGACCTGATGACCATGGGACCACCTGGGAAGTATATATACCCTTTCAAACAAAAAAAAGACGAGTCTTTGAGTAATCGGGGAATACATAAAATTAAAAAAAAGTTACCGAAGAATTGAGAACCTCCTCCTTTTTTTGAAGTCGGTCGAAAAGGGTTACCTTACCATAATACTATAATGTTTGACAGATAGATTTTGACTGCTGTATTTTAGGAAGCAGTAGAATGCTGCTGTCTATACTTCTGCTCGATGTTTCCCTAGGCAACTTTTACAACACTCACTGGTACGTTGTGAACAATTCTCAGACAGGACCCATTCCACTTTCTGGAGTCCAAAATTTCAAATAAAACCTATAACAGGCTTCAAAACTGCCGAAAACAGATTTAAGAACATTATAATATGAAAATTATAAAAGGTCAATGACTTTCCTTTATTAAGGTAAATGTCAACGCCAGAAAAAGCTGGTTCAATCCGGTTAGACCGGACTGAAGGCCTATTTATATCAAAATCACATCTAAAGGCCGACGGGTAATTATCTGGCAAACTCAGGTGGCATCAAACTGAAGAAAGGATCTTGAAATTGAATAGAAGCTTACCATTTTTTTTTAATTATTTTTTTTTATTTTATTCGAGATGGGTTTGCTCTTGACTCTAGTCTAGGTCAGAGGTGACAGAGACAAAGTCGACGATGGAGTGAGCTTACCCAGAAGAAGCCTGTTCACTCTAACTTTGAAGAAATTCGGGTTTTATGCGTTCGGAAACACAGACGCAGGCAGCTTAATGCTCGCGCTTGACCACCATCCCACCCGATGGCAAGCGATGATGTGATCGACGGTGTAGCACGCTTGCCTAGAAGTAACCTATTCACTCTTGACTTAAAGACCCCGAGGTTGTTGCTATCGGGCAACAAAGATTCCAGCAAGGAATTCCCTCCTTAGCTGTACACATAATGACAGTATTATCAAAACGTTTAGTGCGTATGGGTGAGATGCACACCATGTACCGATGATGCATCGCCGTACGTCTTGTAGTCCGGTGATGAAACGGGCTAGGTGGAATTAGATCATGCAATTCCATCGTTTACTCCCCGAAATGCTACCGATAAAAAACCGACAAGCTGGAAACTCGCCGACGATGTTCAAAGCTCTGTAGTTTTGACTCAACCAGTGCCTCATTGCCAATGAGCGTCTTGGCCCGTTTTTCGATCGAATCTAGTGGATCAAGAATATTATATATTTGGCAGATCCGTCCCAGAGATGAGAATAGTACTCCATGCAAGATCGAATTTCTGGCGTGAAATAAGTTGTAAGGAATTGAGAATTGCCCTTACAAACTTAAAAAGCTGATACATAAAGTATTCATGCTTAGTCCTCCGAATTCAAGCTGTTCCATCTTTCACCAATACCGGATAAACGAAATAAACAATCAGATTCGTATTATAATTAAATACTACTTGTATTGTCGTTATGGATAATAATATGTTTCTTTTGTCGGCAGGTAGCCGGAGTAGTGGGCAGAGCTGATGTATTAGCTTGTATATTCTTTCTATCGTCACTTCTTGTGTATCATAGGTAAGTTCATTATTTTCTCGCTATTTCTTTTACTTCTCCAATAACTTCTTCATAATAAAACTGATTGTCCTATATATTGCATCCATTCATCTCATATTCTTTCTAAACATCCATCTGCCATTTGATATCCAATTACTTACATTGAAATCAAATTGCGATTTCATTCTTGGTACATTAAATTGTACTTAAAAAAAACGTAAGCATCCAATTCACATAAATATTCCCAATATTCTTTTTGCGAAGATTTATTTCACGAACGAATGTATTTCAATCGAATATTTCGTATATTTCGTGTCGAGTAAAGCCTCTTAAGTTTTTTGCGCAATGAGTACCATTCGTTTAATCCCTTGGTAATAGTCAGCATTTGCTCTGACAAGTATTACAATATCTATGAAATTGGGGCTTTGGAGTGAGCGATTGACAACATCTGTCTGAAACCTCTCTTATTATTATAGAAAATTACTATTCTCGATTGGTTGGTTTTACGTCTTGTGTCCTCAAAAGCAGATACAGATTTACGATTAACTTGATTCTCGATCAGCATCCAAATTGAAAAATAAGAGAGAATATAATCAACCACCTCATTTCCGTTTTGCTCCCTTCAAAGCTCTATCCTAATAAATATACCGTATAAAACGCCACCATTGTTCCTAGGCCTACGAGTAACAAGAAGTGTGTATGGCTGAGTGTCATCCTCGGAGCTCTCAGTATGCTGGCCAAGGAGACCGGCATCATGATATTTATACTCAATCTAGCCTTCGACTTTTATAGATGTTGGCCGTTTGTTAAAAGGTATTGTAATAGATTTTAATCTTCTATGAAATTCTTTACCTTGATGGGCTGAGTTTATATTTTGGAAAAATTGTCTTTCCCGTTTAATGTCTTCCGTTCTGATAACAGAGATAAATTTACCCTTTTAAGATTTTTTGTCGTTTAAAATATTAACCTCTTTATCATTATTAATCTTGATACAAAATAAAAGCTCAGCTTGATCTAGATACATCCTAGACTTGATGTAATAAAAAACTTTATAAACCAGCAAAAAACCACACTAATTGGACCTAGTTTCAACCAATTTTCTGTTGAACAAAGTATGCATCAGTTAGAACTGGGTGGCCCGTAGTACTTGAACTGGTTCATTATGAACCTACGACCTTCTGGCCTCAATGCCGAGTGTTCAGACTACTACTTGTTGGACACTTGTAGCTTTTATTTGCTTCTCATTTACAGAAGTGCTCGCTGAATTTTTCGCTCGCCAACTATACCAGGAAAATAAGAGATAGACAAATATTACGATAGACGGCGTTCGTGTGTTTTAATGATGCTTTCAAGAGTTTACATCTGTTTTTTTCAAATCGTTGCTTTGTTTAGTAAATGGCCTGTTATTATTTAGATATTTAGTCTACTATTATGTGAGTTGCGTGGTGTTTATATTCTCATTATAATTTTAATGTAGGTATGATTTTAATAATCTGCTTTCTCTTTGTTTACGATATATTTGTCATTTAACCTGACAAAATATATTTTGACTGAAATATTTGGAAAATTATTATGATTAAGTAATATTTTAGTTAAAAGCAGGCTTATTAAAATTACGAAGGTTTATGTGGTTTTGTTTATATTGCAAATATTATTAATACATGTACTTTAATTTATACGGAATCTGATTGTTTATATATATGAGTTATTTAATATACATAGCCAAAATGTTTGCAGACAGACCGATATTAAAGTTATGTGTAAATAAATTCGCAGACTTTTCAATTATTTTAACCGTATAAAACGCAATTATAAATAATTTCGTAACAAATTATGGCATACTTCTTTATGAAATGTTTGTTAGTACAATATTAATTACAGTTTTATTAATTAAGTGGAATTTTCAGATCAATATGTTCGTTTAAAATCGAGAAGAAATGTACTGGGTTATCGCTACGGACTATCAAAGTGGTGGTTTCCTTAGCACTGCTAGTTTGCTTAAGGCTGGCACTATTACAAGGCACCTGGCCTTCGTTTTCACCACAGGACAACCCAGCAGCTTTTCATCCTAGTTTTTTTGTAAGGTAAAGTATTTTGCAAGATATTTATTTGTTTCTTGAATTAAAACTCGAGACAGAAGATGCATTGTTATAATACGTATGTTTTGTTTATAAATAATATTGCATTGGCGTTTTGTAATCAGAATTCATGATTTTAGTTTCGAGAGAATTTCTGTATTAATCAGAATATTATTTGTTGTTCACAAATATGATGGGTATTTGTGATTTACATTTCATATTACAATTAATATATGCCTGGTAAAACATGTTTTGGGGTGATTATTATACATAGAATAGAATATTAGATTATTATACATGTTTTGTGTGTATTTCGTTCAATAATAATAATAATAATAATAATAATAATATCGTTTATTTATAACATAAGGCACATTTTACAATAAAAATTTCTTAAAAATATAAAAGAAGACAGTTGCTTATTTGCCTGAACTAGGTTGAACCTGTGTTTCAGACTATGAAGTGCTTAAAACTAATAATAATAATAAATTAACAATGACATAGCTTATATATGAATACTTAAATTAAAAACAAAGCAAAATTATTATTTTGTTACAGCCAGGAGATCTTCTGTCTCTCCGTAAGAGATGCGAAGCAGATGTTCAATAATAGTCTTTTTACAGCTAAAATAATTTAAGTTATAGATACTTAATTTTCTATTTAATCTATTGTACAGAAATGGTCCTAAGAATGTAAAGAATCTATTTACAAATACATATTTTGAGGATGGATTAGAATCGCAGACAATATCATTTCGTCTCTTATTATTTATGTATTCGGCGTTATAGGAAAGCATGGTGTGTTGTTTTAATACTAAATGCATAATGAAAAGCTGGCGAACAGTCAGCACGTTGCAGGATTTGTAAAGAAGATCAGTAGGGTAGAGAAAAGGGTGGAAATAGGCTACTTTTAAAATTGCTCTCTGAGCCCTTTCAAGAGGCAGTAGATTCGTTTTTGGTGCCCCACCCCATGAGGTGATACAGTAATTGATTACAGATTGACCTAGGGCCAAATAGACTTGTTTGATCAATTTTGAATCTGCAATCGTTCTCAACTTTTTAAAAACATAAATTAATTTGCGCACTCTATTAACTAAGCTATCAATATGAGGTCTAAATGAGAGTGTTTCATCTATAATAACCCCGAGATATTTTATGTTGCCTGTTTTGAGGATAAATGGACAATTACACATGCTGACTGGGTGGGATCCACATTTATGGGCATACAGATGAGAGTTAGCAATGTTAAATTGAGGCTTGCGCATGGAGAAGTGAATATATTTTGTCTTGTCAGCATTTAGTGTTAGTAAATTGTTTTGTAGCCAATTTGTCACAGTATTGAAACCTTGTTGAGCATATTCGTACAATTCATTATTGGTTTTCGCGGTAAAGATTAACGCCGTGTCGTCGGCATATGATATGAGTTTGCCTTGTTTAATATCTAAATTACACAGATCGTTAATGTAAATCAGGAATAGGGTTGGGCCCAGAATGCTTCCCTGGGGAACACCATAACCAGTATTTTTTTGCTCATCGCTAATAATGTCGTCTATTTTAACACATTGAGATCGTTCATCTAAGTAGTCAGCAAAAAGTTTCAGCGGTGTTCCCCTTATTCCTAAAGCCTCTATTTTTTTTAGAAGCATAGGAACGGACACCGTATCAAAGGCTTTTGCTAGATCAAGGAAAACCCCCAGGGTCTGGTTTCCTTTGCCAAGTTCTTCTGCGATATAATCTGTCAGACTATGCACCGCATCGGCTGTGGATAGTTTGGCTCTGAACCCAAATTGCGCAGATGATAATAGTTTGTTTTTTTCTAGATAATTAACTAGTCTACTGTTAACAATTTTCTCTAGTATTTTAGATATTGAAGGGAGTAAAGATATTGGTCTATAATTATTTACTAAGTTTTTGTTTCCAGATTTAAAGATAGGGATTACAACTGCTTTTTTCAGACATCTAGGGAAAATACCTTCAGATAAACAAATACGAAATATATGCGTTAAGGGAGGTACTAGGATATGCTTAAAGGTTTTAAGGATCTTATTGCTTATATTATCCCATCCAACTGCACAGTCATCCTTTAGTCCAGATATGATTCGAGTTATTTCATCTTCGTCAGTATCCAGCAATCCAAAAGATTTTAAAGGACATCTATTATTTTGGGAAGATGGTAGAACACAGTAATGTTTTGGAATCTGTTCGGCAAGAGTCTTCCCAACATTTGCAAAAAAGTTATTAACGTGGTTGGCTGACAAGAGAGGTGATGGATTAGAAAGCAGCAAGCTCGAATTTGATTCACGCTGTTTCGTCCTATAGGTGACGTTCTTAATATGTTTCCAAAGTTGCTTGCTATTGTTTCCTGCTCTATTTAATTCATTTTTATCGTAATTAATTTTTAAGTTCTTTAGGAGGTTGTTGCAAAAATTTCTGTATCTCTTATAGGTTATTTTAATGATTAGATTATCAGGGTTACTCCTAGATCTCTGATGAAGTTTATCTCTGTGTCTTATACACCGAATTAGGCCAGGAGTCATCCAAGGCTTGATGTTACGAAGTTTTTTGTTTACTATAATAGAAGTCGTATTACGTAATATTGCTAATTGAACATGTTTTATTAAGTACGATAAAGCAAAATTAGCGTCAGCAGTATTGTAAACTGGGTTAAAGTCAAGATTGCATAAATCACATTCGAGTTTGTTTATGTTTAATTGCGTTTTCGTCTGGGGACGATTTAGCTTAGGCAGCGTTAAGTTTAGGGTTAGTAGAACAGCGTGATGGTCTGTAATAGTTGAGTTAGTAACAAGCGTAACATATGAAAAGTTAGATTTGATCATCATATGATCCAGACAGGAACCACTCTGATGAGTAGGCAAAGTATGTGCAGGGAGAAAACCATGGTATGAGCAGATATTAAGGTAATCTTGGGCCCCAGGGTCGCAGTTTTCCGAGTTAATGTTTATATTTATATCACCTGTTAATATAACATTCTTAAATGAACTTAGTGCTTCAAAGAATAAGTACGATATATAAATGGGTGGTCTAACTAAACGTACGGTAACCCCTAAGGTTTAGTTTAAGCAACATCTATGAATGTTTATAGGTCATTTTGTGGCAAATAAATATTTATTTGTTATTTCTTTAACTGGACAGGTCCACTAAAACATGTGTGGTGGTTTCCTAAAAAGACCATCTAAGACACTAATCTGCATGATTCTCATACCTATATGATGTGACGAAGATGGACTCTAAACTTGAAAAGAGTCTGTGATATCTGAGTTTGTTTCAGTAGTTCTCCTCATATTAAGATACGCAATATCGATTTCATCTAGTTTCGCCATCTCCGTCCGTCCATCCGTCCGCAGCTTAGCTCAGAGACTCTCACTACTAACATTTGGCATGGATATACATATTAATCACGCCGACAAAGTAGTAAAATAAAACAAAAAACAAATGGTACCTTCTGTACACGTAAAGTGGGGATGTTTTTTTTTCTCATCTATCCCATGGTGTGGAATATCGCTGGATAGGCCATCCAAAAATATTACGGATCTGTGAAAACCATTTATCGAATCAGGGATCCGTTTGCGTAAAATTAAGCTTTATATGACAAATTTTGTTGGAATCAAGTGTCTCCCACCCTGCCAGCAAAATTGTTGCTTTTAAATATGTGAAAAAAATTACGGCAGTAGTATATATGTTACCGTTAGAATACGAAAAACTTTAATATGCGCATTAACTAGATAATCTGCAAATTACCGGGTACAATCCGTTAAAGTGTGAAATTTGACTGAAAGTAGCAGATATGTCCACTTTACCTAGTTAATCTGCATATGAATGGATGCTACATCGTTAAATCGCGTAATAGGGTTACATATCAAATGACAAACTTCTTTGATTACAAAAAAGCCTTCGATACCCTTGAAACTGAGACCTTATTGAATGCCATGGAGGAGTGTGGAGTGAGAGAGCCGCTGAACAAATGGTTCCGCGACTATCTCACATCACGGTCCTATCGAGTAAAGGTAGGTGATGAGTTCAGCGAAGAGAGGAAGGTGGGGTGCGGGGTGCCACAGGGGTCCGGATGCGGGCCTGTGTGCTACTTATTACATGTGAATAGTGTGTGCGGCGTACTGCGCCACTGTTCGGCGCATATGTTCGCGGATGACCTGTGTGTGCTGCGCGCCGGCACCGACCTCGCTGACACCTGTCGGCTCGTTCAACATGACGTAGACGCAGTGGTAAAGTGGTCTCATGACAACGGTATCGTTCTGAATGGCGATAAAACTAACCTGTTGATGATTCATTCCCCTCATATTCATCTAAATAAAGTATGCCCTTCCATTTTTACACATAGCTACGATTGTATGCATAATAATAATTTAAACTGCAATTGTAAACCAATTGAACAATTAGAAGGTGTCACATATCTTGGAATGAAGGTTGATGTAAATTTTTCTTGGTCTTCACATGTTGATTACATTTGTGGTAAGCTTAGAATATTGTTAAGTAAATTCTATCACTTAAGCTTTAAAGTTCCCTCCAGCACCTTAAAATGTTTATATGTGTCTTTAGTTGAATCAATACTGAGTTACTGTCTTGATTGCTATGGGTTGACTTTTAAAAGTAATATGCAGAAACTAGAATCAATACAAACTAGATTTTTGAAATTATTAGTAAACAAGAAAACTAAAAATAGCTGTAAAGGAGACTATAGTAGGCTATTCAAAATATGTAAAATTCTACCAGTTAGCCTTAAACATAAATACGTATTATTAGTCAATAACCATGGCGTTCGGGATAGTGACGCACTAGTTTCTAATAGGTATACTACAAGGTCGATGACAGCGGGCAAATATGATGTACCCAGAGTTATTAATTACTATGGCGACAGAACTTTAAAAAAACGCGTTCCCTATTTATTGAACACTTTGCCTGCTGACATCAGACAAGAAGATAATAAATTAAAATTCGCACGGAAACTTAAAAAATATTTGTTAGATTCTATTTAGTGCATTTAGGTTAAGTAGTTAGTATATGTTGGGTTCTAGATGTAACTTATAATAAGAGAGACTCAATGATCTCACAGTTAAACTGCGTAAGCAGTTTTGTGGGGCAATGTATTAGTTTTAAGGAATTTTTAATTTTTAATAAATAAATAAAAAAAAAAAAAAAAAAAAAAAAAAAAAAAGTCGACGGAGCCCCGCTGCGCGGGTCTCCTATTTCTGCCATCAGGGTTTAAAGTAACCTAACATGAAGGATATGACGGGAGCCCTTCGAACCTAACCTATCCGTGTCGGGATGTCCGAAGTTCCCGAGCTCGCTTCGCTCGCTCTGCACAGCGATGTCACCTCGTCCCGTATTAGAACCGACCAAGAGATTACCGGATAATTGAGAATTCAAAAGTTTTATTCAAGCAAAGAACGTGTTTTATGAACCGTATGCTTAACCGGTAGTATGCAGATTACCTAGGAAGTCTGCATATTATCTAGTTAATTAAAAAAGTTCTTATGAACTTATTATTTTTTTCATTTTAACGGACTCGACCAGATATCTGCAGATTTACATGTTAATCTGCACTCTAACTGATTAACGCAAATTAGCGGTATAACAAAATTAAAAGGAAAACTATAACAGCTAATTAGGCCAAGTTTACGAATAATAGTCGGCCAACTTATAAAATGTACTTGGTAAAGTACAAAAATTGTATATTGATGTATGGGGACAACAGTTTTCGAACGGCAAAGTTAATTTTGTGCCTTCGTCAGAGCATTATTCGGTGCTTTAATTGTTTATGAACGTTAGTAATATTACCTATTTATTTTGGTGAAGACCGATGACCTGGTGAAGGTTGCGGGGATCCGCTGGTTGCGAAAGTTACGGGAACGGTCAATGTGGCAACACTTGGGGGTGGCTTATGTCCAGTAGTGGACGTCTTTCGGCTGATATGATGATAATTATGATGATTACGAAGAATTTAGCTGTTTATAGTGTGAAGTGCTATTCTGGGTGCATTGTCCTCACGTACATGAATTTATTAATGTATGTACTTATGTAACTAAATATTGTAAAAAAACATTTTCTTTAAAAGAGTAAGTATGGAGTTTCTTGTGCATTCTTCTCCATAACAAGCTACTTTCCGAATGCACGGTAGAATCAACTTTTATAACTTGTAAATTTTAATGTACCTAACGTTCAAAAGTGCCGCTTGGTGGCCTAATTGAAATAAAATATCTTTGTCTTGTCTTGTCTTGTCTATACGGAACCCTCTGTGCGCAAGTCAGACTCGCACTTGGCCGGCTTTTTGTTCTTTTTGATATTATTGTGTTTGTTCAAACTGAGACGATTGTCTTAAAATAAATTCTTTCTTTTAGATTGATGACGTTCTGCTACCTAGCAGCATTCAACTGGTGGCTGCTCCTGTGTCCGTGGACGCTCAGCCACGACTGGCAGATGGGCTCGGTGCCCCTCATCACCAGCGGGTGGGATCCCAGGAACCTGCTCACTTGTGCTGCATTTGGAGCTTTGCTGCTGCTGTGCTATCGGTTTATTGCTGATTTGGAAGTAAGTTTTAATTTTTCTTCTTTGTTATTTATTTGTCTTCCCCAACGAGGCCGTAGTTATATTTCTTGAAGAGTATATTTGGTCTAACGTTCACCGTGCCCTAAATAGGTAGAAAATTTTAGGCTCTGCAAGAGAATGCTTTGAAACTTCTCCAGAAAATCATAATGTCTACCATATTAACAAATTTATATCAACCTAAGTAACTTAATTTGTTTAATGCTTATCTTCAAGTTTGAGTAGTTGGCCTGTAATGTTGTCAGTGATCAATTCAATGTGAGAAGTGCACACATCACATCATCAGCCTATTAATGTTCCCACTGCTGGGACACAGGCCTCCTCTCTGTGAGAGGGAATGGGCCGTAATCCACCACGCGGGCCCAGTGCGGTTTAGTCGATGTCACATGTCTTCCAATTTTTGGTTCTAGGACATGCCGGTTTCCTCTCGTGAGAAGTGCAGTTTTAAATAATACAAAAATATTGCACTTCAAAATAAAGTTTCACGTCAAGTTTTCCCATATAATTATATCATCAATATCATAATTTACCCCGTGGATTCGTGTACCAGAATATCACAAATGAAAAAAAGTTGAAACTATTTCATAACACTTAGATTTACAACCACTATTTATTTCCCAATAGGTACAGAAGCACACGCCAGCAGTGATCGGTGTTCTCCTAATGGTCCTACCCTTTGTGCCTGCAAGCAATCTACTTGTAACAGTAGGATTTGTAATTGCTGAGAGAGTACTCTACATACCGAGGTAAAATGTTTTATATTCCCCAGTACTACACAGAACCCAGCAATATTGCTGTTTGATTACTTTTGTTCCATTGTCAGTTATAGTTTTCAATAGAGTTTTCAATCGAAAAGCTTTCCGTATTTTATTTTTGAATAGGTATTATTAAATTTTCTTTTTATTTTTGTACCGTGTTGATCTCGAAACAAAAACATGATTTTGTTATTGAACACTGGCTGTTGTTTTTTTTTTTAAGTAAGAGTATTAGGCGTATTCTAAACTTCATTTAAAATAACAGTAACTCCAACTCCATTTAAATAATCTTTTTTACAGCCCGTTCAACCACTTTGACTTCTATTGCGTTGGTGACATAGTAAATAGTTGGTTTTGGTAACAGGTTTATGTTTTCTATGTTATCCTTAAGATTACACTAGTCGATCAGTCTTCCATACAAAAACGTAGTCTGGCGATTACTCCACGGTTTGACGATGTACATTCAAAATAAAAAATGATATAAATTTGTCTTATATATATCTTGTTGTCTATAAAAAGTAAAAAAAAAACTTTGGATGGTTATGAACGTCGAAAGTTCCATATTTCAACACCAATTTTAACGCATCTTTGGGCGGAAATAAATACCATAAGAAGAAGGAAAATTGCAAAACGCCTCCATACAGGGATAGATCAGTAATTCAACAATGCAAATAAATTTATTTTTAAAATATACATTTAATCGTTTTTTCATGATATCTATACTACCAAAGGTCTGTTTACTAAATTTCGCGCGCTTGTTTTCGTCCGAAATCATCATCCATTTCGATACAAATTTGTAAAAGTGCTAATTCGTACTCGAACTAGTTTCTTACTGCTCATCACTGCACCTATCACTTTCGCACGCGTTGTCGCATGAGATGGCATGCATTTTAACCTCGCGCACAAAATAGATCGTGCCGTCGACTAGGGGAACCTTAAGTTTACGGAATAGAACTCAAAATTGAACTGACTATAAAAAGGGTAGTATTGCAATAAAGAGATAAAATATTTAACAATACTCTTCTTTTCAGTGTGGGCAGTGTAATAATAACAGCATACGGTGTCCAGCTGATGTGGTGTTCCAAGCCTGGCACGAAGATGTTCCTAGTCATAGGCCTGGCAGTACTGGCTGCCAGTGGAGTGGCTCGGACGCATCGGAGGAATGCCGACTGGAGGGATCGGGCTACGCTGTTGAGGTGAGCATTCGTGAATGTTTTTAGTTGTTAGAAGAAAATGATCGATTTAATCTATGAATGTGGCCCAGTTTCTGAAACGAAATATATCGTAAAATTTAAGTTATGAATTGTGAAAATCAGCCAATAGTGTCACTTGACTTGCAATTAATTTTTGATGCAAATATAATTTCTGTCTTTCTAGACCGAGGATAGATCTATCAAGGACTGCAAATAATTTTATATCGATCAGATTTTTTGAACACCATAAAATTAATGCTTCAACTATTCCTGAATTTCAAAGAGATTCGGTAATATCTTTCTTTCTTCACGCTCTGTCTTTGCCTAGAATAGACATCCTGAGCCGTAACTTAGAGTTTATAATAACATTACCAACCAAAACAGACAAAGCATAGGGATTAAACTTATGACCCGTAGCTTAGCAAGCCGAGTCCAGCACCAGCCCTTGTTTAATTACAATGTTGACCTCACAAAGCTCCATCACCATTATATCTTGACCGTTCACTTCAGCAGATGTTCCAGACATCGATAACAATTACAAATAATGACAAGTTATCTGTGTAGCCTTAACTTTCGAAGTTCTATCGATATTTTGAGACTTTAATACAGTATAACGACTTTGGACAGTTGTAAAGTTTACAACTTGGAAACTATTTATTTGGTGGCAAATTGTCACTGTAGTGAGAGCTCACGAGTAGTGAGAAGTAATTTTGGTTTTGTCAAGGTACTTTTTTAACACGCTTTTATTAGCTTGATATGTATGTATCTATGTATCAATGTAACGGAATCTTTGAACGTGATCTTCACACCCTTCAAAACGTGGGATTGATTTGAAACTTTGCACACATAACAAGGACCGATGACAATGCAATAATTTAGTCAAAGTCAAATATATTTATTCAATTAGGCCAATAAACGGCAGTTTAGAACGTCAAACAAAAAAATTAATTAAAATTTACAAGGAATAAAAGTTGATTCTACCGTGCGCGTTTAAATAGTTTGCCCCATTAGCCTTACCAAGATCTTCAGGATTAGCGACTTTTAGTTCAATTTACCACTATAGCGTGTTTTTTTAGTTTTTAGAACTAAAATGTATTGTTTGTTGAAAATGTGCGTTGATTGTTAATTTTTTGTGTATTCTCAAGAATGGATAGGAAAATGAACAGTTTATCCCTTTTTAGGGTTCCGTAGTCAACAAGGAACTCTTACAGTTTCGCCATGTCTGTCTGTCCGTCCACAGCTTATTAATGTATTTTAATGCAGGACCCAATTGATGCTTAACATTATTTGAAAATACAGTTTGACCGCTAAGGGATCAGGATATGGTAAAAAACATCTTACAATAGTGTTTTTTTATTATAGATAGGTTTGCACTTGACCACTAACTCACCTGATGTTAGAAGTAACCTATTCAATCTAGACTTAAAGACCCCGAGGTTGTAGCTATCAAACACAAGAACCACAGAAACACAGACACCGGCCGGGAATTCCTGTACGCATAATGAAAGTATTTTCAAAACGTTTAGTGCGTATGGGTGGGATGTCCACCATGTACCAATGGCGCACCGCCATACGTTTTGTAGGTTTGTTGTTGACATGAAAGCCACAAATGGTACATTTATCGGTATCTAAAAGAAAATGAATAATAGCTAGATTTAACGAACCATATTTTAAATATTTTCTGCAATAAATCCTCCAGAAACAATCAAAACCTTTATCGTCAAATATTGCTAGAAGTATGTTGGTTGGCCAACTACATATTGGCCAACCTAATGGACTTATCAAAACTTCGTAATAATATCTCAGTCGGTAATTGAAATTGCCTCCACGCTTCACCTCAAATACCTACTACTATTGACCGCAGCCTTACTCGCCGTATTCCACAGAAGTAATTACTTTCCGTAACGTTTCGGGGACTCGCAAAAATTAAATTCTGCAAAGCCCATCCTATCATCGGTAAACAAGACATTTGGTGATGTCATCAGTACATGGTGTGCATACACACAAAACATTTTGGGAATACTTTTTTTGTGCGTACCGCTAAGAAGAGGAACATTCAGGGCAATGTTGAGTCAATGATCTCTGATACACATGATCTCTGGCTCTAGACAAGTTACATTCGATGTCAGCGATCGCAATGGTTGAAATCATAGATTTAGATTTTTTTTTGCTACATACAATATCTATGGTTGAAATGACAAAATGTTAGGGATTGATCACGTGCCATTTCGATAGCGTTTGACAATACCACACATTACTGTCATTTTTTAAATTGATTCGTTACATAAAAAAATACAAATTTTTCCTCTTTAAAGGCTCGGGCTTGACCACTATCTCGCCCGATGGTAACCGATGATGTGGTCGACGGTGAAGCACGCTTGTCCAGATGTAACCTATTCACACACAGTAGAACAGTTTTATAGAATTTAGTTTCATATAATTATTTTCTCATATTATTATCATTTCATAGAATATTTAAAACCAGAATACTTACTAGAAGATTTAATGATAATTTTTCTTTTTTGAAAAAAAACGTTGCCCAACACCAGGAATTTCCCTTGTAACGTAAGTGCGTTTACAAACATATAAACTCACATACACAAACACCCACAGCCGGAATAACTAAAAAAACCGTATAAATATTCATATGATAGAATAACAAATCAAATATTCTTTTTCCTCATATTGTTTAGTTAATACATAACATATTAAAGAATATAAGATTGAGGTGAAACGAAAGCCATTATTAACAAATATGTAAATAAATTCTGCGAACGTTTTACTATCAATATCACCGTATTGATCCATTTGACAAAATTGTTGGTATAAAGACGTGGGTGCAAGCAAAGGGAATGCCTTTTTATGCTCTCCTAGCAAATAGTAATGAGCAAATAAGGCATATAATTGGTCGGCAAATCACGCCTTTGTGGTAAAAAATATTAGTAATTTTGTTTTTAAAAATGGCAAAAAATATTTAAAATGTATTTTTTAACAAAGAAACACTTTTAAATATGATTATTAAATAGGAATCACTCGTATGCGCACCTGAAATCCCGAACATCGCCCATCTGCCCGGGTACCTCGGCGCCATTTTGCGCTATCGGCCCGGTCTCACTAAAACGCCGATTTCTCGAAAGTTTTGTATGGGACCCATGTATGAAATTTATTTTGTTAGAATCGCTATGAAGATAGAATAACAAATCAAATATTCTTCATCCTCATATTGTTTTTTTTTATATAAATTTTATTAAAGAATATAAGATTAAGGTCAAACGAAAGCCAATATTAACAAATATGTAAATAAATTCTACGAACGTTTTACTATCAATATCAGCGTATTGGTCCATTTGATAACATTGTTAGTATAAAGACGTGGGTGCAAGCAAAGGGAATGCCTTTTTATGCTCTCCTAGGAAACAGGAACAGGAGTAATGAGCAAATAAGGCATATAACTGGTCGGCAAATAACGCTTTTGTGGTAAAAAATATTAGTAATTTTGTTTTTAAAAATGGCTAAAAATATTTAAAATTTATTTTTTAACAAAGAATTTTTTTTATTTTTTCGTATCTAGTTGAAAAAAGTTAATATGCTTGATCTAGAAACTTTTTATTTGTTCGCAGTAAAACTAAGATAATTAAATATCAACACTCTACATTAATTAAAGCATTTGCCGCCTAACTGATTAAAGGATAACCCAATAAAGCTTTGCCCAACTCGGGCACCAAACCCAGGACCTTATGCCCTCATATTCAACAATAACGCTTACGACAACTGGACCAAGTAGACAGTCAAATACTCGTTATGACTAAACATGAAAACCCAGATTCTAGTCCAACCTCAGAACCTACATGGCCTTGACTACCCTGTTTTCTTTTATTGATAAACCCACTTCTCCTTCTTATCTGACTTCACATGTCCAATTCCTTCGTTCTGCCCACAGTAAAAATCTTCGCTCAACCAATAATCGTCTTCTACTATGTCCCTCTCACCGCTCTGGGTTTATCCATGCCTCCTTCTTTGTCCAGGCGATTTCCCTCTGGAATGCGCTCCCTCAGAACATCAGGATGGCAACCAGTCGGTTGTCTTTCAAATTGAAGGCACGCGAGCACATTCGCAAGAAGTTTGCAGAGTCATCACAGAGTTAATTTGTTGGATTCAGTTTCTCAATAACATTATTTATATATATGTATGTATCTAAGTATGTATTTATATTAAATTGTTTTATTTATATTACTTTTTCTATTTGTTTTTAACCAACTTCGCAAAAAAGGAGGAGGTTATCAATTCGATTGTATTTTTTTTTATGTATGTTACCTCAGAACTTTTTATTGGGTGAACCGATTTTGATGATTCTTTTTTTATTCGAAAGCTGGTATTTGTCATGTGGTCCCATTTAATTTTCATCAAGATTTGATGAAGAACTTCGGAGATATACATCAGAACTCTTCAATAAATGACGGCAAATCACTCGGGATAGTTGCAAGTGCAATTGCATATCTGTTTATTGTTTACACAATTTCATAACATAACATCACACTGGTACGCTTTAAAGGAGTACGCAGGTGTGAATAGTTCACCCTGGTATACTCTCATTCCACCGGTTTTGTTTATTTAAGTTTCATGTTATTGGGTTTATCTATTCTGGCTTCACTTTGGGCGTTATAGGTACCTAGCCTATAGAACTGGGGGGTGACCATAAGCTCTTAGAGCGGTATCAATTTGAGATCGAATAATGGACAGATGTATCTGACTTGTATACATCTGTCACTTACTCGATATCAAATTGATACCGCTCTAAGAGCTTATGGTCACCCCCCAGGTCCATTATGTAAATACCACAACTAAAAAGTGAAAAATAAAAAACTTTTTAACAAAAATTACAACCGACTTCAAAACAAAAACACAGTCGGTGTCAAAAAACAAAGAAACGAAAACAGGAACACCGACTTCCGAAATTGAAGTTATTTTTCACTTTGTAGTGTTTTTGTTTTGAAGTCGGTTGTAATTTATGTTAAAAAAAAATTGTCTTTCATTAGTTGCACCTGCCATATTTTATCTCTGCACCACCCTAAGGTCGACTGGTAGAAAATGCCTAAGGCATTAAGTCCGCCTTTGTACTTGTGCATAAAGTTTTATAAATAAATAAAATAAATAAATACATGTTCAAACCATCTCGAATGCGTTTGATATCATCCCAAGCAACTCAGTTCTCTTTCAAGACGTAACTTCATAAAATACTCCTTAATGAAATATCAGTTTTTATTAAATTCTTTAGCCGTTTTACGAGTCCATTCAATTTTCTATAGAACGCGATTTACAACTCGTTTATGGTGAAGTAAATGTGTTCCGGCTATGTCGGTTTAAGAGGTTTATTTAATAGAAATACCGATGGAACCTTACGAGCTTTATTTTTATGTATTTATGCGAAATTTAATATTATGAATGTTGTTGTATAGCCATAAATTTCATGGTATTTTTAACTTCAAAACTGCATTTTTCGTGCATCCAGATGTGTTCATTGCATCTCTGCGGTCGTCTAAGATCATGACACTTTTTGCCGTCGAAAAATCTCGGTCTAGCCTTTTTACGCGACTGCCGAAGGAGGGTTATGTGTTTATTTCAACGATTTTGGTGTATTACTTATCTGGATAACACGCTTCCTACCCCTTAAACAGACTGGTGTCAGATATTTAGGCTTCTGAAAAATGGAGGAAGATTGACAACAAGTTTAATCGGCACATGTCATAACGACGCTCAAAATTGAGTCAGAAATGAAGGAGGTGAAACCTTTCAAGCTCCCTATGTTCATCTTCTTCACTCCCTAGATAGTAATTGATTTAAACATTTACTTAATAATAATTGAATACTAAGAAGCTTTTCTTCTAAGAGATTATGTTTACAGTGTCTAGAGGGACGCACAGGATAGTGAAATGCAATTAATTGAATCGTTTAATTATGTATTAGATGCCCAGTTTCAATTACTGAATGGTTTTTGATACTCCATTCTCATTAGATACGAGTTGTGAAAGAGTCTCAATGATTTGTGAAAAATATAAATCGTTGGATTTCTTTTTTGGGTAAAAAACGACATGTATAGATCAAGGTACATGGCCAAAGAGTTGATGTAGCATTATCTATCTCAAAGTACCCCAATATGAAAGATACAGCTTGTTTTAAACAAATAACAACATCTAACGCAGTGTAAATATCTGCATCACTATTAAGAGAATCCATGCTCCATCGCCTTTTCTAAAACACTTCATAAACAAGTATTTCCATACTTCCAACCAACCTGTTTCAAATAGTTCCAAGTTGAGTACTTGTATAAAGTGAGTGTGTGCACCTCGCACAAACTTTGTAGAGGGTGGCCAGTCGTTATCCTGCAAAGTTTTGCTCCGAAAACTCAATGCATTCCTAGTGCAAGATAAACTTCTATAACGACTCCTTCAAAGCCGAACGTTTTAGGTCTCACCCTCTTGTTTTAATAGATCCCGTAGATTCAAACTAAGTTAACGCATAAAGAACAAATAGATTCTGCAGATATTGAGCTCGGAATTTTGCTTTGTTCTGAGTCTTTATGTAAAGTCTATCCTCCCACCAAGTGACACAAAGAACGACGGTGGCACTGTGATCACGTGCTGCCGTGAACAGTGAGGCTCAGGGAAATCACTTTTTTTAAACTCTCCAGGGATATGCCTTAAGGCGTTGCACAGATGCGGTTTCGGGGAGATCTTTTAAGAGGTCACGGGGATCCTTCCATGTGCTGATGGTGATCACTGGGGTTATAATGCCACACTCTCTGGTCTTTGCCCAAAAATTCAGGCGATGAAAAACTCACGCCCTTTTTGAATAGATCCCATAGGTTTAAACTAAACTCATAAAGAACAAACAGATTCTGCAGATATTGAGCTCGGAATTATCTTTTGTTCCAGGTCTCTGTAAATCTATTTACAAACAAAGTTGATTTACATTTCAATCCGGCTGAATCTACTTAATCTTTTAATCACCTGAAAGGAGACACCTCTTCTGGGATCGGATTTCGGTCGTTTGCTACAAGCCAATTATCTCGGCTCTATCTTTTGTTTTACTAAGTAAACATTCAATATTTTGAAATTAGTGCTTTTTAGAAAGGGTACGCATTTGCCCTGCAGTGTTACTTAAATAAAAATAAGAAAAACAAATAATTTTTAGAACTTTGTGATAAATAGAGCGAATTTTGACTCAACAATAGTCCAAACTCCACACGACCATTAGTTAAACAAAAACAATTTTCCCCACAAATCGTTTTCCCTAAACACTAATAACTTTCACAAGAAAACACCTCGAAATTTTCATTTCCAAAAACATTAAAGAGAAATGTATTAAACATGACATAAAATGGTAACCACGATTTAGAAGTCTTGCTTTACGGTTGCCGCGTTCGGGCGTAAATTACCTCTAAATGTGTTTTGTTTGTTCCAGGGCGGATTTAGTGACTTTGCCGCAGAACGCTAAACTGCACTACAACTTGGCGAACTTTCTCCGCGAGACAGAGCAACAAGACAGCGCCATCAAACATTACAAAGAAGCTTTGAGGTAACAAAGCCGTTTGCCTTAACGCAAACTATTGCGGGTCTAGTTCAGCAAAGTTTATTAAGCTATTCGTCATGTATGCGAGATATTTAACCCGAGAGTTGAGCTTGAAGCTAAGCTAACTTTATCTCGAGCAAAATTTTCGTTGAAATAATACAAGTGCATGGAATAGCGAACAGTTAGAAAGTACAGTTAGCAATAAAAGTCGTTCAACACTTCAGATATCTGAAACTTGTTAATGAGCAATATGTTAAATTCAAATCAGAACTAAAGTACAATTTACAGAATATAATCTATAAGAACTTGGAGCTATTATATTAAATGCTGAAATAGCATTTTATCTTCATCTCAGATTTTATATCATAATTAATTTTTTTTGTAAATTATTGTAGTGTGCGCAACCAGTTCAAGGATTTAAACGAGGCCAAGGACCAACCTTTGCTTAATACTGGTCAGAAAAAAAAAAATCGAGTCTATCAACACGAAAAGAAGTCTTTATCGACTTTTGTTGCTATCGTACTACGCAATGTTCAAAATACATATACTCCAAATGTACAGTCGAATGAATAGGCATCTTACAGCCGATAGGATGCAATCAAATTGCGTGCCAATCGTCTTTGATTGCCTGAAGTAGCCTCATCCATAGGCGCCCAGGAATAGTGGCGTGCTTACGACAGGCATCGAACAATTAAACAAGCTATGGATCGGAGAGAATAGTGATGTACCTTTGTAAGATATCTATTAAGTTAATACAACAGGTGCGGCGTGACAAAGTGACAACACATTTTCATGGATATTGTTATATCATGTGGCCGTAAGCTCTAAGAGTAAGGTCTTACTATAAAAGCTTATGGTCACCCCCCTGTAGAGCATATCCAGACAATCACTTATGAAAGAACGTTGTTGAATGTTCACGTTGCACCTATCCGTGGGATATTATTTTTGCTAAATCAATAGGGTTTTTACAATCATCAATACATATAATAAATCTGTAGAAAAATATTTTTTGTACATCGAAAAAAATTCCAAAAAAAATAGCCAGGGTGTTAAAGGATAACCAACAGAACCCATTTCTAGCATTTTTGGAATTTTTGTCTGTTTGTCTGTTTATCTGTTTGTCTGTTTGTCTGTTTATTTGTGCACGCATCACGTGAAATGTACGAAACCAATGTAGATAACTTTTATACATAAAAATTGTGCGTATCTTTAAGAATTACTTAGTTTTTGTTTCATCGCAATCGGTTCACTCTATCAAAAGTTAGATGAATTTAAAGTGTTCAAGAAGTAAAATTAACACAACACACGCAATTCAGATACTTTGACAGTTGAACTCGGTATTCGATAGATGGCGTTGTGCATTTAAAGTCATTTTCTGAATCGCGGTGTTAAGATTTTACGCGAAAGAATGACCCTAGAAAAAAATAATGGTATGTAGTATGTATATTTTTTAACCGACTTCCCAAAAAGGAGGAGGTTCTATGTTCGACATTATGTATGTTTTGTTTTTTTTTTTGTGTATGTTCACCGAATTCACCGATATCTCCGTCAATTGTAGTCAGACCGATTTCAAAAAATCTTTTTTTGTTTGAAAGAGTATGTTCCGAAATTGGTCCCATTTTAATTTGGTGTAGGACTGACGAAGCAATTCGAAGATATACAACAGAACTCTTCAATAAATAACGGCAAATCTCTCGGAATTGCTGCAATCGCATGTCTGTTTGTTGTTTATACCATTTCATAACATAACATCACGCCAGTACGCTCTTAAGGGGTACGCAGATCTCTCATTTCACCGGTTATGTTCAAGTTTCATGATATTTGGGTAATATATTCTGGCGTTATACGAGTAGGTAACTTACTAAACAACTTGCCTATTAGGTAGGTACAACTAAAAAGTAAAAAATAAAAAAAACTTTTTACAAAAAAATACTACCGACTTCCAAATAAAACTACAAAGTTAAAAATAACTTTATTTTTGGAATTCGGTGTCCATAACGCAATAAATTGGTACCTACGAAAGACACCGACTTCACTTTGTAGTTTTATTTGGAAGACGGTAGCATTTTTTTGTAAAAAGTTTTTTTGAGTATGTGGAGTAGGCAGGCAGGCTGGTAAGTATGGTAGGGTTGGCAGGCAGATGACGGGAGCGAAGCCGCGGGCACAGCTAGTAATAAATAAGAAAAATGCACGACGAATCTGGTTATGATACTTTAGTAAAAATCAAAAACTTAAAGTTCTTATAATTTTATAATTGTAAAGGATTTTGTTTATATCTGAGTAGGGCTTCTAATATTTCTTTGGATTTATTTTGAAAATTAATTAAGGTGCTTTAATTAATTAGGATTCAGTGAAAATAATTCTCGTAGTTTCACTGTTTGCGTTGGAAGGCCTCCCACCAGGTGGACCGATGACCTGGTGAAGGTTGCGGAGATCCGCTGGTTGCGGGACGCACGGGACCGGTCAATGTGGCGACGCTTGGGAGCAGCCTATGTCCAGCAGTGGACGTCTTTCAGCTGATATGATGATGATGAATAGTTTCTTGTAATAACAAATACGACTGATAAATCTGATAGTTGACAATTTTAGTAAATTAACTATAAAATTAATTAAAACGGTACAAGTCCAATTACATTAAAATTAACATCGAAATATGAAATTAATTTTTTTTTATGGTTCCGTACCCAAAGGGTAAAAACGGGACCCTATTACTATGACTTCGCGGTCCGTCTGTCTGTCTGTCTGTCTGTCACCAGGCTGTATCTCATGAACCGTGATAGCTAGACAGTTGAAATTTTCACAGATTATTTATTTCTATTACCTCTATAACAATAAATACTAAAAACAGAATAAAATAAATATTTAAGTGGGGCTCCCATACAAAAAACCTGTTTTTTTGCCCTTTTTTGCGATAATGGTACGGAACCCTTCATGCGCTAGTCCGACTCGCACTTGGCCGGTTTTTTAAGCAGATCTTTTTTTTGTGGCCAGGTTGTGGCCAAGCTACGCGAGCGCACACAACAACATCGGGACCCTGGTCTCCGGCATGGAGAACGCAGAACATCACTTTTTACAAGCTATAAAGTTTAATAAGTACCACGTCAACGCACACTACAACCTCGGCAAGCTTTACAAGTAAGTAAGACGTGGTAATGAAGACCTTAGGTCTAGACAAAATACTTTCTGCACACGATAAGGGAACTGAACTTGAGCGGCGACACTTGAAACCTCCGAAAAGAAGGTCTTAGCGCCGTGTAAAACGCGTTCGATTCAAAACAATTCGATCGCAATGACATGACTCGTGACATTACGTGTCTTTTAACCGACATCGAAAAAATGAGGAGGGTCCCAATTCCGAAGTTTATACATTTTTCTTAATGTATTTTCGGGCATAACTCCGTCATATATAAACGGATTTGCAAAATTCTTTTTTAGTTCGAAAGAAGTTTATTTTGAAATGGTCCTTTTATTTTAATTAAAATTTGGTAAAGTATAACTTTAAATACAGTAAAAAAGCTGTGAAGGCGACTATAGCGTTTGGATCCATGGTCAAACATATACTGACACCTCGTAGGCTCTGCGTGGCTCGTGTTGACTGTGTAGACGGAAGCTGAGCGCACCGCAGGATCTACGGGAATATTGTACCTTAAGTAGACTTAAAGTCCAGATATGTACCCAGTTTAAAAAAAAAACGCTGACCCCGATCGTTTTCACTATCGTCTGTTATGTTGCTGTTAACCTATCTAACAGATAACTCAATAAAATTCTGTATGTTTTCCTAAATTTATCTTGGTCTCTACAGCATACCTGTTTCTGTTTGTATATATCACAAAAAAAAATTGGAATAAATACTCTATAGCTATATTAGAACTATAAAAATTAAAACCAGAAATTAATTCCAGGAAAAGTGGCAGAATGAACCAAGCTATATCAATGCTAGAGAAATGCATATGGCTGCAGCCAAGGTTCGTGCAGGCTCATGTGGAGTTACTGACCCTGAAGACGGAGAATGAGAAGCAGGGGATACTGATGAGGCTGGTGGACCTGGAGCCCAGTAACTGGGAGCATTACGTGCTCTACGGCGACTGGTTGAGAAGTAGAGGTAAGTTAGATATTAATGCTGGGGTCCCTCAGGGGTCGGTATTCTCAACGACATTATTCTTGGTGCGATCTGCTGTGGCACCCTGGGTATGCAGAAACAACACTGTTGCTGAGAGATACTTGTCCTTGAGGCAGTCAAGAGTGAATTGGCTACGTCAAAGCGAGCGTATTTCACCGACAAACACATAGTCGCTTACCATCAATTGAGATAATGATCAAATGCTTGCCTATCAATAATAATGTCATAGTGTCATTATCACCTGCCATTATTTTAATTCTAAGTCAGCTTCTGCCCGCGGTTTTCCCAGCATGGAAGTAGAAAGTTATCCAACGGTACTTCGGGTATACGGTTATAGGTACTTTGGTCATCACAGTCGTGAATCCAGGACATGGTCTAGCAATACTTACATTATGTGTACAGCTAAGGAGTGGAATTCCCTACCGGAGTCTGTGTTGCCAGATAGCTACAACCTCGTGGTCTTCAAGTCAAGATTGAATAGGTTAATTCTAGGCAAGCGTGTTACACCGTAGACCACATCGTCGCTTACCATCAGGTGAGTTAGTGGTCAAGCGCGAGCCTACATAGAACAAAAAAGAAAATTGCCAAATTTTATCTTAATCCGTTCAGCTGTTAAGTTTATGTGTATGTCTATTTGTTACGTGAAAAGGTAGAATAATTTCGTATTTTACTAATCCTTACTACTTCCTACTAATAATAGTATAAAAGGGAAAGTTTGTGAGGATAGATGATAATTACTCTTTCACGCAAAAACTACTGAACCGAATTTGATTAAACTTTAAAGTAACTTAACAGTAACTTATACATCAGAATAACAATATCCTTATAAGTAACTCTGTCTGTTTATACCTTTTCAAGATTAAACTGCCGAACTGATTTAGATAAAACAAGCTTTTGCCAGCGGCTTCACCCGCGAGAAAGTCGAAAATTATCCCGAAGGAACATATGCCCTGAATATAATATATCTCTGTGCCAAATTTTATCCAGGTCTGTTCAGTCGTTTCGGTTAACAAACATACACACATTAATCCAAACTTTCGCATTCATAATATTAGTAATTAGGTATGGTGATAGTTTAAGACCTTGGAAATAGCATAATTCATAAAGATATACTACTACTAAAGATATATCTCATCCGATAACTCGTGCGAAAGAAATAGATGTTGTAATGAGCAGTTATAGAGCAGTTCGAGTACAAATTAGCATTTTTGCAAGTTTGTAGCGAAATTGATGATGATTTAGGACGAAAACGAGCGCGCGAGATTTTATAAACAGACCTTTGGGAGTCTAGATATCATGAGAAAACAACTAAATGTATATTTTAAAAATAAAATTATTTGCATTGTTGAACTACTAATCTATCTCTGTATGGTGGCCGTTTTGCAATTTTCTTTCTTCTTATGGTATTTATTGCCGCCCAAAGATGGATTAAAATTAGTGTTGAAATGTGGAACTTTCGAAGTTCATAACTTTCAAATATTTTTCTTTTTTACTTTTATATAATAATGAGACGAATTGATATCATTTTTATTTTGAACGTATATCGTCAAACAGTGGAGTAATCCCTAGACTACGATTATATGGAATAATTATAGACTAGTGTAACCTTAAGTACTTAATAGCCGGGTCCACACCGGATGATCCAACCTGCATCAGCGATCGCGCGATCCGCGATCCAGGATCACGGAGTGTGGTTCGTGGATCGTACTAGGCCGATCCAGTTTAATTGAACTGCGATCCTGAACCTACGCTCCTAGCGATCCATAGGCGATCCATGATTCAGTCGAACTCTTGCTTGAGATGGAGTCACACGTGCAGCGTCGGCGTCGAATTGCCGTGGCAGCAGTAACCTGACGCCAAGCATCGTCTCTTATCCCTCTATTGGTATAATTAACATCTTTTGGGTCCCATAAACATTTAAATTCCTTATAAAGCGATATCAGACGACGACTTTGCGAGATGTCCATGGCGTGAAGGATCGCGCGAACCACACACAACTGTCCACACCGCGCGCGGCACGCAACTGAGGCACCTTTGAGGCTGGCAAAAAAACCGACAACGCACGGATCGGGCGCAGCAGGGATCGCGCGCTCCAATACTTGCGCATGGATCGCGCGCGGCACGTCCACACCGCCCGCACATTTGGATCGCGCTCCTGCCGCGCGCGATTGGAGCGCGATGGATCGTCCGGTGTGGACCCGGCTATTCCCATCCCCTCTTTGCAGCCTATTCCCTTCCATTCCCTCTCTCACAGAGAGGAGGCCTGTGTCCCAGCAGTGGAAACTATTAAAAGACTTGTGATGATGGTGATGATGAAGTACTATTATATCTTTGTGGGTGTCCACGTGGGTAAAGTCGCTAGCGGAAGCTAGTTTATAATCTTAGGACTGATTTCACCAAATGAAACTTTTGTGTGTGCGTGTATATTGTTCCAGGTGTGTGTGTATGGAGAGAAATAAAACGATTGAATATTTGGATGTGTCTTTACTCACGTACGTTACGTATTACAATGGAAGTACTTATTTAGTAAGTGCGTCTATAGCGGGCGGTGGTTATGGGCGAACTAGCGTCGCCGATCGCTGCACATACAATCTTAATGTGTCAGCGTTCCTACAATACTAAGTTTCTCAGTGGTCTCAACCAATCAGAACTCTGTATTTGCATAAACTGAGTTTAGTTTGAACTAATTTCGATTAGTTTCATTGTTGAAATCGGCCCTTAGTATGGATTGTGGTAAACAAGTAGGCGGCTCACTTGATGGTAAGTGGCTTGCCAAAATCCTAGCCTTCAACTTTTTTGGGATTCGGCTTTCAGAGTCACTTGATGCCTCGTATATTACAATTTAACTTGATGTGGCTGCATATCCTTCACACCTTTAGTTAATAGTTCGCTGTAGAATATTTTTTAAATCAATTTAAAAGCTTAAGTTTATCTGGTAGTGACTGTTTCCATGTATAATTATTAAGACTGATAATATCTAATACTGGTTAAGGGTTCCGTAACGAAGCTGACAACAAAACATTCAAACCAAAGTGGAGCCTGAACCAAATAATACAAATAAAAATGTCTAGTTTTACCCTATTCCAACTATCTCGACGGTCATAGTTACGGCATCGATAGATTTCGATGTTATTTTACAGATAATATTGGTGCTACAGAATCCTTTATCCGTGAGCTCGACTCGAATTTGGCAATTTTTCAAAATGGGTATTAAAAAAAAAATACATTCGGACCTCACAAAGTATAAAGTTTAACTAACTGCTCGATAGATGGCGTTGTACCATTTTCTGAATCGCGATATGGTTTCGTTACACGTGTTAAATAGGGTCTTTATCAAATCTCTACGACGGCAAGAGAAAATTACATTATATATTGTATATTAGAGTTTTTGGGTATAAATCTCTGGAAGTATTCAGAGATTTTTATTTAATGTTTAATAGTATATTATGCAATTAGTGAATAAAGGACGGATTTAAAGCGAGAGTCATAGATGAATCACGAGCAAGTGAAGTGAATCATAAGCATAGCGAGTGATTCATGTGTTAGAATCCTGAGGGATGCGAGTGATTCATGGCCCTCGATATAAATTTTATTCAAGATTTGCGTACTATACTTTACGGCTACGAGAAAATATTGAATATATTGATGTTTTCTAAATTCGAGCATAAAAGTCGAGATTTTAACACGAGCGATGTAGTCAAATTAAAAACATACAGCCTTTTTATGCGAGACACGAACGATTCTTTTTCCACTACTTGATGAGCTTATTTAATTAAATGCAAATAAGTTTCAACAACAATTTATTAGAAACGTTCAGACTATAAACCACAGACTATATACACACAATCAACGCGCGCTTTTTTGGGAGGTTGCAGGTTCAGTAGAACTCTGCCAGTTATATAATGATATCAAAACTCCATACAAAAGTCATTTCGTAACTGATTTTTTAATTTTTATTTATAATCTTGTGTCTAAATGTTCATATTTAGACACATGATTATAAAAAAAGTGCTTTTTAGAAGGGGAATGGTATAAATTATATATTAGGAGACGTGGAAGGAGGCAAGGCAGGCCTTTACGCTGCAGTGGTACAACACACGCTTATGATAATAATAATAACATTATAAAAAAAATATCTTACTCTCAGTTTCACAACAAAACGTCTGTGTTCTTTATAGGCAAAAGTGTATTCATAAAGAGCTAACGAAACCTCTGTTCTAATATATACATATTTAAATAATTACTAGTCAGTTACTGGGTTGTGAAAGGTCAGATTGACAGGTGATATTACAAGTATTTTACATGAAGAGTAGCCAGTTTAATCGGATGCAGCAGAGGATACTGATCCTCAGCTACATAAATTGGGAGAATTGGCATATTATTTGTAAGCAGATATACCTTTGGAACTACCATAATCTACATTTTTAAGGATCAACAGTAGCTTCTAATGTTTCTACATACCCTGACTACAATAACGTTTGCTAATCAGTTTGCCTTAGTGTAAGTAGTAATCTGTGGAAAATGTAGTGGGTAGTATATTTGTTAAGTCATGTGTCTAAGACACTTTGTATATTTTTAGTATACTACTGTTTGTTTTCCCTATATAAATAAATAAGTAATGCCCGGGCATTATACATAGTGAACTGTTTAATCACTTGGTCCATGACATAGATATATATAACACACCTTTTATCATTAATATATTAATTCCTACGTTGATGGAGCTTCAATATTTCTATTTTCCTAAACTAGACCAATATTTCAGGTTTACCAGCACCAGCCGCGAAGTTCTACCTTGAGGCCACAAGACTGAGTTTTAGGTATCGAGGTGCAGAGCGAAACGTCAGAGCTGATCTGATAACGTTCCGGTATACCGCACTGATGTACCGGTCACTAGGACAGAAGTCCAGGACACTGCAGTTATTAACAAGGTTGGTAAGAAACATGTACAGAATGTAAGTATTCTATTCTCAACATTCATGTTATCTTGACATTTTTATTCATCCGTCCATAATCGACTAACTAGACAATTATCTATGGCATGAAAATGTAAAAAAAAAAACTGTAATTGTAAAGAATAATTCAAAACCAAAATCAAATTTATTGAACAAATTGTCAATAAGGATGGACGGTGACCCCCAAACAACAGCAGGACCTGTTTGTTTGGGGGTCACCGTCCATCCGCATGCATCTGGGACCTTCGCGACGGATGGACCGCATGTCTTCGTCTTCTTCAAAGAGCACCGCTTTGCGTGACACGGATCATCCGTCGAAGTAGTAGGAACGTCCACGCTGCATCCATCGCGGACGGTTTTAATACCAGCATGTTACTTTCTTCACTTCACTGCAGAGCAAAGCTCTCTTCTCATATAGAGAAGCATTAATCATCACGCTCAAGGCGGGTTGGCGGATGCCTTAACCGATGTCAGTGATGTCTAAGATAAACTTAAAAGTACATAGGAATTTGAAAAATCACAATAGTAATAGAACGAGAGGCGAGGTCTTAACCAATGGGGCACCATGACTTATGCTATTTGTTCTTATTTATTTTCTTTTTGTAATCCTTAGATGGCACACGTGGCGGCGAGGCTGGCCGAGTGCAGCCGCTGCGCACATGTACTTAAGAGACTGGCGATTGAAGATGGAGCTGGAAGGTCGAGCGCAGTTGTACTCTAAGGCGGTTAATCCTACAGTAAGTTACTTATTTTGCTGTCATGTTTATTTAGACCAGTGAGTTATTGTATGCCTTTGATTTTTGCTATAATCGTAATTTAAGTTCATTTAATACATTATTCTATAGGTTGCCCAATTATGTGTTAATTATTATTTAAACTTATCATTAACTATTTAATGCTAACTGTGAGAATAATACTTCATTCTCACGCTAATATGTTTGGTTATACTATGAAAATCTCATTCTTGATCTACACCCTAATATATTTCAAAATATTCAGGACACATTTCCGTGTCAAATTAATTTAACAATATTCCTTCATCTATGTTGAGATAGTACAGTTTACGATGCGACACTCATAATGTTCTACAGTGTTGTTCTAACTAAATACAAGGGTTTCACTAGTTCTAGTACACAATGTTGCAGTCAATGAAGTTATAAAATCAACAGACGCCCCAAGATTCACTTGTATGTAGTAAGACTCAGGTGGCTATTTTACTGTGTAACTTTAAGATGCTATTATTCCAGGCGAAGTTAATGAAATCAAAGATAAGGTAGCAACAAAGATAGCTTTGGCTTATAGAAAGATTATTATCATCATCTTTTTGTGTATGTTCCCATTGCTGGGACACAAGCCTCCTCTCTGTGAGAGGGAATGGGAATGATCCATCACACGGGTCCAGTACGGTTTGGGCGATGTCACATGTCTTCGATTTTTTGGTTCTAGGACATGCCGGTCTCCTCACAATGTTGTCCTTCAGCATTTTGAGAGCAGTAGTGATGAAATAATTTACACAAATTAGAGTGCCTGAAGTTTAAAGAACGTTCGAAGGCTTTAGGGAGGCGTTTGACCAGCAGTGGGACAATATAGGATTATTTGAAAAAAAAGCGCCTCTTTGGGAAAAGGAAGATATTTATTGAAAAACATGTTGAATAAACTCATTGTAGACTACTGCAGCATAGCATTTGAGCCAATATACTGCTAAATTAGTTAATTAGGGCGACAATAACATGAACACGGAAAGACATGCTAAAACTGATTTTTCTTCCACAGAAATCAACAAAATGCTTCGACCACACACAACTAGCGGTCGGCTCAAAAGAAGAGCGAATAACACAAAAAGAAGAAAAAAATAAAACTGTGGACACGAAAAGTGCTACAAAAATGTCAAGTGATAAAAAAGTCAGTGACAATAGATCGTGTGGGACCAAAAAACGTAACTTATCTGTTTCGTCGCAAATAAAAACAACACACAACAAATCTGAGATTGGACTAAAAGACAAAAAGTGTACCTTGCATAGGAAAGATAAGAAAAAGACCAACGGTGTTATAGCAACTATTGGTGCTCCCCTAGCTGAGCATATACTTATGAAAACGTATTAATTTAATGGCTTTTATATCGTTTGTGACGAGCAATCGGGACTGGAGACCACTTCGAACTGATTGGAAATAGAAACTCTTATTTTGAATGCGAGAAATAAAAAAGAACATTAGAAGTTTCTTGTGGAATGGAATCATTTTAAACCAGCAACACGATTGTCCAAATTGCTAGTTATCGAAACAAATCGACCGCAGTCGAATAACAATATAAGTAAAGTGAAAGACATTTTCAATTCTGGTCCTTCTTGCTTGTCTTAATCATAAAAATTGATACCTCAAGTGATTTAAGAGATGAAACATTGAGTGAATTGATTCACGTAACTATATGTATCCATCTGTTCTGGAATGTGATATTTTGAGCGAGACCGTTTATTTTGACGTAGAAGACGCTTGGCAGTTTTGTTAAAACGAGTTAGTTCTAGATACCGCCGACAATATCGCAGTATGTAGTTAAGTGAGGGTCTTCGATTTTGGAAACTTTAACAAAATGGAGTTTCGAAAATAGATGTGTTTAGATAGAAACTAATTTAAACGATGTGTAGTAATAATGAAATGAGAAACAATCTATTTTTGTCAGAGTGTGTGGAGGGTGATTTATATGAAAATGCACAAAATTTTTACGCTAGCGTTAGTGATTTGTAACGATTATGATCAACTGTTGGGATATTTGAGTATTGACCATTTATCTCGTCAAACTTTTTTGTATACTTTACAGATTGTAGTTATCAAATTTGCATAATTATAGCCTGTAAACAAAATATTTGTAATAAATGGACTGGTTAAATATTGTGTACAGTTTAAAACTTCTTTTTCTTCGACGGGTTATATTAGTTTTCCATTTATATAATTTTGTATTCTTATGGTTGATACTAAAGGCTAAAGATTGTGCCACAGCTAGTTAACAGAATTCGCTTGGCCTTATCAATCAGTATCGATACCCCATACGATTGTGAAACAATAAACAAATAAATTAATGATCAACTGTCGACATTTGCAGACGAAATAGTGGCTGAAGATTTTGGTGTTGATGGCAATGCTTTGCACAAAAGTTAAATAATATGAAGATACAGTTTTGACAGGGAAGAATGGGCAAGACAATATGTTGCGCCAACCACAAAGTAATAATTAATATTTTTTACTTTATTGACACACACACAAGTTAAACACAGAAACAATTTGCACAATGGACTAAATGAACTAGTTATCACAATAAAAGTGTCCGAGACAAAGACAAGATTATTAGAAATAGTTTTGATCAACACGAAACTTTTTTGGAAAACGATGAAACATTTTCAGAAACTATTCAGGCATTTGGCTAAAGTCTAAAAATAAAATTACACAAACATAACCAATACAAATAAAATTAATAAGAATTACTTGTTTATTGGAACTGTAAAATACTAACTTGGTATTCTTGCCATAGAACAACCACAATCAGTTAATAAAAATGAAACAAAAAAAGATTTCATAAATAAAATTGATACTTCTAACAACTCACATTTAGCACATGTTCAGAATAATATAAAAGAAAATATCATTGCCGTCAACATCAGAATAACAAATAGCGATCTCATTAACACTAAGATGTAAATAATATTTATAAGTATAGACTTTGGCACGTGACAATGCTTTGAATGTACTGAGAATAAACAATTGAAATATATTTTTGTCTGGTTTTATTTTTATTAGCTTGGTCTTTTGAGTCAAGAACACAACGTAGGACAAAAATTGCTTAATTTTTTGATATGTTTAATATGTCTTTATAGCTTTTCGTATCTAATGTTTTTTCATCTTTCCTATTGTCAGTTCGAGTTCTACCTACGACAATAGCTTATGTCGGAGCAACTTCCCTGATAGTCCAAGTAGAACATGTGACTCATCTTCTCAATGACTGCCAGAAGTGCGTAGTCAATAACGGAGACTTTTAAGCATTTTCAATCCCAAACGATTCTGCATATTATTAATTCAAACTAAGAACTTGATTGTGTAATTCTCTCCAACTCGTATTCCGAAAGCGGAAAAAATGTCTCGCCTTTCAAAAGTGCTTGAAGGTAGTGCAATTGAAGGTTATTGTAAAAGACATCCTTATTATATTCCTGGAATGTGTATGAAATCTTCATTTAAAATCAATGTGATCGTATCAAGAAAACCAATCAAACGAAGAGTGTTGATATCTCAGCAAGATTTGCTAACGTATTCAACACCTGAGTAGGTGTTCCACTAACACCATCTAATAATGCTGCTAATCCTTTAGATTGAATCTCGCAACAATGGAATCGTAGGACTTGCAACAAGTGGGATGTTCTTTGCAGTTCAACTTTCAACTCTATGGCTGTAGGGTAAGGTTGGGTTTTAAGTGAGTGGGAGTAAAGGTTTTTATGCAATTGTTCAAGATTTCTTCAGTGTTGAGTGGAGCGCAGTATTTATTATTGAAACGTAATGTTGTGAGTATGCACACTTACTGATATGAAAGCTTGTACAAATACACGGGTATAAGCTGATAAAAACGAAGCTTGATACGTAGATTTTCATATATTACACAAAACACTTAACAGAGAAAAGAAAGAATACAGATAGAAGAACACAAAGGTACTGCTTATTTCATTAGATATTTCTGCCAGCAGATCTGCGACAGGAAAATTGGATCACATCCACCTAAAATCCGTGACTAAAAATTTATCTTTATTCAAGAAACAGGTCAAAGAACGTTTCCTATCCACCATCTTGTAATTTTATATATTACATGTATGTGTTGTATCTTCAATATACGTATATGTACTTAAGATGTATGTGTAATTTATATATGATAAGTTAAGTTATAATAGTCCTGTTTTCTTTCTACACACTGTATCTTCGACTATCATCTGACGAAGATACCATTTAAAAATACGGTTGGCGTAGTGGTTGAGCGATCGGCTGCGTTGCGTGTCGCGGGTTCGATTCCCACACGGAACAAATATTTGTATGGCCTACAAATAATTGTTCCGGATCTGGGTGTCTTGTGTATGTGAATTTGGATAAACGCTCCCACGATACAGAAATAAATTCCTAGTGAAAGTATTGAAAAAATAAAGTTTGCCAATCGTACTGCATGAACAGAGAAGGAGTGGGAATAGAAATTAGTATTATGTTTAGATGATGCCTAAGGTAGGATCTACTCTAGACATGGCACGGCGAGTTTCAGAAAAAGCGATTGCGCAGTTATCGGATACGAAGGGTTAAAAATGATTTTAAATAGGATAGGGTGTTCCTGCGAAGATGGATAGGGAGCCACTTGAGATCCTTGCGGAACTGAGAGACATGATTGTATTTCGTCACACCAAAATCAAAACGGTCAAACAGATTTTGCAAGCGCTCAAGCTTATTTAAGAGTTCCTCCGTGGCATCCACATAGCAGGCATCAGCGTAATCGATGGTCGGCTGAATTAGAGATTGAGCTAGTTAGATTTTAGTAAGTAAAGGTAAAGGAAAAGTGCACCTTACGATTGACCTCATTTACTTGAGCTCGCTAAGAGTGATTACTGTCAATTAAGACACCAAGTTTAGGTTATCAAAGAAGACATGTCAAGCGCAGTGCGATAGTATCGACTGCCTATGATCATAGCCTTGGACTTGGATGGGTTGATCTGTAAGTCCACATCCGCAAGCAATAAGTGTCGATAAAACTGCAAATCTTCTGCGTAAAGATGGTAGTTAGAGGTGATTACCTTTTTAGATTTTAATCATAAAAACATTTTAGGTATTTTTTTTTCAAAACCATAATTTTGACAGATTATTAAGCAATTATATGGAAGTCTTCCTGACCTCCAATGTTTTGGCCCTTTTTACCGTACTAAAAGTTAAGTATATTGACTGCGTTTTTTTATCTCCAGCGTTTGATGGTCTTCCATCGTGATATATTGAAAAAACATTGTATCTGTTCCAAGTAACTATCCATAAGTAGAAGTTGACCTTATTGTTGGAATCCCAACACTAAAATATAGTTAGTAAGCGCACATCACTAGCACGTCGATATATAACGCGCATCGCGTATACGCGAGAATGTGACGTGACGTCACCTAGTCAACAACAGTTCCGTGTGAAATAATTGTTTAAAAATATAAAACTCAAATTTGATTATACAAATAACCGAAAAGTGTTCATATAATAACCCAATTAACCAGTACAAGTGTTATCTCAGAGCTATATACAAGATAAGTGAGAATATAACAATAAATAGTAAACAGTGTACTAAACTTTCTACAGTGAAAAAACTAAACTACTTCAACTACAAAACAGTTTTTACCTTACAGAACCTAGTATCCAGTGTTCAGTGTAAATGAAATAAAATAATAATACGTGAAATAATAAAATAAAATAGTAAAAAGTGAACTTAAAACATAACTTTATTTGTGAGGGTTGCAGTAAAAAATTCAAAACCGTTTATAACGGCGACACTTCGCGACGGTCGAGTAAACGTACTATAAGATAACCAATTTCAAAGCTTTACACACAGCCGATCTGGTCTCGAGGTATTAATACCAAGTTGAAAGTCGTGGCAGGTGTTGCGAGTTCGAGCCCAAGTAACACAAGTTCTTTTTGTGAATTAAATAATTTGAAAAATGTCATCCACTTTGAACAAGGCAGTAAGCAGTGACCGCAAGACGTCAGCACAACAAGTCACTTGTAATGTCTGCAAGAAATATGTCAACATAAAAAACACTGCTTTGTGTTCAATCTGTAAAAAAAGATACGAGTTTGATTGTGTGGGTTATCCAGAATCAGCATATCGCTTAAAAGATATCGAAGCAAGAAAGAAATGGAAATGCAAAATATGCATAAAAACCAAAACGGATTCAAATGTAGATGTCACTACATCTAATATAACACTTCGAAAAAAACAACATTCTTTAACTAAACCTTCTTCGCCTCAACAGATGATTCCCATGCAAAATTTTGTTTTAAGTGCGGATACTTCTCAAATACCGGCTACCCCAGTAGTTGAGCCGCATATAGACAATTACGACAAATTTGAGGCAAACATATCTACCGAAAACTCTTTCGAATCTCTGCCCTTGGATGAAGATATCGATGTTTTGTCTCACACATTGAAAAGAGATCCACAATTGTGTAGAAGCTGCCCAAATATTAGAGCCAACAATTTTGATATAATAGAAGAGTTAGAAAAGAAAGTTGCTGTTTTGGCGAAGAACTTAGAAATAGCTGAAAATGAGATAGCTAATCTACTGTCAGAAAACTGCTGTCTTAAAAAGCAAATGTCTATGTACGGCACTCAGATTAATCAGTTAAAAGATATTTGTAAATCCACGCCCAAAAGAGCGTCACAAAAGAAAAGGAGCAAAGGTCCCATCCAAACTAAACTAGACTTCTCAGAACAACTTATTAGTCCAAACGCACAATGTTTACAAACAGCGGCCGATGTGCAGGGTGTACATTGTCAGGATGCAGACCAGGAAATTAACAGCGACAAGACTGAAAAGATATCGGTGAATTCTCCAAATGAAAAACGATATGAAAACTTAAAGCATACAACCCAATTAAAACACAACACTAAAAGGAATATCTACATAATTGGCGACGAAAAAGTAAGAGGTCTGTCAGCACAACTAATACAAACAAAGACAGGTAAATGGAACGATAATTACAACATCGAGGGTAAAGTTCAGCCATTTGCTTCATCAAGCGAGATCTTACGAAATCTGGATAATCTATCACGTACCCTATCCGATAATGACATCGTTATTCTCTCGGTTGGTAAACATGATAAAAATCCCTACATGTTATTAACTAATCTATGTAGAACTCTGTGTAGTATAAGTAATTGTTCGATATTGATTTTGAATATTTCAGAAAATAGATACCTTAATGTCAAAAAACTAAATTACGAACTAAAATTGTTCACAAAAAACTTTAGGAATTGTAAGTTTATTGAAGTAAATGAGTTGGATGTAAGTTATCATAAGCTGTCAAATTTAGATTTAATAACCTACAAACTAAATATAGAGATCGATTTTATTCGATATGAAAAGGAGTTTATAAAACTGAGTTCAAGTGCACGCAACTCACTTCATAATAATAGTAAAAATAACAAAACGTTTTTTCGTTCGTAAGTCCTCCATTAATAATACTACTATTAAGCATGACAAATCAGAACAGGATTGCCGAAATAGTAAATTACGAATCTTACACCAAAATATAGCCGGCATCTGCAGCAAACTGGACATGTTAGAAGTAACTTTAACTGAATTGGTAGAAAAAAACAAGGAGGTTCATATACTTTGTTTTAGTGAAACTTTTGTGAAGCAAGGTACGGAAGCTAATATTAAACTAAATAACTTTAAATTGGCTGCAGTTTTTAGTCGAGATAAATGTAGAGGGGGTACTTGTATTTTAACTAATAAGATATTTGACACAAAAACATTAATTATTCCTTCAGGTATAGCTACAGAATTTTATTTTGAATGCTGTGGCGTAGAGATAATAGGTTTGAGCCTGATTGTTGTAAACATATATAGAATACCAGATCAGAGAAAAGCGCAAACAGGTGTATTTCTCCATAAACTTGATCATTTGTAAAATTATTTGACGGACCAATACAAGAGAAAGAAAATAATAATTTGTGGTGATTGGAATATCGATATTTTAAAACACAACGCCGCAACAAAGGAACTTTAAGGTATACTAAGTAACTATAATTTTGAAGCACATATAAAATCACCAACTCGGGCAAACTCTTGCATTGATCAAATCGCAAGTAACGTAAAGAGTGTTCAGCCAGAAATTCATCATTTCGGCCTGTCTGATCACGAAACAGCACAATCAGTTACTGTAACAACGAATATACGCAAAAGAATAACGTGTTGGTCAGAATTAAGGCGTGACTACTGTATAGAAAACCTTGATAAATTTCGCGAGTGTATGTCTGCTCTTTCTTTTTCAGAAACACTTAACTCAGACACTCTAACCGAAGCTTTATTATTTTTTATGACACTTTTAAATTGTATTACGATCTGTGCTTTCCGGTGATTAAGGTTAAGGTTAATAATAAACCAGTTACACAAAACTGGATAACGAAAGGCATAAAAAAATCTAGCAAAACAAAACGTCAGCTTTATCTAAAATTTAAAACAAGTAAAATAAATAAAAAGCAAAATGAAAAATCCTACAAAGTTTATAATCATATGTTTAGGCGATGTGCACAGCGAGCGCAAAAACTTATGAATACTAGACGCATACAAAGGGATAAAAATAAATGTAAAGCTACATGGAATGCAATCTCCTCAACAATAACTGGTAATCATTTGTATAAAAATGACATTGACGAAATAAATTTTAATAATGTAACATATAATAATCCATCAGACATGTGTAATGTATTTAATAACTACTTTATTAATTTGACATCTAATCTGCCTTTAAATTCTAATAATTTCAATAATTCCAATAATCCTAATAATTCTAATAATTCTAATAATTCTCGTAATTCTAATAATTCCAATAATTGTAATCCTAAACAAATAAACAAAAATCTAAATACTATTTTCTTGAATCCTGTAGATGCAAATGAAGTGTATAAAATAATTATGTCCCTGAACAATAGCAAAACTAGTGGGTATGACGGCATCGCCACAAAGGTCTTGAAAGCTTGTGCTAGTTGGATATGTCATCCACTAGCACATGTTATAAACTTCTCTTTTATGGAAGGTGTATTTCCTGACCAGCTTAAGATGTCCGTTGTGAAACCACTATTTAAAAATGGAAACAAGTCAGACCCGAATAATTATCGGCCTATCACGATAGTACCGATTATATCGAAAATTTTTGAGAAGGCAATGCTTGTTAGGTTAAATAATTTTCTCTGTACGCATGATATACTATGCAAAGAGCAGTTTGGTTTCCGTAAAGGTAGTTCAACTGCTCTTGCAATCTTTAACTTTGTTAAACTTGTAACAGAAAGTATTAACAGTGGCGATTCTGCGGTTTCCCTGTTTTTGGACATGAGTAAGGCCTTTGATTTTGTTAGCCATTGTAAGCTACTAAACAAATTAGAATTCTACGGTATTAGAGGAAAAGCATATGAATGGATATCTAGTTATCTAGGAAACAGGCAGCAGTGTACCGAAATATCCAAAGTTGTAAAGAAAAGTGAAAGACTATATTCCAAAGAGAAGTTTAAATCAGTAGCGGTAATAAATAAGTGTGGCGTGCCTCAGGGAAGTATTCTCGGTCCCTTACTTTTCTTACTTTATATAAACGATCTTCCAGAGGCCACTTTGCAGAAATGTATACTTTTTGCAGATGATACTACAGTTGTCATAAAATGTCAGGATAAAAGTGACTACAAATCAGCTACGGAAAAGACCCTAACAGATTTAATAAGTTGGATGAAAAATAATAACTTAAATATAAATGTTAGCAAGACAAAACTAATCGAATTTAACTCCTATAATAGCAAACCATTAGCTTTGGATATTCTGTGTAATGGTGAAAAGGTACAACAAGTGGATCAATTGAAATTTTTAGGAATTAATGTTGACAAAAACCTGAATTGGAAAAGCCATGTGGAGCATATATGTCAGAAACTAGATAGGTTCGTGTTTGCTTTGAAAAAGTTGAGACAAAATGTGTCGGTAGAAGCTGCTCTTGCGGCTTACCATGGTTATGTATCATCTGTTTTAAGCTATGGTCTAATCATGTGGGGTAACTCGACCGATACCGACAGAGTCTTCAAGCTCCAAAAACGCTGCATCCGGGTAATAAACAGAGCATGGTTCATAGATAGCTGTAAACCGCTCTTTCAAACATTGAAAATCCTTCCACTGCCCTGCATGTATATTAGAGATATCTGCACTTTTACAAAAACACACATGAATTATTTTAAGCAACATACCGACGTTATACCACGACAGAAAAGGGCTAAGTTTCGCAACTTATTATATCAGCCAGCTGCACATAAAGATATTTATAAGAAAAATGTGTTCAATATGTGTATAATCATTTATAATACGATACCAAACGAATTGAAATTGTTGCAGGGTAATGTTTTTAAAACAAAATTGTCAGAGTGGTTACAAAAAAAGTGTTTTTATAGCATTAAGGAATTTTTGGAACATAAAAATATTTGTTCAGTGTATTAATTAGTACCTATTGTAAATAAATTTGTGACATTTGTATGTAATAATGTGTGATAATAATATGATAATAATGTAATAATAATGTGTGATAAGAATGTAATAATAATGTACTAACAATATAATAATATTTCTGCATAATGATATTTAAACATAAATAATTTGCACGCTTGCTTGCAGGCAGAATACGATGACTTTAAGGCTGTAAGATCTTCCCTTGTAAACTATGTATTTTCTTGCAAATAAACATTTTGAATTTGAATTTGAATCGCTGCGCTCGCGACTAGTAGTAGCACAAAGTCGTAGCAGCAGTCGCTATCTCTTGCGTGTACGTTACACACGGAACGTTGTACGTTACACGCTTATCCGTACCTAAATTATTTTTTGTTGACAGATAGATAGTTCAACATATTAGCTGCAAATCTAAAATGAGTTTGGAAAATAGTAGTAATCTACTTAAAAAAACGTTCTTGTTTCATTCTTAATATTTCACATTTACATCAAATACGTACCCATTTCTTTATCCAAGATGAACCGCTATTTAAACTGTCTCCAAGGTATGTACCCACCTAACTTGTCCAACATACTTGTACAAAGTTTGAGCCCGGGTACGTGTGTTCGATATAAAACAAGGGACAACTAATGCCGCTGAACTACGAGTTGCAAACCGTCCGAAAGGAATTTAGTTCACCTGTTTAAACATTCAGGGACTCTTCAAGATTAAAGTTGTTTTGGTGAATTAAGTTTTAGGGATGTTGAAATAAAATGCCCAATATAAGAATAGAAGAAGAAATAATTTACTGTAGATTTTTCAGGTTCAGGTTTGAACACAAGGTACTTAAAGATAATTATTTATGTTTCTTTGTTAACAAAAGTTTACAGTCGTCTTTGTACAAGTAACCACTTACACTTGTAGTCCTGATCACTTTATTTTCCAAACCTGCGATACAGAGCTAATAAAATTTTATAATTAGGGAAAATTGGGCAATTCAGCTCGCAAACAATGTGATATTTCACCTACTTTTAGTGGCTAGTATGTACTATTAAGACCTTTGTACATGATTTTGTTAGTTGATTTGCAATAATCATATCACAATTTTAAGTAATTAGCTTCACCTTTGTCCTAATAGCATCGCAACATCTATCAACTTATACCAGCCATAACCCGAAAAAGGTTTTAGCGGAACTTTTCTGAATAGAGCCCTGACTTTTGAATAAATCATTTGAAGTTCAGTATTTGTCAAACTTTAATTTAGGTTGAAAATCTGTAAAAACTTTGAATTAAAGTGTTGTTTGGTTTGATACGATCAGAAACCGGCCCTTGCTCGACTAATTATGTTTTACTGCTGGAAAAAGATCTCCATAAGGACAAGTAGCAAAACGATGAAGTTTTTCACTTTACTCTTTTCCTTTTTAGATCCCGCAACAATGTATTCCTTAAAAAACTAAGCACCAACACAAAAACGACAAAACTTCACTCAAAAATGCAATAAACATGTGAACTCATTAAACAGTTGACGAACACAGCACCGCGCGCCGATCAGAGTGCAAAGTTTAAATTAGACGGAATAGTTTCACGTCCACGTCGCCACACTGCCTGGTGACTAATCTCTGGTAATCACCACTCCTAACTGCTAACTCCTTAATTGAAAATTTGTTGTAAATTTTGTTGCAAGTGATGGACAAACTTTGATGGGTTTTTGTTTACGTGTGCGATGAAGTTCTTCGGTGTACGTAAATTTGTAGCTTTAGAAGGGAGGTGTATGTCTTGTGTCTGAGAGATATTACAACGTGTTTTTTTGGCTAAAATTAATCAAGTTCTAAGGCCAAGAGACATCCAATCGATGATAAAGATTGTAGAAATTTTAAAGTGTTTGGGAATTACATGCTTTATCGTAATATGATTGTGAGAAAAGCGATTGTACAAAATACATCATGACCACGACCGTTCTGTCAAGTGTGAAGCGAAGAAGAAGATTTTGTTTAGGCTCTCTTTTATCAAGTGTAGTTCATAATAGAAAACTTGAATATTATTGAAATATAAGGCAACTTTTCACGTCCTCGTCACCACACTGCCGCCGGTGACTAATCTCTCGTTATAACTGTGAACTCCTTAATTGAAAATTTTGTTGCAAGCTTTGATGGGTTTTTGTATACGTGTGGGATGGTGTTCTTCCGTGTAAGTAAAGTTATAGTTTTAGAAGGACAATGCGCTGGCTGGGGTTTAAGGCCAGTGTTTTACCTGTCAAAACTAACATTTGGCTCGCGACAACGATACACTCTATAGTAAATAACGATTGTCGAAATTCAAGCTAACTTTTAGGCCATGACTGGGTCGCGGATAAATTTGAGAGAGAGTTACCGCAGCACTGCCTGAAGGAACACAGGTGTGGTTTAGTCAATAAAAGTCTGACACGCCCTCCTGCTTTACCCAGAGCGGGAAAAGTCATAAGATGATTAACCACCAAAAAAATATAGCTTACTTTTAGGCAAGCGTGATCCATTGTCGACCACATCTTCGCTTACTATCAGGTGTGATGGTGGTGGCCCAGTGGCTAAGACCTCGCCTCCCGTACTTGTGGTCGTGGGTCCAAATCTGGGCAAATACCAATGTGAATTTTCTACTTTCTAAGTTTATCTTGGACATCACAGGCAACGGTGAAGGGAAAGATCGTGAGGAAACCTGGACTTATAGAGGTCAAGTCAGAGGCCTGTGGGGTTCCCAGAGGTGGCTTAATTAGTTAATTCTGACACCAGAGGTGGCCATACCTCACACGAAAAGAAGAAGAAGGTGTGATGGTATATCAAATGTGGTTCACAAAAAAATCTTGAAAAGTAATAAGCGAATGCAATATAAATACCTTTTCAAGTCTACGACGCCACACTGATGCTCTGCCGCAGCTAGAGTGCCACATCTGAATCATATTTTAAGTAATGCTGGTGACTACTCTCTGGTAATCACCACTCTTAACTGTTAACTCCGTAACTGAAAATTTGTTATTAATTTTGTTACAAGTGCTGTGAACACTGTTGGGTTTTTGTTTACGCGTGTGATGTTCACTGATGGTGTTCTTCCGTGATAGTAAACTTGAGAAAGTTTTAAAAGGGTAAATTTACTATGTCGGGAAGGATTTTAAGGCATGGTTTTAACGGTTAACTCTATTCCCAAACATTTTCGACTAATCGACCATCTTTATCGCCGATAGCATTATTTGTGTGTGTTGCATTGTGTTTATAGAAGGAAACATCTGGAAGTCCTAATTCAAATACGACGATACATTCACAATTAGATTTTAATAATGAAAAATATGCACAGTTCAAATGAAACGAAATTGCGAGAAAATTCTAGTAGTATCATTAGTATAAAAACCAACGTTTCTTTTCTTTATTCAGTCACAAGAATAATTTAAACTGCCCATTTTACTCGTTCTCTTAATATCCATAAAGATGTAAGTGCACTCTCCTAAAATTTAAACGCTATCAACGATTAGGAATGCAAAGCACGCCTCGCCACTAAGCACGTACATCTTAACGTCTGTTTATACAGATGTGAAGCCGTACAAAGAAGAGTAAACATTAGTTTTAAGATTCATAGATTAGGTAAAAAAAAGATTCAGAAGCGTTTAATGCAGTAGTTGTGCAAAACATCAATTTCAAGCAATGTGGTAGTGGGCTACAAATCCGGTACGGTAAACATATCTGTGGCGTAGCAGACGCTACACCGTAGGTGAGTTCTACGTCGTAGCTGAACTCTACGCCGAAGCTGAGTACTACGCCGTAGCTGAGTACTACGCCGTAGCTGAGTACTACGCCGTAGCTGAATTCTACGCAGTGGCAAGCAGATTTTTTTTGACGAATAATAAAATTTATTCACGATATTTCATTTACAGTAAGAGTCTGTTAACAATTCAAATAATATTATGAACGATCGCACTTTATCATAATACAATAGTTAACACCTGACAAGGATGGTTGGTCTACATAAATCTAATAGGGCTTTTAAGTTGAATAACATGTAAACAAAGATAATGTATTAATCATCCTCAAATTGCTCAATGCACGAAACACGAATCTACTGTAACACGTACACCTTAACGTCTGCATCGAGGCAGATGTTTGAACCTTTGAAGTTGTAACTCTAATTTAACTGGGACAACGCACGTGTTTCAGTGCAATTTTAAAATACGACGATTAGGAGAGGCCTGTGTCCAGTAGTGGCCGTCTTTCTGCTGGAATGATGCGAAATGTGACAATGTATCTGAATGTCAGTTACGTTTCGCGTCTAAAGTACTGAACGGATTTTTATAAATTGGTAGACAAGTAGAACCTGCATTACGATATAGGATACTTTCATTTTGATAGTAAGATCCCTTCGCCTAATATAAAACGGGTGTGAAACCAGGGCAGAAACTAGTTCAGGTATAAACAATTAATGCACATTTTGAACGCCATTGTAACACACAGCTTTTGGTTAGATTACGCCTCCTTCTAGAGTAGAAAATAAACAGATATCAACAGAAAATAATACTAAAAATTACCCGGTAATTACCTATACCAAAATGAGGTTTGTGGAGGTTGCTTAAAAACCACCCTGTCGATTTTGAAATAACTCATCAGCATCATCATCATATCAGCCGAAAGACGTCCAGCGGATCCCCGCAACCTTCGCCAGGTCATCGGTCCACCTGGTGGGAGGCCTTCCAACACAACGTCTTCTGTTTCGCAGTCGCCACTCCAGAACTTTTCTGCCCCATCGGCCATCTGAAAAAAACACAAAATAACTAAATTATTATTAAAAATACCAATTCAATTTCCAGAAAATCCATAAAACATACCACTGCCAGAACTCCAAGTCTTCGTACATCATCGTCCGAATTAATTCCTAAAGGAATGGAAGCGATGCAGCGTCGCAGGATACAAGGGCACACAAACCGCGCTCAACAATCACCTTACGCAAACATTGTGGGTTTACTTACTGCTCAGAGCTAAGACCGCGTTCCAAGCCAGCAATGCATTGAAACGTTTGTTGAATTGGAGAATTCTTCGAGATTCTTGTTCTAAGCGGTATTGTTGAATGAATGTGCGTCTTTTGTGAGAAGGTATTGGATGTGGTGTTTTGCATTGTTGGTTTGGTTGTATGATAATTTACTGTTTAAACATAACACAACACTTGTATACACAGCAAACTTAAACAGGAGTCCACCGGTCTCCATATTTTTTCAGTCATGTTTAAGTCCCAATTAATTACAATTACGGGTCATAACGGGCATTAACAAACATCTATTTAATATAGGCACCACAGACGGTACTCTCTTTCATCTCCTAAAATTGTATGTCCAAAAATCATTATCCATAACACGTTTGCTATAAACTGCAGTAACCATAATGTTCAAAAGCCCCAAATTTTGTTTAACATAATTATCTTTAGTTCTAAAAGTATTCTGTCGTAATATCGAGTACTATAATAATTGAATCTCCTAATTTTACATGACATAAAGTCATATGTCCTAAGTATTGTTTTAAATAATGTATATTAATTATACCGAATGTGCATTTATAATAAATTTTTAAGTACTAAAACATTTGCTAAAAATTAGGTTTTAGTGAAAGAAACGAATAGCTGTAAATTCGACTCCAGGCAGTCTTGTCTGCTCTACACCTAGACTGTTATTTAAAATCGCGTAGGTGCAGAAGGGGGGGCGGTCCGCGAGTTGAGGTGGTTGTAACACTCGCTAAGCTTCGGCTTACTGGCCGGTATTGCGGTCAGCCGCGGTGGTGAGCGTTAAACCCATATGCGACGACAAACTCGCGTGGGACCGCCGGAGCCCCGCAGCGCCGGAGCCGTGACAGAAACCATGCCAGCTGCATGTTGCATGCTTGCTTGCATGCTGCATACTGCGTGCTTGCTTACAACTTTAACTTACACTTACAACTTACTACTAAACAACAACAAATTATAACTTTTATTGAAAACGGTTTTATATCTTTTTTATATTATTGATTGTAATATTTATGACAAACGGATTTAGGCCATATTATATTTAGGGATTTCAATTTTATGGCATGTGATATTAAGTTCGGGTAAGTTATCATTCGGACAAATGATGATAAGGACAAGAAAAGTTATGGCACTTTAAACACACAGGCAAGTTAGGTGACACAATAGAGAACCACCACAGACAGCCCACTTTGCAAGGACTGTTTTAACCCCGAGGAATCAGCCGTCTACGTAATCCTGGACTGCGAGGCCGTGGCTTCCCAACGTGAAGAAATCCTAGGAATGGTGCGGTCGTTCCGCGAAGCCTGTGAAGCCTTCAGGAAGCTTCTGTGCTTTTGGACGGAGCTAGGCTGACTACTTTAGTCGCAAACCCCACGCACAACGGACCAAATGGGAGTCTAAGTGCGGATAAGGGGGTCCCTCTTCTATTCTAAGTCCCATGTAATAGGGTCGAGCCAATTTCCATTAACTGAGTACAAGTCCAGACTAACCCAATAATACGTTGCCCGCCCCGGGTATCGATTTCAAGGACCAGATGCTCGGCAGTAGCCCTTGTGATCTATAAACCAACGAGGCCCACAGGACACAAAGCGTGCTGAACAAAATGCAAACATTGCCGGTTTTACTCCTCACTCCCAACTATGACCGCGTTCCGAGCCAGCAATACATTGAAATGTTTGTTGAATTGGAGAATTCTTCGCGTTACTTGCAGTAAGCGGTATTTATGGATGTGCGTCTTTTGTGAGGAGAAGTTATTGGATGTGTTAGTGGATGCGCTTTTGTTTGTGGGGTAAATGGTTTTATCATTGTGATATAGGTATTTAATATTGAAGATTTCATTAATCTTGGACAATGGACGTCTTTGTAGGTATGGAGGTATTGTTTAGTACATTTAAAACAGAAAGTTGCCCCGCTCTAGAAATTTCTCCTATATCGTGGGAGCATTTACAAACATAAAAACAAACTCACAAACAACCAGAACGGAACAACTATCTGTAGGCCATATTAACATATTCAAGCGGGCATCGAAATCACGACACGTGGCGCAGCAGCCGATCGGTCGACCACTGCGCCAACCGTGTCGTCAAAAATCTATTTAAGTAGTTGAAGAATCACAAATAAATCATAGTAAGGTACTGCCAGCGGAGCTCCACATCGTTGTCAATGTGGTGAAGCAGTCGACCGCCTCGGACACCATGGCCTATCCTGCAGTAGGAGCGCTGGTCGGATAGCACAGCACGCCAGCATTAATGACATCATACGTCGAGCTCTTGTCACCGCCGGGGTGCCAGCTGTTTTGGAACCCAATGGGTTGGCACGCGACGATGGAAAGAGACCAGACGGGATGACCATAATGCCTTGGAAGTTGGGTAGGCCTTTGGTGTGGGATGCAACATGTGTCGATACCCTTGCGCCATCCCATCTTCTTAGCACGGCGGGCTGTGCTGGGGCAGCTGCTGCTGGTGCAGAAAACCTTAAACGGCGCAAATATAACAACCTTATTGGCAGTTATATGTTTGAGCCGTTTGGGGTTGACACATTAGGTCCATGGGGTCCGAGTGCTCATCGAGTGTTTCGAGACATTAGTAAACGGTTAGTCGACTGTTCGCGTGACCAGAGGGCTGGCCTTTTCTTCAGCCAGAGAATCAGCATTGCCATTCAACGTGGTAATGCTGCCAGCGTTCTGGGCACGTTTCCCATTGACATCGATGTGGATGAATTTTTTGATGCGCAATGAGCCCCTTTTCCTCTCCCCTTTGTATGTAAGTTTGTTTTGTTATTAGGCATAAGATTAGAAATATTCAATTGTATATATTATTTTTAAATAAATATTTACAAAATCATAGTTGTTTAACTATGATTTATTTGTGATTCTTCAAGTAGAATATGCTTTATTATAACTCAACAATAATGATTTAGATAAAGAACAGTCCAACATAATCTTCTTCATCAGCCTACAGCAGTCCTCTGCTGTACACTGGCCTCGAAAATACAACGCTGTTTATCTCTGTTGAAGGCAACTCTTATCCAGAGTTACAAGCCACCCTGCGTTGATCGTTGCGTCAACCTAGGTTTGCTAGGTTGCTAGGTTGACCTTACTTTTATCGATCACCGTAAAATAACAAGAAAGAAAAAAATACCTCCTAAAGCTATGCGAATTATGCAAAACTAACTTATTTTAGCTCTTGGTCTACAAACGGGGTAAGTTATTTTGTTACTTCTCTTGATCTTAATAAAGGGTTAACATGGAATTTTGAAATCGATAATGCCTGAAAGTAAAATTATTCTTTCACAGATTGAAAGCTAATCTAACGCTGATCGCCAAGTGCTACTTTTTATCACTAACGGGTACTGTGGGGTAAAGGAGCGATGCCGCGAAAATAAAGCTAGTTTTAGTAATTAATACTGATTTCAAATTTAATTTCACACCTTTTTATTTTATTGCTAACTTCCACACAATCCTATACTAATAAACTAGCATGTTTTTATATGTACAAGGTGTTTTTTTATGTTCCATAACTATAGGGTATGAATGAGTTCATATCAACGACTCAACTGGCATATGAAATATTTTTCTATCATCGTATTTTTTTTTGCATTTTTCATACATTGATGCAATTTTTTATTGAAATAAATTTATTTCGATTTATAATATCTTCGAAACTATGCATTTTTGGACCACATACTCTATGACTTTTGTATTATTTTTACTTATAGAATACTAGCTTCCGCCCGCGGCTTCGACCGCGATCAAAGTTAAAAAATAATGCTCCGTTCGCCACCAAACTTTACAGGATTATTCGCTGGGTCAATCTAAAGATCCGTTTCAGAGTCTATATGGATCAAACATACATACTTTCTCTTTTATATATATAGATAGATAGATATAAGATATCAAAACGTGCTCGAAAAAGGCTCTAATGATTTCGGTGAAATTTGCAAGATAGAAGTTCTCGAGGATAAAAATCGATAAATCTCATTTTTGGGCAAAATTCGTTATCTCGAAAAATAAATATTTTCTATATATTCACTCGTACAGAGCTCGGTCGCCCAGGCACTTTAAGTAAATTAATTTAAAAAAAGCCGTATAACACACATTTTCTCCACTTGTCATATTTCAAATTATCAGCATACTGATAGTTACCATGAGGATTTTCTGGAAATCAAAATCCGGAGATAGAAAAACGCAAACCCCGTCATAAATAATATTTTGTAACCAGTTCCTACCACAAACAAAAACAAGAAATAACCCAATTACTACTAATCAGAATATCATATTACAGAGATTGTAATCAAGTTTACGAGCTGACTATCTGCTCCGACGACATTCCCGACGTTCATGGAACTTTGCCATGACGCGGCACGCGAGCAAATGATGAACGGATTTTAAAATAGGAATGCGACTATTGTTAATCAAGGACAACGAAGAATAAGCAAGACGAAGCAAGGTCTGGTTAGACATAAGTTTTTCTTGCTGTCTTGCTGGTGATATTAAGGTTTCATATTTATGTTTTACCTGTTGCAGTTTATTAAAAAAGCCACATTCAGGGAGTTTGAAGATCACAGACAACAAACACATTGGCTGTCGTATACCGGTCTGGAACACTCCAAGAAATGCCTGAGCTATACGTTTATAGCACGGGAATGCATTTGGAATATGAGCAGGGGACAAATCCGCTACCTGCTTCACTGGCCACTTTGGAATCAACGACATGCTCATGAAGATGGGTCTAACCGCGACACCCGTGCAGGTTGAATGGGGAACATACGGAAAGCATGGAGCACCTTCTGTACACATGGGCTGTAAAACTCAAGAAGTGAGTTTTCAACGAGATTGGGGAGGAGTAGGTTACCTAGGAGACCACAATAGATCTCAATGGGTCGAAGTGTCCGAGTTATTTCTCGGCCCCTCCACAAGATAAGATAAGATTGCGGTTTATTGCGGATTCTTGACAGTTGTTACGGGTAGTCAGAAGATCTGATACCAGTCTTACCAAGGGGTATCGTGTCACCCAGTTACTGGGTTGTGGAGGTCAGATAGGCAATCGCTTCTTGTAAAAGACTGGTACTCAGCTGAATCCGGTTAGATTGGAAGCCGACCCCGAAGGCAAGGCATATTAATTCATTGATTGTATTAATGATTCGCACCGTTCATGTTGTGGTTTTGATTCCAGAGTGGAACGTATTTTAAAAGTCCAATGATAAAATATAAGTAACTCCGGGTCAGGCTGGTTGTGTATTCATTCTTATTATTTGAGAAAGAGGTAGAAAAAAATGCAGTCTCAATCATTTGCTCTATTAAATTGCTCTCTAGACATAGCTAGATACGAAGATATCAAATCCTGCGATTTTGTTTATACTGTAACAACTGAAAACAAAAAATCCCTAATTAATCCAATTAACCCTAACGATGATCCAAATTATACAGATTTAAATCTATATCATTACGTTAATCCGTTCGGAGACATCCCCATCAGTCATGCACAGGTTCCCACGATCCTCACGCGAACGCACAGCCGAAGAGCGGCCATTTTACGGAAATTATTACAATAAATCGCATCCGTTTACGGCGAAGACAGTAGCGCCCCCGCTGTTATGGCTGGTGGACATGCAACGGTGTCGTTTTAAATTTTTGGGAGGTGTATTCTGGAAGTCTGGTTTAAGTTTTTAGTTAAGTGTGTTTATTGAATGGCGAGTGGTTTTTGTAAAACGAACAGACGTTTTCCACATTGGGCACCCGTTTTAACTGAATCTGAGTTGATGGCATTATTTTATTATTTAATATTTTATGGCACATTTCATTACAACTACGGATCAGTAGGCACTAGTTTTGGGACGTTTATCTTTTAAGGAAGACAAAATAAAAAAAACTATTAAAATCAGTAGAGTTTAATAACGCGATAAATATATAACTTCCTCTTTTGCTTTTTTAGTTAAATTTTGACAATAATAAACATTTATACCCAAACTACCAGAAGGCCAGACTAGTATTATATTAATTGGAGTGAAACGTTAATACACACGGCCGACCACAGAGGCCCACATCATAACGGACTATTCCATTGGTTTTACAAAAAAATACCGTGCAAGTTCTTATTTCAGCGGTCACTGTCGATTTGTCGACTTTTGCCATAATAGCGAAACCATTTCATTTAAAATAATTGCGTGAGCTGTACTACCTTCAAGTCTGCTTTCAAAATAGGCCCGCCAGTTAATTCAGTGTTCATCCTTAAAGTAGTGATATCGTGTCGTGCTACCAACTACCGCCCGTAGGTCGTAACTTGTGCGGCCCGTTTTATATTTACTTGTCTCGCCTAAATACTTGGTTAGTTAATGACTGTTAGAAACGTTATCACGGTTGTTAATTTGAAACATGACAAGCAGTGAAATTAATGTGATAAGTTTTTTCATGTTAATTATGCTTATTTTAATTGTGTAGAAATTAAAAATATTATGAAAAGGTGTGAACTTATGTTTGCAATCTACAAATAAACCGTGCACAGTTTGCTGACCAAGTACGCTAGTTTAGCTTAATTCGCATAGCTGAGCAATTTTTTCATAAATTATTCCAGTGACCATTATGTCGCCATTTCATCCATCCTGAGTTAATCCGGTGCGATACGTCTCGGTCTACCTCGCCATACCCTTGGACAAGCGACCCAAGGTACCGGAAGTCGGAGCCCCTCAAGTTAAAGGGGAAAATTTTCAAGTCCGTAATTAGGCCTGTCGTACTGTATGGATCAGAATGTTGGGCTGTGAAAAAGATGGAAGAAAAGAGATTGCATGTTGCAGAGATTCTCAATATTGAGATGGATATGCGGAGTGACGAGAAACAAATGGATAAAGTGAGAAATGAGTATATTAAAGGAAGTTTGAAAGTGGCGCCAGTGACTGAAGCGTTGAAAGGAAACCGTTTGTCGCTTGCTACTAAAAGAGTTGTGAATATAAATGTGGATGGATGGAGAGGGAGGGGACGCCCAAAGAAAAGATAGTTGGACTGTGTGAGGAGTGATATGAAAGAAAAGGGAGTCAGTGATGGCGTGACGGACGGTATGAAACAAGAAAACGTGTAGCACCGACCACAGGTAACACCAAGGGCAGGAGATGATGATAGGCTCGTATTTGACCACTATCCCATTTGATAATAGGACGTGGTCGGCAGTGGAACACGCTTGCATAGACTTAACTTATTCACTCTTGCTTATGCAACCAGGGGGCCCAGGGTGTTGGTTGGCTTTGGTAATTATAAATTAACCATCACATGAAAGTGTTGAGTTACATTTCCGTTACACAAACGGAAATGAAACTCAGTTTGTCTTTGGTACCTCTTGTTTTTATCGTTTTGCGACACCGTCTTTCAAAACGAATGTCATTTTGCACATTTTAGTGTTAGCTTTTGAAGTCGGCTTATTATTTTGTGAAAAGTTTTCACACCGCTTTTTAGTTTTGTTACATCATCACTAAAAAGAGAGCAAGGTCTTTAGTAAGGTACCTCATGGATTGACAATATAATCCATAATAATACAATTTATACATTCGTGCTGTTTGTCGATAGGGAGTTCGGATGTATGTTCCATATCTTGAAAACTGCTGAACCGATTTTGATGAAATTTGCACTGTTCCCTAAGTTGGAAGATACTCAATCCAATAAAAAAGAATGATCACGATCCATTAACTAGTTTCGGTGAAATGCGAAATGAAATTTGGAACACATGTTATGAAGTCAACATAGAGTAACATATTATTATGTGAACATTGTGCATTGCCAACAATATTACATACAAACGTATCGAATTGATAACCTCCATTTTTGTGAAGTCGGTAAAAATACAACTCTCTAGGTACTAAAAACCTACATAAAAATCACGTAATTTCTCCAACATGTTACTAAGATGAAGTACATCATAGATTACATCAACTCCCACGAGAAAAATAAAAGCCAGATCACATTCAAAACATATATTTCAGCTGAAAGTCCCACCACAAGTATATCTCGCGAAGTTAACAAGAAAATTAGCAATGCATTACGTGTTGCAACTCCTCGCAGCAAAAGAACTGCATTCCAAGGAGTTTTACTGAATATTTCCATATATTTGTTTGGTTTCTATCTTGATATGCTAATAGGGATCTGTTGCTTTAATGCGAACACGTGGTTGTATTATAATATATATATATAGAGATTGCTCAATATGCTTAGCCTTTTTCCAACTATTTTGGGGTTGGCTTCAAATCTAACAGTATGCAGTCGAGTAATGCAACTGCCTATCTGACCTTCAAAACCTAATAACTGGGTAATACGACACTCCTTGGGCAAGACTGGTGGCCTCTGACTATCCGTAACGACTTTCGAAGCTTACTATGTGGCTTCTGGGACGCAACTATGATGACACCAATAAACTACTTACCGTGACTTAAAGTATCTCGATTGCTATCTAATAATTCTCACCCACACACACACTCTCATACATACACACACGAAACACATCAACTAACTCACGCTCTCAAAAATGTTTACTAACAATATTAACACTACACCAAACCATACAATTTTTTTTTGATTCCCGTTTATTTTTATATTTTGAACACTTCATATTGAGCTACAGACTTTTAAAAGTTATTATACCTAAAACCCGTAATTCAAAATTGTTAAATAACTTTATTGTTATTATGAAACGTATCAAACTGCCAGAGGGGAGCTTGCGGAGCATAAGCTCACCGTTATGGTGTCACTATACATAGAGGGAGCTTTCGACAGCGCATGGTGGCCAGCCATAAGAACTAGACTGGCTGAGGAAAACTGTCCGGTAAATGTGAGGAGGATTATGGACAGCTACCTCAATAACCGAAGGGTCAGGGTCAGGTACGCAGGGGAGGAGGTAGTTAGGGAGACCACCAAGGGATGTGTACAGGGATCGATTGGAGGACCGATCCTCTGGAACGTCCTCTTGGATCCCCTACTGAAAGGATTGGCGGAACGGGGACACTACTGCCAAGCCTTCGCTGACGACGTGGTGTTGATATTGGATGGCGACTCAGCGATCGAGATCGAGCGGAAGGCGAATGACGCCCTCGCCTATGTTTACCAGTGGGGTGTTAGTAATAAGTTGAAATTCGCACCGCATAAAACAAATGCGATGGTAATAACGTGGAGACTGAAATACGACACCCCGCGGCTGAGCATGGGAGGGGTCGCCATTGGCATGACGCAAGAGATCAAGATCCTGGGACTAACCATCGACAACAAGCTAACCTTCAACAAGCATTCAAGTAATGTGTGCCAAAAGGCACTTGATTTTTACAAGCAGTTGTCGAGGGCTGCCAAGGTCAGCTGGGGCCTCCACCCCGACGTCATCCGCACCATGTATACGGCAGTGGTGGAACCCGTCATCCTGTACGCGGCAAGTGCGTGGGCATCTGCAGCCACTAAGAAGTGCGTAGTCAAGAGGCTAAATGCGGTCCAAAGGGGATTTGCACAGAAATTGTGCAAATCCTACCGCACCGTTTCCCTGAACTCGGCACTGGTGCTGGCCGGTATACTCCCCCTCGACCTCCGAGTGCAAGAGGCAGCCGCCCTGTACGAGGCGAGGAGGGGGGTGCCCCGGCCAGCGCTAGGAGATAGGGACGTTGAGCGACGTACCGCATTTGCCTCCACACCCCACCCGGCAGAGCATATGAGCCTGCAGTTCATATTTTATTTTATTTTATTTTTATTTTATTACTTTTAAGAAGGCTTACAGTCTAATTACAATTATTAATAGGTAACTACAACATATTATCAAGTTGCTAATAACAAGCCTCCACAGATATATAACATATCGATTAATTCAAGCCAAACAGTTTAAGTTCATAGCATACTTAAGTAATAAGGTTATTCCTATTTATTTTATTTATTCATGTTGCTACGTATCAGTCAAAGAACCACTAGCCGGCGCATTATTCACAAAAAAATGCTTTGGCTAAGAGCGTCCTTGCTGTGCCTATCCTAGTGCAAAATAAGTCAATATCGTGCTCAGAAGACACATCATTAAAGCTTCGAGCGCTTCTTATAAGAAAAGCATTACGCCTATAATTAGTAGTGGTAGAAGACACATCTAGAAGCGGCCTTTTACGTAATCCAATAGTGTTAGTGCGAAATGCTAACTTTGTTAGTAGCTCAGGGCAGTCAATCAAGCCATTCGCTAAGTTAATCAAAAAACATACATCATTAATGAGCCGCCTACGATCTAATGGCAGAAAATGGTATCTCTTACAACGGTGACTGTAATCTATAGATACCTGGTGCGCCCTATAATCGAGATATCTCAGAAACTTTTTCTGGATGCCCTCAATGCGCGACTTATGGATCACATATTGAGGGCTCCATACTTGCGATGCATACTCCAAGTGGCTGCAAGTGGCTATCGTGATATGCCTGGCAAATCACGATAGCCACATTGACCACTGCACACAAGCAGTGCAGATTTACACGGACGGCAGCAAAATCGAGGGCAAGGTGGGGGCGGCATTGTCTCTTTGGAGCAATGGCGCCGAAACCAAAAGCCTGAAGATGAAGCTGTCGTCCCACTGCACGGTTTACCAGGCGGAACTTCTGGCCATATGTAATGCCACGAGGGAGATACTAAGGAGCGCTGAGGATTCCTTTGGAATATTCAGCGACTCCAGATCTTGGCTCGAAACGGTCGCAAACCACCGCTCTACTCATCCCCTTGCAGTCCAGACCAGAGAGAATCTGCGTCAGGGCAGATCCCAGAACAAAGATATATCTTTGTTCTGGATCAAGGCCCATGCGGGACTGGAAGGGAATGAGAGAGCCGACCAGCTGGCTAAGGATGCCGCGCTTAAATTAAAAAGGAAGCCGGATTACGACAAATGCCCGGTTTCATTCGTCAAGCGGCAAATCCGAAAGGATTCGCTTGACGAATGGAACCGGAGGTACAGGATGGGCGATACAGCCGCAACAACTAAGTTGTTCTTCCCGGACGCTATTGAAGCGTACAATGCGGTCAGAAAACTGAAACCAACGGGACTACTGACTCAGACAATGACTGGACATGGTGGGTTTTCAGAATACCTGTATAGATTCAGGTGTAAGGAAAGCCCATCATGTATATGTGACTCTGACATAGACGAAACAGTGACTCACCTGTTGACTGACTGCCCGGCCTATGGCTTGGAGAGGTTCGAGATAGAGCAGAAATTGAGAACCGAAATCCGACCAGAAAACATAAACAAACTAATCATGGATAAGAAACATAGCGCAGAATTTATTGATTATTGCATCAAAATAGTCCAAAAAACCGTAAACAAAAACAAAACCGATGTACAATAATGCTCAAAACTATATATGGTATATATAATAGGTAGCATTAAGAAATAGATGTAAAAAATAGAGATAAGATAGAATAAGATACTATTAAGATTCGATGTCAAAATAAGGTAATAAAGTATATATAGTAATAAATAATTAAATAATAAGAAACTTATCTAGGTAGAAAATAAGCTGAATGTCTAGAATAAGAAAAATGTAAAAACTTTAAATTAGAAATAATGATAAGACCCCAAGGTCTCGGACTATGTCCGGGGATTCCACTAGCTCGCAGACTCCGCCAAAAGCGCGGAGGGGTAGGCGCCAAAATAAAAAAAAAAAAAAAAAAAAAACTGCCAGAGGGTGGAGACCTGGTGACCTGTAACACAGGCCCCTAAGGCCTAGCTTAGGCACCAGTCTCCCACAGTAAACTAAACCATATCATGTACCGTAAGTTGTTATCTGTAATGTTTATTGTGGTGAGAAATAACTAAATAAATAATAAATAAATATGTCGGCATTTCTAAAGATTTCTTACTGAATAGAGCTATGATTTCAAATGCCAATGAAAAACTATTGCTTGGTTTTATGTCAAGTTGACATCTATCAACTTGACATAAAACCAAGCAATAGTTTTTTGCGCGAACAAGAAGAGATCAGACAGAAGATCGAGGCAGAAGATGGTGTTTTGGATTGAGTTGTTAATTTGTGATAAAACTAGACTTATGGAGAATTACAGTGAGAGTGACCGATTGTTCGTGTAAATCAAACTACGTGCTCGGTGGAATGTCGTTTTACGTTATTCGCCAATACATAAAGCGATCAGTTACATTGTAAGTTGTGACCCTACATACAAGCAAAGAAGTTGGTTTGTTTAACATCTAGCCCGAAAGAACCCATGCAATAATGGCTTTGCCTGACAATTACACAGTCTTCCCTACAAATAAAGAAATACATAATAAAATAAACGGCTACCAAAGATGTTCAAAGGATAGCCGAGACCAACGGCTGGACGTACTTTCCGAGGCCCTGACAGACACATCTAAACTGCAGTGCCTAGATGTAGATGATATGTCTTGAAAAGGGGATCACAACTTTATTAATCTGTAACAACATGTCAAGTGTTCCGTCAAAAACAAGATGCCAGTGACACGGATGACGAAAAGTATACTTAAATAATATGAATGGGTTCTAACGTGAACTATAAACACTTACAGAAATAAAACTTCTTTTTATCGTGACTTGCATACTATACTAAACTTCTTTTATATAAAAATAAACTTCTTTTTATCAGGACTTATAAACTATATAAACTTCTTCTACCAGTAACTTCTTTTATACTTAATGGACATTGCTGACTATGAAAGGAAAAAAACTTATTTGTATATACACACGATTTGCATGAGATATTGTGTAAATCCCACGACGGAACTATATCTTTAAATTTATAGTAACGGAAAAGTGTTTGTGTCTCTTGTGTCTGCTTTATCACAGGAACGGATGATAGCAACGTACTATCTTATCAATAAGAATACCACCACCGAATTATTTAACTAGTTTGTTTTTAAGCGAATATGTAATCTGTTCAAAAACGTAAAATGAAAAAAAAAATAGGAAAAAAGATGGCGCGTGGCTCTGCTCGAGGCTCATCCAGAGCCGCGGCAGTGGCGCGGGGCAGCGGGCGGTCAGCGACGTCAGGCTGCGACGACGTCGTACTCGCGACGTCGGCTAGCGGCGACGCGACGCCGGCGACCGCGGCACCGGGCGTCCCGAGCCCTGCCGCGGTTGCCAGGACCGCTGCTAGCGGCTCCTGCCATACTGCTGCAGGTCACGGTATCTGCGGGTACTCTGGCTCAGTTCCGCTAAGACACCCGAATGCCCGGGATCACTACTGATATGACGGATAATAGAGAAATATTGAAGAAGAAGATTAATCTTGTGCGAACCCGAAATCAATTGGGATAAGTGCAAGAGTCTGAGTGTTCATAGATACTTAAGGGACGCGCTGGACAGAAATATATGGAGGCAGATCATCCGCTCCAGGTGCAACCCTGATACTGACCACGATCCTCAGACATGAGGGACCAAGCAAGAGAGAGACTTACGTAATAAATGAAACATTGATTCGCGTTCTATTAGCGTTATCGATTGTAGATTGTCAACTTGGCTACGGATGCTGGTTTTTCTATAAGGCAGGTGTAATTAAATGTTTTTTGATATTTATACTCTTCTAAAACTTTTTTAGGTTAATGTATTTTTTAACATCACAGAAAAACATCGTGTTTGTTTGTGTCTAAACAAAAACAGCTTAACTAAAACTCACGAATATAAACAAAAGAAGTAAAATGTCTAAAATGAAAGCTCCAGCTTAAAAGATTCACAACAAAAATAATGTCCATATTTATGCAGTTCAACTAGAAATTGTGCTCGTGTTTATGCTCACAACCATACATAAATACCTTAGTGAAATACTTTAGAATTTTGAATAAATCCTACTTCTTACTATAATGAAACTAATATTATTAAGGCGAACGTTTGTGACTGTGTGTGTGTGTTTGTTACTTCTTCACGCTCAAACGCCACGACGGACCTGAATGAAATTTACCACGCAGATAGATTATAGTCTGGAATAGTGCGTAAGATACTATTTATCCTGATGATAATATGTTTCCTCGGGTAAAATTTTGGCATTCACGCGGGTGAAGCCGCTTGCAGAAGCTAGTATTATACATGCGAAAGTTTGGATGGCTGTGTGTATGTTTGTTACTCAATCACGTCAGAGATAGATTTTATCTTTATACTTTTTTCTTTTACATTCTTTTTAGGGTTCCGTACCCAAAGGGTAAAAAAGGGACCCTATTACTTAGACTCCACGATCCGTCTGTCTGTCTGTCTGTCCGTCTGTCACCAGGCTGTATCTCATGAACCGTGACAGCTAGACAGTAGAAATTTACACAGATGATGTATTTATGTTGCCGCTATAACAGCAAATACTAAAAACAGAATAAAATAAATATTTAAGTGGGGCTCCCATACAACAAACTTTATTTTTTTGCCATTTTTTGCAATAATGGTCGGAACCCTTCGTGCGCGAGTCCGACTCGCACTTGGCCAGTCTTTTTTCTTTTTCCTTTCTAGGAGAGACATATTTTAAATAACTGCAACAAAAGATGCAAAACGTAACAAGAACAAATACATTATATTTTATAGGTCAAAATTTTTCCAAAAAGATCAGTAAATATAGAGAGATTAGGAAGGTGAAATGGGAGACCGTTGCTCACCAGTAGGGTACAATTGAGGCAAAAAAAAAACATGAACCACAATACTGCTCCAAAAAAGACCTCACATTCCCAAACAAACTTTTTCAACCTTGGCAACCAGACAGATCTTATCAACCGTATAATAAACATTACATTCTATAACTGGTACCGAACCGAACTCCGCTTTTATACCGGTTAAGCAGACGATTACGATTCGCGACGATCACAACCCTATTTGTAAGGCACATTACACATAAGACGCTGTACAACATTGCGACGTAATGCGATCAACGAGCGATTTTGTGAAGCTAAAGTATTTACATGAGGTTTATGAAAGCGTTGGTACAAGTCGGGTTGGTATGGAGTATTTTTTATGATGCTGTTTCGAGTTCTTGTCGTAAAATTGTGACTAAAGTATCCTTTACTGTTATTCTGTGGGTTTAACATACATTGGAAGGATAGTAAGTATGTTTGTGAGATGAATGAAAGTTTTAGAATCTGAGATTATCACTGAACAGCCATCATCCATTTTAACCAGCATTTTGATTTAATTTTTAGTGACAGGCCCGCCAAACTTGCTCCATCCAATGTCAACCAAAATAGCTCTGAGATAATGAAACTTATCGTGTTTCGGAATAACGATCTAACTTTCTTGGATCCTGCAACGAAACTATTTAGAAAAAAATAGGAGCGGATCCAAACAAAATTCCTTCATATCAAGAAGGATCATCAGGCCTTAGACGACGACTAACGCCAACAACCTTGAACAAAACGCGCAAACGTTTTACACCCGCACAACCCAAAATTTTGTAGTTTTTTGTACTTTCCTTATTATTCTATGACTTTTAAAAAAAACAGCCTTAGATCAAAATGTAGATAATTAAATTGTCTTTGAGATGGTGTTAATTTCATTAAAATACGCCCAGCGGTTTTGGTGTGATTGTCGTGTTTTTGTCCGTTTTAGACGTAACTTTACAAATTAATTACCTATGTTATACTAATAAAACTCAAAATTTGCTTAGATTAATAAGAAAATAGTCTAATGTAACATTTTTTCAACAAATTACGACTAGCCATTTAGACGTGATTCTCATTTTAAAAACAGCTACTCAAGGGAATCGGCGCCTTAACTAATAGGCACAAAGGACGATTACAACAGGGATTATTTTATTTTTCGTGTGAGGATGTGGCCACCTCTGGTTTCAGACTTAATTAAGCCAGCTTTGGGTACCCATAGGTCTCTGATTTGGCTATTTCAGACTAAGTCCAGGTTTCCTGACGATGTTTTCCTTCACCGTTGCCTGTTATGTCCAAGATAAAATTAGTAGGTACATATGCATTTGAAAAGTCTCATTGCTACTTGCCCAGATTTTAACCCTCGACCTCAATCATTAGAGGCGAGGTCTTAGTCAAAGGGCCACTGTGACATAACAGGGATAAGTCCATTAATGTGATTATACTATTATATTAAACATATTAAGACATTAAGTAAGAACCGGGCACAGTAAACAGCATCAACAATTAAACATCTACAGCATCAAATCATCTATACTCCTTAACCAAAAATTCCTCCTACATAGACACAGCTTGACACGGGTAGTAGACATAAAACAACGTCAACAACTTCCTAATAAGCAAATCCCATAGGCATGATTAAACATGATTATTTCTTCATAGCGAGCAAGACACACATCGACATTCACAACAGGAAAATCCTAATGATTTGATAAATTATCATCGTGAACTGCAACACACATCTAAGATGGTGATACAAGGTAGTCTTTCTAATATTGAACAGCATACACTTACCGGCGAATACAACTATTAAACATCTACTGCTTCAAAGGAGTTACACGCCTTCCCAGCAACCATCACATTCCATTTACAGACAGCTTAACACGGGTAGTAGACATAAAACAACGTCAACTACCCCTTAATGTGCAAATCCCTTAAGGCGAAGTCAGCTTGGCGTCATTAAAGGTTACATCGGCGGATTTAAAAGAGATCTCGGATCCACTCAGTATGGGGAAATGGAAATGCACTTAATGCATACGTAATCAAATTATCCGTCGGTACGCCCAGTTGCGGGGAATGAGTTACACCGGTGTGTAAGGTCTGTTAGTATGTTTAATGTAGGTGGGAAATGAGTGTTGATTTTTTTGTTCGAGCTTTTATTTATTTATTAAAACTTCATGCAACATACAGGTACATAGGCGGACTTAATGCCTGAGGCATTCTCTACCAGTCAACAAAGGATGGTGGAGAGATAACATGGCAGGTGCATAAAAAAACAGAAATAATTATTAATGTAAAAATTGAAGAATATTTAAATAGTTAAAATAAACATAAATATATATTTCCTATAGTAAATACATATATGTATATGTATAAAAGTAATAGAAAGGTGATTGAGACGACTCTGCTATTGGTGTAGAAAGTAATGCCGTAACTTCCGCTTAAATACATAATGACTGGTGGCCGTCCTGATATCGAGCGGTAGCGCATTCCAGAGAAGTATGAGAGGGACAAAGCAAGAGAAGATCTTTGAGCTTTTGTCTGGAATGTAACAATTAAAAGTCAATAGGTACATTTTGATGTACCTACTTTGGTTAAGTTGATATAAATGACCAATAGCTGATTTCTAACAGATACCTTATTATTTTATCTTTTAAAACTAACTTTTTAAAAGAAAAGTAATTCTGTAGCTTTATTCCACAATATTCACAAGACAAGATGAAGATTTATCCAGAGACCTCATAATTTATTTATATGTTTGTCCTGTAATTTTACGTGGTGTACGTTACAGTACACCACGTAACATTACACATTTATTTATAATAAATAAATAAATAAATTAGTGTACTACAAAAATTTGAAGTCCGTGACTTTTATCAGCCCTTTCATGCAAAGTGACGGAGACGTGTACTGTTACTATTTAAATCCTGAAGAATTTTTTAAAAAACAGGCTTACATAATTTCCAAATGCAGCAGTATGACAGAGTAAAGCAAATAAATATACCAATTGACTCCCAACATTACACTTCGGTGTGACACGTTCCCCGGGTACATAACGCGACGTCACCGTCGTTGGAACAGCCCGTCGGTTACTAATGAGGAGCTGCTGCCATGAGAACACCACTTTTCATTACAATTTTATACGTCACATGAAAATATAACCTTTGTAAAACTTCACTTCCAAGCAGACCCGCTCCGGCGACAATGACGCCGCGTCACTGGGATTAGCGGAAAGAGCGGCAAAGCGTCATTAAATACGCGACGCTTATGTGTCAAGCCACTTCGATTGCAGCGACCGCGGCTGTGGTGGATTGGTTTGACTCTAAGGGCGGGCAACTTTATGGAGCAATGCAGACGCGATACAGTCGCAAATTAAACGCAATACAATCGCTATGCTGTCGCAGGTCATATACCATCGGCTAATTACGAATCTGCATTGTGACAAACGCAATACAGCATTTATATGAACGCGACGCATTATCTATACAGACGCGAGGCAGTATCGCTCCAGTCAATCGTTTACATTGATACAGTCACAGTTATGCATTAATACAGACACAATTCTGAATCGATACGAGTACCATCGCGAGTCGCAAATGCGACCAACGGCCAAAAGTAGCGCAAAAAGCAAAAAGTTGCCGTGGGCGAAGCGTATTTAACGGTGCTTAAGACCTACATTCCGCGAATTTCAGTGTCACCCGTCATTGTAACCAGTCTACTCGGAAGTGAGTCTTTAGCGAGCTCTGAATGCAAATGGAACATTTTCTAATGCATTTAAACGGTGAGAATACCATTAAACTTAAGGAATACTTTGCGAAGTTTATACTCGTTTGTTGTTATTTAAAAATTAGTTGGCAAGACGTGTGTCAAATTTATTTATGAGTAAGTTATGCGATAAGGGTCGTAGAAACAGTCAGGGATTTTTAAAGAAAAATGTAATGTTATTTTTTCTAGCATTGCTTGAAAACCTAGCCTGAGTTCTGACTATAGTTAAGTGAAAACTAATTAAAACTTGCCGTATCTGGTTATTATAGTAATTATTGCGCTAATGCATGAGTATTTTATGACATACTTACTTTATTTATGCTTTTTTTTATTTAGGATGTGTTTGCTGTTGACTCAAGTCTAGGTCAGAGGTGACAGAGACAAAGTCAACGATGGAGTGAGCTTACCCAGAAGAAGCCTGTTCTCTATAACTTTGAAGAGATTCGGGTTTTATGCGTTCGGAAACACAGACGCGTATGACCTACAGATAGTTGTTCCGGCTTTGGGTATTGTGCATATGAGTATATATGTTTGTAAGCTACGATACAGGAAGAAATTCCAAGTGCGGGACAAAGACCTTAAAAAAAAAATATGCTGCCCTGACTCTTATACCAGGATATCCTTTATCACTTCTATAAGAACCATAAATGAATATTTCGTTAAGGAGATAATTTTTGATTAAAGTGAGTCGAGAGTTAAATGTTACATTATAGGTGCATACTTTATTTACTCTTTAAAATTTAATCTCATGAGAAACTTCTAAAACTCTCCCAAAAAAAGAAGTAAAAACTGCAACTAAAACATGTTGTAGATGAATGCTATCGCTATATACCATCTCTTGAATGCTCAACGTGACGTCACAATAATAAGAAAAATCTCTAAGTTTCTTATAGAAGTAAAACTAAACGTATAAATCAGAAATTCAAAAGAACCCATAATGAGGCAAAAGTTCTCGTTACAATGGTGACTGGTGAGGCGAACTACCCATGAAATATTGTGACGAATTCCTAATCAGTAGGGGAGCTATCATTCTGGTGATTGCTTCAGGAGAGTTTTCAATAAAGACCAAAACTCCCTTTCTCAAAGGGAGTTTTGGTCTTTACATCTATAGAAATAAAATGTGTCTGTTTATAATGTGAAAATATCAGCGTTTTACTAAATTCATATGAGTTAATGATAACAAAAAATATTTATTTTCATTATTTCTTTTTGTCCCCGAAATGGTTGGACCGATTTTAAAGGGACTTTCTCTGGCAGATAGCTGATGTTATAAGGTGTAACCAGGCTACTTTCATTTAAGGAAAAGAATTAGGGTTCCGCGTAAAAAATAACGCAGACGATTTGGTGCGGGAGCGGTTATTACTTTTATAAAATAAGGCATGAAGCTTCTTTTCAGAGTAAACATTCTACAAACAATATAACGAGGCTAAGAACAGAACTGGTTAAGTAGCACGAAATTACGAAATTTACGTAGTTAACTAGGATTGTTTCTTTTTGAAATACTACAATACTTATATAAAAACTAGTTTTCCGATAGTAACAACCTCTATGTCTTTAAGTCGAGAGTGAATCGGTTAATTCTAGGTAAGCGTGCTTCTCCATCGACCACATCATCGCTTACCATCAGGTTAGATAGCAGTCAAGCGCAATCCTAAAAATAATAATAAAGATACTAAGAACTTTGTTCCCTAGCAGCAGGCGGTTTTTTTTCCAGAAAACCTACTAATAAATCCATCCTCAACCTTAACGCGTGGTAGCCACAGTCCCTCAATAATGGACAGACCGAAGTATGGAACTGGGTCGTCGGTATTCATACGCGCATCAATATGTAAGATGTTCGGCGAATCCATTCGTGTCTGCTCATGTTTGTGATAACTACATTTGTAGCCTTAGCTACGAATGTGGCTGATCGTGGAAAAAAATACTTTAGTTGAAAGTAAGGTAAGCCGTCAGAATAATTAATTTTTGTAAGGCCAAAAATTGTTCAATTACTTACTCCAAGATCATGGACATAACACTAATTGTAAGTTATGGCATTTGTCCCACTGCCGTCAAGGAAGCGATTAGCTATCGGCTATTTTCTCGCTGAAGATACGGACAAAATATATATATCCCGTGTCAATAAAATTACATTTTTTTTATTATTTTTTATTATTGATAGGCTCGCGCTTGACCAACATCTCACCTGATGGTAAGCGATGAAGTGGTTGACGATGTAGCGCGCTTACCTAGAAGAAACCTATTCACTCTTGACTTAAAGACTCCCAGGTTGTAGCTCTTAGGAAATACAGACTCCGGCAGGGAATTCCACTCCTTAGCTGTACGCATAATGAAAGTATTCCCAAAACGTTTGGTGCGTATGGGTGGAATGTCCACCATGTACCGATGACACATCGCCGTACGTCTTGTATTCCGATAATGGAAAGGGCTAGGAGGAATTAGTTCATGCAATTCCAACGCACACTCCCCGAAATGTAACCGATAAAAAACCGACAGACTGGCAACTTGGCGCCGATGTTCAAGGCTCTGGAGCCTAGACTTGACCAATATTTATAATTGGGCGCACGGTTGGCGTAGTGGTTGAGCGATTGACTGCTGCGCTGCGTGTCGCGGGTTCGATTCCCGCACGGAACAAATATTTGTATGACCTACAGATAGTTGTTCCGGCTCTGGGTGTTGTGTATGTGAGTTTATATGTTTGTAAACGCACTCACGATACAGGAGAAATTCCTAGTGTGGGGCAACGTTTTTTAAAAAAAAAAAAAAAAGAATATCTCATTGCCGATGAGCCTCTTGGCCCGCTTTTCGATCGACTCTAGTGCATCCAGCTGGTACGGCAGATCCGTCCCAGAGGTGAGAGCAGTACTCCATGCATGACCGAACTTGCGCCTGATACAAGTTGAGCAGCTGTTCTGGCATAACATACTAATACATAATACATAATCATATTAATAGCCACCTGTAGCTCACCACTAGTTTATCGCAGTGACAAGAGCTACCAAAGATAATACTTGCTCAGCGATGCTTGCTTGTCGGTCAGAACGCACGCCGAGAGACGAACCAGTAGCGCGTAAGTACATATTTACGCAGGACTGGCGGCCCCAAGCGAGTGGTGCGAGTAATCGCCCAACGCACAAAAACACTCGCTTATAGCCGAGCGGTAAAACCATTGGAACTACACACTCACTGTTCACTGCTCGCCAACTCGTATCTAGTTGCTAGCATTACTCGCTTATCGCTGATCGTCGGCCGTGGGACAAGTGCCGTTATTAATTTTTATTTTGTACATAAGATCACTTTCAGTCAGCTGCAAGCAAATCACCCGTAAAATGTACCTTAAAAACATACCTGCAATACATCTCAAGAATTTTATTTCTTTATTTTTGTTCAAAACGCGACCCGTTGCATTTTAAAGCGCATTCCTGTTGCAATGGAATTCTTTTAGGGAGCGACCGGAATGCCAGCTTTCCCAGTGGAACGGACTCTTGTAAATAGGTACATAGGTAAAATCTATAGTGTAATACTGAGAATTTGAGGCGTGGGACGAAATCGCGGTCAGGAGAAAATGAGAGTAACACGCTTTCGGCCCCTGGGCCTGGCATTTTTAATTAATTGTGCGTACGTTCATTAAAATTGATTGGCAGATTATTATTTGGAGCTCCTAATCATGAATTTGGGAAGGAAGGAAGAACAAATTAGTAATGGACCTGGGAAAGATAGAGGCGAGGTTACTGGTGGTCCAAAGCAGTGAACTGATTTGAACTAAAGTAACAGTTTTTCTGATGAGAAGACAAGAAGTGTATCTGTAGTAAGCCTTCGCAGTTTGTTTACGCTATATTGACGATTCGCAATAAAGACTGCCGCAGACAGATGCGTTGGGAAAATGCGACCCGCCTGTGTGTTGTGTCTGTGGGAAGCTTAAAGCTAGAATATTTTGAGTTGCGACAATATACCAAAGGTATAGGAAAATCTCACCTATTTAATGGAATTTCATTAGTATTGATATGACATCAAAAGAACGCAGAAAAATCTTCAATAGTTTTCTAACAACGCTCAAAATATACATGTAGGGAAGACTGTGTAATTGTCAGGGAAAGCCATTATTGCATGGGTTCTTTCGGGCTAGATGTTTAGCAAACCAACTTCTTTGCTTTTATGTAGGGTCACAATGTAACTGATCCCTTTATGTATTGGCGAATAACGTAAGCCGACATTCCGCCGAGCACGAAGTTTGATGTACACGAACAATTGGTCACTCTCACTGTATTTCTCCATAAGTCCAGTTTTATCACCAATTAATTCAAAACGCTTTCCTCTGCCTCGATCTCACAGACTACCTAGAGATCCCGTCTTGTTCGCGCCAAAAACTAGTGCTTGGAGTTAATAACTGCTATGGTTCCGAATGACACTGACAGCTGTCAACTTGACATAATATGTCAAGTTGACAGCTGTCAGTGTCATTCGGAACCATAGCTCTCTCTCTTTAGAAAGAAATCTTTAGAAGTGCCTACATCTATGTATTTAATAAAACACTCACTTAAATGTAGTTCCCAACAAAACTGTGATCTATCATCTATTCTATTTAAACAAACTTGGAGTGCAGTAGTATCGTCAAGTTCTGGATTCAATTTCCGTGTAAGGCCGTATTCGGCTACATTACGGTACAACTTTGTTATTCGACCAGGTTCGCACCGCGACCGTAACTTACCTAGTTTTACTGCCGTTCTAACAACTTTCGGAATAAGTAAATTCAATTTTAATACTTTTTTTCAATTTTTCAAATGTTCTGCTGCTGAAAAGGTGGTTTGACGTACAGTTTGAAGTATTTTCCTTGCAAAAAAAATATACAAATGGAGACGGTGTGTGCAACGCTCTAATCAATCAAAAATAATTGTAATATTTTAATACCCAAATGAATTAACTATTAATACAGGAATATGCTTAAACATTTAGTTAAATAAGAAAACTTCGGAATCAATTTCAATTTCGGTGGTCGCTATCAAAAAAAGAAGGAACGAAAAGAGAAACATCGACTTTCGAAATTTTAGTAATTTTTAACTCAACAATTGTTTTTAATTGGAAGTCGGTTGTATTTTTTCGTTAAAAAGCTTTTAATTTTTCATTTTTTAGTTGTGGTACATAATGGGTAAGTTCTATTGTAAGGTACCTAAAATACAAGAACAGATTACCCGAATAACATGAAAATTTTACAAAACTGGTGGAATGAGAGAGCACCAGGATGAACTGTACACATCTGCGTACCCCTTTTAAAGCGTACCGCCGTTATGTTATGAAATGGTGCAAACAATAAACAGACATGCGATTGCAGCTATCCCGAGAGATTTGCAGTCATTTATTGAAGAGTTATGTTGTATATCTTCGAAGTTATTCATCAGATCTTACATTTGACGACTGTGAAGCACCCGTTTTCACATAAAAAAATAATCATTCAAATCGGTCCACATTTTGAAGCCGGTTCAAAATTGGATAAAAAACTGAGCTCTGTGACGATCATACTGCCAACTTCTTATGAATGTGTTCGTGAATTCTTCTGTCGCATGCTAATAAGCTTCACCTTTGATTTTGTTGTCCAGTTACTTTTGGATTGGAAAAAATACATTGAGAAAAGATCTTGTTTCGTATAGGTTCTCAAAAAATATCAAAAGTATAGGTGTAACAGAAAGGTGCGATCGAAGTATTTTTTCTTTCTTTCTTTCTATCACATTTAAAAAACTGTATAACTTTCTTCAAGATTGTCAAACGGAATGTCGAAAAAAAATTGTTTTTCCGAACAAAGTTGTCCTTAGCTGACTAAAATGTATACAGGAGATCTTTTTTGAGAATTGGCCATGATTTCCACGGAGAAAGTTGTTCGTATGTAATACATAGACAGAAGTAGTTTTTAAAATGTGGTTCCGTTATACATTATTTTATTTACTCACTTTCTCACCCAAAAACCCTGCCGTTAAGTGCACCAAACCCATTTAATTTTGAATCACATTCTCTGTACTAACTGCATACAAATGAGAAGTTTTCCTTGCCCATTGGTTTTCCTTAAATAATATATTTTTTAATTACTGTGCAAGCCACGGTGTATTAGAGCCTAAGCGAGAGGCTGGGGTGGAAATACAGAGGCCATTAAAAATAGTTAAGTTCTTGAGGCATAAATTAATGGGTTCCGTGCCAGAAGCTAATGGTGGGGGAATTTGTAAATTGTGCTTTTTGTAGTTGGTTTTGGTCTATGAAGGAACACGGATGAGAATTTGTTAATCTTCTCCAGTTTACTGGTTGGGAGCAACTAAACCGGTGTCTTTAGCTAGAATTCCGTTTGATTCTTTTAATGGTTGATTATGAAATAAACATGAGTCATCGTCATCATTAATTCCGTCGAAAACTGTGGAACACTATGTTCAGCGGCCCTTCCTCCCCCCACCAACATTGACCGTCTGATGAAAGTTTTATGAAAATAGTTTTTGCAACGGGCATTCAATACCTAATTATATGCCTTTGCATATACTATTTTATCTTCACGGATATACTGCGCAGAATATAGAAACGGAAAAACTGCGCAGCATGCGCATCCATAGACAATGACACTATTTTACTACATTAAGCCAATAAATTAAAAAGTGTGCTATAAAAATTTAAAAATTATTTCATGATGCAGTTGTTTGAAAATCGAAGGAAAATGTAGGACTTTAATAGTTTTTATTTTTTTAATTTTACCTATCCACGAAAAAATGAACGTGCTTATACAATGTTTTTTTTATTCATGTTTGGAATATTACTTTGTGTCTGTGTAGGTAAAAGCTTAAATGTATCCCAAACCAAAGTAGTTTTACTGGGCAACCATTTTATAGAAGATACGATTAAATATTATTTTAAAACGTGAAAGTTAAAGTGCTTCGCTCAAAATGTCATCCAAGTTAGGTGAACTAGGGCAAGTGGGTTACTACATTATGATCTTGTGGGGTGCACCAGCCACTTGCTTTAATTTAAGCGCTTTAGAGATTTTTAATAGACAAGGGGTAAGCAATAGTATGAGATCCCTCCGCAAAAATCTGCAATTATATTGTTTTTGATAAAACTATTTTTTTATAATTATGAAAGATACTTGAGAGTACTCGTATAATAGATTACTGCAGGATTGTCTGGCAATATCTTGTTGTAATTACTTTAATTTAATAAATTGCAATTCACTCATTAAAATTAAGTTTTATAAAATAAAACACCTGCAGATTTTTGCAATGGGATCTTAAGCTACAGTAAAATAATTACAACGGGACTGATTATTTGACGACAGGTTAAGCGTAGTGGTTGAGCGATCGGCTGCTGCGCTGCGTGTCGCGGGTCCAATTCCCGCATGGAAAAAATATTTGTATGGCCTCACAGATAGTTGTTCCGGATCTGGGTGTCTTGTGTATGTAAATTGTCTGTAAACGCACTCAAGATAAAGGACAAAATCCTAGTGTTAAGCAAAATAATAAAAATTACTAAATTGTGAACCGTTCGAAAGAAAGTCAAAATAATCTAATGGTAAAGTGAACTTTTAAAATCCAAATACGGAACCCAAAACCCAGTTGAAAGAGTCCGTTTACACGGCAATGATTCATACATCTAGCAAACACATGGAATATTATACAAGAATGTTGGAAATTCATCTGTATTGCCTTTTAAATAAGGTCTAGCAAAAGTCAGACACTTTACACGTACACTCAAAGAAATTAAAAAGTTTATAGCAAGGATTTTTTTAAGAGTACGCGGGTTTCTAATGAATGACCCTTTTATGTAGTTCGCCCGTAATGTGTATATTTTAGTCTTTGATGGTTGGCTTCCAAGAATGGTTTGCCTTTTAATCTCATGGCGTTTGAAGTTAGAGGGAAAGCTGGCTTTGATTTATATTGCTAGAATGTGGTTAGTTGTATTTAGTTTCCACTTTTCTACATGACCAACTTATTACTAAATATTTAATTAAAAGAAAAAGTGAAAATATTCTTGAAACTGAACTGTTTTTTTTTATAAATACATAGCCCAGATTTCTGAATTAAGAATTTGAAGTCGAGTATTTGTCATACTCTTGTTTAGCCTGAAAACCTGTTAATATTTCGCATTAAAGTTCTTTACTCAAATTACTCGATTTAGAAACCGGCCTGTTCTAGGTGTAACGGAAAGGCGTGACCAATTTTTTTAAACTGCTTCTGCTCAACTTAGTCATAGGAAATGGATTTTCTATACAAAGTTTTTATATTTATGTCATTTATTTATGTTTGTTCTTATAACGAGAGCCTCCTAAAGTATTGGTCGAGGCTCGATATAATGATCGCTGAGTCCACATCCCACATGTCGACAACCTCGCAAGCCAAGTCAAGATACTTGATTTGCTTATCTTTCTCAGCATTCACGTGGTTTCCGTCATCCGGGACGGTTATGTCAACGATCATTGCATGCCTCTCGATTTGGTCCACCACCACAATATCAGTCTTATTGGCTACAATAGTCCTGTCAGTGATGATGGACCGATCCCAGTAAAATGTGATGCTGCCATTTTTGAGAACTGGGTCGGGCACATACCTATAGTATGGGACCTCCAATTCTACAAGAGAGTATTACAGAGCAAGTTGCTGATGGATAACTCTGGCTACAAGGTGTGCCTATGCAAGGGCGCACGGTTGGCGCAGTGGTTGAGCGATTGACTGCTGCGCTGCGTGTCGCGGGTTCGAATCCCGCACGGAACAAAAATTTGTATGATCTACAGATAGTTGTTCCAGCTCTGGGTGTGTTGTGTATGTGAGTATATATGTTTGTAAACGCACCCACGATACAGGAAGAAATTCCTAGTGAGGGCAATGTTTTTTTAAAAATAAAAAATAAAGTACTCTTCGCCAGTTAGACGGGAACCACCAGAAATAATGTGGTGGATTGATTCATCCGGACGGTGACATGCCCGACATCAACGATTTCAACCGTGTCATCTTTCACAACAAATCTCGGGCAGTTATTCGTCATGATAACTTCGTCCATAATTGAACAGCCAAATTCTTCGATTAACCCAAAGAGGTCACCGAAACGCAGCCAGGCTTAGGACGCCAACTGGTCTACATCCCTCGGACCCATGTAGGGCCTGGAAAAGCGTCCGTGTAGATCCTTACTCTACCATACCTAGTGTCAAGCACTAACAATCGGGAGGTATGGAAGGCACGGAAGGCACATCGGCGTGTAGGAAATATTCTCTGAGATTGCATATCTCGCGGTTGTTGAGATTCTTAGCATTTAAAAAACCTCGGCCCGGCCATTTAAAAAACTTCCGCGGGTTATACAATCTCATCGACGATCGTGGGTGATACAATCGATGTGCCATCAGCAGTGTACGAACCCACCTGTCCATGGTGTCAAGTTCTGTTTAAGTTCATTTGAGTGCGCCGAAAGAGTACATCAATACTGGCATGATCCAACTGCTGAAGGCCTTGTTGCCGCCCAAAAGAAGGCTCATGAATACCTTCTTCAGGCGGTCAAAAAAGCGTTCCTTCAATGATTGCTTCATGTCAGTTACATTGATACCTAACGCTTTTCGACATACCCAAATAATTATAGGTTTTGGTTGGAGAGAGGGATCTCAGGTTTACGGAATCCGTGAGTTAAACTTCATCGGATTCCACAATCCAGTGAAGTTCAATCCATTCCACGCTTTACATGTTCATTTGTCCACACCAAACTCCATCCTGATGGCGCTACTAAAAGTTTCAGTTATCTTAAGTAGTTAGGAGATGAGATATAAACTGAACACCTTTCTTCAACCGATAGCCTAGCCCTAAATTCTCCAGCGATTTGCTAAGAGGATTCATGGCTAACCAAAACCAAAGTGAACTCAAACTATCGCCCTGGAATGTACCTCGCTCGATCCTTTGCGGTTCGCGCCGTCAAGAGCCATGTATGAGGCACGGAGTCATAGGCCTTCTTATAATCTATCCAACATGTCGACAGATCCTTTCGGGAACGCCGAACCTGTTAGCTATTGGCCATATCTGTAAGGAGTAGCTCCTTAGTACCGCGGGACATATTCCTACATCCATTTGGAGAAGCAGACATGATAGAATTGGTATCAATATGCTTATTAATTTTAGCTCTAGGAATAGATGTAAGAACATCCGTAAACACGAGATCGGTGTATAATTTTTGGACGCCGCAGTACTACCTGATTTATGGAGCAGGTGAGTTATTCCTGTCGTTAAGAACTGAAGCAGTGACCTTGGAACTGAGATGCCAAACGAGCGTGTGACCTTTGTAGCCATTATATCCAAAAGTTGTGCAGCCCATACTATTAAAATATGGTCACATCTTTCCGTTACTAACTGATAATAGCTCTTTATATGAGTATCTATGACTGAAAAACTGTTAAAAATATGTTGAACTAAAGGCAAATTTGTATACGACCTTGTCATGGAACTACCCTGACTATTTCATACCTTGTGAGTAACGGAAACAAAAACTTTACTCCTAAACTACAGGTCTAAAAACGACCTCAAACGAAGAACTAAATAAAAATAATGATCCAAAAAGACCCAACTTAGGCAAACACATAAATTGTTGCGCTACTTGAATCCTTTGGAACGAACGAACCAATAACTTGTGCTTCGAGCTAAAACACACCTTATTACAAACAGGTAAACTTCTGTTTCCATTGACACTTGACTTATAACGTCTTCAGTTTGATATGTGTTTGCGCCAACTTTATTTTGCAGTTGTTGACGACTCTATCTTTCAGAACATAGATTTCAATTTTGATCGTTTAAGTGTCAGTATTGTAAAGACATGTTAACGCCTTTGCAAGTGATGAGATAATTTATTAAAGGTTTGTGACCAGTTTTTTCTCACCCTTTCGCCATTTGTTTTAACTTTTGTTGTTTCTAGTGATTTTTTAAGAGACAACTTTGTCTTCTTGATATATTGTTAATGTCTTTATTGAATATGTGTTTAGAAGTTACTATTAAAATCTATTTTTACCCGACTACGGTGAAGCCAAAAGGGTTATGATTTTAGCAGTCTATGTATGGGTTAAACGACATTGGCCAAGTCTGATATTTGTCAAGTCTGATGTTTGATGATTGTCATCATCATCAACACCAACTCCAGGAGGCTTCAGGTCCACGACAGCATCTCCCACGCAGTAGTGGCGGTGTCTAAACATACAGTCAGTGCAGCATCGAGACGTAGTCGTTATAGAGGCCTTGCTCACGCTTGCGAAGTCCCTAGTCAGCAGACATCACCAAAACACTATCTAACAAGTCTCATCCAAACACAAACCCAAACCCAAACCATCACGCTGTCTAAATAAAGTAATTTTTCAACACACTTGCTCATAAAGTGGCTCTAATTTCACCACAATTAGGCACATAATGATACCTGTTATCAAACTGTGACTTTTTCATTGCTATTATTCACAAGTGAGTTAAAGAGTTTTTATTTTTTTTATTTCAGTGGTTGAGTTGCTTTGTTCTTAAAAAAGTTTTGATACAAAAAAGATCGTGCTCAATAGTACAAATAAATTAATGTATCTATTGCTAGCTCATTTCATGCAACTTTACGAAATTTTACTTGCTCTGTAATTAAGAAATATTGAAATTCCCTATTTTGTACGTGGCTAAAACACTATCCACGAAAAGCCAAAAAAAAGAAACCACATTCTTTTAGTCTATGGCTGATCGCCATTGTTAAATGCGCGCGCATAGGAAAACTGATTAATTTTGCCCGCCATTGCGAAAAACATTTCACAACTCGTTTTTACTGTTGAAAATGATTTTTTTGTATTATTTTCTTCACAAGTGTGTTGAAAATCGTCGTATGATACACGTGTGTATTGATGATTACCGTCCTCGGCTCTCTTAAGATCCTCACCTAACGGCTCGGGTCTCAATGGCGCCTCAGCGGTAATCACCAACATTGCACACTTGTACCATAATGTACTATAATCTACTCGTACATAATAAGTAGAGCTGCATGGTGGAGCGAGTCAGTCATACTCACCTTAACGTTCTAACGACGGGGTTCTATAACCGTAACCGTCAGCCGGGACTGGTCTGCTCGCACTGCCATGCATCTTCCCCGAAAGTGTACCAATAGATAAGTAAACAAAAAAAAAATGTCAATAAAATAAGCAGTGTATATATAGAAATAAGTTAAAAAAATAGTTAATAACATAAAGATAAGTAGTAAATAGAAACAAAGAAACTGGGCGTCCTAAACAGAGTGAAGCGATACTTTATGCCTGGACAGCTATTACCTCTTTACAAAGCGCAAGTCCGATCCTGCATGGAGTATTGCAGCCACCTCTGAGATGGCTCAGCTAAATATCAGCTTGCCGCGCTTGACTCGGTGGAACGCAGAGCTAAGAGACTAATTGGTGACGTCAAACTGGTGGATGCCAAACTTCATAGCTTGGCTCATCGCCGTAAGGTTGCCTGCTTGTCGGTCTTCTACAGACTGTATTTTGGCGAGTGTGCTCATGAACTCCACGACCTCATCCCACCGGCCCCCTTCTACCATCGGACATCTAGACGCACTGCAAGTTACCATACTCACCTAGTTGCTTTTCCACTAATTCGCACCAAGCGCTTCCAAACATCCTTCATAATGCGCACAGCAAAAGAGTGGAACTCACTGCCTGCGTCTGTGTTTCCGAACGCATACAACCCGAATCTCTTCAAAGTTAGAGTGAATAGGCTTCTTCTGGGTAAGCTTACTCCATCGTCGACTTTGTCTCCGTCACCTCTGACCTAGACTAGAGTCAAGAGCAAACCCACCACAAATAAAAAAAAAACATATAATTGTAATGCCAGTGTGTAATATATATATATATAAAGTATTTAGTGAGGAATGAACTCACGTAGACTTAAGTTAGTTAAGTAAGCCTAAAAAAAATGTCTGACGTAGAAGTCAAACAATTGTAACTTTTATGAAAAACAAAATACGATAAAAAAGAGCGCGGACTGCCACATGTCCGTGGTAGAATATAAGAAAAAAAAAATGTCTGATGTTCTGAAGAATATCAGACTCGACCAATGTCGTTCAAACCGTATGTATGTATGAGTGTTTATATTTACGTGTTTCTCCGTAGCGTTTAAACTATTCATCCGATTTTGATGAATATGATGTCAATCGAGTCGTTATTATGGCCCGGGTAGAAACAGGCTTTAATGTCTAACGAATTAGATTCTGCATACCAATTTCCCTCTACGTTGAATCTGACTTCTAGGTTAACTGGATGCAGTTAATTACCAATATTATACCAGTACTGCTCATCTTACCTTCAAAACCTAGTGACTGGGTATCACTAACCTAGTGAGTGGTTTCCGTGGCACGGAAGAATCGTGTAACGGACGGTCATCCAACCACGATCGACCTTTGTAAGCATTGCCTTACCTCGAACATCGACCTGGCCAGCTGCTATAACTTAGCTATAACAAGCTCCTCATTTTAAGAATGAAACAAACTTTACAATCCTTTTTAAATATCGAACAGTTTTAACAAAATTAATTCACCTATCAACCGCCAATAAAAAAGACAAAAAGCACGAAAATATAAATCTTGCATGCCGAAGTAAATTAAAAACCTGACAGGTCGTAAGTGCAGCGAGTGGGGCGGGGGATAAAATATAGCATATAGTATACGTACCAACAGGCCATGGCGTAGTGCCAATACGGTACTTTTTGTGATCGGTGACTGTATCTTATAGATTATAATTTAATCGAGTGGTACGTGCGCTTGAAACTTTGAGCGGATAAAGTTGTTGATGCTGGTTTTTAAGTTTGATATAAGTTTGACGTGTAATAACACCTCCTGAACGGATAAACCGATTTATAACCGACTTTCGAAAAAGGAGGAGGTTCTATGTTCGACTTCTTATATGTTTTTTTTTATGTATGTTCACCGATATCTCCGTCAATTGTGGACCGATTTCAAAAAACATTTTTTTGTTTGAAAGAGTATGTTTCGGAATTGGTCCCATTTTAATTTGGTGAAGATCTGATGAAGAACTTCGAAGATATACAACATAACTCTTCAATAAATAACGGCAAATCTCTCGGGACTGCTGCAATCGCATGTCTGTTTATTGTTTATACCATTTCATAACATAACATCACGCCAGTACGCTCTTAAGGGGTAAGCAGATCGCTCATTTGATCGGTTTTGTTCAAGTTTCATGATATTCGGGTAAACTATTCTGGCGTTATAGGAAACTTACTAAACAACTTGCCTATTAGGTAGGTACAACTAAAAAGTGAAAAATAAAAAAAAAAATTACAAAAAAATACTACCGACTTCCAGAAAACTACAAAGTGAAAAATAACTTTATTTTTGGAAGTCGGTGTCCATAACGCAAAAAAATGGTACCTACGAAAGACACCGACTTCCAAAAATAAAGTTATTTTTCACTTTGTAGTTTTCTGGAAGTCGGTAGTATTTTTTTGTAAAAAAGTTTTTGATTTAGTTTGTTTGTTGATGAAAATCGGGTCAGTCGTTCAAAAGATATGTACGTTTTACTGTTTGAATCGGAATATTTGCGCAATATATCCTGTCGTTTTTTTTTTTTTTTAGAAACGTTGCCCCACACTAGGAATTTCTCCTGTATCGTGGGTGCGTTTACAAACATATAAACTCACATACACAAACACCCAGAGCCGGAACAACTATTTGTAGATCATACAAATAATTGTTCCGTGCGGGAATCGAACCCGCGACACGCAGCGCAGCAGTCAATCGCTCAACCACTGCGCCAACCGTGCGCCCTTTTCCTTGTAGCTTGTAAATAATAATATTATAATGTTGAGTTACGGTTAAGAATCTTTACTTCTCAAAATAATTACATTGGCGTATTTACTTAAATGAATAGCTTACAATTACATTGGCGTATTTACTTAAATGAGAAACTTACATATTGCAAAGTAAACAAGCAAAAATTTAAAATTGCACATGAGTTACTGATATCGCAATTGGCGTGACTACAAGCAGGGGGGTGACCATAAGCTCTTAGAGCGGTATCAATTTGAGATCGAATAAGGGACAGATGTATCTGACTTGTATACATCTGTCACTTACTCGATCTCAAATTGATACCTCTGTAAGAGGTTATGGTCACCCCCCTGGACCCAACTCATTTGATAAAAGACATAATGTTAAACATTTACAATTGGCACGAAAAGAAGAAGGAAAAGTTTCAATACAAAGTACGAGTGTGTGCGACTGTATCATAACAGTAAAGTATCATCTATATATTTTTTTTGTTTCTCGTGACCTTCAAGTCCAGCCCCTGTGAAAGGCGTGCCAGAGGCTGAAGCCAACTCGCAGAGGCTTGTTAGACATGTAGGATGTAGCATGAAATGTGACATCAACCGGCGATTATCCCTGTATGCACTAGTCACTACGCAAAAGCAATTTTCGGCTGCTGCAGGATTATTGTAGAATATGGAAACCAACACATTGGGCTATGGGTTTGGGAGGTTTCATGGATCGATTACCTAAAACCATAGAAGGACTATTGGCCCCTGCCTGACCACTGTTCATCTACACGGCTATAAAATGCCAGTGTAAATACGTATTAATTTAATCTTCAGCAATTTCATCTTTTTATTATTACAAGCTGTAAATTATCTTACTTGCGTATGTGTGTCCGCGAACTAGTAATCGATTTTAGGGTTCCGTACCCAAAGGGTAAAAACGGGACCCTATTACTAAGACTTCGCGATCCGTCTGTCTGTCTGTCCGTCTGTCACCAGGCTGTATCTCATGAACCGTGATAGCTAGACAGCTGAAATTTCACAGATGATGTATTTCTGTTGCCTCTATAACAACAAATACTAAAAACAGAATAAAATAAATATTTTAGTGGGGCTCCCATACCCGTTTTTTGCGATAATGATACGGAACCCTTCGTGCGCGAGTCCGACTCGCACTTGGCCGGTTTTTCAAGAAATGCCTGATATCTGATAAAGCTGAAACTTGACATACTTATATAAATTTGGAAACATTGAAATAATATTGTACTATGGAGCTGGTCTCAAAATAGAGACGGAAAATGGTCAAAACTGACTACTTCTCAACCAGACTAAATAGCACCATCGTGTCTAGGCTCATTATTATATTGCATTTAGTAGTATTAAATATCCGCCACATTTAACATTTTATAAATAGAAAAAACACTACCTACAATGTATAAGTACAAGTTCACCGGTCTAATTTTTATTCACTAAGCCACCCACTAAAACTGGCTACTTTAATCTACCGAAAAAACCAAAAACTCCAACACTAAGCCCAACTTTACTACCGTACCGATCAATTAATAACTGAACTTTCCAAAAACGCTGCAATAAAAAAAATACTTTTTTTAACAAAAAGTTACTGTTTCATGAGATAATCCTTAGAACGGCTACGTTCAAAGTTGGTCCTGGGGTCCGAAACTTTTTTCTCTTGTCTTTAGTCTTTGTATCGTAATTTGGTATGCAACAGACGTTAGTGCGAAAGGCTAATTGTAGCCAGCCGTGGTTGGCACGGATCCAACTAATTCCTAGCGGGATCTGCTATGACAATATTAAGGACCAGCTTACATGGTCCGAAAAGCGTGGATACGTAACGCTTGCGCTAAATAGGACAATGTGACTTTTTTGTTGAAATATCAGGTGGATTATCGTGTGTAATCTTTAATAGCTTGTAGGCTTTTAATGTTCTTGGATTAAGATAGTGAATGGTTCCTTATCCAAAGGGTAAAAACGGGACCCTATTACTAAGACTCCGCGGTCAGTCTGTCTGTCAGTCCGTCTGTCACCAGGCTGTATCTCACCGTGATAGCTAGGCAGTTGCAATTTTCACAGATGATGTATTTCTGTTGCCGCTATAAGAACAAATACTAAAACAGCATAAAATAAATATGTAAGTGGGACTCCCATACAACACATGTGATTTTTTTGCCGCTTTTTGCGATAGTGTTACGGAACCCTTCGTGCGTGGGTCCGACTCGCACTTGGCTGTTTTTTTTTATTTATTAAAAGAATCTACATCTATTGCTCCATTTATTTTTACAATACTAATAATAATTATAATAATTTCTTTATTTGTATAGAATGCAGGTATTACAATAATTATGTTAGTTTCAGATATATTCCCAGTACATTCTGCCTGTTGGCATACAAAAATATAGTGGTTAACTTACAGATAACTTAGAAACTAAAATTAAATTAAATTAATTAGTACTTAAATTCAAAATGAGATCATGAATCAGCTAAGTCTAAAATAATTTACATAATAATTAAGATACAGTGTAGCAAATATTACAATTCATCATTTATAAACTCTGTAACAGAGTAATAACATTTCTCTGTCAGCAACGTCGATAGGAGTTTCTTGAATTTTATTAAGGGCTGATCCTTATTACAATTTGGCAATTTGTTAAATATAATAGGAGCCATACCAATAATGTTTTTTTTAAGCAAAACAGTGTTATATCTACCAGTATACAATAGACTCTGATATTTTGATCTCAAGGCAGTAGTTCGCATCCTCATATCATTCAATGCAGGAAATAGAAATATCTTCTTCAAACAAACAATAAGAATTAAGCTTTTCATCAGTGTTTTAACTCAATCCTAACATCAGCATTAAAGTTTGTTAGCACTTGGAACTAACAGATCAAAGACCTAAGTTGACCCGTTTTATATAGGTATCAAAAATGTGGAATAAATGCATAGCTGGGAAGCCTGCGTGCAGCGAGTGCCAAACACTGACAGGCGCCCGTGCAATAAAATGAGTTTTTATCTAGCCAGCCACGTCAAAGTGTCTATACAGTGTGGGTATATTCAGCAGATTTGGGTATTTTAAAAGGATACCAGGTAGGTATGGACAGATAGATATTTATTTACATAACAGGAAAAAAAAATACAACCATTAGCTTTGAAGGTCAAAACTCGACAACTACGGAAAACGTACTACTAAAACACGATTGATGTATGCAATCAACAATATTTGAAATTGACATTCTGTGTTTTTTTTTTGCATTTGTTCCTGACGGAACAGGCTAAGGTCTGAGACCATGCTGCCTAGTCTTTTTATAAATTTTAACATTCTTTAGTATGCATTAGAAGACGGATGTAACAGATTCTAATGTTTTATGGAGTATTTGGCAGCAAATTGTATTGAGTCAGCCTTCCCAGTAAGCTTAGCGGAGGTAGTCAATACTACAATAAAATTCTCCGCTCCACTATCCTGAGATCGCTTCTGTCAATGATTTCACATATTGTCCAGTTGCGTAGACAGTTGAGACACAAAACTACACCAATTTTATATCACAATATCCACTAGGAATCAATTTGCAAATAATATTAACAGCCGCTGAACTTCCCTCGAAAAAATCCCGCCAAAAACTCCTGACATTCTGTGTACGTGCGTTTGATTTTAAATAAAGAACAAGTATGGAATATTCTGTTCAGCCAAGAAATAAAATTATTTGAATAAATTAAACCTCATTTCAACAGAGTATACGCCTAGTTTTAACTGTGTAGTGTGATTTTTTTTAGGCGTGCAAACCAGTGATGTTTATTTTTTATTTTTGATAGGCTCGCGTTTGATCACTATCTCACCTGATGGGAAACGATGATGTGGTCGATGGTGAGGCACGTTTGCCTAGAAGTAACCTATTCACTCTTGACTTAAAGATTCCCAGGTTGTAACTATCAAGAAATACAGACTCCGGCAGGGAATGCCACACTTAAGGTTACACTAGTCAACGGCACGAACTATTTTATGCGCGGGGTTAAAATGCATTTTATATCAACCGACAACACGTGTGGAAGAGATGTATGCTGTGATGAGCAGTAGGAAGCTAGTTCGCGTACGAATACACACTTTTGCGAATTTGTAGCGAAATGGATAATGATTTAGGACGAAACCGAGCGCACGAAATTTTATATAGACCTTTGGGAGTCTGGATATCATGAAAAAACGACTAAACGTATCTGTTCAAAATTAAATTATTTACATTGTTGAACTAATAATCTATTCCTGTATGGAGGCCGTTTTTCAATTTTCCGTCTTCTTATGGCATTTATTTGCGCCCAAAAATGCGTTAAAATTATTGTCGAAATGTGGAACTTTCGACGCTCATAACTTTCAAATATTTTCTTTTTTTACTTTTTTGCTTCCATACAGGGCTAGATAATGATGAGAGAAATTGATATCACTTTTTATTTTGGACGTACATCGTCAAACAGTGGAATAATCCCTAGACTATGTTTGTATGGAAGAATTTTCGACTAGTGTACCCTTAAGCTGTAAGCACAATAAAAAAATTGTGTGTATGGATAGGATGTTCACCATGTTCCAATAGCGCATCGCCGTACACCTTGAAGTCCAATCATGGAACGGGCTATGTTGAAAATGTATGAGCTCAAATATCTGTAATATAAAGCTTGTAAAGCTGCAGAAAATTCTTTTCTCTAAATATATGACCTCAGTCAAGATAAAAAAGCCCTAAAAAGTATTAAACACGTCGATAAGATTTTATTTAAATAAATGAAATCCTATTGCCACAGCCAACATTTTTGCTTACTTCACCTAAACACATTTGGATCAGCCGCACTATTTGAATAATAAATAAGTAACGTGTACTTTATATATAAAATATTTTTCTAAAAAGGCATATCAAAAAAAAGTATTAAGGTCCCAGACGGCTTGGAGGTTAGACTTGTCAAGACGATATGACAATTCAATCTCAAAAATATTCACAGCTTTTTTGCTTATAAAACAAGAACCAAAAAAACAAAAAAAATTATGATGAAAAAGAATGCTTTGTTACTACGGCGTAGCATGGGCATAATACTGCTACGCTTGCTACGCCGTAGCAGATGTGTAGGTCGCTACGCATGGTGTAATCATCTACCTACACAAATAAATAAAGTTAAAGTTTCTGTTTGTAATGTCAAAATAACAGCATTTTACTAAATGCTGTTATTTTGACATATATTCTTTTGGTAAATAACCGTGTACAAATCATTATGATTTTTACACGGTTATTTACCAAAAGAATATGTTTTATATAATAGTCTATCTCCAAAGCGGCTGGACCAATTTTGACAGGTCTTTCAATGCCACCTAATGGTCTAAGGCATTTGAGCTTTAATTTTTTTGTTTGACATGGACTAAGTAATGGTCAATATTTAGTTGTCCATATTACTGTGTTGTGCATCGAACGTATATTTTGTGCTTATTTACGGTTTTGTCAGACTGGTTTTAATAAGCAAGATCATGTCTTACAGTAAGCTAGCAACCAGATGGTGCCAGCCGACTTGACGTTTTTGCATTAGCACATCTTATTAACCTGGGCTGCAGTGATTTGGCTTTCGTATCTAAGCCAGGTGTCATGAAATTAAATCTTACAACGCTATGCACAGTGATAGTAGTTCATAGATAAACTTTACTTTCATAAGGCTCACGTTTGTCAATTATATTATTTCACCTGATGCTAAGAAATGAAAGGTAACTAATAGTATTTACAAACCAGATGTGAGTGGAAACGCCGAGAAGGAACGTCCTTTCTCGGCGTTTCACATCTCTCATAGAAGGACCTACACAGACCTTATTGGTGACATTCTTCAGAAAGGTAACGTAAGTGGTACTCACAACTGGATGTAACTGAATGAAGGTTAACGAAGCTTAGGCTCAAGTTTAAATGTGTTTGATTAGCAATGATACCGTTGACGATTGCCAAATAAAACCTGAGATAAAAGCATTGTTGGTCACTCAAAAAAACACCTGCAACTAAACAGCCATAGACTGAGCCTGCACACACGTTCTCGCTTCACAAACCCACTACTGTAACATAGTGTACATAACACTGTACATTACTACTACAACTATAAATATTAAATAAAAAAAAAAACAACTTAACTTAAAAAATAAACAATTTGAAAATATAACTTACTAAGTAAATAATATAAATAAAACTACTAAAAATAACAAATCAACTATTTACAACTATTAGATACTTAACTATACATACATAACTATAAAACTAAAATTGTACCGAGGTTAGTAGTGTAACAAACAAGTGATGCGGACAACCGCATTATTTTATATATACGGAGTAACAGGTTCCTCGTCGCGCCCGCCACCGGCCGGGAGGTGCGCCGGCGCGAGCGCGAGCGAGACGACACCACGCACAGTCCGCAGCCAAACCTCTTGAGGCACGGACGCTGTCGCTCTGACTAATTTTTAAATCTTGATACCGTCATTGTAAAAAACGGAATAAATTACATTTCAATATTTTATATCTATCTAAAACTGGATTGCTTCTCCATACTATTAAATTAAAGTTTTAATTAATATAAGTGACTGAGATTCCCAAACTTGGGTAAGTTATGCACAATTTTGTATTAAGATGTCTAACGGCCGTTACCTACCTATTTTTATTGTATTACCTTGTATTAATTTTAAGGTACGCGCCCGTCTGAATATCGTAGCTTATTCCTATCCTGTGTGTAACGCTTTGCCTTTCTTTCACTATGTACTTCTTAGTGTAATGCTTGTAACCGCCTCTGCTAGCGAACATGTACATTATCAATTTAGATTCACGCCTAGAATTCTTCCCGCCTTTATAAGCCCTAATTTGCCAATCTAGTTCTTGCCATGCATACCTAGCGTTTCCCGTGCACCCCTTATACCGACAGCTTACTGATGTGACCTTTGTCCCTAGGAATTACGTCACGGTTTTACTGACCGACACCGTATACTGGATCTGTCGCCTACATCACCTGCGTGGAGTGGCTGAGCTACGGGGACTACGCCTGGAGGACGGGAGCTCGCCAGGGAAGTGTGGAAGGCTAGACAAGTGCGCAAGACCTAGGCAGAACCTTAATTTTTTTAATATACCCACATATTTTGTTAATTCTAAACCTAGTTTTATTCTTTTGTACACGTCCTATATACGTGACAATGGCGCCCAAAAACGTGGTTTAAGGTCTTTCGTACTTGCTTTGGTCATTTTAGTGGTTCTATGCGGTGGTGGTTTTCCTGGTAGCTGGTCTGTTTCTCCTAAATTTTTCAAACCTTAAGTAACTTTGGTATTTAAATGTAATTACATAAACTTTTATAGTTTAATAACCGTAACTTCTATCATCATTCATTGTAGTTATAAAATTTTAAAGTTCTTTGAATCAGAGTAACTTAGTGTGTTTCACCTGACTTCACCTGTTCATTATTTTATGTTTAGCTCTTTCGTGTTTTTGTTCTTTCAATAAATTGTAACAGAGCGGATTTTGCTTGGCTTTTGTGTGTAAATAATTGTGCATAGCCTGCCCAGTTTATTATCACTACCTACATATAATTTTAAATATTTCAATATGGCAAATCCAATTAAATATCTGCTGCTCCAAAAGTCTGAGCTGATGTATGAAGTGGCTATCCGGGGAGAACTTCCTTCTGACAGCGTTGCTGGATTAAGACGTCAAGTCACTAAATTAACACAATTATATTCGTCCGATGACATAGTAGATTCGGTTTATCAGTTTTTAGAGGATAGCAAAGGCTCTCAAGAGACGCTAGAGAAAGTCAAGACTAATCTTGATGCCTTAAAACTTTATTTTGATGAACCTCTTTTTAACAGGACTAAATCAATGTTACACCATTTATACTATAGGCTTCAACGTATTGAAACACCGCAGGCGGTAGATGATTTAGCCAAATTAAATAAATTAAAGAAAAGTTACGAAGGGTATTATGAAATACTTTTGAGCCTTGATAAGTCAAAGGTCAAGGACCAGGAACAGGCCGCGTCTTCAGTTACTTCTGAGGAGGAATTGCCTAATAAATCTAATTTAGCCGGGATGAATATCGCCGTTTCATGTGATCGCGGGCTAGTAGGAGAACTGAATAAATTAAAGTATGACGGCAAATCTTGTGTCAGATCGTTTATACAAAAGGTTGAAGAATTCCGTATGTCCAAAAATATAAACGAAAATAAAATACTAAGTTCTGCCACTGATATTTTCACTGGTGACGCACTTCACTGGTACCGTAACATCAGGGGCAGTGTCGGTAGTTGGAACGAAGTACTGACTGCGTTGAAGGATGATTTTGATGTTCCCGACTACGACTATCGCATGGCCTCAGAAATACGTCAGCGTACACAGGGCGAGGAAGAGAACATTACGATTTATTTATCTATAATGCAAGGCATGTTTTCTAGGCTAAGTCAACCCTTAAAGGAAGACGAAAAACTTGAAATTATATTACATAATATTCGTCCTTCCTACTCTAATATTATAGCTGCTAGCCCAAATATTAAATCACTTGAAGATTTAAAATTAATTTGTAAAAACTACGAACGTATTAAGGTTCGTTCAGAATTCTTCAAGGAACCACCTTCAGTTTCAGTAAATAGCTCCAGAATTTGGCTATCAGACTTCAAAGCGTAAGTCGACGACTAGTAGCCAAGGTAATTTTTACGCTCGTAAGTATGAAGGTGCTCACCAGCAGGGGTCGCACAAGGTCTCCGAAATTCAGGCTTCTGAGGCCGAAACATCGGCTATATCCAAAGTTCCTTACTGTCACCGTTGCCGCGTTAACACGCATTCTATGAGAGACTGCACGGCTGAGCGCAAAGTTTTTTGTTTTAAGTGTGGCATGAAGGAAGTTCGTACACCGGAGTGTCCAAACTGCAAACCAAAAAACTAAAAACTGAGAATTGTAGGACGCATGCGGTTACTCATACAGATAGCTCGGACTGGAATGATTGGCTCATGTTTGTTAAAAACTTCTTTTCTAGGAAAGATATTTCTACAATTTTCAATGTCAAACCGAGTAACGACCCTAGGCCTTATGCAAAAGTGGCAATCAATAAAGATTTATTTTTATATGGTTTGTTGGATTCTGGTTCCGCCGTCACTATCCTAGGTAAGAATTCTCATGAACTGTTGATAAATCTAGGTTTGATTTTATGCAACGACGAGAGGATAACTGTTACTGCAGCAGGAGGTCAGAGGATAACATCCCTTGGTTATATTCTTCTACCCTTGACCTTCGAAAACAGGTTTTCTATTATCAAGGCGCATGTTATACCAGCGATCGAAACCGTTTTAATCCTAGGAATCGATTTTTGGAACGTTTTTAACCTGTGCCCTAAGTATTTATCAGAGGAAGAAAACTTATTCTTAACCGACCCCGGGCTCTTGGAAATTTCTACACCATCTTCTCAGCACCTATGTGGCTATGACGTATTGAACCCTTCTCAAAAACTATTAGCTGACAGCGTGGTAGATCTTTTCAAAGACATTTCGTACACAGAGAGAGGTTTAGGTCGTACTAATGTCATTAAACATCGTATAGATACTGGTAATGCTGAACCTATCCGTCAGCGATATTACCGCATGTCACCAGAAAAGCAACGTATTGTTGCTGAACAGGTTGATGAGATGTTGGCGCTAGATGTTATTGAACCATGTGAGAGTCCATGGTCTTCTCCAGTACTAGTCGTGGGCAAGAAGGATGGAAAGCCTCGCTTCTGCTTAGACAGCCGTAAATTGAACGCAGTAACAAAGAAAGACGCATATAAGCTGCCATATGTGTCTGAAATTTTAGATAATCTGAAGGATGCGCGTTAGCTTTCCAGCATAGATTTGTCCAAAGCATTTTGGCAGATATTAATCGACGAAAAGGACAGAGAGAAGACTGCCTTTTATGTTCCTGGTCGAGGAACTTTTATGTTTAAGGTCACAGCTTTTGGACTTACCAATGCTCCTGCTACGCAACAGAGACTTGTCGATCTTTTATTCGGGCCAGAATTTGAACTCAAAGTCTTTGCATACTTAGATGATGTAATTATTATAAGCAAAACTTTAGAGGAACACGTAGAACTGCTTCAGAAAGTTTACCAAAAACTACAATCGGCTAATCTCACTGTCAATCTAGATAAGTGTCACTTTTTCCGAAGTCAGCTACGGTATCTTGGCTATATAGTGGATGCTCATGGCTTAAGGACTGACCCAGATAAGGTCAAAGCCATATTAGACTTTCCCACTCCTGTCAATAGAAAGGAGGTTAAGCGTTTTTTGGGTACCGCGTCGTGGTATAGGCGTTTTATCCCACAATTCAGTACTGTAGCAGGTCCTTTAAATAAACTAACTTCTAATAAAAAGAACGCCCCTGCATTTCAGTGGACCCCAGAGGCTGACAAGGCTTTCCTAGAATTAAAGACTAAACTAGTTCAAGCACCTGTCCTTGCTTGCCCTGACTTTAACCTTCCTTTTGAAGTGCACACTGACGCTAGTAATTACGGTATCGGTGCGATGTTGGCTCAAACAATTGATGGTGTGGAACATCCAATTGCGTACATGAGCCGTTCTTTAAGTAAACCGGAGAGAAACTACAGCACAACAGAACGGGAGGCACTTGCAGTTCTTACTGCTCTAGAATACTGGCGCTGTTACCTTGAGACCGACAAAACCTTTTTAGTCTATACGGACCATTCTTCTCTTAAGTGGTTTATGTCTCTCACTAATCCAACCGGTCGGCTAGCAAGGTGGGGAGTTCGCCTTTCTTCTTTCAATTTTGAAATAAGACACCGCCGTGGTAAAGATAATGTTGTCCCAGACGCCCTATCTAGAGTTGTTCCAGTTGAGGCAATTTCAAACGCTGATGTTTCCACTGCTCCAGTACCTGATACTCAGGATTCTTGGTACCTGAAGATCTACCAGGGTTGTCATCCTATAAATTTCCCAAACTACAAGGTGGAGAATAATGTATTATACAGGTACATGAAGACTAAGGTTGACCTTACGGTTGAGTTTGCTTGGAAGAAGGTTATTCCAAAAGAACAACAAGAACATATTTTAATTGAGTGCCACTCTCAACCTATTTCCGGTCATTTCGGCGTGTTTAAGACATATAAGCGCTTAACTCTTCGTTTTTATTGGCCCGGTATGTATTCTAGCGTAGTTCAATTCATCTCAAATTGTGAAACATGTTTAGCTCATAAACATTCTACCCATGGTGTCTCTGGAAAAATGGGTAGGCCTAAAGACGTTTCTCGTCCCTTCCAAGTTCTATCAATTGACTTGGTTGGTCCGTTGCCTTCTTCCCGGAAACAAAATCAGTTTATTTTCGTTGTGACTTGCTGCTTTTCCAAATATTGCCTTCTTTTCCCACTTCGTCGAGCTACCTCGAATTTGATAGTTAAACATCTTGAGGACGATGTCCTTCTCGTTCACGGAATTCCACAAACTATTATTCTTGATAATGGAAGTCAGTTTATTAGCCGAGATTTAGATAAACTTTTCAAAAAATACAAAATTCCCAACATACATTTCACCCCGAAGTACACTCCACAAATTAATACAGTAGAAAGATACAACAAAACAATAATAACTGCTGTTTCAAGTTTCGTAGATGGGGATCATAGATCTTGGGACTTAAACCTTCCACAAATCCAATTCGCAATTAATAATTCAGTTAATGAAAGCACTGGGTATACTCCATCCTTCTTGGTACACGGAAGAGAGTTAGTCGTTTGTGGTTCTCATTACCTCGAATATCCAGATCCAACAGACCTAATATTTCTACCACGTGATGCTTATGCTGCAAACCTGGGCCAATTATCGCCAATATTCGACAAAGTGCAGGTTGCTTTGTGGGAAGCTCATGTAAAGAATACACAGCATTACAACTTGCGCCGAAAACATGCAGAGTTTAATGTGGGCGATATCGTTTGGAAGCGTTGCTACTTCCAGAGCGATAAAGATGCTCATTTTAGTAAAAAGTTGGCTCCTAAATTTCAAAAATGCCGCGTAAAGGCCAAACGATCACCATTAGTTTACGTCTTGGAAGACATGAATAGTCGCGATCTTGGCGTCTGGCATATCAAGGATCTCAAGCTTAGGATATACCCGTCGTAAGCTAAACTTTCGTTCCTATCAAAATATCTCTTTGCGGATTTCAATAAGTTGAAATCCTTTTTCTGGGGAGAGGGGTAATGTAACATAGTGTACATAACACTGTACATTACTACTACAACTATAAATATTAAATAAAAAAAAAAACAACTTAACTTAAAAAATAAACAATTTGAAAATATAACTTACTAAGTAAATAATATAAATAAAACTACTAAAAATAACAAATCAACTATTTACAACTATTAGATACTTAACTATACATACATAACTATAAAACTAAAATTGTACCGAGGTTAGTAGTGTAACAAACAAGTGATGCGGACAACCGCATTATTTTATATATACGGAGTAACAGGTTCCTCGTCGCGCCCGCCACCGGCCGGGAGGTGCGCCGGCGCGAGCGCGAGCGAGACGACACCACGCACAGTCCGCAGCCAAACCTCTTGAGGCACGGACGCTGTCGCTCTGACTAATTTTTAAATCTTGATACCGTCATTGTAAAAAACGGAATAAATTACATTTCAATATTTTATATCTATCTAAAACTGGATTGCTTCTCCATACTATTAAATTAAAGTTTTAATTAATATAAGTGACTGAGATTCCCAAACTTGGGTAAGTTATGCACAATTTTGTATTAAGATGTCTAACGGCCGTTACCTACCTATTTTTATTGTATTACCTTGTATTAATTTTAAGGTACGCGCCCGTCTGAATATCGTAGCTTATTCCTATCCTGTGTGTAACGCTTTGCCTTTCTTTCACTATGTACTTCTTAGTGTAATGCTTGTAACCGCCTCTGCTAGCGAACATGTACATTATCAATTTAGATTCACGCCTAGAATTCTTCCCGCCTTTATAAGCCCTAATTTGCCAATCTAGTTCTTGCCATGCATACCTAGCGTTTCCCGTGCACCCCTTATACCGACAGCTTACTGATGTGACCTTTGTCCCTAGGAATTACGTCACGGTTTTACTGACCGACACCGTATACTGGATCTGTCGCCTACATCACCTGCGTGGAGTGGCCGAGCTACGGGGACTACGCCTGGAGGACGGGAGCTCGCCAGGGAAGTGTGGAAGGCTAGACAAGTGCGCAAGACCTAGGCAGAACCTTAATTTTTTTAATATACCCACATATTTTGTTAATTCTAAACCTAGTTTTATTCTTTTGTACACGTCCTATATACGTGACACTACAACCCGATACACTCGGCTAAAACAACTCTCAATAGAACGCCATGATCTGCATCACAAACGCTGAGCAATTTTTCTGTTGAGGCGAAACCAGGGACCGACGCACAGCGCTGCATACATTTTCATGAAGTTTTGCATTTTTGATGAACTAAAAAAAGATGACGTTTTACTGGAAATCGCTGTTTATTTTTTTGGGACGGGATCCTGTGTTGCCGTTTTTTGGAAGTTTCGTTGGTTTAAATTTGCGGGTGTAACGTTTTGTGGTGAATTGATTAGGTGGATATTATTTGCGAAGTTTTCGTGGCTTAATTTTTAGCTTATTTTTGTTTATTTTACTTTAGCTGTATAATCTGCTACAAGAGGACAGTTTTTTCCAAACAGATGAGTTTGGAAAAAGTATGATAGTAATACAGGGATGTAGCAAAGCCTTATTATAAAAGCAAAAAGACATTTATTTATTTAGGAGCTCCAACGATAGACATACACAAGAAAATACAATGTTTAAAATAATGTCGCACTCTTTCAATTATATAAGGTCATAGCATGCTTTTAAACTAAAATTTAAACTCTAATATCTACGTAATTTTTAAAAGCAAATTATAATATTAAGACAAAAAATACATTAAATCAAAATTAAAATAAAAAAAGTTATGAAATTAAAAATGCGTAACCATTTATTTTCTCAGAAATCCCTGATGGGCAGACCAAACACCCATCTCAGTTTTCTATCTTTTAGTTTCTCAATTTAAAACAAAATTATAAATATTCTCAGGCAATTCGTCTTCAATGTCTTAACCATGAACTTAAAAACATGAAATAAAATTAAATTCTGTAATTATAAATAATAAACATAACGAACGATTCTTGTAAAATATATAATAAGACTACTAAAGTTCAGTGTTATTAACACTTTAACCTGTTTCTTACCTATCTGCCGCATCATTACTGGGTGTTTGTAACCAACCTTACTTGTGATGTTATACCCACTGGCGGGTAACTCCACCAGATGTTCGTCGCGAAGTAACTAGCTACATCGAGAAGGACAAACAGGAACGGGACAGTCGGCACCCCCTATATGAGCATCAACTAAACAATAAAGAAATAAATAAAACATACACACCCTACTCCTCCACACTTCATCACTTCGGCAGCGCATCTGCGCCCTGGAAACGGACTGTAGTGGCCAATCTTGAAATCCCTAACTAATTGCGGACCCAGATTAGTCGCTGTAGAGACAACTTGGCCAAATGAAGAATCATAGACTCATTCAAAACACGGTGCTAGTGTGGAGCCCTTTCGCAAGATATGGCCTCTTGTCTGCCCTTCTTGTCCGAATAGTTACAGCACTGATAACAACATTTGTACCACATGTTAAATTTAGTGTTATTATACATTTTTTTTAAATATTTTTTTGTGTTTTTTACCTTTGTATAGATTCTTTACCGATTGTTTTGTGAATGTGTGAACATTGTAGGCCTTCTAGATTTCTAGATGCTTGCTAACATTTGTTAACTTTTTATCTCGTTTTACTTTTTATTTTAATTTCTTACGACTTATTGTCGGACCTACGTTGTTTCCCGATATCTAAGCACTAATGCTGTAACATGGATATATTGCTTAACCAAACCACTTTTTTAAAGAGTAACCGTTACTGATGACTGAATGAATATATTTGTATTGTATAAACTCAATTTCCTTAGCATTGTATAACTGCAAAACACGTGTGTGAGTACTATGTACCCAACTGTAAATCTACCATTTACTGTACCCGTGTGTCGTTCGTTGACTTGTGTGTGCCCTGGCAGTTGAGTGTGTCATGCTCTCTCAAATGTCTCTCTGATGGTGGCGCGTGTGTTGGATCATCCGGTTCCCTTCATGATGGTTGAGCTGGGTGGTGCCAATTCATGCGTCATGTTCGTGAACGGATGCCGTCAGTTGGGATAGGTCATAACTTAACTGCTTCGGATGTTAATGCTTTTTTTTCTAGCTTCTATTTTATAACTGCACAGTACATGTGTGAGTACTTTTATTACTTTATGCCTGTACGTAATATAGTATGTAGTGCTATTCTGGGTGCATTGTCGTCACATATATGAATTTATTAATATATGTACTTAGGTAACTAAATATTGTAAAAAAATCATTTTTTTTTAAAAGAGTAAATATGGAGTTTCTAGTGCATTCTTCTCCATAACAAGCTACTTTCCGAATGCACGATAGAATCAACTTTTATAACTTGTAAATTTTAATGTACCTAACGTTCAAAAGTGCCGCTTGGTGGCCTACTTGAAATAAAATATCTTTGTCTTTGTCGTGGCGTTTCTTGCCGGTTCTTTTCCATAGAAACGACTAACCCGTGCACATTTTGTCGACGTTTTATATGTGCCTATATAAAGAAAATATTGATTTTGATTTTGATCACCTGCACCTTACGGAATTTGAACGTGGCGAAGAACAGGGCTGTCCGATTAACTACATACTGGTCGGACAAAATCTGAATGGTTGAGACTATAGTTTGAGTTATTCGACACGAAAGAAGAAGGGTGTAACAAAAATGTACATGCATAGTTTTAGAAACTGCTTCTGCATATGTATATAAACAAATTTCTCCAAGAAAGTCTTAGGCAATTCCCGAAAAAAAGAAAAAATCCTTAAATATTTGTCGTCAGCTGACCAAAATTTGTATGGGAGTTTTTTTTTTAACTATCGTCTATGACTTCTTTGGAAAAAGAAGCAATATTTAAATATTATCACGTCTTTGCGTTACATTCTGTATAATAGGATAAAACATCCAACACTGTGTCATCAGCCGTTTTCAAACCCTTGCTACAAGGTGGACAGATGACCTATTGTCACGAGATTCCACTGGAAGTAAAAAGCACAGGACTGGTTAATGGGACGCTTGTGGGGCCCATGCCCAGCTGATGACGTCTTTGGGCCGCAACGATGATGATACAAAATCATAACTAATCTTTCTGAAACAGGTATCCAACTTCCTAAGAGCATACAATTTCAAATTAAGAGTTATCAGAATTTATGCAAGGAACAACAGTGAGATTCAGTGAGAGAGATACCTATTGTAACTATATTCTCAATTAGTCTACCGGTCAAATCAGTGAAACAAAGGCACTCACTCCTTGACTAATGGATCTCAACATTTCTTCGGCTGTTATCTTGAATCATTAGAAACAAAAGGCCGGAGTTGTAATTTCCTGCATTGCTTTGAAATATAACGCCAGTTAGTGAGGTGATTAGTTAACTATGACAACGATTAATGGATGAAATATACGTGGAATATCGAGTATAATGTGCTTTTGATAATTTTGGAAGAAAGTTACGGTAGAGCTGTCAACTTGATAAAAATAAAAGTATTACAGTTCTGTTTTTAAAAATAAATTTAATTTAAACTGTTCTTTAACTTCTCGCGAAGTTACTTTTCAACTTTGCTTGCATCCAGAAAAGAAAAGCTTTACTGTTCTATAACATGACACTATTATTTAAAATTAACAAAATTTGATTGATTTGTGGCTTATCTCACTTTAACTGTAAAAAATTTACGTCAATTTCTTCAAAAAAAAACCTATAATGAAACCGAAAAGTACCTCAGTACTGACTGAGGTACTTCCCGGTTTTAATCATGTCACTCGACAGGCAGGTTGAGGAACAACTCGCAAGACCTACATACAAATTAAACCTGAACACACACACATACATACAATCACACACATTTACAAACACTCACACACACACAAACACTCACACATAATACGCACACACACTCAAAAATAAACATTGTTGTAGTATTATATAACTTCTAAATTACCTACTGTAGTATTAGATTTTCTTGTACTAGTTTAATTTCAACATTTTGTAAGGGACATGGACTGTTATTTTTTTATTCCTTAATTAATACAGGTTATTCTGTAACCTAGCTAGGAAACAGAACTTCACCCACATGATTGTAATTGTTATGGTATAAACTTGTACTTATTGAACTTAGTATATGCCCATGTACTACAATCTCCGTTTTTATTTAAATAAATTATTTGATCTGATTTCATTGATTATAGTATACATCCCAAAAATATGACGCGAATGTTCCTACCACTGGGACACAGGCTTCCTCTCTGTGGGAGAGTATAAGCCACCAGGCGGGTCCAGTGCAGGTTGGTGGATGTCACAATATGTCTTCCATTTATTGGTATTAGGACATGCCATTCCTCACGATGTTTTTCTTCACCGTTGTGAAAGCAGTTGTGATAAAATCATTTATACAAACTAAACCTTACACCTGGTATCGACCCCATGACCAACAATAGATGAAAATTTCATTCAAATTAAACAGGAAAAAGAAAAATATTAATACATATTCAGAAATTCTTCATCCTTAATGCGATGACGTTGATCGAACAATTAACGTGAAAAAAAAACTTTGTTCAAATATAACAAGTTGGCCAAAGTTTGTCCAAAAACCCCGTCCAAGACCTTTCTCGTTACGATTTACGTAATCAAAAATGCAAATCTTTAGTCCGAATTACGCTGATTTTTTCCGCGCTCCGTACGACCGACGTTTTTCAATTATTTTTTTTTGAATTTTTCAAACTTCGTCGCGTTTTACACGAAGTTATTTGAAATTTTTGAAGCTTATTTATTTATTCATAAGTTTCCGTCCGCAGCTTTACACACGTGGATCCGGTTTTTGCCGAGTTTTTTAACTCCTTTTTGCATTTAAAGTGTAATCTAAAAATGACTTTTCGATTTATTTTAAAGGGTTTTTAAAGCTGTTCTTGATTAACGTGTTGATTAAAAGTACTAAGTACACTTGGGTGTATTATTTGTGGACAATTATGTATTTTGCTATATTTTTTTATTGCTAGCCTGTTCGGACCTATTCCTGGTTAAGGTTACACTAGTCAAACATTCTTCCATACAAACGTAGTTTGGGGATTATTCCACTGTTTGACGATGTACGTTCAAAATAAAAAGTGATATCAATTTGTCTCATCATTATCTAGCCCTGTATGGAAGCAAAAAAGTAAAAATATAAAATATTTGAAAGTTATGAGCGTCGAAAGTACCACATATCGACACTAATTTTAACGCATTTTTGGGCGCAAATAAATACCATAAGAAGACGGAAAATTACAAAACGGCCTCCATACAGGGATAGATTAGTAGTTCAACAATGCAAATAATTTTATTTTGAACAGTTAGATTACGTAGTTTTTTCATGATATCTAGACAGCCAAAGGTCTGTTTATAAAATTTCGCGCGCTCGATTTCGTCCTAAATCATTATCCATTTCGCTAAAAATTTGTAAAAATATGTATTCGTACGCGAACTAGCTTCCTACTGTTCATCACAGCATCTACCTCTTCCGCACGTGTTGTCGGTTGATATAAAATGCATTTTAACCCCGCGCACAAAATAGTTCGTGCCGTTGACTAGTGTAACCTTAAAGCCTCCTGACCGTTCCTTCCACCTTTCACAAGACCGCGGTTCTTTCTTCCAGTACTAGTGAAATCTGACTAGTTTGTCCATCTAGTCTGTCGATTGCTACCACTGATGTTCGGAATTCACTCTTCTTCTTTGCCGACTGTGGCACATTATTTATTTATATATGTTACAGTCAGAAGCCTTAATCGGTCAAAAGAACTTTAAACAGAAAAAACCAGACAATAGTACGTTTGACTGAAAATCTGTAGTTAATAGTGATTTAAAAAATAAATAGTACGTAAAGAAAGATAGTTTTTCGTTCTTTCTTTACGTAGGTAGGTACTAACAAATTTTTTACATAAATATCTGTCGATTATCCAATTATAGTTTTTAAAATCTTTGCGTTTTTTCGTAATTTATGTCGATCACCTTAACTTTCAACCAGCTCCAAAAACGGCAAAACTAGTTTTGACTATAATTTTGACTGGTTATGTTTAACAGCGAAAACTTCACACATTTGCTACTACCCGTATTATGCATACATATGAACCCCACAAAAGAAAAAGTTAGTTCCCACTGCTATACACCGCATGAGCAAGTTCGAGAATATCCACTAACTCTAACTTACCTTAGTATAATATCACCAAAAAGTTCTATCTCTTCAGAATTCAAGCGCTTGCGTGCTGAAATTATAAATCCTATTTTTTGCAGCTACAAAATAATGCAGAGTGAAAAAAGCGCTAACGAGCGCTTTTCCGTTGATAAATCAATTGGAGATCTCATGAAATGCACGCTTGTAGTGTTTTTCAAAACTGTGCATGTGACGTCACTAAGTGGAAATATTTTGCATACTACAATGTTAATTATCTTTTGCAGGATTCCATTGTTTACCTATTGAGTGTTTATGCTTCAGTTCTAGTCGAATGGAGACTGACAATTTACTCTAAAACAGTAATTTGAATGAGTTCTAAAATGCGTTTTAATTTTTCAGTACACGTTTAGAAAGTAATCCCTACTTAATGTATAAATGCGAATTTAAATTTGTTTGTTCCGTTTTCACGCATTAACGTCTAAACGGATTTAGATGAAACTAGGCATATGGATAGGCCAGAACCTGGGTACTGTTTACTGATTCCGGTATAATGTTCCCTAAGGATGAAGGATGATGGTGAAGCCGCGGGCGCAAACTAGTAATAATAATAAATATTTTTATTTTATTCTTCACAAAGGGTCACATCGGATCAACTTAACATAAAAATAACAGAAAATCCAGTTCGTGTTTCGAAGAATACATTTAGAATATTTATTATTTAAGTTACACAGAAGTTCAAGGAGCAGCCAAGCCCGACAAATTTCATTCCCAAAAAAAACCCATTTCCCAAATGTTTTCAAATCAAACAAATCTTAAACGTGTTTAGACATGACTAAATAATTACGAGAACCAGTGCGTTACCTCACCCAACACTTGCACTACAAAAACGACACATTCCAACCAACAAATAAACGGCTCAACAAGCAACATCAACAGCGACAATGTACATTAACGACTCACGATTCAAATTAGTACAAATCGCTTAGGGGTCACCGCAGCACCCCAACTACAATTATTGTGGACACTACGGCACTTTGCAGCCGTTCCCACCGCTAATGGCTGCAAGATTTGTTTAATGGTCCTTACGTCTTTGTAAATTGTATGGTATGGATTGCATCGGATTTATGGGGGGTTAAAGGGGAAATGGGTGGGTGTTTTGCTGCAGTGGTTATTTACTTGTCAAGTCAAACTTAATTGGTCCTTTGGTACTTGTTTATCTGATGTTGAGTAGCCGAAACAGTTAAATTTTTGAGGAATGGAATTACATTTACAATTCCTCGTAGTGATTGCAAACTTTATTGCTGAACATGAGGCTCTGGATCCAATCCCCTAGTCGGGTAATTTGGGTTTTTTATATGGAATTTCTCAGTAGAAGCAGACCTCCTTCACTCGACCGTAAGAAAAGCATGCCTATACTTTCGCGCGGTCCCGGCACCGCTCCGCCAGTCGGTTGCCACCGCTTGCGTGCAGAGCACGCGCTTGCAAGTGCGCGTGGTTGGTGGCCGCAGGGGTCTTAGTTCGAGCAGCCTCGCAAGAAACGAGTCAAGTATCAACCCAACTATCACGGATATTGAGCTCAAAAGTACTTGATCTCGGAGAGTGAAATATCTGTTACGTAGTAACTTCTCTAATCTGTGGTAGAAGTCAGGGTTTGTGCTCGGATTATGATAATAGGCTCGCCCGCTACATGGAACTTTTTTTTATTATTTATAGGCTCGCGCTTGACCACTATTTCACCTAAGAATAACTAATGAAATTTAAATGTCCTATCAGCTGGGTATTATGTTATGTTTCTGTAAATTCTTATATACAGAATCAAAATGTTTTCTTGTAAAATATTATTTTGTTGGGTTTGACCCGTATCGTACTACACAATGTTGATACTCATAATCCCTTTCTAATATCCTGTAAGATAAAACTAAAAACCCATTACTTATGCTTTGCAAAAACAGATTAAATGATAAGTAAGCAAGACCATTTATCTAACTAGAACAAAAGTATACGCGACAAAACTTAAGTTTTAAAAGTTTCAACCATTTAGCAAGTTATTATATTACAGTTAGTATTTTTTGTCAACAGGCCAACTTGGGTATACTGCAGTAGTAGTTAGCCAAAAGGTAATTAAGAAAGTGCAATCGCTAAAATATTTTGTGGCAGGCTAAAATGTGATTAACTTTTGGAATTTAAAAGAAAGTATCTGGTAGGGGTCTCTTTCAATTTAGACGTTTCGTGTCGTGACGGACTGCTGCGGCTCCGCAGCGGTGCGGGTGTCATACTGCGCAGGGCCGGTTGATTTTTTTCTGACAATTTAAAAACACAAATACTCGTTCTGCTGTCGTGCGTTCGCGACACCGTACTGCACTCTTGGTGTATAAAAATGCACAGCAAAAGCGTTTCCGAACGCATTCAACCCGAATCTCTTCAAAGTTAGAGTGAACTTTCAGGGTAAGGTCACTCCATCTTCGACTTTTTCTCTGTCACCTCTGTCCTATACTAGAGTCAAGACCAACCGATCTCAAATAAAAAAATAAGAATTAAAAATAAGTTTAGATTATTCTCGAAAATATTTTTCGGTTTGAGTAGTTTTTTAAAGAATATTAAGTTCCTCACAGATTTAAACCAGGATTAAACTCGAGCAAAAACAAGAATCTTCCTGCAACGACATAAAAAGTTTACCATAGCCAGTACTCTGTTTGCCAACTTTGTGACCTACGCAAGCACATTTAAGCTTTCGTACTTAAGCTCTAAAGCTTATTAGGTTACCTTAAAGATGTCGCCATTTAAGGGGGTCGGTACTTCACTTTGGACGTTGAATTATGCATTGTCCCGTTGATATAGTGATCTGAGAGTAGGCGGGTTTGATCCTCGGGTCCGGCGAAGTGTTATTAAGTTAGCTCATCGTATTTTTAACCGACTTTCGAAAAAGGAGGAGGTTCTATGTTCGACTTCTTGTATGTTTTGTGTATGTTCACCGATATCTCCGTCAATTGAAGACCGATTTTGAAAATTCTTTTTTTGTTTAAAAGAGTATGTTCCGAAATTGGTCCCATTTTAATTTGGTGAAGATCTGATGAAGAACTTCGATGATATACAACAGAACTCTTCAATAAATAACGGCAAATCTTTAGGGACTGCTGCAATTGCATGTCTGTTTATTGTTTATACCATTTCTTAACATAACATCTCGCCAGTACGCTCTTAAGGGGTAAGCAGATCTCTCATTTGATCGGTTTTATTCAAGTTTCATAATATTCGGGTAATCTATTCTGGCGTTATATGATACTTACTAAACAACTTGCTATTAAGTAGGTACAACTAAAAAGTGAAAAATAAAAAAACTTTTTTACAAAAAAATACTACCGACTTCCAAATAAGAAAACTACAAAGTGAAACATAACTTTATTTTTAGAAGTCGGTGTCTTTCGGTAGTATTTTTTTGTAAAAAAGTTTTTTTTAGTTACAGCCTTGAATGGTCTTATTTACATTGAAATTTAACATTACGATTACTACTTTAAGGAATACGACATGATGTTATTTTATGGTAATGCACGCCACTGAAGCTGCAATTAACGTTACCACCTACTGGGCCAAAATATTTAATGTTTTCCATCGACTCGAATATCGTGGTACCATAGTTACTGGTTTGCGACGGTCAGATAGGCAGTCATCATCATCATCATCAGCCTTTTAATATTCCCACTGCTGGGACACCCGCATCCTCTCTGTGAGAGGGAATGGACCTTAATCGAATACGCGGGTCCAATGCGCGTTGGTGAAAGTCATATGTCTTCGAATATTTGGTTCTAGGACAGGGGTTGCCAACCTTTTGATTCGGAAGAGTAAAAAATTACAACTTCGCGATCCGTCTGTTTGTCTGTCCGTCTGTCTGTCTGTATGTCTGTCCGTCTGTCACCAGGATGTATCTCATGAACCGTGATAGCTAGGCAGTTGAAATTTTCACAGGTGATGTATTTCTGTTGCCGCTATAACAACAAATATTAAAAACAGAATTAAATAAAAAATTAAGTAGGGCTCCAATACAACAAACGTGATTTTTTGGCATTTTTTGCGATAGTGGCTCGGAACCCTTCGTGCGCGAGTTCGATCTAGACTAGAGTCAAGAGCAAACCCATCACAAATAAAAAAAAAAAGACTCGTACTTGGCCGGTTTTTTAAATTGATCGCTTCGCATTTCTAGAGATCCAGTATCAACTCCAAAGGGCTCGATGTGGCTTTCGTTGCTATTTGTGTTGAGAGGATTTACTATGAATGATAGAGTGGTTTTGTTGGTTTTGAATTGCTGAAATTTGTCAGCAAAATGTCAGCAAATTTGCGTATGAAACTAAAGAGCCGTAGCTTCACATCCAAAGAACCGTCACTCGCGAGCCGCAGGTTGCCGACCCCTGGAGAACATGCCGGTTTTTTCATGACGTTCACTTCACTGTTTTTAGAGCTGTGTAAAGCACAAAGTAAAGCTCCTACCTGGATTCGAACCCACGATCTACGACACGTAAGTCGTCACCAATGCTCTTGTTAAGCAGTCACTCTATTTAAAATACTACTTAGTACTCAAATAAAAGACTATACGCCGAACTTAATATCGTTGGTAAAAGACTCGGCACACGACGATAATGTTATACTGATGTAGGTGTTACGCATCGATAGCTTCTTGCCGCAAAACGAGCTTAACAAACATAGACCGCCTATAAAACTACAATTTACATTCCAAAGACTGCGTAACATTTAAAATATTTTACCCGCTACGATTATAGCCTCAGATTTAGTCCATAAACAGTAGATAAAGCCAAGTTAGCCCAGACATGGGTGAGTCTAAGTCTAACCTAGTTATATTCTGTGGTAACCGCTAACGCTTGAACGTCGTCGTTTAGAAATAGGGTCACACCTCGTTTGGTACTAGGACTTGGGACCTATTTGCTTACGTGATTAGAGTGTAGCAAAGGGACTGTTGGACAAATATATTGAGTGCCTGAGATTTGGTTCAGTTCATTAACGGTCTGTCTGTAGATATGTATAATAAATTGTGATGTTAGGCAGACTATACTGGCTTAAAGCTAGTGTCACAGTACAGGAGATGGTCATACGACTGCGAAGTATTTTTTTTTTGTTTGGCCATCGCTTTCCTAATGCTGGTCAAAGACCTTACCCAAGTTCTTTCAGACGTTCTTATCCCACGTGTTTTAGATAATGATCAATATTTTTCCAGAAGACATTTTACCGGACTGAAAACAGGCGACTTAAAAATACCAAGAAAAAGGGTTTTTAAATGTTGACAACCTTTAAAACAAAGCGAGAAAGTTCATGTACCTACCTGCCATCTTTACAGAAAATATAATAAAATGTTGCTTGTACTTTTTCACGAAGAGGTCTACTGAAAAATGTGCTATTTTTTTTCTAATCTACGGGTAACGCAGAGTCATTACGTTCTAGTCATATTATACTCCAGCAGCCGGTCCATAAGCATATGAATTTATAATAAATTGAAGCATAAGCTTTCCACTCGGGGCTCAATCCACTGAATTTATTCAGAAATACTACCCTCCGACAAAAGGACCACAAGAATTAAAGTGTTCGGAAGTGGCTTCAATTCAATCAATCGACACAAAAAGAAAGTTCATTTTACCAAATAATTACAAGAGCACATAAAAAAAAATGTAAGTACATACGCAAGCGAGGGGTATGGTTGCAGGTAGACCAGTAAAATAATAGTCAATATGAGGGTACTCAAGAATATATATTACCCAAGACACACAACACGTAAAAAAGATACAGGTGGCGTAGAATAGTATGTGTTGTGTGAGTGTTTATAATATAAATAAATAAACTATATGTTGTTAGGTTTTCTTTGATAAATACAATCTTGAAATTTAATTTAAATATCACATAGTATTTAAAAGTTGTTAAGTTGATTACCTAGAAAATATTCGAATGTCAAATGACTTCACATCTAATGACGAGTTGACGATTGGAGGGGGATTGTTCGGGCGCGAGGTGGGTTAAGTCAGTTCGGAGCCTAGTCCATATCTCTAAGTCAACTGTGGTCTAGTCGGGACGAAAGTAGTTGGAAGGTGGAGGTGTTGACCTAAGTGGATAATATATTGTATTGAGTTGAAGGTAACTTAGTGTGAACTGGAAAATAATGAATAGATATACTATACGTGAATACAATTTATTTTTGAGTATTTTATTACCCACTGTTCTTGGACTCAACTGTATTAGCTCTGTGGTTTATCTAGTGATCTATTATTATACAATGTATGTCCCATACACAATCACAATATTTTAAACACCTTAAAACGGTGTATCCTTGTTTTCAGCTAGAGTTATACAATATAACATTTTGGTTGAAAAATATTACATGTTTATCGTAATCAACATCTGTTCTCTTGTCTTCAATTAATCAATAACCAATGATTTCTAATTATATCTATAGTTGTTTCACCTGTCGTAGCTATTTAGCAATCTAAATACTAAAATTTTAACCAAGCCACATCTAGCAGCTCTATTTCCACTGACCACGAACGCATCATTAAGGAGAAAACAATGGGTCGTGTCGACACCACTGACCGCCACTTACAAGCTAAAAAACTAACCACTTTGCTGCTAACATGGCTTCTAATAGCTCCATAGTGTGGTTTGAGATAATGTATGTTTGTGTCTTTGTATAGTTCTTTAGTTACTTTTAAAGTTCATTAAGGTTTTTGTTGGTGATGATCTGTGAGTCATTTGTCATTTTCTGAAGAGACAAGAATATACTGAAATAACAAGTGATAATAATCATCGGTCTTTATTTACAAACAAACATTTGCCTGCGGTCGGAAATTGTACCACGAGAATATACAACCGAGATAAGAAAGTCAAAGTCAATTTCTTTATTTCAATTAAGCCATTAAGCGGGACTTTTGAACGTCAAAGTTTTAAAATAATATAATTAATTCTACCGTCCATTCGCCTTGTTAGATTGTTATGGAAAAAAACGGACAATAAACTCCACTTCCACAAAAAGTATTTTATGTCTCAAATCCAGACCATCGTCTTCTTCATATTATCATCATCATATCAGCCAAAAGACGTCCACTGCTGAACATAGGCCTCCCCCAAGCGTCGCCACATTGACCGGTCCCGTGCGACTCGCATCCAGTGAATCCCCGCAACCTTCACCAGGTCATCAGTCCACCTGGTGGGAGGCCTTCCAACGCAACGTCTTCCGGTTTCAGAAGTTTCGTGCCCCATCGGCCATGTGTGAGCAATGTGCCCTGACCACTGCCACTTAAGTTTGGCGATTCTTCGGGCAGTGTCGGTAACTCTTGCGGATCTTAACATTTCAGATTCGATCACGCAAGAAAACGCCGAGCATATCCCTCTCCATTGCCTTTTGGGTGATTGTTAGCTTTCTGATGAGGCCCATTGTGATCGACCACGTCTCAGAGCCATAGGTCATCACTAGCAACACACACTGGGTGACCATCGTCTTCCCTTGTCCTGAAATCTATCCAAATCCTCTCAACCATTGAGGCGTGATTGATATGTAAAAATACAGACTTTGACATTATAGCAATTTTCTACTATGATAATTGTATAAGAGATAAGTGGAACTAAATACAAAGTAGGATAACCTTAATGTACTCGTATAATATTAAGCTTGTAATCTCCACTAAGGAAATCTTGTTTTTTTCATATTTCCTTAAATCCAAATAAGGAAGACTTAGTATACAAATTAAATCAAAACAAACAAAGCGGACGGTAAGTATATGTAATAATATCTTAGTATAAAATATACGGTGCACCCCATTTGAGCCCTTTCTGTTGGTGTCTTAATGTTGCTGTGACAAATGACAGCCCTAATGAACGGGTATTAAGAGGCTGCCTACTGCTTGTCGTGGGTGAGGAAATTGAGTCGACTTTTTTAGGTTTTTTTTCGAGTTGTTTGCAAGAATAATGTAAAAAGAAGTGGATGTAGTTCTAGAGTGGCGACCGCGAACTGGAAGACGTTGCGTTGGAAGGCCTCCCACCAGGTGGACCGATGACCTGGTGAAGGTTGCGAGGATCCGCTGGTTGCGGGACGCACGGGAGCGGTCAATGTGGCGACGCTTGGGGGAGGCCTATGTCCAGCAGTGGACGTCTTACGGCTGATATGATGATGATGATGAATGAAAAAAAACATTTTATCCCCGATTTAGGTAAAAAAATCATTTCATTTCAGGTACATTTTTGCTAGAATCATCATCATTTTTAATGAAAATTTGATCGATAGCAAACACTTTTAAACTTGTTGTTAGGTTGCCCGCTTATTTATATTTTGATTTGAAATTAATGTTAAATGTTTTAGATCACTAAAATAAGGAAAAAATAAAATTTCAAAAAAATCTGTGGATATTAGTAACGAAAACTACAGTATTTGGTGAGTGATTGTTATGTCTTATTCTTAATAATTACAGGTCACTTACTTGAAAGTGATTTTGACTTACCCGAGTATTTCACGAAGACTTTTAACGTTGTGTGCCGCTGAGTGAGTAATGCATTCAAGTAATTTTCTTCGGAGACAAGGACACAGGTTAACTTCCAATAAAAATATAACATTAAAAAAATAACTCAGTATAATGAGAGATGTCTCTTTTGTAAATCACTGGTTACATTGGTTCTGATATCGTACTGATAACACCATAACTCATTGACCAGCTTAATAACCAATGATTTTAATGTTATTTAACTGACATTAAATAAAAGGAACTAGTTATATACAACCGTGGGACCAAATGAAAAGACCTACTTTTGTGTTAACTAAAGTTTATTTTCCTTCGATTTAACAACCAATATTATTACAATAGATTGTTAGAAAATAATTGTTATGAACTCCAAAAACCAACAAAACAAAATAACCAGTAATTTAACTATATAAAAAATGCTCCCTCTTAAAAGAAAACAATTTTGAACAAGCTCCCAAGCACGTAACTCCTTTAATTTAACGCCGTAATCCGATCACAGCACCACTCATATTCCATTACTTACAAAGTTACACTACCATAATAATTACTATGCGGGCTAATGCTAAATTAAGACGAAATCCTTAGAAAATAGCATATTATTATTAATTTTCATCGTCACAGCCCACTTGGGAGGGTAGATAAGTGAGTTTTACACTTATGAGAAACGTTATTTAAGAGAATTAGTTGGTCCCTTGATTCGCCTTGCTTGTAAAGGGTACACGACGGCTTACGCTCAAAGATTTTCCCCTTCAGTTTGTTTTTAAAGAAGTAAACTAAAATATATTCTAGCAGAAGTAAGTAAATAGCGGATGGTCGATGAGGCCGAAAAGTTCTGGAGTGACGACCGCGGAGTCACGTATGGTAGAAATAATTACCCTTGAACGACATAATTGTCTACAGAAATCATGGTTCACCGTTGAATGGTAATACTAAAAAACTATTAGTCGATACCATTGTTTACAAACAGCAAGTTTCGCCGAAAAACTCTACATAGAAAGAATGATTGGCCGATAACCTAACTCGTTAGTCAAGGCCATAACCACTGGGTTTCCACTGCCACAATAGGCCACCACTGCTCACTCAAGTGTACGTCACAACTTCAGTTTCTTATAGTATAAAATAAAAATAAAAAATAAAATATCTTATAGTATCAAGATATAACTTAAGTCGTTGAAAAACATGCTCCTGCATAAACCATCAAAATAAATCTCGTCGTTCAAGAAAATTATTTGGTCCTTTGAGCCGAAGCATTCAAAAATATCGCTCTGTTAATTGTTAGTGCTGTAATTACTATTATGCTAAATCGAATAATCGTTTATTCGGCACTTAGTTGAGTTTAGGTGGTAACGAGAAATTAATGATCGCGAAATTACTATTGTTAGTAATTTAAATAAAACGAGTGATTCTTGATTGTTTGAGAAATATGGTTTTGGCACTCATCTGGGAATTAATCTGGAGATTAAATGTTTATTGGTTGATAAGCTTTATGTTTTAACTGAATATCTGGCGACACTAGAGGGACGCCTATGTGGAATTTCTTCGGCTGAAACGATAGATATTATACGTTTATTGGTTGATAAGCTTTATGTTTTAAATGATCTGGCAATACTAGAGAGACGCCTGTGTCATATATTGCATAAACATTCAGTGTTCTACGGGAAACAAAAAATTCCCGTGGTCCACCCAGGTGAGCTATGGGCAAAAATAATTGCCCGTGGTACACCCAGGTGAACTATGGGATAAAATAATTTCCCATAGTCCACCTAGACGACACACGCGTGTGATGCCCATGGTCCACCCGCTTAGTTCGTGTACATCAGAATCGCGGGTGTACTTTTCAGATTTGCCTAAATTTATTGCAGTTATTTGGTACCTTCTGTGTACCTTAACGTACCTCTCCTGAAAATCTGTGTACCTACACCCGTAAAATTATATTTAAAAAATTAGGTACACCCGCCATCCTGATGTCAGAACCGCGGGTGTACTGCTAACCAGTATATGTAGCTAAGTAATAATAATAATAATAAAATTGTTTATTGACACAAAATACAGGTGTAACATACTTATTTGAAGCCCTGGCTCCTGTGCTAGGTAGCAACCTGTGTTACAGGAGCCAGTGTCTTCGCCCATTTGTGGTACATTTCATAACACATAAGCTTTGCAATAAATTAATTAAAAAAATAAACATAGTAAAACAAAAGAAATAAAAGATGCGCATGCTCTTTTGGTCTGCAATAACTTTGCATATTTGTGTGTGTGTGTGTGCGTGAGTAGGTGTATGTGTGCGCGTGTGTGGATGGTGTATGTGTGTAGGTGGGTGTTGGTGTGTGTAAATTTTTATGAGTACTTCTGTTGTACTAGATCTTCCGTCTGGTGATAATCCAATGTTTGAAGCCAAGTGGAGATTTTCTTTTTACTTTCTCTAGTTGTTAATGGATTTATATTATGAGTATTATTTATGTTATTGTAAATGTATGTAGCCATGTAAGGGTGTTGTCGTCTAGCGGAAGCGGTTTTACAGATTGCTGGTCTACATATATCAGAACGAGTAACAGTTCTCTTTAGTTTTGTGGTGTGATATACCGGTGTAATTTGATGTTGTTTCATTGTGAGATTAAGAAGGTACAACTGTCTCACGGTAAGTACTTTACAATTTTCATACAGATCTTTCGTGGGAAACCGGTATGGTCTGAATGTCATGACCTTTAGCAGAGATCTTTGAGCTCTTTCGAGGTGAATCATAAAGGTTTTGCAAGCGCCTCCCCAGGCCGTGATACAGTAGCCTATGATTGACTGCGCCAGCGCAAGATACACCGTTCGTAGTAACTTAAACTGAGCCACGTGTCGAAGCTTTTTAAATGCCCATATAAGTTTCCTGACACGGGAAGTGGTCAATTCAATGTGAGGACGCCAGCTAAGTCGATCGTCCAGAAGTACACCTAGGTACTTCACTGACTTTTTTTGTGAGATCGGAAGACATGGGCATTGGTGACCGTTAAAATCATTGCAGGAGTGTACTTTAAGACTTATTTCCATGGGTTTAGTATTGGCGAAAGTAAATTGTAGATAAGAGGTCTTTGAAATATTCAGGGTTAGTAAGTTACTTTCTAGCCATCGGATTATCTCACGTAAGCCCATCTCTGCCGCTTGTTGCGCTGCTTCCCAATTCTCGCCGTGAAATATTAATACGGTGTCGTCCGCATAACTAAATATTTTACCTTTATTAAGAGACTTCTGGCATAGGTCGTTTACATAGACTAGGAAGAGGCTTGGGGATAGGCAGCTGCCTTGTGGTACACCATAGTCAATTTTGACTTCATTGCTAATTCGTTCACCAATCTTTACTTTTTGTGTTCGGTCAGTTAGAAAGTCAGTAAATATGCTCAGAGCCTTTCCCCTGACGCCGACATGTTCCAGCTTCTTTACAAGGGTTGAGATACAGACAGTGTCAAATGCCTTGGCTAGGTCTAGAAAAACACCTAGACATTTCTGTTTCTCATCCACTTTTCCAGTAACGTAACCAACAAGTTCATTTACTGCGTCTACGGTGCTTTTTCCAGACCTGAAACCAAATTGTGAGTCTGATAATATTTTGAAGTGCTCTAGGTATCTTATGAGTCTATGGTTCAGTAGTTTTTCCAATATCTTTGACAGCGCTGAAAGTACTGAAATAGGTCTGTAATTTTTAATATCATCTTGACCCCCTCCCTTGTGAACAGGTGTTATTAGAGACTTTTTGAAGATTCGGGGGAAGATTCCCTGTTCAAAACATATCTCAATGAGTTTTGTAAGAGGCGGAACCAGAATACATTTACCCAGTTTGAGGAGTTTTGCCGGAATTGAGTCCCATCCTGTGGCACAATCAATTTTCAGGTTATTAATCACCGATTCAATTTCGGCCTCGTCCGGAGTAAGCAAAACCATAGATTCACTTTGCGAGGATGTTTCAAATTTATATGGGGCAATTGGTGAAATTTGATTTTGAACAATAGTGTCAGCCAATTGCTTACCAATGTTTGAAAAATAATGATTTATTTCCTCAATGGCATTGGGCGTGTCATTTGCAGTTATGAGTTTGTCCGCTGATATTTTTTCTCTAGTTTGGTTAGTTATACCTTTAATAACACTCCATGTATCTTTGTTGTTATTTGAAGATTCTAAAGCGGATCTGTCGTGATTTAATTTTAGTTTCCTAAGTAACAGATTGCAGAAATTACGATACCGTTTATACGACAGCTCGATAATTCCGTTTTTTGGGTCGGATAGGAATGTTTTATGGAGATTATCCCGATGTCGAATACACCGTAGTAGGCCAGGTGTAATCCAGGGCTTAAGTAATGTTTTACGGTTAGAGACTTTCTTTAATTGGGAGTGCTGAGATATTGTGGACATCAAACATTCTACAAACCTAGTTGCAGCTTCATTTGCATCGCATTTGTCAGATATAAATGAGAAATCGGTATTCTTAAGCTGCTCTACAGCGGCCTCATAGTTTACTTTAGTGACGTATTTACTCATGTGTGTTTTGTTTTTAACGCTCCTATTTAAGCATATCATTACTGAGGCATGGTCGGTGACAGTTGAATCTATTACTATGACAGTTGCAGAACTAGATGTATTAATCATTGCGTGATCGAGGCAGTTCTGCAATCTTGTCGGATGTGTGTGTCCCGGTAAGAGGCCCAATTCGGCGGTCAGATTAAGATAAGGCGAACTATTTCTGTCGGTATTGCTTGATTTTATATCGATATTAATATCGCCTGTTAAAATGATGTTTTTTGCTTTTTGTTTACTTAAAATGTTTCCTAGGGAATTCAGGAAGCTATCGATACAATGTATCGATGGGGATCTATAGGATGCTAGAATACAAGTATCGGAATCAATTTTTAGTAAAAGAAAGTTGGCACCTATCGAATCTGGTTCTTCCACAGTACACTGAATACTGTTTTTAACATATATTGTAATGCCATCATTTTGATTTAAGCATTTCTTACTGGAGTATGTTACATAGTTTTCAATAGGAGGAATCGGTTTGTCATCATTAAGCCAGCACTCAGTCAGGATAATAACATCCATTTCACAACATAACCTAGCTAATTGAGCCTGAAAGCCGTCTAAGTTTTTATATATGCTTCTGATGTTCTGAGTAATTATCTTTAGTGCGTTAGAGGTTTTTATGATATTATTACATATATTAGTATCACAGTGATGTGAAGACGCCACCGTGAAGTTATCTATTTGTGACGAGATAAAAGTGTTTTTATTAGACATTGAGTATCGTTATATTGTCAATGTTGCGTGTTAATGTGCGGGAACTTAACATAGGCATAGTATAATCTAGTAGCAAGGCATTGTAAGTAGATACGCTCAGAGAGGAAGATATTTGTATGCTGATAATAATATGTTTTTTTTAAGTGCGCTGTATAAGTAAATTTGGTACCTCTTGTGTACCTGCAGAAACACGTATTTAATAAACAAAATACTGTAAGGTAGCTGCGAAAAGTAAAAAACCGATTTTCTTTCTTTGACGTTGTTACTATTTAATAATACTTCCTCAAGATTATAATCTCCTGGTACTTAAGTTAGATTCTGGCCTCCTGGTAGTTTGGGTATAAATGCTTTTAATGTTCAACATCTAATGTTCAATTCAACAATGTTCAAAATAGGCAAAATGTTGTTTGTTTTTCTAATAGGTTTTTTTAAAATATTTAACATGTTTTTAATACTGAAGATTGTTATTTTTAACCGACTGCCCAAAAAGGAGAACCTTTTTGGGAAGTCGGTTAAAAATAACCTTGACGAAGTAATCATGACGAAGTAGTAATATTTGCGAGGGTGGCATCATTACCAGTTAAGACTAACTTAAGTACCTACCAGGAGATTATAATCATGAGGAAGTATTATAAAATAGAAACAACGTCAAAGAAAGAAAATCGGTTTTTTACTTTTCCCAGCAACCTTACAGTATTTTGTTTATTAAATACGTGTTTCTGCAGGTACACAAGAGGTACCAAATTTACTCATACAGCGCACTTAGCTACATATACTGGTTAGCAGTACACCCGCGGTTCTGACATCAGGATGGCGGGTGTACCTAATTTTTAAAATATTATTTTATGGGTGTAGGTACACAGATTTTCAGGAGAGGTACGTTAAGGTACACAGAAGGTACCAAATAACTGCAATAAATTTAGGCAAATCTGAATAGTACACCCGCGATTCTGATGTACACCTTAGTTCACCTAGGTGGACTATGGGAAATAATTTTTCGATAATGTTGAGGATGAAGCTGAGGATTAAGTTTTAGATTTGAGCAATTGATGTACGGACTAAATGGTCGTCTTTAGGCTTGAGTTGAAGCGCACTTGAACGGATTAACGGGGCTTATCATAGTAGTTTGGATTAAAAATGATTAGTGTTCGGGAATGTTTATACATTATCTTAGTACTAAGATAGTTAGGGAGAAATGTCCATATTTTTTTTAATAATTGTGTCTGAAAAGATTTTGACATTGATTTATCGCCGATATGAGAATTTAACCAGATCTTGAAAGTTTTCCTTTTGATTAACAAACAAGCTGATTTCTCCACAATAAATAAAGTTTCACTAACATAATCTACAGCTAAATAATAAAATTTGTTCTCTAAAGAAGGCAGTAGGTAATAAAATAAGGCTGCAATTCGATCGGTTGACATACAGGTCGTGACTGCAATACGCACGAACTCTCGCGAAAAGCCACGAATATAAACGAAGAGTTTTCAATAGCTTTCGGGATCAAAAATGCATTGGTGTTACTGTGTTCCTTCCTTTGTCATGTATATTTTGAAGTGGAAGTCTGTTTTATATTAAATGTAAGATGTTTATTTTAACGTGAATAGGTCCACAGTCAGGTATGCCACTGGAGAAATTGTGACTGAAACAATACAAAAAAGTTAATAGGTACCTTATGTCGCAGTACAATTGTAAAAAATCTTTAGATTTTCGCATGAAAGCGGGTTATTGAAAAACTTATGAGAGCTAAGGAAAGACTCGCAAAAATAAATTCGATTTCACAAGAAATACTGTAAAGAATACATTGATCGATGACATTTATTACATTTTGATCATGGACGAATTTGAATTCTTCGACTAATGTCCTTTCTCTTCTTGTCTTTCTTCCTTTTTCTTTTTATGTTGGCACTTTGTTTTTAAACATATCTACATGAAAATTGTAATAATTTAATTAAGATTTTGTGTGTTGTGTTGTGTCTTTTGTGTGCACTAAATAAATGATTTATCTATCTATCTATCTAATGTAATACCTGGTTTTATATCTGGTAAGTATTAATATGATATGTTAAATATATTATTTTAATCATCAAAAATTAAAGCAGACAGCAACAATCAATGGGTCGGAGAGAAAAGAAAAGCCTGTGCCTAGAAGAGAGCAAATTCATGTGGTTGTGGATGATATTAAAGGTGAAGAAACCAAAACCCTTAAAGTTAACCTTATTCATAAATAAAACGACAGTCAAAAAACACATTCCATCAATTTTAAATTTTAAAACAGAAAATTCGATTCAAATACAATCTATACGGAAACAAGTGAGCCGTTCAATTAGTTCATTAGTTCACGCTCATCAGCGATCCAACCTTGTACTGACGCAATAAGCATTGTACTAAACAGTTCGATAGCGATTAGCATGTTGTTTATAGCGTGTGACGGTTTGCTGGCAAATAAATATTGTAATAGATAAGAATTGTTACGGATGAATACAATTAACAAATATATATCATCATCAACCACAGCGGAGGTCCCGGAAAATGTCGATGGCGGGAGGCCCAGGTGTAGATAGCGGGACGAGCTTGATACCTTTCAACAGGATTGGTTCACAATTGCCTAAAACTGAGAAAAATGAAAAGATGATATTTATTTATTTATTTAGGAATAACCAACAGTTACACATTTAAAACTTATGGCTAAGACTATAAAAATATGACATAAATGCGCAACTCACACCGTTATCCACATCATATAAGTATAGGCCAATAAATAATTAAAAATAAAATGTCATACACACACACATACATGTCGACATAGCCCGAAGAATTGTATATATGTTTGCAATATATGTAAGTATGAAAGAACCATGTTCCTATTTATCAAGTGAATAAATTTACCTGTTAGTGCTTGTAATATTTTATATCCATACGTAGTATTAGTTTGAGTGCATCGTCCTCAGGTATATGAATTAATGTATTAATGTAAAGGTTGCAAAACACTTATTTTTATAAAGTTAGTGTGGATTTTCTTGTCCGTTCTTGTCCATAACAAGCTACTTTTCTGAATGGAGGGTAGAATTAATTATTATTAAATTTTTGACGTTCAAAAGTGCCGCTTAATGGCCTAATTGAAATAAAGAATTTGTAAGGGCAGGAGCCTTTACACTTAATGTTAAATGTTCAATAAAATAAATGTTAATGTTAAAAAGGTATTTAATACTGAATTGCACTAAAATAATATAATAATAAAGTTATAGAAAAATGTTATAAAAATGTTGTAAAAATGTTATAAAAAATGTTGAATGTTGCGCGAGCTCGATACAAACCGAAGACTGACGTACTTGCGTACGTGCCGATGCTACATGTTATAAATTAACAAAATTTGCAGTATTTTAACTAGGCCAAAGTACAATGTGCGGTTGCTAACCGTACATCTTGGCGGGGCAAAAGGTAATAATAAAGTTAACTTATTAAATAATATTTTCCCAGTGTAAATAAACAAATATTAAATTAAAACAATGTGACTAAAAATTAATATAAGTCAAATGTTAAAGGAATGAGGTCTCGCGTAAGTGAGTTCAATATTTTCAGTGGATGCTTCAGCTCTTGGTGGCTTCCGCGGCGGTAAACTGGCGGACGCGCCGGCGGCGCTGACGGTGACCTTGCCGCAGCGTTTGTAGTACACGTAGGCTCCTCCCGCGACGACTATTGACAAGATCAGAAGTCCCATCGTAGAATATGATACGATGTATTGGTGCACATCGTGTTGCGACATTTCAGCCTTTTTCGTTTGATCTTCCAATTCTTTCAACGAATTATGAAGTTTTTCATAATCGTTTCTTACAAATTGCGTGTTCTGTTGTCCAGTTGATAAATCAAGTGGCTGGACAGACGTTAAATTGTTGATGTCTTCTAGATCAATTAGTGGTATTTCCGGGCTGACATAGATTTTGTTTGCGTAGTTAACTTGAGTGTAATATGTTTCTTCGTTGTTTCTAATTATACATCCTTCCTTGGCTTCTAAGATTCCCGTTAAATGTATTGCCTTAGTAGTCATACGACCTTCACAGATGATTTGGAGTTGGCAATCCGTGCAGCAGACATAAAGCCAGGTGTTAGGATTTCGTAATGGTGTCCATTTATTGTTGCAGGATTCGGATGTATAGATACATTTTGATAATGTAATGTTTGTTATTGCACCAATTTCGCATGGAATTTGATGATTTCTCATGTTACGTGTTGGTTTGTTTAGTGAACATACATATGTACTTGGTTCAATTTTAATACAATGTTCCAGGTCACTGTCTGTGAGCTGCATATATGTCTCCTTTCTTATGTTCACTTCAACATATTCTGAATTTGTTTTCATTGTAAGTGAATGTTTGTTGTTTTTTATCATCGGAATAGGAACTGTTTTATATATAGTGAATGGAGTGTCGCCTGTTAATGGTAGTGTAATTTCGATGATAAAATATTTATCAAACAATCTGGATTTTACTTCTAGTAGTTTGTATATGTCAGCTAATTGGTTTTGAATGTTGTCAACGGGTAACGATAATTGTTGTGGCAACTGCCCAGAGATAATGTTGAGCTCCTGAAAGAGCTGGTTCTGTGGTAAAAGTCTGGTGTCTACATGACCATGGTGAATGTTAATAGCTGTGTCTAAGAGCATGTGTTGGATGTGGCGTAGTTTAGACAGAATTGTTGAACTAGTCAGAGCCATGGTGTTAAAATAGTTCAAAGCTTCCTCTTGCTCAACATCATTTCCCAATTTTTGTAAATAGTTCTCGGTAGCGTTAAGATGTTGGTTTAAGAGATTAAATTGAGTGTTCATCGTCTCTTCATTTCTCTTTAAAATGTTATTATGTGCCTCCATGATTGATGTTTGACCTTTGATTAGGTTCAATAAGTGATCTCTGTTGTTTTGCAATGTTTCTATGTCCTTTTTATATTGTATTGCGAACCTTTCATCTAGCACGCCAAATAGGCTGTTTGCAAGGTAACCTATTCCATTGACAAGTCCTCGGGTAACGCGTCCCTTTGTCTGTCCATGATGTGTTTCCAACATGTAATTGTTATGGTCAAGTTCGTTGAGTTCCTGTTTGAATTCAGTCATAATTGTTTTGCACATCGTTTGGTATGCAAATTGCTCACACCTTTCGCCCAGGTGTTTTACGACGTCATATTATAGTAGGTAACAATCTTCCAGTCATCATGTACGCTTTGCAAATTGCCGATTTTGTCAAAGTACACTGCTCTATTTGGTTCAAACGGTGTGATGTTTATGGCGTCGTTGCTTTGATATGTGGGCTTAAATAATGTCAGTAATGTTAAGAGTATACATAGCAGGCTGGAACTTATATTATTTGATTTAACTCGTTGTTTCCTGTTGGTGTAATTTTTTGTTGATTTTTGTTTTTCAGTGCAGATTTTGTCATTGGTGGTGGTGTCAGGTATTTCTATATGCGGTGTAGGTAATGGGAGTTTAATTAATTTTGTTATTGGTCTTGTAAGTGGCCTTCCTTTTGTTTTTAAATCTTGGATTTCTTGTCCGTAATGTTCATTTTGTACATGTTTTATAATTATGTTAGTGGCGCATCGAATATCAGCGAGTGTTAAATTACATTGTTTTGACGCGGGCGCGTCATTCATGTTTGTATGATTCATAGCTGCGTCTTCCCTGTGACGATTGTTTCGTGACGTGTTTGTTATGAAACGCGACACCCAAGCTACGATGCGTATTATAGTCATAATACAGCTGTTCTTGTTAAGGAGTTCTGTTACAAAGTTCATGTTTTCAGTAGTTCTTGACGTAACTGCATGCACCTTTTTAACTTCAATGTTTGGTGTCTTAAACGTGTCATATGTTTCAGGGATGATTTCATTGTTAAGCCATTCGGGTCCATCAAACCACAGAGGAAACTTGTGTAACTGAGAAGGTAGTAGTCCACGTGACGCGCAGTCGGCTGGGTTTTGCTCCGATCTTACGTGCTTCCAACTCCCTGCGGGCACTACTGATGTTATCTCCTGAACTCTGTGACCGACATAGGCCTTCCATCGCGAGACATCGCCCTTTAGCCAGCCAAGCACGATCATTGAGTCCGTCCATGCTACTTTAATGTTAGGTTTATCGAGGCAATGTTTTATTTTCTTGACCAGTTGAGCTAACAGCTGTGCACCGCATAGCTCAAGTCTGGGAAGTGATTGTTGTTTTTGGATTGGATCAACCTTTGTTTTTGCCGCAACCAATGCAATTTGTTGCTGTTTTCCCTCTGTAACCTTGCTGTACACTACGCACGAGAACGCTTTTTCCGATGCGTCGCAGAATGCGTGTAATTCCCAATCGTTGTTTGCTTCTAATCCTAGCCATCGGTTAATTTTGAAAGGTTGCATGTTTGTTAACTCAGTTTTAAGTGTTCTCCATTCCTTCTCCATTTCATCCGGAACCATATCATCCCATTCGATTTTGTACTTCCAGATGTGTTGGAATAAATTTTTTGCCTTGATTGTTATTGGAGATAGCAACCCCAAAGGATCAAAAATTTTTGATATGTCGCTTAAGATTTGCCGTTTTGACGAATTTTTGTTAATGCCAATGTTGTTTTTGTTTTTTAATGTGGGTGAAAATATAAATTCATCTTGTTTCGGATCCCATGCCAAGCCTAATGCTTTGGAAGCTGATGCATCTGTAAAGCTTAAACTGACTGGGCTAACCATATGTTCTGGCAGATCTTCTAGCAGTTGATGTTCGTTACTCGACCACTTTCTGAGATTGAACCCTCCTTCTTTCAATAGTTGTATAAGTTGGTCTCTTGTATCTCGGGCCTCGTCCATGGTATCCTTTCCGAATAACGCATCGTCTACAAAGAATTGGTTGAGTAAGATGTTTTTAGCGTCCGGGTACTTGTCACCTTCGTCCATTGCTTGCTGTTGAAGTGTTCGGAGTGCTAGAAAGGGCGCGGCCTTAGTACCATAGGTGACTGTACGTAGTTGGTATTCTCTTAGCAATTGCCGTGGACAGTTCCTCCACACTATTTTCTGTAAGTGTTGATGTTCCGGATGTACCATTATAAATCGGTACATTTTCTCAATGTCTGATGTTAAGACGTATTTGTATTGTCTCCATTTCAGCAAGATGCTAAGGATATCTTTTTGTAGATTCGGTCCCGCCTCCATTAAGTCATTAAGACTGTGTTTTGAACTGGTTTTTGCTGACGCGTTGAACACAACTCTAAGTTTCGTTGTGATAGCACCTGGCCGCACAACCCCGTGGTGCGGGAGAAAATACTCCATGTTTTTGTTCCTAGTGTTGCTTTCGACTTGCTCCATGTGGCCCATTTCTTCGTATTCCTCCATGAAAGCTTTATAATCTTTTGCAAACGCATGATTTTTTGCCATCTTTCGCTCTAGTTGTTGAAATTGAGCGATGGCCTGTGGTTTCGATGTTCCTAAGTGTTCAATAAAATTGTCCTTGAGGGGGAGACGAACCTGGTATCGTCCATCAGGAAGTCGTGTTGTTGTCTCTTTGTACAGCTGTTCGCACTTGTTGTCAGGATCCAAATCATCTCTGTTTTCTTGCATAGACTCCTGTTCCCAGAATTGGGCAAGATCCTGAATGTTGTTGACAATTACATGGCAATTGAAAGTTTTGTAGTTACCACATACTACCCAGCCTAATTGTGTTTGTTGTGCTATGATGGTTGACGTGTTTGTTTTTATTAACCCCTCTAACAGTATTTCGGAATATACATCGGCTCCTAATAGTAAATCTATATCCTGAGGTATGTTGAAATCAGGATCAGCGAGTTGTAAATGTTGTATATGTTCAAAACTACCTTTATTTACTGTTTTATTTGGCAGTTTGTTTGTTATTGTTTTCATAATAAGTGCATTAATGTTAATGTTGAAGTCATTATAAATTGCTTGGCACTTAAGATGGAGCACTCCTTTACATTTGGTGGTGGCTGAAGCACCAACACCTGACACCACCGCGCTCATTTTGTTTCGTTTTAACTGCAATCTTTGTGCAGCATTTTCTGTAATTAGGCTAACCTGAGAGCCCTGGTCTAATAAGGCGCGTAAAATGATCGTAGTTCCATCATAGGCTATTGTTTTGACCTGGGCCGTGGCTAGCAGTACCTCATTTGAGTTGTCATGTGCTAAATGCGTGTTCAATTGTTGACCTACATTAGCCCTGCCGGTTCGCGATTTTGCAACTCCAATCGCCTCATGCAAAATGCTGCTATGCGGCTCATCGCAGTGCTTGCACTTTTTTTCCGACGAACATTTTTCGCCGTTATGACTAAATAGGCAATTTAGACATACATGTAGGTTGTTTGCGGTCTTTACCCTTCTTCTGGTGACATACATAAAAATTCTCTGCAATTATAGAGCCCGTGTTGCTTATTACATTTCGGACAAGTTATAAAGGAATGATGAAATGTTTGTTTGTTATGGAATGTTCTCGGCACGTTCTTAGTTCCCCCTTGAACGGTCTGTTGCTGCACCTTAGGCTTGCTGTATGTTGCATTATGAACTGTTTTTGGCTGAATGTTTAACTGTGGACTGTTAAAGTTTCTTGGGCGGTTCGTGTTTGTGCCCGATTCCATTGACATGAACTTGGTTTCAATGAATTTCAGAAACTCGTTTAATGGTGGCATTTCCCTTGGATTTTTCATGGATTCATTGAATGACTGGCGTGTGTCTGCGTCCAGCTTTTGCATTAGTATGTGAACTACTATGGGGTCCCAACTAGAAGTGTCGTACTGCAGATTCTTAATAGCCTCAAGGCACTCTATGGTCGTGTCATGCATCCTTTTCAGTAGATATGCCGTTGGGGTTTGTATGTTGGGTAGACTTAGTAAAATGTTTGCCTGGTAGGTAAATAATAATCTCTTATTATCATACCTCTGTTGAAGAATCTGCCAACTAGCTTCGTAATTATCAGCACTGATGTTCATGTGCTGTATTAATCGCTCGGGTTCTCCCTTCAATTTCGCTTTCAGATGTTGCATTTTTTGAGCATTTGAGATGAAAGTGTTGCGATGCACAATTTCCACGAATAAGTCCTTGAATGTTGTCCACTGGGCATAGCTACCACTGAAAATCGGAAGTTCAATTTTGGGCGTGGACTTTTCCTGATGTTTGTTATCCCAAATCCTCTTGTTTATTTGTTCCTTGGTGAATTCATACAGCCTTTCTAATCTGTTGTAATCACTTTCAAATGCTTGCGTGTTGACCAACAAGTTATCAAGTTTCCAATAAGTACTATCGACTTTTTCCCAACGTTGCGTTATTGTCCTCAATTTGTCTTCAAGTTGCCACTTTTCTTTTAAATTTTCAATGTCCATGTTCCGTACTGTTCTCTCAAACGCCTTGATGTTTGACCGCTGCTCATTCATCAAATCTTTAGTCTGTTGGTCCACGACTAACTCTTTGTATGACGTGTTCTTCACATCGTCCGCGATCTCATCGCTCTCCTGTTGTTCTGGAACATTTTCTTGGGCACATGAACTATCTTCTTGTTTTTGTAATTGACTAAAAGAAGCAAATTGTTCATCATCGATTTTCGCCAATAAGTTTTGCTTCGACTTCTTTATAATACACTTCGTTTCTTCGTATATTTGTTCCAGACGCTCGTTAATGCGATTTTCGTAATAAGGTCCAGACTTCTTGCCTTCAAACAAAGCTAATTGGATGTCGTTCTTTTTAAACTCACTCCAATACTCCTCCAGCTTTTGAAGTCTGTCATCATGATATTCAAGAGTGGTTTTACGTGTAGAACTATCTTTCTTAAAGTTTTCGTTTATTCTTTTGATAGCGTCAAGATTTGTAGATTGCAAGTTAAGTAAAGCATCGTAAGAAGCCATTGTTGTTTAACGGTGATTTGTGGTCACAATAAATCCAAAATTTCAGAAAAGTAAGTAATATGGAACGTGCTCACCGGATTCGCTGCTTACGCTTGCTGCTTATTCTTCACCCCGATCTGTGTAGTTCTCACTCAATATCACTGTTCACACTGTTTTTAATGTTTTGTTTAATGTTCAAATGTTCCCGCGAGTGAAACGTACCACGGCACTGATTCTACTCTTAACGGCTCGAAGGACCAAAATGTAAGGGCAGGAGCCTTTACACTTAATGTTAAATGTTCAATAAAATAAATGTTAATGTTAAAAAGGTATTTAATACTGAATTGCACTAAAATAATATAATAATAAAGTTATAGAAAAATGTTATAAAAATGTTGTAAAAATGTTATAAAAAATGTTGAATGTTGCGCGAGCTCGATACAAACCGAAGACTGACGTACTTGCGTACGTGCCGATGCTACATGTTATAAATTAACAAAATTTGCAGTATTTTAACTAGGCCAAAGTACAATGTGCGGTTGCTAACCGTACAGAATTTTTGTTTTTGATTTGATTTGAAGAAAAAGGAAGGCCTCTGTCCTGCAGTGAGACAGAACTGACAAAAAATAAATAAATTGTCATGGAATACTAATTCATAAAATTGAATGAGTTTGGAATAGTTCAGCTTGAAATAATTATGCATCGAAGCTTAGCATGCTCTATATATCTAACTCTAAATAAAACGTAGCAACACAGTCATATAGATAACTTCACCAGAGTAATCTTCTTAACAAACAGCAGATCAACAGTTCCAAAACAAACATACATTCTATTTCTCACTAAATTCCCACGAAAACTTTTACCTGCACAACACAAAAACACCGCTACCGATACACTCCAGAAAGCGTTGTCTAAAGAGTAAAGTTCCACAGAATTGTACAGTGAACAGGTAAAACTAGAATCAGACGAATAGTTTGTACATTTGCCCTGTGGAACCCTGAGGCTGTTTACGAAGTCGGTTAAGCGGGTTCCGGCTGCGTTTTGAATAAAATTCGCGAGTGTAAAATGTTTTGTGGAGCTGTGTAGGTGGGGACTGTGACCCTTTTGTGACTGGTTGGTGGTTTCAGTTATACTAAGAGTTGTTTGTGTCGATAATTAATAATGTATGTTTAAGAAATGCTTTCTTTTGTTTTTGTAATATAATGCTGTCTAATCAGTTGATGAAGTAAGTGGTCAGTATTAATACATATACGACCATTTTTTGTGGTGTTAAAGTTAAAGTCGAAAATTATCCCAACGGAACATTCTCCCGCGATAAAAAGTATTCTATTTGCTATTCTTGACTATAATCTATCTTTGTGTCAGATTTTGTGTCAGTCCTCTGGGACGGATCTGCCAGGCACCATCTTGATGCAATTGAGTCGATTGACAGACGGGTTAAGAGACTTATCGGCAACGACGCGCTGGTCAACTCAAAACTCCAGAGCCTTGAACACCGACGACGAGTTGCCAGCCTGTCGGTTTTCTATCGGTTACGTTTCGGGGAGTGTGCGATGGAACTGCAGAATTTGATTCCACCTGCCCCTTTCCATCATCGGACTACAAGACGTACGGCATTGCGCCATCGGTAAATGGTGGATATCCCACCCATACGCACAAAACGTTTTGAAAATACTTTCATTATGCGTACAGCTAAGGAGTGGAATTCCCTGCTCCGGCAGGGATGCTCTTTGTTTCCTGATAGCTACAACCTAGGGGTCTTCAAGTCAAGAGTGAATAGGTTGCTTCTAGGCAAGCTTGCTTCACCTTCGATCATATGATCACTTAACATCAGGCGAGATAGTGGTCAAACGCAAACCTATAACAAATAAAAAAAAGGTCCAAACGTTGAGTTGAGTAACAAACTTACATCCAACCAAACTTTCATGTTTTTAATATTAGTAAGATCACTAGGATTAAGAGCCAATGTTTCAATAGTCTGATAACTTTTAACTTTTAATGGCCGTTTGACATATTTCCTATAATGGGTGTGAGCCTGGAGATCTGTCATACAGGTCTCGAACCCAGTATAGACTCCAGCTCTCACAAAGGTTTGAATCTGCTGTAACCTAGATACTATTTACCGAAATGTACCTTTATGAGAGAAATAAACTTATATTATATTCTATTCTATTACATTCTATTCTATTCTATTCTTTTCTATTCTATTCTATTCTGTTCTGTTCTGCTCTGTTCTGTACTGTTCTGTTCTATTCTAATCTATTCTATTCTATTCTATTCTATTCTATTCTATTCTATTCTATTCTATTCTATTCTATTCTATTCTATTCTATTCTATTCTATTCTATTCTATTCTATTCTATTCTATTCTATTCTATTCTATTCTATTCTATTCTATTCTATTCTATTCTATTATATTCTATTCTATTCTATATATTCGATTCGATTCGATTCGATTCTTTTCTATTCTATTCTATTCGATTCGATTCTATCTATTCTATAAAAAAGCTGTAAAACGGTCATTTTTATTCCTCAATTAGAGTTCCTCAGTTAAAAGTTATCAGACTATTGAAAATTCGGCCCCTAATCAAATAAATTGCAGGATTTTGTGTGAAATGTCATTTAATTGCCCTGTTATTAATTTTATTTTCCGTGATCTGTCAAAAATGTTCTATGCGTTAATTACTACTTTTACTACTACCACAGATAATATAATACTAGCACTACGATACTATGATTATTTGTTGCATAAAATAATAAATTTATTGATTTAATTTATTATCTTACGACCTAAGCTCATACCTACGTAGTTACGTCCTCTTTTTTACATACTAAAGTAATATCTTTCTCTGTAAATATCAACAGAAAAAGATATATTATTAGTTGCGGTTGCAGTTGCAAGTTACGCTATAAATGTATGTTGAACTTTGAGAACATTTCTCAAAACTTAAATACAAATGTGTGGAACAGTGATACCTCTTTCCAGGACTTAGACTCTCTACGGAGAACTAGGTTTTATGATATCGACTGCGCTCGGACATAAAGCCCATACAGAATGGAAGTTTCGGGTAGGGATATGTGTGGTCTGGGTGATAGATACAATAACATGAACATTTTTGATTGAAATAACTCATATCTCTAAGTGGTCTGTGAAATAACTAGTCAGGCAATGCCGTTGTATTAATTTACGACACTCTTAGACTGAACAACATAAAAAGATGAATTATTTTACTTGTCCATGGCACTAAGATGACAATATTTTCTAAATAGCGAGATGGGCAGACGACGTTGTATTTGTGAGTAAAACCTGGATAAGGGTGGCACAGGAACTATGGGAGTGGCACAAGACCGATACTCAGCAGTGGGCGAAGTCAGGCTGTGGATGCTGCAAAAGATGATGATTATCATTATCAATACATGTAGTAATTCTCTTGCAGTACACATATCATGACGTAGTAACTACGTCACTACACTTACAAAATATATTAAAAAGAAACAGCACACAACCCAGAACCGCCAGCCAATGACGGATGACCCATCGACTGGCAAGCTTGTATCATATGCCATCAAATATGGCAACATTATCCACGCATCTGGCATTCAGCCGGGTTCACCGCCATATTTTTTGCGTTTTTGCGTCACTGCTATCCCGATGAATAAAACATTTCTGACCTCAATATCTAGGCGAATATTGAATGTATGTAATACAGATCGAGGAACGAATCATTCGATATTTTCCTTGTCATGTGAAGGCGGTATTCGTAACGATCTTTTTGCTTTTGTGTTAGTTTTATGAAGAAGTTTTTTGAAGTAAAAGACAAGCAGATATGTGTAATTTTTTTCTATTTGCAAATTAGTTATTTTCCTAGCTCAAATCCGACTCTTGTCTTGTCCTAAATTGGTATTACGACAAGACAATGACACATCACATCACATCACATCATCAGCCTATTAATGTTCCCACTGCTAGGACACAGGCCTCCTCGCTGTGAGAGGGAATGGGCCGTTATCCACCACGCAGGCCCAGTGCGGGTTGGTGGATGTCACATGTCTTCGAATTTTTGGTTCTAGGAAAGGCCGGATTCCTCACGATGTTTTCCTTTACCGTTTTGAGAGCAGTGGTGGTGAAATAATTTACACAAAGTAAAGCGCCTGTCTGGGCTCGAACCCACGGCCTACAACTTGTAAGTCGCAGCCGATACCACTGGGCCACCACTGCTCTCTAGACAATGACGAATTATCCAAGTTTTGAATTTTTACGTAATTTACAAAATTGTGAATGAATCGCACTAATATTATCAAGGCGAAAGTTTGTGAGTGTGTGTGTGTGTTTGTTACTTATTCACGCTCAAACGGCACGACGCATCTGGGTGAAATTTGGCACAGAGATACATTATAGTCTGGAATAGCACATAGGAAACTTTTAAACCCGTGAATATGTTCCCTTGGGATAATTTTCGATATTCACGCGGGCGAACCCACTGGCAGAAGCTAGTGTTTTTATATTTCAGAACTCTACAGACAATTTTGAATTTTCGAGTAGTTTATAAAATGTGTCACGAAGTTATGTGCTTCTAAAGCGTTGATTACTGTGAAATGGAAGTGGCAAGAAATTCCATCTTTTATTTATTCCTACAGTTCTGTACTAAAGTTACTGTTGGAAACTAGAATATAAAATGCATGTATTTGAACTCCATAAGTTGGAACCTCTGAGCAAAGGTAATGAACTGCCATTTGCAATATTATGTGAACAAAGTTTTGAAGATCGCGATGTAAAATGTCGCGGTGGCCCAGTCGTTCAGACCTCGCCTCTCGTTTTTGAAGTCGAGGGTTCATCCAGGCAAGTAGCTACCAGTGTGACTTTTCAATTCATATGTGTTTTCTAAGTTTATCTTTGACTTCGTTGACAGCGGGTAAGGAAAACATCGTGAGGAAACCTGGACATATATTTAATATAAGTTCGAAATCGCCGATCCACACAAGCAAGCGTGGTGTTTAATGATCGTGCCTTTTCTGTATGAAAAGAGGCCTTTGCCTTGCAATAACAGACTGGTATTAATAAATAAAAAGATACTTAAATACAGAGTATTTTCGTTTATCATATCAAATAGCTAAAGCCCACTAGACACATAAAAATGTACCCAGCTAACAATCTTATGCACAGTCACAATATAAAGTTCTAAACCGACCGATGTAAGATAAAGCACGTACAAGCCAATAAAGTTTTATTACAGCAAGTCTGCAGACTTTGTACTAAACTCTGCAGTTCTAACAGCGAAATTGTTGAGTCTCCGGTGAGCGAGGCGCAAAGCAGAGGAAATAGTATGTAAACGCAATGCTCGCGTTTTGTGCTGCGTTTAGAACGGAGAGTTGACTTGATTGGGTATTTGAAGAGGCTGGTGGTTTGACTATACCACTAAGAGAAACTTGACTAATTTCTGGTGTTTAGAAAAAAACTCCGAGACATAGGTTTATAAATAAACTTACGCCTTTATCTCATGGTGGTAGGGAGGCAGAAACTACAAAATACTACCTACTAGGATCCTTATAATCTCAGTTTGTTCTCGTGAAAGAAGTCTATAGTTTGATTAAGTTTGAATGCTCAAAAAACCATGTATATCTCTTTCAGCACTTCAAACAAAACTCACGTAAATATAAAAGTGCAGTATTATCAATATCAGATCTATTAAGTATCTAGATACTTAATAGATGTGGTATACTTGGTTTGTTGTTGATCGGTATCTCAACTAGCAAGAACTAGCCAAAATACTAAGCGTCCGTATCCGGAAAATGAGTATTTTTAAAATACTCAGAAAAGTTCGTTCAATACAGTTACTTATTACTTAAGACAGTTAACAATAATAGACTGAAAAAGTGAATAATATACAGATATTATTCACTTTTTCAGTCTATTATTGTTAACTGTCTACATGTGGTGGTACATCAAAAACGACTACGTTGGTAGTAGAAAGAGCCCAAAGGGCGCTACTTAAGGTAATGAGTTTTCAAAGCTACAGGTGCTGATATTTTATTTAATGAATGTAGGGTATTTTCTATACGCAAGGTCTTCATCGAGCTGCTTATCATCGCACAGCAACAAATTAGACCTGAATCAAGTAAGAAAGGATATAGTTTATAATACTCAAAAATTTAGGACTCAGTTCGCTCAAACCTTTGAAAATTATCTTGGCCCTTGAATTTACGATAGATTAGCAACAACCTAAGCTAAGAAATCTTAGCAATCAAGCTAAGAAATCTTGGCAGTCGCGAATCATCATCATTATCAGCCTATTAATGTTCCCACTGCTGGGACACAGGCCTCCTCTCTGTGAGAGGGAATGGACCGTAATCCACCACGCGGGCCCAGTGCGGGTTGGTGGATGTCACATGTCTTCGAACTTTTGGTTCTAGGACATGCTGGAAGGCTATTAGTTGGTTTCATTTACCACGACTGGACCGATTTTAATGAAATTTTCAGACAATCTTTAGATTGACCCAGCGAATAATCCTGTAGTTTAGTGGCGATCGGAGCATATTTTTTTGAACTTTCAACGTGGGCGAAGTCGCGTGCAGAAGCTATTACTATTAATAAAATAAATCTATGTAATTTATCAACTAAATGTCAAATTAAAATAATGAATATCAAATCAAATTAAAATTAATTAAATACAAATTGATATTGTCTTAAGTTTATCTGTAATTAATCAAAATAAATAAATTAATTATCTAATCCATTTAATACTATCAATCAAATGTCAAATAATGCATGTTAAATGAATGTGAAAATATCAATGAATTTACACTATTCTTTATTCTACATGAATGTATATTGTTACTACAAATAATTGTCCACAGGGAAGAATAAAACTGGTCCACCTTAGTAAGTTATAACTAGTACGGGGGTCAGGGAATTTCACATCAACCTGGTTGGAAATTGGAACATGTATTGTGTTAATGTGTAAACTTGATGTAACCGTTTCTTTTTTCTGCCAATAAATGATTATGATCATGATTAATGTTTGTTTTATAACAGTTAATAATAGTGGATAGTAATAGGGGATACTGCAAGTTATCAAACTCTAAAAGAAATTTAAAAGTATCGTTAAAATACACTAGAAAACAAGTATATTACTAATTAAATGATTATATCCAAGAATGAAAAAAGAATGCTTGGAAACACGCTGGTCCTACAGTATCATAGGAAAATCTTTAGTGAAGACGAAATGAAACTAGTTGAGTTATATATAAATGATTGTATTTTTACGGTATTAAATCACACACTGCTCCATTGTTCTTTAATTTATCTACGCTTGCAATTTTTGTAGCTATGTGAGTACCATGTTCCTATATATCAAATTAATAAATTTACCTGTTATTGCTTGTAATATTCCATATGTATAGTAGTATAGTAGTGCCATTTTAGGTGCGTTCTCATGAATAATTAATGTGTAAAAATATTGTAAAATACTTTTTTTTGAAAATCGTTAGGGTGAAATTTCTTGTCCGCTCTTCTCCATAGCAAACTACCTTTGCAAATGGACATTAGAATAGTTTTTTTGTTTTACGCTAAATTATTGACTTTGCTGAATAAATCGTTCTTCACGAGAACCTCGCGAAAGTCAAAAGTCCATTGACCCACGTCACCACAAAGGCCAGCCAAAGCTTATCAACAGTTGGAAAGCCTAAATAAACTACAGCAATTTTTTAATCAAAAATACTGGTTGCTCTATCAACACACTCTCCAAGATTTGCTAAACTCTCTCAATTATCTGAAGCACATCATCTATCACGTCGGGCTGTCAACATACAGTTATTAAAGTCGGAGCAAAACTCGTTTGAAAATCATGTATGAAAGATTTGAACCAAAAATGTTTGGACTTTTAAGAAAACTTAATCCGTTAGCGTTATGTATTGAGATAGAATGTTTGAGTAGGTTTGACGTGTGTCTGAGTAGGATAAGACAATCTGGACAGAGTTGTTTGTATGATTTTTCGATCGGGTTTTTTTTGTGTGGGTGTATCTGAAGTCATGTTGGTGGACAGTTGAGGGATTTTGCATAAACTTTTGTTTATTGGACGTCGCAGGTGCTGACTATTTTCGTGGTGGGCTGCGATTTGTCATTGAAATATGAAATTCAGCATTGTCACAACACTGTCTGCGGTAACCTTGAGCTAACCCTAGTAAGGAGATACAATAAATTAATAAACAGTTGATACTGGTTTTGTTACTACTTGACTTTCAGCAAACAAGAAACAACATTCAATCTTGTAGCAATCAAGACAATCTTATTAATAATTTGAGTTCAACCTGTAACCTCGCAGTGTATATGTCATGGACCAAGTGATTAATATATGCACTATGTATAATGCCGGGTATTATTCAGAGAGGCCGGTCAGTTTAATTATTTCAATAGCTTTTAGCATATTGGACGTTTTTAAATTTGTCTCATCTTATGGACCAAGTGTAAATACATAATATAAGGGCTCTATTCATGTCGAGAAGTTGCAAAATCCCTAAAGATATTGAATAAACCCGACACTAAATAAATGACAAAAAGCTAATGAACGGCAAGTTACTAAACGCAGCACCACGTTTCAAAAGTGGAGGAACTTATATCACTGACTTATCCCACTTTACTCCTTTTGGTATAGCAAGATCGTGCCAAATGAGTATTGTAGCCCAGACTCTCGTGTTTCTTCTGCTTGACAGATAATCTGCGACTGTTCCCTTTACTGAGTACAAAATAAAACATCTAGATTTACGTTTTGAATTACCAAGTGGATAAAAAAGCTAAATGATGTAGGGAAAATGAAGTTTGGAGCTTATGATAATGTTTGCAGTTGACTTTTCTTTCTTATGGGTCGCAAATAAACATACAATTACGTTTTCTTAGTATCGCAAAAAATAGTAACCTCCAAGATTAGTTTATTAGTTTATTTTGTTTAGTTAATATTGAAATAACGTATTCACTCTGAGCTACAAACCTTGAAGGACCAAATAAGAACATGTATACTTTGAATTAGGCATTGGTTCACTATTAAATCAATATACTCATATTTTTTTTGGAATCTTAAGGTTCACGTTTGATCACTATCTCGTCTGATGGTAAGCGATGATGTGGTCTGCGGTGAAGCACGCTAGCCTGGAAGTAACCTATTCAATCTTGACTTAAAGATTCAAAGATTGTAGCTATCAGGGAACAAAGACTCCAGCAGGGAATTCCACTCCTTAGCTGAGCGCAAAATGAAAGTATTAGCAAAACGTCAATCGCACCATGTACCGATGGCACATGGCCGTACGGTTGGCGCAGTGGTTGAGCGATTGACTGCTGCGCTGCGTGTCGCGGGTTCGATTCCCGCACGGAACAAATATTTGTATGACCAGCAGATAGTTGTTCCGGCTCTGGGTGTTGTGTATGTGAGTTTATATGTTTGTTAACGCACCCACGATACAGGAAGAAATTCCTAGTGTGGGCAAAGTTATTTAAAAACAAAAAAAAATATATATTCAGTTGTTGAGTCATGACTTATTAATAACAACCCAAATCATATCTAACTAATGACGTCATATCTAAACAGAGTTACTTATCTGTTTACTACCTTTTCACATCTTAACGGTTGAACGGATTTGGATAAAACTTAAAGTGAAAACACAATATTTTCACGAGGGCGAAGCTGCTGCCAGAATAGAAGAGCTTGTTTATAATATGAGAAAGATGAAATTTCTAAAAAGATAGAAAATCTTTAAAACCACAGTTTTAACAAAAAATCCGCAGCCATCATTTTACTTTTACAAAAATCTTTCTCTTTTTTCAATAATCCCTGCAGCAGACGCATATAATGAAAGTTCTTCCAAATCAAAAGTGTTCATCCTCTGCGGAATAAAATTGAATTTATATTGATGTCCATTTTAGGCTGCAACTGAAATAATAATAGAAATTTCGGTTCCAGACGTTTTCTTTTTGGAATCCCAAGCAGATATTTGATTGACAAAGATTTGTAAAACTCACCTTTTTTTAGGGTTCCGTAAAACGGGACTCTATACTAAGATTCCGTGGTCCGTCTGTCTGTCTATCACCAGGCTGTATTTCATGAACCGTGACAGCTAGACAGTTGATGATGTATTTTTGTTGCCGCTATAACAACGAATACTAAAAACAGAATAAAATAAATATTTAAGTGGGGCTCCCATACAACAAACGTGTTTTTTTGCCATTTTTTTTGATAATGGTACGGAACCTTCGTGCGCGAGTCCGACTCGCACTTGGCCGGTTTTTTATATTTTTAGCAGCTATAACTAACAAAAATCACGGCCTCGATCCAATTTTCATGTCACACATCATCAACATCATCATGATGATGGGTCATAATAATATAATATATAAAAAAACAGGAAAAATCACATTAATTTCCTTTGTAACTGGGATTAGGCACAATTAAATTAATTGTGATTCGGCCCACAGAGGTTTAATTGTGAGGAAATGTTCTAGAAGCAAAAAACTCGAAGTCATGTGACATTCATAAATTCGCACTGGACTTGCATTGTAAACCACCAGTACCTTTTACAAGAAGGTGGCCTGTGTCCCAGCATTCAGAACATTATAGGCTGATAATCCTAAAAGAGTTGAAAGAAAAAAACGATTTGTTCGAATACGAAGAATTTTACCTTGTTCATATTTATTTGTTGGCCTAAGTTAGGTCCCGACTTTGTACAAAACATTTCTTCTCATAAGATTTATTAAACCTGATTCTTTTATCCCGCCTGGTTATGTATGAGCGTGTTGTCTGAACTTAACTTTAGATTTATTGCTTGTGAAACATTTTGTTCGATTAAATATTTATATTAGTTTTTCATGAAGTTTTGAATACTAGGTTTTTTTTTTATTAAATTGTAACTTTCATCTAGACTAATAAAAACCAACGAAGGTAAAATTGTTTATTTGTTTGTATTAGGTATTTTTTTGTGTAGATTGTACGTATCTGGTTACAAAAAAAACTTTCACTGATAGAAAGCCGGCTACAATATCACCGATGGTGATATTGGGACAGTGATATTGGAATGGTGATATTGCGTTAGTGATATTGGAATGGTGATGTTGGGATTGTGATGGTGGAATAAGGTTACTTTCTGTACCGGATATATTAAACGCACTGTTCCTGAGAGAAAAGCAAAAGGAATGACTCCGCTGGCAAAACCCTAGAATAAAATATATAGTCACAGTAGAGCTTTATGAACGAAATCAATATTTTAATCGACCGTACTTCCAAAAGGGACTAAGATCATAAAATGGTCTATAAGTTTATCAAGATAGAACCATGGTTTACGCCTAGATTATAATAGTACATTGTGATACAAGGGTGGAAAGTAGGTTATTGCAAACGTGCTGTCATTAACAAGCCCGAGCCGAAGGCGAGGGTTTTAATGACACGAGTTTGCAATAACCTACACACCCGTGTATCACAAGACGTTTTTCAATACAGTTGTGAGAAACAGTAAAAACAAATCAAAGAATTAGATTTGTTTATTCACAAAAAATAAAATTTTCAATATGGCGCGTTTTTGCAACTGGACATATTTTTTTACAAAGAAAACAGCCTATACAGCCTATTCGATTTTTGACAAACGTTGATGTGAAAAAAATTAACTTAAAACTGGTAATTAAATATAATAAACAACTATTTAATAAAAAATGAGAATTAAATGCTAAAACGTACGGAATCATTCATTTTTCCTCGTAGAAAATCTATCCAATTTTATTCTATGTTTGAAAACTCCTTGCTACTAAACTTTTTTAAATTGACTTATAAATTTAAAACTAAACTGCAAACATAATGATCGAGCTCGTAAACAAAAGTCACGACCGCGTAACAGAAAGATGCCTATGCGTAAGATTTAACTTTCGAATCATAATTATAGCCTCTGAAAGTACGCCATGTTTAACAACTGTATTGAAAATATATTATAATCTAGAAGGTTTACGTTAATAATATCTATTATTACTTTTACATACAATAGAGAGCAACAATATAAATCATAATTGTAAATTCAAACTATTAATTTACAACGGGTTTTGTGTTAACGGCTTTTTACTTTTAAAACGGCTATTATGAGTGGCGATAAATTTATCGCGTGCACTGTGTTCACGGACTTAAATCTGATAGAAGTATTCGTAAGAGAAATATTTTTTGCCATAAAAATAAAGTTTTTATACAAGCGTTTTTCCTTACCGTATATTTTCGACAATCCTAACGAGTAGGCAAAATTTAAATAATTTAGGAATAACTTTTTTACAATTCAGTTGCAAGATAAAACTTACAACAAGACTTACATAAACTGTTAATCCAGCCAATTAAATAAAAGTTTGGAGGAATGCATGAACAGCGTGTTAAGTCCCACAAACCTCCATAGAAAAGGGACTTGACGGGTGTTGTGTCTGGTCCGGGCAACTGCCCAAAAGTTATTGTCGGACTGTTGTATGTGTTCAAATCGCTTTGATAGTTTGCTTGTGTGATGCAGGATTTGTGTGACGTCATGTCATTAGTTCGTAAAAGCTTATAAATATTTTGATTCTATTGTTAACTACAACGGTGGCTCAGTGGTATAAGCAACGTTTTACTAATTGTAGATCGTGAGTTCGAACCTAGATAGCCACATTACTTTGCTTAATCGATTGATTGGCCGTCATTATCGAAACAATAGAAAAGCTATTGTGTCTCGCGTGGATACACGTATATTTTTTATTTAAGGATCATCAACGAGTGTTACAAAATATCTTATAAAAATCTTACAACTTATAATTTGCCTGTTGCACACCCAATAACAGGCAACTGTATGTTAGAGGTCAGTGGTGTGGACTGATTCGAAGGAAACAGTTTATCTCAAGTCGCTTCCAGTAACTCCCATACGTCCATGTTTTTAGAAGCGCATCTGAATCCATTTGCATCGGCCACTCGGCATATTTCGCCAACATTCGGGCCCGTTTATCACCGCGTTCGACCATTTACGTTGCACGCTGAATTGTGAAATATTATCTGATCATTTTAATTTGTTACCAGTGGTGGAATACTTTTTTTACTATCCTTACTATCCACTTGTATTTGATACAAGTTTCATTGATAGATATGTAGATAAGATTTTTAATAGAATATAATTTACTATAAGCAGAACTCATTGTTGGTAGTGGTGGTACCTACCGATTAATATAAAAGCGTGCGCTCGAGCGAGTACTCGTATCGGCCCTTTGCTCCTGAGTCGTCGCACGATAAGGTTGTCGGTACCTTCGCTACTTTGCAGTAAGTTCGTTCCATATTGTGCTATCTGGGTTTTTGTGTTATTGGTTCTCATTGTGAATATTAACGGTCGTTTGTGATTGCTCGAATTTTAATGATTAGTTGAACAATTGTTAAAATTAACTCTATTCTGAAATAAATTCGTTTTAGTTTGTTCGAATTGTTTTTTTTATTTGTTTTTCCATCCTGGTCGCTAAAAATACTTTACTGTACACCAAAATAGTTTCACAACTCTTAGAGGGAGAATAACAGTGGCGGGAATGCCACTGTTATTCTCGTATTTTTATGGAAATTGGTAATCTCAATTTATACAATGACAAGTTTACGATATTGATTGTCACCAAATTGAGATGGTGACTTGAATTAGAAAGCTTAATACTAGAAGAATAAGAAAAGAAAGACAAATAAATATCAATGCCTGTCAATATAGTTAAAATCTATAATATATCGATAACTGACCTTATAGTTTTGGGCAATTTTTAAGAGATTATGGTTGTTAGTATTAGTAGGTAAGACAAACTTTATAATGCAAATGTTCGTTTCGGGATGGAATTCGGATGCTGGGACCAGAGAATATCTTGCAGGTTTGAAAACCACCTTTGCCATTAAGAAAAATATATGTGTTTCAGTTGTCTGTTAACGATAATGGGGTACATTAACAGAGAACTCAAATTCTTTTTTATATCAGATGTTTTATAACAACCAATTTTCAATTTCTTTCGTATTATAACTATTGAAGGTATAGTGATGCCGTAGCGGAATACTGGACTGGGCTGTGGACGTGGCTGAGTTCTGGTCGAAGCACAACATCTAAATTAAAATTTAAACATGGAATCATCGACACGATGAAGAAGAAGAAGAAGCTGAATACTGGTTCAACATAATATTTAACAACAGTATTTGCTATCAACACGCTAATAAGAAGAAGAAGGTATATCCAAAGAAGGAAAAGTAAAAAGAAGAAAGAAAATAAAAAAGGGTTTTTTTTTTATAAAGAAAGGCAAAGTGTTTTTTTTAACTAAAGACGATGAGTAGGTTCTCATCGTCTATTGTGTTTCGAGGTCGAAACACAAGATTTATCTAGTTCAGCCTATTGGCTGTTTAAACACACGGCAAACAAAAATTAAAATTTACTAGTAACAAAAGTTGTTTCTACCGTGCATTCGGAAAAGTAGTTTGCTATGGAGAAGAATGCACAAGAAACTCCATCCTTACATTCTTACAACATAAATACTTCATACTACATAATAATAACTTCATACACCAAATTACATATTAATAGTTAGAGACATCCACATATTTGTGCCGTTTATGAGTTACCCGGGCAGCCGCATGCGCAGAAGGAGCTAAAGCCAAATTTTTTATCTTCAACGTAGTCCTTGATTTTATAATATGCTTTTATAATAACGACACGTTTGATGTAGATTTTGAACTTTCCATCGGTCAGTTCTATAACTGACTTTGGCAACTTCTTATAAAAGCGTATACTGTTTATAAGAAAAGACTTGCTAGTTTTCGTTAATCTGAATTTGGGTACTTATTACAATTTCGTGCTTACTGTGTGTATTTAAATTATGGAAGTCGCTTCTAGTTTTGAAATGCCCTCGATTTTTGCGGACATACAAAATACATTCCACAGTATAAAGTGAAGGTAGAGTCAGTATATCGATCTCTTTAAATTTTTCTCTGAGGGATTCGCGAGGTCCCATTTTATAGAACGCGCGGATTGCTCTCTTTTGTAAGATGAAAATTGAGTCAACGGCTGCTGTTGATCCCCACAGCAGAATGCAATAAGACATAATACTGTGGAAATAGGCATAGTATACTACCTAGCTGTGGCTACATCGGTTAACTGCCTTATTTTCCTTACTGCATATGCAGCTGAACTTAATTTACCCGAAGAGTTCTTATTTAATTGTGTTACACAAGTCTGTTATTGTAATACAATATTTTGCCACTCTACTAAACTACACTGTAACACAGGCATTGGTTCTTTGGAGCGGAAACATTATACGCCATTATACGCCAACTAACATCTAGCTCTCTCTTGTAAAAGAGAGAGCTAGATGTTAGTTGGCTTTATTTTACAATAAAGTCAACGATCGGTGGTTCCTTTTCTCCTAACAACGAATATTGAATATCACCCAACTAATCTTGAACTTATACCTCCAAAATTAGGTAATACCAGCCAAATCCTCCAATCATACCAATTCAACCAAGATCAACAAACACAGAAACAGCACAAGATACCTCGAAACACAAGAGTTATCTAGTTCACCCGCCTATTTGCTGTTCAAACAACTACTATCGGCACACGTTAACTGTACACAAATATTTGACATCAATACACGAACGAACACACGACAATGTTGAACAAACAGATATACAGCTTTTCATATATTGGAAACAAACTAGTTGAGTGCTTTTGGAGAAATATTGAGATTTTTTTAAGGTTGGTTTCGTTTGTTTGTTATGGAAAAGAGATCACATATGAAATCGAAAATGGAATTGCTTTAAAAGTTAAAAAAACCTTCTAAAAGAAATATAAGAAAATGTCTCAATCTGTGAGACATTTGTCTTCGCAATGCACATTATTTTCATGAACTAAAGACATAAAATAATACTCGTAATACCCAAAAAGTTCAGAGGTCTACGTGTCTCAATAAGCTAACTATAGAACTACTTATGACTTCGCTGCCATGGCCTTTGCATTTTTCTGAGATTAAGATTTTGTATTTTCAGGTTTGCATTCTTGTATTGAATATGAAATGTGTGCTGTGTTGTGTTGTTTACACTCTTTCTTTCCAATCTGTTTTTAGAAGTGATGACTTTTGATTGGCTGTCAGTCTCACATACTACTTTTTATTCTGTCTGTATTGCCTGTAAGTCGTCCATAATTGATAAATAAATAAACATTTCCAAAACCCCCAACAATTTTATTTTATTTCATACTTTTTAAACTACATAATTTATCTAGAAGTCGACACGCTTCGTTCAATAACCTATCTAACACGTAATTTTGACAAGACATCTTGCGAAAATACCCCGATTCAAACAGTAAACACCCATAACTTTTGAACGGCTGAACCGATTTTCATAAAACATAGCTGAGAACACGCCCGATAATGTCATATTCAAACAAAAAAACTAAATCAAAATCGGTTTATCCGTTTAGGAGCTAGTACCTATCTTTTTTTAGTATATTTTTTGTTATCCGATCAGTAGTTCCAGATGTAAACAATTTTATCCTAGGTATTGGTTTAGACTAGACAATCTGTATAAAAATAATAATTACTTTTCAGCCAAAATACGGATGTAGGCCGTTGGGGGCGGCCGCCCCCAAGCGTCTCCACATTGAACGGTGAACATTGAACATTCTGTGCTTCTTGCATCCAGCAGATTCACGCAGCCCTCAGCAAGTTATCAGTTCACCTTCTCATGCACTCTAATGATGTTAAAAATCTCATGCACTCTAATGATGTAAAAAATCTAGTGGTAGGTACTGATATTTCAATAAAAGCTACGAAAAAAAAAGAGAAAACTATTTTAGAAGCCCGGCTACGCTAGGTTTCATTTTTGTCTGCAGGGTCTAAAGTCTCCAAGCTCGCTTCTCTCGCTCTTGGAATAATTCGTTGAAATAGCGGCACCGTTGACAAATGTTATTTTATATATTATGGCCGACCGGTAGACAGTTATTTCTTAAGAAAACGTACCTATGTTTTCGGAAACTTAGTATTTTTTTCATAACCTTTGTATTTTTTAGGTATTTCATTTTAACATAGCTTAGATAGTATTTCAGCCAACCACAGATCGTTGCAAGTTAATTTGTTTTTCGGAAGCTTTATTATTTCCCTTTATAAAATAGTTAATGAATTTTGAATAAGCAAACACCAAAACTTTCCGTGAACCTGAAAGTAATTACTTATAGAGATTGCATGAAGTGTAACCATGTACGGACGCTCTGTGGGTGTCAGTTGTTATTAGTATTTACACCCACAAGAGTAAGTGGGTGATGTTGAACCACGAGCTTCGGCCCACATGGCTTATCTGTAAACAGTTATCTTTAAATGTTGTTTCTATTAATTAAACGGCAAGGAACTTGTGAAGGAGATTAACTATATAAAACCAGTACATTTAATTAACACTTCAAAAAAACCCATTTTCTATTGTACTTGATTAGCTAAGGCACAAGTAACATGCTTAGAGAGTCTGCCTAAATCAAAACCATTCACTTGTTATACCAACTAAGTTAACTTACTGCCTATATACTTATTTTTCTAATTCATAGGTAATGGGAACACCAGCACAACGGCAAACATAAAGAAAAAAATAGTATTTTTTAATAACTACTATTCTCATTGCAGCCACTGCAACCCCTGAAAGCCAGAATCAACGACCTCCAGAATAACGCCACGTGAATGAAACTCGACGAATCCCGTTGAAACGATTCAACTGTCTTGAATCCCGTTGAAACGATTCAACTGTCTTGAATCCCGCTCCAACAAAATACCAGCGGAACAAGCAGTAAGAAAAACATAATTGCCACTTCCTAAATGAAAAACCCAACATTTTTCATTCTTATAAATTATGTGTCCTTACTAAGCTATCTAAAACACTTACCCAAAACCTAACCTCCATAGAAAAAGACATACCAGAGTGGAATGTAGATAAGCAAACGTTTAACCTTCCAAAAGACAGAGACAACAAATGATTACCAGAACGTGTTCTATACATTAACTTCCTACTAGGAAGAGACAGCACGATAGGTAGGTGCAATAATATCCGTTACATCACATCATTCCGACTTGAGACCTAAGTGTTCCTATTACACTTTCCATCAACTTTTCACGGAATGGAGCCGTCTGCGGCGGTACTATTCTGTGTCTTTGCATTATATTTTAAGTTCGCTTCTAAAACCTACATGCTACCACTTTTTTCCTACTTTTTTTAATTATAATAAATATTGACAAGTTCTTCTTCGTCTTATTGATGATTCCAAAATAAATGTTTGACCAGAATTCAATCACGTCGTCAGCGATAACATTTGCTCAACTTTTAGAGAGAATCTGTTGTTACACAGAGAGTTCGACATTGACAAGTAAGAAAAACTGGCCAAGTGCGAGTCGGACTCGCGCACGAAGGGTTCCGTAACATTATCGCAAAAAACGGCAAAATAATCACGTTTGTTGTACGGGACCCCCCCTTAATTTATTTAATTTAATTTAATAATTATTATTTTTTGTACTGAATATACAAATAAATATTCTGTGAATATTTCAAGCGGCTACCTGTTGTCATTATTAATATCGAGCAAAAAACGGCAAAATAATCACGTTTGTTGTATGGGAGCCCCCTTTAAATATTAATTTTATTCTGATTTTAGTATTTGTTGTTATAGCGGCAATAGAAATACATCATCTGTGAAAATTTCAACTGTCTAACTATCACGGTTCATGAGATACAGCCTGGTGACAAACGGACAGACAGACAGACGGATCGTGAAGTCTTAGTAATAGGGTCCCGTTTTTAACCTTTGGGTACGGAACCCTTAAAAGTACAGTGAAATACTATTACTTCATTGATTAATTAAATAAAATATTTACTGTCTATTTAAACGTAAAAACTTGTCCTTAAGTTTTGTTATTATCTACCAACCAAGTTACTTTACTACCTAAACAATACAAGTTTTTAAGCTTCGGTCCCGGGTTCACGGTCTAGATTCTCGTCTAGCCAGAAACCATAAACAATATCAAAGTACCTATATCACCTCCAGAATAAACTCTTCAAGGAAAACAAATTACCTACTTCATAGTACAATTTTAGTTGCAAGTGTTGCAACCAGAATAGGGAAGCGGAGGAAACATTGCTAAAGTGCATTCTCATCGTTCCCATCTTTTGTGTTAAGCGGGAAGACTAACAACTGTTGGTTCGTGGGTATGTTGGTACAGGCATTTTACTTGTTCCTTCAGGTTAGCTAAAAGAAGGTAGCGTTTAAAATTTTGATAGTTTTGTGGGTCGAGTTTTATTAAATATTTGGTTTCGGAATGAAGAAAATTGGGCCGATAAGGGAGGTAGAGCATTTTTTTTTAAATGCACATACACTTACGCCTTTCTCTCATGCGGGTAAACTACAGAAACTTCACTTCAAAGAAGAAAGATAGAAATTTTATTTTTTGTTATAAATTTTGAGGCTCAAAGAAAATCCTTTACGATATCAAAAAAAAGTCACTACTTATTAAAAACTAGCTGTGCCCGCGGCTTCGCTCCCGCCGACATCTGTCTGCCAATCCTACCCTACTACTTACCTTCCTGCCTACCCTACTTACCTACCTACCATTTTTGTTCTCGGAGAATCTTAACACCGCCATTCAGAAAATGACTTCAAGTGCACAACGCCATCTATCGAATATCGAGTTCAACTGTCCGAGTATCTGAATTGCGTGTGTTCTGATAATTTTACTTCTAGAACACTTTAAATTCAGCTAACTTTTGATAGAGTGAACCGATTGATGACCGCACAATTGTTATGTATAAAAGTTATTTACATTGGTTTCGTACATTTCACGTGATGCGTGCACAAATAAACAGACAAATAGATAAACAGACAAAAAATCAAAAAATGCCGGAAATATGTTCTGTTGGTTATCCTGTAACACCCTGGCTATTTTTTTTGGAAATATTTTCGATGTACAAAAATGACTTTTCTACAGATTTATTATATGTATTGATTGATGATGATGACGTAGTCCTCCGCCGCGTTTGTACGCGATAAACTCAATAACTACTGATCGGATTTTCATGCGGTTTTCACTTATAGAAAGACTGATAAACGAGGAAGGCTTTTGTGTATAAATTGTCACGGGCGAAGTCGGGGCGCGTCGCTAGTAAAAAATAAACTTGAAAGAAAGTGTGCCTCACAGCCGCGCCGAATACATAGTACATAGTTGCCGGACGCTGGATTTCAACTGATGCCACAAGGGTCTTTACTCCTTTGACTTCGTTTACCTTCATATAATTATATGCTAGTCCTACACGCATCCCATCAGGTTTTGTTGTATGCATAGTATGTATTTATTTATTTATTTATTTATAATAAGCACACCAACAGCACTGTCACTTACAATTCAAATAAAATAATATACAAAATCGGCATTTCAGTAACCATGCAAATAACAGGTATGCATGACATTGACACAATGAATATTTGAGCCAAAGTAAAAATAAAAAGTGTGTCTTGTAGACCTTTATCTAGAACACTACAAAAACAAAATAAATTGAGCTATATAGACTTACATTGCTCGCACTGTTTATATAGGGAGCGTCTGTATGAAGCGAAACTCATAGAGAAAACATCGATAGGGTAATCCGTCAAGTTGGACCTTTCATTATATATCCTTGCCATACGTGTTAGGGGGCTATTAAAGGTAGTATTTAAGGTAGATGTAGGCAATTGAAAAATGCGATGATGTCGATTGCTACGTTGGCTAGTCCTAAAGCTTAAATAGTTTATCAATTGCGCATCTATGGAACCATTTATAATTTTGTGCAGTATAAGTAAGTCAGAATTGATCCGTCTTTCTTTTAAGCTAATCATCTTAAAGTGCCGTAACCTATCATTGTAATCAGGTATAGCTTTTCGGATCCCATTCTTGACACATAGATACCTAACAAAACGGGCCTGAACTGATTCAACATTATTAATATAACTTGAGTAATAGGGAGACCAAATAGTGGAACAATACTCCAAGTTGCTCCTCACCAGTGCGTTAAAAAGTAGAATAATGCTACTAAAATTACGGAAAGGTTTTGACATGCGGATTATAAAGCCAAGCATTCTTTTAGCCTTAGCAACTATAGTATCTACATGATCACGGAAGGACAGGGATGCATCAAAGAGTACACCAAGATCACGGATGACTGATACTCTGCTCAGTATTGATCCATCTATATGATAATCAAATTTAATGCAATTCACTTTATTCGTGAATGTAATAGTCTGGCACTTTCTAACATTAAGCGTCATTCTGTTGTTGAAACACCATTGTTGAAGGACATCAAGATCTCTTTGAAGCTTCATACAATCACTAAGGTCAGATATCCTGCAGTATATTTTTAAATCATCAGCGTAGGCCAAACAATTGCAATTTATTAGATCTAAAAGATCATTCAAGAATACCAAAAAAAGCAAAGGGCCCAGCTTAGAGCCCTGTGGAACACCAGAGCCAGGCGAAAAAGGTACAGATTCATATCCCGCCACGGCAACAATTTGAGAACGATTAATCAAATAACTCTCGAACCACCGCAACAGAGAGCCATGAATGCCAGCGCTATTCAATTTCATAGAAAGAATTGAGTGATCAACACGATCAAAGGCTTTTGCAAAATCTGTGTAAACAGCATCAACCTGACCCCTAGCCTCAAAGGTGTTGCCAATGAAACTAGTATAAATAAGTAAGTTAGATGTAGTAGAACGGTTAGACACAAACCCATGTTGCTTCGAACTAATTATATGACGGAGGTGAGAATAAACTGCATTGTATATAAGGCCCTCAAACATCTTTGCAAATTGTGATATAATAGAGATTGGTCTATAGTTAGTTACGTCATTCATACTACCAGATTTATGCACGGGGATAACGTGTGAGATTTTCCATAAATCGGGAAATGTACCTTCCTTAAGGGATTTATTATATATTATCTGCAGTGGCACAATAAGAGCATCCATGCAGAGACGAATAAAAATAGGAGGAAGTCCATCCGGACCAGCTCCCTTATTAAGATCTAACTTTTTGATGCTATCTCTAACGTCACTTTCAGTAATGCCAATGGAATACATACTGTAATTGGACAAAGAGAAACCCGAAGACAAGTTACTAGGCTGTTGACTAACACCGTACACAGATGCAAAATACTCCGCAAATAGATCAGCCACACCACTACCACTCTCACCAACACGATCACCCCACGAAACCTGGTTAGGAACTCCTTTGAAAGTTTTCTTCGACTTAGCATAACGCCAAAAAGCTTTAACATTAGTTTTCAAATCACTCTCAATTCTCTCTATATAATCTTTAAAACAGTCATCCATAGCTCTTCCAGCTCGCATCCGTAGGGAAACAAAAGTATCGTAGTCCCTAGGGTTTTTGTACCGTTTGTAACGAGTCCTGTATTTATGCTTTTCCTTAAGAAGTTTAATCAACGAAGCCGAGAACCATACTGGATAACAATTAAAAGTATTATTGTTTTCATATTGAGGATAAACAGTTTTTGTTCGCGACGAAGCGTCATCAACCATACTAAATGGTTCATAAAAAGTTAAAGTTTGTATGTGTAGACATGTCTGCTCACCACGGCGCGCCATCTGATACTAAAATGAATTTTAGAGGCCCGTCTATATTTATACTAAAATTTTACCTACATTTTTTGAGATAGTAGTATAATGTTTTTAGTATTTGTCAGTATGTCATAGGGTTCAATAGTTCACCCTTAACAGAGTAAAATCATTAGAAAGCATACTGATAAGAGTTATCATAGTAAAAAACATAAATTTCTGTCATACGATACGTCTGTGCTCGGCGACGGATTAGTTCCGAATGGCCCGTCAGATGGAGCACCACGATATATATAGTTTTGGAGTTTTTTGAAAATATTATAGTAATTAAAATCACGTTTTTAAGGGCTTATCCTATGTACTGGACATGTAATCAGTACATAATGATGAAACTATGTGAAGACCACATAGTTTCTGCTATGTAAATAAGAATATTGACTTGATATCTCAAACACCAAATATATGGTTTCAGGTCATTTTAGGGTATATGGGGGACCTAGACCGAGACAGGAAGCCTATATACACCTCATAGTTAGCGAAGTCTTTTATATAAAGCCCATTTACTTGAGATATCAAGTCAGTATATAATAGAAAAACTGCTGTTTGTCTGGTTTTGGTAATCGCTTTCGGTTTTAGGTGCCCTAAGTACCTAGAAACATATAGGTGTACTGGTAAAAGTACTACCATTGGAAAGCTTGCTAAAAGCGCTTCCAGGCGGTTTCTAGATGGGAAGAATCGCTTGGATAGTCAACGAGATAGGCAGCCGTGAAAAATGTAAACAACGTAAAACGTTGAAATTTGTAGACCCTTCAGGTGGAATAACTCCATGAAGGGAATAGATGTACTCATGGTGTAAGTACTTTCGGATGGCTTGCTGGACTAGCTACCAAGCCATCACTTTGGAGCGAAAATCGCTCAAGTAGTTTAAGTACAATTCCAGAAAATAGGTTTCTGGAAATGTAATTTTTAGTCAGTTTTTGGCATTCCCTGGGACTATACACCCCTGGGAATTCCGAAAATAAGGAATTTTTGGGGACCTCCCGATGGCCCGTTAAATGCACCATCGTGTCGTCCCAATCTTATTAGTGTTATTATACCTAGTTTCTCTGGTAGCTGGGCGCAAAGAAAGTGACCAGCTGCCAAATTTGTACATAGCGAGGCACCTTATGTGCATATGACCTAGATAGACTTACATAAGCACTGGAAATGTAAAGTGTGGTCTATTGGCTACCAGAATCCCCATAATAGGCGGTGATTGTCTGGTAAGCCTAAGTAGGAGGTCCTAAAGTCGGTGAAATGACTTAGGAATTTATAGATTCATTACATAGGGGATGATATCCCATAGAAGATTCCCGAAAATAAGCTTTTTCTAGACGTCAACAGACAGCCTGCTATTGGCACCAGCAGGTCAACCCAACCTATAGATATCCTTAGGCTAGGTTAAAAGCTATTAAGGTTTTAACTGGGAAATAAAGGGAATTGTCCTTTAATTTCATGTAAATAGTCTAGGGAAGCTATCAATACCTGGAAATTAGGTATATTGATTAGATACATAGATAGGGGGCGTTACTGTGTTACAGTACGAAGAAATCCAGCTATTGATGGCACCATGGAAGGGGTGCGGTAACCCTATTTACCAAATATGTATAAGGGTTTTTTACATAATTAAAAATTATTTTCGGCGAGAATTTGCGGGGCTCTCAATAATGGCACGATGCGAGGGTATAAAGAACCCCCGGGCCCAAATAGAATTTGTAGTCATCCAAAGCTAGTCGCTTGTACTTGTCTTAGTAAATAAGAAGTAATTCTTATATAGAATCACGTCTCAGAAATTGTTGAGAGCCCTAGAATCGTGCCGTGTACTGAATAACTTAGTGTTTCATTTAATTCATCAACTTCAACCCTTATGAAGACATCCCTTTTCGATCCTGTCGAGCTGAACCTCGGAACCTGGACACCAGGAGTGCTGATCCAGAAGTAGGCAACCCAGAATCTGGAAATAACTCAAGTACAGCCAACACATCGTTGAATCGTTAGAGTCGATTTGCAACCCTTCGTCACTGCTGCAGCCAGGCATCCAAGAACCTTTATTTTCGTTGATGTGGATGGGGCGTTCAGCGGCAATGGCCAGAAGGTTTACGCCCTTCTTTTCTCGGGGCCAATGAACACGCTACGTCCTGCACATTTAATGGTCCTTGCGAGCCGAATTTTGGAGCCTGGAGAGCCCCAGGACGTCGGGAACAGCAGATCCAGAAAAAACAACTGGGTGCCTGCATATTAAGTCGGCTACGTGCAACACAACGTTGACCCGTTTGAGCCGAAATTCGAAGTCTGGAGCGCCCCAGGACGTCAGGAAGAAATAGTGGTGGAATTAATTTTTCGAATTTTGGAGAAATTAATTTCACAAATAAACCAAAAATCGACGTGCACTGCAGGGAACAAGTCCTACGTGCCCTATTTGCCGCTGGATCCAAGAGGTAAAATTCTGGAGACAGTTATTGAAAATACCCTATTTTTTCAATAATTGTAAGAAGATAGAAAAAATTTTCTGTGAGCCGCAAAATGCTGTATGAAGACTGATGCGCATCCTTGAAGCCCCAAGAATAGTTCCTGAAGACTTATCGCTGAAAACTACCCTTATGTTTTTAGCGATTTGTTTAAAAAACGAGCGCCCGTCAGAAAAATACAAGACGTGCGTTTTAGAAGGCTGATGTGCATCCTTGATGATTGAAGAATAATTCCTGAAGCCTTATGACTGAAAACAACCCCTAGGTTTTCAGGAAAATTTTGAAGACTGAATTTTCGTCAGTGAATGGAAGAAACGTACTCTGAAGACTTAGATACGTTTCGGATGTACTGACTACGCGGTTCCTGAAGCACTATCACTGAAAATAACTTTGACGTTTCGGTGATTTATTTGAAGATTGAATTTTCTTCAATCGAGCAAGATACGTGCTCTGAAGATTGATGCACGGCTCTGATGCTTTGGACAAGCAGTTCATGAAGCATCACCACCGAAAAGTAACCTTGACTTTTCGGTGATTTAGAATTTGATTGAATCATAGTCAATCAAATAGAACATACACGTTTATGGGAAAAATAAACTTGTATAGCAAATGCCTGAAGTTTCCTGAAGACTTATCACTGACCGTAAGTTTTTAGTGATTTTTTATTTGAAGATTGAATTATAGTCAATCGAAGTGGAGGTTAACTTCTGGAGATCGTCGGTTTGAACGCTGAAGCCCGGAACTGGGACTTATCTTTGAAAACTAACTTCGAGTTTTCAAAAGAAAATATTTCAACAACAATGCCGATAACCAGAACCAAAGGCAAGAAGCCGGAGGCATGGACCGTGGAGTTGGATCAGCCAGCTGGCATCAGACATGAGCTGCCGCCGTGTTCACCTTCCACAACCGAAGGGACCGAGCCGGCGGACGAGCAGCGCCATCTAGCGCCTCAAACTGAAAGCACTCCGACGCATCAACCAATAGAAACTGATCAAGCGGTTTCTACCAGATTAACCAGATTAGAAGGAGCTTCAGACACAACATTGAAACCTTCTCAGAAAGAGAAGATTTCCGAAGAAGACAGACGTACAGCGATGCCGATGACTACCCGGGGTGACGCCCGTATCGAACATAGCCGTCCGCCGTCAACTAGAGTGACTCAGTCACGAAAAAATATAGATAAAGCTCGCGAAGACTTACTCAAAATTAAGTTGGAGCTTGCACAACTTGCACTTCAGAGAGCGGAGGAAGAGGGTTCCGAAGCTGAATACTTGGATGACAGAAACTCGAATGACGAGTACGTGCGTTCATGGCTAGAAGAGGCACCAGAACCTCAGCCTGAGAAGGAGGATAACGTCGTGGAAGGGGGAACCAGAAATTCTATGCATAGACCCCTGACTGCGACCGCCACCAAATCGCAAATAGAAGGTCAGCATCCTAAAGAAAAAGAAGTGCGAAAACCTCCAGTTGCAGCGTCAGCTGAGTGTACAGGAGGTCAGAGGGATAGTCTCCGTCCATTCCTGACGGAGTTGACGTCCGCTATAGCGTCGCTAGCCGACAGAAAAATAGAACAGCGGGACCAACCGAACCCCTCTGCGTCGAAATTCGTCATGACATTGCCGAATTTCAATGGTTCTCATACTGAATGGCTATCATTTCGGGCCATATATGAGACAACTCGAGCGTATTTTACGGACGTCGAGAATACAGCGAGGCTGAGGAGAAGCTTACATGGACGTGCAATGGAAACCGTCAGCTCAGAACTCATCGGACATGCCAGGCCCGATGACATCATGAAGGAACTCGAGCTGCAGTTCGGCCGTCCAGACTCCATAGCGCAAGCTGAAACAGATAGATTACGCGGACTGCCGCGCTGCAGTGAGTCACCAAGAGACATCTGCGCGTTTGCAAGTCGCGTAAGAGGTGCTGTAGTCACGCTCCGCGCGTTAAAAAAGGGTCATTACCTTATGAACGCGGAGCTTATGCGATTGTTAACAGAGAAGTTACCCAATTCGCTACGAGCACAATGGTACCGATCATATTCGGAGAAGTACCAATCGGTGCCAGATATTTCATTGTTCAGTGATTTTATATCTGAACAGGCACACTTCTGTAGTCCATTCGCCCCACCCGAAGGCATCGCTTCGGCCGAGGCGAACACCAACAGACGCGTCACACAAAGGACGCATATAGCTACGGACCAACCGGTAGGAAAATGCCGTGTTTGCGACGTGGGACATCGCTACGCCACTGGATGTGCACAATTCAGGGGCGTAGCTGTCGAGAAACGATGGGAGCTAGCGAAAAAACACAATCTATGTTATCGCTGCCTTCAACTTCGACAAGGCAACCACACTTGTAAGAAAAAACAATGTGGCCAAGACGGGTGCAGAGATACGCACCATCGGCTTCTTCATAGGAAGAAGCAACAGCAGAGGGAAGCCAACAAGAAGCCCGATGTTCCTGAATCCCGGAAGGATCCTCAGGAAACGGTGGCCAGTTTCGGGTCACCATCGAGCCAGGCGTACCTCAAGATAGTGCCGGTCCGGGTAATCGGACCGGCGGGAGAGGTGGCAACATATGCTCTCCTAGACGATGGGTCCACCGTTTCGCTGATGGATGAAGACATCGCGAGGCAAGTCGGGGCAGAGGGCCCTGTGGACCCGCTCAAGATCGGTGCGATAGGCAACACCATGCTCACCACCCCATGCTCAAGAAGAGTCAAGGTGACGCTGGTTAGCCCGCAAGACAGAAGGGTACAGTTCAAAGCACGTACTATACCTAAACTCAGCTTGGCAAAACAAACAGTGAGCGATAGGGTTGTCGCACGCTGCAAGCATTTAACCGACTTGAGAAAAGAGTTGATGTACAACAATGGCGTGCCAAAAGTACTCGTCGGCCAAGACAACTGGCATTTGTTATTGGCCAGCGAGATTCGCAGAGGTCCAAGACACCAACCAATTGCGTCACTTACAGCGATGGGTTGGACACTACATGGCGCGCACAGTAGTTTACTACGACAACAAGTACATCATGTCAATAGAATAACAACTGATGATAATTTGGATCATCAGTTGCGCGAACATTTCGCGATAGAATCGTTGTGCATAAACCCACAGCGACCCGCCTCTGACCCAGCAAGAAGGGCAGAGGACATTTTGAATCGATCAACTGTCCAATTAGAGAATGGACACATCGAAACCGCCATGCTTTGGCGTAATGAGCATGCTGAGATGCCAGATAGCTTTGAGACAGCTCTGAAGAGGCTCGTCTCAACAGAAAAGAAGCTGGACAAGAACCAGGAACTTCGAAGAAGATACTCAGACCAGATGGACTCGCTAATTGCGAAAGGGTACGCTGAAAGGGCACCCGCAATTAGCACGCCGGGCAAAACTTGGTACCTCCCGCACTTCGATGTCTTCAACCCAATGAAGCCAGACAAACTTCGCATCGTACATGACGCTGCCGCCAAATCGAGAGGAATGTCACTGAATGACTTCCTGTTAACTGGGCCCGACCTATTACAGTCGCTGCCAGGCGTAATGATGCGGTTTCGCCGTCACTGCGTTGCAATAACCGGTGACATAGCGGAGATGTTCATGCAAGTGAAGGTGCGGAGCCAAGACCGAGACGCGCTTCGCTACCTGTGGAGGGGAAACCGCAGAGAAGGAGCGCCAGAAGAATATAGAATGACGTCCATCATTTTCGGCGCAGCCAGTTCGCCTTGCACAGCAATTTTTGCAAAGAACTGGAACGCAAACAAATATATAGAAAAGCACCCTGAAGCTGTGAATGCTATACTACGTAGTCATTATATGGATGACTACCTAGATAGTTATAGAACTATCGAGAAGGCGGCAGAAGTCGCTAGTATGGTGCGAAAAATACACCTACAGGCGAGGTTTGAACTCAAGAAATGGGTTTCAAATAGCTCGCAGCTCCTAGAAAAGATGGACCCATCGCATATACAAACTGAGATGGTATCCATTGGAGATATAGATACGTCGGAAAAGATACTCGGCCTCATATGGAGGCCAGGCGAAGACACGCTGGGTTTCAACCTCACACTCGCGCGTCTGCCTGAGGGTATCTTGGACCGAGAGGCGCCCACCAAGCGAGAGGCGCTCAGAATAGTAGCGTCGCTATACGACCCACTCGGACTCGCCTCACCAGTAACCATCAAGGCGAAGCAAATATTGCAAGAAGCATGGAGGCGAGGCGTCGACTGGGATCAGAGGCTAGATGTTGACCTAGCATTACAATGGAAAATTTGGGTACAACATTTACGCCAACTAAAAAACGTTAGCGTACCAAGATGCTATCCTGGATATAGCGACGCTATAGAAATGCAGGTGCATGTGTTCACTGATGCAAGCGAGATGGCATATGCTACCGCTGTATACTGGCGGGCCACGACCGTGGAAGGCAAGCACTTAATAAGCCTTGTTATGGCGAAAGCGCGGGTGGCCCCACTGAAACTGCTTTCGATACCGAGACTCGAACTTCAGGCCGCGGTATTGGGAACCCGCATAGCCGCAGCAGTGATGAGTGAACACGACTGCAAGCCCACGTCAGTAACGTATTGGTCAGATAGCAAGACCGTACTGACCTGGATTAGAAGAGGAGCGAGAGTATACAAACCTTTCGTTGCTCACCGAATAGCTGCTATTGAAGACAATAGCAAAGTCGAAGATTGGCGGTGGATACCCACCAAGATGAACATCGCTGATGCAGCAACCCGTGACGTGCCACTGCGGTTCAACTCGGACCACGAGTGGTACTGCGGGCCGAGATTTTTGTCTCTTGGGCCCGAATTATGGCCCACAGAGAAACCTCCGACTATAGACGACACGGGAGAAGAAAAAACTTTCGTTGTCACAGAAGGGGACAAGAAGAGCTTCATAGAAGCCGTTCCAGAGCCAGGCAGATTCTCCAGATGGGAGCGACTGCTTCGTGCGACCGCCACAGTTCTGCGTTTTATATCTCTTTGCAAAAATAGAACAGAGATAACGTCCTATAAACGGACGAGAAAAAACGCTGAAAAGGACCCAGACTGGCGCCAGAAGCCTGCTGTACCTGCACAGAAGCAGAAGCAGGCATGCAGAGCACCAACCCAGGTCAACAGACAAATTATAGAAGCAGAATTTCTCCAAGAAGCTGAGAAAATACTTGTCCAGGTCGCACAACAACAATCGTTCGCTTCAGAGTTAGCGAACGTTGAAGAAATAAATAAAAATAGCTCGCTGCGACCTTTACAAATTCAGGTCGTTGACGGCGTGCTGCGACTAAGAAGTCGCATAGCAGCTACGCAAGAGGTAGCTGAAGAAGTGATGCGCCCGCCTATATTACATGGCGACCATCACATAACGCAGTTGTACATAGACTGGACACATCGCAGTCTACAACATAGTGGCACCGAACTCACAATTAATGAGGTACGGCAGCACTACTGGGTCGTGAAGATGCGACCAACAGCGAAGAAGGTGATAGCAAGATGCCTGCATTGCCGTATACGCAAGGCACAGCCACCAGTACCTGCGACCGGCGACCACCCGAAAACGCGCCTCGCTCACCATAAGAGGCCGTTTACATATACCGGGCTCGACTATTTCGGCCCGCTATCCGTCACCGTCGGTCGGCAGCATCAGAAGAGATACGTAGCACTATTTACGTGTCTCACATCAAGGGCGGTGCACCTTGAAATCGCCGCCAGCCTTAGCGCAGACTCCGCCATATTGGCGCTGCGCCGATTCGCCGCGCGCAGAGGATGCCCAGCTGAGATACACTCAGACAATGGCACCAACATGCACGGCGCCGACAGAGAGCTGCGAGACGCCTTCAAAACAGAGGCAAGTCGCAGAGGCATCGTATGGCGCTTCATAACGCCATCAGCGCCATTCATGGGAGGCGCCTGGGAGCGCCTAGTTCGTTGTGTTAAAAACACACTATGCAATGTACTTACAGAGAAACACCCCACCGAAGAGGTGTTGTCCACACTGATTTGTGAGGCAGAGTACATTGTAAATAGCCGACCATTGACACACGTGTCGGTAGATGGTGATGATGACGAATCCATCACACCGAATCACCTCTTGCTCGGTGGGTCAGCCAGACTACCTACACCTGGCACGTTCACTGAGCAAGATATAGACAGCAGGAAAATATGGCGACGATCACAGATCCTCGCTGATATGTTCTGGAGTCGCTGGGTCAGAGAGTACTTGCCGGAGCTCCAAAACCGGCGGGAGCCACATAGTAGTGGGCCCAGATTTAAAGTGGGTGACCCTGTCCTGATAGCCGACGGCCAGCTGCCCCGCAATACGTGGCCGCGAGGCCGCATTGTGGCCGTGTATCCAGGAATCGACGGAGAAATCCGGACTGCTGAGGTACGCACACTTGGCGGTACCTTGAAGCGTCCGGTGAAGAAACTCGTCCCACTGCCCCAGTAACCAGAGATGCCGGAGCGGCGACCGTCCTCTCGGTGGGCCTGGCCGGCAGCCGAGAAATGCCGTCCGTCGCTCACCGAAGGAATGCAGCGCCGCGCCGACAACACTTCGAGTCGACACAGCGAGTCGACACAGCACTGCACGGCGGGAGATATGTTCGCGACGAAGCGTCATCAACCATACTAAATGGTTCATAAAAAGTTAAAGTTTGTATGTGTAGACATGTCTGCTCACCACGGCGCGCCATCTGATACTAAAATGAATTTTAGAGGCCCGTCTATATTTATACTAAAATTTTACCTACATTTTTTGAGATAGTAGTATAATGTTTTTAGTATTTGTCAGTATGTCATAGGGTTCAATAGTTCACCCTTAACAGAGTAAAATCATTAGAAAGCATACTGATAAGAGTTATCATAGTAAAAAACATAAATTTCTGTCATACGATACGTCTGTGCTCGGCGACGGATTAGTTCCGAATGGCCCGTCAGATGGAGCACCACGATATATATAGTTTTGGAGTTTTTTGAAAATATTATAGTAATTAAAATCACGTTTTTAAGGGCTTATCCTATGTACTGGACATGTAATCAGTACATAATGATGAAACTATGTGAAGACCACATAGTTTCTGCTATGTAAATAAGAATATTGACTTGATATCTCAAACACCAAATATATGGTTTCAGGTCATTTTAGGGTATATGGGGGACCTAGACCGAGACAGGAAGCCTATATACACCTCATAGTTAGCGAAGTCTTTTATATAAAGCCCATTTACTTGAGATATCAAGTCAGTATATAATAGAAAAACTGCTGTTTGTCTGGTTTTGGTAATCGCTTTCGGTTTTAGGTGCCCTAAGTACCTAGAAACATATAGGTGTACTGGTAAAAGTACTACCATTGGAAAGCTTGCTAAAAGCGCTTCCAGGCGGTTTCTAGATGGGAAGAATCGCTTGGATAGTCAACGAGATAGGCAGCCGTGAAAAATGTAAACAACGTAAAACGTTGAAATTTGTAGACCCTTCAGGTGGAATAACTCCATGAAGGGAATAGATGTACTCATGGTGTAAGTACTTTCGGATGGCTTGCTGGACTAGCTACCAAGCCATCACTTTGGAGCGAAAATCGCTCAAGTAGTTTAAGTACAATTCCAGAAAATAGGTTTCTGGAAATGTAATTTTTAGTCAGTTTTTGGCATTCCCTGGGACTATACACCCCTGGGAATTCCGAAAATAAGGAATTTTTGGGGACCTCCCGATGGCCCGTTAAATGCACCATCGTGTCGTCCCAATCTTATTAGTGTTATTATACCTAGTTTCTCTGGTAGCTGGGCGCAAAGAAAGTGACCAGCTGCCAAATTTGTACATAGCGAGGCACCTTATGTGCATATGACCTAGATAGACTTACATAAGCACTGGAAATGTAAAGTGTGGTCTATTGGCTACCAGAATCCCCATAATAGGCGGTGATTGTCTGGTAAGCCTAAGTAGGAGGTCCTAAAGTCGGTGAAATGACTTAGGAATTTATAGATTCATTACATAGGGGATGATATCCCATAGAAGATTCCCGAAAATAAGCTTTTTCTAGACGTCAACAGACAGCCTGCTATTGGCACCAGCAGGTCAACCCAACCTATAGATATCCTTAGGCTAGGTTAAAAGCTATTAAGGTTTTAACTGGGAAATAAAGGGAATTGTCCTTTAATTTCATGTAAATAGTCTAGGGAAGCTATCAATACCTGGAAATTAGGTATATTGATTAGATACATAGATAGGGGGCGTTACTGTGTTACAGTACGAAGAAATCCAGCTATTGATGGCACCATGGAAGGGGTGCGGTAACCCTATTTACCAAATATGTATAAGGGTTTTTTACATAATTAAAAATTATTTTCGGCGAGAATTTGCGGGGCTCTCAATAATGGCACGATGCGAGGGTATAAAGAACCCCCGGGCCCAAATAGAATTTGTAGTCATCCAAAGCTAGTCGCTTGTACTTGTCTTAGTAAATAAGAAGTAATTCTTATATAGAATCACGTCTCAGAAATTGTTGAGAGCCCTAGAATCGTGCCGTGTACTGAATAACTTAGTGTTTCATTTAATTCATCAACTTCAACCCTTATGAAGACATCCCTTTTCGATCCTGTCGAGCTGAACCTCGGAACCTGGACACCAGGAGTGCTGATCCAGAAGTAGGCAACCCAGAATCTGGAAATAACTCAAGTACAGCCAACACATCGTTGAATCGTTAGAGTCGATTTGCAACCCTTCGTCACTGCTGCAGCCAGGCATCCAAGAACCTTTATTTTCGTTGATGTGGATGGGGCGTTCAGCGGCAATGGCCAGAAGGTTTACGCCCTTCTTTTCTCGGGGCCAATGAACACGCTACGTCCTGCACAGTTTTAATCAGCTTGATACCTATTATCATCTATATATTTATCCTCTAAGCCGACGCGACCCTCACAGGCTCGTACTGGATGTCATTCCGAGGCTAACTAAAAATAATTAAAGCTATTTGTAGCTACCTAAACATTTTAATACCAGATCATTCAAAGTAAATTATATAATTGGCTGACCACTAATAGTTTTTATTTACAGACAGAGATTTTTGACACTAAAAATAAATGACAATATTGTATGCATGAAAAATATGCACGCTTATAATGTTAAGCAAAAACATGTATGCTCTGTATTTAATTTTGTACCATCTACTATACCATGTTTTCATTCAAATAAATTTTATTCTATTTCTTGATCAAACGCTCGAAATATACAATATTCAACTAACAGAATGTTGTGCTTTTATTCAGTACAATTGAAAATGCATGACCAACGGTCAGGAGTACAATGTAGTCTAACTGTAGTGACATTTTATGTTCTTCTTACTTCCGCCACACTAAACCATAACTAAAAGAAAGCACGTCTAAATTGAGTGCAGTTCACTTTATTCCACGTCCTGTCTCGTCACGTGAAGTCACGCTGGTCGCACTCGTCGGCCGGCAAAAATGTCACTTTGATGACCGTGATGGACGGCACGACTCGGTACTTTGTATGGAGTAAGTTATTGTGGGTATTTGAGGACGTTTATGTACAGATGGATGCTGTAAGTTACAAAAAATCGAAACAATGTCACTGTCGAAGTATCATCATCATCATCACATCATCAGCCTATTAATGTTCTCCCTGCTGGGACACAGGCCTCCTCTCTGTGAGAGGGAATAGGCCGTAATCCACCACGCGGGCCCAGTGCGGGTTGGTGGATGTCACATGTCTACGAATTTTTGATTCTAGGACATGGCAGTTTCCTCACGATGTTTTCCTTCGCCGTTTTTGAGAGCAGTGGTGATTATATATTTTACACAAAGTAAAGCGCCTGCCTGGGTTTGAACCCACGACCTACAACTTGTAAGTCGCAGCCGATACCATTGGGCCACCACTGCTCTCGAAGTATCTGTCTGTCTGTATCTGCTGTCGAAGTATGGTCTGTATAATTTAGAAGCTTTCGAAAATTGAGGTAGAAATATGTGTGTGTTTATTTCTTTTCTAAATATTCTCTGTTGGTCACATCAACTTTTCCAGAAAGACAACCTGTTTGCAGATGGGAAGAATAATACCAAGTTTTGAGCGCAAAATTTTGGACGCGTCCAAAGTTAAACGCAAGTGATGCAGTGCAACTGAATGTTGATAATTACATTTAATCAGCCTAGCATTTTACGCGCGTATTCAATTTGTCATTTATTTGCGATAGCTTTCGATTCTAAAATGTTTTGAATAATATCACGGTATTTTTTATTTACTTGTATAGAAGGTTTTGATCGTAAAAATGTTAACTAGTACCGGCAAAATAAATACAGACATGTTTTTTCCCTCATCACGGTTTCATGTTTCTACCTAAACAAATCAGAAATCTGCATCAATTACATGTTGTACAAACATCGATGTACACCAGTGCAGCTAACGAACTAAAATATTGTTTAAATGTAAAGTTTTTTGACACTTTTTAGGTATGATCACGTATATATATTTCTTTAATAAAGAATTTCTCTTTTATTGTGGGTGCGTTTACAAACATTAACACTCACATACTATAGTATCCATACTTACACTTTTACTATCAATCATTCTCATCTTTTATAAAATGTCCTTTTTCCATATTCAATCGATCTAATTCGATTTATTAACTTTATTTTGCTGAAATAGAATATTGAATTTTATAATTTTTCAATGTTTACTTTTTGTCTGACATTACGTCAGTTGTCAAGCTTGTCATATACTTTTCTTTAATTTTGTGTAATTTTCTTAGTGACTATGAAGGTTTTATTTGATTTAAGTAATTTAAATTATTTTTATTAGTTGTTAGCTCTTATTATTGTTAATTTACTATTGTTTACTGGATAGTAGTTTCTCATCTTCTTACGCTTGTAAAATAATGAAACGCTCACAGAATTATTTTATGACTGATTAATACAGGCCGTTTTAAATACAGGCAACTCATAATTTAAAAATTATAGAAAGAATAATGGAATTCTAGAAACGTTTGTTTGGAAAAACGCTGACTATAAAAGGCTTTGCCCAGACATTCCTGGGGCAGTTTGGAATCTGCACTGAAATCCGAAAGACGATTTTACCTTGAATTACTAAATGTCAAAGTCTTGATCTGAAGACAAATCAATTAATATCCAGCTCGTGTATGTCTATAACTGAAGTTTATCCAGTTTAATATAATATTGTGTGTGATATACTGTGTCTGATTTTTAAACTACGTATCCGCCTACCGTATGCCTACATAACAGCATATCAACCCGTGTGCCAGCTAGACCATCGTGGTGCCTATCTGTCAATTTGGAGCATATCACTACTCAAGAGGCGTTCCTGTCTGACCTGCTGCCTACTCCACGTCTTCCTGCCTATCCGACCTGCCGCCTGGTTAGCCGCCCACCGACTTGCTGTCTACTCCACGTCTTCCTGCCTATCCGACCTGCTGCCTGGTTGGGCCGCCCACGTCGTGCGAAGCCGGCCCACGAAGATTTTTATACTTTTTATATTCTTATTTGTATTAACGTGGCTTACGTGTAGCTATTTTAGCTACACGTAACGTTACAGTTTGGCGCCCAACTTTTAAAAATTAGGCGCAACAACATTGTTTGTGCGCCCAATTTTCTGACTCACCCCATCACCCACTACCTACTCTTCTACACTATTTTTTTTTGCTAACGTGGGCTCGATTTTTCATATCTCAAAATTCTAAAACAAACTTACACAAGGCAATCAAATTTGGTATGATAATTATTTTTCATCATCACTTCATCAATCTTTACACTTCTTAAACACTAATCTACACACACACACACACACACCACACACACACACACATTCCTTTTACCTCTGGTAATTGGCACCCTTTCGGCCTCTTGGTTGTGTTAACCCACTTGTGGGCATTGCCAAGGTTGGAGATTGGTTACTTTACGACAGCTGCAGGACAATATCCTGTGGTCGTTTATAAATATATATACCTACGTAATATCTATATACTACACTAACCTACACACACACACATTCCTTTTACCTCTGGTAATTGGCACCCTTTCGGCCTCTTGGATGTGATAACCCACTTGTGGGCATTGCCAAGGTTGGAGATTGGTTACTCTACGACAACTGCAGGACAATATCTTGTGGTCGTTTATACAAATATCTACATAATACCTACCTACACACACATGCAACACTCGATGCACGTCATAGTAGAGACCTCCTCTCCTCCTTCCTCCTTCAGAACTTATCTCCTACTCTTTTGTCTCCCTTACGCTCTTAAACTCTTGAGTCCTCACTTGAATCCTTTCAAGTACTTGAGTTTTCTTGAACTCAAGAGTCTTCTTTGAATACTCTGACTCTCTTGAGTCATCGTTAACACTCTTTCCTCTCTTTGATACAATTTTATCTTTTTAAACTTTAATTTTTAATAATGGATAGTTTTTAATATTATATGCTCATGAATCATCTCTTTCTTCTCTCCCTCTTCTAAAATAGAGTTATTTTCGGTTTATTTAAACTCTATTTATTTTCTAATCTATTCATCAGTTCAACCATTATAGGATTATTTTTAATCTTTATTTCTGTTTTTATCAGATAACTCAGTGCTTTTATGTACAAGTTATACCTTCGTATCAATCGACTCTAAAAGTCGATTGTAGCAGCTGACAAGTGGGTATTTAAAGTAGGCTATTGCCCTTGGCGTTTAACTCGGAGCTCAGGAGCTGCCCTTACGTTAACTCGGAGCTTACTACTACCTACCTTGGCAGGAGCTGTCCTGACGTTAACTCGGGAGTTTCAACTAAAGTTGACTAGAAGCGGATGACAACTTCGTTAAAAATAAGCCTATGTTAAGAATCTTTATATTTCATATCATCAATGGGTTTTAGACGAGAGCGGATTACAACTCCGAAAATAAGCCTTAAAGTTATTAATTATCAGGTTGAGTAGTGATCATTGAATGTGAATCCTACCAGACCTATCTTCGTAAGATGACGGTGTGTTTGAGTGAAGTATGTACGTTTTGTGAAAGCTGTCGTAAGATGACGGTGTGTTTGAGTGAAGTATGTACGTTTTGTGAATGCTGTTATACTACCTTACAAAATTTTTGTTCTAGACCAAAAATTTTCTCGGGGTCGTTGGGGAAATATAGTATCCATACTTACACTTTTACTATCAATCATTCTCATCTTTTATAAAATGTCCTTTTTCCATATTAAATCGATCTAATTCGATTTATTAACTTTATTTTGCTGAAATAGAATATTGAATTTTATAATTTTTCAATGTTTACTTTTTGTCTGACATTACGTCAGTTGTCAAGCTTGTCATATACTTTTCTTTAATTTTGTGTAATTTTCTTAGTGACTATGAAGGTTTTATTTGATTTAAGTAATTTAAATTATTTTTATTAGTTGTTAGCTCTTATTATTGTTAATTTACTATTGTTTACTGGATAGTAGTTTCTCATCTTCTTACGCTTGTAAAATAATGAAACGCTCACAGAATTATTTTATGACTGATTAATACAGGCCGTTTTAAATACAGGCAACTCATAATTTAAAAATTATAGAAAGAATAATGGAATTCTAGAAACGTTTGTTTGGAAAAACGCTGACTATAAAAGGCTTTGCCCAGACATTCCTGGGGCAGTTTGGAATCTGCACTGAAATCCGAAAGACGATTTTACCTTGAATTACTAAATGTCAAAGTCTTGATCTGAAGACAAATCAATTAATATCCAGCTCGTGTATGTCTATAACTGAAGTTTATCCAGTTTAATATAATATTGTGTGTGATATACTGTGTCTGATTTTTAAACTACGTATCCGCCTACCGTATGCCTACATAACAGCATATCAACCCGTGTGCCAGCTAGACCATCGTGGTGCCTATCTGTCAATTTGGAGCATATCACTACTCAAGAGGCGTTCCTGTCTGACCTGCTGCCTACTCCACGTCTTCCTGCCTATCCGACCTGCCGCCTGGTTAGCCGCCCACCGACTTGCTGTCTACTCCACGTCTTCCTGCCTATCCGACCTGCTGCCTGGTTGGGCCGCCCACGTCGTGCGAAGCCGGCCCACGAAGATTTTTATACTTTTTATATTCTTATTTGTATTAACGTGGCTTACGTGTAGCTATTTTAGCTACACGTAACGTTACAATACACAAACAATCAGATCGAGAAAAACTATCAGTAACCCATACAAATAATTGTTCCGTACGGGGATCAAACCGGTGACACGCAGTGCAACAGTCAATTGGTCAGCCACTGCGCCAACTGTGTCGTCAAATATCAAAATCCACTAAATAATAGTCCTAATTATAACTATTATAGTAGTCCCAATAAGCCTAAAATATTACTAATAGGCCTTCGGTCAGTAGCTATTGTTTAATAATACTAATGATCTAAATAATTTATCTAAACCACGAGCAAATCCGGCGCCATATTGCCACAATATTCCATCAAAATAATATCGTATTTATTAACCAAAAGTTGTTTAACCCTTAATTTAATAGTTAGGTCTCAGGGACTCCGCGCGTGGTATCATATTGGTTTAAAAACTTTAATAACGCAGTTTTGATTTCGTGCGTGTTAGTACGAGTACCTTCCTGAAGTATCGTGCCAGACACGGCATGAAGAAGACAGGTGCCTCCGCATTACCTTCGGTGAGTAATTATGTCCAAGGAGTCCACTGGACTCATAGGGGGTATTTATGTGACAAATATTTTGCTTTGCTCATTTAAAATTTTATCGTATTTTCAACGTTTTTTATTACGTATTTTAAAGTACAAAACGGCTTCAAATAATTGGTTAGTTTATCCACTGCGACAAAATGCTTAATCCGTTTTACGAGACTGACTCAGGTGTGATGATGAGGAATCCAAGGATGAAAAACGAGAGCAAGAAGGTGGACCACAATGCGTTATAGTGCCAAACGAATTCTGACGATGGGAGCATACCTTCTGATCATGACTCGGCTTCAGAGTGCTCACCTCACTCAAGCTACGTGGAAGCACAGGATTTAGATGAGGATACAACCGGTTCTGGTTTGAATGCAGAATGGTGTATGAAGATAAGGAGTAATCGCTGCACGTTTTTTATTTTCGTTTGAAAGTATCCAATTGCTTATTTAATTTCAATTTCTTAGATAATAGTGGATTATCTCAAAATATTTGTTTCTATATTTTTAGTTTACTAGTTTTTTTTTTTCTATTGTTAACTTGGTTTTACGTAAACTAAATAAAAGTAAATTTAATATATAAGCCTATTAGTACAATGTTGCTAAGTATAATAAACCATTTTTAACTTTTATAAAAAAAAAAACAATGATTAATAAAAAAGGAGTCCCGTGGACTCAATGAGATAAATAATGTGATTTGGGTTCACCAGGTAAACCATGGGTTGATATACCAGCCTAACCAGAAATAATGCATTTCAAGGGGTTAGATGCTGATTCGTTACTAATAACGCTTTCGAATAATTTAGAAGCAAAATGATGTATCATGGCAACCACAATATTGCAGCTTTGTGGTCAACTAAATAGAGTATTGGTAACTAAATATTCTGGTTGAATAGAATGAAAAATATATTCAGTGTGCTGGATGGATTTTACGCAACGGATTTATATTTCAGGGTAGGAGGAGTAAAAGCGCCCAATTAATTTCGAAACTCTACTACATGTAATCATAGCTATTGAAATATTTATCAGTTTTTTTTTAGTGAATGGCAATTTATGGAGACCAATTTAGGGAAAAGTCTGATAGAAAAGTTTAAAAAGGATAAAAATAAAATGCTAATCAAAAAAGTAGGTACCTACATAAACTTTTTTTCCATGCGGATAGGCAAAAACTACAGAACATCACCTACAACGATCTATTGATATCTTAAAACGAATCCACCTGCCTTTAACAATTTATTTACTTTTCTTATCCTTAAGCTGTACATGTACTACAACATCAAAACCAGATACAATTCGAATGCAGACACAACTCTAATGTGAAAAACCAATCCACGATCCACAAAACGGTAGCTACGACTACGAAGCTAGAAACTACGATCGTCATTTACGGTGTCAAACCCCAACAGATATTGCGCCAACTTCATCGAATCTAACCCAATCAAAAAAAAATATGACCCAGAAATATTCGATAAGCACGAACTTACATACGCCTATATAGATATACGTGTTCTCCTACAGTAAGACCGGAAATAATTCGAATGTTGACTCTAGAAAACTAATCCACAAAATACCAGCTTGAAACTACGACGGTCGTCATTTACGGTTTAAAATTTTAACAGATATTGCGCCAACTTTGTCCAATCTAAACCAAACAAAGAAAAATATGACCCTGAAATATTCGATAAGCACGAACTTACATACGCCTATATAGATATACGTGTTCTCCTACAGTAAGACCAGAAATAATTCGTATGCTGACTCTAGAAAACTAATCCACAAAATACCAGCTAGAAACTACGACGGTCGTCATTTACGGCATCAAACCCCAACAGATATTGCGCCAACTTCGTCCAATCTAAACCTATCAAAGAAAAATATGACCCAGAAATATTCGATAAGCGCGAACTAACATACCAATAAACGGCTGCAATGTATCACTGAAGCAATAAAGAGAAGAAACCCGTTAGTGTCTAAATAACGAAATAAAATATTCAATGGCTTGGAAATGGGCACACATTATTGTGCCTAACGTTCCTTGTAACTTTAACTTTGGGCAGAATCTACGCGGTGGACACATACGGGCTGGTCGAGTGGATAACATTCTGTTTTCATGGAATTTCGTTATTAATATTATAAGGAAACTCTGAAATTATAACAAACTGAGAGTTGACAGTGTTTTGACTTGAAAGTGATATTAAAATATTTATTACAATAGTAGCTTTTATGAGTATCAAACTGAGTTTTATCAAATTTGGTAAAACGTTAATTTATTCTCGCATTTTAAAACTTGTAAACATTTTCATCATGATTTTTAGCATTATTTTCTTACAATAATTACCGTTAATATCTTGGATTTTACCGTTGTCTTACTTGATTGCCAAAAAGTGCATAATATCATGAGATAAAACGGATAAGCATCACGTCAGTACCAAGCATACACTCAAAATAAAAGGATACTATGGTACCTACACTTAGTGAACCCAAACTTTTCCTAGTAGGTAATATGTCCAAATTCACTCTTGAAAATCTCGACAGTTACCCTAACAGCACCCTAGTATGTAGCGGCAGTAAGCTAAGGGTGGCAGTGTGAAATAACAGCAGAATGGCCGTTAGCCCGCGCCCGCGGTCCGAAACGATACTACTTTTTTCATTACCTACGCAACCTTAGGCGGCTAGGGAATGTGCGTTTTCTGTGGCCAATGTTCAGTTCTACGTAGAAGTTTTCTTAACAGCCACCCGTGTACCAAGAAATAGTGTGATTGAAATTTTTAGTAGTTTACACACGTATGTGAACACTAAACAACGACTTTAAAAATCTGTATTAGTTACTTGATTAATAGAAGATCGAATTATTTTCACAGAGTTTAATGCCTTTATTTAACACATTTTTTGTATTCAATCGTTTTATGGAAAGAGCTTGAAAAAACCTTTCACGCTACCATAACAATCCTAAAAAATAGCACATTTCACTTGATATAAGTAAACTCATTTATTTTTTCTGGTATATCATGGTTAGTTTCGGTCATATCTTTTTAAGCCATATCTCTTTCACTTAATCTATTTATCCGTTCTCTATTTATCCGTTCTTTCCCTTCTTGCCGTCTTCAGCTCTTCTTCAATCATTTGATCATTATCAGCCTACTAATGTTCCCACTGCTGGAACACAGGCCTCCTCTTTGTGAGACGGAATGACCGCAATCCATCACGCGGGTCCAGTGCGGATTGATGAATGTCACATGTCTTTGAATTTTTTGTGCTTTGTGATTTCCTTCACCGTTTTGAGAGCAGTGGTGATGAAAATAATTTACACAAAGTAAAGCGCCTGCCTAGGTTCGAAACCACGACCTACAAATTGTAGTTCGCGGCCTTAAATACTTAAATCATTTACGTACTGTAATCGCCCTACATTACCCATACAGAAATTTTCAAAAAAACGTTGCCCGCCAAATCGCAGTTCTCCTGGCTCCAAGCTAAGTGCTAAACTGTCGCAGCTATTTTATCGTCGCGCTACACAGCGGCAACTTAACACTCTTGTTCGCAACTTACTGTACCGCTCGGCTTTTTTTGTAGCTTACGATTTGTTTCGCCCCGTAATTCGTAAAGCCGATATTGGTAAAGTTTTTGTGTACAAAGTTTGTGGGCAATTATAGGTTTTGAGTACGTTTTTGAGTGAGAAAAATGTGTTACTCTAACTGGATTTTGTACTGAAATTATGTTGCGATAAATAATTTGTTTGTTATTTACGGAAAAGCCATTACTTTGTGCCTATTTTGGGTATCAAAAGCGCCTGTACGAAGAGCTAGATATTTATTCACCCACAGCCAGCAAGTGATCTTGCGTAGCGGTATTGATGGACCGACTAATAAGACTATTCCGTATCAACCTGAAGAACTGGTAAAGGAACCCACCTATCCAAAGACAGTGGGATGTGGGACTGGCATAGGACGATCCTTGTCAGAGCAAGTTACTTTTCATAGATAACATTTATTCAACACAAGCACAATACAACAGCAACAATTTACTGGATTTTCAACCCATAAGAGCGATCTAAACATCGTGTATAAATTCATGAAGATGAATATTTCAATTTATAAGTTCAAATAAAAACGTAAGCACTTAATTTCATATGGATTATACCTAAGTAACTCACCATGTTCAAACTGCTGTCGTGTTACGCTATTTTCACAAAAGTGATTGATAGCAAAAGAAATTTAATCTAGACAGAATAGGTATATGAAAACCTGACAAGAAATAATATTACGCTTACATTACGAAATCATTTCCAATAGCTCAGAAAATGTGGCCGTGTAAAATGTTCGTAAGGATTTTAAGGCAAATATTAAAAAAAAAACGGTTTTCTACTGGTGGAGCTGAAATTGAAAATATAAACGGTTCTACACTTAAAGCTTTCAGAATTAACTGTTCCATAATATAATGTTGCCACTTAAGGTTGTATCATTTAAGACAGACACAAAATTTAATCTGATATGCATATGTTAGATTTAAGGAGGAACCCCATATAAAATGATCGATATTTACGAAGATAGCAAGCTTGGAATGTCAAGATGGTTGCTGGTTATTTACTGTGTATGTGATGTATAAGGGTAAGGTTTTATGAATAAAAGCACAGAAAGACAAGACTAGGTATTTATTTCAATTAGGCTTGTCAATTAATTCATATTGAGGCTCAGAAAGCTTACCGCGCCGCGCGAGAAGAAGGGCAAGAAACTCCACGGAAGCAACTATGGTTGTAAAAGTATTTATCTTTTATGTATTTTACAACCATATAAATATCGTTTATTACAATAAAGATCTAATTATATTATGGCCATTATATGATGAATCTTGTAACATTTCACAATGTTACATAATCAAAACAGCAAGGATAAGGCAAAGCACATGACTAGCCCTTAAATTAATTTAACATCATTATGAATAAAGGCCACAACATGAAATAGACTTTCAACACAACCATTAGCAATAATCTAGTTATAATACCAAATAACTTACGTGAAGCTTGTGTAGACCATATTTCACAAAATATAACAATTCAGGAAATATATCACTATCACAACATAACAACTGGTCTTTACTGGCTTGTAGTTCACAGCAAAGTGTGTCAATCTTATGAATTACACTATTTATAGTAACGAGTCGACCTGTCAAATGTCCCCACCATTTTCTACATTTCTTTAAATAATCTCACAATTAGGTCAATAATCAATTCTTGAGTAATGAAACCTTTTTAAAACTTATCAAGACAATTAAGGAATTGAATATCGCCTATTTAGTCATTCTTAATCAATATTCGAAAGAATATTGATACTAACTGACAGTCTTGTACTAATTGTCTCAAAGGACTTATAATATTAAAATGGCAATATAAAATCCAGGATACATCACAATGATCATTATAAATTACGTAATATTTTATTGGAATATCATCACTATGGTTTATTTGTATGTTTAGAGTCATTTCCTGTACACGCAACAATATTTACTCAGGTGGGTACTCTTAACAATTGTAGGTATTTGACAACACAATAATAATTTAGGTAGGTACTTAGACATTTGTCGGTAGATGCTTAATTAATATGACAGTTTGTATTTTGTAGCAAAACATTGTGCTTAAAAAGTGAAAGTTCATGATTAAATGACGTCACACGTACTTCCAATACTAACACATACATTAACACCTATATACAAATAAAATTAATATGAGCTATTCCCAAGGTCCAAAACAGAGTTCATAAAACAGAGTTCTCAGCCAATTTTTGACTTTTCGAAGACAGTGACCATAAAGATAATAAGCAGACTGACAATTTTGTGACTTGTTCTTGTAATCTTATTTGGTTTTAATTTTTTTACTATGACGTACGTCATGGCCGTGAGGGGCGAGGGGGGGGGGCTTAGCCCAGCAGAGGGTTTAGCCAAGCATGTTAATAGTAGATAATCTACAATGTGTTAGCGATCTTTATATTTAATTGAGCATACCAATTTATTTTTCTGTGTTGGCATTATTAATTTGATATTTTTTTACGCTTGCAACAAAGATAGACTTCTATTTGTCAGGTTGGTAAACGATAAGTGTGCACTTATCGTTTCCCGCCCATTCCAAGGTTTTAAATAGTTTGGCTGATGCCATCAAAGGCAGTCTATTTTTGATCAAGGCGCAATAAAGAACTATTAGGGTAAGTGTTGCTGTATTCTGTAAACTATTTTCTGTAACTGTGTTCTATAATTTGTTAACTGCTTGACTGTGTGTTTGAAAAATATATGGGTGAGTAAACCCTTTCTTAGCATTCTTATTTACCTTTATATACCCGCTGAAGTATCCATACAAGACTTTAGTCTTTTGAGTAAAAGACTACAATTCAGAAGTTGGATGAGCCCAATTTTATTTTATTTTGTTTTGTTCTTCCTTTTTTTTACTTAACCTGTTTGCTAAAATGCTCACTTTCAAAGACTTACAATGAGGGATATGAGAACGAATACAGATATTTTTTTTTATGTTGGCTGCATGATATTACACATTGAATCAGGGGACCCCCTGAGAGTGTGTAGTTTTATGTACATTGTGTGTAATTCTGTGTGGGTACGTGGCCGGAGCTACTCTCCGGTAGTATTATAACGCACATTATTGCACATAATAGGCGGATGGATTTTGCGCTTGATGAAGGATACCCTCTGATTGCGCAGAATTTATAGTCTAGCCAAAGTTAACCGATAAATGTGATTTCTCGGCACTGATGTGAGTGCCGCACATTTAGTCAGGGCAGCTCTCTGAAAATGTGCGGTAAAATACACAGGTGTACAATGTTTTGTTTGGGTGCTTGGCTGAGGCTACTCTTTGGCAGTACCATAGCGCGAAATGGTGTACACTAAGATTGGATTTATCGTGTGCTTGGTCGGAGCTACCCTCCGATAGCGCGAGATATGTCTTAGTCATAAAGTGTCTTTGAAATTATAATTTCTTGGTGGGTAACAATAAACTAAATTTAATATTTTGCTACAAAAAAAAAAAAATGCGTAGCCATAAGAGGGTAATGGTTAAGTTCTCATAAGCTTCTTTGAGGTATTCAAACTAGCAATAGTTATGTCTACTTCGAATAATTACAAGTTAAACGATATGAAAGCAAATCGTTTTGTAAAATGGAATTTATGCGGGTATAGTGATAATATGTATGTACTCTTGATTGTGTGCTCATGTTTATTGGTATCGAGTTTCTTACAACCGCACCACACGTGCTGGTCCTTTGAGTTTTATAAACGAAACAGCGCGCTGTGCGTTTTTTATTTTTTCTAACATTGCAGAATGTATACTACGTCTGTGACTGGTCACCGGTCCCGCAGCCGTACTGGTCACCGGTCCCGCAGCCGTACTGGTCGCCGGTCCCGCAGCCGTACTGGTCGCCGGTCCCGCAGCCGAAATGGTCGCCGGTCCCGCAGCCGAACTGGTCGCCGGTCCCGCAGCCGAACTGGTCGCCGGTCCCGCAGCCGAACTGGTCGCCGGTCCCGCAGCCGAACTGGTCGCCGGTCCCGCAGCCGAACTGGTCGCCGGTCCCGCAGCCGAACCGAGCACTGGCCTCGCAGCCGCTCTGTGCAACGGCCTAGCAGCCATGCTGATCACCAGCTTCACAACCAAACTGGTGAACAGCCTCACAGCCCACCTGGTGAACAGCCTCACAGCCCACCTGGTGAACAGCCTCACAGCCCAACTGGCTACTGGCCTCGCAGCCCAACTGGCTACCGGCCTCGCAGCCCAACTGGCTACCGGCCTCGCAGCCCAACTGGCTACCGGCCTCGCAGCCCAACTGGCTACCGGCCTCGCAGCCCAACTGGCTACCGGCCTCGCAGCCCAACTGGCTACCGGCCTCGCAGCCCAACTGGCTACCGGCCTCGCAGCCCAACTGGCTACCGGCCTCGCAGCCCAACTGGCCACCGGCCTCGCAGCCCAACTGGCCACCGGCCTCGCAGCCAAACTGGTCACCGGCCTCTCAGCCAAACTGGCCACCGGCCACACAGCTTAATTGGATGCAGCCCACCTGGTCGCCGATCTCAAAGCCGTGCGAAAAACCCACCGAACGACCGCATGAGGTGTTCATCGCAGTGCCAAGCTGAGGACCGGCCTCGAAGCCGTACCCGAATCAAGAATCCAGTTCATGCAGAAGACAAACGTGAGTCTGAATCATCTCCTAACTTCACCAAAGATAATTTTACACTGTTGTTAAAGGCACTAAACTCTACTGACCATGCGAGTTCTTTAGATAAGTTAGGCAATTTGTATAATACCATTCCCGAGTTCGATCCATGTCGAAACGAACAGACTATGGCAATGTGGCTGCACAAGGTTAATGAATGTGCAACCATATACGGGTGGACTGAAAAACAGTTAATACATTTTGCTCTCCCTAAATTACGAGGCATTGCGCAGCGATGGTACGAAGGCCAACCATCTGTTCTTTTCTCATGGACGGAATGGCAAATGAAGTTAAGATCTTCATTCCCGTCCGAGGAAAATTATGGACAAACTTTAAGCGACATGTTAGCCAAACGAGTTCGTTTTGGAGAATCTCTCGAAACTTACTTTTATGATAAATTAGCCATGGTTAATAGGTGTGGTATAGTAGGGAGACGAGCTGTTGAATGTATAGTTCATGGAATAGACGACCGATCTGTTAGGCTAGGGGCGGAGGCGGTGCAATATGATGACCCTGACAAACTCTTAGCCTACCTAAGGAATGTTAGAAATATAAAACCACCTCCTGATCGTAAAACCATGTCTAAGGGTCGTAATATTAGCAAGGCTTCTGAATCCTTAACGAGGACAGGCAACAACTGGAAACAGCGTTGTTACAACTGTAAGCAGGAAAGTCATTTGTCAAATCGTTGTCCATTACCCATAAAAAAATGTACTAGATGTTTGAAAATAGGTCATGATACAGAACAATGTTTTTTAAAATCTGAAACTGATAATAAACATATTTATAAGATAGACGTTTCAAACCACGGTGATCAACGTTTAATAGAATCGGAAACGGATAATAAAAATATTTGTAAGGTAGACGTTTCGAACCACAGTGATGTAGGTGATAAATACAAAAAAATTGTTTATATCAATAATGTTCCATTTGATGCGTTTATAGATTTCGGTAGCGAATGTAGCATGATTAAATTGTCTGAATTTAAAAAGATAGGTAATACACTTGACTCGGAAGCGTTGCCTTACCTCAGAGGTTTTGGCAACTCCCTCGTGCGGGTACTTGGAAAACAACGCGTAAATATTGCGGTGGACGATGTAGAGGCGGAAGTTGAATTACTTGTCGTCCCTGACTATGCCATGCATGTGCCCCTAATGATAGGCCAGACGTTTACTGAGCAGGGTCATATTACCGTTTTTAAAGATAGTGATACATTGACTATGTTACAAACTACGGACGATTTAATTATGTATCATAAGATTAAGTTATTTTGTAAAAACGATGTAATAACATCTGGCGTCTCATTAGTAGAGGTATATACCGATCCTACGTTTGAAGGTGAAGTATATGTAGAAGGTGGGTTACGACTCCAGTCGGACATTACGTTTTCGGTCTATTCAGGTTTATTCAGTCTGGAAAAGGGTGGCACTGTGCAGTTAGCAATGAATATCCCAGTCGATAGAGTAGTGAAGTTCAAAAGGGGGACTCTTATTGCACGAGGTCTTGTCGTTAGGGCAGAGAACTCTGCCTCAAGTGTAGGACGGGTGTCTAGGGTTGTAGAACAATCACTTCCGTTAATCACTGCCGAAAAGGTTAAGATTGGAAGCGACGTCTCCTCCGTTGAACAGGATAATTTATTGTCGTTATTAAATAAATATAGGCAATGTTTTGCTTTCGATATGACAGAACTAGGTTCCACATCCGTAGGAGAAATGTCTATTACACTAAACGATAACGAACCTGTTGTGTACAGACCCTACAGGCTAGCCATTAAGGAAAAGGAGGTAGTAAGGGGGATGATTGACGAGCTCCTAGAGAACGATATCGTTCGTCCTTCTACCTCTGCCTATGCGAGCCCGATAGTGTTAGTGCGCAAAAAGACTGGAGAGTATCGTTTGTGTATTGATTATCGAGCACTCGATAAACGTACTATCAAGGAACATTACCCATTGCCGTTGATTGATGATCAGCTGGACGTCCTTGCTGGTCACCAATTTTACACTACACTTGATTTAGCATCAGGGTATTATCAAGTACCCATACGTGAAGTAGACCGACACAAAACAGCTTTTGTTACTCCAGACGGGCACTATGAATTTAACCGGATGCCTTTCGGTCTGGCGAACGCCCCAGCGACTTTTCAGCGGATTATGAATCAGGTTCTGGGTTCTGCCCGACACAAAGAGGCACTGGCATACTTGGATGATGTCATAATTCCGGCTGAAAATGTTTCTGAGGGCATGTCTAGGTTAGAATCTATTTTGAAGTTGTTTTCGGACGCAGGGCTGACTCTCAAACTCTCAAAATGTCTTTTCTTTGGACATACAGTTGACTATCTAGGATTCCAGGTGTCGAATGATGGTATTAGGCCGGGATCTAGAAAAATAGAGGCAGTTGACAAATTCCCCGTACCTAAAAATCAGCACAATGTGCGCCAGTTCTTAGGTTTAGCTAGTTTTTTTCGGCGATTTGTGCCTGGATTCTCTATCGTTGCAAAACCACTGACGCACCTTCTTAAAAAGGACGTGACATGGGTCTGGGGTCCCGAACAAGAGTCTGCATTTAAGACCTTGCAACAGAAGTTAGTCGAAAAACCAACCTTAGCTCTGTACGACCCTCAGGCTGAAACTGAGCTTCACACTGACGCATGTAAGATAGGACTTGGAGGAATGTTATTACAACGAGGCAAGAACCAGGGACTAAGACCTGTCGCATATTTCAGCAGGCAAACCTCCCCCGAAGAACAAAACTACTCTTCGTACGATTTAGAAACTCTTGCAGTTGTGTCTGCCCTCCAAAAGTTTCGAGTATATCTCGTTGGTCTTAGTTTCAAAATATTAACAGATTGTAATTCCTTGCGAGCGACGTTCCAAAAGAGAGATATGATTCCGCGTGTTGCTCGATGGTGGGAGCAAATGCAGGAATTTGATTTTAGCATCGAATATAGGGCTGGCACGGCAATGGCACACGTTGACGCGCTTAGTCGCAACCCTATTCCAGATCCGTTATCAGTAGGAGTATACAATATTACCAATGTTTCGGAACATGCCTGGCTAGTTACAGTTCAGAGCGCTGACTCTGAAGTTCAAAGGATTATCGGTATTCTCAAGGATCCTGATACAAAAGATATTGTTGATATTAAAAACAACTATAAATTAAAAGGGGAAAAACTGTTTAGAATTACTCCTCAAGGGGATAGATGGGTAGTACCTAAGGGAGTACGTTGGCAAATCGTTAAACAAAACCATGACGACATAGGCCACTTTTCTGTGGATAAGACTCTTGAGAAGGTTCAAGCTTTTTTCTGGTTTCCTAAAATGCGAACATTTATAAAGAAATACGTAAACTCTTGCTTAGAATGTGCCTATTCTAAATCATCAGGGGGTAAACGACCAGGATTTTTACACCCTATTGAGAAAATCGATAATCCTTTTGACACAGTACATATAGATCATGTGGGACCTTTCGTACGTAGTAGTAGAGGTAACACGCATATTCTTGTAATAGTCGATGCTTACACTCGTTACATCTACTTAAAACCAGTGCGAAACACAAAATCACGTATTTCAATTCGAGTCTTGAATGAATATTTCGGTATGTTTGGCGTACCTTTTTTTTTTTTTTTTTTTTTTTTTTGGGTGGGAAATCATCCGATGACTTCTCCCGCTCTGGGTGAAGCGGGAGGGCATGTCAGACTTTTACTGACTAAAACCCACCCGTGTTCCTTCAGTTGCTTGTGCCAGGGCCGCGGTAACTCTATTTCAAATTTATCCGCGACCCAGACAGGCATCGGCCCTATCGGACCCCGTCACTTTTGCTGACATCTCTCTGAGGCGCGCGTGGAACACTACGCGCCGTAAACTCGGGCTTGGTCCTTATCGGACGGCGAGCTACCCATTACTCTCCGTCCGCAAGCCCGCGCCTAGATTGGGCAGCAGCCGCTTGAGGGCAGCCCCCGCCCGCTCCAGTCTGGGAGCCAAACGTCGGAAATGCTCGACGAAATTCCACCGGCTGTCGAGGACGAGTCCCAGGTACTTCATCGTCGACTCGACGCCGATGTGAACCCCTCCTACCGTTATTTGGGATCCCGGTGGTGGCGCGTTCCGAGGACCGTGAAAACACATGGCCTCGGACTTGTGCAGTGCCACCTCGAGTCCCAATTGCCGGATCCTCTCGACGATTGTCGCAACCCCGCGTGTCGCTATTTCAGCCGCCGCCTGGTGCGACCTCCCTTGTGCCAGGACCAGCGTGTCGTCAGCGTAGCAAACCACGCTGACGCCACTAGGGAGGTCGGCGCGCAGCACCCAGTCGTACCCGATGTCCCACAGATGCGGCCCCACGACCGATCCCTGTGGGACACCGCACGACATCCCTCGCCGGTTCCACTCTCCCTGGTGACCGGGGTAGATGACGGCCCTGTCGGTCAGATAGGCCTCGACTACGCGACAGAGGTAGGGCGGCATCCGGTGATACTGGAGTGCCTCCCTGATGCAGCTCCATGGCATGGTGTTGAAGGCATTGGCGATGTCTAGGGACACCGCCAAAACGACTCCACCCCGGGCCACTGCATCCCCCGTCGTGAGGGCTCGCACGCGCATGATGGCGTCCACCGTAGAGCGACCCCTGCGGAAACCAAACTGGCTCTCCGCCAGATCCGGCCCCACCCGCACCAGCTGCTCAACGAGGCGGTCTGCAATGACTCTTTCAAAGAGCTTGCCCACCTCATCGAGCAGCACGATGGGCCGGTAAGCGGACGGAGAGTCCGCAGGGCGCCCCGGCTTCTTAATGAGGACCAGTTTCCCCGTCTTCCAACGAAGCGGGTACTGGCCCCTCTCCAAGCATGCGCTAAAGAGCCCCCTTAGTCGAGGCCCGAGAGCCTCCAAGGCCAGGACCCAGGCTTTTCCAGGTAAGCCGTCGGGTCCTGGGGCGGTATTTTTGGTATTCAGCCTGCGTACCGCCACTCTCAGCTCTGCCTCGGTCACCTCCGAAGATTCATCGTCGTCGGCGGTGTGGTCCGCATTGGGCACCGCAGGAGGCGGAGCCATGGGCGGGGGAGTATGTTCCCCTCGCGAAGGGAACAGAGCGCTCACCACGTCCTCTACGAGCTGCGGCCGGAGACTCTGCGTCAGTGGGGGAGCCCATGGGCGGAGTTTATCCCTCACCATTTTGTAGGGGCGTCCCCACGGATCCCTGTTCAGGGTCCCCAGCGACTCCTCGCGGGCCAATCCCTTGGCCCGCTTGATTTCCGCTCGGAGGGCGGTCCTCGCCGCTCTGTACCTCTCGTATAGCTCCGCCTCAATGGCTTCCGTATCCGGGGGGCGGTTGCGGAGCCTGCGGTGCCTGGTGTACCGGCGCCGCGCAGCAACGCACGCCTGGCGCAGAGCCGTAAGATCCGGCGACCACCAGTACACCTGGCGCCGGGCGTGTCCTAGCTGGACCCGGGGCATTGCCACGTCACTTATCTCGGACATGGCCTCCCGGAACCACTCCGCTTCGTCGTTGATATCAGCAGGCCTGTCCGGTGATGGCACCCAGGCCTGCACGATCGAGGCTTCCAGGAGTAGCTCCCGGTCCAGCTGCTTCAGCGCCCACCGCGGACCACTCGGGGTCTGTCGGACCGGCACGCTTGAGGTCTGGGCGGAGACGTCGAACTGGATATACCGGTGGTCGGAATAGGTCTCCACCTCCTCCATGACGCGCCAGTTGATGACACGTGGTGACAGAGCGACGCTGGCGAACGAAATGTCCACCACCGATTCGCCCTGCATCCGCACACACGTGGGGACAGAACCCCGGTTTAGGACGACCAGGCCTGTCTCCAGAGCCCAGTCCTCCACCATCCTGCCCCGTGTGTCCGTATACCGGGAACCCCAAGCCACATTCTTGGCATTGAAGTCCCCGAGGACAAGCACAGGGAGGGAGCGGTACCCGACGACGACGATTCTCAACTCCGCAAGGGAGTTGTGGAACTCGGCGAGAGTTCGGTTCGGAGAGAAGTATACCCCCACCACGGCAATCTCTCCGAACCGTGCTGCCACGCAACCCTGTCCCCTCTTGACACCCTCGAGGGACGGGGTACCGGCGGCGGCTGACGAAATTAGGGTCACTGAGCCGCTCAGGTCCTCCACCCAGTCATCCCTGGGCGGGACGAAATACGGCTCAGCGACCACGGCGATGTTAATCGACCACTGCGCCATGCTCTGGAGCAACAGATCCTGAGCAGCAGCGCAGTGGTTGATGTTCGCCTGGAGGAGGCGTAATAGGGCCATTATTGGCACTCCATTTCCGCCTCCTCTTGCATCCCCTGTTTGGGTCCTGCCGCGATGGGTTCGGCAGCGATGACGGCTGTAGGAGCGGCATCGGCAGCAGCAGTGGCGGCGGCTGCAGTTGCGGTGGTCACGGCGACGATGGAGGGCTTGCCTCTACCTCTGGACTTGGCGGGTGGAGCGCAGGTCTTGCTCCCAGCCCTGTGATCGGCCGGCTTGCCAGCTGCCGCACATACGAAGCAGTGTGGCGTGGCATTGCAAGAGCCGGCCTTGTGACCAGGTTGCCCACAGCGGAAGCAGTGGTTGCTTCGGTCAACCTCCGAGGTGCACTGAGCTCCCACGTGGTGGCCCACAAGGCAGCGGAAGCACCTCAGAGGTCTGGGTTCCAGTAGCTTCACCTGCGCGGAAACCCACCCCACCAAGAGCCTACGACCCTCCCCGGCTATTTTTTGGGCCGCCGAGACGGGGCAGCTCACCGTAATGGCCCACATCCCGGTGACGTCAGGACGTATGGTGCCCACTCTCACCTGCTCGGCAGAGCACCCCCCAGTCCTAGCGATGGCGGCCACCACCTCTTTCTCCGTCACAGAGTCATCCAGGCCCAAAATGCGCATGTCAGCGCACTTGGTGGGCCTGGACACTCGGGCCTCGTCCGCATTTAAGGCAGCTTTGAGCCTTTCGGCCAGAGCGTCAGCGGTCGGCCCACTGGCGGCACCGGGAACTTCCAGCATCCGGGCCCCAGTCGCGGTGACCCTCACACGGATGCCCTCGGCGACGCCGAGCTCCTCCAAGTTCACCGCCGCCCTCGCTTTCGCGAGCAAGTCGCGGTAGGACACGCCCATCCTTTCCGCTGCCGGTTGTAGAGTAATAACTACAGCTGCGGATTTCGGGGCGTGGAGCCTAGCCGCGACGCTTAGCTTCTTGCGCCGCTGCCGCCTCGCCTTCCTTTTGGCCGCCCTTGCTGCCTTGCTCGCCTTCCTCTTCTCTCCAGCCACTTGCCATTCGGCGACGGCCGCAGGTGATTCGGGGGATTGAGGCGGCCGACTCGCCACCCGGGCTGAGGCTCTCGCTATCTGTGCAGCCACTCCGCTCCTTTTGGGTGCCGATTTTACCGGTTTTGCCGGGGCCAACTTTGTGGGTTCTGCCATGGCCCCACGATTGGCCTGTCCCGACGAACCCGGTTTGGCCACGGCAGCCGCGGCGGCAGCAAATGAGGCCGCCTTCTGCTGGCTCGCCGCTAGCGGGGGGCGCAGGACGATGGCCTCCAAAACAGAGAACCGTTGATGGAAGGCAGCCAGCTCCTGCCGCACCAGGTTCAGAACCCGATCCTCTGCAGGCAGGGACCGGCCTTGTCCATGCTGCGTCCCCCCCTGCGGCTTCTCCTGGGGGCCGGTTCCTTGGAGCCCGGCCAGGTCTGCTCGGAGCTTCTCATTCTCCTCTTGGAGAAGCTCCATGTCGGCTTTCAATCGGGCGACCTCCGCCCGCATTTCGGACATTGCATCCGACGGAGGCCCGACGTTATTAGCCTCCGCTGCTGCCATAATGGAGGCCGTGGCCGCCGATATGGCCTTGTCTTTTGAGGACTTATTCCTCTTCAAGGCCACATCTCGGATTGCGGCTCCCACGACCTCTGCGAACCTGGCCGTTCGCTCCGATTCCAGGTCCAGCTCCGAATCTATCTCACTGCCAGAAGACCCCGAAAGGACAGCCCTGCGGCTGATCGATCCGGGGTGGCGCCCCTCCGCGGCAAGCCTCTCAGCGCGCTGGGCAGTCTCCTGGGCGGTGAGCCCCCTCCCCGCTCCTCTGTCTCGGCCCCCACCCCGCTTGCTGGTAGGGATCTTCCGGGCCGAGGCCAGCTCGTCGTCGGAGAACGACCCCAGGCCATCCCCCGATATGGGGCGCTTCCGAAAGAACCTTCGGTTCTTTGCAGCAGCCCCCTCCACTTCACGCTCCAAGCTCTGTGAGCCCTTTGCGCCAGATGCAGCGTCGGACTTCGACCCTGCATCACTCCTCACCTCTTTGTCGATTTTATTTTTATTTTTATTTATTGTATCCATTTTGTTCCCACGAGTAGTATAGGAATTAACGTCCACCTGGGCAGAGCCTTTTACCCAGGTAAGCCTACATACTGCAGAGTGCGGCAGGTGCTCTACAGGTGAAGCGCTAACGACTGAAGTCCCTCCAGCCATTCATCCTCTCGCCGCGCCTCGAGCTTAGGATTAGGTGGTTTTTTATCTTAGAGGTGTCCTTCCTCTGGGCCGGGTGGTTAAGCCAAGCCCCCGACGGCGGCATTAGACATGCCTCTGTTCGCTGTCCGGCCAACCCGACTCAGCGAACCCGCCGAAAGTTCTCTCCTCGAAGGAATCCCTTCGTGGGGAGATACGCCTGCCGCATTGGTGCGCCTGCACCGCTGCGGCATGGTCACATCCTTTGTCAACCGACGTCCGTCGGTCGATCAGGAGCGACCCCTCCGTGTGTCTCTCTTAGTCAGGTCTCTCACTTGGGCCTTTCCGGCATGAGTAACTCTACCGGCGAAGCCCCAAGATCATTGAGACGCGCAAGCCCCACCACGACGACAACGTGGAGACACTCTCGGTGGGGTGTTTGGCGTACCTAGGAGATTAATTTCAGACAGGGGAACTTCATTCACTAGTTCTGCTTTTAAAATATTTATGAACGAAAAGGGCATAAAACACATCCTTAACGCGGTTGCCACACCTAGAGCCAACGGGCAAGTGGAACGATATAATAAAGTAATAGTTGACGCGTTAACTGCTAAATCTATAGGCACCAAGGATAATAAATGGGACGACCACCTACCTGATGTGCAATGGGGCTTAAACAATACTATAAATAAAGGTATAAACCACACACCGTCGGAGGCGTTATTTGGTGTAAGACCCATGGGAAGTAGTGAGAGTAGGATATTGTCTGAAATAGCCAATGACGTAACCGATTTGAACCCAAATAGATCAGATATTAGGCAGGCAATAAATACTTATGTTGAATCGTCCCAACGAAGTCAAAAGGAAGTATATGACAAAAAGCGCACCCAACCTATTAAGTTTCAAGTAGGAGATCTGGTGCGGATTGAGCGTCAAATACCAGCCACGGGACAAAGTAAAAAGCTCGTACCCCGGTTCCAGGGACCTTATAAGATCAAAGTCATATTAGATCACGACCGTTTTCAAGTGGAAGATACGCCACTAACTCGAAAATATGGGAGACCGTTCTCCACAGTTGTGGCAATTGATAAAATCAAACCGTGGCTTAATTTTAATAGACCTCACGAAGAGGACTTGACTGCTTCTAACGAATATAGCGATGATGAATAGTTCCAAGAGTAGAATTTGATAAGTATATGCATATTTTTCAGGACATTTTGGGTCCTGACGCTTGCATATTAAGTTGTGTATTTATGAACTCGATTGATCAATAGTTAACGAGTAGAATTTGATTATTATATATTATTCAGGACATTTTTGGGCTTGACGTTTGTGTATTGTACTATGCATTTATGAAGTTAAATTATGAAGATAAATGCAATAATATTGAGTAGTAGAGTAGAGTAGAGTAAAATTTAATTGCTACATATTATTCAGGAAATTTTTGGGCCTGACGATAGTGTTATGCATTTATAACGTTTATTGATTAGTGTAGTGATAATGAATAGCGCCGAAAATAACATTTAACTACTATTTATATTATTATTCAGGACATTTTTGGGCCTGACGGTAGTGTTATGCATTTATAATGTTGATTGATTAGTGTAGTGATAATAATAGCTTCGAAAATAACATTTAACTTCTATTTATATTATTATTCAGGACATTATTGGGCCTGACGTTAGCGCATTATGTTATGCATTTATGAATTCGATTGATAAGTATATTGATAATTGATAGTTTCGAGAGTGGAATCTGATTATTAAATATAATTTAGGATGATCTAGGGACCTATTGTTAATTAGAAGTAAGACTCTAGATGCTTATTGTTGAATTACTAAATTGAATAAGATCAAATTAATAAATTTAACTACCACTAATACATTTATATTTCTGATGTACTATTGTTTTCAAATTTTGTTAAATTAAACACTCTCTAAATAAATCATAATTGGTAGATCAGTGCAGATGTTTAGTTTAATTCCCACTTCGAACAACCTATGTACAATCTGAAAAGCTTTGTAGTAAAATGTGCTCTATATGTATAGATATAATGTCATTACATGTTACAACTATTATATATTAATGAATAAATAAATAAATATTATTATATACCTACCTTTATCAAGTTTTGTATTTTTTTTTTTAATTTGTTTTCTTTATTGTTATGTTCGCCACGTACGAGGTCGTACTTAATAAACAGATGGCCGACTGTTAGCGATCTTTATATTTAATTGAGCATACCAATTTATTTTTCTGTGTTGGCATTATTAATTTGATATTTTTTTACGCTTGCAACAAAGATAGACTTCTATTTGTCAGGTTGGTAAACGATAAGTGTGCACTTATCGTTTCCCGCCCATTCCAAGGTTTTAAATAGTTTGGCTGATGCCATCAAAGGCAGTCTATTTTTGATCAAGGCGCAATAAAGAACTATTAGGGTAAGTGTTGCTGTATTCTGTAAACTATTTTCTGTAACTGTGTTCTATAATTTGTTAACTGCTTGACTGTGTGTTTGAAAAATATATGGGTGAGTAAACCCTTTCTTAGCATTCTTATTTACCTTTCTATACCCGCTGAAGTATCCATACAAGACTTTAGTCTTTTGAGTAAAAGACTACAAATGTATGTATGTTTTTTGCTGAACTAGGCCTTTTTGGCGCAGCCTTGAGGCACATGTTCCTGCTAATACTTCGGACTTTATCCTTTTTTAATATTTTTATTTGTTTTTATCTGATGTACATGGTTCTGGTACATTGTGCGTCCTTTATTCTGTGCTAAATAAATGTATTTTCTTTCTTTCTTCTTTTACACTGAATTCAGTTTAGGGCCTAATTATTTATAATAATAAAAGTATTTTGAAGAGTAAACATTAAAAAGGCATGTGAAATAAGATCATAGGTAATTGATAAAATATACCAAGATATGCTAGCCACGCTGTATCTCAAGGCGGCACGGAATATCCGCATCCCGGCGAGAATATTTCAATTTTCTATAAAGAAATGTATTTATATTCCATAAGGAACCTGACATCCTGCTTAGCACCGGTGCATCTTGGAACAGGAGATGAACTGTTATACCTTCAGACATTTTTATGATTGCTTACATAACAAAATCATTTATTGGAAATCCTGTTTCTATAAATATTTCAACGGAAAGAAGGAAACTCACGGAAGAGGTTGCATTTGCTCTTTGAGAAAATACAGTTTTGTAAGTTGCCGTTTTAAGAGTTAAATAAATTTTTCGTAAAAATAAAAGCGTCGACTTTTCGTTTAGCACCAACGCAAATATTATAGATTGAATTGTAATATTTCATGCAAAATGATTAAACCTTATTACTTACTGTGCCCGCGGTTTCTCTTCCGTCAAGTCAACTGCCTACCCTACTTATAGTTCTTGTCAAACTTCTTGGCCGCCCTGAAGTCGGCTTTCCGATGCGTAAAGCACGGATCGGTGCTGTTTTCTATGAGATTTACTACTAGCACAAATAATATAATACTATAGTACTACGTGCAGCCATTGTAGACAACTTAAGGGCAGCCAAGAAGTTTGGCGAGAAGTATAACTACCTAGCTACCCACCCTTCTTACCTCTTCCGCGGAGAATCGTCAAATGCACATCGCCACTTATCGAATATGGAGTTCAACAGTCCGCGTATCTGAATTTCGTGTGTTGTGATATTTTACTTCTTGTAACTTTTGATAGAGTAAACCGATTCCGACGAAACAAAAACTAATAATTCAAGTTACGCACAATTTTGATGTATAAAATTTATCTAAATTGATTTTGTACGTCTTACGTGATGTGTGTACAACTAAACAGACACACAGATAAACAGACAAAAATTCCATAAATGCTGTAAATGGGTTCTGTTGGTTATCCTTTAACACCCTGTCAATTTTTTAGGCTTCCGTACCCAAAGGGTAAAAATGGCACCCTATTACTAAGACTCGGCGATCCATCTGTCTGTCTGTCTGTCCGTCTGTCACCAGGCTGTATCTCATGAACCGTGATAGCTAGACAGTTGAAAATTTCACAGATGATGTATTTCTGTTGCCGCTATAACAACAAATACTAAAAACAGAATAAAATAAATATTCAAGTGGGGCTCCCATACAACAAACGTGATTTTTTGTCGTTTTTTGCGATAGTGGTGCGGAACCCTTCGTGCGCGAGTCTGCCTCACACTTGGCCAGTTTTTTTGGAATTATTTTCGATCTACAAAAATGACTTTTCTACAGATTTATTGTATGTATTGATATAGTTTACTAAGGCAAGATCTTACCTTATTACAAACACTGTCTGCAGTATTTATATACCGCCCACACAAGCTACTTTTGTCAATTAAGGAGGCCAGAGATTCATCTTGGCTTAAATGTTTATTACAAAAGACAATAAAGTCTCCGCCAGATAACAAAAATATAAAGGTCATTGATCCGACTTGTACCAAAAAGTATAAATACGTAACTTGAAAAAAAAAATTTTTTGTTTACTGAATTTTCTGGTCTCAAATGAAAGGTAGAACCATTTTATCCGTTTAAATCAAGTAAATCGGTCGCCGCGTTTATTATTATGATATACTAGCTTTTCCCGGCAAACTTCGTTTTGCCATAAAAACACCAAGATACACCTACCCTACACCTACCCTACACTTAAAAAAAAAAAACAAAAAAAAAAAAAAAAAAAAAACCATCTTTGAACTTCAACGAACATTTAAAAAAAAGAATTGGCCGAATTGGTCCAGGCGTTGTTGAGTTATGCGCTTACCAACACATTTTGCGATTCATTTTTATATATAAGAAGATTAACTTATTACGGTATTACTATATTAAGCCCGTGCCCTGAACAAAAAATCAGCATGAGATATGAGCATTCCTATTGGCCTAGCGGCACTGGTGGCGCATGAATTACGCTAGTGAATACGCTATAAAATCGAATATTGGTCATTTGAAAAAAAACAAACTTACAAAATGTTCGTTATCAAATTGTCTATCCATTAGTGTTAGTATGAAAAATAATTAAAGAACACTTTACGAGGAGATGCATGCTATCAATAATTATTTTACATTTTTATGGTTTTGTTGGAAGGAGATTAGTGACACATATACCTCTTTAAAAAAAAGTGTACTACCATTTTAGAATCAACATTATGTAGAAATTTAATATATTTTTATTAATTGATATTTCTTTTTAAATAAAGAGTAGATAGCTCTTAAAAACTGCACAAAATTCGACTAGCGCGGCGTTTTGTTCGGGGAGGCGCCTTAACGCGATTTTTTTGTTTTGATAGTGTTAGCGACACTGCCTGTACATTTTTTATTATTATTCTTTATTGCACACAAAACATAAATGAAGATACAAATACAATGGACAACTTATGTACAAAGGCGAGCGTTTTGAAATATTGGAATACATTGGTAGACAGGTTAGAACAACTTTTATTTGTTTGTTATCGGGCGGTGAATTTAGTCAAAATATTCCTTAATTGAAATCCTAACAGTAGAAAAGATCTTATCTCATGCATCCAACAATATGACCCACCTCCGCACAGATGCAGATATCAACATAACACTTCCAATGTTGATACCACTATCTCCATATTGTAACACAGTACGCAGATAACAATGAATAATACCCATGAATAGACCAAACTAATTCATACACGCAGCCTTCCGACTATCCAGCCTGGGCTAGGCATTTCATTGTCATGCCAGCGGAAACTTAATATCCAGTTGAGATCGAGGGTCCATTGTGCTCTGCTCATCATGGCGATATTGCACCCCGTTGCAGTTCCGAAGATTAAATGCATTCATAGTGTCATTTGTAGAGTGTGTGCGATCGATGGAATGTGTGTGTGTGTAAAGAATGGGTTAATGTTTTTGTGATTAACTGTGACACAGCAAGAATGGCTTTGTGAAACGTACATGTAGCCTCAGCAATCATCTGCTATTATTCTAGAGACAATGGAACAAGAAAAAAAAATTAAAGAAATGAGAAGCGAAACACCACGGACCAAAATGGTGTATGGCAGATATGTATACCTGTGTCTATCCCTCAAAGGAATACAGACGTGCTATCACATTATATCAAAATCAAAATCAATTTCTTTTTTATTTCACATAGGCCTACATGAGCACTTATAAAACGTCGAGAAAAGGTGCACGGTTCGGATTGGTCGTTTCCCATGTAGAAGAACCGGCAAGAAACTCCAAGATAACTCTTTTAAAAAAATGGTTTGGTTTAACAATATTTCCATGTTACAGCGTTAGTGCGTAGATATGGGGGGACAACGTAGGGCCGAAAATAAGTCGTAAGAAACTAAAAAAAAAGATTTACTAAACGAGATAATAAGTAAACACAGTCATGTTAACACGCATCTAGAAATCTAGAAGGCCTACAATGTACACACATTCACAAAACAATCGGTAAAAGAATCTATACAAAGGTAAAAAAAGTAGTAAAATAAAACTAGAAAAGTTGTTACAAGTACACCTACCCTACACCTACCCTACACCTACCCTACACCTACCCTACACCTACCCTACACCTACCCTACACCTACCCTACACCTACCCTACACCTACCCTACACCTACCCTACACCTACCCTACACCTACCCTACACCTACCCTACACCTACCCTACACCTACCCTACACCTACCCTACACCTACCCTACACCTACCCTACACCTACCCTACACCTACCCTACACCTACCCTACACCTACCCTACACCTACCCTACACCTACCCTACACCTACCCTACACCTACCCTACACCTACCCTACACCTACCCTACACCTACCCTACACCTACCCTACACCTACCCTACACCTACCCTACACCTACCCTACACCTACCCTACACCTACCCTACACCTACCCTACACCTACCCTACACCTACCCTACACCTACCCTACACCTACCCTACACCTACCCTACACCTACCCTACACCTACCCTACACCTACCCTACACCTACCCTACACCTACCCTACACCTACCCTACACCTACCCTACACCTACCCTACACCTACCCTACACCTACCCTACACCTACCCTACACCTACCCTACACCTACCCTACACCTACCCTACACCTACCCTACACCTACCCTACACCTACCCTACACCTACCCTACACCTACCCTACACCTACCCTACACCTACCCTACACCTACCCTACACCTACCCTACACCTACCCTACACCTACCCTACACCTACCCTACACCTACCCTACACCTACCCTACACCTACCCTACACCTACCCTACACCTACCCTACACCTACCCTACACCTACCCTACACCTACCCTACACCTACCCTACACCTACCCTACACCTACCCTACACCTACCCTACACCTACCCTACACCTACCCTACACCTACCCTACACCTACCCTACACCTACCCTACACCTACCCTACACCTACCCTACACCTACCCTACACCTACCCTACACCTACCCTACACCTACCCTACACCTACCCTACACCTACCCTACACCTACCCTACACCTACCCTACACCTACCCTACACCTACCCTACACCTACCCTACACCTACCCTACACCTACCCTACACCTACCCTACACCTACCCTACACCTACCCTACACCTACCCTACACCTACCCTACACCTACCCTACACCTACCCTACACCTACCCTACACCTACCCTACACCTACCCTACACCTACCCTACACCTACCCTACACCTACCCTACACCTACCCTACACCTACCCTACACCTACCCTACACCTACCCTACACCTACCCTACACCTACCCTACACCTACCCTACACCTACCCTACACCTACCCTACACCTACCCTACACCTACCCTACACCTACCCTACACCTACCCTACACCTACCCTACACCTACCCTACACCTACCCTACACCTACCCTACACCTACCCTACACCTACCCTACACCTACCCTACACCTACCCTACACCTACCCTACACCTACCCTACACCTACCCTACACCTACCCTACACCTACCCTACACCTACCCTACACCTACCCTACACCTACCCTACACCTACCCTACACCTACCCTACACCTACCCTACACCTACCCTACACCTACCCTACACCTACCCTACACCTACCCTACACCTACCCTACACCTACCCTACACCTACCCTACACCTACCCTACACCTACCCTACACCTACCCTACACCTACCCTACACCTACCCTACACCTACCCTACACCTACCCTACACCTACCCTACACCTACCCTACACCTACCCTACACCTACCCTACACCTACCCTACACCTACCCTACACCTACCCTACACCTACCCTACACCTACCCTACACCTACCCTACACCTACCCTACACCTACCCTACACCTACCCTACACCTACCCTACACCTACCCTACACCTACCCTACACCTACCCTACACCTACCCTACACCTACCCTACACCTACCCTACACCTACCCTACACCTACCCTACACCTACCCTACACCTACCCTACACCTACCCTACACCTACCCTACACCTACCCTACACCTACCCTACACCTACCCTACACCTACCCTACACCTACCCTACACCTACCCTACACCTACCCTACACCTACCCTACACCTACCCTACACCTACCCTACACCTACCCTACACCTACCCTACACCTACCCTACACCTACCCTACACCTACCCTACACCTACCCTACACCTACCCTACACCTACCCTACACCTACCCTACACCTACCCTACACCTACCCTACACCTACCCTACACCTACCCTACACCTACCCTACACCTACCCTACACCTACCCTACACCTACCCTACACCTACCCTACACCTACCCTACACCTACCCTACACCTACCCTACACCTACCCTACACCTACCCTACACCTACCCTACACCTACCCTACACCTACCCTACACCTACCCTACACCTACCCTACACCTACCCTACACCTACCCTACACCTACCCTACACCTACCCTACACCTACCCTACACCTACCCTACACCTACCCTACACCTACCCTACACCTACCCTACACCTACCCTACACCTACCCTACACCTACCCTACACCTACCCTACACCTACCCTACACCTACCCTACACCTACCCTACACCTACCCTACACCTACCCTACACCTACCCTACACCTACCCTACACCTACCCTACACCTACCCTACACCTACCCTACACCTACCCTACACCTACCCTACACCTACCCTACACCTACCCTACACCTACCCTACACCTACCCTACACCTACCCTACACCTACCCTACACCTACCCTACACCTACCCTACACCTACCCTACACCTACCCTACACCTACCCTACACCTACCCTACACCTACCCTACACCTACCCTACACCTACCCTACACCTACCCTACACCTACCCTACACCTACCCTACACCTACCCTACACCTACCCTACACCTACCCTACACCTACCCTACACCTACCCTACACCTACCCTACACCTACCCTACACCTACCCTACACCTACCCTACACCTACCCTACACCTACCCTACACCTACCCTACACCTACCCTACACCTACCCTACACTTACCCTACACCTACCCTACACTTACCCTACACTTACCCTACACCTACCCTACACCTACCCTACACCTACCCTACACCTACCCTACACCTACCCTACACCTACCCTACACCTACCCTACACCTACCCTACACCTACCCTACACCTACCCTACACCTACCCTACACTTACCCTACACCTACCCTACACCTACCCTACACCTACCCTACACCTACCCTACACCTACCCTACACCTACCCTACACCTACCCTACACCTACCCTACACCTACACTACACCTACCCTACACCTACCCTACACCTACCCTACACCTACCCTACACCTACCCTACACCTACCCTACACTTACCCTACACCTACCCTACACCTACCCTACACCTACCCTACACCTACCCTACACCTACCCTACACCTACCCTACACCTACCCTACACCTACCCTACACCTACCCTACACCTACCCTACACCTACGCTACCCTTTTTTCCCCATTTTTTTTGTTTTTAAACCTTTCCTGTATTCTGTCGAACAAAACAAAAAAAGAATTATCCAAATCGGTTCAGCCGTTCTCGAGTTTTAGCGAGACTAACGAACAGCAATTGATTTTTATATACATAGATAGATAGATAGATAAGACTGTGTCTGTCCAAGAGCAAAACTTTACAGTGGTACCCAATCTTCATAGATTTTTAAAATATAAATAATGCTGCGTGCACACACATACAAACTTGGTACTGGTACGGATTACTAAAAAAAAATTTTTCACTAATTAATACCACTTAACAAGCCCAAATTGCCCGTGTAGATGAATAGCTGAACTCAATAATCACGAGAACACAATACCGTGTCATGTCTAGGCTTAGCCTTACACTGAGAGATTATGTGCGCTCATGCGACCACTGTAATACTACTGTTATAACATAATCTACCTCGGACATGTGTCATTTTCCGCTATTAGTTTTAGGTATGTCTAATTATGTAATCCAATGATATACTAGCAAACAGATACTTTATACACTCACAATACAACCGAAAAAAGTGTTCCGCACAGCAGCGGCAGCACACATACACACTTTTCATTCATCTGACATTGCACTACAAGTCGATAGGGATGGCTTGATAAAACCGTCAAGAAAAAACCGGCCAAGTGCGAGTCGGACTCGCGCACGAATGGTTCCGTACCATTGTCGGTAAAAACTGAAAAAAAAACACGTTTGTTATATGGGATTAAATATTTATTTTATTCTGTTTTTAGTATTTGTTGTTATAGAGGTAACAGAAATACATCATCTGTGAAAATTTCAGCTGTCTAGCTATCATGGTTCATGAGATACAGCCGGGTGACAGACGGACAGACAGACAAATAGACAGACAGACAGACGGATCGCGGAGTCTTAGTAATAGGGTCCCGTTTTTACCCTTTGGGTACGGAACCCTAAAAAAGAGACAGCTAGTGTTTGTCATTTGTGTGAATGTAAACAAACATTATTCTGACCACCAGTGTTTTTTTCTTTTCTCCAAATATCAGAATATTAGGAAAAAAATTGAAATTGGTAAATTGAGTTGTATAGCGTACTTACATATGGTATGAGATCCCTTCTGTTTTATGAACTTTGGTATCATAATTGGTACACTTTCTAAATACACACGATGGCATTTTTTATTTTGTTTTTGTTTCAACAAAGAGTATCGCTCTTCGCCATGTGTGACATAGACTAAAGACTATACGTCCCAATTAGGACGTATTCGAGTCAGACAGACAGACAGACGAGACAGACAGACAGACGGATCGCGGAGTCTCAGTAATAGGGTCCCGTTTTTACCCTTTGGGTACGGAACCCTAAAAAAGATGAATCATAGTTGCACATTCGCAAGCGTCAGTATATCTGTGGAGAAGAATTTACAAGAAACTCCACGGACACTCTTTTCCATCAATAAGTTTTAATTACAATTATTTGATTACATCATTCTTGTTGGAAAATTACATAAGTATAATATATGTGAGAACGATGTGCAAGTAAAAGCCTCATAGAATAAAATAAACAACTTCATAATATAATAATTAATTAAAAAACATAAGTTGAACGTCATGATTTTGAATCCAGGAAGGTTTATTTTGTGAAAATATTATCACCAATGCACTCAAAACGGTGTATTTTGTTCAAGTAATTAAAATCGTCACCAATGCTCTCAAAACGGTGAAGGAAAAAATCGTAGGAAACCCTAGCAGCAAAAATTCAAAGACATACAACTTTCAACACTGGAACCGCGTGTTGAATTACGGCCGTCTTTCTTTCTCAGATATGAACCCTGTACCAGTGATGGGAACTTTATAAACTGAGTGTGAGTATATGGTAGAAGTTAGCAATCATGGATAAGAAATACCTACATCAAAAAACACAGCAAAAATCAGAACTATTTTCCATAAAACAAGCGTCAACTCTTTGATTCAACAAAAATACAGAAAAACGTAAAAATGTAAATGCTTTGCAAATATTCTGACAGATCTTCCTTTTATTTATAGAGAAAATAAGAGAAATTTAATTTGCGATCGTGGTCTGGACGTTCATACATTTTTGTATTTATTTTGCTTGCATTGTTGCCCACGTTTATTTTCGATACTAATTAATGTCTGGGATTTAAAAGAGAACGTTGATCTCTGTGGTTGTTATGACTTAATAAAATGATAATTGATTAATCTTAATCAATTATCATTTTATTAAGTCATAACTTTAAACTCATTGTTAATTATGGTAAATGGTGGAAATTTACCTGAAGGTACACTAGCGAGAGATGTAAATAAAACCACTGTGTACTTGGGGGGTGACCATAAGCTCTTAGAGAAAGGTTTTTTTGAGTGTGTGTAAAGGACAGATGTATACAAGTCATATACTTCTGTCCCTTACAAACACTCAAAATAATCTTACTCTAACAGCTTATGGTCACCCATGACAGCGGTGACAGCTACTTTATTAATAAAAATAGTTAATAAAATAAAAATATCCGACTGCTTTAAAAGCGAACTAAAAAAATATAAACCAGAAGAAAATCGTGCTGTGCAGTCGGAGGTTAGATAATTATTTACGAGCTGAATGAGTTTTGGTCAGCCATAATATGTGTCCTCCGACTGCACAGCATGATATTCTTCTTGTTTACTTATTTTTAGTTCGCTTCATAAGCAGTCGATTTTTTGATTTTATTAAATATTTGAATTTTAAACTTTTTAGTTGTAATTGTTTGAAGAATTACTCTGAAACATATAAGTGTTATACATTTTTGTAATTACCACTAAACAACCTTCATTTTGATGCCACACTCGATGGGTACGGAAGAAAAAAATAATTGAGACGACCCCCACAATATGGCGCCCCAAAATTATGAAATTCCGCCTAGTGGTTTGCAAGATATGAGGTAATAAAGAATATTACATACATACTAACATACATACATACAAAAACATACAAGATACGCGCGATAAATATATCCCTTTCCTTGCAGTCGGGTAAAAAAAACCATTTTCTTGTACAAAACAAAACCATAGCGACTTCTAAGTCGACGCCAACGCCATCTGTCGAGCACGCAGGAAGCTTTACAAAATGTTATGTCGTAAACACTCATATTAATTTTCTTTGGTGTAGTGTTCGCAAGCGCTACTGCTAAGCACGAGGTTCTGGGTTCGATTCCATGTTTGGGCTAAGTGTTATTAGGTTTTTCCATCTGGAATTTCGCAGTAGCAGCCTGGACTTGTGCCTGGTGGATAGCAATAGGCTTGTCTCCTATTACATGGGACTTGTTGCGAACGAAACGTTTCGCTCCCTTTTGTTATTTTGTTGCAACACTGTGTCAGCAAGCTGCCATCGATTTGACAGCTTTCGATGGAGTTTGACGTTGACAGAGGACTCGTAAAAATGGATTTGCCGGCGCGAGACGTGTCGATTCGGACTTGAACTTGGTTTTGTTTAAAATTGAGTGTTAGCCAGCCGATCGTTATTTGAAATCACGTTGGACATCCGCGGGTGGTATTGTGCTTTCCCCCGGACATTTGTATTTGGGTATACTCGTATTTCACGCGCAGCGAGGTATTTTCGTGTTGGGAACGTGTAGTGTATCGCAGTCTGGCGGGAATAACACCAGATCACGTTTGTTGTTCCTTCCTTTATTATATATATATTTTACCCTACACCCCCCGACCACACGCGGGATTGGACACGGGACCAGGAGACCACCACGAGGACAAGGGTAAGTGTTTAGTTGTAAGTCTCCCTTTACACCTGTCAGACAGAAACCAGTATATCAAAGAACAGATCTCTAGCTGACCGCTGCTGCGCATCGCAGTTTCGCGGGTATATACCTGATAGGATCCAAGAGTCGCAGCACTGCTATGGGCCCCAGTGTTGCCTCTTGACTTTGTGATCCGAAGGCCTGTATTCAACAGGACTTAAAACATAATTGGTGAAATGCGGGTGTAGTTACTGTGAGGGACCTAGCTGCGGCAGGTATACTATAGAGGAAAATTGCTTTAACTTATTTATATTTAATTCCCGACCCAAAAACGACGGGGTGTTATAAGTTCGACGAGTCTGTGTCTGTCTGTGGCATCGTAGCTCCCGAACGGATGAACCGATTTTGATTTTGTTTGAAATGTGACTTTGTCTAGAGCTTTTTTAGCTATGATTGATTAAAACCGGTTAACCCGTTCAAATTTATCCGCATTTTACACTTTGAATCTGGGTTTTTATGCAAGATATCTCGTATCCTGTCGTAATGACGTGTTTTGATAGGTTGTTGATTGAAGCGTGTCTACTATTAGGTATACTATATGTAGTTTAAAAAGCATGAAATAAAATTTTAAAAACTCCCGACACAAAAACCTCAAAAAATAAAAAAAATAAGTCTCGGACTCACGTTGGGGAATTGCTAAGTAAATAAAATAAACTGCTGTTAACGTTGGCGGTTCCCCGACGCAAGTACGAGGCTTATTTTTTCATATTATGTTCACGCCATGATGGATTTTACAGAAGTCTTCAAATATTCCTAGAGTTCCAAATATGATTACATGCCAAAACAAGTATAGTCCCCGGCATGTAACTTGGCAAGGTTTTGGAGGTAAGTTTGCTCATATTGCGCGAACTGACCAACTACCGTATAGAGCGAACGCAACGTGGACGCGATACGATTGGTCAGTCGATCCTTGTGTCAACTGACCAACCAATCGCGCGCTTGGAACGTTGTTAAATGTTGCCCGCGCCCCGTTTTGTAGCCAAAGAGACGGTAAAAAACGACTTGTGCGCATCTAATGACTTGACACAGCTTTCAAAGAGGTAGAGGTTGAACCTCAGAGGCAATGAGACGCCATTTTACCTTTGTGCGTGAAGTTTAAATAAATAAATGAGGTTATACCTCATTACAGTACTTTATGTGCACTTCTGTCGAGTCCTTCGGGGCATTCAGGCGTTATGTTAGTTTATATTTTCGGCCTCTTTCAGTGCAGGGCAAGGCTTCCCTTTCTTCCTTCCAATGCACTCTATTTCGGGTTAGGAGGTCGGGCAAGTGTGTACCAATCCTGCCTGTAGGCGTCATTCTTTATACTCATAGGTAAATAATTACAGCTAGTTAATGAAAAGCATAATTAGGTATCTAAATACCAACTTTGTCGAAATGATGCTAATAGATAGGTAAGCATATATAAAAGTTGTTTTTTTTTATTGTGATGTGCAAAAAAAAAAACAAATTTGAATAAAAATGAAAATACTGAAAACACTAAAAGTTTCCTTTTTTCATTTAAAATAAACAATTACGTTGACAGCTGTCGTGTAAACTTGTTCAACCCGCAAATTGTTGCGAGTGGTCGAAACCAAAAAATATAAATATTTCATTTAGTATGTAGTAGGTACTCACAATATTTTAAATCAGTTTTTCCTGATATTCATGTACAATTGCGGAACGTTTTATGTTACGATAGTAATCTTTGATAGAGATAAATTCAAATTAGGTGCTGGTCCTTTGAGAAAAATCTTGATGTTTAAGTCGAACGCTTGTATTTGACTTAAGCATTTGAATGGATAGATAACGTAATTTCTAGGACTACCATTTTTCTAAATAATTAATCATCATCATCATAATTTCAGACGAAAGACGTCCACTGGACATAGGCCTCCCCCAGGCGTCGCCACATTGACCGATCCCGTGCGTCTCGCATCCAGCGCCTTCCCGCAACCTTAACCTGGTCATCGGTCCACCTAGTGGGAGGCCTTCCAACGTATCGTCTTCCGGTTCACGGTCGCCATTCCAGAACTTTTCGGCCCCATCGGCCATCTGTTCTGCGAGCAATATGCCCTGCCCACTGCCACATAAGTTCGGCAATTCTTCGGGCTATGTCGGTAACCCTGGTTCTCTTGCGGATCTCCACATTTCTTATTCGATCACGCAAGGAAACTACGAACATAGCCCTGTCCATTGCCTTTTGAGTGACTGTAGGCTTCCTGATAAGGCCCATTGTAAGCGACCACGTCTCAGAGCCATATGTCATCACTGGCAACACACACTGGTCATAGACTTTCGTCTTGAGACACTGTGGTAAGTTGGACGAGAAGATACCGCGCAACTTCCCGAACGCTGCCCAGCCGAGTCGGATTCTACGGTTGACCTCTTTCTCGAAGTTGGCCCTACCCAATTGGATCGTTTGTCCCAGGTAGACATAGTCACCCACAACTTCGAGTGTAGAGTCTCCGACCTTGATAGGAGTGGGTGTAACATGGGCATTCACCATGACCTTGGTTTTGTCCATGTTCATTTTAAGACCCACTCTTTCGGAAGCTCTACTGAGGTTATCGAGCATTTTACTGAGGCTCTCCATGGTCTCAGCCATGACCACTATGTCGTCGGCAAACCGAAGGTGAGTGACGTACTTGCCATTAACGTTGATGCAAAGCCCTCTCCAATCCAGAACCTTGAAGACATCCTCCAGCGCAGCAGTGAACAGTTTCGGAGAAATGACGTCTCCCTGTCTCACGCCGCGTTCTTGTACAAACACTTTCTTCAATGTACCGGTAGTCGATCTAACTCCGTCGATCGAATCGAAGGCTTTCTCATAGTCCACAAACGCTAAACAGAGAGGCAGGTTATACTGTTCGGTCTTCTGTATAACCTGCCGCAGTGTCTTTATGTGGTCTACGGTGCTAAAGCGTTTTCGGAATCCGGCTTGTTCGGGAGGCTGGAAATCGTCAAACCTGCGTGCGAGACGATTCGTGATGACTCTTGAAAATAACTTGTAGACATGGCTAAGAAGTGAGATGGGCCTGTAGTTCTTCAGCCGGGCATTGTCGCCCTTCTTGAAGAAGATTACCACCACACCCCTGCACCATGTCTGTGGCGTTTTGCCATCGAGTATGACGGAATCAAACAGCTTCTGAAGGGCCTTAAGGACCGGTTTTCCACCCGCCTTCAGGAGTTCAGCCGTGATTCTGTCATCAACCGGCACCTTGTTGTTTTCAAGCTGTTTCAGAGCCATCCCAATCTCGTACTGGATGACGTCCGGCATATCTTCGGTATAGTGTCGGGTCAATCTAGCTCTTGGGTCGTTTGCTAGACTCGCAACGGGCTTGCTGATTGATATGTACAACTGCCCATAGAATGTCTCGATCTCCCTCAGAAGCTACGGTTTGGCGGATACGATCCTGCCATCGTCGGACTTCAGTTTCGTGAGCTGGTTCTGCCCAATAGCCAGATCCCTTGAAAAAACCTTGAAGCCTTTATTTCGCTCGATCGCGTCTTTAATACGCTCGGTATTAAAGCGGCGGAGGTCTCTTTTCAAGGATTTAGAGATCTGTCTATTGAGCTGCCTGTATTTGGACGCCTCATCTGAAGACTGCAGGATCATCTCACGCCTCTCCTTCATAAGCTTGAGAGTAGGATCAGAGAGCTTTTTCTTTCTATCTGTACAACGGGTCTTGAAAATCTTAGACCCGACCGTATGGACAGCTTCCACGAACCCGTCGGCGTAGTCGTCCACGGAGCTCCCTAGGCACTCGAAACGATTCTGGAAGGCCTTTGGGTTTTGGACCTGGATCTGTGCACTTTTTATTGTGTTTGGCTGTATGGCTCATTTTCTTTGCCTTAATATATATACATTTATAAGTAGATACGTTAGTGTACTTGTGCACAAAAATCGATTTTGTGCAGCCTATATCCTGCACAAATAAGCAATTTCAGAGCATGAGAAGTGAAAAAAATATTTTATGGCCGTTACAATTTCAAAGAATTGCCTCAATCATTTAAACTTTAACCTTTTATGGATGGAGGCATGCTCCGTTTCATAATTAAACCGTAAAATTTTTGTACATAAAAAATGCAATCTTTTTTCGTTTACAAATAAAATTGCGAACACAAAAATATCAATATGCCGACATTTCAACAATTTATGGCTGGTTGAGAATAATTGAAACTGAATTTCATTTGGCAAAAAATATGTTCGCAAGAACTGCTGACGTTAAGAGACGAATTTTCTGAAATTTCATTGTAAACGTGCTTGAAAAGTTATTAAAAAAGAATGATTCAATTAGTTTCAGGCTAGTTACTGGAACAGATGGTAGGGCTTGATTTGATTAATATTGATCAGACAAGAAAAACGTAATGAGTCTTCACAATAAAAGAGATTGAGGTTGACTAAAATTTACTCAGGCTTGGCAAAAATTCAGTGGTCAAATGGCATAGTTAATAATTTAAGATTTAATTAAGAACTGAGCTTCATATCTAGGGATCGAAAAAAGTCTTTAGAAACTGGTACATTTAAAAGTTAAAAGGCAGGCTTTGGCACGCAGGATCAATAAAGGAATTGGTCCTAGAAAATACGCGACAAAGGAGCTAAAGTATTACTGGGGTTGGGGCTAATACCAAAAAGTGGCAGTGGTTTAAGTGAACCGTGTTGGTAATTACGGCAAGCTTGTAAGTCTTCAACAAATTAGCCTTTTTCAATTTATATTGGAATGGCTTCTAGTCTGACCGGATACAACTGAGTACTAGTATTTTACATGGAGCGGCAGCCTATCTGACCTCCATATCCCAGTCACTGGGTAACATGATACCCCTTGGCAAGACTGGTGCCAGATTTCAGTCTTCTGACTATCCATAACGACTGTCAAAGATCTGCAAACACAAAAACCAACGGCTTAACGTCCGACCTCGGCAAGCGTTGCTTTTTACCCGACTGCCGAAGGAGGTTAATGTGTTTATCAGTCTATGCATGAATGTATGTATGTTTGTTCCTATGTGGCGTTCTAGAGACCAAACGCGTTGGGTGATTTTGATGATTCTTACGTCAATCGATTCGTCTTAACCCTGCGAGTGTCACTGGCTACATTAAAATTGGAAAATTGGAAATTACCGGCTTTTGGGCGCAAAATTGTGGGGCCCAAATTTTTTTTTTCTTCCAAACCCATCGCATAGTGTATCAAAATAAAGGTATTTTAGAGTTAATTTCGAAAATATGTAACACTTTTATGTTTAAATGTAAATAATTCTAAAAAAAACTTACTAAAAAGTTATAAATAAAAATATTAATAAAAAAAAAAAAAAAAACCCGGCTGCTTAAGATGCGAACTAAAAAGACGTAAACAAGATGACAATCATGCTGTGCAGTCGGAGGATACATCTGGTTTGGCCAGCTAGCTCAAGCATATGTATCCTCCGACTGCACAGCATGCTTTTCTTCTTGTTTACGTCATTTTAGTTCGCTTTTCAAGCAGTCGGGTTTTTTGTATTTTTTTATTAATGTTTTTTTAATTTTATTATGTTTTTTTATAAAACGGTTAATTTAACTCAGCTACTAAGAACCAGAGAAGAGATTGATCCTTCAACCGAAGGAAGGTGTCGAAGTAAAGTAACACTAAGGCTAATAGCACGAGGCGGCATTGGTTTGAGTAGGCCGTGGTCACACCGACGGCAGCCATTGTCCGCTGCGGTGAGTGCTTTGTGCTGCTGCCCCTGTACACATTCAATACAGACGGGGTTTGGTGTGAGTGAGAGAGGTAGCGGCTGGTGTTTCGTCTTAGATGATTCTGTTTTTTTTTTATAAAATAGCTCTATTTCGTATTTTACCGTGAAAATTAAGGCGAAGTTAGCTTGATGTGTGATGCATTCCACTCATGCTAGGGCAAGAGATTACATTAAGCTCGCTTTATTAAGCTGACAACTTTAGGTCATTTAATAACAAAGTGAAGATTCATTTGATCTTCAGGGTTAGGTACGTAGCACTCACAATCGACGTGCGTGTATGACTACGATGTTTGAACGTAATCCAAGCTAAAAGAGTATGTAAGGGAAGGAGCGAGTCAGGTCTAACACAAGTAATTGTTAATTACTTACTGGGGCTGCCTTAATTTTATTTATAATTGCAATCATTTGAAGCGCAATAAACATTTTTTTTTATTTATGTACCTAAGTATTGTAGCAGCGGGTGTTCTTTTTATAATTAAAATATTAAAAAATTCATAGTATCTAAGGTGTTTACTAACAAAAATGGTTCCTATGTTGTCCCAAATAAAACAATTTACTATTAAATTTCTGCCTGCCTAAAAAACTTTAAGTTTATGTACGTATGTATTTGTAATCAGTATTAATGTGCCAAGGTTTACGCCTACGGTTGCAATTAGAATTCTAGATACTTCTTTCCTAAAAGAAACTGACTGCAAAAGACGGATATGTTAATTAACTGCACTATACATCTTTTTAAGTAAGTATGCAAGTGTAAACCGCCTTTCGCCTATTACTTAGGCTGCATTCTCACATTTCGTACAATAGTGTGATAATCCCTTATTCAGGAAATATGACCAGCTAACGTGCTTCAAGATTATAGTACGACAACCCCGCAGTACTGTTTTATTACAAGAAATTAGTATTTTGCAGCGCAGAGTGACACCATGTTAGTAGATGTTAATGAAACTATGCTTAATTAATAAACATGAAAAAAGCAACTTGTTCGCTAAGGTTGCCTCTAAAATCTAAACCAATATTATAAAGCGAGGTAAATTAAGATACATTATATTTTGTTTTTATTCTGTACCATGTCCGCCACACTGTTACCGTCCACTGCAACTCCTGAAAGCCGGAATCAATAGTAGCGACCACTAGAAAAGAGCAGAAACTAATGTTTTCATATCGAAGTTCTTCTTATTCTTTCGTGTCGATTAACTCAGATATAGTATCGACTTAAGATGTAGCTACTTTGATAGCTCTGTCATTCGCCACGTTAAAATCCTGTAAGGTGCAGGTGATCGAGCAGACGAGCATGAAGGGCAGACAAGGAGGTGGGCCAAATTATCTTCCGAAGGACACACTGGCACTGTGTTTTGAATGGGTCTATGATTTTTTATTTGCCCAAATTGTTTCTACAATGGCCCACCTTGCCCACTAAGTACAGCCGCCTCTGTCTAAAAGTAAATTAAGCGCATACCTACTAAGGTATGTGTAATTAAGCACATAGCTCTATAGTACTTAGTAGTAGTTGTAGCAACTTTGAAAATTTCTTCTTCAAATTGTATTGGACCTTGGGATAGTATTCCTATTACAATGAAGTGTTTGAGAGTCGAGTCAAACAATACCTACTCTCACTTCGTTTTAATTAAAATCGGATTCTTTGAACAACATTGTCGCAAATTACAGTGAAATCACTTTGAAAATTCAGAGATTTCATTAATGTCTGTTGATTTTTCACTGTTGTTGAAAAGGTGAAGTGAAACGCTGCCTGAGTTTATTAAGTAAAATTATAAGTATTTAATATATAAATGGCATTGCGAACGCAACTAAAATTAACAATTTTCAACCAGTCCGTTTTTCCGGGATAAACAGTCCCAGCATATAGCTCCTTATTCGTAAAAGAATTTAGTAATTGGATTTAACTCTGGAGAGGTTACCTCTCTACATTATTAGTTATAATAAATTAGAGTCATTTACAAAACTCAAACTTTCATGTTGTTTCATGATCCAAAAATTTCAACGTAAGTCCAAAACAAAACATGAAACCCTAAGCTGCCAATTCTTCTAACAAGCTAATATCAGTAGCATTCCCAAACAATGCACCGAAAGATTCGCAACCCGATACGAAGGGCCTCCCTGTTAAAACGTACTTCTGCCAGTCTTTCTGTCCGTTTGTCTGGTCCATTTCCAGATATTTTGACACAAACATGCGGAACTCGGACAGCTAATATTAGCTTTGTGAATGCTGTATTCAGTTACTTGATTCTGTGTTTAGAAAGCCGGTGCTTTTTATACAATAATTTTAATTGGTCATTGTGTGTCTGAAAATGTTTGATGATTTGAGGGTATTCTGAAATGATGTTGGGGATCCTTGCGAAGGTGAGAAGGTACTTCACGCCGGAACAGCTGCTCAACTTGTATCAAGCGCAAGTTCGATCGTGCATGGAGTACTGTTCTCATCTCTGGGATGGATCTGCCAAATACCAGCTTGATGCACTAGAGTCGATCGAAAAGCGGGCCAAGAAACTCATCGGTAATGAGGCACTGGTCAAGTCAAAGCTCCAGAGCCTTGAACATCGTCGCCGAGTTGCCAGTTTGTCGGTATTTTATCGGTTACATTTCGGGGAGTGTGCGATGGAATTACATGATTTAATTCCGCCCAGCCCGTTCCATCATCGGACTACCAGACGTACGGCGATGCGTCATCGGTACATGGTGGACATCCCACCCATACGCACAAAACGTTTTGGGGACACTTTTATTATGCGTACAGCTAAAGAGTGGAATTCCCTGCCGGAATCTGTGTTTCCCGATAGCTACAATCTAGGGGTCTTTAAGTCAAGAGTGAATAGGTTTCTTCTAGGCAAGCGTGCTCTATCGTCGACCACATCATCGCTTACCATCAGGTGAGATAGTGGTCAAGCGCAAGCCTATTGATAATAAAAAAAAAAAAAAAAAAAAAAAATGTTTATTGGGTGGCAGCACAGGATTCCAGGCCCGGGACCTGTCAACGCTCTTATGTTTTCTAACATTAGTTAAATTGATGTCAATGTCATGTTAATGTACAATCTTAGGTTTTCTAAGTGGCGGACCTCTTGCCAGAGGCACTATCCTGAAAACCCTAATTTGATCAATGGATGCTATATTATAGAAAACCTTTATACAGGTGATTTTCTCATTCTCTGTCAAGTCCATCCAAATAGTATCTTTAACAGATGGTTTGAGTGTCATGGAGTTACTTGTGCGTTCTTAACCATAACAAGCTTCTTTGCCGAATGCACGGTAGAATCAATTTCTCTTACTTGTAAATTTTAATTGTTAACGTTCAAAAGTGCCGCTTAGTGACCTAATTGAAATAAATACATTTGACTTTGAAGTGATAAAACCGCTCATTGTAAAACCCTATGTAGTCTTAAGAGTTATTACTTGTATTTACAATATCTAAAGATTATTCTATCTTATGAGCATGTAATAATGTTACGTGCAGATCACAGTTGTATTATTGAATCTTTTATACGCATGAGTCTCTATATTAAATCTTTCACTTTGATATTCCATATATCATAAACATCAAGGAATCCCAATCAAAAGAGTCTATATAACCTAAGCTAATAAATCGCCTGATGAAAATCTCAATCCCGATCCACAAGATATCAAATTCTATATTAAAAACTTAATAACACTGGCTTGCGCTAAACTTTCAATCAACATAAAACGAAAGAATTTCAAATTCCGAAAAAAGGCACACAAATTTCTCACATACGCTTTATATCCCAGTAGAAATACACACATAAACTATGCGTTTTCCGACAAACATAATTCTGAACTTTTTAAAAAGTTCATTAAATTTGCAACAATTTAAGCCCAACTGCAGCTCAATAAACTTTTTAGAGGCCAAGCTATGATCCTTCGACGATTTCCAATATTTTCATGCGTTCCGCACCTACTACCAAGTGCAAAAGTGGCTGGGGGTAGAGAAGGACCCCACTGAGTGAGGTTGCCACTAGCAACTTAAATCAAGCCAGCTCGACCACACCTTCTTTAAATCTTAGCCTGCAAATGTAAGAAGGGATACAGAGGAGCGTGTACTTGTCTGAGAGCTGAGCTGAAATGCTCGGCACTTGTTTAAAGTTTAAGCCAAACCGTAGCTCGATAAACTCTTTAGGGACGAAGCTATGGCCCTTCGATTTTTTTTTGGTTTTGCTCCCGTCCGGTTCAAGATATTGGCAAAATCGCTGATCCTATGAGAAAAGTCATTAGAAATAAAGTTGTAGTAAAAATATCCTTTTATTAAAATACAGAATCGGATCGCTACATGTGTGCGTTTGGGTGCTCCCAGCGGAGCTCCACATCGTTGTCAATGTGGTGAAGCAGTCGACCGCCTCGGACACCATGGCCTATCCTGCACCCTAGTGCGGTCGGCGGTCGACGGTGTAACCGACCAGCGCTCCTAAGCGCTGGTCGGTTACACCCTTGCGCCATCCCATCTTCTTAGCACGGCGGGCTGTGCTGGGGCAGCTGCTGCTGGTGCAGAAAACCTCAAACGGCGCAAATACAACAACCTTTGTTATTATTATTAGTATTGGCAGTTATATATTTGAGCCGTTTGGGATTGAACCATTAGGTCCATGGGGTCCGAGTGCTCTTCGAGTATTTCGAGAAGTAAGCAAACGGTTAGTTGACTCTTCACGTGACCAAAGGGCTGGGCTTTTCCTTTGCCAGAGAATCAGCATTGCCATCCAACGTGGCAATGCTGCCAACGTTCTGGGCACTTTCCACGTTGACAGCTATGTGGACGATTTTTTTGACACCCTATGACCCCTGCCCTTTTATACGCGTTCTTAGTTTTATTTTATTTTTATTTAAGTGTATTTATAGGTAGTATCATCTCTGGGACGGATCTGCCAAATACCAGCTAGATGCACTAGAGTCGATTGAAAAGCGGGCCAAGAGACTCATCGGCAATGAGGCACTGGTCAAGTCAAAGCTCCAGAGCCTTGAACATCGTCGCCGAGTTGCCAGTTTGTCGGTTTTTTATCGATTACATTTCGGGGAGTGTGCGATGGAATTGCATGACTTGATTCCGCCCAGCCCGTTCCATCATCGGACTACCAGACGTACGGCGATGCGTCATCGGTACATGGTGGACATCCCACCCATACGCACAAAACGTTTTGGGGACACTTTTATTATGCGTACAGCTAAGGAGTGGAATTCCCTGCCGGAGTCTGTGTTTCCCGATAGCTACAATCTAGGGGTCTTTAAGTCAAGAGTGAATGGTTTTTTTCTAGGCAAGCGTGCTTCACCGTCGACCACATCATCGCTTACCATCAGGTGAGATAGTGGTCAAGCGCAAGCCTATAGATAATAAAAAAAAAAGTTATTGATAATTAAGTATTTTATACTATGTAAATTTTAGATTATTAATAAATAAAACAGATGTTTAAAAAAAATACAGAAACAATCTCAGAAAAAAACAAAAGAAGGTAAATATAGATTTTTGGTATAGAGAGATTGGACCTTATAGAAGAACCTTACTTACTTTCTTTACAATATATATGCGAAGGTAACTCTGTCTGTCTGTTACGTTTTCATGCAAAGCCGCTAGCAAAACCTAGTCCGCTATAAATTCGACTGACGAATATCGCAAAGCCGGGTCCACACGAGCTTAAATTACGCCGGCGGCTTGCACGTCGGGTCTTATCGAGCCGCTCTCTGTTCACAGTGCATAAATCACTTGCACGCTCCTGATACAGTTGGCTCGTGTGCGCGCATCTTCGTCCGTGACGTTAATCTTGTGTTATCAGCCAGTGTTGAAGGTGGATGGTAATTAGAAGATGTTAGAGTTTCTTGAAGAAATGTGGTTTGTGATGACTTGCTGGTCTATTATACTTATATTCAAAGGTTGTCTGGTTGATTTATAAATATCGCTGTCAGCGATAAGACCGAAATTTTACTCGTACACATTGTTTGTTTTAAGAGTTGAGCAACTTTTGTAGGTACCATAGATTATATTAACACACTTTTATTAGCTTGGTATGTATGTATCTATGTATCAATGTAACGGAATCTTTGAACGTGATTTTCACCCACTTCAAAACGTTGGATTGATTTGAAACTTTGCACACTTATCAAGGACCGATGACAATGCAATAATTTAAACAGTTTGTCCCATTATCCTTACCATAAAAGCGTGTTTTTTAGTTTTTAGAACTACAATTTATTTTATCTGTATTTGGGTACGCCAAAGCTCGACAAAGACCAAAGTTTAATGGCACATAATAGTATTAGTAGTAGTATTCACTACAAGTACTCGTTCGAATATATACCAAAAAATACAGCTAATAGCTGTCTAATGGTATTTCAAATTCCGCTTCCCAATTAAAAGTATTTAAAAAAAAACATATTTCATACTAAAAATTTTTGGCTGGTTGTCATAAAAATATGAGAAAATTGTGATTGGCACTTTTACACCAGGTATAGAAAGCTAATTTTACGTTCAAATCGAACTTGATTGGACGGACGGACGGACAACTAATATTTTTGCAGAATCCCCGCTTTGTTTGTGCTATTCCTACCTTCGTGCACTAGTTCATCCAACGAAATTACATTCAAACTAAATTGGGCTCCAAATTTTTATTTTATTTTCCTCTTTCATGTGACTGGACCGGCGATTAAACATAAAAGTTTATTTTGGAGATAAATTCATAGTGTATAAAATGTTCAATCATCTTACAGTCAAAGGAAAATATAACCAACTAGATAGCAAGTAAAACAATCCCATCAAAAACATAAATTTGAAAATGAGAGCCAAGTTCAATAATAAGAATATGCTTGGTTATTGATTTCGCCGACAAAAGCATTGTGATCTAAATGGGTGCCCAGTTCTGTAGATAATCCTGAAATATATTTATAAGAACATAAAACTGTCTTAAATAAATTAAAATACAATTTCTGGCTTTTTCTGCTTTAACAATGTTTGCTATTTAAAATATTATTTCTTAAATTTGAACAGGCGAATTATTCCGACGACACGGTTGGCGTAGTGGTTGAGCGATCAGCTGCTGCGCTGCGTATCATGGGTTCGTTTTCCGCAAATTGTTGTATGGCCTACAGATAAATGTTTCATATCTGGGTGTCTTGTGTATGTGAGTTTAAATGTTTGTAAACGCACCCACGATACATGAGGAAATTCCTATTGTGGTGCAACGTTTAAAAAAAAAAAGGAATTAAAAAAAACCCACAAACCATGTAACGTAGTATAAATTGAAGCTCAAGATTTCACTTGGCTAGTTTTCACAAATACAATATCGGTTTTACTCATCTTTATCTTATTCCAAATAAGCCTTTCTTAATGGTTACATTTACTTATATATATTTATATTTATTGAGGAAATTATATGTCTTAAACATAACTCTAAACCTACATAAAGAGCTGTCTTTCAAATCAATAAATTTAAATAGAAGACGCAAAGGTGTTGTGGCTCCCTCCCAAATGGTTCGTACAATTTATGCCAGACGTCAATATGCCAAACAATCAGCCTATATATATAATAAACTAAACGACATACTAAATATCTTCCCTATGCTTTTTCATGACAGTAAAAACACTCTGATGGATTGGCTAAAACCTCTTTCTTATGAGGAAGTAGAAACCATCTTAGTTAGATTAAGTTAGACAAATTGATTGCCCACATTAATTTACTCACATCCATACAACATTCATACACTCTACACACACACACACACACACTCATATACACTCTACAGTTATATACATACACACACGCAAACACTCATATACACTCTACAGTTACATACACGCACACACACTCATGCATCACTCACTCTATAAGCTGACATTTCATGTATGAATCATTAAAATTGTATTGTTTTTTTATATATTTGATTTTTATTGTTATTATTATTTTAGCATTTTTATTGAATTTAATTTAATTTTAATTTCTAATTTTATGGTCTCAACATTATATAATAAACACTGGGAAGGAGCGAGATAGCCCCAACACAAGTATAATTTATAACTTACTGGGGCTACCTCCAACTATGTAATGCTGTATAATGTAAGAGTTACAATAAAAACATTTTTGTTTTTTTTTTATATTTATTTGCGTAAAACATGGTATAAAAAGGTCTTACAGTACACAAATAGAGCAGACATGTTTTGCCAAGATTAAACATAACATGCAAATATTTGCAATAACAATTTCCTTAACAAAATTATTATTATATTATAACAAAGCTATTTTCGTTCTAGGAATTGTTTTATATTATAGAATTTGTTATCGATTAACCATTCATACAATTTATTCTTAAAAGCATACCTATTAATTAATTAAGCATACCTTGAGTTTAACATTTTGAGATTACCAGGTAATCTATACTAATATTAGAAAGAGGAAAGATTTTTTTGTTTGTTTGTTTGTACCGAATAGGCTCCGAAACTACTGGACCGATTAAAAAAATTCTTTCACCAATAGGAACCTACATTATTCCTTAGTGACATAGGCTAGTTTTTAATCTCAAAAACGGGCCCTGTGGGGTGGTCCACGGGAGCGAAGCCGCGGGCAACAGCTAGTTTGTTATAAATTCTTACACACATAGTTAAGCAGCTTTTATTGTATTTAGCAAGCCTGGGAGTACTGTTAAGTACGAGTCTCTAATACACATCTAGACCAGTGCCGAAGCCTTTGAAAATGGTAAAAAGTGAAAAAAATAATAGCAGGATGGTTATCTGCTTTGTGTAAATAATTCGCCTGTTCAAATTTAAGAAGTTATGTTTTTAAATAGCAAACATGGTTACAGCAGAAAAAGCAAGAATTTGTGTTTTAATTTATTTGAGAATGTTGTATGGTCTTATGTTATTTTTCTTTCTTATACATAAATTTCAGGATTATCTACAGAACTGAGCACCCATTTAGATGTCAATGATTTTGTTGGCGAAGTAAACAACTACGCATATTCTTGATATTGAACTAGGCTCCCATTTTCACATTTGTTTTTGATGGGATATCTTTACTTTTTGGAAACATATAATTATTATTTTTCGTTCAAAAGTGATCTGTTAATCTGCTTACCCCTCTCCCTCCGCTTCCAACCCATTGCCGTGCCTTTCAACGCTTATGTATAGCTGGCGGGGAGATGCCGCTGAGGCACTCTTTTCCACTGCCAATTTACCCACCACGATACTAAAACGCGACTACAGCAACGCTCTGAAAAGTACGAAACAAGGATAGCCGTGGTCGTAAGACATTTTTTTTTTTGCGCTTGGGGTCATTCAGTGACCGCTCTGGGTGAAGCGGGAGCGCGTCAAACTTTTACTGACTAAAGCCCACCCATCTTCCTTCAGTTGCTTGAACCAGGGCCACGGTAACTCTCTTTAAAATTTAACCGCGACCCAGACAGGCATCGGCCCTAGCAGACCCCGTCAGTTTTTGCTGACATCCTTTTGACTCGGGCCTGGTCCTTATCAGATGTCGAGCTACCCATTACTTGCCATCCGCAAGCCCGCTCCTGCGGTGGCCGGGAATCGGCTTGCGACTCTCAACGCCCGGGGCGTCTCCTGCGGTGGAAAGGGTCGTGAGGGCGTCTCCGTTGCGTCTCTCTCACGCGTTCTGCCTCCTTTTTCACGTAGGTGACAGCTTCCCATGCCCTCTCGCTCCGTACCATGGCCTTAACCAAGGCCGCACGCGAGAGGTCACTACCGCCGATCGCCTCCACGAGGACACGGGAGTGCTTCACCCAAGCGGGGCAGACCTCAAACATATGCACTTACGTGTCCTCTGGGTGATCCACACAATGGTGACACCCGGGCGTTTCCTCCCGTCTTATCCTGAACAGGAACCGCCCGAAACAGCCGTGTCCGGTGAGGACCTGCATCAGGCGAAAGGTGAGGACGCCGTGCCGCCTCTCAAGCCACTCCTCAAAGAGGGGCAAATCGGCCGCTTATCGTGGCGTGTGGCGTGCTCAGCGCTGGGTTCCGACAGTTGCTCTCCCCATGTCGCCGTGAGATCCTGCCGGAGCCCTGTCCGCCAAGCCGCGATTTGTTGAGGCATGCCATCTGTCCATAAAGATTGCTTACTATCTAGTGTTATAATGACTTATCGATTTGTAAACAATTGCAGGTGGTTATTTTGTTTTAGACGTCATTTTACGTCTCTCCTTCATGAGCTTGAGAGTAGGATCGGAGGGTTTTTGTTCTTACTTATAAGATAGGTCTTGAAAATCGAAGACGATTCTGGAGTGCGAGCTGAAAACTTTCGGGGTTTTAGATCTGGATCTATGCTGGACGTAGCGTAGATTTTATCAGTCGAGACCTTTCTAACTTAATAATAATGTTTAAGTTCAATGTGCCTCTAACCATGCGGTGATCCCTTCCAGTTTTCACCCTATTGATCTCAGGGACATCATTGAATATGTGCTTCTTCCTTGACATGTAAGTCTATCTCATTTGTTGTTGCACCAGCGGGGCTCTGCCAGGTACACTTCCTGTACTCACGCTTTCTGAAGAAGGAGTTCATCATATGACCCTATAAAACTCATAAAACTGGCAAGTAGGTGAACCCGGTGATTCCGACGTCCAACTCCAAATTGCCCCACTCACAGCTCATATCGTCTCGTTTGCCCAGTTCCGTTCAGTTGAAGTCTTCCATGACCACATTGTAGTGAGTTTTAGGACTTTGCTTGGCTCTAGAAATGTCCACATACATGGTCTCTACTTCGTTGTCGGTGTGTGCCGAGTTCGGGGCGTACACCTGTATGACCTTCAGCAAATATCTTGAGGATGTTCTGAATTTATGGTACGGGACCCTGGGCACACTTTCGATCTTCACTACGTTAGTAACAAAGGACTAGGAAAGGAAAATAGCTTGCTTGGAAAATATTTCAAATCGTAAAAATTTACTCTTTTTCTCTATTTTCTCCTTTGAGAAAGTTGAAATTTGGCGTCCAGGTGGGAACGCCAAATTTAAACTTTCTATGACATCTAGAAGTGGATTAGGTTTTTTATCTGTCTATCAGTCATTGATAAAATTACGATTTTAGACGTTAACCATTTAAGCTACATTTATGAATTTTAAGGTTCTTGTTAAACTAAAGGGTTTTAATAAACAAGCCAAATTTAATTTTTATATGTTAAATAGATTTTGAGTTATTAAGGGAGGAAAAGGGGTTCCTAATGATATGTGTAACACACGGTTACTGCGTCGCCAGCTTTCCGTCTTTGATTGAATTTGTCCAGATGTACAGCGACGTATCTAATTTAAATAATGTGTTTGTGCCTAATTATTATGAACATAGATACACAATGTTATTTCCGTGGCTTACCCTCAGTAATTGTGTTTTTTTCCAGGATAAAAAGCCGATATCATCGATATTATTGTGATTTTCAATTTTTAGGTACCTACTTAGTTCCAAAGACTATCTGCTACAAACTTAAAAACAATATTTTGGCCCTTTACAGTTTAGATAAAACTGAAAGTCATTTCTCAGAATAACGAAAAACCCTGCACTTCTAAAGTGAATAATTAATTTCGAATTAACAACGGCTTATAATAAAGCAACATTATCCAACTTTAGAATTTGAAACGTCTATAATAAAGACGACTCGCTTTGATCAAATATTAAGACGCTATGACAAAATGGCCTCGTTCGGAAATGAGTGCACTCAAAGAGAATTTGATATGCCCCTGGATGAATGTTAACGTTTTCTGGAAGATAAGACGTCAATTGTCTTTATCCCATCCGGTTATGTATTTGTGGTCTGTGGTCTATATGTCGCAGGTTTTTAATAAAATTAGGTTTTTGATCAAAAACCTAGGTTTTTGACCGAAACCTTCGTGTTACTTTAGACCCTGCATTCAGAAATAGGAGCCCCGGGCAGCGGGGCTCCGGTGACTCTGTTGCATACATACTAATCGTACTTGAACCTATCGGCCACGCTGAGCAGGGGGCGCGGTCACTGACAAGCAAGCGCGAGCGCGACGCAATCGAGAACTGGACATGTTTTTTTATCATTTCACTGAATTATCAATTTAGGGATTTGTTCAAATCACTAGGTTTGTTTAGTGAAATGATAAAATCGTGTTGTTATTTTAACCCTATTTTAGGCCCTGCTTACAAACCTATCGGGCCTTCAAAAGGCACATAGATTTTTGCAGAATAGTTGGATTTTTACCTATATAAAACCACCCCAATGATAACCATCAAACCATAGACGAGGCCTCGTGGCCTCCTAAAAGACCAGTGTGCAACGTCTGTCAGGGGGCTTCACTGGGGACGTGATTACTGGGCCACTGTCATTACTGGGGATACAGTCCTCACTCTAGGCGCCTCTGCGACTCCGGAAGGCCGGCAGGCAAAATTTAACTTATAGGCAACTACAGTTCAATCCTTCTAAATAGCGGTCGTCTCCAAAGACGATATTTACTTTATTACAAGAATTTTTTTCAAGGTTATGATGTGCAATTCATCATAGTCTGATATAATTAATTCCTTTATTCAATTTATGTACATACTTTTTACATTTTTATATATAAGCTTAGAAACTAAATAAAAAAAAAACATTAAAAAATATGAAAAATAGTAGCCCACCGGTATCGGGAACCGGTACCGGCTCGGGGACCCTGGTCCAAGCTGCCTGTGGTCAGGGCTCCTGAGAGAGGAACCTCCTTACGATACGCGCCGAGTCCAGGAGTACCGCTTTCTGGATCAAGCCCTTGATCCAGCTGCCCAACGAGAGCCTCCTCAGATATTCGTCGAGGCTCTTGGCTATTATGCCTTTGGCCGTAAAGACTTTCGGCACAATGACTGCTGTTTTCACATCCCACATGTCAACAAATTCGCGAGCCAGATCAATACTTATCTTATGGAGGGGCCGAGAAATAACTCGGACACTTCGACCCATTGGGATCTATTGTGGTCCAGATCAATACTTACTTTTCTTATGTCTCTCAGCCTTCACGAGGTTCTCGTCATGAGGAACCGTGGTATCACCTATCATTGCGCGATGCTCTAGTCGGTCTATCACCACTACGTCAGGCTTATTGGCAACAATAGTCCTTTCAGTCATGATAGACCGATCCCAATACAACGTGATTTTGCCATTTTCGTGAACTGGGTCGGCCCCATACTTATAGTAAGGCACTTCCGATTCCACAAGATAGTATTTATGACCAAGTTGCTGATGGATAATCCTGGCAGGCTGTGTCTATGCAAATAGTCTCCGTTAGCTAGAATAGAACAACTGGAGATAATGTGACGGATGGATTCCCCCATTGTCCCCGGTGACAAGCCCGACAGATGTCAACCGTGCCATCTTTCACAATGTATTTCCGGTAGTTGTTCGTCATCATAACTTCGTCCATAATCGCAAAGACAAAACCTTCGGTTTTCCCGAAAAGGTCACCAAATTACAGCCAGGCCACGGACGCTAAAAGATCTACATCGGGCCCATGAATGATCCGGTAGAAGCGACCGTGAAGCTCCTTGCTCTGCCATACCTCCCTGCAGTCATTATTATCTAATACTATATTTATATTATAACACAAAACTGTTACCGCAAGTAATTTCACTAAACACGACGACATAGCAACTTCTCAACACGTGTAGACGCGACCACAATGCCTCAATTCTGTAGTAAATTGAGCGAAGTAATTAGCTACTATAATTTAACTATAAGGTAAGTGATGACAGAATGTGTGGGATGTTCACGGTTGGGGTGTTGGTGGTTAAAGTGTGGTGTTATTTGTGATATTTGATAATTAAGTAAAGAATAGAAACATGTGTGTTATTAATAGGTTTGTGTAGTGTTTTATTAGATTTTAACTTCTGCCAACATCTACGCTAGCATGATAGTGTGAAATTATCCCAAACGGAAGTACCCCTTGGAATTTCAACTGCATCAAAGGACCATCTAAAATCGAATTTCACGTAAAAATAAACAATAATAATTACTTATATTTTTTAAAAGCTTAGGGTATTTTCGGTTTTTTCGATAGTTACGATATTTCAGAATAAAAATCTACCTATATTTATTTTGTGCTGAATGATTTATTTTAGATGATGATGTATTTATTTTTTTAGATCGCTATAATTGGATTTTTCGTAGTTTTAGTGATATTTTGTTCAATAAAAAAAACTTTTCGTTGGCATACTTCCGAGTATTATTTCATCCTTTTTAAATAGTAGCTAGATCATCCCCGACCATTTTGGTCCGTCGAGTCGAATTATATAATTATGTTCCGTATGGTGCCGGACGTAAAGAATTTCACCATCCCATGTCTTCCCGTGGGTGTCGTAAGAGGCGACTAAGGGACAAACCAGAGAATGGGCAGCAGCGTTCTCTGTGCTTCTACAACAACCATACTGCGATCGCCAACCCGCCTGCCAAGCGTGGCGATTATGGCAAAACCCCCCCATGAATAGCACAAATAAAAAATGGCCCCTAGTGCCCGGCAGCCTGCCTACCCTCGACTACGGTAGCGGTCGAGGTAACGGCATGGCAAGGGGTGCCAAGAATCTCCGGACGGGATCCGGCTACCCAAAAAATCACCGACGACTATACCTGGCTACGTACAACACGCGTACACTTCGGACCGACGAGAAGATCACCGAACTCGAAGAGGAATTGAGCAGGTTGCGATGGAGTATTATAGGGTTATCTGAAGTCCGAAGAGAGGGGGAGGACTCGATAATCCTCAAATCCGGTAACCTGCTCTATTTCCGAGAGGGTGACCGGCAGTCCCAGGGTGGTGTCGGGTTTATCGTCCACAGGTCCCTTGTGAACAACGTGGTGAAGATCGAGAGTGTGTCGACCAGGGTGGCGTGCCTTATACTCAGAATATCCTTAAGATATTCGCTGAAGGTCATACAGGTCTACGCCCCAACCTCGGCACACCCCGACGACGAGGTAGAGACCATGTATGAGGATATCTCCAGAGCCATGCATGGTTTCAAAACTCACTTTACCGTTGTCATGGGGGACTTCAACGCAAAACTGGGCAAACGAGACGAGGATGAGCTGCAAGTGGGGCAATTTGGAGTTGGACGACGGAACCACCGGGGTCACCTACTGGCCAGTTTTATGGAGAAGGAGGGCCTCTTTATGATGAACTCCTTCTTCAAAAAGCGTGAACACAGGAAGTGGACCTGGCAGAGCCCCGATGGTGCAACAAAAAATGAGATCGACTTCATCATGTCAACCAAGAAGCAAATGTTCAATGATGTCTCTGTGATCAATTCGGTGAAAACCGGGAGCGATCACCGCATGGTAAGAGGCACATTGAACATTAATATTAAGCTTGAAAGGTCTCGACTGATGAAGTCCACGCTCCGTCCAGCACGGATCCAGCTCCAAAACCCCGAGAGCTTTCAGCTCGAACTCCAAAATCGTTTCGAGTGCCTAGGGAGCTCCGTGGACGACTACGCCGACGGGTTCGTGGAAGCTGTCCATACGGTCGGGTCTAAGTTTTTCAAGACCCGTCGTACAGATAGAACCAAAAAGCTCTCTGATTCTACCCTCAAGCTTATGAAGGAGAGGCGTGAGTTGATCCTGCAGTCTTCAGATGAGGCGTGCAAATACCGGCAGCTCAATAGACAGATCTCTAAATCCTTGAAAAGAGACCTCCGCCGCTTTAATACCGAGCGTATTAAAGAGGCGATTGAGCGAAATAAAGGCTCCAAGGTTTTTTCAAGGGATCTGGCTATTGGGCAAAGCCAGCTCACGAAACTGAAGACCGATGATGGCAGGATCGTATCCGCCAAACCAGAGCTTCTGAGGGAGATCGAGAGATTCTATGGGCAGTTGTACACATCAATCAGCAAGCCCGTTGCGAATCTAGCAAACGACCCAAGAGCTGGATTGACCCGACACTATACCGAAGATATTCCGGACGTCAGCCTGTACGAGATTGGGATGGCTCTGAAACAGCTTAAAAACAACAAGGCGCCGGGTGATGACGGAATCACGGCTGAACTCCTGAAGGCGGGTGGAAAACCGGTCCTTAAGGCCCTTCAGAAGCTGTTTGATTCCGTCATACTCGAGGGCAAAACGCCACAGGCATGGTGCAGGGGTGTGGTGGTACTCTTCTTCAAGAAGGGCGACAATGCCCGGCTGAAGAACTATAGGCCCATCTCACTTCTTAGCCATGTCTACAAGTTGTTTTCAAGAGTCATCACGAATCGTCTCGCGCGCAGGTTTGACGATTTCCAGCCTCCCGAACAAGCCGGATTCCGAAAAGGCTTTAGCACCGTAGACCACATACATACGCTGCGGAAGGTTATACAGAAGACCGAAGAGTATAACCTGCCTCTCTGTTTAGCGTTTGTGGACTACGAGAAAGCCTTCGATTCGATCGAGACTTGGTCTGTACTGCAGTCTCTCCAACGGTGCCAGATCGACTACCGGTACATTGAAGTGTTGAAGTGTTTGTACAAGAACGCCACTATGTCAGTCCGTCTTCAGGATCAGATCTCGAAACCAATTCTTCTCCAGCGCGGCGTGAGACAGGGAGACGTCATTTCTCCGAAACTGTTCACTGCTGCGCTGGAGGATGTCTTCAAGGTTCTGGATTGGAGAGGGCTTGGCATCAACGTTAATGGCGAGTACATCACTCACCTTCGGTTTGCCGACGATATAGTGGTCATGGCTGAGACCATGGAGGACCTCAGTGCGATGCTCGATGACCTCAGTAGAGCTTCCAAAAGAGTGGGTCTTAAGATGAACATGGAAAAAACCAAGGTGATGTTGAATGGCCATGTTGCACCCACTCCTATCAAGGTCGGGGACTCTACACTCGAAGTTGTGGACGATTATGTCTACCTGGGCCAAACGATCCAATTGGGTAGGGCCAATTTCGAGAAAGAGGTCAACCGTCGAATCCGACTCGGCTGGGCAGCGTTCGGGAAGTTGCGCGGTATCTTCTCGTCCAACTTACCACAGTGTCTCAAGACGAAAGTCTATGACCAGTGTGTGTTGCCAGTGATGACATATGGCTCTGAGACGTGGTCGCTTACAATGGGCCTTATCAGGAAGCTTGCAGTCACTCAAAGGGCAATGGAGAGGGCTATGCTCGGAGTTTCCTTGCGTGATCGAATCAGAAATGTGGAGATCCGCAAGAGAACCAGGATTACCGACATAGCCCGAAGAATTTCCAAACTAAAGTGGCAGTGGGCAGGGCACATTGCTCGAAGAACGGATGGCCGATGGGGTCGAAAAGTTCTGGAATGGCGACCGCGAACCGGAAGACGATACGTTGGAAGGCCTCCCACCAGGTGGACCGATGACCTGGTTAAGGTTGCGGGCAGGCGCTGGATGCGAGACGCACGGGATCGGTCAATGTGGCGACGCCTGGGGGAGGCCTATGTCCAGCAGTGGACGTCTTTCGGCTGAAATGATTCGAACTAGCTAGGGAGTATACTGTTGCGGTGAAGTTTTTGCCTTAGTACACCGCGGCAGTTGTTAGGGAGCACTGAAGGGGTTGTGGATCGCAACTCAGGTGTTGGAAGGGTTTCCCCCGAGGAGGGAGACAACATCAGGTGGCGCCGGGAGCGTGACGTCATCAGCCAGCCCTGAGAAGAGGAAGTACTGCCAAGCAGAGCACCGTGTCGTCAGCAGCGCATCGTGACGTCAGTGGTGGCGTGCAGCGTGACGTGTACGGAGAACAGGTGGAATATTGTGTGTGTGTGAGTGACGAAGATAAACTGTGAGTACAATTTGTGTTATATCATCAGTGAAGAAATAGTTCAAATACTTTGCAAAATTCCGCACATTCCATTAACTTAGTCGTTTTCTGCATGAATCTTGGACTTAGAAAAATCAGTGCATAAAATTTAACGACTTAGAATTGTAAGCGAAATAACGAGGGAACCTGGAATCTATGCCCGATTTCGCTCAGAGTTAAAGTTTTGTCAAATACTTGTAAAAATATCAAGATTTACTGATTAGAAAATAAGTGTTGCAGTTTATACTAAGTTCATTTTTACTTCAAAAATGGAAAAATACGGCAATTTGCAAATGAATTTAAAGACAATTATTGAAAAGTCGAGATCTAATTTTAAGAAGACACCTAAGGAGCGTTTCTCTTATCAATACATCGATGCAAGATTAGAGAAGTTAGAACGAGATTGGCAAGCATTTTGTAAAAATCACTACGAGATATTAGAATTAGATAGTAAAATTGTAAAATCATTAGAAGGTGTTACGAGTGATGTATACGAGGCGACAGAGGAAATTTATATTTGTTATAAGTCGGAACTAAAGATCGCATTATGTAATTATACCACTCCAGTCAATGAAACATCAGTTTGTAAGAACACCCAAGATGTTTCTGTACCTATGTCGTCTGGTTCTTCTGTAAGATTACCTAAAATAACTATTCCTACTTTCTCCGGGAAATATTCTGAATGGACATCTTTTCGCGACTTATTTATTTCTTTGGTGCATAATAACCAAACTTTAGACTCGGTACAAAAATTACATTATTTAAAGGCACATCTTACAGGAGAGGCAGAACAATTGATAAAGTTTGTACCTATAGCGGCAGCTAATTATAATCAGTGTTGGTCACAGTTAGAATCTAGATATAATAACAAACGATATTTATCAAATTGTATTTTGAAAAGACTATTTAGTCAACGTAATTCTAATGTCGAGTCGGCTACAGCATTGAAAGAGTTGTTGGACACTACAACGGAGTGTTTACATGCCTTAGGAAATTTGGAAATTGATGTGAGCTCATGGGACATTATTATTATTCACATTGTTGCTTATAAATTAGATCCAGATACGAGGAAGCAATGGGAATTACATGTCACAAGTGACAACTCGAATGTGTTACCAACTTTTAGTCAGTTTTCAAAATTCTTAGAGAGTCGTTTCCGAGCATTAGAGTTTATTGAGCCCAAATCAAAATCTTTGGTTCAGCAAAATACTTCACAAAACAAAGGTCACGTCAACAACCCAAAGGTTTTCCATATTTCAAATCAGGCTATTGCTTGTGAATATTGTTCAGACAATCACAAATTATGCTTTTGTAAAAAGTTTGCAAAAGTTGATTATGATAAAAGGCATGACTTTGTTATGAAAAATCATATTTGTTTTAATTGTTTAGGTAGTAATCATTCAGTTCGGCAATGCCAAAAAGCCACTAATTGTCGTGTTTGTAATCGTCGTCATCACTCACTTCTTCACCCAAACAACAGCTCATCAACTACTGTTGCACCACATAACAACAATAATCAGGTCACAAAGGTCAACCCATCCCCACCAGGGCCGGAATCGTCATCAAATGAGAATTCACCAATTGTCTCATGTTTTTCGTCAGGAAATAGTCGTCAAGTATTGTTAGCCACTGCGCTAATCAATGCTGAATCGAAATTCGGAGGCAAACAGATCATCAGAGCCTTGATTGATCAAGGCTCACAGGCTTCTTTTATAACAGAGGCCACAGTACAAACGTTGGGCCTAAAAAAGGTTCACGCAAATGGTATTATTTCAGGTGTTGGTGGAGATAGTACCATCACTTCAAAATCAGTGGTATCTTTAAAGATACAATCGAGAGTTGATCCGTCTTTTGAAATTGTATTCAGAGCTTTTGTACTTAAATCGATAACCACTCTTCTCCCAGTTATGAAAATAAGTGAGTTGCAAGAGTTGGATTTACATACGATTACATTAGCTGATCCCCAGTACAACAGGCCTAATAAAATTAATATTTTGTTAGGTGCTGAAATTTACTGTCAGATCATACAACAAGGACTTTTGAAAGGACCTACCGGTACTCCAGTAGCTCAATGCACCTCTCTCGGATGGATACTATCTGGGTTAGTTGCTAATAAAGAAACTGATAATACAGATACTAAACTTGTAGTTATGAATGCTACCGTTAATGAGGACGACGTTCTGAAAAGGTTTTGGGAATTGGAGTCAGATCATTCTTCAATTTCACAAAAAATGTTAACTGAAGAACAACAGAAATGTGAAGAATACTTTAAAAGTACAACGCGTAGAGCACCTGATGGTCGTTACGTGGTCCGATTACCTTTTCGCGACGTTGATCCTGCATGTAAATATGGTAGATTTCGGGAGATAGCTGAAAATAGATTAAAGTCGTTAGAAAGAAAGTTAAATAAAAATAAAGAAATGAGAAAAAGATATACAGATGTTATAAAAGAGTACTTACAGTTAGATCACATGATTCCTGTTCCAGAGAATGATGATAAGCAGTATGAATCTGTTTATCTTCCCCATCATGCGGTCATAAGAGAAGACAAGTCCAACACAAAGGTGAGAGTCGTCTTTGATGCGTCATGTAAGGGTGTAAATGGCGTTTCTTTAAACGACACATTACTAATTGGTCCACAATTACAACCTGAGTTACGACATCTAATTATACGATGGAGGGTCCATCCTATTTGCTTAGTAGCTGACATTATAAAAATGTATCGCCAAGTACGAGTCCATGATGATGATGCGGTGTTTCAGCGAATATTGTGGAGAGACAATCCTGAAGATACGGTGCAGGAATACCAGCTGGTCACTGTAACATTTGGAACGGCTTCAGCCCCATACTTGGCGGTCAAAGCACTTCAGCAGGTAGCTCTTGATGAAGGAGGTCAATTTCCAGAAGCTGCAAAAAAGGTTCTTGAAGATTATTATATGGATGACCTTATGAGCGGTTGCGAAACTGTAGAAGAAGGCAATAAATTATTTAAAGAAATTAACATGTTACTAAGCAAAGGCGGATTTAAATTGCAAAAATGGACCAGTAATGATGAAAGAATAATAAAGGAAATTAATTTAGAAAATAAAGAACAAGACATAGTTAAGGAACAAGATTTAGATCAAAATTTGGAAATTAAACTAGACTCTATAATGAAGGTTTTAGGACTCACCTGGAACCGTAGAGATGATATCTTCCAATACTCGGTGAAGCTTACGAAGACCGCAGGACCTGAAACAAAAAGAACAGTTATTTCTAATATATCACGGTTGTTTGATCCGTTAGGTTGGTTGGCACCGGTGTTGATTACAGCAAAGGTATTTATCCAAAAGCTGTGGTTAGCGGGCATAAGCTGGGATGAAGAACTTCCAAACCAATTACTAGATGAATGGAATACTTAATGTAGTGAGCTGTCACAACTTACGGAGTTCAAAATTCCTAGATGGCTAGGAACAAGGGCGAGTGATGTCACAGTAGACTTACACGGCTTTTCTGATGCCTCTAAGGTGGCATACTCGGCGGCAGTCTATATACGAAGAGTTGATGTCACTGGTAACGTTCACGTTTCACTAGTTGCGGCTAAGACACGAGTCGCACCTATAAAACAAATAAGCATACCGCGTCTAGAGTTGTGTGGCGCAGTATTGGTGACACGTTTGCTAATTGAGATGGCAGAAGTTTTAAATATTCCCAAAACTAACTTGCGAGCATGGACTGATTCGACGGTCGTACTCGCATGGTTGAATAAACACCCAAGTTATTGGAAAACCTTCGTAGCGAATAGGGTTTCTGAAATTCTTACAACGTTAGATGCATCTCAATGGGCACACATACCTTCGAATCAGAACCCAGCCGATTGCGCGTCCAGAGGAATACGACCTGTAGAACTTATAGATAATATTCTGTGGCTACGAGGTCCAGAGATTTTACAAGACACAGATATAAATTACCGGAGGCCAAAGGAATTAGAAGTCGATTTAGAAAGGTCAATAGTAACACATTGTTCATCTGTCAACAATTTTATATGGGACAGATATTCTTCACTCTCTAAGTTGTTATGTATTGTGGCATATTGTAGACGATTTTTAAATTATAAGACATATACCGATCGGACTAAACATTTACGTAAATGGGAGATCGATGAAGCTTTGAATTGTTGTATTCGGCAATGTCAAAGGCAAGAGTTTCAAGTAGAGCTAACAGAATTAAGACAGAAAGGTGAAATTAAGACAAAAGGAAGTAAAATAAGAACACTTAACCCGTATATAGACGAGAAAGATATGATTAGAGTTGGCGGCAGGCTTCAAAAAGCTCAACTAGATGAGAAAACGAAACATCCAATTGTATTACCCCATCGATCCCATGTCACGCAATTAATCATCAGAGATGCTCATATTAAAACCTTACATGGGGGACCACAACTCATGCTAACTTACATACGGTCAGCATATTGATCATTGGCGTTGACAATTTAGTGAAACATTATGTCCGTCGATGCGTTCCTTGCGTAAAAAATAGTGCGACTGTGAAGACTCAAATGATGGGTTCTCTACCATCAGTTCGCGGAACTCCGTCCAGAGCGTTCTTACACAGTGGCGTGGATTACGCAGGCCCCTTAAATGTCAAAACGTCAAAGGGACGAGGACATCGGTCTTATAAAGGCTACATATGTTTATTTATATGTATGGCCACTCGAGCTATACATTTGGAGATGGTCAGCGATTTAACTTCCCAAGGCTTTTTAGCAGCGTTTAGACGATTCGTCTCTCGTAGAGGTCATTGCACAGATTTATGGAGTGACAATGGCACCAATTTCATAGGAGCGTCCAAAGAGTTAAGAGAGTTATTGATAGCGCAAGAGTCCAACCTGACTGAGGAAATCGCAAAGAGCTTAGGTCTCATCGGCACAACGTGGCATTTTATTCCTGCACACGCTCCCAATTTCGGTGGATTGTGGGAGGCAGGAGTAAAATCCACCAAGTTTCATTTAAAACGGGTCATCGGTAACTCTACACTCACCTTTGAAGAGATGACCACTCTCCTGACACAGATTGAGGCGTGTCTAAACTCCAGGCCGCTGTCAGTCGCATACGGCACAGATCCTGATGATTGCACACCGTTGACTCCTGGTCACTTTTTAATAGGCGAGCCAATACTTACTGTGCCTGATATAAATTATGATGCAAGTTGTATTAGTAGCCTGAAAAGATGGCATTTAGTGCAAGGTATGTTGCAAAATTTTTGGCGTAGGTGGGCTAATGAGTACTTGACACATTTCCTCCATAGATATAAGTGGACCAATAAGATACCTGAACCCCAAATAGGAGATGTTGTTTTGGTAAAGGAAGATGACTTACCTCCCGCGAAGTGGCTTCTTGGTAAGGTCGTAGAAAAACACCCAGGCAGTGATAATCTTACCCGAGTGGTAACATTAAAATGTAAAAATTCTTATTTAAAAAGACCCACTTCAAAATTGTGTGTTCTGCCTGTCACAGATTAGAAAATATTTTATTCATGTCGTTTAGTTATTAAGAAGTTTTGTTAGATTTAGAACAAATTTGTTATGTTACTAAGTACAGCGTCAGTGCCTGTAATTGCAAAGGATAATTATGATGAAAGACTTATTATGTGCCTAGAGATTTCCCATCAAGGTTAATTTTGTATTCTTGTTTGTCTTGGTTTTTTTTTGTAATTTCATTATGTCTGCCACGGTGGGCGGTTATTTTTAAGGACAAAGGTCCTTGGTGGGCGGTATGTTTAAAGTAGTTTAAAACGTTATGTAAATTTAGTTAAGATTCTGGCCGATAGATGGCGCTGTACCGGATTCCTTTAAAGTTAAATCGCGGTGTTAAGATTCTCCGCCGTTCAATGACCTTAGTGATATTTTGTTCAATAAAAAAAACTTTTCGTTGGCATACTTCCGAGTATTATTTCATCCTTTTTAAATAGTAGCTAGATCATCCCCGAACAAGTGTGCTGTGAGTAAATTGAGATATAGACTAGTAAATAAATATGTATTTTTAAATAGCTTCTGTTGTAAGTTATTGAATTAAGTAATTTGATATTGACGTTACTCATTAGTTAAATAAAACGTAGAAAGTAAATAGTTTAGTCGTCCTGGTTTATTGGATTATCCCATCTGGAATTTCTTAGTGGCAGCTCGAGATCTGAATTTGTGGAAAAGCTTGGCCTTTATTGTACGGCATCTAAACATAACTGACATAATGAAGGTGTAACTTAGGTACACCTTTGCCTCTTTTCCTTTCCAGGAATACATAAGCGTCATGCTATATATATCTTTACAAAGTATAAAACAAAGTCGCTCCCGCTGTTTGTACGCCTAGATCTTTTAAACTACTGAGGGGTGACCATAAGCTCTTAGAGTGGTATCAATTTGAGATCGAGTAAGTGACAGATGTATACAAGTCATATACATCTGTCCCTTATTTGATCTCAAATTGATACCGCTCTAAGAGCTTATGGTCACCCCCCTGATCGGCTTTTCATGCGGTGTTTAGCAATAGACAGAATGATTTATGAGAAAGGTTTTGGTGTATAATTTGTTAAGGTTTTTTGTAAATCGGTTGAAATAAGACGATAATTGTAGAAAATTTTGGATAAAAATCAAGCCGCCTGGAAGCTTTCATCGAAAACGCTGCCCAATCCCTATGAGATATTGGGACAATCCCACCGCACTATTCCCAAATCACTGCAACTCCTGAAAGCCAGAATCAACAGTGGCGAACACCAGAAAAGCGCCGAGGCAATGAAGCTCGACGAAGTCCCGGAGAATGAATTTAACTGTCTTGGATCCAGCAACGAAATTAATCAGAAAAGAATAACAGAGGATTAGAAAAAGTACAAATTTCCATTTCCCTCCATATCAAGCAGGAGACAGAACAAACAAGGCCAATAGGCACAAAGGGTCGTTTACAACTGGGATAAGCCCAGTTGCACCACGGATAAAAATTTGCATTAATATTAATGGGTTCTACATTGTGAGCTGCTATATTTGTTTCCAATAATAGGTATGGCAAAAACGCTTGAACGCACGGAAATTTGTTCTAGTTTCCACAAGGTACCATAGCACATACAACCCAAGTAAGTAGCCCCATAAATAGTCTTTAAGGTTAAAAAAGACAGACCTCACGTAGATTTGGATATTCTCGTTAAGGCGTAGAAATTCTTTTTTGCCTTTTCACCGACTATTTTAATATGATCTATAAATGCAAAATGCCTCTCTAACACTAGACCAAGATACACGAACTGCTTCCTTTTTACGGGAACGTTATTAAATTTTATAGTAGGACACGATTTAAAATTACCTTTCAAAATGAGTTGATAAGTTTTGTGCGGAGCAAAGGTCATGCGGTTTCGATCACCCCACTGAGATATTAATCGTAGGCAAGTGTCAGCCAAGTTCTGGAGTCCTGCTCGAGTACTTGAGTGAATGAGCAGAAGGCCGTCGTCCGCGTAACCGGTTAATAACCGTACCTATGAGATATAACAAAACAATGTATGGTAGAATAGTTCCCCTTTTATAGGTCTACAAAAAAAATCGCGATGGCATATGTCTATCTTTAAATGATACCCAGGAGATATCGCAAAATAAAAACTAACGCGCGCGATAATAAATTCAAGCGGGCGGGCTCACGCCGATGACGGGATCCTACGAAAGAAAAACGTGGTAGGTATAATAATATACTCTACTACCCGTGCAAAGCCGGGGCGGGTCGCTAGTCATATTATAATTATGTGGTTTCGTACATACATAAGGAGCGACATGAGATTCCCACGTCACACTCGACATTAAGCCATGATTAATATGTTGAACCTGCACTGAGTTTCAAATGATATATTGGTATTAACCATCTACATTTTGCTACGAATGCATTTTTATAAAAAAAATTGTTGGTAAGGCAATTTTGTTACGGACAAATTTCGATTATAAGCAAATTGTGGTTAAAACTTTAAAAAAAAACTTAACTCTATTTTTTGTCACGCAGACGGGTCAAAAAAAGTTAATTCAAAAAATCAAAATACCCGACTGCTTAAGAAGCGAACCAAACGGACGTAAACTAGAAGAAAATCATACTGTGCAATCGGAAGTTACATATTCGCGTGCAGGCTGACCAAAACCAGATGTATCCTCCTGCACAGCATGATTTTCTTCTAGTTTACGTCTTTTTATTTACAACTGTTTGTTAACATTTTTTTGTCGGTTTCGGTTCATTTCAATAAGTGTGGTGTGGCAGATATTCGCCCCCTATTAGTCTATGTGATGGCTTGGCAGACCTTTGACACCTGCCTTACGAGATTTGCTATCGTAAACTGAAAACTCACAGAAGGCACCACACTAGCAGAATCGAATATGTGCTTGCGACGCCATATTCTCACCTCTAGTCAGTCTAACAAAACTCTCGCGCGCACGCTATTTTGAGCGTCGAATTTTGGTTTTCTTCCTAATTTGAAAATCATCTCCAATTCTGAAGCACATTGTAACCGCAACAGCTTATATATCAGCAGTGTTTGTTTGACTGGATATTCGGCACACTGGTGGCCACCAAGAAGATAAGAACTGCGGGAATCTTCTAGCATCTGGAGCAACTGACCCTGAAGCAGCCTCGGTAAGCGATTTGCAATTTTCTCGTTGGTTTTCACGTCATTGGGGACCACCCCAATGTCTTTCCTATAGGCTGAATATAGACGAAATTGCACTTCCACGCATCTACGTGTGAAGTCGTAATAAGTTCTCATACCGCCCCTAGGAGCACGGCTATTATGCACGCCTACAAAGTGTTTTATATTTTCGAAATCAGTACTTACAACCCTTTATTTTGATACCTACTCGGTTTGAAAGAAAGAAAAATTGAGCCCCCACAATATGGCGCCCAAAATCCGCCATTTTTCTATTTTCCAATTTTAATGTACCCAGTGACACTCGCAAGGTTGTAAGAATCTTCAAAATCGGCCAACGCGTTTGGTCTCTAGAACGCAACATAGGAAGAAACATACATATTTACATACATATACTGATAAACTCGTACGGCAGTCGGGTAAAAAGGGGATAAAGCAAAGATCAAGATCGTTAAAGGAGACATCGTCTTTGATTAACTGTAACTACCTATATTCACTACCTACCTACCTACCTAGATAAGCAGTGTAGGTGAAAAACTGAACTGTATAAGTAACTTTGTAATCCCATATATTGGTTGACTATTTATATAAGATTACAAATATACTTATGCAGTTGGTATATCTAGGAAACGGGACGGAAATTGGCTTGCTTTATAGGCTAAACACTAATTGTGTTCAAAACTTTCATCTGGTGGTCACCACTGTTGATTCTGGCTTTCAGGAGTTGCAGTGGTTTGGGAATAGTTCGGTGGGTTTGTCCCAAAAAAGACGAGTCGGACCTACTTCCTTTTTTTTTGCCGACTATATTCGTAAATGTAGCTATACGATTATGCTTACTAATACGAACCAGTTTACAGTCTTCAGGTACGCAACTAAAAATCCTAATGAAACATATCCCTTACCGTATCAGGCCAACATGTCTGTGTCAACACCCACGTATGCTGAAACACAGCTTACGAATGAAAAAAAAAACAAGCGAAGTGCGTGTGGGACTTCGCACATGTAGGGTTACGCACCAGAACAGAATATTCAATATATTGGTATTTGTAAGTAAAATATACTTGTCGCAAATATGAGGGCTATCTTCAATGGGAGTGATATGAAGTTTCGAATGACGTTATTACGACGCACGCTACTTCGAAAATTTTACGAGTGGTACGCCAGTTTGAAAACACATTCAGCCTTGTGGGCTTAATGTGGGTAATGCATGCGCAAAGCAGGTAACGTATGCTGTTTTAGAGCGTGCTGTATGTTGCATGAAATTTTAATAAATAAATAGTCCTTGATCCAATTAACAAAGCAGCGGATTCGGTCACCAATCGTTTCGCTTTCTCTTAAAAAAACACACTTCTCAAGTTCATACACGCCACCAGGCTACCTATAGACATTTTCCGTCACAAGTTCAAGACTCGCGCCCGCGTTTAGATTTTTTCATAAGCGAACAAAACATGGCGACAGACCCCGCTCTCAGGCGGCCATAATCGACTACCTTCTGTTTCATTGGACACTGAACACATCCAACAAAGTAGGTACAGCTTAAAACATCCAATCGAAATCAAGTATTTTGACATAAGAACATAAAGTGTTGTCAATCGAATAAAATCAAACTGAGATTTGAATTAGTATCAAAATGTTACCAATGCATCAAAACTTAATTCATAAATTCACAAGCAATGTTTCTTTGTTCCTGATTATTTATCATCTACCTTCCTCCGATATACTTAATTATTAAACACTACCACCCAATTTACCTTAATAAATAAACATCATCAGCAAATTTCAAGTTCATAGGTCAATGAGACCTATTGATAATCAGACGACGGACAGATAGACGGACAGACATAAAGACACGTGAGCGACAGCAATAGGGCTGCGTTTGGACCCTTTGGGTACGGAACCCTAAAAAAATGTTTTCATATAATATGCGGCACTTAAAACCGTATCAATCAATTCTGACTACGGCAGCCCTCGCGTCATACATTATCAAAGGCGTTACTTGGACGTCTTCCATTTGCAGATATACATCTTGGCTGGAAGTGGCTATGAAGATGGTGTGTGGTACAGAAAAAGGAAACTTTAAGTATGGTTCAAATGCCGAGTCTTAAAATAAGACTAAGAGAATAGTTTTCTTGGTCTTTGTATCTAATCATAGTTTTAGCCAAAAATAAAACCTGTTATCAACATCATCAATACATATAATAATCATCATCATCAATCATCATCAACCATCAATCAATCAATCTACATCAATCAATACATATAATAAATCTGTAGAAAAGTCATTTTTGTACATCGAAAATATAAAAAAATAGCCAGGGTATTAAAGGATAACCAACAGAACCCATTTCCAGTATTTTTGGGCTTTTTGTCTGTTTATCTGTTTGTCTGTTTATTTGTGCACGCATCACGTGAAATTTACGAAACCAATGTAGATAACTTTTATACATAAAAATTGTGCGTAACTTGAAGTATAACTTAGTTTTTGTTGCATCGCATTCGGTTCACTCTATCAAAAGTTAGATGAATTTAAAGTGTTCAAGAAGTAAAACTACCACAACACACGCAATTCAGATACTCGGACAGTTGAACTCGATATGCGATAGATGGCTTTGTGCATTTGATGTCATTTTATGAATGGCAGTGTTAAGATTCTCCGCGAAAGAATCATGATCCTAGAAAGAAAATTGTTAGGTAGGTAGGTAGGGTAGGTACGACGGTAAGTAGGGTAGGGTGGGCAGACAGATGACGGGAGCGAAGCCGCGGGCACAGCCAGTGTGATAATAAAATGAATCAGAAAGACATAAAAATCAGGCGGGTGACCATAAGCTCTTAGAGAAAGGTTATTTTGAGTATGTAAGGAACAGACTTATATGACTTGTATACATCTGTCACTTACGCGATCTCAAAATAACCTTACTCTAAGAGCTTATGGTCACTCCCCTGATACATTACTTTAATCATTTAAAATATAGGTACATTGACATTTAAAAAAGTTGCGTAGTAAGTAAAATGGTTGAAGGTAAAGTTTCAGACAATTGGTTTTCGGATGACGAAAAAAAAAGATTTTTTTATTTATTAGATAAAGTTTCTTGATCACGTCAGTAGGTATTTTATATGTTGCAGAATACCCACAAATACATTGACATTTCTAGATCCCATACATCTGCACATCCCCGAATTTCCTTACAATCTTATCTTTGCGGTCACCAATAGCCATTCACACCTCTATCACGTACAAAATAACTAACAAAAATTTATTTTTGAACCGCAAAATGAAGTTTGTGCAACAGTTAATGCCCTGAATACTATCTTACGATGGTATATTTTAGCTGTTAGCAAAATGTTAGCGATTCAAGCATATCGTTGTAACCGTTTGATACGAACATTATTTGTGTTATATTATTGGTTTTGTTATTGTTGAATGAGATAAGTTTTTATGGCGCCTATGGGATTTTAGTTAATGTGTTTTCTTGTTAAACGAAAATGTCGTCTGGTGAACATAAGCCTTTTTTATAGAGGGTGCCTTTTATTCTTTGAAAATCTTTCAGGTGGTGTATTCGTGAATATTCACAACTTTTGTAATTGGTTTAACTCTGAAATATAATTTGCTTTTCAGTACATTTACGTTCGTATAAAGTTGAGTCCAAACGAACGTAATTTTGTGAGTTGTGAGTCGCAGCATTTACGTTCAACCAAAATTCGGTTAGGCTGCCAGACGGACGGACGTAATTTCAGTTGCTATTCTACGTTTGTACGCGGCGCCTACGCTTGCCTCCCTTCCCTCAACTCGAGCGCAATTCAGTTGAAATAATGTGCGTGAGTTAGCAGACAACTCATTTTGCCTCGCCGTGTGGCATAAACAGGACTTTAGTATGAAACCGAATGTAGCGTAAATGCCGCGACGCATTTGAGGCGACTCTCAAAATAACGTTCGTTTGCCCTCACCCTAACTTGGAGAATGTAGTGAACAACTGAAAATATATCATGATTCCAGGCTTGGTTTCATAATACAAGTTTTTTTTTTATTTGTGATTATTTTCACCCCCCACCAAAGATTGTTCATGAATAAACTGACACCCTGTGTGGCTTATACCTATTGCTGAAATATAAACATCATAATAACTACGTAACTTGACAAACAAAAAAAAATCGTAGTGAGTTAGTTATGTTTCAACAACTATTTTTAGGGTTCCGTACCCAAAGGGTGAAAACGGGACCCTATTACTAAGACTCCGCGATCCGTCTGTCTGTCTGTCTGTCTGTCTGTCCGTCTGTCACCAGACTGTATCTCATGAACCGTGATAGCTAGACAGTTGAAAGTTTCACAGATGATGTATTTCTGTTGCCGCTATAACAATAAATACTAAAAACAGAATAAAATAAATATTTAAGTGGGGTCCCATACAACAAACATGCATTTTTTGCGATAATGGTACGGAACCCTTCGTGCGCGAGTCCAACTCGTAATTGGCTGGTTTTTTTCGTTACCAACCTTAATTTGATCCGTTGCCAACACTCACAAACAAAAATTATTATTATTTGGTACGCGAGAAATTTGCTGATTAAGATATGATTCTCAAGAAATGTGTTTTTCTAGTTAAAATATTCTGGTAAACATAATTTACACCTAAGTACCAACTTTAGGAAAATTATTACGAAAAGGAAAATTTGAAGGTCTCTAAAAATACCGATAAATGCAAAAAACTTTGCTAACTATTCATTTGCCAAAAAAAAATTAAAATTATTTCTTGGGCAATAAAACCTGAAAATGCCAAAGCAACCACAACCAACGCGATTACCTACTAAAAACCATCAAAACGCAACAAACTAAAAATGCACGTAACAAAAAATCCAATCGAGAAATATTTCTACCGTATGACATGTTATCATTATTACTTCTTCTTCCTTCTATTCATAACCAAGTTGCCTATATTTTGGCACGTGCTAAGTTTGTTATTCCTGTCTCCACCGATGAAATTTGTCTGCAAGGGGTCAGCTAACTCTTCAGGAGACCAGTGTCCTTGTAACGAGCCTATTTGGGATAGGAGTGTGTTCACAGAGACCATGCAGACAAAGTACGGGATCATCTGTGAAAGAACCTGGATTGTCAGTTTCTCTCAAAGCATGCTGTATGTTGGGACATTGCTTGGCGCATTACTGTTTGGGTTCTTGTCTGATAGGTAAGTCTTTGATAATAAATGTGTTATGGTTAGTGCAATGGTGGCCCAGTGGTAACAGCCGCGTATGAAAAGTTGTAAGTTCAAACCCAGGCAGGCGCGTTACGTTGTGTAAATTATTTATTCACCACTGCTCTCAAAACGGTTGAAGAAAACATCGTGAGGAAACCGACATCCACCAACCCGCAATGGGCCTGCGTGGTGGATTACGGCCCATTTCCTCTCACAGAGAGGAGGCCTGCACGCACGATGGACCAAATGAGAGTCTATGTGTGGAAAAGGGGGTCCATCTATCCTATGTGTTATGGTTAGCTACCAAAACACTTTTCCAATTTAAACTATTATTATTATTTTGAGTTTACCAATGCGAGTCCCTCGAAACATGAATCACATATTGGAGTACCAAGTGTCTATATATGCACTTAAGAAAACTTAATGAATGCCGCCGACGACGTGGCCATATAATTCAAAAAGTAGAGGAAGCATAGATATTTGTCATATGAACATTGTCATCACCAAATTATTGTCTTACTACCAATTTCGTGAGATTTTATGTTTAAGTTACCCTATAATTACAATTCCCTATTGATTGCACGTTACAAGCAAATTTTAGCAGCTCTCGACGTTTTAATAAACCAGGCCTTAATTTAATCATCATCGATATTCCGTCAGAAAAAGCGTCTCGTCACTCAAAATTAATTTTAAAATATTGATGAACGTTCGCACACGTTTCCAATTAATTACGTTAAGCACCAGCCTGAGAGTTTACATTGTCATCTGAAAATTACTATCTACAGACCTTTGCCATATACTGCTGTAACGCGTGGAACGTTTCAAGTGATCGTTAAAAATAATGTTGAGTATTTTTGATGAGATCCTTTCACCCTAAACTCCGAACGCATTCAACCCGAATCTCTTCAAAGTTGGAGTGCACAGGCTTCTTCTGGGTAAGCTCACTCCATGGTCGACTCTGTCTCTGTCACCTATGACCTAGACTAGAGTCAAGAGCAAACCCATTACAAAAAAAGATAAAAATAAAAAAAAAACTCTGATTTTAAAACCGACGTTTGGTGGGTTGTCACTATAACATTACATTAAAAAAATAAATCGACTTAAAAGGCAAACACTAAAAAGAGCAAAAATAACTTACATTTGGAAGTCGGTGTCTTTGTTACCTTTTGTTTTTTTGTAGTTTTGCGAAACCGTTGCCGAAAAGAAAGTTATTTTTGCTCTTTTTAGTGTTTTGCTTTGGAAGTCGATTTATTTTTTGAGAGAATGTTTCGGTTTTCTTTTTAGTTTTGTTGCCTACGCCATCACTAAAAAGTCAGCAATTTCTATAGTAAGGTACCTAAAGGATTGACAAACACCCATAATAACTCAATGTACACATTCGTGCTGTTTGTCGTTAATGAGTTCCGTCGCATGTTGCATGTATTAAAAACTGCTGAAAGTTACCGAATCCAATAAAAAAGAATGACTACGATCCGATTACTAGTTTCGGAGATTTGCGTGGACAAACATACATACAAACACTTATGAAATTTGGCACAATTATATAGAGTAACATAATTATGTGAATATTGTGCAATTCCAAAAATATTACATACATACGGATCGAATTGATAACCTCCTTTTTTCAGAAGTCGGTAAAAATAGTGTTATACCCTGAGTGATCAATTGAAATCGACGTAGATCGAAAATGGCAAATAAACACATTTTTTAAGAAACTAAAGGTCCTTGTCTTTCGTAGTGACCAATTTTTTGCGTTAAGGACACCAACTTCCAAAAATAAAGTTATTTTGCACTTTGTAGTTTTTTTATTTGAAAGTTGGTAGTTTTTTTTTATAAAGTTTTTTTTGCACTTCTCAGTTGTACTTACTTAAAAGGCAAGTTATTTAGTAAGGTACCTATAACGCCAGAATATCATGAAACTTGAACATAACCGGTGAAATGAGAGATCTGCGTACCCGTTAAGAGCGTGTTGTTTTGTTATGAAATGGTATAAATAATAAACAGACATGCGATTGAAGCAATGCCGAGAGATTTGCCGTTATTTATTGAAGAGTTCTGTTGTATACTCGTATCTTCGAAGTTCTTCATCAGATCTTTAGGCATAACACGCTCTGCGATTTATATTCGCGCGAATAAAAATTCGCGTGAATTTTTTGTACTATTTGATCGCGATTTTTTCCGCAGTGCGTGCAGCTTCATACATTTCTATAGATCACAGATTGCGCGGCAAAAATTCGCGCGAATAAAAATCGGAGTGGTGTGGTCTTCTACAGACTGTACTTCGGTGAGTGTGCTCAAGAACTCCACGATCTCATCCCACCAGCCCCCTTCTACCATCGGACATCTAGATGCACTGCAAGTTATCATCCTTACCTTGTTGGCATTCCACCAATTCGCACCAAGCGCTTCCAAACATCCTTCATAATGCGCACAGCGAATGAATGGAACTCACTACCTGCGTCTGTGTTTCCGAACGCATTCAACCCGAATCTCTTCAAAGTTAGAGTGAACAGGCTTCTTCTGGGTAGGCTCACTCCATCGTCGACTCTGTCTCTGTCACCTCTGACCTAGACTAGAGTCTAGAGCAAACCAATCACAAATAAAAAAAAAGTAAAGTAAACTTTTTAACAAAAAATCAAACCGACTTCCATAAAAAACACTACAAAGCGAAAAATAACTTTCTTTTCCGAAGTCGGTGTCGAATAATGGAAAAAAATGGGTATAAAAGACACCGACCAGATGACCTACAAAGTTCAAAATTTGAATCCAGATAGGTAGTTGGGTGAATACAAAGGAATAAATCAGAAACTACAAATTTTTATCATTTTATTATAATTTTTCAATTCATTGATTATATTAGGAACTCTTACCTAAAGTGCCTGTAATGTAAGAATCAGCAATCAAAATTTATGACAGCCGGTCATTATGTGGATTTTAAAATTACACTTGTCGAAAATTCTTCCATACAAACGTAGTCTAGGGATTATTCCACTGTTTGACAATGTACGTTCAGAATAAAAAGTGATATCAATTTGTCTCATCATTATCTAGCCCTGTATGGAAGCTAAAAAGAAAATATTTGATAGTTATGAGCTTCGAAAGTTCCACATTTCGACACTAATTTTAACGCATTTTTGGGCGCGAATAAATACCATAATAAGACGGCAAATTGCAAAACGGCCTCCATACAGGGATAGCTTTTCGCTACAAATTTGCAATAGTGTGTATTCGTACGCGAGCTAGCTTCCTACTGCTCGTCACAGCATCTATCTCTTCCGCACGTGTTGTCGGTTGATATAAAATGCATTTTAACCCCGCGCACAAAATAGTTCGTGCCGTCAATTAGTGTACCCTTAAGGTCTTCACGTGAATTGTTATTTAACAAGTGGACCACCCTTAATTCTAGAACGAGTCAAGACCAAGTTTCAGATATTAAGTAATGTATATTTTCACAGGGAACAATTCTCTATTTGCTTAGCATAATTATGCTATTACTATCCATAAATTACAAGGACTTAGCTTGAAGAAGATAAGTTTATTAGCCAAATATAAGATATCTTGTATGTATTATATAAACCAGCCAAGTCAAATCTTGAGAAACAATTTATCCTATGTTATCTGCTGTAAATAATTCAACTTTTCAAATTTAAGAAGTTATATTTTAAAATATTAAATATTGTTGTAGCAGAAAATGCAAGAAATTGTGTTTTTAAATTTATTTTAGAATCTTTGTTCTTGTAAATAAATTTCAGGATACAGAACTTGGCTCTCTTTTTCACATTTATGTTTTTGATGGGATCTTTTGTTCCGTCGGACCGTCGCAGTATGCGTCAGCGGTGAGGCACAACGCCGCGTAATGCAGTATGCGGTTCCGACGGTAGCGGTACTTAAAACCGATTGCCAATGAAGTGTTCTCGCTGGGAACGGAAACTTTCAATTCTCATACTGACAAGTATCCATTTTCAGATCCGGACGCCTCCCCACCTTCTCCCTGAGTTGCCTGACCATCGCCCTAGCAGGTTCCCTGGTCGGCGTCATGCCAACAGCTGCCTCCTTCATCTTCATGCGATGCATCGAAGGCATAGGAGTCGGGGGCGCTATAGTCACTGGTTACGTCCTCTGTGTCGAGTACTGTGGTACCAGATACAGGGAGATGGTGTCAGCACTCTACCATGTACCAATCAATGTGAGCCATATGTCCCTGGCAGGGATGTCATACGTCATGAGGCATTGTGACGTCTTCCAAATGGCGCTGTCAGTTCCAATGTTCTTGTGTGTCACGATATGGTGCTTGGGCCTGGAGTCACCAAAATGGTTGATGGATATTGGTGATGTTGAAAGAGCGACCAAAGTGTTGGAAAAGATTGCGCGGTTGTAAGTATTAGACGTGTAATTGGTTTAGTAACAATTTAGATATAAGTAATTAAATAAACATATTTTCTTCAAAAATATTTAGATCGATGTTACCGGCTCCTTATGTGACAAATATTTTTTATCTTCCATGTCGGTTGGCACGTTGTTTATTGCCACATTATCGCTTACCATCAGGTGAGATAGTGGTCAAGCGCAAGCCTAAGCCGACAAAAAAAAAAAGTTAAGTAAAGTTTTCTATTCCAGCAACCGAAATCCGACTGAGAATATCAAAGCAGAATTGGAAGAGTACCATGCATCACACCCCTCGTCAAAGAACAGCAATATGAAATTCTGGCAAATCTTCCGCCACAAGAAGCTCACGATCAACTTCGTGTGTATGGCCGTGATCTACTTCGTCTGTGGCATGGGGTACTACGGCGTGTCTCAGTATATCGGCAAGATGAGCGGAGACATTCACATGAACGTCGCCATGTCAGGAGCCCTCCTCATTCCAGGAACCATCACCGCTGCCTTCTTACTCCAAAACTTCGGAAGAAGATTCTTCTTAATGACAACCAGCTTCCTATCAGGGACATTCATGATCATAGTCATCATTATACCTGAAAACGCAAATCTGGCGAGGGTACTTACCGCCTGTCTCTGCAACACTTTCTTCTTCATGTCTTTTATTATTGTGTTTTTGTACGGTGTCGAATTATTCCCGACTTCTATAAGGAATTCTGTGTTAGGATTTTTATCAGTATTGTCTAGACTGGGACAGATATGTGCCCCACCGATTAATGCTCTACCCCACGTGGTTTCGGGGGTAATTTTTGGATTAATGGCAATTCTAGGAGGATTGTTGTGTTTGCCATTGCCGGAGACAAAGAATGTGGAGCTGCCGTCTTCTTTGGAAGATTCGAAGACTCTGCCTCGGAGTTTATTTAAATATACTGGTCAGGAAAGTGTGCAAATAAAGTAATGGAAGTATAATTATAATGTTCATATTAGAGCTCAGAATCTAAAACGATTTTTTTTTATTGAGTATTATTTTACTATGAACCTACCTTTTATATTATCACTAGCTATCCCCTGCGGCTTCACTCCCGACAACTGGCTACCTACCTACCTATCAACCTACCAACCCACCAACAGACAGACAGACAGTTACTTTTGAATTTATAATATTAGTATGGATGAAATAGTTTATACCAAGTCGTATATGTAAATATCATTTCTGATAATAAATGCATCATAAGTCATTCAATTACGTTTTTTCATCCAAAGAAAGTCCAAGTTAAATATCGAGTAACTAAAATCGCTAATGAAAGCCTTTAGAGAATGCGCAAATCCGGCAAAAAAACCTGACAAATATGCAATCACGGGGTGCAAAGATGTCCAAACACTTTGGATCCCGGACTCCGGGACTAGCAATTTACAATAAAACAAAAGAACCCTGCGACACTGTTATTTTCAATAAGCTCCCCATACAGAGGATAATGAAAAAAGTTTTTATAACCGACAATGCGGTACAGCTAAGTGGGATAAAGTATGATGTTTTTAACTTGTCCAATATGTAAGAATATTGTTTTATAGCCGGTATATGAGGGGATTTTGTAGTTTTTCTTGTTCATTTGGATTTGTTCGTATTGCTGTTCTGATAAGACAGGCTGGAAGTTTTCTTTGAATTGAATGCTAATATGGTTACGAGGAGTAGGAATTTACTGCTATATAATTAAAGTATGAATGAGAAATGTTAAATCTTGAATACACTTACTGTTTAACATAACTTCAAACCTGTTTTTCCTAAAGGGTTGAGCAGTGGTGCACCCACCTTTCACCAGTTATGTTTAAGGCACGCGTGTTATGTAGTGTTAAATCATACTCTTAAATTACTCCGAAACCAAAAATGAAGTCATAACTATCCAATCATGAATTCTCCTAACAAGCTAATATCACTTGCATTTTCATACAATGCTCCGAAAGATATGCAAGCCTATCGATACAAAGGGCCTGCCTGTCAAAAGGTACTTCTGCCTGCATGTCTGTCTGTACGTATATCTGGTCCATTCCCAGATATTTTGACATAGACACGCGAAACTCGGACAGCTGACATTATCTTTGTGAATGCCGTATTCAGGTACTTGATTCTGTGTTTGTATGCACTTGCTTTTTCTATTTGATTGTTTCGTCCTAAGTAGTTGAATGCGCCACTTCTTCACAGCTAAAATACTAGGCAGTGGTGACGGGTGGATGTTTTGGCGGACTATTGTCTATATGTAAACTTTGACGTTCATAAAGTGCTGGTTTGAGAGGCCTAATTTGAATAGATGACATTGATTTCTTAGTGTGTCTGAAAAATATGGATGTACCTAATTGGAGCAATGGATGTATCTTATGGAATACTTGCATTTTTTTTCTCTTTCTTTGTCAAGTGCATCCAAATATGTATTTATTTAATATATTTATAAAAGAAGAAACTTACTGACTGACTGATCGATCAACGCACAGCCAAAGCCACTAAGCCTAGAAGCATGAAATTAGGCTAAAAGGTTCCTCAAGTGACGTACGTGAGCACTAAGAAAGGAGTTTTGGAAATTCTACCTCTAAGGGATCCCACCCAAAATAAACAAGGGGGTAAAAAGGGGGTTGAAAGTTTGTATGAAAAATCTTATTCCTTTGGCCAATAGAAACAGTAGTCTAAGTAAATGATTAAGGTTGCCATCATTAGTTTTTCGAAACTACCCCCAAATGATGATATAGGGGGTGTTAACGTTTGTATGGAAAAATCAGATTTCTAGGGTCTAATAAACATGAAGCTTAGCACAAATACTAACCTAAATGAATAATAAAGGTCGTTTAATTATTTATTGAAAATAACCCCAAAAGACGATTTATGGGGTGTTAAAGTGTTTTCGATGAATCTGATTTCATGGTTCAATAAACATGAAACTTGACATAAATAACAACCTAAATAAACAATAACAGTCTTATTAATAAAAATGGCGTATTCCCAGCTTACTCCGAAATTACTCTTGGACTAGCTAATCCCGGAGTAACTAAGGATTAACATAGATCTAGCAATGTTATTAATAAACATGGAATAACCTCGGACTAACTATTCATTTCTTAGTCTTGGATTTACGCGTAAGCTCTGGCAACCCAGTTGAATTTAAAAGTAAAAAGAATGAACTAGTGAATGAAAAATAAGCAAGTTGAAGACATTATGTAGAAAAAAAAAACAAAATGACATCTGCCATAGAGATTTGACAGTAAAGGTGAAGGATCCCTCCTATTCAAATTATCGTATTACCTTTAAACTTAAAAATTACATAAATTGATGATTAATTAATTAATTAATTTGTAATTTCGTTGACTAAAGCTAAACAGCTGCCAATGACCTTATTTTTTTTTAATGTTCCACATCTACGAAATAAAAAATCAGAGTCTATGTAATAATTGTGGTTGCGAGAGTTTTTGGCGGGATTTTTTCGAGTGTAGTTCAGCGGCTGTTAATATTATTTGCAAATTGATTCCTAGTGGATATTGTGATATTAAATTGGTGTAGTTTTATGTCTCAACTGTCTACGCAACTGGTCAATCTGTGAAAACATTGACAGAAGCGATCTCGGGATAGTGGAGCGGAGAATTTTACTGTAGTATTGACTACCTCCCGCAAAGCTTACTGGGAAGGCTTACTGGGAAGGCTGACTTGATACAATTTGCTGCCAAATACTCCAAAAAACATTAGAATCTGTTGCATCCGCATTCTAATGCATACTAAAGAATTCAAGAAGGATATTATGCACTGAACACGATGGTCTAAGACCTTAGCCTGCCCGAATAGGGCGACGCAAAAAAATTAAAAAAATTGTGGTTGCCATAGTTACACTACTCTTATTTCGACCTTAAACTAGCTGGCACTATGGTTTAACTTTTAGTCCGAGACTAGTGTCAGATTAGTATAATCCCTCCTTATTCCGTGTTTATTAATACGGATTTTTTTTAGTACCAACCTAATGCTTGGAATAAAGTTATTCTTACCTTAGTCCACGTTTATTAATAAGACGGTAAAGGTTTTCATTATTATTTTTTCGAAACTACCCCCAAGCTAAGAATCTTATTGGACATGGTTACGTTTTTAACTTAGGATTCTAGGGAGCATAAGCAGGAATTTTCGGCAATTCAACTTTTAAGTAGGTGAACAGGGACAAAATTTTGTTTGTTTGAAAAAACGAATTCCTTGGGGATAAAGATAATGATCTAAATTTACATAAAACGTTTTGTAAACTACCCACCAGTTAACCCTATGAGGGGTGTTAAAGTTTTCTTGAGGAATCTTACTGCGCAATCTGACTAACATAAACGAAAAATAAAAAAGAGAAGAAAAGAGGGAATAGCATAATATTTGGGTTGTTGAAAAATCGACCCTCAACGGGACAAAAAGTGTTATTAAGTTCTTAGGGCAGGATTTTACTTTGTAGCGGTAACCTAAAATGTATTCTTTAAGTTAAATAACTAATCGTCCCAATTCTATAAACCCTGTATATCTACGATACCCAATTTTTTATTGATTTAATAATAGCTTATTGGCAGAGTGCTAGTTTATTTATTTAATATATAAAAGCGAAAGGTCACTCACTCACTCATCACGAAATATCGAAAACTGCTTGACGTATAAATTTGAAATTTGTCAGGGAGGTTCCTCAAGTGACGTAAGTCAGCACTAAGAAAGGATTTTTGGAAATTCCACCCCTAAAGGGGTAAAAAGGGATTGGAGCGTTTGTATGACATTTCTATAGTTTGTAAGTTGGACACGTGAAATTATAAATTTAAGCTCTTGGATAATATTTTATTTTTGCATTTATTGGTTTTTGGAAATTCCAACCGTAAGGGGTTAAAAAGGGGGTCGAAAGTTTGTATGAAATTTCTATAGTTTGTAAGTTGGACACGTGAAATTTTAGATTTACGCTCTAAGCTGATAAAAAAAACTATTTATTGGTTTTTGGAAATTCCACCCCTAAAGGGTTAAAAAAAGGGTTGAAAGTTTGAATGATTTTTTTACTGGACACAAGAAATTTTAGATTTACCCCTAAGAGGGTGAAAAGGTGGAAATTAGTTGGGCTCATATATTTGAAACTTGCCATAAATACTAATCTAAGTAAATAGTAAAGATTATCATTATTTGTTTTTCAAAACAACTGCTAAAAGACGATTTAGGAAGTGTTAAAGATTTTTGAAGAATTTTACTTTACAAGGCCTTTTTTAATGTAGGGGAGCACTACGAAGGGATTTTTGGAAATTCAACCTTGGAGGGGGTGAAACGAGACACATTTGTTGTATGACAAATCTAATTCCTTGGTAGTAGGCAGGTATTCCAAAATAATAAAGGTGACATTATTTTTTCGGAACTACCCCCGGAAGACGATTTAAGGATTGTTGAAGTTTGTATGGAAAAATCTTATTTATTGGGTTAATAAACTTGAAACTTCGCACAAATACTAACCTTAGTAAATAATAAAGGATTCAATTATTGTTTTTTTTAAAACTACTCCCAAAATATGATTTAGCGGGTGGTACAGATTTTTAAAGAATTACCTATCTTAGTATGTTAATAACAACTTTTTGTTTTTATTGTTTAAACAATGCACCTGCCATGTTATCTCTTCACCACCCTTGGTTGACTCAGAGAGAATGCTTAAAGCATTAAGTCCGCCTTTGTACCTTTTGTGCATGAAGTCTAAATAAATAAATAATAATAGCTTCTTATATACCCTACTGCCGAAGCAGGGTAATGTGTTAAAAAGTCTATGTATGTATGTATGTTTGTTCCTATGTGGCGTTCTAGAAACCAAACGCGTTGGCCGATTTTGATGATTCTTACGTCAATCGATTTGTCTTAAACAGATTCGATGAACACCTTCTTCTGTAAAGTCACCGATCTTCACGAGTATGGGTGTTACATGGGTGTTTAAAATGACCTTTGTTTTGTCCATATTTATTGTAAGATTCTAGCGGAAGCTCCACTGCACTGTCTCATTCATAGTATTAGATGGTAAGTGGTGTACTCGCTATGGATCTTATTGTAAAGCCTCATGATTGGGGCCTTGATCAAATGACCGGTACGACTGTTATTTAGCCACGAACCCTTTATTTAGCTAAAACTTTATCAGACACCGTTTGTGAGTGCCATTAAAGTTTCGAAAATCCTAGCTTAATCCCTAGATATCTACGATGCCCCATTTTGTATTGATTTAACAATTAGTGTTTAGCCCATAAAGCAAGGAAAATTAAAAAATCCTGCAATTTCCATCCCGTTTCCTAGATATACAAACTGTACGAGTAAGTGACATAGTAATCCTATATAAATAAATACTCATCAAAGATATGAAATTACAAAGTTACTTTATACCATTCCCCCTCTAAAAAGCTTATTTTATTCACTGAAAACAGTGAATAAAAAGCACTTTTACTCACTGTTTTGGTGTTTGAATTTAGAACACACCAATATATATTCGACGTCCATCTCAATGCTATATAACCTCCTTACGCATAAAATACTCGATACAAACTCTTTGTGCAAAGAATATTCGACTTACAAAATTCTTCATCGATTTAATTTTCAGTTTGTTGATATTTAGGATTTCAATAATGATTTTCATGATTTTGATTTTAGTCTGGGATGTTTAGTGAATACTTATTTGGATTGTAATTCTAATATTAATTGCATTGGTGTTTAATTAATTATAATTATGTAACGTAACGGAGGTGGTCACTGGCACCTGAAACACAGATGCTGTTACCTAGCTCAGCTTCAATTTACAAAAAATGTGAAACCCTGGGTTTTTTTTTTTGTAAATTTTTAAGGTACTAAAACATTTATTTATTATTATTCCTTGTGCTTTTCGCTTAAATCTTTCTTTTTCTCGTAGTCATGGTATAAAATATAGTATGTAACTCTTGAATAAAACGGATTTATATCGAGGGCCATGAATCACTCGCGTCGCTCAGGATTCTAACACTTGAATCACTCGCTATGCTCGTGATTCGATCATCATGAATCACTCCCTACGGTCGTGATTCATTTGATAGAATCCTTCACTTGTTCGTGATTCATCTATGGCCCTCGCTTTAAAACCGTCCTATATTCACTAGTTGCATAATATACTATTATACCATTCCCCCTCTAAAAGCTTATTTTATTCACTGAAAACAGTGAATAAAAAGCACTTTTACTCACTTTTTGGTGTTTGAATTTAGAACACTTCAATATATATTCGACGTCCATCTCAATGCTATACAACCTCCTTGCGCATCAAATACTTGATACAAACTGCTTGTGCAAAGAATATTCTACTTTCAAACTTCTTCATCGATTTAATTTTCAGTTTGTTAATATTTAGGATTTCAATAATGAATTTCATGATTTTGATTTTAGTCTGGGATGTTTCGTGAATACTTATTTGGATTGTAATTCTAATATTAACTGCATTGGTGTTTAATTCATTATAATTATGTAACGTAACGGAGGTGGTCACTGGCCCCTGAAACACCGATGCAGTTACCTAGCTCAGCTTCAATTTACAAAAAATGGGAAACTCAGAGTTTTCACATTTTTATAAATATTGAAGGTAGTAAAACATTTATTTATTATTATTCCTTGTGCTTTTCGCTAAAATCTTTCTTTTTCTCGTAGTCATGGTATTAAAATATAGTATGCAACTCTTGAATAAAACGGATTTATACCCTGAGCGACGCGAGTAATTCATATATGGCCCTCGCTTTAAATCGGTCCTTTATTCACTAGTTGCATAATATACTATTTACAGTTCATAATTCTTGTTAACCCACTTAAAAAAAAGGAGGACGTTCTCAATTCGTCGGAATATTTTTTTTTATGTTCCCCGATTTCTCAAAGACGCCTGGACTGATGTCAAAAATTCAATGATGTTTGCAAGGAATATAATTTGGATCCATTCACAATCAGTGTAAATTCAGCCAGAAGGTGCTTAAGCCTCAAATTTTTCAAGTAGCGGTAGGTTATATTGTTTCTGTTTTTATTAATTTGTTATTTTCTTTCTCAACAGTCATATAATTGCAAACCAAACATTTGCTAATATTGCTTCTTACTATAATTAAAGCGGTGAGATTTTTGTTTTTGTGCTCACACTAAAATTATTATTATAAGTCTATACGTGAGGATTTGTAATTGGCTTTCTGTTGACTATGGTTTACTTTTTGTCTGTTTTTATTAGCTGTAAGTCTTCCATGTACTAAAATAAATAAATAAATCTGCACTCAGAAGTATCATTTGGTGAAGTGGAACTGATGAAGAAGACCACGGACGGCCACTGGAACTCCTAAATGCTAAGTATGTCACGGGTATAAGATATCTCGAATAGTTAACCGAATGTGATGAAAAAATGCATATAAATAAATGGTACTGATGAAAATGGCACCATCGGACTGATCTGATGATGAAGACGGAAGGTAGGCACTGGAACTCTTATATAAAACACTGTAACCTAGTCATGTTTGTGCTTATTGGAATCGTCATGAGATGTACTTTGGCTATAAATGATTATCATGTTAATTAGAGATACCTTCCAAAACTAAAAAGAGAAAAATAAAAAACTTAGTTATTTTTTTACTTTGTAGTTTTTTGTTCGGTTTGATTTTTTGTTAAAAAGTTTTTGTCACCTACACTGCTTATAGGTAGGTAAATAGTGAATATATGTAGGAACAGTAAGTCTTACTGCCGCACTCAGAGACATTTAACGGTTACTTAACGCACTCCTTAGTATTGATTTTGTACTGAAAGTCTCCTCTAATATACCTATACCATACTTATGAGTCGGTGCAGTATGTCGAAGGCAAGCGATGAGATTGTGATCTTAACGATCTTATAGCAGACTAAATTTTGTTAGGTTAGATTAGTATTTTAATTTCATAAAGAAATTGTTTGTGAAATTATTCATCACCTGCGCTACCTAAATTCACAGTACAGATAGACTACCTAGTCTATCTGTACTGTGAATTTAGGTACGCTAGGTAGGTACCTACGCTAGGTACCTGCCTAGCGTAGGTACCTACCTAATGTTACATGGACCATAGCTGACGCACCAAAAATAGTAGGTGCCCGGAAGGTAGGAAAATAAATAATAGAGGACTGCGTACAAAAATAAATGAAATCCCATCAAAAACATTACATGTAAAAAAAACAAGTCTCGCGGCGCAGTTCTTCTACCGCAAAAATGTAGTGAGATCGAATGTAAAACCAAGTCGATACATTATTCAGTAGGTATCTTAATAATTAGGTTAAACAAACACATTAACCGACTTGGTTTTAATTTTACATAAGGAGTCGAGATTATTGAGTCAGTGCGTGTGCAAGCGTGCTACACTGTTGACCACATCATCGCTTACCATAAGGTGAGATAGTGGTCAAGAGCGAGCCTTTAAATAAAAAAGTAAAAACGATTTTACTGATTGAAAGTAATACGTTTATATCCCTAAAACACTTATTATATGACAAAAAATACAGCTAATAGCCGTCTATTGGTATCTCAAATGCCGTTTCCCAAGTTTCTCCCAACCAACTAAATTATGAAAATATTTCAAAACTTTCTTACTAAATATTTTCGCCGGTTGTCATAAAAATATAAGAAAATTGTGAATGGCACTTTTAAACCAGGCATAGAACGCTAACTTTATGTTTTAGTTGAACTTGATTGGACGGACGGATGGACAACTAATATTTTTGCAGATTCCTCGCTATGTTTGTGCTATTCCTACCTTCGTGCACTAGTTCATCCAACGAAATTACATTCAAACAAAATTGAGAACCAAATTTTATTTTTTTGTTCTTTTTCTTGTGGCTTACATACTTTCATAATAATATTTTAAAAGTATGTTTTGTCTATAGGTAGGTTTATAGGTAGTAAGATCTATCAATATTGTCTTAAGGTTTATTCATCATCAGACATTACATTTTACGACTAATTTACGCCCTGGTTACAAACTTATGGAAACTTCAAAAAGAACCATGATTTTTGCGTAAATGTGGAATTTTCCACACCAAAACCATCAAAACATAGACGTGGCCTCGTGGCCTCCTAAAAGACTAGTGTGCAACACCTGTCAGGGGGTTTGCCCTGGGGACGTGATTACTGGGCCACTGTCATTACTGGGGATAGTCAATGGGCGGTCACAGTCCTCACTCTAGGCGCCTGCGACTCCGGAAGGCCGGCAGGCAAAATTGAACTTATAGGCAACTACAGTTCAATTCTTCGAAATAGCGGTCGTCTCGAAAGACGATATAGACTTTCTTACAAGTTTTTTTTCTCAAGATGATGATGTGACATTCATCCTATACTGTTATTCTTATTACTACACGAATTTTCTTTATATTATAACACAAAACTGTTACCGTAAGTAATGTCATTAAACACGACGACATAGCAATTCCTCAACACGTGTAGACGAGACCACAATGCCTCAATTCTGTAGTAAATTGAGCAAAGTAATTAGTTAATATAATTTAATTATAAGGTAAGTGATCTATAACACTTACTTACATTGTTGCTATGGGTGTTGGTGATTACTGTATGGTATTATTTGTGATATGTGGTATTTAAGTACGGAATAGAAACACGTGCAGGTTCAAGTTGAGATAGTAGCTTTTGAAACTAAAAACATTCTTTAATTTTCTTACACGGACATCCGTGTTGTTGTAATTCCTGACTCCTAAGACACAGGCACATACACCTAGTTTAGGAGTCAGGGAATTAAAATTATTGTGTCCTAGTTTATAAGCCTTATTATACTCTTGTTTTTGTTTCTTGTATTGTGATGGCTTTTGGTGAAATAAAGAATTATTATTATAATTCTTTTTTACAATAAAATAAGCTGAAGTTACTCTTTATTATTATTATTTGTATCAGATATCATAAAATCCATAATTTTGTTTGTACGTACATATAAACTATGTAAGTCACTTAAATAAGATATACATAGGCCTCAAAATCAAAAACAGACAGAATGCCAAATTAACATAAAATGAAATAAAAACTTTCTTTATTTACATAGATACAATTATATACCGTGTATAAAATACTTAATTAACTAAGACTACAAATATATACATTTAAACCAAAAACTACTCACTACCTAAACCTAAAAATATACTTAACTAAAATATGGCGTCAAAATCTCCTCCACATCGTTGTCCACTGGTAATGTACCCAAAAGGCTGGCAGCATTGCCACGTTGTATGGCAATGCTTAATCTCTGACCAAGGTAAAAGCCAGCCCTTGGGTCCCGCGAAGTGTCAACTAGGCGTTTGGAGAGATCTTTAAACAAAGCGTGAGCACTCGGACCCCACGGACCAAGAGTTTCAACCCCAAACGGCTCGAAAATATAACTACCGATGAGGTTATTATATTTCCGCCGCTTGAGGTTCTCGTTGAATAAAAACTTACATTGAAATTCCAAAATCATAATTAAGATCTAAAAAGACTCATTCATTTAAGATTTAGATACAATGTATAATAAATATTATTAAAAAAATATAAAATAAAATTCACTTTAAAACTCTAAACACATGAGATACATGTGACATCCACCAACCCGCACTGGGCCCGCGTGGTGGATTACGGCCCATTCCCTCTCACAGAGAGAAGGCCTGTGTCCCAACAGTGGGAACATTAATAGGCTGATATAGTGTGATGTGATGTGTTAAAACTCTAAAATTAAAATTCATGAAGTTTAATTTAAAATTTATTACGATTAATTTTAAAGTAATTATTATTGATTCTTGGTATTCACACACATTGATTGAGATCAAAGTGTGTGAATACCTCCAGAAACTCACGTACCAGGAGACAGAGGAATTGTTTCGAGTTCCTAGATAGACTACAAATAATATTAACATATTTTAATTTCTGTAAATTAATAATGAAGATAGTCATAACAGCAACTAACGGTCCCCAATCTCACACACTCTCTCACATTCACTCATCTCACTTCCATCACACACAAAGAGAGGACTAGTTACACACCTACCATTAGTATTTTTGGTTTTCTTTGCTTTATCTGTTATTTTTTAGTCCATCCTCCATTATTTTTTTGTATTGTATAACATCTATAATTTGCATTACCTAATTTATTGATTTTGTTTTATTATATACCAATTACCTTTGTATTTGATAAGGACATTCAAACATGGGATCATCTTCGAAATATCTACTATTAATTCAAAATCAAGGGAAACGGCGTTGAAGGCTGAAATACAGGCTACGCCTAGTTTGGCCTCAAATGCTAATATTTTTGTGTACTTTAATTTTAGTTTAAGCATTACTTGTGAAAAATGTACAAATTTCTGTGAATAAAGATTACTATTACTATTTAAAATTCATTACAATTCATTATAATTAATTAAAATTCATTGAAATAAATCAAAATTCAATGAAAAAATAAAAAAAACAATCATATTCATTAAATAAAAGTCTGTGTTCAGTAGAAATCTAATTACAAATTTACCAAGTCTTCACATGTAATCGAACACAGGACCACAAATCTACGAGCCAACATATTGCTTCGAACGGCCAAAGCCCAGCGTTCCATCTCAATATCCTCGTGGTCTGAGAGGTCATCCAAGACCCAGTGGCCCAGGTACTTGAATCATGAAATGCTAGGTAGCGGATCACCATATATAAAGACGGGTGGGGACGTACGTGAACTAATTTCCAGCGGATTGAAACACCAAGAGTTCACTTTTCTTCACATTATACCTGACCCCATGTGCCCCAGAATAATCCACACAAATAGCGAGTTTTTGAACGGCGCCAATGGAGGGACCCATCAACACATCCACCGAATTTTACATCTGTCGAACGTCCGACATTGGATAATAACATCACCAGTGAAAGACTTGTCAAAATCAGCTACTGTGTCTGGAACAAACAGACAGCAGGATAAAAGTTATAAAAAATATGTTTTTGTTAAAAGTGGCGTAAATTACAAACAGGCACTACAATTGTATTTATATGGTATGTATTAATTAGAAGGTAAGTGATCTATAAAACTTACATTGTTGCCATGGAGTGTTCACAGCTTGGGTATATGGTGTGTTATTTGTGGTAGGTGGTATTTGAGTACGGTACAACAACACGTGCGGATATAAATAGGTTTTGTCGATGTTTTATAAGAATAGCTTATGCCTTCCATCGCGTGATAGTTGTAAATTATCTCAAAGGAACGTACTCTCGGGATAAAAGCCGATGTTCTAGTCCCGAACTCGTTTAGCTGTTATGACGTGAAAAGGTAACAAACTGATATACAGGCAGAGTTATTTACATGAGAAAGTTCAAATTCTATTGTAACTTTTTAGGGCATTATTAATACAAATAATTCACAAATCAACTTATTTATTTATTGCAATTACTCTCTGCACTCACAGTTTGATCCAACACGTGCTGAGAGTCAATAATTATAGAATTACATAACACGAATAATATTAACAATTTAAATTCACGCAGATTAAACACAGACAGGCAAACCAATTAAACTAACATTAATAAACAAATCATAATTCAATAAAAACAATTCTTCAATTCCATAAAAAATAATACAACAATTCAATAACAATAACACTTTTTTCATAATAATAATACAACAGTAACAATTTCATAATAATAATTCAACAATATTCAATAATTTCCAATTAACTCATTTAGTCGCTAAAACACTCTTTGCAACCCTTTAAAAATCCACGCACATTGGAGTGGAATATGTCCACATCCGGATGCTGAGCAGTCAGGGTGTTGAGCAATGAAACAGCTTGATTTGATGCCGCATATTGTGCGGTACGAGTCCGGTCTCTGGATGTCGCTAAAAGCGGACGCGAGCGCAGTCGCGTGTATTGAGCCGGCGCGGATAGTCAACAGCGAGACAATGCCGCAGGGTTGTCTACTTAACATACCTAAAACTAAAGTCCATAATTGAGTTGGTGGTGATGGATTGAAACTATCTCGAAATATAAATTAATCATGTATAAATACAATACAACGTAAACTGGCTCTCATTTTTAATTCATTGAATTGTTTGAAACGCTTCCAAAAAGTCTAATACGACAACCAGACTGTTTACTAGTGATGTGCCTATAAACCCCAGAGCTAGTGACGTTCCACTAAGCACGTTTGCCTGTACGTGTTGCATTGTTTCATTAGAGCAGAAAGGGAGTACTGTTCAGAACTTTTTGTAAGTTAGTTAGATAGACGGAACACTTTAGGGACATGAAATTTAAATACTATTTTGTGTTGAATAATTTATTTTAAAACTCTAAAATTGGATTTTTCATAGTTGTTAACTAGACTGCTGTTTTTGCGAGAAAATTGAGATAGACATTGTAAATAGGTACAGTATTTTAAATGGTTGCTGTTATTTGATAATGTAAAAACGTCTTTACTTCTTTTCGTCGTCTTTGTAATGAAATAAAATGGGTAGTATAATCTTCAGAACAAATTAAAATATTTTGTGATAATTGTTAGCTTAGAAGACAGTACATATCGTATCTAAGTATAGGCACAGATAATATAATACATAAATATTTGCACATACATCAGGAGAGCAACATGAGATCATCTCGTACTTGACATTAAGCCATGAGATGATTAATATCGAGAACCTGCACTGAGTTTAAATGATTTATATTGGTATTTCCCATTTTGCTATGAATGCATTTTTATGAATATTCTATTTACCAAGAGAAGTTTTTAATGGCGAGTTCAAATTAAGAGCTTTAAGCAAGCATGGATAAAATTAGGGACTTTTTTTACTACCAGTCATTTGTGATAGAGTTGTACTGACTATAGACTTGGTTGACTATCCAACTAGATAACTAGGACTCCTAGATGAATAGTCCACGTTGAAATGACTGACTAGAGATCAAATAAACTTATGGCCGGTTAGTCAGTTTTCCTAGTCTGACAATCTAAATTCATTATTTTTCGACTAATCGTCGACCAAAATGTGGTTTTACGACTTTGCTTACTAATAGGAACCCGTTTGAAAAGACCCCAAAACCTAATAATAAGAGCTGAGCTGAGCTGCCGCTACAAGACAAGCACACCTACCACCTCCGGCCTCGTCGCCCAGCTCCGCCTCGCCGCCGCCGAAAACCAGCCCCACCGTGAGTGCTGTGACACCGGCTGTGGCATTGCGTCGAGCTCGAGCGACGAGTACTTCTCTCCGCCGACGGCGACGACACAACCACCTGCGCGTCGACGGGGAGGACGCCGGCCACCGGACCGCTTAGGAACTCGAGGCTTACCGGTCTCTGATAGGGTCCCAGCACCCGGCGGAAGTGTGCAGCGCATGAGATGGACACAATCCATCAACGAAAATGTCATGCGCGCATACTTTGGGGCTACAGAGGGAGGAAACAATCTGACTGCGTACCGTGTCCGGATGCTCTCTTTGTTTCAGGTGCTTGAGCCGGCTGTCAACGTTTCGGCCCAACGACTTTCATCAGGTACGGGTCATCCAGCGTAATCGTATGTTGGATGATACTGTGCTTGATCGCCTCCGAACGGAAATGTGTAACCGTGTCACTTCCCCATCGTCGCAGGCTGTGGTGCCACCACAGTCCAACCACGCTGACGAGGAGAGTAGTGCCAGTGTTACAAACGTAAGTTCCCAGTGCAATGAGGAATTGAGGAGTGCTTTGGAGTGTGCTATTCGGGAGTATCGATACATGCAACCCGAACTTAGGCCACGATTACCTCGTTTGCCCATGCATAACAAAAATAGGGCGCTGGTGGCTGTTCTGGATTCGCAGTAGTCAAACTTTTTTGATGACTGCGAAGACCTCACTGATACACATTCGATCATGTACTGCGCGGCTGTAGCGGCATGTCGTGTAGCCCATGTCAAATTTGCAGATGACAGAGCTACACGACCGAAACCAGCCGTACCGGCTTGGCAGTGCAGGATCAAACGTCGTATTGGTGGGGTCAGAACACATGCGCTTTGTGACACGGGCGTTTTTGGGGACTGATGTCAGCCCCCGAGACTATATATCCCATGTCACAGAGCGCATCGACTTCCTGAAACAAAAAGTGTTTGCATGGGCAAATCGTATTCGTAGGTACAGGCGGAGAGTGGAACGATACACCCAGAATCGCACATTCCAAAGTAATGAAAGGTGGGTTTATCGGGCTTGGGAGCGACCCGACCAGGGTCTGACTGATACGCGCCTGCCGGATGATGATGCTATGTGTTCATTCTGGCGCAACATCTGGTCGGTGCCTGTCAGTCACACCGAAGGTGAATGAACTCGGGAGGCCGAACGAGCGTGCGATCCAATACAAGAAATGGGGGCTATCACGATCAGCCCCCAAGATGTAACCCGTGCAGTCCGTCCGTTACCGAACTGGAAATCGCCAGGGCCGGACGGGCTGCACAACTTCTGGATCAAGTGGCTACAAATGTCGCACGCTCGTTTGGCATGTCAGTACCAGGCAGCCTTGGAGTCTGGTTCGCTACCCAAGTTCCTTACAACAGGAATAACCCACCTGCTCCAAAAGTCTGGTACATTGCTGGACATCTTAACTTTGCCGTTACCAAAATCTATTCACACCTCTATCACTTACAAAAGAACTCTTAAAAGTCCCTTTTCGAACTGCACAATGAAGTTGGTAAAACAGTTAATGCCCTGGGGGGTGACCATAAGCTCTTAGAGCGGTATCAATTTGATATCGAATAAGGGACAGATGTATCTGACATGTATACATCTGTCACTTACTCGATATCAAATTGATACCGTTCTAAGAGCTTATGGTCACCCCCCTGAATACTATCTCACGAATGTATATTTTAACTAGTTGTTAGCAAAATGTTAGCGATTCAAGCATATCCTTGTAACCGTTGATACGAACCTTATTTGTGTTATATTATTGGTTTTGTTATTACTGAATAAGTTTTATGGTGCCTATAGGGTTTATGCTAATGTGTTTGGTTGTAAAACGAAAATATCGTCTGGTGAACATAAGCCTTTTTATAGAAGGTGTCTTTCAATACATGGAAAAACTTTCAGAAAGTGAAAGTATTGGTAAATATTAACAACTTTAACAATATTAATTCTGAAATATGAAAACAAAACCAGCCAAGTTCGAGTCTGACTCGCGCTCAGAGGGTATCGTATAAACAGCTGCATTCACCAAAATAAATAGGTAATAAACATTACTAAAGTTCATAAACAATAACATTTTTAGGGTTCCGTAGCCAAAGGGCAAAAAACGGAACCCTTATGGATACGTCATGTCTGTCTGTCTGTCCGTCCGTATGTCACAGCCACTTTTTTCCGAAACTATAAGAACAATGCTGTCGAAACTTGGTAAGTAAATGTATTATGTGAACCGCATTAAGATTTTCAACCAAAAATAGAAAAAAAAAAAAAATTGGGCGTTCCCCATACTTAGAACCGAAACTCTAAATTTTTTTTTCATCAAACCCACACGTGTGAAAGTATTATTATGTCCTTTATTTAATTTCTTTCTTATTTCTTACATTTCTAAATATTTTTACAAAATACATACAAAAAAGAAAAGGTCCAAGGTGCAGTTGGTGGTGGTGGTTACCGCAGGTAGTTGGTGGCCCAAGTAGTGTGCCAGCCACACATGAAAGGCTGCCCCGCCAACTGTCGAAAAATCCCGGGATGCGCCATCGTGCTGGTTGGTGACCAGATGGGGAGGGCCCGATGGACATTCCTGGGGGGCTCGGGCGTCCCCGCAGTCTCTGGACTAGTGCCCCAATGATGCTGTCCTTTCAGTGCGTGTCTGAAGGTTAGCAGCGTGGAACCTCGTCTCACTTCCAACTCCTCTCCTCCATTCATTCTTTAAAAATATAATGCCAAGGAAAAGGAATAATACGAAATTTAAACAGCGGCTGCACTCCCTCCCCCACAAGGTGCACCTCACCAACATTCGAGGTCTGCACTCAAATCTCTCTGCAGTCCACTACCACCTGGAGACTGAGAAACCAGCGCTGCTTTTCCTTACGGAGACGCAGATAGCGAGTCCGTCAGACGTGTCGTACTTATCTTACCCAAGGTTTACCCTGGAGCACAATTTTAAACCGCGCGCGGGTGTGTGTATGTACGCCCGTGACGACACTTGCTATCGGCGTCTCCGTAACCTTGAGGACTCCAAATTCACAACGTTCTGGGTTCTGGTGGACACAGGTCTGGATAAAATTATCTACGCCTGTGTCTACCGTTTGCACAGCGGAGATCAGGAGACAACCAGGCCCACAGAGTACCTCAGTGAGGTGTCTGATGCGGCACAGCAGCGGTACCCTTCCGCCCAATTTTTTAAGTTCACCCAACCAATTTAGTAACAACCCATACAGTATAATACTAATAATGGAAAATAGGATTGAACTTAAAGTTTACACAAAATTAAAAAAAAAATTATTTACAATTACAATTATCTATTCGTTCAAACAAACAAACAAACATATTAATAAAGATTAAGTATTAAATATAGATGTAAATATAAATCTACGAAAAGTACTAGCGCATTTTTTAACAAGTTGCATTTGGGACTCTGTAATAAATTAGTCGATTTCGATTGCATTCTGCGTGTGGCGTTTTGGAGATTGCTTGATTTTAACGCTGAATAAATTGGCATCTTCACTTATAACCGTAAGAAGCTTTAATAAGTTGTTTTTTTTTTGGCAACTGCATTATTTAATTTGCAGTGCCACCCTTTTGCAAAGTTGTTTGAACGGTGCCGTTTGCCACAACTGCACCATACTTTTAAAAAGTCCGGGCGAAGCCATTGCATCAACATGTATTTTGGAAATTTTGTGCTTTGGTTATCTTCAAGGCTTCGATCAGTAATACAAAACCATCCTTCCATTATGAGGTTCTCACGCAACAATGGAAGCACTGCACTAAGCGCAACTGTACGACGTAAGATTTTAGTTTTGGTAAGACCTAATTCACGACCCTTTCTCCCCACAGATTTATTGAAATGATAGTAACAACCATGGAGATCTACATCTGGAAAAATTCCTTTATTGCAAACATAGTTGATTCCAATTAGTAATTTGTGACTTTATAAGTGAGAAAAGAATTTTATAGCTCTTGGTTTTCTTGTCCGTCATCAAAACATATACTAAAGGAGTTATTGTAGTACTTTCATTATTACTTACAAAATCAGCATGTATAGTAAAAATCTGGTAAAAATGCATTGGACAACTTTTGAAAGTCCCGGTTCCAAAAAACTCCTTAAGAACGGCCATTTTTTTTCATGCCTCATCGGAACAAAATACCATGATTCGTGTATTACCGTCAGAGTAGTCAGCTAGCAAAAAAAAAACAAATTTTGAAGGCACTTTTACATGTTTCACGTCATTAAAAATAGTTTTATCAACACAATTTTTTAATTTCTGTGGCGGTAGAGAGAAGATTTCTTGTTTCCAAATTCAGGTATTGAAATAAACTTGTCGAGTGCCAAGCTGGTCCCAAGTCTTTTATATCTGATATTGTGGCGTTAAAACTTTTGGTATGGCAGGTACATCCGATGTGACGATATTTTTCTTGCAATCTTCCATGTAAAAGTCGAGCAGGTTTATATTAAAATCTGGTGTACAGATGTGGAAAGTTTCCTTTAAATGCTGACGTTCCTAAAAAATAATAAAATCTGTATTATATAAAAATGAATGCTTAAATGAGTTGCTTTACGCAAAACTCGACAGCGGCTGGACCAATTCTGTTGATTTTTGCCGTTGCGTCATCTGGGTCGTCCGAATTAAAAATATTTAAGTTCAGCATCAAACATTAATATTACAATGATATAAGTAAATGTTAAATGATTTTATTTATATGTCGATCACATTTATTAAAACTAGATGAAATCGGCGTTTCCTATCTGACTACTCTGAGAAGAAAGGCCGAAACAAACTCCAAGGTCATACATATGTATCCTGTATATAAATTGATATGAAATGTTAATTATTAAAATACTTACTTGAATCTTCACTGTGCCAGTACATTTAGTTTTCTTTCGTAAGTGACATTCCCATACCGTAGCTCCACTTTTATAAATATATACTTTCGTAAATTGGTATCCTGCATGTAATAATATTGTGCCGCCCTTTCTATCTTTATATTTCAATTCACTTCTTCCTCCAGATGGGCCTGGCTGAGACTCTTGTGACATGTAACATCTGCTGAAATCAACGGTTCGTTTTTATATTTACAGGTATTATAACTTTTGAATCCTATACTCCTATTTACATATACCTACTATTACCATTTAAAAATATATAATATACGGTTTTATATAGATATAATGTTCTTACATGAGTTCTTCTTTTACACTTTTACCGACATCACCGATTATTATATAAGTTTCTCTGTGCCGATTATTAAGATATTTATTATGTTCCTTAGTCATCTCTGTCACGATCACAGAAAATTTTTACTCTGTCACGATACACGACTGTCAATTTCATTCCAGCCTGTAATTTTACATAAATACTTTTTATCCTGTAGTACTCGCGGGCGAAACCGCGGGTGGAAAGCTAGTACATTACAAAATATACTACTAGAGTCTGGCAAACGAAAGTAGACACTGGAATTATTTGCAAACATTTTATATGGCAATGATAAACTAATGTCAACCCCAATTTTCCGTATGACGCTACTAAGTTGATACTTTGTTTTAATTCGTAATCACTATTTATATTTTTGTAAAAACATTTTCTCTATTTAATAATTTAAAAAGTTTCATTATTAATGTAGAAAACAATGATTCCTGTGACTCTTATGAATCTATTCACATGAAAGTCTTAGATTCAGATTTTGATTGAAAGTGAATAAACCAAAATTATTATAAAATACTGTTGCTTTATTTTATTCAGATTGATATATCTAAAGTATTACCTACCTATAGTGTTTTTATTCAGACGAAGTAATATCAATAATTCTAAAGTATCAAATTAGGTTATTCAAGGTATTGCATACTAGTTTTTGGGGTTGCTATGCTGATATCTTTTAAATTTGCCGCGCTTTTTCAGTCTCTACTTTCGTTTGCCAGACTCTATAAATACTACTATTGCTTACATTTTAGGTAATTTTTAATTGTATAAGTAGGTGGATATTAATGCCTGGGTCCCTCAGGGGTCAGTACTCTCAGCAACTTTATTCTTGCTGCACATTAACGATCTGCTAAAACCCGGCACCTTTGGGTATGCAGACGACAGCACTGTTGCTACGAGATACTTGTCCAACGCTCGTGCTACCGGGCCTCAGATCCGGTCTCTCCGGGAGGCCATGGTGGAGCGCTTGAACCTGTCCTTGCAGGCAGTCTCCGAATGGGGCGATGCCAATCTGGTCAGGTTAAATGCTGCTAAAACCCAGGCGTGTCTTTTTTCCGCTAAAAAGAGCCAATTTCACCTGGCTCCAACTTTCCGAGATGTGACCGTGCCAATAACTGACCATCTTGAGCTTCTTGGCGTTACGTTGACATCGACTCTCAATTTTGGCCCATACATTGAGGCAAAGGCTCAGCTGGCTGCAAAAAAGCTGGGGATCCTTTTGCAAAGGTGAGAAGGTACTTCACGCCAGAACAGCTGCTTAAGTTGTACCAAGAGCAAGTTCGATTTTGCATGGAGTACTGTTGTAACGTTGAAATCGACACTCAATTTTGGCACATACATTGAGGCAAACCCACTGACCTCTATCATACAAGTACGCTGGACTACATATATTAGATGAAATGACAGTTGATTTTTGTGCCGAATCAAAGCGCCCCACTCGAGGTTCTCAGGAACTAAAATTGACACATTTAGAGATAGGTTAATACCGATATTTCTCAAGATTAGGTAATACTAATATATTCGCCTGGAAATATTATATTATTTTAACTAATACGAGTATATGAGTATTAGTAATATTTTTAAATTACACTAATATCAAAATAGTAGACTTGGCAAGGCGTATCACTCATCTACTGAATGATGTTCCAACCGAGTGAATCCAAACTATTGTAAATGTAAATATTAACTAACTAGTATACTTGAGCGAGCAGATACTTGCTCAAAAATACTAGTTTTAAGGATAAGTTGTTAGCCTATCCCCATATTTAAATCTCACTGATCTGACAGTAATGCGCTATAACTTTAGTAGCACGCTATCCACTAGTTTATAGCTTGCAATCTGATTGAAAGTATTTTTCAGTTAACCTTTACAGCAAGTTTTCTATTACTTAGAAATGAATCTCAATTAAAATAATTGGTATTTTCTTGTTCTCCTAAGTATTAAATTATTCTCACGTATTTTTATACCGAAGGCTATGTCCCATCTCTAATATTAGTTCCATGGAATCTCACGTTAAGTAACGTTGCTATCAGCGCCAAAATGGCGAAAATCAAATGTCTTAATTTTGTCATCGATAATATGAAGTCCAGCGTACTTGTATATTAGAGGTCAGTGGGCAAACCTCAATGTATGGGCCAAAATTGAGTGTCGATTTCAACGTTACACCAAGAAGTTCAAGATGGTCCGACTCATAATATGTTAAGCACAACTGGCAGGTGGACAGTAAATGTTTTTTATTTTTTGTTTATTATTGTTTTAGTTTAAGTATTTGTTTATCATTATATCAGAGCCCCTAGCACGAGTTTCTGCGTAATTGGATCGACTACGTAAACGTATCGACTCCGAGAATTTTTGGTATGCTAAATTAATCAGCGCCATGTGTCCGTATTTGGAACTAAAAAATCGGTAGCACCAGTTTTTGACAATTGCCTTCGTATCGAGTAGTCGTATTTACGGTGCGTTAACGCGCCAAATGTATGGGAATCGGTAGCACGAGTTTTCATTTTGATATGTAGTATCGAGTTTTACGCTAGGTGTGACGAAAGCAAGTCGAAAACTATCTCACTGACATTTTCTTGGCGTGACATTTCACGTCAAATAATTTTCCGTATTTATTTGGGTATTTTTTGCAATAATATGCTATTTAATCATGAATAAAAGGGGAAGGCATGCTGTCTATTGATTATCTTACCTCCTATTTTAATAAAGAGGCTAGGAGAAGATGTTAAACGAGGTAGGTAAAATTTTCATTTTCTTTATAAACAAACAGTAATAGTTTCTTATAATAAATCATTTCTTTAAGTTATTGATGCTAACCACACTGTATGGTCGATGCCACACATAGAGCGGTCTTCCAGCCGTGATGAAGTACGGTCTCTAGCGCGTTATTCGCCGCAACTCTACGTTTTTCTTGCGGGGCACCATAACTATCATGACTCATTTGAAGATTCAAGAATCGAAGTAAACAGCGATATTCTATATGAATGAGGGATTATCCCTAATATAATACTAGTATGTACGTATGCCTATATATTTTGCAACTGGTTTATATCGGTTTACAAAGATGGTTTAGGAATATGGTTTGGAATTTGGGATAAACAACATTGGCAGTTGCTTCTAGGCAACTGAAGCCCTTTCATTTATCGACAGCTAAAATGTTCTTGTCTACCCGATAACCAAAAATACAAATCTAAAATGTATTAATATAACATGTTCTTCGGCAGGTCTTGTGGCAATTGTTGCAGTATTTTAAGTAGCAGAAACCGTAAGCCGTTCTACAAGTCTAGCTAGTCCGTCGATGATAAACAGAGACAGATGTACAATGAAAGAGAGAACTAGGACAAAAATGGAATAGAAACCCTCCGCAGCGTGACGAACGTTCTATTATAAAGACTAACTATAGAGTCTATTAGAAAGAGAAGAGAATTCCATCGTAATTGCCACCTGAAAGCCAATGTTCCAGAATCCAGAGTAATCTTTATGAGACGAGAAATCGATCCAGAGAGTGGACTGTGATAGGACTAATCGAATCCTAAGTCATATCATTCCGTATGCGTACATGGAAAGCCTTGTTGGCTATTTTTATTTAAAATTCCTACTTGTATGCTTAGATTTTTAAAACTACGCAACGGATTTTGGTGCGGTTTATTTTTATTAGATAGAGTGTTTCAAGAGGAAGGTTCATATGTATAATACACGCGGGCGAAGCCGCTGGCAGAAGCTAGTTTATTACATTTCTTACATGTACATAAATGTACACAAAGTAGCCGTGAATTAACTAAGTAACTAACTAAGCTATTAATGTGATAATAAAAACCTAAATAAACAGAAACTATGTTTTTCCTAATTTACCTAATCTGAACATACATACATAAACTTACGCTTTTTTCGGATGGGTGTGAGTAGGAAGATACTACAAAATGCCACCTGCTGCGTTATATTCACGTTCATACATCTACACGCACGCTGGTTATGACATGCACGCACGCTGGCCTTTCTGAAGAACATCACAATATAAGATCTGTTGCGGAAGGCATCAGGGTAGTGTAAGTACCCACGGTCGCCCTGGGACAGTATCCCACTGTTGTTTGACGTGTTTTCCATACGCTCTGAGTCCGGCGACTCTGCTGGTGGCACACGTCACCACGCACCTCTGAATGCGTATGTAGTGTAGGATGGTAGGTACGAGGACGACCAACATACAAGACCCACGTTTTGACTAAAGAAATAAAAATCGGGCTTTTAAAATTAAAATTAAAAAGTTCGTTGAACGATAGCATTAAAAGTTTGGTACACCTTCATTACATTGGATAAGCGAATTATCTCGTAAACGTATGGACCGATTAACATTATTCAAACGGATAAAATGGTTCAATATCGTTGCAATATCTCCATAAACAAAAAAATCATGTTTTCAAGATCATCATCACTATGATCACTATGAACTCATAACAAAATTTCTTTAAAAACTAGGTATCTTCATCAATCATTATACTACATTAAACACTAGGATTTTAATATGAATCTACTTGAAAAAATAATTAAAACTACTCTCTTGCTACTTAGAAACGAAATAACATTACAACACTTCTTCTTTTTCTTTTCTTGTGAGGATGTGGCCACCTTTGGTATCAGAGTTAGTTAAGCCTGCCTCTGGGAACCGCATAGACCTCTGACTTGGCTTTATCAGACTTACAATAACTATAATAATATAATACACTAAAACTCGTAATATTTTCTAATTGGAAACTATCTAACTAGAAATCATTAACAATTACAGATACTTGGGTATTGCATGAATCCCATTTTTACCTATGTACTTGCTACTTAGCTTGCAGATAGGGTTTCGTCGCCGTCAAAATCCGTGTATGTCCTTCTAGGGCGTCTCCAGCGGGCGTCTTCACTCACTTCTGCTTTTTAAATACCCCTTTGTTAGTTTCCTTTCATTCATCTTCTCAAGATGGTCAAACCATCTAAGCATACATACTATTTTCAGTTTTAGTTAATACATCTTTATTTAAACCATAACGTTGTCTTATTACTTCTTCTCTCTCATCTCATCATCGTTCTAATCTATCATTCAAAATTACACCACACATAGGTAATTTCTATTCTAAACTAATATTTTAAAATGGTTTTTTACTATATTTGTACAAGGTAATCTCTGGAAGGAAACGCTTGCCGTTCCTACCGCAGTAGTAAAAACTTTATGGGCTGATCATGCAACTGCTGCATTAAGAATAAATAATAGAATATGTAGCTGTTGTAGATGGTAGGAACCTACATAATGCATTGATGAAATAAAATACAGATTTAATTAACAAAACTTTGTATTACATAATATTCTTTCATATTCGAATCACAGTGAATTGGCAGAGCTTCTATGATTTCAACCATAGCTCATAGCTGCTCCAAATGCTTGAAATAGCATAAAGAGCATTTGTACCTAAACGGTTGTGAATTTGTAGATACTTTTTAACGTCGTAAGTTACAAAATATTCCCCCAATTCCTTCGTTAGATGTCATTATTGCACAAAGAGTCGAATAGCTGGACGTGGGCTTTGAAAAAATCATGGCTGCAGTCTTGTAGACGGTGGTGCAATCGATCGGAATGGCTTGTCTTCTCTTAGTGGCAATACTGGCTTATATTGTTGCGGTGTCGACAAAGGCTTTTAGCTAGTACCCGGAATATTTTACTATTTATCTCCTGTTGGTAAAAGAAGTTGATATAGAACAAAATACAAAGATTCTGAAACTAAATATAACATTGTTGGTCGCGCAGTGTTTTTGGACTTTTCCATTAGGAATTTCTAAGTGGCAACCCGGAGTCTTACTCTGTGTGCTGTGCACGGTAATAAGCCCGCCTCTTACTACATGAGACCTCATGGGATTAAGCGAATTTTGCATAATTGTATGAATCTGTGCAATAAACTTACTTGTTTGCTTTTTTATGAAGTTCACCATGATGATGAACTGAGTGAAGCAAGTTCTTTTTGGATCCCTTAATTCTAAAATCACAGAACCATCGTACATTACAGATTTTCGTCTGAATTGGTAAATTATAATAATTATTTGAAATGACAACAAACAACAATAGACGTTTACACCTGTAGGAAACACCAACAGGAACAGGACGTAGTTGAGTAAAATACAACGATTAAACGAAACTGTCTTATATTTCACATGAGCTGTACATATAAAAATCAATACTTAGCACTAGGTACTTATTAACAGATTACAGGCTATTATTAATTCTAACACAACCTATCGCGTCGAGTCCCAAAACCCAAGAGAGCGGTGCAACCGGCAAAACGTTCCGTTAGCCCACGTGAACCCCTCCATTTTTAGCGGGCAGAAGCGAGTTCTCCGATTGGTTCCCGCCATTTTGCGACAACCAATCACAGAGCTACCACGAATATAATAAGAGGGTAAAGTTGCCAACGTAAAGTTTAAAATGAAAGCTCTATTAATACGAATATCGATTAAAACAATGATTAGCAAAATCAAAATTCACAAACCCTAACAATCGACCGTCCTGACAACGTGTGCGTCCCCGCACACGACACCAGGTGGAACCCTAACAATCGGGACGCTAGCAGGTTGCTCCGTTTTTACATATTTATTGTTTGAGTATAAAATTACAATAGTGGATAACCACCTGCTTCCCTAAGACTAATCAAAATATGACTCATTAATCAGTTCCCCAGAGATTGCGGCTAAGTGCCTTGTAATAAGACTTTACAAATTAATAATAATTCTCATACGAATTTACTAACTAAAGTTATATCAATATTTCATTTAAATTAGGTACAAGTTTAATAAAGTATGTGTAAATGCAATAGCTAACAGTTCATTAGGTTGGGGTGAACACCCGATGTAAATATTAAGCTCTACTAAACAAGATTGGTTCAACTGTCAAGGAACATAAAGCACAAATTCATTTAATTACATTCATCGAATCAGTAATATCTTGTATAATTTCTATTATTAAAATTCTCTTTGAATTTGATCAGAAAACAACGATCGATTTATGTTCTCTGTCACTTACAATTAAAGTTGGCTTTAGGGTCCGAACGATCGATTAATCGGTTTACCCACCATCGAAATACTAACCCGAACGATCGATTATTTTCGGGGGCCTAACGGTTGCCTACAAGACGATCGATTTACTTGTGGCAGCCCGCAGGTCATTTGTTGAATCAAGTCACGATCCGATCGACTCTCGTGCCTGATCTGAAACAAGAATGACACGCATCTGTAGTTAAATGTCTCTAAAACTTAGATGGGTACACTATAAGGCTTTGAAAAATACAATAAAATGGTCAAATTATGGTTCATTAGCATCCTCGTCGTCAGTGCCACTGGAATCCGAATTATTTACCTCTAAGGCCGCAATGTGTATCCATGGCATCATACGATCTGCTGCCACGGTCGTAGGCCGTTTGTTTTGCATGCTGGCCAAACCCGGCACCGGTGCCACCTTATATCTGTCCCTACCTAAGACTGTGATAACACGATAGGGCCCTATAAATGAGGGCATGAGCTTTTTACTTTGCCCGTCATTATTGAAACAAGTCTTGGTTATTTTGACGAGTTCACCTTCGACATAGATCCGGGCTGGCACCCTATTTCTATCATAACCCTGCTTTTGCTTAACCTGCTCGTTATCAATCCTTTTCTTGACCTCCTCTCGAATAGCGGTAATTTCGCAGTTTTCGCGGGAGTCTTTGGTAACTTCGTTAAGAATGGGATTTGTTTCGCTACTCATACTAGTTCCAAATAGTACCTCTGACGGCGTCCTACCAATAGTTTTCTGAACAGTATTGTTTAGACCCCACTGAATTTTTCCTAAATGACTATCCCAATCCTTTTCACCGTATTTAACAGTCATCGCTTTCAAGGAGTCGAGAATGGTACGGTTGTATCGTTCAACCTGGCCATTTTGACCTAGGACTGGCTACTGCATTAAGAATATGCTTAATTCCCTTGACTAGGCAGAATCGATTGAAAGCATGAGATGTAAAACAGGAACCACGATCGCTTACAAGACGATCAGGGACCCTAAATGTAAAAAATATATCTTCAAGAGCTCTAATTGCATTCAAACTTTTAGTATTTCTAACGGGTTTGATAAAACAAAATTTGGTGAAGGCTTCTACAACTACAAGTAAGTAAGTATAGCCTCTCTTTGACTTGACAAAAGGCCCGAGGTGGTCAACGTGCACCGTATGAAATGGTACTTCTATTTTGGTGATGGGATGAAGCAGGCCCTCGTGTGTTTTAGTCTTGTTTTTTGCATATGCACATTCAATGCATGCACTAACATATTTTTTTACAAACTTGGACATTTTACCAAACCAATAGTGTTTCTTTATTCTTTCAAGCGTCTTTTCCACCCCAAAATGGCCAATATCGTCATGGTTCACCCGGCACACTTGCCACCTCGCACCTTTTGGGACCACCCAACGAACGTTAATTTTATCATTACCTATACAACGAAACAATTTGTTATCCTTGACCACAAAATTATCTTTTATGTATCTGAGTTCCTTCTCATTAAGACTATCATTTAAAATGGTTTTAATCCTACAGAGTTCGGTATCTCCAAGCTGAAGCGTATGTAACCAATCCTCACTACTGATCGACATAACTGAAAATTGATCGATGGGATTCTCTCCCGACCTCTCGATTGGATTGCGGGATAACGCATCTACATGGCCCATCTTTACGCCTGCTCTATACTCGACAGAACATTGGAACTCTTGCAGCAAGAGCCACCAGCGTGCTATCCTTGGGATTAGGTCTCGTTTTGAGAAAGTAGATCGTAGAGCACTACAATCTGTAATGATCCTGAATGATTTCCCTAGCAGATAGACCCTAAACTTTCGCAAAGAGCAGATTACTGCTAGAGTTTCGAGTTCATACGAATGGAAATTCTTCTCCTCAGGAGAGGTTTGTCGACTGTAGTAAGCTACTGGACGGAAAACATCATTCCCTCCGGAGCGCTGCAATAATATACCTCCAAGACCTAATTTGCTTGCGTCGGTGTGAAGCTCTGTCTCTGCTGCAGGATCATATAATGCAAGAATGGGCCTATCGACCAACTTAGATTTCAAGATTTTAAAAGCCTCCTCTTGACTATCACCCCATGTCCATGAGGTGTCCTTCTTTAGCAACTTACTGAGGGGCAAGGCAATTCGGGCAAAATCTTGGATGAATTTACGGAAATAACTAGCCAGACCAAGGAACTGGCGTACATTGTGAACATTCGCCGGTCGTGGAAAATTCATGACACTAATGATTTTTTTATCCCCTGGCCTAACCCCAGCTGCACTGATTTCGTAACCCAGATAATCGATATTGTCTCGTAAGAAATCGCATTTGGAAAGATTCAAAGTGAGATTTGCTTTCTCCAAAACTTGCAATACCTCCTCCAGTCGTACCAGACATTCTCTATAGTCCTTACCGAAAATAAGGACGTCATCTAAATAAGCAGTTGCCTTGTTGAACCGAGCCGACCCTAATATGGAATTCATCATCCGTTGGAAGACGGCCGGTGCGTTAGCCAAACCAAACGGCATGCGATTAAACTCATACTGTCCGTCTGGCGTGACAAACGAGGTGAGGCGTCTGCTCTGTTCCGAAATCGGTACTTGGTAATAACCTGATGTAAGATCGAGCGAAATAAAACAAGCCTGGCCGGTAAGACGTGCTATTTCGTCTTCGATAATGGGCATAGGATAGCGCTCTTTTACCGTGATAGAATTAAGCATACGGTAATCGATACACATTCGAAACGACCCATCCTTTTTACGAACGAGTAGAATTGGGCTAGCGTACCTCGAGATGGACTCCCTTACTATCCCTGCATCCAGCATCTCCTTGACCATTGTCCGTACCTTCTCACGTTCATAATGCGATAACCTATATGGGCGATAGACGACGGGACGTTCACTGTTTAACTCTATATTCATTTCGGTCGCGTTGGTACAACCTAGGTCCCTAAGTGAAGATGCGAAGCAACGATGATATTTTCTGAGCAACTCTAACAACCTTTGCTTCACGTCTTCTGGCACCTTATCGCCGACACGAATAAGATTCTCATCGAAGTCGCCTTCAATCGCCATAGGGACTTCTGGTGGTTCGACAACTACCCTACTGACAAACTCTACTCGCTTTGCACGACATAAAACTAAATTATTTATGATCCAGCAAGAATTTGAACATGGGAACACGGTTATGTAGATACGACCATTTTCAGAGTGATAGAGACCTCCACAAACAAATAACTGTTTATTTGGCTTCCCAGCGACAACATTTTTCACGAGAATGTTGCCACATGTGGAGGGTTCAATCCATGCCTTCACTGATGCTGCACCGTGAAGCTCTACCAATCCCGTTGCCCTAATCTTAAGAGAGGACTCTGTTAGATCCGGATCTGGATGTGGCATTTCATTGCCAATATCGATAAATTGCAGCCTAGTAACATCCGAATAAACTATGATATGAGGTAGTTCAGTGAAGGACTGCCCTATAAGCGCGGCTTTCTCTAACAAATCATCACGCACAACCTTGCATGGAACCTGGGCATTGACGCCATCCACCTCAAAATTGAGCAACAATCCTCCTAGCGACTCTACTATACCGTTTCCAAACCCTTTCAATAATGCTGGTATGTGATCGTGGGTCAAGCCTAACTCATTAACTACAGACTCCTTTATAAGCGTGACTTCGCTCCCAAAATCTACAAAGGCTTGCTGTAACGTACCGTTAATTTTTACATCCTTCGTAAATTTGGAGTTCGCGTGCGATTTACGTCCTAGACCGGCTACATCGATACACATGGCTTTTGAAATATTGCCACTAGGTTTTACGACGTTATTTTGTATCTGCGTGTTACAGTTATCAACTGTATGCCCTATTCTGTTGCATTTTGTGCATTTTATAAGCGGTTTAGGGCAATATAAGAAGCTGTGACCCCTTTCTTTGCAATTGTAACATCCAGAAAATGAACCCGACTTAGCACCCGACCTTTGACTGGGCTGACCATTAGGGGTACTAGAGTGATCGGTTTTGTTCTTGTTATGGTTTCGATCGACACGCTGATAAGAATCTCTACTGCTCATCAAGAATTGCAAGAGCTGATCGGGGTGAGAGGAACGTAAAGCTAGAGCACCTGATTTTAGCGTCCTATCACTGATCCCATGAATGATACAATCTACTGCACGTTTCTCAACAATGTCACATTGGTTAAGCAAAGCCAGTTTTTCATAAAAATAAACTTCTATAGGTTCATTATACCTACTCCTTCTATTAAGCATTTCCTCCAAGGCCTGACTGTAATTTTGTTCACAAGGGAAGGCGTTCATTAGTTTTTCTTGCCATTCTTGCCAGTTAAACAAAACAGAGTTTAAACCTTCATACCAGGTCTTGGCGAGGCCTTGGAGTTTCTGCATAGCAAAGTGAACGATAGTTTTGTCATCCCAACCATACACGCTAGCACACTCGTTGACCTTTTTGAGCCATACATCAATTCGTTGGTTTTTTGTAGATGGATCAAAATTAGGCAGTATGTTCAAGTGATCAATTTTTTGAAAAGACCGTGTGTCTCGGCTGGGTTGAGATGTCAAACTATCTTTCAAACATTTGAAAACGTCAACAATATATTTTTTAGATACAGATGGGCTACGTGACCTTTTAAAATGTCCCGCGACGTTACGATGCTCAGCATGTGGGCCGTCACCGGCGGCGGCGTGCCGATTGGCCTCAGCTCGACGCCGTTGATGGTCGGGTGTCCCACTGCGATGGCTGCGACTGTGGTGGCTGCGACTGCGGTTGCTACGCTGGGCGGGGTGCCGCGACGATGTGCGCCGAGCGCTGCATCGGCTGCGACTCCGGTTGCAGGTCTTGGCATGTAGAAGACGCTCCCGCTCTTGTAGCAGCTGCCTCTCTAGGAGCTTAACTCGTTCGTGGCTCGAAGCCAGTTCGTGATCCCGGTTGCGGCATGAGCTGCGAGTTCGCAGCCGACTACGACTGTGGTCTCTCACCCGGCTCCTACTTCGATGCTCCATCGCGTCTGGTGTCTCAAGTCTTCTAGATGTCCCATCCATGATGCAAGAGCTCAAAAGAAAAACAAAAACAACCTTAGTTATGATCTTAATATCCGTGATAAGTATCAAAACATTACTGACCATAAAACTACGATATTATTTAGCTAATATAGCAAGCATTCTTACCAAAACGTTTGAAAATATATCGTAAAAATGATTCTCACTACTTAAACTGAGATTAATATAAGAAAAACAGTGTAAATCAACATTTTCAATCATAGAACGTTAATGCCTTCACTCGGTAACAGATCGGTATAACTCAAAGTTAGTGAGGGTACACAAACATGTAAAATCATTATAAAAACTTTTTATTTATTTTTTTCTGCTATGTAGTTGTTAAGCAAACTGACTTTAAAGCTCTATTTAAAACTATTAAAAATAAAAATGTATGTTACCAAGCAGTGGCTTTAGACAAGGAAACAAAGATATTTGCAAATTAATGGGCGTGTACTTACGTTGCAATCCCACTTGCTGAAATGTAGGAAACACCAACAGGAACAGGACGTAGTTGAGTAAAATACAACGATTAAACGAAACTGTCTTATATTTCACATGAGCTGTACATATAAAAATCAATACTTAGCACTAGGTACTTATTAACAGATTACAGGCTATTATTAATTCTAACACAACCTATCGCGTCGAGTCCCAAAACCCAAGAGAGCGGTGCAACCGGCAAAACGTTCCGTTAGCCCACGTGAACCCCTCCATTTTTAGCGGGCAGAAGCGAGTTCTCCGATTGGTTCCCGCCATTTTGCGACAACCAATCACAGAGCTACCACGAATATAATAAGAGGGTAAAGTTGCCAACGTAAAGTTTAAAATGAAAGCTCTATTAATACTTAATTGAACTGTATTCATGGAAAATAGTGTCCTTGGAGTTTCTTGCACGTTCTTCTCCATAGGGACCTACTAGTACTGACGCTTGCAAATGTGCAACTAGATTTATCTTTTGTTTGATTATTCAAAATGCCTTTAAATGGTTTAGTTGACATCAAGTATATTGATAAGTTTATATTGTTACTAATACTATGAATATAATATTCTGTATTAAGCTTAAGTTATTCTGTGGGCCCTGTTGACTTAAATAAATGAATTAATAATTAAGTATAAAAAAGTTTCGGTGTGGACGTACCTACTTTTACCAATCCCTGAGTTCGGAAAGTTCGTCGGCAGAATTTCGCATCTACACGCGTTTGCATCAGTGTGCTAATGGTTTTATAATTTTGTAATTTGAAGGAAACCGTCAAACATTAAGTGACAATTGTCAAACGTCATGTACGGGACCGTTCGAAACCGAACAATTTATCATAAATGATAACTCCAATAAACTGAAATTTTCAATGACTTATTAAAAAAAAGAATTAATAAAAATGTTAAATATGTTTTAACATTTGTTTATAACAAAAAAAAAACAGTTTTAGTCTCTAAATTATTTAAGACAAAGTTACCCGTTTTATGTCTTCTATTTTCAGAGCCCCTAGCACGAGTTTCTGCGTAATTGGTTCGACTACGTTAACGTATCGACTCCGACAATTTTTGTATGCAAAATTAATCAGCGCCATGTGTCCGTATTTGGAACTAAAAAATCGGTAGCACAAGTTTTTGACAATTGCCTTCGTATCGAGTAGACGTATTTACGGTGCGTTAACGCTCCAAATGTATGGGAATCGGTAGCACGAGTTTTCATTTTGACATGTAGTATCGAGTTTTACGCTAGGTGTGACGAAAGCACGTCGAAAACTATCTCACTGACATTTTCTTGGCGTGACATTTCACGTCAAATAATTTTCCGTATTTATTTGAGTAATTTTTGCAATAATGTGCTATTTAATTATGAATAAAAGGGGAAGGTATGCTTTCTATTGATTATCTTACCTCCTATTTTAATAAAGAGGCTAGGAGAAGATGTTAAACGAGGTAGGTAAAATTTTCATTTTCTTTATAAACAAACTGTAATAGTTTTTTATAATAAATCATTTCTATAAGTTATTGATGCTAACCACACTGTATGGTCGATGCCACATATAGAGCGGTCTTCCAGCCGTGATGAAGTACGGTCTCTAGCGCGTTATTCGCCGCAACTCTACGCTTTTCTTGCGGTGCTCCATAACTATCATGACTCATTTGAAGATTCAAGAATCGAAGTAAACGGCGATATTCTTTAAAAATGAGGGATTACCCCTAATATAATACTAGTATGTACGTATGCCTATATATTTTGCAACTGGTTTATATCGGTTTACAAAGATAGTTTGGGAATATGGGTTAGAATTTGGGATAAACAACATCGGCAGTTGCTTCTAGGCAACTTTCATTAATCGGCAGCTAAAATGTTCTTGTCTACCCTATTACCAAAAATACAAATCTAAAATGTATTAATATAACATGTTCTTCAGCAGGTCTTGTGGCAATGGTTGCAGTATTTTAAGTAGCAAACCGTAAGCCGTTCTACAAGTCTAGCTAGTCCGTCGATGATAAACAGAGACAGATGTACAATGAAAGAGAGAACTAGGACAAAAATGAAATAGAAGCCCTCCGCAGCGTGACGAACGGTCTATTATAAAGACTAACTATGGAGTCTATTAGAAAGAGAAGAGAATTCCATCGTAATTGCCACCTGACAGCCAATGTTCCAGAATCTAGAGTAATCTTTATGAGACGAGAAATCGATCCAGAGAGTGGACTTTGACAGGCCTCTCCTTCAAAACTAATCGAATCCTAAGTCATTTATCATTCCGTATGCGTACATGGAAAACCTTGTTGGCTCAGCCTATTGTTATTTAAAATTCCTATTGTATGCTTAGATTTTTAAAACTATGCAACGGATTTTGGTGCGGTTTATTTTTAATAGATAGAGTGATTCAAGAGGAGGTTTATATGTATAATACACGCGGGCGAAGCCGCTGGCAGAAGCTATTTTATTACATTTCTAACATGTACATAATTGTACACAAAGTAGCCGTGAATTAACTAAGTAACTAACTAAGCTATTAATGTGATAATAAAAACCTAAATAAATAGAAACTATATGTTTTTCCTAATTTACCTAATCTGAACATACATACATAAACTTACGCTTTTTTCGGATGGGTGTGAGTAGGAAGAAATTACAAAATGCCACCTGCTGCGTTATATTCACGTTCATACATCTACACGCACGCTGGTTATGACATGCACGACGCTGGTTATGACATGCACGCACGCTGGCCTTTCTGAAGAACATCACAATAAGATCTGTTGCGGACGGTGGTGTAAGTACCCACGGTCGCCCTGGGACAGTATCCCACTGTTGTTTGACGTGCTTTCCATACGCTCTGAGTCCGGCGACTCTGCTAGTGGCACACGTCACCACGCATCCCTGAATGCGTATGTAGGATGGTGGGTACGAGGACGACCAACATACAAGAACCACGTTTTGACTAAAGAAATAAAAATTGGGCTTTTTCTTGAAAAAACTTGTTGCTCGTGTTTTAGGCTATTTTTTGCGTTCATCTTTAGATACTTAGCCGAAATCTTATGAGCCTTATTAACCTTTTAAACATAAATATAATAATTACAATTTTAGATTTTTACACCCTTTATTGACATACGACAATAATAATTACACATTTTAAAACAATTAAAAAGTTCGTAGAACAATAACATTAAAAGTTTGGTACACTTTCATTACATTGGATAAGCGAATTATCTCGTAAACGTGTGGACCGATTAACATTATTCAAACGGATAAAATGGTTCAATATCGTTGCAATATCTCCATAACCAAAAAATCATGTTTTCAAGATACAACACTATGAACTCATTACAAAATTTCTTTAAAAACTAGGTATCTTCATCAATCATTAAACTACATTAAACACAAGTATTTTAATATGACTCTACTTGCTACTTGGAAACGAAATAACATTACAACACTTCTTCTTTTTATTTTCTTGTGAGGATGTGGCCACCTCTGGTATCTATCTTATTTATTATTGGAAACTATCTATCTAGAAATAATTAACAATTACAGATGCTAGATACTTGGGTATTGCATGAATCTCATTTTTACCTATGTACTTGCTACTTAGTTAGCTTGCAGATAGGGTTTTGTCGCCGACAAGATCCGTGTATGTCCTTCTAGGGCGTCTCCACTCACTTCTGCCTTGTAAATACCCTTAATTAGTTTCCTTTCATTCATCTTCTCAAGATGGTCAAACCATCTAAGCATACATACTATTATCAGTTTTAGTTAATACATCTTTGTTTAAACCATAACGTTGTCTTATCATTCAAAATTACACCACACATAGTTACCTAGTTCCTATTCTAAACTAATATTGTAAAATGGTTTTTTTACTATGTTTGAACAAGGTAATCTCTGGAAGGAAACGCTTGCCGTTCCTACCGCTAGGTGTAGTAGTAAAAACTTTATGGGCTGATCATGCAACAGCTGCATTAAGAATAAGTAATAGAATATGTAGCTGTAGTACATGATAGGCACCTACATAATGCATTGATGAAATAAAATACAGATTTAATGAACAAAACTTTGTATTACATAATGTTCTTTCATATTCGAATCATAATGAATTGGCAGAGCTTCTATGATTTCAACCATAGCTCATAGCTGCTCCAAATGCTTGAAATAGCATAAAGAGCATTTGTACCTAAACGGTTGTAAATTTTTAACGTCGATTTTTAGATACTTTTTAACGTCGCAAGTTACAAAATATTCCCCCAATTCCTTCGTTAGATGTCATTATTGCACAAAGAGTCGAATAGCTTGACGTGGGCTTTGAAAAAATCTTGGCTGCAGTCTTGTAGACGGTGGTGCAATCGTTCGGAATGGCTTGTCTTCTCTTAGTGGCAATGCTGGCTTATATTGTTGCGGTGACGACAAAGGCTTTTAGCTAGTACCCGGAATATTTTACTATTCATCTCCTGTTGGTAAAAGAAGTTGATATAGAACAAAATACAGATTCTGAAACTAAATACAACATTGTTTGTCGTGCAATGTTTTTGGACTTTTCCATTAGGAATTTCTTAGTGGCAACCCGGAGTCTTACTCTGTGTGCACGGTAATAGGCCCGCCTCTTACTACATGAGACCTCATGGGATTAAGCGGATGAAGCGCATTTTGCATAATTGTATGAATCTGTGCAATAAACTTACTTGTTTGCTTTTTTATGAAGTTCACCATGATGATGAACTGAGTGAAGCAAGTTCTTTTTGGATGCCTTAAGTCTAAAATCACAGAACCATCGTACATAACAGATTTTCGTCTGAATTGGTTAATTATAATAATTATTTGAAATGACAATAAACAACAATAGACGTTTACACCTTAGGGTCTGCTCACACCGAGAAGCAATGCGATAGTACATATAAACCGCGCGGCATTTAAAATTAAAAAAATAAGTGATCAAATCCTCCATTATTGCAATCTATTTATTCATATGCTAATTTAATTATATATATAATATAATAATGCGTAAAATGTGAATGATTAAGTGGAAAATCCTGGTGAACAATTATTTAGGTATATTTATTATGTCTAGCATTCTGGGCATGGTTGCTGACAGGCTGTGTTGTACAAAATCGATGCTCCAGTATTTCAGCTGAAATACTGAAGCAATGATGGTTGCCTGTGTGTAAGTGTTAAATGTTTGTGTGTATAAATGTTGTTTTTTGTTATTGTGTTACTAACATACGTATAAGTCTTTTTCCATCGTTCTCACATATCTATGTAATTTCCTTGTAACCAAATACGTGTAATTGAACTGTATTCATGGAAAAGAGTGTCCTTGGAGTTTCTTGCACGTTCTTCTCCATAGGGACCTACTAGTACTGACGCTTGCAAATGTGCAACTAGATTCATCTTTTGTTTGATTATTCAAAAATGCCTTTAAATGGTTTAGTTGAAATCAAGTATTTTGATAAGTTTATATTGTTATTAAAACTATGAATATAATATTCTGTATTAAGCTTAAGTTATTCTGTGGGCCCTGTTGACTTAAATAAATGAATTAATAATTAAGTATAAAAAAGTATTAAAAGTTTCGGTGTGGACGTACCTACTTTTACCAATCCCTGAGTTCGGAAAGTTCATCGGCAGAATTTCGCATCTACACGCGTTTGCATCAGTGTGCTAATGGTTTTATAATTTTGTAATTTGAAGGAAACCGTCAAACGTTAAGTGACAATTGTCAAACATCATGTACGGGACCGTTCGAAACCGAACAATTTATCATAAATGAAAACTACAATAAACTGAAATTTTCAATGACTTATTAAAAAAAGAATTAATAAAAATGTTAAATATGTTTTAACATTTGTTTATAACAAAAAAAAAAACAGTTTTAGTCTCTAAATTATTTAAGACAAAGTTACCCGTTTTATGTCTTCTATTTTCAGAACGCACTTTCACTACAAACCAATCCAAACGCTATTGGGTTCTCGGCCTTATTTAACCATCGTTCAATTACTACTTCCGAGTTGTCGCAAGACATTTTTTGAACTCGTGCTACCAAGTTAATTGACGCAGTATCGAGTACGTTAACGTCTGGTGAAAACGTCACGATGACGATACGAAAACGTCAGAAACTTGTGCTAGGGGCTCAGAACGCACTCTCACTACAAACCAATCCAAACGCTATTGGGTTCTCGGCCTTAATTAACCATCGTTCAATTACTACTTCCGAGTTGTCGCAAGATTTTTTTTTAACTCGTGCTACCAAGTTAATTGACGCAGTATCGAGTACGTTAACGCCTAGTGAAAACGTCACGATGACGATACGAAAACGTCAGAAACTTGTACTAGGGGCTCAGTAATTCTAAAGAACAAACCTTGTGTTTTATTTCCAATACATATCTATATTATTTGAAAACTATTAGTTTAGAAGCGAGATTTTAAATTTAGAATCTCCTACTGTCCAGTAAGTAAGTATGTAATTTACTTACTGGACAGTAGTAGGGATTGGTCTGATATATCAAAACGTAACTTATATATCAAAATAACCGATATTACAAAAACTGTATCTAATAAAGACCTTACTATCGTGCGAGAACGAATAAGTCAAAACTTAAAACCGTAACAATGCGGCAGCGTACGAACTACGAACAAAACGCAAACTTTACAAACGATAGGAACCATAATTATGCGCTACCTCTCTTTCTAAGTATTATTTCGCGTTCGTTGTTAGTTTGCTCATCTAAATAACATTTTAACTTATGCAAACTGTACTAAATGATATCGATGTCTGAAAACCGTTTTCGATATCGATATTAAATCTTTATATCGGTTTCATAACCGTTTGTGCAAATAACCGAAAACACCCATCTCTAGACAGTAGGTCATCCTCTTCAGATCTGCTTAGAAAAAAAAACATAATACCAGCCAGACACATATTAGAGTTTAGCCATTATAACATGGTTATAGGAGGGAGGCTCCAAATATATACCTATCTCTCTTTTTGGTTTGAAATTTAATGAGATAGAGATATTTTTGAGTCCGTTTTAATCAAGACGTACAACAAACATCTATCAGTAATTGCCCTATTGTGAATGTAACCTTCAATATTAATTAAACGAATTTGTTGTTAAACTTTCTTTCATTTTTGAGAAAAGCATTAAACAAGCCTCAACCAGTAAGAAAGCCATCCTGGCCTCGTATATAACCGGACCTCACCTGCGGTTCGGTCCGGTTAACTCATACTTGGCCAGGAGGGCTTACTTACTGGATTCTGCAGTAATGTACTATAAGTATGTAATTTTGTACACTGACAGCCCTAAATTCTTCTCCTATCGTACAGTCCATCCAAAGGTTGTCTGTAAGAGATTGCCCTTTGCGATAAGACCGCCCATTGTACATTTGTTTTTGTGAATGTTTGTCCTGTACATTTTTTGTGGTGTACAATAGTGCTGTGCAGTCGGAGGATACATATTCGCAAGCTGGCCTACCAAAACCGGATCACAATGTATCCTCCGACTGCACAGCAAGATTTTCTTATAGTTTACATCTTTTTAGTTTGCTTTATAAGTGTGGTATTCTGTAAGCAAATCATATAAGTACTGATTTAAAGTAAATGTGCATAAAACGGGTAGTAAGGGCAACCCCGACAAGGTGGTTGTCACTTTCGCTGTCATCCACCAGAAAAAGCGGTCGTTGTGATCACTGAGCGTTTGATGTACCCAAATACAAACCTTGTGTTTTATTTCCAATACATATCTATATTATTTGTGGAGCTTGGAGTACTCCACAATAAATAGTCGGGATTTTTGATTTTAATAACTTTTTTTATTTACAACTTTTAGTTATACTTTTTTTTTCGAATGACTTTAAACATATAAGTGGAATATATTTTTCCCCCACTCGATGGGTCTCAGAGCAAAAAAAAAGCTTTATGGCACCCAAAAACTGCCATTTTTTTTAATGCCTATTTATCTATACGCTAATCTAGACCTAGACCTATCTAACGATGTCTAAATTATAAAAATCCGTCAAGTGGTTTGAAAGATACGAGATAATAAAGAATATTACATACATACAAGATACGCGCGAAAAACATAACCCTTTCCTTGCAGCCGGGTAAAAAACATTACGTTTTTGCTTTATGACCGCAGGATCGAACTCTTTATTCTCCAAGCGAGATAGTTATGCATGATTTTAACAACATTTTTTTTAGGAATACCCACTATGAAATATTATTAAGTCCGAATGTCGATGATTTGTGGTTAATTAACCCTGAAAATATCGCTGAAACGTAGCCAGGATACGGACGCTGAAAAATCTACATCGAGTCCATGGAGAGCCCGATAAAAGCGCCCGTGAAGCTTTTTGCCTTGCCATACCTCTTTGCGTTCATCAGTTGTTGTTTTCTTTTATTATTATGTCCTTTATTCAAATTGTTTCTTATTGTCTACATTTTTAAATATTTCTTAAAAAATAATAATATAAAAACATTTAAAATATAAAAAATAAAGGCCCACCGGTATCGGGAACAGGATCCAAGCTTCCGGCGGTCAGGGCTCCAGAGAGAGGAACCTCCTAACAATACGAGCCGTGTCCAGCAGTACTGCTTTCTGGATCAGGTCTTGGTCGAGGCTCGTGGCTATTAAGCCATTGGCTGACACGACTATCGGTACAATGATCGCTGTGTCCACATCCCACATGTCGGCAACCTCGCGAGCCAAGTCAAGATACTTGACATTATATTTATTTTATTAGTTAGTTCCTTTATTTAATTTTCTTTCTTATTTCTCACATTTTTAGATATTTTTACAAAATACATACAAAAAAGAAAAACATTTAAAAATATAAAAAATAGTAGCCCACCGGTATCGGGAACAGGGTCCAAGGTACCGGTGGTCAGGGCTCCTGAGAGGAACCTCCTAACGATACGCGCCGTGTCCAGGAGTACCGCTTTCTGGATCAAGCCCTTGATCCAGCTGCCCAACGAGAGCCTCCTCAGATGTTCGTCGAGGCTCTTGGCTATTATGCCATTGACCGTCACGACTATCGGCACAATGACTGCTGTATTCACATCCCACATGTCGACAACCTCGCGAGCCAGATCAAGATACTTGCTTTTCTTATCTCTCTCAGCCTTCACGAGGTTCTCGTCATAGGGGACCGCTATATTAACAATCATTGCGCGATGCTCTATTCGGTCTATCACCACTATGTCAGGCTTATTGGCAACAACAGTCCTGTCAGTGATGATAGACCGATCCCAATACAACGTGACATTGCCATTCTCGAGAACTGGGTCGGGCTCATACCTATAGTAAGGCACTTTCGATTCCACAAGATTGTATTTAAGAGCAAGTTGCTGATGGATAATCCTGGCTACAAGGTTGTGTCTATGCAAATAGTCTCCGTTAGCTAGACTAGAACAACCGGATATAATGTGACGGATGGATTCCCCAGGCCGGTGACATGCCCGACAGATGTCAACCGTGCCATCTTTCACAATGTATTTCCGGTAGTTGTTCGTCATCATAACTTCGTCCATAATCGCTAAGACAAAACCTTCGGTTTCCCCAAAAAGGTCACCAAATCGCAACCAGGCCACGGACGCCAAAAAATCTACATCGGGCCCATGTAGGACCCGGTAGAAGCTTCCGTGAAGCTCCTTGCTCTGCCATACCTCAGGACGGTCATTAGTATCTAATACGGTACGGTACTAATACGGTACGGTTTGCACCAGTTCTCGTTAGCCAAGGAGAGCGGGGTAAGGCCCTTGTCCACTGCTACCACATCTCGATGCATACCCACGTCAGCGGCCTGGAAGTATTCCCTAAGACTGCATACCTCGCGGTTGTGCAGGGTCTTAGCATTTAAAAAGCCACGACCCCCGCTCTTCCGAGGGATATACAGTCTCATAACCGATGACCGTGGGTGATGCATACGATTTGCGGTAAGCAATGTGCGGACTCTCCTATCCAGGGCGTCAAGTTCTGTCTGAGTCCATTTGAGTAAGCCGAAAGAGTACATCAAGACCGGCATGACCAGCCGTTGAAAGCGCGCACCTTGTTCCCGCCTGATAAAAGACTATTTAGTACTTATTTCAGGCGGCCAAAGAAGCGTTCCTTCAACGATTGTTTCACGTCAGTAACATTGATGCCTAGTGCTTCCGACATACCCAAATACTTGTAAGTCTCAGTTGAGGAAAGGGATCTAAGATGTATGGAGTCCGAGAGTTGTATTCCTACGGATTCCATAATCTCCCCTCGCTTTACATGCATGTTAGTTAGTTTATTATTATCCGACTTTAATTATTGTTCATATTTTTTATTTTGTATATCTACCACTGTTGTGTCCTTTTTAACCCAAAGGTTGACTGGTAGATAATGCCTTCATGCATTAAGTGCGCCTATGTATCACCATTGTACATGAAGTAAATACATCCATATTTATGTTTAGAATGCATTAGAATGTCTCTTAAAGTACATATTATGCTGCATGCTCATTTAGATTAAAAACAAAATGGAGGCGTACTCAGAAGAAAAAGGAGAACATTTTTATTAAGATATAATGAACTTCGGATAACTTTATCAGGGCCAATACAACGAAATATAATGGGGGGACTACATTTAGGGCTCAATGAGACAAATCTTACTTATAAACATAATAGAATAAGTAACAAGATTCACTTTTAAACATTTTTCAACTATTTTGTAATGAATGCTGGGAAGTGATTTAGCTGGAAGATTTCCCATCGATATGCTAAGAAAAAAATAACTGTTTTTTAATATAATATGATAGTAAAGTTTGATAAAAATATAAATTATTTGTTTCGAGAGCAGTGGTGGCCCAGTGGTAACGGCCGCGACTTACGTGTCGTAGGCCGTGGCTTCGAATCCAGGCACTCGCTTTACTTTGTGTAAATTATATAATCACCACTCACTGCTCTCAAAACGGTGAAGGAAAACATCGTGAGGAAATCGACATGTCCTAGAACCAAAAAGCCCAGCGGTTTGATTCGATTTATCAATAAATAGAAATATAACTATTGATCAACCATTCTCCTGGATACAAAAGCGAACTTTTTCGGTCATATTTTTTTTTCGTCTATCTATAAATCTATCGGAATTTCATAAACACTCTGTGCTTATCACAGTCAAAATTCGTTTTGACAGTTGTATTTTTTCTAACAAGTTATTCATTTGCTAAAAAATACTAAGAATTATTTTGATGCGATTACCAAAAACCATTGAAAAGCTAATTAAAAAAAAAGTAAATAAAAATGCAACCCTCGAATCATCCAATCGATAAATATTTCCATCGTATGACAAGTTATCATTACTACATATTTACCCTTATTTTTTTGACAAAGTTACCAGTATTTTGGCACGTGCTAAATTTGTTATTTCTTTCTCCAAAAATGACATTTGTGTGCAAAGGAAAGGATTCTACTGAAGCACAGTGTCCTTGTCCTTCTGAGAACGTCATTTGGGATAGAAGTGTGTTCACAGAGACAGTCCAGACTAAATACGGGATCGCCTGTGATTATACATGGGTTATCACTGCATCTAAGAGTATGCTATATGTTGGGCTCTTGATTGGTGCATTTTCGTTTGGGTTCTTGTCTGATAGGTAAGTCTTTGATAGTATGTAATTATGTTATGGTAGCTATATTAAAAACCCAACATAGATTTTGACCCGTGTGAGTGTGGTGCCCCTTGAGTCCCCCAAGTGCCCACACTGTCGCACTTTAGAGGATGTCATAAATGTCACTAACTCTGTAATTAACGTGACCCCGAGACCGGGATTGGAAAGAAGTGGCTTCGTGTCCTAAGGATGGTGATAGGACAAACACTGACTTGGTGTTTCACAGTATTATATTTACATAAGGATGATAAACGGTCGACAGTTGAAATACTAGTTTGAAGGGGAAAGGTGAAGCGTGCGCTCAGGACGGCGGTGAATGATGCAGTGATCAGCTGGACTGGACGGAGCGCGCTCGCAGGTCAAGCACTCCATCCGCATCCGTCGCTTCGCTGCAGTCACCCGGCATGTAGGGATGGTGGCGAGCGCTATCGATGTCTTAACATGTTCCCGGCGTTGAAGACTTGTCTTCGAGATTATGCTGGAAGAGGACGGATGGTATTAAAAGCGCGTCTGATTGTTCCTTTCTTCGTCTTGACGTCTGTGACTCTGCTTATTCCGTCCCTCCCAGGTATGAGACGTGCGATATGTCCAAGTGGCCACATCAGTGGCAGTGCTTGCTTCTCCTTGAGTACCACCGTGGTTCCCTCTTAAAGTACCCTACATAGTCCGTCCATTTGGTTCTCTGTTGGAGGTAAAATATGTACTCGTTAGTAAAACTGTTCCACAACTGTTGCATCAGGTGTTCTATGCGCTGGTAACGTTTTAAGCTGCAGAATTTCTGGTTGATGACGTGTGGATGCGGCAGAGATGTGAGAGATCTCACGTAGCTCGTACTCTTCAGGAAACATTTGCCTCTGAATTGTTTTAATTATGAATGCCGCGTTAACTCTGAAAAAGTAAAGGTAGGGCTGTGATGACGTTATACCGGTTAATGAATCTAAATACGTATGATAATAAACGTTCTAAATGTAAATAATTAGAAGAATTATTGATTAACATGTGAAATTAATTATTTCCAGTATCAATATTAGGATTACTGTTCGCGATAATTATCTATTGCTTGATTATCAATGTTTATAGAATGTGATTTCAATAGTTCTGGTAATATTGTGTCAGCATCTGAGTTAGACATTGAAGGCCAAAGAGCTGGATCTGTTAATAGGAATGTAGTCCCTGACCATCACATGGAAGATTGACCTATGAGGTCAGCGCTCAGACCACGGAAAACAAGTCTGCAGGGTTGTCCTTGGATGTCACATTTCACCAGGTTCACCAAAGCTTTCCCGTATCTCTGAAACTCGATGCCTGCTGAATGGCTTAAGGGTACTAGGTGAAGAAGACAGCCAACCTAGGATAATCATTGAATCACACCAGACTATGCAATTGTCGGGTTTAAGTGTTAACGACTCTTGTACCTTTGCACACAACCTTGTCCCTAATAAGGCCGCACAAAGCTCTAGCCTTTGGATTGTAGTCGCCTTGATCGGTGCTACCTTACTTTTAGACGTGAGTATATGTGTATGAACGGTGCCGCCACTAGCTAAGGAGCGAAAGTATATGCAAGCTCTGTATGCCTTTTCGGACGCATCTGTGAAAATATGCACCTCGACGGTCGTAGAGCTATCACATACCACCCAACCTGGTATGATGAGGAGATTAAGCTATGGTAAAGTTTGTGTGAACTTCAGCCATAAATTTATAATGTCCACATTAACCTCGTCGTCCCATACGTACTTGTCCATCCATAATTTTTGCAAGATTATCTTAACGATAATACATGGAGAGACCAGTCCCAGAGGGTCACAATATTGTGGATCGTTTTGTGATAAGAGTATCTGTATGTTTTATTACATGCATGGAGAACGTAAGACTGTCACGACAATGCCAATTGAGCCCGAGGGTTTTACTGGGTTCGTCAATACTTAAGCCGACTGGAGGAAATATGGGCAGAGAGCGCCGACCGAATTTCCTCAGTAAAAAGTCATAATTCGAGGTTTGGCTCTCGTCTCTTTCCTCCTCCAATATTAGACCAATTTAAAAGATACAAATGTGCGATGATGCCAGCTTTGTTCTTAAACTCATCATCCTCAAGTGTTTCTAAAAGTTTGCAGAGTCTGACATAGATGACATTAAATTTTTCACCATGTCACCCCAATGTTGTAAGGACCTGCCTAGGGTTGCCAGTGATTTTCGCTCGCTTTGCTCGCTCACTTCAGCTCCCGTCATCCCCATCAAACCTAACCTAGCCGTGTCGGAGTGCCCTAAATACCCGAGCTCGCTTCGCTCGCTCTTGTACTAATTCTTTGAAATAATTAATATGTAAAAAGTAAAAAACTGGCGAAGTGCGAGTCGGACTCGCGCATGAAGGGTTCCGTACCATCATAGCAAATCGGCAAAAAAAAACTCACGTTTGTTGTATGTTGTATGGGAGCCCCAATTAAATATTAATTTTATTCTGTTTTTAGTTATATTTGTTGTTATAGCGGCAACAGAAATACTTCATCTGTGAAAAATTCAACTGTCTAGCTATCACGGTTCATGATATACAGCCTGGTGACAGACGGACAGTCGACAGACAGACAGACAGGCAGACGGACGGACAGACTGACAGATGGATCGCGGAGTCTTCATAATAGGGTCCCTTTGGGTACGGAACCCTAAAAACGGCAAAAAATCACGTGTGTTGTATGGGAGGCCCCTTAATTTATATTATTTTTATTTAATAATTATTATTTTTTGAATTGAATATAAAATTAAATATTCTGTGAATATTTCAAGCGTCTACCTATTGCCGTTATTAATAACGAGCAAAAAACGGCAAAAAAAAAAACACGTTTGTTGGATGGGAGCCCTCCTTAAATATTCTGTTTTTAGTATTTGTTGTTATAGCGGCAACAGAAATAAATCATCTGAGAAAATTTCAACTGTCTAGCTATCGCGGTTCAAGAGATACAACCTGGTGACAGACGGACAGACAGACAGACAGACGGATCGTGAAGTCTTAGTAATAGGGTCCCGTTTTTGCCCTTTGGGTACGGAACATTAAAAATGTCTATTGCATGACAGCTATAAAAAAATCATTTGCATGAAAATTCAAAATAAATACGTAAACACAGATAAGAAAGACTGCGTGAAGCAGCGATTCGTTTCTGTCACAAAATTTTGTAGCACATCACATTGACTTTTTATGACACTATGTCAATTTTAAATTGAAAATGCTACCAAGTAACCGGCTATATATTTGGATTCTGCAAGCGTTCTCCGACAGCCGTTTCTCCTTTGGACTGTTCACCGACAGGACGTTTCGTTTTTGAGAGATTCGTCGACAGAACGTTTCACCTATGGATGTTTCGCCGACAGAATGGTTCGCATTTGTTTGTTTCGACGACAGGACTTTTCCAGGACAGGAATATTCGCCGTCAGATCGTTTTGTCTACTATTGTTTCAACATGGCTTTTTCACTATTTAACGACAAAGCCACCAAAAAACTACTAGCATGCTACAAAGACATGAAGAAAGATTTTTTTTAATGTAAGACCGTCTTTACTTTTAATGTAAGACCGTCTTTACTTTTAATGAATAGTATTTATCTATTACCTATCCATATTCGTCTATTTTGTTATTGCAAACATTGGGAAAATATAAAAACAAAAGATTAAAGAAACGTATTTATATAGAAGTAGGTGTAGGGTAGGTTTAGGGTAGGTGTAGGGTAGGTGTAGAGTAGGTGTCAGCTAGTTCATTTATATTATGAAGTGGCGATTACAAAGTGAATAACAAAAATACCTTCAATTTACAGTTTTATTAAAATGTAGTTAAGTATACGTAGGTTTAAAAAATTGAAATTATTTCATCAGGTGACAAATATGTGCCCATCCATTTAAATATGATTTTAAGTCCATTTGATTCTTTTCAGATGAATGTGTCTCAATCCTTTTCCTGTAATAATCTGTAACTTCACGCTTTCGCTTAGACATTGGTTCTGCGGATTTTATTCTTTCAATAATGTTCTCTGTATTCTTTTGCTCCTTTTTAAACTCTGAAATAGTTTTAAATATGTTCCACTTCTGTCGATTTAGTGTGTTCCATCTATTATGCCACGATTCAAGGGCGTTCTGTGATAAAGGAATATATGATAATATACTATCATTTACTGACCACAGAGTAGGTGGAAATTGCGGTGGAAGTCGTTTCATTGCAATTATAGAGCCAACTGATTTCGTAATTCTCATTGATCCGTTGATATAATATTTTTGGAACCACGTTATCACATCAATTGCTTCGTCCGGTATAATTTCGTCTTTTATTATAGCAAAGGCTTCAATAATTTCACTTGGCTCTAGAAATGCCAGTGCACCGATATGCCGCATCTTATGAGCAAAATCTGAATCATTATTGTATTTCGTAGCTAGACCAGCTTGCTGAATATGACGATATATACTCTGATTTAAGTGGAAAAAACAGAGTTTATTTAAACAATTGGGATATGTTTTTTTGATGGCTTTCATAGCTGAAACTTCAAAATTGGTGAGGATTATGTCCGGATCCAAATGGACATTCAATTTATTTAATCCCACGCATTTAACATTACGCCTTTTGAAGTCTACGAAGTTTATTTCAACTGCCCTATTCGGAATCTAGACAAACCCTGGGCTCCACATATCGCTTACAGTAATTGCAAAAAATACCGAGAGCTAGTTGGTAACATGTTAGAAGATTTTAAAAATATGGGTTACAGATTGTTTCTAACAGTACATTATGCTGCATGCTCATTTAGATAAATTTGCAAACAACATGGGAGCGCACTCAGAAGAACCAACAGAACGTTTGCGAGTGAGAGAAGTGCACGAGCACAAGGTTTTCGAACAACTTAATCAGGGCCAATCCTACGCAAATATGATGGAGGCTACATGTGTGGCTTAGTGAGGGAAATTGATTATAATCATGAAAGAAAAATTAACTTTTAAACTTTTTTTCAACTATCTTGTTATGTAATATGATAGTAAAAGTTGATAAATATTTACATATTTATTTAGATTTTTCTATAAATAAAAATTAAACTATAGATTTTCTGAAATATTGATCATCCGTTCTCCTGGATACAAAATCAAACTTTTTCAGGTCATATTTTTTTTTCGTCTATCTGTCGATAAATCTATCGGAATTTCATACCCTCTTATCATATTCAAAATTCGTGTTGACCTGTTAATCATGACTACCCACATTTTTGTCACCTATTTTTTATTATAACAAGCTAAGTGTCCAGCGCCTATTACTATATTTCTAGCAATGTTACAAAATGCAAGTTATTTCGAGAAACTTTTGTGTACTATAGATGTAGTAAAAGTCTTTGTAGCAAGCTAGTAGCTTTTAATGGCTTTGTAGTTAAATAGTGAAAAAGCCATGTCGCAACAATCGTAGACAAAACGATCTGACGGCGAATATTCCTGTCCTGGAAAAGTCCTGTCGTCGAAACAAACAAATGCGAACCATTCTGTCGGCGAAACATCCATAGGTGAAACGTTCTGTCGACGAATCTCTCAAAAACGAAACGTCCTGTCGGTGAACAGTCCAAAGGAGAAACGGCTGTCGGAGAACGCTTGCAGAATCATATATTTGTGACCAAATAATATTCCGTAAAATATTGTTTCGGTGTGGTGAATATAAAGCAAATTAAAAAAATTAAAGAGATACTTCGGCCAAAAGCAAAAAGTTATTTTGTAAATCGGCGAAATGTAGCTAATACATATGATATCATATCATATGATATCATATATTATATGATGATCTGAAAATATGTCAAATAATGCATATAGCAAAAAAGACGTCGGTCAATAGTTTTCGGTAAAATGAAATTCGACCAATAAAAATCGGATAAGTGATCGGTTCCCGAAGCGCGCGCTCATTACGGCGGTGAATGATGCAGTGATCAGCTGGACTGAACAGTGACTGCGCGCTCGCAGGTCGAACACCCCCTCCGCACCCGCCGCTCCGCCGCGGTCGCCCGGCATGTAGGGATGGCGGCGAGCGCTAGTGATATCGTAACAGGGCTCAAACCATATAAATAGATTAAAAAAGAAGAATTATGCTTTTTAGGGTTCCGTACCCAAAGGGTAAAAACAGGACCCTATTACTAAGACTTCGCGGTCCGTCTGTCTGTCTGTCTGTCCGTCTGTCACCAGGCTGTATCTCATGAACCGTGATAGCTACACAGTTGAAATTTTCACAGATGATGTATTTCTGTTGCCGCTATAAGAACAAATACTAAAAACAGAATAAAATAAATATTTAAGTGGGGCTCCCATACAACAAACATGATTTTTTTGTCGTTTTTTGCGATAATGGTGCGGAACCCTTCGTGCGCGAGTCCGACTCGCACTTGGCAAGTTTTTTTAATGTTTTTGTTACGAATAGCAATGAATGAATTAAATATGGACATGAAAGCAAACATTGACATCTTCAAATTATTATTTATACTTAGTACCTATTTCGTGAGATTTAGGTTTAAGCGACCCTATAATTATAATTTCCTATTGATTGGACAGCACAAACCAATTTTAGCAGCTCTCAACGTGTTTGTTGAATATTAAAATTTCGCGCTATTCCTACTTTAGTTTTAGTTTATATTCCGCACACTACTAATTGTTAAGATCAAAGATCAAACTACTCTCTCTCTGTATCTGTATCCTGTGGCCTCTTTACATTAAAATCTATGTTCAGCTTCATCGAGTGTATTTATTTAATCTCTATGTAGTTAGTGCTGAAATCTCTAATTGCATCAGTTTAAATATAAACCAGGCCTTAATTTAATCATCATCGATATTCCGTCTGAAAAACCGTATTGTCACTTAAAATTAAAAAGCTTATTTTATTCACTGAAAACAGTGACTAAAAAGCCCTTTTACTCACTGTTTTGGTGTTTGAATTTAGAACACACCTATATATATTCGATGTCCATCTCAATGCTGTCCAACCTCCTTGCGCATAAAATACTCGATACAAACTCCTTGTGCATAGAATATTCGACTTTCATCATTTAATTTTTTGTTAATATTTAGGATTTTAATAATGATTTTGATTTTAGTCTGTGATGTTTAGTGAATAGTTATTTGGATTGTAATTCTAATATTAATTCCATTGGTGTTTAATTAATTATAATTATGTATCGTAACGGAGGGAGGTCACTGGCCCCTGAAACACAGATGCTGTTACCTAATTTAGCTTCAATTTACAAAAAATGTGAAACCCAGAGTTTTCACATTTTTTGTAAATTTTGAAGGTAATAAAAGATTTATTTATTATTATTTCTTGTGCTTTTAGCTTAAATCTTTCTTTTTCTCGTAGTCATGGTATAAAATATAGTATGCAACTCTTGAATAAAATGGATTTATATAGAGGGCCATGAATCACCTACTGTCGTGATTCAGTTGTTAGAATCCTTCACTTGTTCGTTATTCATCTATAGCCCTCGCTTTAAATCCGTCCTTTATTCACTAGTTCCATAAATAACTATTACAGTGCATGTCCTCGAAAAGAGCGTTTTTCAAGCAGCCAAACTGTGCGGAAAGTGTCGCATTTTTTACTAGTGTTTTTTACTTTCCTGTATTTTTTTATTTTTAACTCCCAACGTCAGCCCGTCGCATAGAGTTTTTATTATTTGAGAAAAGTATTAAAAATTAGTTAAGTACAGATTATCATCAATATAAAAGGTAAAATAAAACTAATTCTTCATTAAAGGCGTTTTTACTTACTCTAGATTTAGATTTTGATCATTAAATTAATTTTAAATATTCATTAAATATGTTTGGCAGAATGAATATTTTGCTCGTGCCTTTTTGCGTTACGACGTGACAGCTATTTGCACATGCGCAGTAGATATGCCGGAGTAACTATTAGTTAATCTGTGGATATGCTGAGCGCGCTTGAATAAGCCCGCCATTTTATAAATTTCTTGCTTGGTTCAGATATTTCTTTTTATTTCCTCGCACAATGCAGGGTAAAATGTTGTATGATACACGTACGTAAGATGATTTCCGACTCTTGTCGATTTATTCACTCATCGGAAATCACCTACCTGCCGCACTTGGAGCATAAATAACTATTACAGTGCATGTCCTCGAAAACAGCGTTTTTCAAGCAGCCAAACTGTGCGGAAAGTGCCAGTTTTTTTCACTAGTGCTTTTTACTTTCCTGTATTTTTTTAATTTTGACTCCAACGTCAGCCCGCCGCATAGAGTTTTTATTATCTATCTAAACATATAAAAGAAAAAAGTGACTGACTGACCATCAACGCACAGCCCAAACGGCTGAAGCTTCAAGCTTCTCGTAGGTGAGCACTAAGAATGGATTTCTAGAAATTCCACCCCTAAGGGCGTGAAATAGGTGATGAAAGTTTGTATGAAAATCCGTCAGTTTTAAAGTCAGGATCTTCATATTTTGGGTTTACGCTGAAGATTAAAAAATAATTTACACTCAGTGATTTTGAAGATTCCAATCCCATGTGGGTGAAAACGTAGATACGTTATATTGTGCAGGCATCCACTAAGAAAGGATTTTTGGAAATTCCACCCCTAAGGGCGTGAAACAGGGGTTGAAAAATAATTTACACGTTTCTTAGCGATTTTGAAGATTCCACTCCCATGGGGGTGAAAAGGGCAATGAAGTCATGGGAATAATGAAATCGTCTAGAGACTTGAAATTTTGCACATATATACTTTATATTTTGCAGGCATTTACTAAGATAGGATTTTTTTTTTAAATTCCACCCCTAAGGGGGTGAAATAGGGGATGAAAGTTTGTATGAAAGTCGGTCAGTTTTGAAGTTAGGATCTTCGAATTTTGGGTTTGGGCTGAAGATTAAAATCTAACGCAAATTACGGTTTTTTGAGAATTCCGTCTGGGGGGGGCGGATCATGGGGGATGAAATGTTGTGTACAAAAGTCCTTCTTTTACAAAGGAAAAATTATTAAAAATACTTTCAAGTCTTTAAGGTCTGTTGGTAACTATAAAATGGCTCAACGCATAAATATAGGAATTAAATAAGGACGGGATATATAGGGACCTATTATCTAAGCTAACTTATCAATGTTAAACATTTACGTGTAATAATTGGCGCCAACATCCAAAATGGTTAAAAATTTTGTTTATAAGGAAATACTTTAATTTAATTACTTACTTATGATTATGATTACTTATCATGGATTAACACAGAAATTGTGAAGGGATAGGGACGGGACAAGGATAGAGCGTATTGATGATAAAGTAGGTAAGTATAAGTCTGTTCTATGAAACACTTTCACATTACATTATTTTTATCATCATTATTTTTTACGCGTGCGAAGCCGCGGGCAAAAGCTAGTTTGATATAAGTTTAAAAAATTAGTTAAATACATATTATCATTCATATAAAAGGTAAATTTAAACTAATACTTCATTAAAGGCGTTTTTAATTACTCTAGATTTAGATTTTGATCATTAAATTAATTTTAAATATTCATTAAATATGTTTGGCAGAATGAATATTTTATTTGCACATGCGCAGTAGATATGCCCTAGGAACTTTTACTTAATCTGTAGATATGCTGAGCGCGCTTGAATAAGCCCGCCATTTTATTAATTTCTTGCTTGGTTTAGATATATTTTTTTATTTCCTCGCACAATGCATAGTAAAGTATTGTATGATACACGTACGTAAGATGATTTCCGACTCGTGTCGATTTATGTACTCATCGGGTATCACTTACCTTCCGCTCTTGTAGCATAAATAACTATTAAAATACTGATGAACGTTCGCACACGTTTCTAGATAATAACGTTAAGCGTCAGCCTGGGTGTTTACACTGTTATCTAGAATTACTAATATGGTCTTTAAAAATAATGTTGTTGTCTGGATGCTAAGTACTTCTCCAGCTTAGCAAAAGTTTTAAGTTTTGGTCTCTTGATCTGGGGGGTGACCATAAGCTCTTAGAGCGGTATCAATTTGATATCGAGTAAGTGACAGATGTATATAAGTCAGATACATCTGACCCTTATTCGATCTCAAATTTGATACCGCTGTAAGAGCTTATGGTCACCCCCCAGAACGCACAATGCTTCGGCACGCGGTAATGGACATATAATCGTAACAAGAACGTATAAAAATGGTATTTTGTTCCACCGCAGTTTGCGTCAACGGTGAGAAAGATTAAATTTTGGTCTTTTGCTCGAACAACGCTGCGGTACACGGTGCCAAAGATAGCATAGCGGTATGCAAAGACGATTGGCAATAGAATAGATACATATTTACTCAAAAATGCATGTAATGTGGTCATTATTTTGACATCCTTGTTTGAGCAAAGTCGACCTTGCCGTTCTGTTTCAAGGAGCGGCCGGCAAAGTTTTGCTGGCCGCTCTAACAGGCCGGCAATATCAAATCCTATCCGATTTTGTTTAAGGCGCGTTCCCGAGCAAAACGCCGCGCTAGTCGTTTTCGTGCAGTTTTTAAGAGCTATCTACTCTTTACTTAAAAAGAAATATCAATTAATAAAATTACATTAAATTTCTACATAATGTTGATTCTGAAATTGTAGTACACTTTTTTAAGAGGTGTAAGTATCAATAATCTCCTTCCAACAACAACATAAAAATGAGTAATAATTATTGATAGCATGCATCTCCTCGTAAAATGTTTATTAATTATTTTTTGTATAAACACTAATGGATAGACAATTTGATAACGAACATTTTGTAAGATTTATTTTTTTCAAAAGACCAATATTCGATTTTATAAAGATTTTATTCTAAAATCTGGGCGTATTAACTACTGTAATTCATGCGCCAACAGTGCCGCTAGGCCAATAGGAATGCTCATATCTCATGCAGATTTTTTGGTCAGGGTACGGCCTTAAAACACAGCTGTTTGTATCTATAAAGATAGGTACAAAAAGATTTTATTCCATATTAGGCTGTATAGTTCCAACTACCATTGATTAAAAAAAAACAAAGAAGTAACATAAGCGCGGTTCAGCGAAAATTTTGTTTTTATTTAGTGACTTTTTTGCTAAAAATAAGCTCACAAAGCAAAAATTCTTCCGATTCAATGTGTTTAACACCGCCAGACATTAAAGGTGAAGCTAAATTAGTGGTTGAAAATTTGATACCGCGAAACTCAAAGGAAAAATATAAGCTTGCATATGAAAAATTTGTGCAGTGGAAAATCAGTAGGAAATCTAAATCTTTATCCGAAAATCTTTTTCTTGCGTATTTCAATGATCTTTCCAACAAAATGAAGCCTTCGTCTCTCTGGAATACCTATTTAATGTTAAAGTGCATGGTTCTGATAAAGCACAATTTGAACATTAAAAATTACCACAATTTAACAAGTATGCTAAAACAACAGTCAGACGGATATAAATGTAAAAAATCAAAAGTGTTGACATCACAAAATGTAGAAAAGTTTATAAATGAAGCCCCCGACTCTGAGTACTTAGCGGTGAAAGTAAGTATTTATATCTAAAAACCCAAATTTGTACTGTACCTACACGTTCTAATAATTAATACTCGTACTTGTTATTGTTACAGGTAGTTCTTATTTTTGGCATTTACGGTGCATGTCGATAAATCGAACTCGTATCACCGTTAATGAAATTGAAACTCACATCAACGTAATGATAATTACATTGCGAGATACAAAAATTTTGTTGTTCGTGACGCCTCATTTGCAGTGGTGCAAAAATATTACGCACTACGTCCAGTTGACGTAAAAACGGACCGATTTTTTTTAAATTATAAAAACTGCAAATGCACCAAACAAGTGATAGGGAGGCACGAAATTGCTCAAATGCCCAAAATAATTGCTACATACTTAGAACTGCCCCATCCGGAACAATTTACAGGTCATTGTTTCCGGCGCCGGCCACTATTCTTGTCGATACTGGGGCCAATCTTATTACACTAAAAAGGCATGGAAGATGGCAATCCGATCGAGTTGCTGAGAGCTATATAGAAGAATCGGTGGAGAATAAAAACAGAATTACACAAAAAATCGATCAAAGTATAAACTTAAAACGAACAACGTCTTACGAGTTCCAGGAAGCTTCAACATCTGCTCAAGAACCTGAAGAAAATAATTATGAAATAAATGAAGTAATAAATGAAGAAATAATGCAGCAGTCAAACACCGCATTAGAATTTTCGCAAACTATTAGTAATATCAAACCGGGAAAGTCGGTGTTGAATTTTAGTAACTGTACTTTTCATAATTGTCATTTTAATTAAAATTCTAGTTAATTAATATATTTTTTATTTAAATTACTTGCTGGTTTTATTTAGATTAGGTGCTTGCATTTTTGAGTAAAGCACTATACAATCCTTGGCCCACAATGACTGCTTCGCTGGTCACGCTACGATTGCCTCGAGCTAGCCTAGCTACGCTCTAGGCCTTTCAGCTTGGCCATCATTGCAGCCCTTGCTGTCCTCGCTGATCTCAGCTCGTCCATCAAGTGCTGCACGCTAACCGCGCTGTGTCGGCCTGGAGCTGCGCTACGCTGCGCTGTCGGCCATAATCAGCGCGACCAGCAAAGTAGTCATTATAGACCGCGGCAGTAATGTAATATTATTCAAATATCAAGAAGAATTAGTAGGGAGTATGAGGAGTTCTCATTGGGAACTTTGAGAAACTTTCAATTTGTTATGCTTCTCACACTACGCTCACACACTACTAACATCCATTTTCAGATCCGGCCGCCTACCCGCGTTCTCTCTGAGCTGTCTGACTGTCGCAATAGCAGGCTGTCTGGTAACCGTCATGCCAAACCTTCCTACCTTCGTCATCATGCGAATCATCGAAGGCATAGGAGCCGGTGGCTCAATAGTCACTGGCTACGTCCTTCTCGTCGAATACTGTGGCACCAACTACAGGGAGGTGGTGTCAGCTCTCTACCATATACCAATCAACGTAAGCCATATGTCCCTGCCAGGAGTGTCATACCTCTTTAGGCATTGTGACGCCTTCCAAATTGCGGTGTCACTTCCAATGTTCTTGTGTGTCACGGTATGGTGCTTGGTCCAGGAGTCTCCAAAGTGGCTTATGGATAATGGCGATGTTGTAAGGGCTACAAAGGTGATGGAAAAGATTATGAAGTTGTAAGTACTAGTCTTGTTGGTAAAATTAATTTGAGGGAGGTAGTAATAATTTCAATAAATAAACATCAGATAAACATTGTTATCATCAATGCTCGTGCCTTCTCTGTAAGAGAAGAGGACTTTGCCCTGCAGTGGGAGAGTTACAGACTGGTATTATTATCAAACATTTTCAATACAGATTTAGCCTATTTAGGCTGAAATTGCTACACTCCTGAACTATAATTCAATTTAACTAGTATTTTTAATTCCTCCACGTCGGCGTGTACATTGTTTGTATTTTCAATATTTCTCACGTAAACGTTTCTATTCTAGCAATCACCACCCTACTGAAAATATCAAAGCAGAGTTAGAAGCATATCAGGCATCCCATCCCTCAACGAAGGCCACCAAATTGAAATTCTGGGCAATCTTCAAATACAAGAATCACACTATCAACTTTGCATGTATGGCCTTCATCTACTTCGTCTGTGGCATGGGGTACTACGGCGTATCCCAGTACATCGGCGAAATGAGCACAAATGTTCACCAGAACGTCGCCATCTCAGGAGGCCTCCTCATACCAGGGACCCTTACCACTGCCGTCTTACTCCAAATCTTGGGCAGAAAAATATTCTTACAGACAACCAGCTTCGTATCAGGCACCTTAATGATCATAGTCATCTTTTTACCTGAAAACGCAAATCTGGCGAGGGTACTTACCGCCTGTCTCTGCAACACTTTCTTCTTCATGTCTTTTATTATTGTGTTTTTGTACGGTGTCGAATTATTCCCGACTTCTATAAGGAATTCTGTGTTAGGAGTTTTATCGGTAGTGTCTAGAGTGGGGCAGATATGTGCCCCACCGATTAATTCTCTAGATCCATATTATGCGGGGCTTGTTTTTGGATTGATGGCAATTATAGGAGGATTATTGTGTTTTCCATTGCCAGAGACAAAGAATAAGGAGCTGCCGTCTACTTTGGAAGATAGAATAAAGTAACTCGGAGGATATCTAAAAATCCTGGTGAGGAAAGTGTGCAGATAAAGTAATGGAATTACATTCAATATTCTTTTTAGATCTCAGAATACACCGAGGATTCTTTTTTATTTATTTATTTATTCAAGGCTCATCAACAACAAAAACGCAAACACGGACCTTTTACATTTTGTGATGTCTTATTCTAGTGTTATGTATCCTCCGACTGCACAGCATGTTTATTTTCTTTTTTACGTCTTTTTAGTTCGCTTCCTAAGCAGTCGGATTTTTGATTTTTTGAACTATTTTTTTTTATTTACCTGTAATACACAAAAGAGGTGATTATGCAGGTGGTTGAAAAATTACAATAATAGACGTGCACAACATTTACATTAAATAATCTCACATATTGAAATAATATTCTAAATTAAAATGAAAAAAAAACTATTTGATATACAGTAGACACAGCGGATCTTTGTGTCTCTGAAGTTGGCTGCAAGATCCTTCGCAGTAGCTATTTTTTGAAGATGAAGATAGAATTGTATAACTGCCTCTTTCACTCGCTTGCGTTTGTCGCATCGTGCTATTTCGCTTACTGTATGCAGTATTACACGATGACAAACTGTTTCTTGCGCAATGGTTCGCAGAGCCTAACTTCAGTGACACAAAGATCCACTGTGACTACTGTAAATGGATGTCAAAACTTATGAGAACAAAATTAAAATAAATAATATAATAATAATTGAAATGAATTAAATATGAAACAATTGAAAAAATAGTAACTTAACAAAAAAAACACACAAATTACAGTTATGTTTCCATTTCCCTTCCAACAACTTCCTTTTGATTTAATATTATTGTATTTTTTCTTGGTACCTTTTACATTATGATTAATGAATATATGTCATCGTTTTTGTGAATATCATGTGTTATAATAAATAAATAACGAATGTTTAATCCACTTGTTTTTTGTCTCAACGCAAATCTTAGTTAAATAAAAAAGACTATCAAAATCCTTCAACGAACTCACAAATCCAGAACACCGGAAAAAAAAACCCACCAATCTGCAATTGCGGGATGCAAAGACGTCCAAACACTTAAGTTCCCTTACTTCGGAACTAGCCATTAACAATAAAACATCTCAGCTCCCCATACAGAGGATAATGAAAAAAGTTTTATCAACACACTTGCTCATAAAGTGGCTCTAATTTCACTGCAATTAGGCACATAATGATACCTGTAATCAAACTGTGACTTTTTCATTACAATTATTCACAAGTGAGTTATAGAGTAAATCATCGTGTTTTTTTTATTTTATTGGTCGAGTTGCTTTGTTCTTAAAAAAGTTTCGATACAAAAACATCGTGCTCAATAGTCAAATAAATTAATGTACCTATTGCTTGCTCATTTCATGCAACTTCGTATTTAAATAGATAATTTCAACTCGTACTTGTTTAATAAATAAAACTTTCAATCAATTGTAACTTTTGTTTTCACTGTAATAAAGAAAACTTGAAATTCCCCATTTTGTACGTGGCTAAAACGCTGTCTGCAAAAAGCCAAAAAAAATAAAGATTATTTTAGTCTATGGCTGATCGCCATTGTTAGATGCGCGCGCATAGGAAAACTAATAGTTTTTTCCACCATTGCGAAAAATGTATCATAACTCGTTTTCACTGTTGAAAATGTTTTTTTTGTATTATTTTATTCACAACTGTGGTGAAAAACGTCGTATGGTACACGTGTGTATTGATGATTATCGTCTTCGGCTCAATGGCGCATCAGCGGTAATCACCAACATTACACACATGTACCATAATGTACTATTATAACCGTTAATGCGGTACAGCTAAGTGGGATAAAGTGTGATGTTTTTATCTTGTCCAATATGTAAGAATATTGTTTATACCATTCCGCCTCTAAAAAGCTTATTTTATTCACTGAAAACAGTGAATAAAAAGCACTTTTTCTCACTGTTTTGGTGTTTGAATTTAGAACACACCAATATATATTCGACGTCCATCTCAATGCTATACATCCTCCTTGCGCTTAAAATACTCGATACAAACTCCTTGTGCAAAGAATATTCGACTTTCAAACTTCTTCATCGATTTAATTTTCAGTTTGTTAATATTTAGGATTTCAATAATGATTTTCATGATTTTGATTTTAGTCTGGGATGTTTAGTGAATACTTATTTGTATTGTAATTCTAATACTAATTGCATTGGTGTTTAATTAATTATAAGTATGTAACGTAACGGAGGTGGTCACTCGCCCCTGAAACACAGATGCTGTTACCTAGCTCAGCTTCAATTTACAAAAAAATGTGAAACCCTGAGTTTTAACATTTTTTGTAAATTTTGAAGGTAATAAAACATTTATTTATTATTATTCCTTGTGCTTTTCGCTTAAATCTTTCTTTTTCTCGTAGTCATGGTATAAAATATAGTATGCAACTCTTGAATAAAACGGATTTATATCGAGGGCCATGAATCACTCGCGTCGCTCAGGATTCTAACACTTGAATCACTCGCTATGCTCGTGATTCAATCATCATGGATCACTCCCTGCGGTCGTGATTCAGTTGATAGAATCCTTCACTTGTTCATGATTCATTTATGGCCCTCGCTTTAAAACCGTCCTTTATTCACTAGTTGCATAATATACTATTTATAGCCGGGATATGAGGGGATTTCGTACATTTTCTTTTTCATTTAGTTTTGTTCGTATTGCTGTTTTGAAAAGACAGGCTTGAAGTTTTCATTGAATTGAATGCTAATATGGATACGAGGAGTAAGAATTAACTGTTATATGATTAAAGTATGAATGAGTAGTGTTAAATCTTGCACACACTGCATTACATAACATCACACCTGTTTTGCCCAAAGGCACTAATGGCACAGCAATGATGCACCTACAGTACACCTACATTATGCCAATTATGTTTAAGTCCCAGTCAATAGGGCCGAGCCTTTTGCCATCAAAAGCCAGACTCCTGCTGCTATTGCGAAATTCTAGATGGAATAACCCAATAACAATTTGCTCTACCCGGAAATCCAGCACTTTATTCTCAGCAGTAGTGCATGCGATCACTAGACCAATCAGGCACACTACACTTACTTCTGGCTTCCATTGATTTAAACAAAAAATATAAATAGTTCAGATCGTTAAATAAAAAAGAAGTTAATTCAAAAAATTAAAAAACCCGAAACATTAAGAAGCGAACTAAAAAGACGTAAACAAGAAGAAAATCATGCTGTACAGCCGGAGTATGTATATTCGCGAGCTGGCTAACCAAAATCAGATGTAGGTATCCTCCTACTACACAGCATAATTTTCTTTTTTTATTTATTACTTTTTAGTTCACATTTTTTTTTCGGATTAGGTACATTTAAACATATGATTGTTATTGAAATCACCTCTTAACATCCTTTATTTTGATACCCCTCTTAGTAAATAAAATAAAATGCTGTTGTAGCGGCAACAACGCTGCCACTTAAGAACTAATGGCATGACGTCACACAAATACTGTATCGCGAAAGCAAAGTTTTCGGCGTAAACACATACAACAGTCCGACAATAACCGTTGGGCTGTTGCCCAGACCAGACACAACACCCGTCTGGTCGAAACCTGGTGTCTGGTCTGGGCCAGAGGATACGTTCTATTCTATCTGGGTTTGTGGGAGTTTACCTGTTCCACATACCTCCAAACTGGTGATCCTTGAACATGAACGTCAATGCAGCCTTCGTGCAGAGCTACTTCGTCGTGATGTCATCATCATTTCCTCAAGCTTTCGTGCAGCGAGACACACAGCCAGCTAGTACCCACGGCATCTACGGGGGTATTCTGACCACCAGCATGCAGCGGAAGCGAAATCCTGCTCATCACCCTCAGCTTCTATCATCACTTTCAACAACAACAGCAACCCTGGCACAGCACACTGCACCTTCAGCCGGTCAACAAGGAGAGCCTTGAAGATGCTCTCCTGGTCGACGCCAGCAGTCAAGCCATTACGCCGCTCAACAGCGCTCCGACCCACTGGAGCCAGCTGTTCTATCCCGACTCACTGGGATATCATCACCCCTACTTACTGGGGTACAAGTGCATACAGTTCCGACTCACCGCGAACACTGTGACTTCCGGTTCCGACTCACGGGAACCAACCACTGGCCTGGCACGCATCACGAGATGTGCGGACGGCACAACCTGCTATCGACCTCCGGTCTACGTGAGTGGTGTAGTGGCACCAACACCGCCACTTACAAACTAATGACATGACGTCGCGAAAGCAAAGTTTTCGGCGCGATTTGAACACATATCACAGTCCGACAATAACCGTTGGGCAGTTGCCCGTACCCGACACAACACCCGTCTGGTCGGAGGATCCTCCCTTTCCTATGGGGGTTTGTGGGACTTTACCTGTTCCGCATACCTCCAAACTCTAAATGTTGGCGGTTCCTCGACGCGGATACAAGGCTTCATTTTTTATTACAGATAAAAAAAAAGTTCAAATTATTGCAATTACATATAAATTGCGGCAGCCCCAGTAAGTAATTAACAATACTTGTATTGGGCCTGACTCGCTCCTTCTCTTAATAATATTTGCAACATTATCGTATAAAAATGCGGTTAAACGTAAGAAAAAGTGAATAAAAATATAAAAATAAGCAAACAGAGATAATGAAACAACTTTATACAAAATTAATACCACAACTTTGAAAGTAGGACATATTTTTGTCGTGTGTGTATGTGTGTGGATATGTGTTAAGTGTGTGTGTGTGTCTAATTGTGCCCGTGTAATAGATAAGAAAGTGTCAAATGTCTTGACAATTAATTTAACTATTCAATATTTTATTTTATTTAAGTAACTCTGACCAAGATGTGTTCTGTTTCCGCATAAGTTAGTGATTTTAGCCACTCAGTTGTAGCTGCTTTGCATTTGCGCATTTGAATTTACTTCCGGAAAGAACTTTACTTTCTCATTTATCCTGTTATAAATGCTGTGCGGACCCTTGGGGAGTGAGCCACGATATCGTTCCTTCTTTTTTCTTGATTGGCTGTGTTAAATGGAATAGATATTTAGGATTTGTGAAGATACAAAGTCACATTCAAAAGGTACAACTTTCTCACTGATAATAAACCACTATGTTTATATAAATTGTCTGTGGGAAATCTAAATTGTTTAAAATACATCACTTTTATAAGCGATCGTTATGCTCTTTCCAGTTCAAGTAATTTAGTATTGGTGGCACCTCCCTAGACAGATAAGCAGTATAATATTACTGATTGTGCTAGCGCAACGTAGATGCTATTTAAGATCTTCGGAGACATCCCATAACGCAGCGTTTTAAAAATCCAGATCAACTTTCTAACTCGCAACATAACAACTTCGATATGCGAGTGCCAAGTTTCCTTCAATAATAACGCCCAAACATCTCGTAGAAGTAACCAGGGGGGTGACCATAAGCTCTTAGAGCGGTATCAATTTGAGATCGAATAAGAGACAGATGTATCTGACTTGTATAAATCTGTCACTTACTTGATATCAAATTGATACCGCTCTAAAAGCTTATGGTCACCCCCCTGTTCAATAACTTGAAAATTACAACTCTGATTCGGAAGGTTTGCGCACTTATGGATTCTAATTCCATAATTAGGACCCGGTTGCGATCTCCAACTTGGGGAGAAAGAAATGTAATTTGTCTTGCTTTTATTAAGGGCCAGGAGATTGGCTTTTAACCAGATATCCACGACGGTCATTTCTAGTTCAACATTACGACGTACGGATTCCCAAGTATCCCCGGTGAAAACAATAGCCACGTCGTCCGCATAGGAAAAAATCCTCCCACCGATGATCTTTAGGTTGCAGAGTTCGTTGATATACACCAGGAACAACGGTGGTTCGAGGACGCTTCCCTGCGGAACTCTGAAAATTACTATTTGCTCATCACAGAACGAATTTCCTATTTTGATCTGCTGTCTCCTACCCCGGAGATAGCTATCGAAGAGGGAATGACTGCTTTTATACCCATAGCCTCTAGCCTCTGCACAAGGATGGGAACAGAAACGGTGCCTTTTTAAGGTCTAGAAATACTGTAACGCATTTGAATCCCTTGTCGACTTTATCTGTGATTTCAGAAGTCAATGCTGTAACGGCATCCTGTGTTGAGATCCCTCGTCTGAAGCCAAATTGATTATTAGAAAGATTTTTGTATTTGTTCAGGTAGCTTATGAGTCTTTTATTTATTAGTTTTTCTATGATTTTAGTAAGTGATGGTAAGACAGATATCGGTCGATAGTTATTGACATCGCTCATGACTCCCTCATGACTCGACGAAAACCTCGAGGTTATAGCTATCGGGAAACATAGACTCCAGCAGGGAATGCCACTCCTTAGCAGCGTTTAGTGCATGTACCGAAGCATTTAAACTATATAAATGCAATGTTAAGAGTATGACTATGCTAAAACGATTTCTAGTTTTACTAACCATAACATGAAATAATACGGTTATTTTTTCTTGCTGGACTTGTTCAATTGTGTTCACTTCAAAGTCTGGTTGGCGAATGACTCTAATTGGATTTTTTTTGTACTTGGCGTCTCACAATAAAATCCTACGATTTACTAACTGCTTAACCGGTCTTCCCTGTGGAGACTAAACTATAGCCTCCAACCAGGTTCAAAAAGCTTAACCTAAGCGAACACGATGAGGGCTACCCCCTATGGGGTTGGACCTCGGCTTAAGGCGTCACTGGGAGGACAACAAAGGCTGGATCGTGATTAAGTGATTCTACCATTCGTTCAGAAAATACCTACTTGGGGAAGAACGGACAAGAACTCTCATTTGACCATGATCAGCCGTTTTTATCTCTTCTACGGTGGTCTAGTTAAGTGGTACCTGTAATGCGTATTTCAACAACAGTTATTTAACGTCTCGTGCTCCGCAGAATTGTGTCAGTTATGAAATCAAACTGATGTTAATCTAAAGGACAAAACAAAATTATTTCAGAAGATATGAATATTAACTGGGTTTCATGCATGTGTTTTTGGCAAGACAAGCTTGAATGTTAGTTTCAGGGAGGTGCGATTTATTTGATGCTGAGTGTATTGTGATTACCACCATTGCTTAGCAGTCTTTTGTCAAATCAATTAACATTAACATCAGGGGGGTGACCATAAGCTCTTAGAGCGGAATCAATATGAGATCGAGTACGGACAAGGAGCTTCGTATAATTAAGATAGAACTTCACTTAAGGTAAGTTCGTTTAATCTTATAATTATACTCTCTCCTTGTCCGAGACGGTTTAACGTGTAGATGTTTGAAGTTAGGTTGTGAATAACCAGATTTTGTAATAAAAAAATAATAATTATGTATTAAATATATGGTATTATATTAATCAAAAATATATACATTAGGTTACATTAATTGGTAACAACGCAAGGAAAATAATCAACAATTTATGTCATAACAGTGTTACATATCACACTACTAAACTGGGATGGATCTTGGTTGATAGGTCTATTGTAATGCCTGGCAAAAATGGCAGAATTTTGAGACCACCCTGCAGCCTTTCTAATTACATCAATACTGACACCAGATCTGTTTGCAGCAGATGTTGATGCATGTCTGGTGCTATGGGCTGTGAAGATGGTGACATCAATTCCTGCTTCTTTCAATGTCAACTTGATCCAACGGCTTATAGTCTGTGTTGATGCATTTCTATAGGGTTTCTTGAATGTAAGAATTAATTCGTCTGTACTGTTTCTTATAGAACTTGTCTGATCGATATAAGATTTAATGGTGTTGACAGGACAAATTTCTTTCTTTTGGATGAAGGTTTTTAAGTGAAACATTGGTTGTATGCTACCTCTTCTGGATGTTTTGATTATATCAGGTATGTATATTTCTACACCACTGTCAGTGAATTTCATATTTGATATCTTTATCATTGACAAGGTTTGAACACGGTGACCAGTAGTTAATGCCAGTATAGTGACCAATTTTTTGGTTAATTTTTCAAGTGTTACATCTTCATTTGGGTAGCACCCTGCTAGATGATTAAGTACTATGCCTGGATCCCATGTTCTGTCATACTTCGGCATTGGTGGTCTTGACCGAAAGATTCCTTTAATAAACCGTTTTAGCCTGTCGTCAGATCCGATTTTGGGTCCCATCAGGAGGGATAATGCAGACCTGGTAGTGTTTATTGTTCCATATGACGCCCCATTTTGATAACACTTGGTTAAAAAATTCAAAATGTATGGGATAGATGCCTGATAAGTGTCTAAATTGTGCTCCCTGCAGAACATCCACCATAATTTAAGGGATGAATCATATTGTCTGAATGTATTTGCTGAGAGTGAGTTTAACATCACTTTTAGTGCAGAGCGTGGTGTTCCACGCCTTATAAACGCTTGGCTGACAGCAGCCCTGCAGCCAGGGTAAGCTGGTGGTGCAGGGGATGGCATTCTCTGAAAGGAGATGACAACAGACTCTTGTTAGGACTAAAAACAATAAGATCCTCACAGCACAAGGATTTTATTAGTGGGAACCATGGTTGTGATGGCCAATAAGGAAAAACTAAAATTCCCTTGGCTTTATCTCTTTGTATCTTATATAAACATTTTAACAATAAAGAAAAAGGTGGAAATGCATAGAAAAACATATTTGTCCAACTGAGGGTGAAAGCATCTACAGTGAATGCTTCTGGGTCACATTTCCAGGAAACAAATTTTGCACATTTTTTATTTGTCCTAGAGGCAAATAAATCTACTTCAGGAGTGCCAAACCGCTCAGTTATTTGCATATAAGCTTTTTGTGAAAGTTCCCATTCAATATTGATTTTCCTTGATTCCTTATCAGCTTCAAAATTATCTTTGGTATTTATATAGGAAGCAAAGATCCAAATATTTCTATTTTCACACCATTGCCAAATCTCTCTTGTGATATTATTGAGGTGTGGGAATTGCACCCCCCCCATTTTGTTAATGTATGCAACTGCAGTAGTGTTATCTATTCTCAATAAGATTTCGCAATTATATGTATCTTTTGTAAAACACTGAAGCCCTAAAAAAGCAGCTTTCAATTCTAAATAATTATTATGGTGTTCTTGTTCTGAACATGACCATGACCCAGAAGCTTTCTTGTGACTGCTTACAGCTCCCCAGCCTGTAGTAGAAGCATCGGTGTGTATTTCTACATGGAAATTATATTGTTTAATTGGGTTACTTTTGTTTATATTACATTGCCACCATTTCAATTCTGATTTGATTACTTGAGAGATAATTCATAGGCGATTCATAATTGTCATTACATTTCAGTAATGCTAGGTATTTCTGTCTCTCTAAAACTTTGGTGTATAGCCAACCATATGGAAGGGCTGGGCAAATTGAATTAAGTGATCCTAATAGTTGTGAAAATTCTCTTATTTTGCAAGTATTAATGTGTCTAAAAAATTTAATTCTTTCTAGAATTACTAATTGTTTTTCATGTGGAACTGACAATGTGAGGTCTGTTGAATTCAAAATGAAACCTAAATATTTGCTTGTTTGGCTAGGTGTTATAACACTTTTTTCATAATTTATTATAAAACCTAATTCTTGTAAAAGTTTGCATGCTATTTGAATATCTTTTCTGCACTTAAGTTGACATTTATTAAAATACAAACTGTCATCTAAATAACATGTTAATAAAATGTTATTATTTCGTAAATATGTACTAACTGGTTTGAGAAGTTTTGTAAAAACAAAAGGGGCTGTACAAAGGCCATAGGGTAGGGCATTAAATTCGTATAGTAATCCATCAAATTTGAACCTTAAGAATTTTTTACTATTTGCTGATATTGGTACTGAAAAGTAGGCCTCCTTCAAATCTATTGAAGCCATGTAACAATTTTTTGACATTAATTTACAAGCTGTTCTGATATCTTCTAGCTTGAAATGCTCTGTATCTATGTATTGATTTAATTTCTTTAAATTTAAAATAAATCTAAATGAGCCATTGGGTTTTGGTACTAAAAATATGGGAGATGTAAATTGGTCAGCACAATATGAACACTCAGAGATTGCTCCTAGATGTAAAAGCTTTTTAATCTCAGAAGAGATAATTATTTTCTCATTTTTTGGCCAGTGTTGTGGCTCAGTATCATGAGATGTTGGTATTTTAGTAAATGGAATATCATAACCTTGTATCCATCCTAACACTACAGGGTCATTTGTAATCTGCAGCCAATTGTTTGTGAAATATTTAAGTCGCCCTGCATGTACCTGATTTTCTAGCGGTAGTGCCTGGGCTTGGGTTTGGTTTGAGGTCGAGGTCTGGCCTGGTCTGGTCTGGTCTGGCGAGGTTGATCGAATCGTGGCCGGTTTTTGTATGTGTTCTGTTGAAATTGCCCACCGCGAGCTTGCTGGTATTGTGGCTGAGGGTTCTGCGGCGGGCCCCTCCAGTTTAACTGTCTCTTTGTCCTTGTTGATGTAGTTGATTTTATCTTCCTCGATTCTGCGATCTGTGTACTTGTTCTTTGTATAGACTGTGCAGCTTTTATTTTATCTGCACAGTCTGTTCCAAATAAAAATGTATCAATTTTTGTGTTTTTAACTGCTTCCTGGATGACTTTACTAGCTCCTGATAAGGCAAAAAATTTTCTGGAAGAGGAGTCTTGATGATGGATTTCCGATGCAATTTTAGCAGCATCGTTTATCTCCTCAATAAGCTTCTTGCTGTTTATGTCGCCCTTCATTATGTTTGTTAGGGATCGACCCAAGCATGTCATTAGGTTTCCAATAAGATTCTGTCTATAAACTATTCTTCGGTCTCTCTTGACGGATGGTTCCGAGAGAGTAGCTAATAACTCAGCGTTCATTACCGGAGCAACTGCATTAGGGAAGTTAGATGGAGTGGGGTATTTTTCAATCAATTTGTCACGGGCATCCTTACCCAGCCCTTCTGACATGATTTTAGTCCAGCGAAGGGCCAATTCAGGTCGGATTGGAGCACCAAACTCTTCTTTCTCCTCTCCCTCTTTTCCCAATGCCAGTAAAAACTCTTCAGGAAGTTGGTCATTTTCTGAAAAAGATTATACTTTATATAGAAAAGAAGTGAAATGTCTATCCGCTCAGTGATAGTGCTTCAATAAATGGTATATTAATTACACAGCATAATGTCTAGGAGCATTGTCTAACCGCAAGGTGATAGCGCCTGCTCTATTTAGATTTTTTAGTGAGACACTGTCTATCCACTAGTGATAGCGCCTGCTCTATTTTAGATTTGTTAGTGAGACACTGTCTATCCACTAGTGATAGCGCCTGCTCTATTTTAGATTTGTTAGTGAGACACTGTCTATCCACTAGTGATAGCGCCTGATGTCAAATTATAATGTTAATAAGTTTATAGGTATTGACAGATGTATACATGTCAGATACATCTGTCCCTTATTCGATCTCAAATAGATACCGCTCTAAGAGCTTATGGTCACCCCGCTGAACTACAGTTCCAAACACGATTCCACTGAATCCAACATTCCATTCACTATCACCCAAGAATTACCAACATTCAACAAGTAATACAACAGCACATGAAACTCTATAACCCAATACATCCAATTGCCTACACATTAGCCAAATCATTGACCTTTGATCCAGCTTAACACTTAAGCCAAGTAAATCTTAACCCAGCTATTGTAAATCAATTTGGACTATTATAATAGCGGTGGATGAGCAATAATCCCACTTGAGAGTATTACGGGATGGCCGGGGTGGCCGTAAATTAGGCGAGATGACCTCTGTGCTAACATACGACTGTATGACACGCCTACGAACATTAGCTGCAGTGAGTTTGGGTATTTTGTGATAGTTCGAATGTCTTTGTATTGCCGTGGTTCTAGTTTATAGGCAAGATTCTTATGACTTTCCCAGAGTGTTGGAAATCTTAGTTTTTGTTTAAGAATTAAATATACGTATCGGGTCCGTGCCCACTCGACCCGCTTAGACTCGACCTGAAAAAATAATAACAGAGGTTTCACCAGTTACATTCAATGCTATTTGTACAGTCAGGCAAGTGATATTTTAATTATAAATAATTTAATTGTACATAGTTTTTTTTTTTTGTTATGATACATAATTTATCAACAAACTTAATTTTTTTGTGGGAACATTACAAAGATGATGATGACATAATTTATCCTGGTAGTTTAGCTTTATAAAGATAGTCTCTACCTCGCTTAAATTGGTTTTCTGGAAACAATAGAATAAGTGGCTCAGTCGTTCCAGAACTTAGTCCTAAGATTGTCAAACTATTTTTGAGAGATTTGTATTGCTGAGCAAAACTTTAATATTTTAATTTTGTTGTTCCTACCTAGTTCTGTATTCTTTAAGATACCAAATGTTTATTTTATTAAGATAATTTAGTCGATCATGTTATTTTTTTATTGTAAATGTTAATACCTACTTGTAAATCTAATAATTATAATCACGTACAATGACTGATTCAATAAATACCACTGTGCCACTAGTTATTTGATTGTAATGATAATTAACAATAATCAATTTTTAACAAGAATCGATTTTTACTACAAATACAAAGCGTATATATTAGAAATGGATAAAAACTTACTTATTTAATTATTGATTTAATTGTCCAAACATTGTTAAAACTTTACACTCTCTGTGGTGTAAGCGTTAAAACGACACTTTTCTGTCTGACTTGTACATCGACGTTTTTACGCCTATCAAAACATAAATATCCAGGTTTTATCCTTCGGGTCGAGTCTAAGCGGGTCGAGTATAAGCGGATATATCGAGTGGGCACGGACCCAGTTATTCCAATTTTAATAAAGTTTTCTAGAAAGGTAACTGTTTTTGGTAGATTAAGACAGTGAGCATGGCTTCTATCTTTATGAATTTAAATAGAAAGTAGAAATATTGGTTAGCGTCAGAATGGCTGGTTGCCTATGGCAAGCGGCTCTGAAAGTATATTCAAGAATTGCTATCCAAATGCTTATATTTCCTACATATCTTCAATAATTGCTACATATCGCTCATTTAGTGCAACAATGACGTAATTAGACTTTTTTTCAAAAAACAAGTTAAACATGTCAAAATGTGCGGAAAGACTATTCACATCGGGAGAAACATCGACACAATTGAATTTGTGGTCGTTTGACGCAAGATGGCGTGAATGTCGTTGTAGAATTGAGTAAAATGACGCCATTTCTGTTGCAATAACTTCTGGACAGCCAGTTGCGCGCATAGACTAATATATAAAAGATTGTTGCGCGGGGCGCTCCGCTGAGTGTGGTTGTGTTTGGGGACTACAACGACGTAAAGTTATTTATAACAAGAAGTGGACTGTATTTGATTGTTTGTTGGGGTCTTGTTGGAAGAAAGAAAATACTGTCTTGATTCGTATCTTCAATTTTATTCCTTACTGTTATTACAATTGTAGAGATCAGACAATTTTTGGTGCAACAATGCACTAATTGAGCAATTGCGGCATTGTTGTTCCAAAAAATAGTATGTTCTTGGTGAAACAAGGACAGAATTGCGTAATTAAGTAAATTTTTTAACAACTTAATATTTATTAAATTAATAAAATAGTACATTATGGTACAAGTGTGCAATGTTGGTGATTACCGCTGAGACGCCATTGAGACCCGAGCCGTTAGGTGAGGGTCTTAAGAGAGCCGAGGACGGTAATCATCAATACACACGTGTATCATACGACGTTTTTGAACATACTTGTGAAGAAAATAATACAAAAACATCATTTTCAACAGTAAAAACGAATAGTGATTTTTTATTCTCAATGGCGGGCAAAATTAATCAGTTTTTCTATGCGCGCGCATTTAACAATGGCGATCGGCCATAGACTAAAATAATGAGGTTTCTTTTTTTTTGGCTTTTCGTGGATAGTGTTTTAGCCACGTACAAAATAGGGAATTTCAATTTTCTTTATTACAGAGCAAATAAAATTTATATTTGAGTGAAAGTTTTATTTATTAAGCACGTACAAGTTGAAATTATCTATTTAAATACGAAGTTGCATGAAATGAGCAAGCAATAGGTACATTCATTTATTTTTAGTATTGAGCACGATCTTTTTTGTATCGAAACTTTTTTAAGAACAAAGCAACTCATCCAATGAAATAAAAAAAAAACTCTATAACTCACTTGTGAATAATAGCAATGAAAAAGTCACAGTTTGATAACAGGTATCATTATGTGCCTAATTGCGGTGAAATTAGAGCCATTTTATGAGCAAGTGTGTTGAAAAGTATCTTCTTAGTGAAACAACGACGTAATTTTGTAAATATGTCATTGTAGCTCCATATTTTGTATGTTTTTGATAGTTCAATGACTAAGTTGAGTAATTACGTAAAATTACGTAGAACTGAATTTCGCAGATTTTTATGATTTGAAAAATAAATACTGACGAAATCGAACTTAACACGGTCAAAGATGTGGAAGGGAACACCATAAAAACCTCAGATCTCAAAACAATAGAATTCACAAAATAAAATGATGCATTATAAATAAAAATACATTATTCCTCGGTATTCTCTGCTTTTTATGAAAATATTACGTAAAGGTTTTTCTTTTGCTTTTAAATTATTATTCACACTTTTTTCTTGTTTTCGGAGATACGGAAGCTAGTTATATATTAGGAGACTATAATGCCCACCTGAAAGAACTATTTTGGACCGAGTTATTTGATTTTTGTAATGATCGTGATTGGACATGGGTGGATGTTAAAATTTTAGGTGATAAGTCGGAAACGTTTACGTTTGTTAGTGAGGCGCATGGGTATGCGAGATGGTTGGACCACTGTGTCGTCACTAAGGCTGCCTTACCATCTGTAGCGGCACCAGCGCCGCCACTTACAAACTAATGACATGACGTCACACAAATCCTGCATCGCGCAAGTAAAGTTTTCGGCGCGATTAGAACACATACAACAGTCCGACAACAACCGTCGGGCAGTTGCCCGGACCAGACACAACACCCGTCTGGTCGGAAGATCCTCCCTTTTCTATGGAGGTTTGTGGGACATTACACCCTGTTCCACCTACCCCCAAACTGGTGACCCTCGAATATGAACGTCAGCGCAGCCTTCGTGCAGAACAACTTCGTCGTGACGTCAACATCACTTCCTCAAGCTTTCGAGCAGCGAGTCATACAGCCAGCCAGTACCCACGGCATCTACGGGGGTATCCTGACCACCAGCATGCAGCGGAAGCGCATTCCTGGTCATCACCCTCAGCTTTTTTCATCACCGCTCCGACCCACTGGAGCCAGCAGCAATGTCCCGACTCACTGGGACACCATCACCGCTCCGACCCACTGGAGCCAGCAGCACTGTCCCGACTCACTGGGACACCATCATCACCACTCCGAACCACTGGAGCCAGCAACACTATCCCGACTCACTGGGATATCATCACCCCGACTCACTGGGGCACAACCGCATATAGTTCCGACTCACCGCGAACTCTGCGACTTCCGGTTCCGACTCACGGGAACCAACCTTCCACTGGCCAGGCACGCATCACAAGATGTACGGACGACTCAACCTGCTATCGACCTCCGGTCTCCGGAGGGGAGTGATGTAGCGGCACCAGCGCCGCCACTTACAAACTAATGACATGACGTCACACAAATCCTGCATCGCGCAAGTAAAGTTTTCGGCGCGATTAGAACACATACATCAGTCCGACAACAACCGTCGGGCAGTTGCCCGGACCAGACACAACACCCGTCTGGTCGGAGGATCCTCCCTTTTCAATGGAGGTTTGTGGGACTTTACACCCTGTTCCACCTTCCCCCAAACATCTATTAGTTATGTGTGGGTTGATTATGACGTGCACTGGTCTGACCATTTCCCACTTTTTGTTGAATGTGATCTGCGTAGGTTAATTTGCACATCAAATCAAGTCTTATCATCGTCAGTGTCACTCTATGCTTCGGGAAATTGATTTTCCTGAAGAGTTTTCACAATGTTTTGATGGTCACTGTAGCAATGTTGCCCATGAAACTTTGTTGGGGACCATGTATGCTAGAATCGTGTCAATCCTGTCTGATGCCGCCATTGCTTCCTATGAGCGGGGGGGTGGGGTGGAGGAGAGGTGGATATATAGCTGGGTGGAATAGTCATGTAGCTGGTTATCACAGGCAAGTCAGACTGAAATTCTTGTTATGGGTCCAGGCTTTTTTTTTTTTTTTTTTGCGTGGAGAAATGCTCATGCATACTGCACTACCACGGGGAGATAGTGCAGTTATGTGGGACTCTAACCCACTAAAACTAGCACTCACCGCGAACCCGCCGCGGCTGTCCGTCACCGGACCCTCCTCGGGGGGGTACCCCCCATCACCGGCGCACCAGAACACACTGTACGCCGTGACCACCCCAGGGACCAATTCAGCACATGGGTGCCAGACGACCCCGTGTATGGCACCCTTGGTCCCACTGTGACGGGTCGAGGTCAATGGCCCCGCCACCTACCATTTTGCGGCCGCAGAGGATAGGGAGAGCGGCTAACGCTATACCGACACTCCCCTTCCCCTGCGGGCCCACCGCGTCCGCCATCAGACGGTGGCGACCCCGTCTAGCCCGCAGAAGGTAGGGAGACCGGCGCACCGCAATACCGGCACTCCTCTCCCGCCGCGGCCTCCAACCCTCAGCCGCGCTTCTAATCGCGCCGAAAACTTTACTTGCGCGATGCAGGATTTGTGTGACGTCATGTCATTAGTTTGTAAGTGGCGGCGCTGGTGCCGCTACATCACTCCCCTCCGGAGACCGGAAGTCGATAGCAGGTTGAGTCGTCCGTACATCTTGTGATGCGTGCCTGGCCAGTGGAAGGTTGGTTCCCGTGAGTCGGAACCGGAAGTCGCAGAGTTCGCGGTGAGTCGGAACTATATGCGGTTGTGCCCCAGTGAGTCGGGGTGATGATATCCCTGTGAGTCGGGATAGTGTTGCTGGCTCCAGTGGTTCGGAGTGGTGATGATGGTGTCCCAGTGAGTCGGGACAGTGCTGCTGGCTCCAGTGGGTCGGAGCGGTGATGGTGTCCCAGTGAGTCGGGACATTGCTGCTGGCTCCAGTGGGTCGGAGCGGTGATGAAAAAAGCTGAGGGTGATGACCAGGAATGCGCTTCCGCTGCATGCTGGTGGTCAGGATACCCCCGTAGATGCCGTGGGTACTGGCTGGCTGTATGACTCGCTGCTCGAAAGCTTGAGGAAGTGATGTTGACGTCACGACGAAGTTGTTCTGCACGAAGGCTGCGCTGACGTTCATATTCGAGGGTCACCAGTTTGTGGGTAGGTGGAACAGGGTGTAATGTCCCACAAACCTCCATAGAAAAGGGAGGATCCTCCGACCAGACGGGTGTTGTGTCTGGTCCGGGCAACTGCCCGACGGTTGTTGTCGGACTGTTGTATGTGTTCTAATCGCGCCGAAAACTTTACTTGCGCGATGCAGGATTTGTGTGACGTCATGTCATTAGTTTGTAAGTGGCGGCGCTGGTGCCGCTACAGATGGTAAGGCAGCCTTAGTGACGACACAGTGGTCCAACCATCTCGCATACCCATGCGCCTCACTAACAAACGTAAACGTTTCCGACTTATCACCTAAAATTTTAACATCCACCCATGTCCAATCACGATCATTACAAAAATCAAATAACTCGGTCCAAAATAGTTCTTTCAGGTGGGCATTATAGTCTCCTAATATATAACTAGCTTCCGTATCTCCGAAAACAAGAAAAAAGTGTGAATAATAATTTAAAAGCAAAAGAAAAACCTTTACGTAATATTTTCATAAAAAGCAGAGAATACCGAGGAATAATGTATTTTTATTTATAATGCATCATTTTATTTTGTGAATTCTATTGTTTTGAGATCTGAGGTTTTTATGGTGTTCCCTTCCACATCTTTGACCGTGTTAAGTTCGATTTCGTCAGTATTTATTTTTCAAATCATAAAAATCTGCGAAATTCAGTTCTACGTAATTTTACGTAATTACTCAACTTAGTCATTGAACTATCAAAAACATACAAAATATGGAGCTACAATGACATATTTACAAAATTACGTCGTTGTTTCACTAAGAAGATACTTTTCAACACACTTGCTCATAAAATGGCTCTAATTTCACCGCAATTAGGCACATAATGATACCTGTTATCAAACTGTGACTTTTTCATTGCTATTATTCACTAGTGAGTTATAGAGTTTTTTTTTTATTTCATTGGATGAGTTGCTTTGTTCTTAAAAAAGTTTCGATACAAAAAAGATCGTGCTCAATACTAAAAATAAATGAATGTACCTATTGCTTGCTCATTTCATGCAACTTCGTATTTAAATAGATAATTTCAACTTGTACGTGCTTAATAAATAAAACTTTCACTCAAATATAAATTTTATTTGCTCTGTAATAAAGAAAATTGAAATTCCCTATTTTGTACGTGGCTAAAACACTATCCACGAAAAGCCAAAAAAAAAGAAACCTCATTATTTTAGTCTATGGCCGATCGCCATTGTTAAATGCGCGCGCATAGAAAAACTGATTAATTTTGCCCGCCATTGAGAAAAAAAAATCACTATTCGTTTTTACTGTTGAAAATGATGTTTCTTAGCGGTCTCAAGCAATCAAAATGCTGAATTTGCATAAACAGAGTTTAGTTGAATAAATCGCGATTAGTTTTATTGGTGAAATCGGCCAAAAAGGGCTTTTCGGCTAAGAGATGAAACTCGTTGACTGCAACCGGATGCTAGTACCTAAATGCCATAAAGAGTTATACAAAGCCTTTGCCTTTCCGATTCACACGAAACATTGGATATATAGGCGTATATATAGAGGAGTAAATAAACCATTAAATATTATTTTATTACCGAAAAACAATAAAAATTTACGATTGAAAATAAAACTGGGATCCTTAATAGCTATTTCGCTCACGTATTGTTTTAGAAATTTATTTATTTTTAAGGGAACCTTCAGATGTAATTACTAGATCGTTAGGAGATGCCGACGCGAGAGCGGAATTCTAAATCATAAAAGAAATTGGCTTTCCTGTTTGTTAGCCACTTACTATTCATTAATAGATCTAGATACTTTGAGATAAACAATTTATATTTAAGTTTTTGATTGCCTTTAAAAGGAATGAGACGAGATCGGTTCAATTTGCATAAAAGGAAATAACTTGGTTAACAAAATAGCAAAGCGGATGAATCCATAAGTAACTGGGGGGTGACCATAAGCTCTTAGAGCGGTATCAATTTGAGATCGAATAAGGGACAGATGTATATGACTTGTATACATCTGTCACTTACTCGATATCAAATTGATACCGGTCTAAGAGCTTATGGTCACCCCCCTGATTAGCAAATCGTTTACCAATTTTTTGGGTAAATTAAGAAAACCAATTAACAGTTTGCTAAAATTTTAACAAAGGCTCTGCCAGGGTGGTATCACATGGGACTTAAACAAATTAGGGTATACTGCCTCATGTAGGTAAACCTCAACCTCACTCTTCGGGGAACACCATGTTATGTTTCAAAGCGTTGAAAATATAGAGATATCACAGAATGAGAAAAATAATGAGAATTTCACTATCCTTCTACTGTAACGAGAAAGTTTGTGAGGATTGGTGGATGTTTATTACTCTTTTACGCAAAAACTACTGAACGGATTTTGATAAATCTTTACCGAAATATAGCTTACACATAAAGATATTACCTTCTGCAAGCGGCTTCGACCGCCTGAAAACTTTTTATCATACCAAGGGAACATTAGACCAGGATTAAAAGCCAATGTGCTAATCCAGACTATAATCTATCTCGGTGCCAAATGTCATTTAGATCCGTCCAGCCGTTTGAGCGTGAAGAAGTAACAAACATACAAACACACACACCCACACTTACACACTTTCGGGTTTATAATATTAGTGTGATTGGGAGAAGTACTAGTACTATGCGTGCGGAGCCGCGGGTGGCAGTTAGTCATAATTAAACTTCTTTCTATATAAAGACGCAGTAATCGACAAAACATAGTAGGACAATAAATACGAGAGTATTTTTAGCTAGTCATTCTAGAGTTAAAATGGAAAGTGAGCGCAGATTACTTCGGGCCACACTGTCTCCAAGGGTCAACTTAAAGAAATTGGGTTACTTGGAGAAATGGCCTTACAATCTGTCAGAATTTTTATTCAATATTCCTTTTTTAGGTTTATTTTGTTTACTAAGAAAATGTAAATTACAAGTTCGATCAATATTGAGCGGTTTATAGAATCTAAACACGTTGAAATTAAGTTGACCGGGCAAAGCTCGTAGCCTAATCTTAAATAGAGAGAAATTCCTTTTATCTTAAGTCTTAAAATATAAAAAAGAACTACGAGTTCTAATTGGACCTACCTATGTCTATTAGGTACTACTTTTTACCCGACTACGGCGAAGCAAACGGGAGTGTTATGTTTTTGACCAGTATGTGTGTTTGTAAGTACGTATGTATGTAGGTATGTATGTTCATTTGTTCCCTCATTACTTCTAAGCTACTTATCATAATTTGACAAATGAGGTGACGTTAAAAGCGTTTTGTTTGTCCGCTGGTTATATGTTAAGTGGCGTCACGTTAAATTGAATATGGTGCCCTCTAGGGGCACGCAGTTTACAAAAAAAAAACAAAAAATTGCCCCACCCCGTCATATATGGTCATGTCAGATTTAATAAAGTTTTTTTATCAAATTAGGTATACTTCAAAATCGAGTGAGTCCTCTTTAGATTGCTACCTACCTAGGTACTTGCTATTTACGTAGGATAATACCACAGAACAAGAAAAACTTATTTATAATGTGGGCAATATTTACCATATGGCGTTCCTTCAATTCGGCGTAACAAAACGGTCAAGTGTGTGTTTGGTGCGCCAACGAAAAAGTTTTGTACCACCAGTGGGACATTGCAGTGGGACCACGGTTCCGGAGTGTCATAGAACAGGGATTTTAAAATGAAGGTAGGGTTAGGTGCATAATTTTGTTCAAGTTTACCGTTTGCCAGGCATATCCCGTCAAAGTCAAGAAAACATTTTTTTACCCGACTGCGGAGTCGCAAAGTCGACTCTTGTAACTCATGCATTATAAAGATACATGTATGTGTGTATAAAAACTGGAGGAACTTCTTGGGAATTTGGGTAATTGAAAACTCAGGATGTAGCACGCAGTGATCCATCTTATTTTATTTGACTCCATAATGACAGTACATGAATTTTGGGACCGTAGGATAAACGCCTGATAAAAAACTTATAGCTAAATTTCTTACCGTGTACAATTTGCACCGAGCTATTTGATGCTTTAACAATGTGTAAACCCTACACAGACAAATGTTATGTGGCACTGCAAAACCCATAAATACTTTAATTGAAAAATAAGTTCAAAAACTCATCGTAAACGTTAAGTTCAATGGCACTTTGCAGAATTTATTGTTTTGTTACGATAGGTGGCATACGACCACAGTTATCCTCTACGGAATAGTATGTACATAACAATTTCAGATGAGAATATTTTCTTGTTTCATACTTTTTAGAGCGTGTTTTTTCAGTAGTCGTGTTTTAATTGTTGAACTTAAATAATCCACGGCTTCGCATCTGTGGTGTATCTCATAGGATTACAAAGTAGCATTTCTACTCAGTGAGAGTGAAACCACTTAAAAAAATCGTAACCGTAAACGGATTATTATTGCCAGAGATTTACTGTCTACAAATAAACATAGAAACTACCAATGTAACCTGGGGGGTTACCATAAGCTCTTAGAGCGGTATCAATTTGATATCGAGTAAGTGACATGTAAACAAGTCAGATACATTTGTCCCTTATTCGACCTCAAATTGATACCGCTCTAAGAGCTTATGGTCACCCCCCTATTCCTAATAACTTTAGACATAACATACGCAGACTAATACTTTAATTTTGGCTCTGATACTTAAAAAGTCTGTATAAACGCATATTTTCTGTTTTTATCTAATAATAATAACATACATAACTCGACAACGTGAGGCGACGCTTGGGGGAGGCCTATGTCCAGCAGTGGACGTCGGCTGAAATGATGATGAAGGTGATGATAACTCAGAAAAGACAAGTTCATAACCATACTAATGCCATACTTGTACAAAATTTAGTGCAAGGACGCATGTCGGAAAGGTAAACCGCACTGTAGCCGACATTCTTTAGACACAGATCCACAGTATACAATACACAGCAAGTCCGTACTTACTCGCCTATACTTTACAACATGGATTCTCCCAGAAATGCTGAGGCTTACATTTAAAGAAGATATAAGTTTTGATTTCAGACATTTGAATTTTAATATTTAAGTAGGTTCAATGGATTGATCAAGAGGTCAACCGTCGAATCCGACTCGTCTGGGCAGCGTTCTGGCAGTTGCGCGGTATCTTCTCGTCCAACTTACCACAGTGTCTCAAGACGAAAGTCTATGACCAGTGTGTGTTGCCAGTGATGACATATGGCTCTGAGACGTGGTCGCTTACAATAGGCCTTATCAGAAGCTTACAGTCACTCAAAGGGCAATGGAGAGGGCTATGCTTGCGTGATCGAATCAGAAATGAGGAGATCTGCAAGAGAACCAGGATTACCGACATAGCCCGAAGAATTGCCAAACTTAAGTGGCAGTGGGCAGGGCACATTGCTCGCAGAACGGATGGCCGATGGGGCAGAGAGGTTATGGAGTGGCGACCGCTAACCGGAAGGCGTTGCGTTGGAAGGCCTCCCACCAGGTGGACCGATGACCTGGTGAAGGTTGCGAGACGCACGGGACCGGTCAATGTGGTGACACTTGGGGGAGGCCTATGTCCAGCAGTGGACGACTTTCGGCTGATATGATGATGATGAATGGATGGAGAGGGCGATGAAGGCCAAAGAAAAGATGGATGGACTGTGTGAGGAGTGATATGAAAGAAAAGGTAGTCAGTGATGGTATGAAGGGGGCTAGGAGGGCATGGAAGAAGAAAACGTGTTGCGCCGACCACAAGTAACATGGGATAAGGGCAGGAAGATGATGAAGTAGGTTCATTCACCTTATGGGCACTCGTGATATAACACCGGTTAATAATTAAAAATCATATCTGCTGCTAGATGAAGCTTACGGAAACTGTTTTTTCCGATAATAATATATTACAACAATAGATAACATCATCTGCCTAGCCTTTTTCCCAACTATATTGGGGTCAGCTTCCAGTCTTACCGGATTCAGCTAAGTACCAGTGTTTTACATGGATCGACTGCCTATCTGACCTCCACAACCCAGTAACTGGGTAACACGGTACTACAATAGATAACAAGAGCATTAATTACAAATCATTACCTTATTCTTTACTCAACTTTGGCGAAGCAAAAGAGCTGGGTTATGTTTTGACAGGTATGTTTGTAAGCATGTATGTATGTTCATCTTTTCCCTCATATCTTCTAAACTACATAACATAATATGACAAATGAGGCATCGTTGGGAGAGTCTCTTATTTGTCCGCTGGTTATATATAGGCTTTAAGACGTCATATTAAATTGAATATAGCACCCTGTAATTCAACAGGGCACCAATTCAAGAACAATTTTTTTTTTCGTCAGTTCTATAAGGAGTTAGTCAAGCTAATCATAATAAGAGTGTAACCGCAGGCGAAAGCGCAAGCTTCCCATATAAGTAGGACGTATTGCATTTGTAGTGTAGTCTATCGCATCATCATCATCAATCAATACATTATAATAAATCTGTAGAAAAGTATTTTTTGTACATTGCAAAAAAAATAGCCAGTGTGTTATAGGATAACCAACAGAACCTATTTACGGCATTTTTGAAATTTTTGTCTGTTTATTTGTGCACGCATCACGTGACATGTACGAAACCAATGTAGATAACTTTTATACATAAACATTGTGCGTATCTTGAAGAATTACTTAGTTTTTGTGTCATCGCAATCGATTCACTCTATCAAAAGTTAGATGAATTTAAAGTGTTTAAGAAGTATAATTATCACAACACACGCAATTCAGATACTCGGAGAGTTGAACTCAATATTCGATAGATGGCGTTATGAATTTGAAGTCATTTTCTGAATCACGGTGTTAAGATTCTGCGCGAAAGATTGATGACTATAGAAACAAATATGGTCGGTAGGTAAGTAGGGTAGGCAGGAAGGTAAGTAGGGTAGGGTTGGCAAACAGATGACGGGAGCGAAGCCGCGGGCACAGCTAGTAATTAATAATAGTTCACCAAAGACTATCTACAGTACTGTCTTTCCTTTCATTTTTTAAATCCATGCAAAGGTTGTCTTGAAAAGATCGCTTTTAGCGATAAGGCCGCCCATTGTGACACCCAGTGTAATGTTTTCTTCGTCTATACTTTTTGTAACTTATATGGTGTACATAATAAAGAGTATTGTATTCTATAATTCTATTGATAGAACAAAAACACCACATACAAAGATACGCCCATCTTTGTATCAATAGAATCATTTTCAAAATCGGATCAGTAGTTTACCATAAAATATCTTAATTATAATCTTAATTATAGAAAGCTATAAATCGTAAGTATAAATAAATAAAATAAAAAATATATGTTTATATAAAAACTTGATAACAAACATAATAATATTTATCGACTCTAGTTATTGGGCGCACGGTTGGCGCAGTGGTTGAGCGATTGACTGCTGCGCTGCGTGTCGCGGGTTCGATTCCCGCACGGAACAAATATTTGTATGATCTACAAATAGTTGTTCCGGCTCTGGGTGTGTGTGTATGTGAGTTTATATGTTTGTTAACGCACCCACGATACAGGAGAAATTCCTAGTGTGGGGCAGTTTTTTTTTTAAACTTAACTGTATTTTGTTTGAAAATAAAACGGAATGTCGATAAATAAGTCAAAGACCGTGGTACATCACTACAGTAGGACGAGTAGTAATGACCTCATTTCGCAAATATAAATCTTATCGGTAACGAAATACGGCTTTAAATTAAATGAATTTACTATAGTGACATCTAGCGGCGGGTAGCGTAACTTGCTTATTAAACTATTCCGTGTGCGCTTTAAACGAAAATGTAATAAATACTCAAAAAGAGTAGACTATAAACCAACTCTATTGTCATAAAGCTGTGGTTTATTTTCAAATAAGCGACGACTGACATATTTTCTACTTTCATCTAAACATTAAACTACCAATCACACCAAAGATTTCTTAGTGTTATGAAATACAATTAATCTGTATATGTGTGAGTTTGGGTACGCTGGTTGTGATACTAATAAAGCTATATGCGATTTCTACTGTCTTCTCTGTTCTGTGGGTAATTCGGTATGTATTTTTCTGTTATGTTTTCATTTATCTTCATTTGTTCTCTCAGGCTCTGCAAAATCCCCAAAATTCTTTAAATAAAAAATAAGTTCAAAAACTAAAACCCTACTACTGAAAAATCACGCTCTAAAAGATATGAAACAAGAAAATATTCTCATCTTATTTAATACCCGATACATATCCAATAATTTGTACATAACAATTTCAGATGATTTTTGAGTAGTCTGGTTTTAGTTTTTGAACTCATTTTTTTAAGTTTAGTTAGAACATTCAAGAGAAAAACCCTCCGTTTTGGAAACACTGGTTAAAATCGAATAAACTGACTTGCACCACTGTTAAAATTCCACTACACTTAAGATAAACGTAGCAAGGCGGGTGATGTATATTATTATGAAACCACGACATGTGGCCTTAACTGACGTCATGTCAGACCAATGTCAAGCCAGACCCTCGGACCACCACGCAAGCAAGTACAGAAGGCCTAGTATTAAGAAATTGGATCAGAAAACTTTGTGAATTTTCGTATGGTTTAAAATACATTCCACGCAATATTAAACAATCACTGTAATAACAGATTATGACCCCTGCCCTTTTAGACGCGTTCGTAGTTTAATTTTATTTTTATTTAAGTGTATATTAATACTAGTATGAATTTTAAATTATTAATACTAGATAAACAATAACAGATTTGAATTTAAGAGTCAATTACTGAGGAAGTACCGATACGTGCTCAGACAATACATGAAACTTTTCTTCATTTTATTCCTTTGTTTTTCTTATTTATTTATTTTCCAAAATGGGTGGCAATGGGGATACCTTTGTCCAACCATTTCCAAACATTTATTTAATCACCTTCTGATAAGTTCCTGATGGCGTACCCGGCTGATCGTAATAAATAAAATAAGAGAAAAATGATAAGTGAAGTTAATGAATGATCACGGTTATCCTCTGAGCACCACTATGAATATGTATGAAATACAATAAAATATTTATTACATGTAAGTGGTTTATTTAATACCCGATACATATAGAATAGTTTGTACATAACAATTTCAGATGAGAATATTTTCTTGTTTTATACTTTTTAGAGCGAAATTTTTCAGTAGTCGGGTTTGAGATTTTGAACTTATTTTTTATTTAAAGTATTTTGGGGTTTTTGCAGTGCAAATGGCAATTATTAGAAAGCCGACGACTGACGACAAACGCGAAGATAGCCGTGGGGCATTAAGAAAATAGTTGTTCTCTAAGTACTTAGGTACATACAAGTTAAATTTGGTAATGTAACTTTGTATGTAAGTATTTACTGTAGTTTGGATGACAAAACTTTATTAGTTCATGACTTTATGTCCTCTAGAGGATGTCAAAAATATTGATATTGAATATATTGTGACGTCTGCGATAACCCATATCCAGAAAAACGGCGCTTCCAACGATATACTGCCGCCACCGACACGATGCACTGCGGCACACGTGAAGGCAATCTGTGTTGTAGCGGTTTAAGCGCGTTCGCTTCATATTTCATTTGTCAAATTATGATAAGCAGTTTAGAATAGAATAGATACAAGTTACAGATGTTAAATTTTTAATGTAATGATCTTTATACTAACTACCTTAACTAAGGCATGCAAACTGTTTTAGCTATAATAATAAAGACCTAATTAATTTAAATTATTAAAACATTCAATTAAATCAATACAAATTTACCATGTCAAGATCAAATTCCTAAATAATTTGAAATAGGCAATACAATACACAATGTCAATTTTAATAAAACGGGATTACAAATCCGTCAAGTTCCAGTCAATACAGTCAAATAAAAAATTAAATGATTAAATACAAGTCAGGAAAACAGATGTCATGTCAATTCAAATTCTTATCGGTCAGAAATTCGCTAATTGAGTAATAAGGAAAGAGGGAAGAGTTGAACATACATACATAATACATATACCGGTCAAAAATATAACCCTCCTTATTCCTTAGACGTAGTCGGGTAAAAATAAACTGACTTCAAAAACAAAACACTAAAAAGTTCAAAATAACTTTCGTTTCGGCATTCGGTATCGAAAACGATAAAAATGATGTAGAAATGTTACTGACTTCCAAAACGAAAGTTATTTTGCACTTTTTAGTGTTTGGCTTTTAAAGTCTGTTTATTTTTATTAAAGACAAAGGAAATATAATATTATGTTATGTGAACATTGTGCAATTCTAACAATATAACATACATACGTATCGAAAACCTCCTTTTTTTAAAGTCGGTAAAAATGTGCTATATAAGCAGAAAAGTGTTGCTCAGTTAGGTTAACTAGAGGCACCGCCTTAGATCTATTATTGTATATTTGCACTTTTCCAACACCTATGTCAAAAAACCCTAGCCTTCTGCAACGTTTCTGTCTAGTGTCCAGACCCAGGAATGTAATATTCAGATAGACCCTCTGTACGTTGTAAATCTTCGCTAAGTACACGCTAAGTATTATTGTGACGTGAAAAGCCTATTTGTTAGGCGCAGTCATTTTTGAGGGCTGCTATTTAACGGAGTGATTATGTCGTGTTTTGTGTGACAAGTGTCCCGTTTATGAGATGAAATAACATACATGTTAAATGTCTTTTGGGGTTTGTTTTGTCACAGGTGTTGTTTTGTCGAGTATAATATTATAGAACCTACTTACACGGAGTGATTGTTAATTCTTTGGTTGTCGTTCAGGGGTCAAATCACTTGTGAATATTGAAAAACATGGCTATGGGATAAAACTAAATTAGGGTGAGGCGTAACGAACGTAATCTTGTGAAATGTGAGTCGCGTAAAATGCGTCGCGGAATATACGCTGCATTCGGTTTCATACTAAAGGTTTCATACTAAAGTCCTGTTTAAGACGACGACTAACGCCAACGACCTTGAGGGAACAAAACGCGCAGTAGTTTCACACGCGCGCGACCCACTTTAGTAGTTTTTTGTACTTTTCTTATTATTATACAACTTTAAAAAAAAAAGCTTCAGATTGAAATGTAGATAATTAAATTGTCTTTGAGCTGGTGTCAATTTCATTAAAATACGTGCAGCGGTTTTGGTGCGATTGTCGTGTTTATGTCCGTTTTAGACATAACTTTACAAATTAATTACACTATGTTATACCAATAAAACTCAAAATGTGCTCAGATCAAATTATTAAGAAAAAAACTTTTTTGCAAAAAAATACTACCGACTTCCAAATAAAAACTACAAAGTGAAAAATAACTTTATTTTTGGAAGTCGGTGTCTTTTGTAGGTACCAATTCATTGCGATATTGACACCGACTTCCAAAAATAAAGTTATTTTTCACTTTGTAGTTTTTATTTGGAAGTCGGTAGTATTTTTTTGCAAAAAAGTTTTTTTATTTTACCCTTTTTAGTTGTACCTATAGGCAAGTTGTGTAGTAAGTACCTGTAACGGCAGAATAGATTACCCGAATAACATGAAACTCAAAACATAATCAGTGAAATGACAGATCTGCATACCACTTAATAGCGTACTGGCGTGATGTTATGTTATGAAATGGTATAAACAATAAACAGACATGCGATTGCAGCAGTCCCGAGAGATTTGCCGTTATTTATTGAAGAGTTCTGTTGTATATCTTCGAAGTTCTTCATCAGATCTTCACTAAATTAAAATGGGACCAATTTCGGAACAAACTCTTTCAAACAAAAAAAGAATTTTCAAAATCGGTCCACAATTGACGGAGATATCGGTGAACATACATAAAAAAAAAAAAAAAAAAAAAAACATACAAGAAGTCGAACATAGAACCTCCTCCTTTTTCGAAAGTCGGTTAAAAATAGTCTTATATAACATATATTTTTTTCAAAGAATTGCAACTAACAAGTAGTAGTAGTAGTTAGTATTGTGTTTAGACGTGATTCTCATTTTAAAATCGGCTACTCAAGGGAATCGGCGCCTTAAGCCACACGGCGACGCACAATGAGTTGTCTGCTGACTCCAAATTGCGCTCGAGGTGAGGGAGGGGGGTGAGGCTAGCGTCAGCGCCCCGTACAAACGTAAAATAGCAACTGAAATTACGTCCGTACATCTGGCAGTCTATCCGCGACTCATTTTACGCGACTCACAACTCACAAAATTACTTTAGTTTACCCTTATGAAGAAAAAATAACTGTTCGATATATTTTATGTTCACGAAACTAGATAAAATGTAGGAAAAAGGTTTTTTTCGTGATTTCAGGGTCAGTCAATTAGTAGAAGTTGTTCATATTGATAAGTACTTTCAGTCCCTGTAGGTACTTATAAGTAAGGTAGGTACGTTAAGGGTCAAAAATGCAGTCACACTACCAAACAGCAGCGGTTTTTTTTAAGCAGACAAATTTCAACTTTTCACGGTTAGTCATCATCACATCAGCTGAAAGACGTCCACTGCTGGAAATAGGCCTCCCCCAAGCGTCGCCACATTGACCGGTCCCGTGCGTCTCGCAACCAGCGGTTCCCCGCAACCTTCACCAGGTCGTCGGTCCACCGCAACGGCCTTCCAACGCAACGTCTTCCGGTTCGCGGTCGCGACTCCAGAACCTTTCTTCCCCATGGCCATCCGTTCTGCGAGCAATGTATCCTGCCCACTGCCACTTAAGTTTGGCAATGCTTCGGGCTATGTGGGTAGCCCTGATTCTCTTGCGGATCTCTACATTTCTGATTCGGTCACGCAAGGAAACGCCGAGCATAGCCCTCTCCATTGCCCTTTGAGAGACTGTAAGCATTGATAAGGCCCATTTTAAGCGACTACGTCTCAGAGCCATATGCAATCACTGGCAATACACACTGGTCATAGACTTTCGTCTTGAGACACTGTGGTAAGTTGGACGAAAAGATACCGTGCAACTTCCCGAACGCTGCCCAGCAGAGTCGGATTCAGCGGTTGAACTCTTACTCGAAGTTGGCCCTACCCAACTGGATCGTTTGTCATGGTTAGTAGGTATACTCTACAACATATTAAATCAATTGAGTGGAAGAACAGTGGTGGCCCAGTGGTATCAACCGCGACTTACAAGTTGTAGGTCGTGAGTTCGAACCCAGGCAGGCGCTTTACTTTGTGTAAATTATTTCATCACCACTGCTCTAAAAAAGGGTAAAGGTAAAACATCGTGAGAAAACCGGCATGTCCTAGAACCAAAAATTCTCGAAGATATGTGACATCCACCAACCAGCACTGTGACCCAGCAGTGGGAACACTAATAGGCTGATGATGTGATGTGATGTGATGTGAAGTCAATTGTGTATAATTTAACTTCTACAAAAGCTAGCCATTTGAGTTTTGGGAGACTAAGACTGCACTTTTGAGCCTTGACTGTACCTGATACCGCTGACAGTTAAATCACTAAAATAAACTTGATAAGATTACCTATTTAAAGAATTGGATTCGAAAGGCTGAGTTGATAGGACAATCCAACGATACACATTAATGAGTTTTAAATTATTTTATTAAATCAATCACTATCAAATACATAGCCTTATAATACGAACTAGCTGTATGAGATCGCAGAGTTTATTTAACGCATGCCATTGAATATTAATTACTAATTTATATTTAACAATGATTGGAGCTACTTTGTTGACCATCATGATAAATTCATTAATTTTCGAGTTGGACTAAATTGCAGAAACTCGTTATATTTTAAACATGGAATAAGTAAAATCTTTAAGAAACTTACAGTAGAAGATTGAACTAAACGGATAACTAAAGATTTTGTAAATTTTACTAGTAAATTACGTAGGTAAATATCAATCCTAAACAATATAGGGCGGAGACTCTCTCGCAAATAACTATGTAGCATATCGTCATTATTATTTTATTTTTCTGATTAAGTTGATGTGTTATTTGTGGAAGAAAAATCAACAGGCTTTTGGTCTTTTTTATCTTTATTTCAATTAAAAAATATATAACAAATTCAGCTGAGATAAACTAAAAGTAAGCTGTCTTTCTACCCCTATGAGTTAGCCATGCGTTTAAGTAGATATGGGTATAAGATGTGTGCTGAAAATATACTCCTATCCTAACATGTTGATCAACAAAATAGCCCCAGTATAATAATACTAAATTGACACAAACATTATCGTCTAATCCGCCGTAATGAGACCACTTTCCCGCACCACTTGCTCCGTCGACACCGGATTTAAGAACACTGGAAGCAGAACAAGAACAATTCATGAAAATCACAACAAAATAACAGGCAGAGGTGTAAGGTACCACAAGTTTTTTTTCTTTTTTGACTTTTTCCTATGCTGTCCCACTGCTGGGCAAAGACCTCCTCCATATTCTTCCAGCCAACTTTGTCTCCTGCCATCTCTGGCCAATCTGTCAGGATTCATCAATTTGTTCATGTAGTATTGAGCAAGACTTTTGCCACCTTAGCCACTAACCAGGCACAAGTCCCCAGACGTAGCCATAAAATTACTTATTGGCCTGAGGTTATCGACCAAGTGACATCATTAAAAGATCCCGCAGACGAACTATTTACATTAGCTAGACCAAAGAGAACTGCGTAACAAATTTTATAAGTAATAAAACTTTTCATCAAAAATCTATTTTTAAAACAAGCTTTTTTTCGTTTTCTTCTCAGCAAGCCCTTTCATTTGATACCCATATCATGACAGGCCACACCAAATAACTAGTTCACAATCTTGAGCCGTCCACCATATTGGATTTTTAAACGTGTATGCAAAATGTCATAATAATCGGTGGAGGATAACTGTTTAAAAATTCAGTTGCAAGATTTGACTCAAGCACACTTGCATACATTGCAAGTTAAATATAAGTTTTTGAAAAGAACCTAATTGTGTAAATCTCGCTATAACACTGAGGTTTGCTGTAAGAGAACCCAATTATGGGTTAAGCTCGCCTTTGTACATAAGTTGTCTTTCTGTATTTTTATAAGTTTGTTTTGTCTATACTATCTATACTAATATTATAAAGAGGTAAAATTTGTAAGTTTGTATGTAGGGGGTAATCTATACTAATAATATTATAAAGAGGTAAAATTTGTAAGTTTGTAAGTTTGTATGTAGGGGGTAATCTCTGGAACTAATGATCCAATTCTAAAAATTTTTTCACTGGTAGAAAGCTACATTATTCCTGAGTGCTATAGGCTATATAACATCACGCTACAACCAATAGCAGCGGAGCATTCATGAAAAATGTTGCAAAAACGGGCAAGAATATTACTTTTTGAGGGCTTCCGTTGCGTGCGCTACGTAAACAGTTTCAGTTATGCAATCATGTATGTAGGGTAGGTAGAGTAGGTAGGGTAGGTGTAGGGTAGGTGTAGGGTAGGTAAAAAAATGAGGAGAAATTAAATAAGGGCCGCATGTTTCTTAACAAATGTATTTTTTTGCCGTGAAATTGTTGAATTTTCGATCACTCAGGAATCCACACTATTTTTATCTATACTATACTAATATTATAAAGAGGTAAAATTTGTAAGTTTGTAAGTTTGTATGTAGGGGGTAATCTCTGGAACTAATGATCCAATTCTAAAAAAATTTTCACTGGTAGAAAGCTACATTATTCTTGAGTGCTATAGGCTATATAACATCACGCTACAACCAATAGGAGCGGAGCATTAATGAAAAATGTTGCAAAAACGGGCAAGAATATTACTTTTTGAGGGCTTCCGTTGCGTGCGCTACGTAAACAGTTTCAGTTATGCAATCATGTATGTAGGGTAGGTAGAGTAGGTAGGGTAGGTGTAGGGTAGGTGTAGGGTAGGTAAAAAAAATGAGGAGAAATTAAATAAGGGCCGCATGTTTCTTAACAAATGTATTTTTTTGCCGTGAAATTGTTGAATTTTCGATCACTCAGGAATCCACACTATTTTTATCTATACTATACTAATATTATAAAGAGGTAAAATTTGTAAGTTTGTAAGTTTGTATGTAGGGGGTAATCTCTGGAACTAATGATCCAATTCTAAAAATTTTTTCACTGGTAGAAAGCTACATTATTCCTGAGTGCTATAGGCTATATAACATCACGCTACAACTAATAGGAGCGGAGCATTAATGAAAAATGTTGCAAAAACGGGCAAGAATATTACTTTTTGAGGGCTTCCGTTGCGTGCGCTACGTAAACAGTTTCAGTTATGCAATCATGTATGTAGGGTAGGTAGAGTAGGTAGGGTAGGTGTAGGGTAGGTAAAAAAAATGAGGAGAAATTAAATAAGGGCTGCATGTTTCTTAACAAATGTATTTTTTTGCCGTGAAATTGTTGAATTTTCGATCACTCAGGAATCCACACTATTTTTATCTATACTTCTATACTAATATTATAAAGAGGTAAAATTTGTAAGTTTGTAAGTTTGTATGTAGGGGGTAATCTCTGGAACTAATAATCCAATTCAAAAAATTTTTTCACTGGTAGAAAGCTACATTATTCCTGAGTGCTATAGGCTATATAACATCACGCTACAACCAATAGGAGCGGAGAATTAATGAAAAATGTTGCAAAAACGGGCAAGAATATTACTTTTTGAGGGCTTCCGTTGCGTGCGCTACGTAAACAGTTTCAGTTATGCAATCATGTATGTAGGGTAGGTAGAGTAGGTAGGGTAGATGTAGGGTAGGTGTAGGGTAGGTAAAAAAAAAGAGGAGAAATTAAATAAGGGCCGCATGTTTCTTAACAAATGTATTTTTTTGCCGTGAAATTGTTGAATTTTCGATCACTCAGGAATCGACACTATTTTTATCTATACTAATATTATAAAGAGGTAAAATTTGTAAGTTTGTAAGTTTGTATGTAGGGGGTAATCTCTGGAACTAATGATCCAATTCTAAAAATTTTTTCACTGGTAGAAAGCTACATTATTCCTGAGTGCTATAGGCTATATAACATCACGCTACAACCAATAGGAGCGGAGCATTAATGAAAAATGTTGCAAAAACGGGCAAGAATATTACTTTTTGAGGGCTTCCGTTGCGTGCGCTACGTAAACAGTTTCAGTTATGCAATCATGTATGTAGGGTAGGTAGAGTAGGTAGGGTAGGTGTAGGGTAGGTGTAGGGTAGGTGTAGGGTAGGTGTAGGGTAGGTGTAGGGTAGGTGTAGGGTAGGTGTAGGGTAGGTGTAGGGTAGGTGTAGGGTAGGTGTAGGGTAGGTGTAGGGTAGGTGTAGGGTAGGTGTAGGGTAGGTGTAGGGTAGGTGTAGGGTAGGTGTAGGGTAGGTGTAGGGTAGGTGTAGGGTAGGTGTAGGGTAGGTGTAGGGTAGGTGTAGGGTAGGTGTAGGGTAGGTGTAGGGTAGGTGTAGGGTAGGTGTAGGGTAGGTGTAGGGTAGGTGTAGGGTAGGTGTAGGGTAGGTGTAGGGTAGGTGTAGGGTAGGTGTAGGGTAGGTGTAGGGTAGGTGTAGGGTAGGTGTAGGGTAGGTGTAGGGTAGGTGTAGGGTAGGTGTAGGGTAGGTGTAGGGTAGGTGTAGGGTAGGTGTAGGGTAGGTGTAGGGTAGGTGTAGGGTAGGTGTAGGGTAGGTGTAGGGTAGGTGTAGGGTAGGTGTAGGGTAGGTGTAGGGTAGGTGTAGGGTAGGTGTAGGGTAGGTGTAGGGTAGGTGTAGGGTAGGTTAGGTGTAGGGTAGGTGTAGGGTAGGTGTAGGGTAGGTGTAGGGTAGGTGTAGGGTAGGTGTAGGGTAGGTGTAGGGTAGGTGTAGGGTAGGTGTAGGGTAGGTGTAGGGTAGGTGTAGGGTAGGTGTAGGGTAGGTGTAGGGTAGGTGTAGGGTAGGTGTAGGGTAGGTGTAGGGTAGGTGTAGGGTAGGTGTAGGGTAGGTGTAGGGTAGGTGTAGGGTAGGTGTAGGGTAGGTGTAGGGTAGGTGTAGGGTAGGTGTAGGGTAGGTGTAGGGTAGGTGTAGGGTAGGTGTAGGGTAGGTGTAGGGTAGGTGTAGGGTAGGTGTAGGGTAGGTGTAGGGTAGGTGTAGGGTAGGTGTAGGGTAGGTGTAGGGTAGGTGTAGGGTAGGTGTAGGGTAGGTGTAGGGTAGGTGTAGGGTAGGTGTAGGGTAGGTGTAGGGTAGGTGTAGGGTAGGTGTAGGGTAGGTGTAGGGTAGGTGTAGGGTAGGTGTAGGGTAGGTGTAGGGTAGGTGTAGGGTAGGTGTAGGGTAGGTGTAGGGTAGGTGTAGGGTAGGTGTAGGGTAGGTGTAGGGTAGGTGTAGGGTAGGTGTAGGGTAGGTGTAGGGTAGGTGTAGGGTAGGTGTAGGGTAGGTGTAGGGTAGGTGTAGGGTAGGTGTAGGGTAGGTGTAGGGTAGGTGTAGGGTAGGTGTAGGGTAGGTGTAGGGTAGGTGTAGGGTAGGTGTAGGGTAGGTGTAGGGTAGGTGTAGGGTAGGTGTAGGGTAGGTGTAGGGTAGGTGTAGGGTAGGTGTAGGGTAGGTGTAGGGTAGGTGTAGGGTAGGTGTAGGGTAGGTGTAGGGTAGGTGTAGGGTAGGTGTAGGGTAGGTGTAGGGTAGGTGTAGGGTAGGTGTAGGGTAGGTGTAGGGTAGGTGTAGGGTAGGTGTAGGGTAGGTGTAGGGTAGGTGTAGGGTAGGTGTAGGGTAGGTGTAGGGTAGGTGTAGGGTAGGTGTAGGGTAGGTGTAGGGTAGGTGTAGGGTAGGTGTAGGGTAGGTGTAGGGTAGGTGTAGGGTAGGTGTAGGGTAGGTGTAGGGTAGGTGTAGGGTAGGTGTAGGGTAGGTGTAGGGTAGGTGTAGGGTAGGTGTAGGGTAGGTGTAGGGTAGGTGTAGGGTAGGTGTAGGGTAGGTGTAGGGTAGGTGTAGGGTAGGTGTAGGGTAGGTGTAGGGTAGGTGTAGGGTAGGTGTAGGGTAGGTGTAGGGTAGGTGTAGGGTAGGTGTAGGGTAGGTGTAGGGTAGGTGTAGGGTAGGTGTAGGGTAGGTGTAGGGTAGGTGTAGGGTAGGTGTAGGGTAGGTGTAGGGTAGGTGTAGGGTAGGTGTAGGGTAGGTGTAGGGTAGGTGTAGGGTAGGTGTAGGGTAGGTGTAGGGTAGGTGTAGGGTAGGTGTAGGGTAGGTGTAGGGTAGGTGTAGGGTAGGTGTAGGGTAGGTGTAGGGTAGGTGTAGGGTAGGTGTAGGGTAGGTGTAGGGTAGGTGTAGGGTAGGTGTAGGGTAGGTGTAGGGTAGGTGTAGGGTAGGTGTAGGGTAGGTGTAGGGTAGGTGTAGGGTAGGTGTAGGGTAGGTGTAGGGTAGGTGTAGGGTAGGTGTAGGGTAGGTGTAGGGTAGGTGTAGGGTAGGTGTAGGGTAGGTGTAGGTTAGGTGTAGGATAGGGTAGATACGTAGCCAGTTGACGGGAGCGAAGCCGCGTGGGACAGCTAGTGTACAATAAAGAATATAAATATGAAGAATTCTATCTCACTCACTGACTATGTCACCAACGCCCAGCTAAAAAAAACCCTTGGACTAGAGAGCTGAAATTTTGCATAAAATTTTCCTTATGATGCAGACAATGAATTAGTTAATTTTTTCCGGAATTCCAACTGGAAACAATATAGTGCAGAAGAAGTCAGTCACCAACAAAATGCTAGTAGAAATATTTCCAAAATAGGTCCGAATAATGGACAATGTGTTCAAACAGGAATATAATGACACTCACTTGTGCTGCCAGTAAATAGGTCTTGGTCCGGGATGATGCTAGCGGCTGCAATCGCTGCCTCATCCAGCACAATCACCTGAAAATTAAATACAGAATATTATCAATTACTGCTAACATTATCATCATCATTTCAGCCGAAAGACTTGCACTGCTGGACATAAGCCTCTTCTAAACGACGATACATCGACCAGTTCTGTGCTTCTCGCATCCAGAAGACTTACTTCATACTCTTCAGCAGGTCATCGTTTAACCTTTTAGAAAGTCTACCAACATTGCGTCGTCCAGTATAAACATTTTTAAACGACTTCAAAGAAGGAGGTTCTCAATTCGACTGTATTTTTTGTAATGTGTTACCTCAGACCTCTTTACTAGGTGAGCCGATTTTGATGATTATTTTTAGGGCTCTGTAGTCAACGAGGAACCCTTATAGTTTCACCATGTCCGTCTGTCCGTCCCTCCATCCGCAGCTTAGCTGAACTAATTGCAGTTATTTTTCACTTTGTAGTGTTTTTTTGGAAGTCGGTTGTATTTTTAGTTACTCAAAGAAGTGGAACTAAAACAAAATATATACAAAAATACTTTCAACTCAAAAATAAATAACGAGCAAGGCCTGTGCCATGTCTTAAAACTTGAAAAGGTCACGTTAACGCTATAAGAATACAATTTACTAGATATGCAAAATGAAGGAGCTTATGATGGAGTGTTTTTGTCAAGATATCACATTATTAGTTACATAAACATCTGTTACGAAAAGCAAAATGGTTCCATGTTATGCGAATGTTATGCGAAAAAAGGAAAGCCTTTTCAGAAAATGTTTTTGATTACTAATACACAAACTTGTGTTCTCTGAATAAAGGCCAAGGCCTAACATTGTCTACGTGTAGATTTTTTATAAGCTTTTTACGAGTATTTATGAAAATAGAGAATACAATATTTGTTGGGAATTACTTTAGCGTATTTCAATGCCATATTAATACGGGAACCTGTCGATAAACATCAAGCAAGAACAATTACATTAGTTATTCTTATTGTACCTGTACATTTCTTTTTTCTTTTATTTAGAACACCGTCACACTGCGGATGCATTTTTAATATGTCGCATTCTATAGTATTGGTAACTGAGATATAATATTGAGATGTCCCAGTTGGCTTTTTGCTGAACTGGACCTTTTTGGCGCAGCCGCGGAGCACGCTATGTATGTGTTTTAAAATTAAGTTACCTTTTATTTGTACCTACATTATGTGTATCTGTTTGTGCCAAATAAACTAGTATCTTTCTTTCCTTCACCTTTTTAATTAATGAAACAAATGTCATTTTCTAAATCTGCTTCCATAGTGGAACAACAAATATACACTCCACAAGGATAAAAGGGATATAAACAATAAAATATGATGCTCTGTGAATATAAATCTAAGCAGAAAATAATAAATGTCAATGCCAATATTTTTTATTCTAAAACATTTTCTTGAATCAAGTTTACATGCAAAGAGGTTAAATACTCTATTTAGTTTTAATGGAACCACGGGCCAAAGTTGCCCTTATTATAGTATTGTTGATAGAACTTGATTTGCCCATGGTCCGATTGATAGACCACCGAAAATAAAAATACCCTTGGTCCTACTAGTAGAACTACGCGATCGAACCACAGGCAATAAACGTGCAATAAAGGGTGATTATATAATATTGATAGGCTCGTGATTCGAAGGAGGACGTCGATAGGCAGGTAGAGACATAACGGACTAATTAGATGACAGATAGACTAGGATTTGACCATTGTGTCACCATATGGTAAGCGATGATGTGATTAACGATGGAGCACGCTTACCTAGAAGAAACTTAATCAAGCTTGTCTTAAAGACTCACTGGGGCGATAGACGATTACATCAGTCAGCTTCACAGTGAAGTGAGAGACAGTAAGCCTCTAACGAAGAAGTTTAAGAAAATAGTTCTTACATATACCTTAGGGAACCCTAAGATCCTGGTCTTCCCAATCACATCGACAGTCTTCTTCTCTTCAAAGATAGGGTTTCTGAGTGGCAGCAGGTCTATCGCATTGGCAGCCAGGGACCAGAGATGACCAGCACCCTGGGGGGCTCTGGCGCCCTTGCGAAAGTGAGGGTTTATGGACAAGTTGTGTCGCACAGAGTTCTTCCAGCGCTCGTCGTTGGCTTTGTAGAAGGGGAAGCGGTCCCTGAAAAAGATAATTAATAGATTGACTACCTTGATGTTCAAGTAGTGCATCTATATAATGCACCTTACTAATAGTACTTGCTCATTATGTACCACAAGCAAAAAGTGAAAAACATATATTTTTACAAAAAATACAACCGACTTCCAAAAAACACTAAAAAGTGAAAAATAACTTCAATTAGGGAAGTCGGTCTCAAACAACGAAGAAACAAAAACAAGTACACCGACTGACTTAATTAAAGTAATTGTAGTTCTAAAAACTAAAAAACACGCTTAAATGGTAAATTGAACTGAAAAGTCGCTAATCCTGAAGATCTTGGTAAGGTTAATGGGAAAAACAATTTAAACGCGCACGGTAGAACCAACTTTTATTACTTGTAAATTTTAATTTTTGTTTGACTTTCAAAAGTTCCGCTTATTGGCCTAGTTGAATAAATATATTTGACTTTGACTAAATTATTGCATTGTCATTGGTCCTTGATAAGTGTGCAAAGTTTCAAATCAATCCGACGTTTTCAAGGGGGTGAAAATTACGTTCAAAGATTCCGTTACATTGATACATAGATACATACCAAGCTAATAAAAGCTTGTTAAAAAAGTGTTTTTCTGGAAGTCTGTTGAATTTTATATAAAATTAAAATAATCAAACAAGTTGAACTAAACCAAAATAGAAATAAAAATTAAAAATCCATGTCTACTGCTACGCTACTACTGAACATGATGCCCTTGGTTCGATTCACGGGTCCGGCTTAGTTTTATTGGGTTTTTTCATTTGATTTTATTCAGTAACAGCTCGGAGTTTGTGCCCAGTTGAAGGCAATAGGCTCGGTCTCTATTACATGTACGATATGTACTGTCTAACCCTTCGGGGCAAACAGGCGTGATGTTATGTAATGATTATTAGAATATTATATCGATACATGCAGTGGACGTCTTTCGGCCGATATGATCATGAAGATATCGATAGGTCACAGTAATGCAATCACCATCATCATTTCAGCCGAAAAACATCCACTGCTGGACAAAGGCCACCATGTGTCGCCACATTGCCCGGTCCCGTGCGTCTCGCATCTGGCGGATCCCCGCAACCTTCATCAAATCATCGGTCTACTTTTTGGGAGGCCTTCCAACACAATGTCAGTAGACATTGCGTTGGAAGGCCGATGGTTTGCGGTCGCCACTCCAGAACTTTTCGGCCCCATCGGTCCATCCGTTCTGCGAGCAATATCCCTGCCCACTGCCACTTAAGTCGGGCAATATCGGCAACCTTGGTTCTCTTGTGGATGTCTTCATTTCCGATTCGATGACGCAAGGAAACTCCAAGCATAGCCCTCTCCATTGCCCTTTGGGTGACTTAAAGCCCTCTGATGAGGCATTGTGAGCGACCACTTTCCGGTCCCGTATGTCAGTATTAATACAATGGTAAACTATAACTTTGTTTGTAAATACGTACGTAACTACGTATTAATATAGCTGCTTTGCCAGTTTTCAAATAGTACATTGTGATACAAGGGTGGAAAGTAGGTTATTGCAAACGAGCTGTCATTAACAAGCCCGAGCCGAAGGCGAGGGTTTTTAATGACACGAGTTTGCAATAACCTACACACCCGTGTATCACACGACGTTTTTCAATACAGTTGTGAGAAACAGTAAAAACAATTATTCACAAAAAATTAAATTTTCAATATGGCGCGTTTTTGCAACTGGACATATTTTTTTACAAAAAAAACAGTCTATACAGCCTATTCGATTTTTGACAAAAGTTGATGTGAAGATAATTAACTTAAAACTGGTAATTAAATATATTAAACAACAATTTAAAAAAAAAGAATTCAATGCTAAAACGTACGGAATCATTAATTTTTCCTCGTATAAAATCGTATCCCATATTATTCTATGTATGAAAACTCCTTGCTACTAAACTTTTTTAAATTGACTTATGGCGCGTTTTTGCAACTGGACTTTTTTTTTTTCAACGAAAACAGGCTGTAAAAGCCTATTACATTTTTGACAAATGTTGATGTGAAAATAATTAAATTAAAACTGGTAATTAAATATATTAAACAACCATTTAAAAGACTTTTGAGAATTCAATGCTAAAACGTACGGAATCATTCGTTTTTCCCCGTAGAAAATCTATCCCATTTTATTCTACGTTTGAAAACTCCGTGCTTCTAAACTTTTTTAAATTGAATTATAAATTTAAAACTAAACTGCAAACATAATGATCGAGCTCGTAAACAAAAGTCACGACCGCGTAACAGAAAGATGCCTATGCGTAAGATTTAACTTTCGAATCATAATTATAGCCTCTGAAAGTACGCCATGTTTAACAACTGTATTGAAAAATATATTTTTATTAAACTTCCACTCTCACATCCACTTCTATTCTCTTACATCATCTTTTTGATATTTTACAAAAGCATACGTAAAAAATTATACAGAAAAATACAAATAACCATATTTTCAGCTTAGTCTGAAAGCCCACAAAATGAAACAGGATTAAACAGCTTTCCTCCTGATTGACAGATTACAGATACTGCTTAAAAATAAACGATGTCGAAATCTGGCTTCAATATATAGAGTGATATATACTGGGGATTTATTCAAGCCTAGAGTTAACTTGTTCTCTAATCTCTTGTCAAATCATGATGAGTATGTTGTTATTTTAGTAAAGTAATTATAACAGAAAATGAACTCGGATACTTCATCAGGCTTTCATAAGCTAATTAAGAAAGTAAATTTTAGAGATAAATTATATTTTAACCAAGTATATTATGCTTTGAGGAAATATCTAATAATTTAGTAAGATCATCTATTTGATAACCCTAATACCTCCTAAACCATAATCATCTGAGTTAAGACATTGCGACACTAGCTACAAAAAACTGGAAAGTGACTGAACTATCTAATAAAGACAGATCAGTCATATTCCCTTAGTTACTGCGATAGATGTAGGACGCTCTCACGTTAGGTGGAGCGATGATCTTCGCAGAGGAGTAAAAGTAGCTGGATGAGAGTTGTCAAAAATAAATTAATGACGTGCGTTGTTACAAGGCCGATATCTTGGGCGTGGACTGCTTTCGGCTGATGACTTATGAGGTCTCTAAATTTCTATAAATATGTGAAGCGTTACCAAAATTCCAAATAAAAGCAATACAACGCCTTGTAATTTTACAAATCTCTTATACACTTCCTATACAACCGGTTGACCAGCCTATAAATATGTGAAGCGTCACCAAAATCCCAAATAAAAACAATAAACGCTTTGTAACCCCAACTGCAGTATACCACCTGCTTGCTACCTTCAATGTTTACAAGAGACATTGGGGCACGCGACCTCGTAGCTAGGGCGGTCGTCCCGTCACGAGCTGGCACGGAGATCGATTGCTCTGCCAACCGAGACCGACCCATGCCCGATACAAAAATTATCTAATACGAAGGCTTATGCACCTGCTTATTGAATATTGGGGATTAAAAGGTGAAAACATGCACACAAATTAGGGGAATTTGAACCTTATCTAGCCACATTGAAGTTGGTTTTCTATTGAGGGTTCAGGATCAGCAGATTTATGGACGGTTTAAAAACAACCCTCATGTCGAATTTTGATGGCTATTTTGTTATGCACCTGTTTGTTAATTGATTTAGGGATTAAATATAAAATTAGGGGATGAATGAATATGGAAGCGATAGGTTGCAGTGCCTACTTTGCTTTCTGGAATACCAAGCGAAAGACTTGTATTATGGCTCGCTTGATAAACAATGTACAACAATACATATCTACAACGCCAATGTGTGAAAGACCAAAAAGTTTTTGGTCTTAAAGTTTTCCTTTGTTTTTATTTTTTATGGTAAGCGTCGTGCCTGGCGCAAATAAACGTTTTTTTCTTTCTTTCTTCCTTTTTTTTTTCTTTTTCTCTTGCTACTATTTCACCGTCACCCATATCCTTCAAAACAGAACTCTGGAATACTGTTTAACGGCAGAAACTCTTCCACTATAATGTCTCGGTAAGACCGCAGGTGAAACTGTCGCAGACCAGAAAAAGCCTGGCAGTATAGGTATATTATATACGAAAACTGGCTACTAACAATAATGATAACGAGCCTTTGAGACGATTCCCAAGACGAGACTTTGTGCAAAGATCTAAGCCATGGAAACTGGTATGTTTAGAATCAAAATTCGAAGACTTGTGACATCCAGCAACCCGTATAGGGCCCGCGTGGTGGATTATGGCCAGGTCTCTATCTCAGAGAGGAGGCCTTTAACCCAGTAGTGGGACCATCATAGGCTGAATCATCAATGGGTTCTGGCTTAGCTCTTTGTAAAAGCTACTTTAACTGTAGCTCGCCTAGCTTACGCAAGTTTAGAAACCTCAACAATACGACCTTAGAGCTGGGCAATATATTCTTCTCCATAAATCCTACTATCGCCTCCAAATCGCCCACTAGAACTAATCGCCGACAATATAATTACACTATCAGAGATTGCCGACATGGTTAACAGCAGGATCGCGATGTTTATCGGCGCGTAACCAAGGGGGAGCGATATTAATTTATTATCGCGATAATGTTTACTACCGTTTAGAGGGGAGCTTTGTGATTCGTGGTAATCTGTTCGATTAGCGGTGTTTGTTCAATGATCGTTACGGTTGCGTTGAAAGGGGGTGGTAGAGATTTCAAGAATGTTATTTTGAGGTACCTATATCAGCTTAAGTTTTGATATTGATGACCCAGTTTCAAAACAAAAATAGTGAAGGAAATACAAAACTGAAGAGAACAATAATAAATAAAAAATACCCCCAAGGGTTATTTATGCTTTTTAACTACATATTTTATCTAGTATTAGAGTCGCTTCGATCGACAATCCATCGAAACACGTAATTATAACACGAAATCTTGCGATGAAGTTACCTTTTAAATAAAAAAAACAATCAAAATCGCTTCATCCGTTTAGGAGCTACGATGCCGCAGATAGACACACAAATACACAGAAATACAGCAACACACGTCAAACTTATAACATCCCTCTTTTTCTGTCGGGATTTAAAAAGAGATTTTAGAAGATACCTATTATGAAGATTTCATAATTTTAAGACGACGACTAACGCCAACGACCTTGAGGGAACAAAACGCGCACTCCTTTTACACCCGCGCGACTCAAAATTTTGTAGTTTTTTGTACTTTCCTTATTATTCTATGACTTTAAAAAAAACCTCAGATAAAAATGTAGATAATTTTGTGGTGTACAATAAAGTTTATAATAAATAAATAATAATAATTAAATTATCTTTGAGATGGTGTTGATTTCATTAAAATACGCCCAGCGGTTTTGGTCTGATTGTCGTGTTTTTGTTCGTTTTAGACATTTTTTTTCAGACATCGTTTCAGACTTTACAAATTAATTACACTATGTTATACAAATAAAACTGAAAATTTGCTTAGATCAAATTATTAAGAAAATGGTCTAATATAATATACATTTTTTTCAAAGAATTACGACCAGCCATTTAGACGTGATTCTCATTTTAAAATCAGCTACTCAAGGGAATCGGCGCCTTAACTAGATTTTATCAAGGTGATCTCTTCTCTTTTTCGTGTGAGGATGTGGCCACCTCTGGTGTCAGAGTTAATTAAGCAGTCTCTGGAATCCCCACAGGCCTCTGACTTGGCTATTTCAGACGTTGATGGAAAGCGTGTAAGTTCAGAAGGCATCATCGGTATCCTTCTGCCCTTATTCCAATCGACTTCTGAATTAAGACGAAAATGTACACTTTAACATTACAAATGCAAAAGCAACTCTGTTGGTGTGTCTGTTTGTTTTTTATGTCTAAACAGCAGAACGGATTTGGATGAAACTTGGCACACAAGTTGACCATGTCCTGGATTAGGACATAGGACACTTTTTATCCCGAGAATTTCGTCCCTTGGGATTATTTCCGACTGTCACGCAGCCGAAGCCACTGGCAGCAGCTAGGATATATAAATAAAGCTGCTGTGTGCGTTATTATTAACCTTATCACTATGGAAGGGGAACGTTTTTATTAGATTGTTAGTAGGTAATCTTGTTTGATTAGTGAGCAGGTATATGGGTAAACATGACAAATAAAGCGTACATTGTCGTATCAGTTATTGCTTGTTGATAACCGTGGCTTATGGATATGCCTTTTAAACAAGATTTTTGTTTTATTATGACTAAGCAAAAATAGGCAAGAGTCCAGCGGCCACCCTATCAAAGAGAGGACAGGCTTTCAATTTTAATCCTGATCGTTGCATTGTGAACCTACTGTTGGTTCAAGCAAGGCAAAAATCTCACAAGCACAGTCAACTAGGTCAACCATAAAAAAACCGGCCAAATGCGTGTCAAACTTCGCACATTTAGGGTGCCGTTTATTGTGGTATTTGTTATTAAAATATACGTAATAGTACACATCATCACCAAACAAGTTCACGGGTCAATGGGAAGTTAAAAAAATCTTCGAAACAAAATTGTGATAGATGACAGACGGACACGTGAGAGACAGCAATAGGGCTCCGTTTGAAACCTTCGGGTACGGAACCCTAAAAACGAAAAATCGTAGAACTGAATTCGTAGAACTACAAAAACTATCCATATTGCTACCTTAAACAAAACTTACACACCTAAGAACGGGTTCCTCGTCATCATCTTTCCCATAGCCCAACTTTACCCACTTTTGAGCTTAGGCCTCTATTTTATTATGCGAATCTCCACGATCTGCCCACTCACATTCTACCCACGATAGCAACAATATCGTCTGCCCATTTCGAATAGGTACAGGTCTGGTTTGTTGAATTTGTATACCTACGGTTTAATTAAGCTTCTAATTAGGCATCCAACAGAAGCTAGAGCCGGTAACAATAACCCCAAATCAACTAATAATCCTTCATAACAATACAATGGCCAAACAATGAACCAGTAAATTAAACTACAATACCGACAAATAGAAATGACATCACAGAATGGTACCAAGTAACATCGGGACATTTTCTTTTGTCCACCTAATTCGATATCCATTCCTTTGTTATGTGAAATTGCGTGAAAAAGGTTTAAATGGATTGATTGAAATATAAAGATATAAATTATTCTAGACTTTTTACCTTTCAAAGTATTAATTGCGTGAAGAACTCTTTCTTCAGAAAGGCAAGTTGTAGTACTCATAACTAGAGTGCGTGTATGATTAGATGTACAAACGTAGTTGAACCAAAAATAGTATGTAAAGATCGTAAAAGGTGACGTTCTGAAGTTGCCTATCCCATGGTAAAATACGTGAGTTTGATCTTAGAACAATTACGCTTTGATACGCTTTCCTTTTGACTACGATTAAAATCCATAATCGGAAAACAACATACAAACAAAATGGTGGCGGAATTGTGTTGTAATTAGAATAGGATCTAAAATAAGGTGCTCCACATCCTCATAAATCACCTATGTAACATCCTATGACTCTTATGCAAAAATATATCTTATTCGGCTAGATGCTACTGCTTATTATCATCTTGTCTCTCCCTGGTTGCAGACCAAAAGCAATGCTAAGTTAGTTTTGGATTAGGTCACATAGCTGTGGTTGCTTTTCATACTTGTGTGCAGAGCGCAAATAAATAAAAAATTATGTAACAACTATGAAAAAATCCCTCAAGTATGCTAACGCTAAACTTACTTAGCTAACTGGCATAGATTACTCTTAAGACGACGACAGTTGCCAACGGCCTTAAGGGAACAAAACGCGTTCAGGTTTCATACCCGCGCCACAGATAATAAAATACTAGCATACAGATGTCTCATCCCATACAAAGAAACCGTGCCGACGTACTGTACTGATTATACTGATATTTTTTTGTACATCGATCGCGTTCGGTTCCGTTCCAAGGAGATAGATAGATCACCATCTATATCCGTGAAACGGAACCGAAAAAAAGCGAAAGCGATCGATTTACAAAAAATAGTCGGTATAATCAGATGAAAAACGTTAGTTACGTCGGCACGGTTTCTTTGTTTTGGATCAAATCAAAATGTAGATAGTTAAATTTTCTTTGAGATGGTGAAAATTTCATTAAAATACGCCTGGCGGCGGCGATTGGTGCGATTGTCGTTTATTTGTCCGTGTTAGACATAACTTTACAAATTAATTACACTTTGTTCTAAGAATAAAACTGAAAATGTTCATAAATCAAATTATTAAGAAAATTATCTAATGTAACATATATTTTTTCCAAAAAATTACGACTAGCCGTTTAGAAGTTAATCAGGTACTGTGAGAGGTATCTGCGCCTTAAATAAAGGTTTAGCCTAAACAGTGAATTCCATCGGGCGAGCTAGCAAGTGCCAAAATTCATATAAAAATGTATTTCTGGACACTGCTGTCACCATATCTATTAACAAAGCGCACAGTATGACATCAGTAAGCCTATTTGACGCAGTGTTGCGTCGTACCGTGCCGCATCGCTTTATGTAAGCGCAGTCAACTTCACAAGTTTATAATCTAAAGATTTTTCAGAATTACATGAACGCAGCTCAAAGAGATTTTATAAAAAAGACTTTAGATAATAGTTAATATCAAAAGAATTACTAGAAAAACAGTTTTTTTCAATAACGACTACAGCAGCAAGGAGCTTACAGTTATGAACAAAGAACAACGCATCTTTTCGCAACGACTTAATCACGATTTATTGTGAAATCATGACCAACTTGTTCACTCTTATAAATCTACAAAAGCACAATCCTCGTAAAGTAATATAAAAAAAACAATGCCTAGAAAACTACAAAAAAATCATCTACTCACGAAATCCACTGGTAAATCGCTGATACTGTCATCTCTCCATTCTCCCTCAAAGCCTTTTCAATCAGCTCAGGATATGTGTACGGCGGTTTCTTCAGCGCTGGCGGCGTTTCAGGAATATCTACCTTCGGCTCTTTTACCACAGGCTCGTCATCTGGCACTTTGATGTTCACGAAATCGTCCAATCTGAAGTTAAGCAGCCACGCGAGGCTCGCACAATCATTGTCATCCTCTGTAGGACTTTTTGAGCATTTTCTTCGTCTCCATTTCGACCTGTCACCTGTTCTAGACGCCATTTTGGTTGGGTACGATTGGCAGCCACGACCGCACTGATGCCGTTCGAAATTCGAACGTCAGTGTGGTGTTTCGTGCCAGTCCGTGCTATCTCTGCGACGCTTGTAATCTCTTTAGGGTGCATGGAGGTGGTATATCAGTTTTATTCGAAAAGTTTTTATTGGAAGCTTTTTTAAATTGCATTAATTTATGAAAATGGTTTTTATTTTTAGTTATGTTTTATCAGATTTATTTAAAACTATAAAAAAATATTAATGTTATTTTGCAAAGGGATGATATTTTATGAATACTCGTATCTATATTGTTTTAACTGATTTCCTTTGCTATTCAAGTCAAGGATAAAATACTGCGAAAGACATCCGAGAAGAAATCAAAATATAGGCTACTTATTATTTACACTGAATGTTTTTCTTTGCAATTCTGTGAACAATTTTGTGCAAAGCTACTTGTAGCCACTGTACGTCAATCTTTAAGAAAATTATTTTTAATACCGATAGCTTTACTGGTAGGTCTGTAAATCTCCCTTCAGTTTTTGTAAAGAGACCAAACTTACAAAAAGGTAGTGTACTTACATCTTCTTACTGCTGTAGTTAGGTATAGTGTAGTATCAATCAAAATAAATTATCAGTAAATAATAAAATATTTCACAGCAGTATCAAAAACACACAGTTTGCGCCTGTTTCGGAGATCAAATTGATATGAAGTCTGAAAAGCCAATTATGTTAGTACGTGAAATGCGTTTTTTTAACCAAATTCCCAAAAAGGAGATGGTTCTCAACTCGGTTGTTTATATATATATATTTATTTTTCATGTATGTTCGGGCATAACTCCGTCATGTATAAACAGTTTTGCAAAATCATTTTTCTGTTCGAATGAAATTCATTCCGAAATTGTCCCATTAAAATTTGGTAAATATCTGGTGAAGAACTTCGGCGATATTCAACAGAACTCTTCGACAAATGACAGCAAATCTCTCGGGATTGATGTAATCGCATGTCTGTTTATTGTTTACAACATTACATAACATACCATCACGCCAGTATGCTCTAAACGGGTACGCAGATGTATAAACATCTGCGTACCCGTTTAGAGCATTTCACCCGGCCAGTTCACCCTGGTACATTCTCTTCCACTGGTTATGTTCAAATAATATGCTATTCGTGTAATCTATTCTGGCATCACTGTGGGCATTATAGGTACTTTACTATGGAACTTATCCATTATGTACCACTAAAAAGTGAAAAAAAATATTTTTTACAAAAAAATACAACCGACTTCCAAAATTTAAGTTGTTTTTCACTTTGTGTTGATTTTTTTGGAAGTCGGTTGTATTGTTTTATACTATGCCAAGAAATTACAAAAAACGAGGAACAGTAGCAAGAAGTTAGAAATAGTTTATGGAATTTCTTCATTTTTAACCAATTTAGAAAAAAGTCTATGAAATTTTCCATCTTGTTTTCTATCCTTATTTACTGGGCGCACCCAGTTTTTCCTTTTTCCGTCTTGATGCTTATAATTTCCACAAAATCAATATTTCGTCTTCCGATGAAGAATTATTGTCAAAAAACATGGTGGCAATAGTGGTACCGCGTAGACCGTCCAATAGCGGGGTTCGTGAGCAACTGCACGCTCGAACGCAAAACTGACCTCTTGAGCGCTTGACCGCGCGACCGCTCTATCGTATAGAAGCGATGATGTGATCAACAATTGAACAGGCTTGCCTAGTCACCTATTCACTTTTGACTCAAAGACCCCATCTTTTAGCTATAAGTGCCTGTTCAGACACGGTAGAAATTGCGCAAAAACTACGCGGTAATCGCGTGATTATGTCAGAACGAAAATGAAGATGCTCATGTAAATAAGAACCGCTCGGTTCCGGAATCGCAATTAATCTTCGCGGTTGCCACCGTGTCTGATTGCACGGTTAAGGCCCACTTGCACCAAAGACTTATTTCTGAGTAAGTGGCTAACACGAAGTTAAATCTTACTAATATTATAAATATGAAATTTTGGATGGATGTGTGTGTGTGGATGTATGTTTGTTACTCAATCACGCCAGAACGGCTGAACGGATCTGGATGAAATAGCACATAGGCTACTTTTCATCCTGGTATAGGGTTCCCTTGGGATAAGAAAACACTTTTAACGGTGAAGCCGCTGGCAGAAGCTTATAACAATTATGTCATACATAATTGTGTTAGCGACTAAGTCGGAGTTAGTAAAATCACTCACACTGAAAGCAGAATCTAGATAAATCCTATATAATGTTTTCTTATAATAATTGTTTCCAGATTCAATGCGATATTTGCACAGTTCAATATCTTTTGTTAGAATATTGTTACTTTTTCGCAATTCGGTTTGTTTACGAACGCAAAACTACGAATGTTTGCAAAAGATTATGCTTTATTTGTATGCGATTTAGGTTTGATAATGGTGTGTTAATCTGTTTTGATTGTTGAGTGCACAAGTGTCTTTGAGGATTATTGTGTATGTGTTGATTTTACGTGCTTTCATTATTTCAAAATTTCAACATTTGATTGGGTAAAGTTTGCTTTTCATCACGCTTTTAAGACAATATGTGAATAAATTAATATTACATGTATTTTTAAAGCTCAAAGTGTTAACAATTTCAAATAATTATAGACTTTTTAATTTAAAAAAACTAGCCAAGTGCGAGTCGTACTCGCGCACGAAGGTTTCCGTACCATTATCGCAAAAAACGGCAAAAAAACACGTTTGTTGTATAGGAGCCCCACTTAAATACTTATTTTATTCTGTTTTTAGTATTCGTTGATAAAGCGGCAACAGAAATACATCATTTGTGAAAATTTCAACTGCCTAGCTATCACGGTTCATGAGATACAGCCTGGTGACAGACGAACAGACAGACCGCGGAGTCTTAGTAATAGGGTCCCGTTTTACCCTTTGGGTGCGGAACATAAAAACATGAATGCTATTGAAAACAAACATTTCATTTGATCATACAAGGTTTGTTTAAATCAAACGAAAAATTACCTTCGATGCTACGCCTAATATTGGCCTTCCGTTAACATTTTCAGCATCCGCTGTAAAACAACTGCATCATTCAATTAGCTAAACAAAAGTGTACCCTCCTATCCGGACAAAAGTTAAGTAATCCGGCAATACGGTCCTCGTCACAAAACATCATTTGCGTCGCAGATAACAGACCACTATTAAATTCAACTCTCACATCTATTAATCAGCTTATTCCCACTTACGTTGGTGTCAGCTTGGAACGACTTCAAATCTGACTTCCACAACCCAGTAACTGCGTAATTCGATACCCCTTGATAAGACTGCTGTCAGATCTCAGACTTCTGATTCCCCGTAACGACTGTCAAATCCACAAATACCAAAGCTTAAAGCGCTTTTCGAGGCACGGAGGAGTACCAATACTCATTAACCAATGAAAGAAAGAAGACTAGTTTATTTGGCACACAATTTAGGTACAAATAAAAATACTTTTTTTGCAAAAAAATACTACCGACTTCCTAATAAAAAACTACAAAGTGAAAAATAACTTTATTTTTGGAAGTCGGTGTCTTTCTTAGGTACCAATTTTTTGCGATATAGACACCGACTTCCAAAAATAAAGTTATTTTTCACTTTGTAGTTTTTTATTTGGAAGTCGGTAGTATTTTTTTGCAAAAAGTTTTTTTATTTTACCCTTTTTAGTTGTACCTACCTAATAGGCAAGTTGTTTAGTAAGTACCTATAACGCCAGAATAGATTACCCGAATAACATGAAACTTGAACGAACATAATCGGTGAAATGAGAGATCTGCGTACCCCTTTCGAGCGTACTGGCGTGGTGTTATGTTATGAAATAGTATAAATAATAAACAGACATACGATTGAAGCAATTCCGAGAGATTTGCCGTCATTTATTGAAGAGTTCTGTTGTATATCTCCGAAGTTTTTCATCAGATCTTCACCAATTTAATTAAAATGGGACCAATTTCGGAATAAGTTCTTACAAACAAAAATAATAATATCAGTCTATACTTGACGGAGATATCGGTGAAAATACACAAAAAAAGCATACATAAAGCCGAACATAGAACCTCCTCCTTTTGGTAAGTCGGTTAAAAAGGGAACTTAATGTTAAAACAATTATATAGTGTGCCCCACGGCTGCGCCAAATAGGTCCAATTCAGCAAAATGCCTGACGCTGGTTTTCAACTGAACCTTACGTTGAAATGTACAGATGTGAATCAGTTTTATGGTGTTAAATATACAGGTAAATAGATATGTATATATGTATTATAAACGAAATATATGTTTAATAATTTGGTTTTAACCATTATGCCATGAGCAGCAGAGCGAAATGGACGGATTGCAAGTAGCGTTTAATATGAAAAAGTTGTTTTTATACTCAGGTAGTTTGAGAAATATTGCGATCAGTATGTACGTCACATTCAAAGTTTTTCAGAGAGGTGAAACAAAGTGAAATAAGGATATTGGCAGAAGGATAAAAATATAACGTCTCAACGCTCATACCTTCTAATTCAATACACAACCATTCTCTTTGATCCCACTAGGTTCGTTTAAATCAAACAACAAATAGCCTTCACGAACATTTTACACCATCCGCTGAAAAACAACCTCCCCTGAACTGCATCATTCAATTAGCTGAACAAAAGTTTACCCTCCAATCCGGACAAAAGCTAAGTAATCCAGCATACAGGTCCTCGTCACAAAACACCCTTTGCGTCGCAGATAACAGCGCACTATTAAATTATCGCCGTGCACATCGCTTTTTCAACCCGTTCCGTGCGTACACATTTTTAAATTCAATTACTTTTTCCAATTTACACGGGGTGCCGCGGATTTCACCCAATAAGTGAGACCGGATTGATTTGTTACAAGTGTGATGTGTGAGCTTTTGTTTTTCGGATTTCTGAGTTTTTGGAGCTCGGAAAAAGGGTTATAAGAGTTTTGTTTTTGTGTGTGACTTGTAGTTTTGCTGACGTGAGTATATTAAGGTCCAGTTTTTCTATCCGTAGTTAACTCAATTATAATGGAGAAAGTATTTATTTGTATGTTTGTAACTTCTTCACGATGAAACGACTGGACAGATCTGGATGAAATTTAGCACAGAGATAGATTATTATCAGGAATAATACATAGCATACTGTTTGTGGTGTTGTGGGAATATGTTCCCTCGGGATAAATTTCGACTTTCACACTGGCGAAGCTGGTGGTGGCATATTTATGCTATCCAATGGATTAAAATTTCGTCAAAACACGTTTATTCATCAGTTTTTAGTCTAACAAAAGGTCAAATAATTAACTCTCCAACTTATGTGACCATTTGTGATGCTAACAATTGATGAAAAAACTGATGAATAACTAACTTGGTTAGCATATTTAACAATTGGTTGAGTTAACTGGGATAAATTGGTAGTTATAAGAATCACCTAATCTGTTAAAATGTCACCTTGATAATTAAAGTTAAATGAGCATGATATAAGCAATCATTCTACTTGAAGCTATGGATTTTCTCCTAGTCTCAGATGAAATCTCAAGAGCTCCTTTCAAGAAAGAAAAAGTATTTATTTGTGACCCGCACAGGAGACACGAGAAATCAGCTTAAAATTAAACAAAATTAAAAATAAAAACCCCGTGCGAGACCAAAAAGGCGCCTATCTCAGCATGTGCAGCGATATCCAAAAAAGGAAATAACGCTGCGCTGATATTCTGATAAAGCCAACTGTTGATGCCACGGACACACTTACGGAAACGGAAAATAATTAAATAATACGATAAAATAGAATATATAAATAACAAAATCAAGCTCACTTCTGCTTCCTTATCAGGGTGAAATATTTACAATAAGCACTGCAAAAATTAAGCGTTGACTCAATAATACATACTCAACTCAGGCCCAGTTTTTTAAAACTGAATTAATCGCAAAATTAATGTAACAAATTGACAAACGACCGATTGCTGCTATGATTGGTCACATGAGTTTTAAACAGCCAATCGCATCACTTGACTTGTGATTAATTTGTGATGTATCGATAAATTCATCTCTAGGAACTAGGTGTTAGTATAAAACATTAAATTAAAAATACATTAAAAATAATGATTTTCATTAGAAATTTTCAAGTTTCTATCAACGTAAGTTACAAAAAAAGTGATTTGGAAAAAATAAAACACTAACATAATATTTCAATTAACCGTCACTCAAAATACATCACGAATTAAATGGTCATTACTGTCTCAAGTTTAATGTCTTCAACTTTGGCCAAATCCAAAGGATCTCAGGGTCCCGTACAAACAGAGCCCTTTTCTTAAGGCCGCCGTCCTACAAATAGAGTGTCACTATCTGAAATTTGGCCGTTTTTAACTCTTTAATATCTTCCCGTAATCAGCAAAAAAATCTGTATCGATCTCTCTAAGCAGTATTTTTCTACTTTCAATAGATTTCGGAAAAAAAACGCCCTAAATTGCTATGTTTAAACGTATTTTAATGAGATTTTCTAATTAATTAAAACTAACAATTTGCAAATTTTAAAGAACGCAATTAGACCTATTTTCATATCGAAAACTCACGCAAATGACCTAAAATTGTTGAACAGGGGTGCGTCTCATATCATATAAAGTTATTTGGCATATTTTAATTTCAATAACTTTCACAAGATGTAATAAACGTAAAATATACCAACTGTGGATATATTTTATTTACATTATATAACACTAGCTGTTCCCCGCAGCTTCGTTCCCGGGGGCCACCCTACGGGAACCGTCAGCCTTTGTCACTCAGGAATAATGTAGCTTTCTATTGGTGAAAGAATTTTGTAAATCGGTCCAGTAGTTTCGGAGCCTACTCGGTACAAACAAACAAACAAACAAACAACAAATTATAGTATAGATTTATATACTCTAAAACTTATTTCGTATAACATTTTATATAATCGAAAATCATTAGATCTATCGTTGTATTCATACCGGTGTCCTGTCAGTACGGTGTGTTTTCCGCCATTTTGTGTGTCGGTGGCCTGATATGACATGTCATTCATTTCGTTCCTCTTGTTGTTCATGACACTTCATGGTTAAATAGGAGGTGACCAGCAAGCCAAAGCTGCTGAGGTGAGCATGAGTGTCTATCCTTTGTTACATAAGGGCGAAGGGGTTGCACTTTCCGCAGCGCCGGAGACGATGCAGAAGTAACTTTAGTGTTTTGAAAAACAAATTATTGTAACCTAACCTAGGTTACAATAATTTGTTTTTTTCAAGAAGGGTGCGACCTTAGAAAATTTGTTAATATGAAAATAAGGCGAAATGAACGTTATATGAAAAGAGCATTAAACAAATTGAAAATTATATAAAATGAACGTTATACTAAATGTTGTTAGAGTAAATGAAGGTTATATGAAATATAACATAAGATCTTATGAAATTAGATCATATGTTTTATAGCATATGAAAATTATGTCAAGTGAACGTTATTTCAAGTGATATTATACTATCTGTTATTATACCAAACATTACACACCCGTTATAATGTGTATATATGCAATTTGGATTTGTGTCTCGGAGCCTATTCGGTACAAACAAAAAAATCTTTCCTCTTTATAATATTAGTATAGATGTATAACATTGAATATCAAATCACAGCTTATAAAATTAGTTATTTTAAAATTATATCAATCGCTAATTAAATTAAATGATCATTATATCAAATAAAATTACAGATTCAGTTGTTGTCTTGTAAATATTAGAGATTGTTATGATTATTGCCCGCTTTTTTGTTTTTCGTCTATAACCTAAAATATGATTTTTGTAAGATAGAGATACTTTAGCTATAGGACGGCACAAGGTGCCCTTGAACTAGTTACACCCCTTTGTTTGACAAACGCCTGGGGCCTAACAATGCTCTAAAACCCAACTGTGGCCAGCATCAATGCTCATTTACAAGAAAAGAATGTTAATGGTTAAACTTTGTTATTTTGTAGGGAATGAGAAAAAGTTTGCAGATGTTTTAATTTGATTATGTGGGCTGCGGTGGTTTATATCGGTATGTTATTGCCTTGAATTTGAATGTAAATGTGTGTTGAATATACAATTAATAATATCTCATCAATAGATAACTCATGACATTTTTCACCAGTTGGCGCCTTTTTGGCATACGGTCCTCCTTTGAAAACGCAACTTATGTCGGTGACGTTGACATCTATTAATTTAACAATATTGTCAGAAAACACAAGCGTATTCAACATTACAGTCCGGAAGGGTTTTGACGATAGCCTGGCCCTGACGCCTTAGTGCCGCCACCTAGTGCACAAGCACATCATACTGTAAAGTGTTCCATAAGTCTGGTTTACACGGGTAGAGTTAACGCTAGAGTCAACAAGCGTGATACTCTCACCAATTCCAAGTACTCTACCAGTTTATTACTATTTACTAGTGTTTCTTAGATCGCCACGTACGTCGCTCGAATATCGTCTCTCAAAATATTCTACTATACGTATATATGTGTCGAGTAGGCGGTAATGTGTGCGGTAGAGTAGAGCGGGCGCCGTGGTGGTGGGGAATGGCAAGTGGTAGAGTGGCATGTCACTCTACGCTTCCAAATATTAGTACTCTACTCTCCCAATGCTGTTTACATTGGTATAGTTAGTAGTATTGTTAGTACTACACCGTTTTACTATACCTTTAACTCTACCCGTGTACACCAGAATGGCTGTAAAGATTACGACCCGACCCAGTTCTCGAAAATGGCAATGTAACGTTGTATTGGGATCGGTCTATCATCACTGAAAGGAATATTGTAACCAATAAGCCTGACATAGTGATGATAGACCGACTAGAGCGTCGCGCAATGTTGATATAGCGGTTCCCCATTACGAGAGATTGTCGAAATGTGGGATGTCAATACAACAGTCATTGTGCCGATAGTCGTGACGACCAGTGGCATCATAGCCTGTGTCCCAGTAGTGGGAACATTAAAAGGCTGATTATGATGATGATGTGAGCTAGTTTTGTAATGTTTTTCAAATTTGAAACGTTCTGGAAAATCCGAAATATGGTAACAAAATATTCGAAAGCAGATGAACAAAATAAGTTTAACTGTGTTTAAATAGACGCTTCTAGAAATACAAACTGCGCAATTTAATTTATTTTACAAAACGGTTTTACCATACGAAACTAATTTGTATCCAATTAGAAAAATAATTACAAACGCGGTACGAAGCGGATATACATTGGCGAGCAAAAATAAAAAGTTTGTGCGGATCCGAGTGAGATCCGATTTAATTCGATTACGAGCTTCGCATTGAAACGTTTCGAATCGAATCGATTTCTAAGTGTTTCGATTTAATTGAAGCCCATGCTGTTCTCGTATCCGAATGCAATTATTTACCATTTACCGGCCGATGCCCGCAACCGTTATAACCGATGGTGCTTCGTTTAGACGATTTATTATGATCTCATTAGTTGGGCGAGTTGCTTGTTCCTATTCAACAACTGGAAAAGATATTTAAAAGTTTTTTTTGTCATTAAGCAATTTAACAATTTGATGTGTATACCCATGGTATAACCTATTTAACTTAAATCCGGTTTCTTAGTTGAGAATTTGAAGTTTTGTTCTTTCCACATTTTACTTTAATGCTAAAGTTGATCAAGTGCTCACGCTTAAATAAAAATTGACAAGTTCTCAACTTCTTATTAATTATCAATACAGAAACTAGCGGTACACCATTAGGAAGGAGCACAAAGTAACTAATCGAACTTTGAAATCTAAGGATCATAGCAGATGCCTACCCCCATGGGATGAAGTCTGAGTTTATGTATTTCAACTAGGATATATCACTAACCGTAACTGCACAGTTAAACCAATGAGTTAATGTTACGTTGATAAGGATAACATTATGCATGTCAATGGTAATTGGTGACGCGTAATCTGCTAATTAGGATCACGTCGGTAATTTAATATCCTTCGATACTACAGCTTGCACAGATCTATTGAAACAGTAGTGTAGATAGTTAAATGATATTTATTTTGTAAATTGGTAAAAAATATCAATTTCAGACTATAATTTGAAGAAGAGGCCAGTGCTTTATAGCTGAGAAAAAACACCGAACACACCGAAAACCGTCCTTCTGGGTTTCACCACTGTCAAATAAATAAACTTCAAGGTCTCTTTTAAAGTAGAACATGAACGTTAGCAAATTATGGTTTTCAGACAACCATACCATACCACATAAATTTAAATTGAAAGCTGTTAAAATTAATGTTTTACCAGCTTTTTAATTTGGCGGTAAAAATTTAATCATGGATTGTAAAATAGAATGGTATGCGAATAACTGTGGCATGTTATTTTAACTGCTAATGAGAAACAACAGTTATTAACAAAAAAGTAATAAAACGCTTGTTTCAGAATTAAGTCACAGATATTATGTTTCATATTTTTGCTAAATAGTCCAAAACTAGGTTTAAAGGCTACAGTGCTAGAAATACAACAAGACAAACTAAGAATGGTAATGTATAAAAATATTTTGTTCATTTACGCCTTGTAGAAAACATACCATAAATATTTTTTTCGATTAAAAAAAGCTTTTCTAAAACCAGTCTTTTTAGCAAATCGCATTTATTCATCCAAACCAAACGTAAAATGCAATCGCGTAAATCAATCGGTTGGGAATAATTATTTCAAAATTCAGTTCCAAACTCTAACCTAACTTAACCTTTGAAACCGTGGAAAATCCTCATTGGATGTCCTCCGACTAGGGGTGGGCGGAGGGGTCTGTCAGACTCGTACTGACTAAAAACCACCCCGGTGTTCCATCTCACACCTTCGCTGGGGGTAGCGGGAACAACGATACTTCCGCAACCCCCGGCTAGTGCCGGCCCGCCTTTGCGGGCCACGACCTCGGGTTAGGGGGGGAGTGAGGTTTTGGACTCCCCCCGCGACGTCTAAGAGGGGCGCGCGTGGAACACTACGCGCCTCCACCTCGGGTCCTGATGTGTGGGGGGCGACGGACGTCCCCAAGTCCTTCGCCCCTGGACCCATTTAGGGGGGCTGGAGGAGGGCGTTGTCTCCCTCTCCCTCTCCGCAGTCTCCTTCTGCGAAACAGTCGTCTATACCACTGCGAACCTTTTTTTTTTTTTTTTTTTTGTTGCGCTGGGAAAAATGCATTACGCATCATCCTCCCTCCGGGGGAAGGGAGGGGTATGTGGGACTCCCCGGTCTGTTGCCGGTATACCCACTAAAAAACACAACGGCACTCCCGCATCGTCTTAGTGGAGGAGGACTGGGAAACCGGCAGAGCCTTTACTCCAGTCCCCCGCCGACGACTGCCCGCTGTCTCACAGCGGGCCCCTCATGCCCCTCTCAACGGAGGGGCCCGGGAATGACCGCGAGTGCTCGGCCATTCCCTCCGGCGGGTGGTGATGTGCAATGCGGGCGAAGGGGCCCCCGCACCTGTCGCCCGCGTATCACCACCTTCGCCTCCTTTTGCGATTTACCACCCTCGCAAAAGGAGGCGACCGCTGCCCAGACCCGTCGCCTTTCAGCATAGCGCTACCCACGCCAGGAAGCGAGGGGTCCAGGCCCTCCGACGCGCCGCAGTCATGGCACGCCGGAGCTCCCCCTGTGACGGGTCGGGTCTGTGGCCCCGTCACCTACCACCTTTCGGCCGCAGGGGACAGGGACAGCGGCAACGATACACCGACAGTCCTCTTCCCCCGCGGCCCCACCGCGTCCGCCATCTGACGGTGGCGGCCCCGTTGAGGCCGCGGATGGTAAGGGAGAATGGCCGAAGCCACACCGACACTCCCCTCCCCGCCGCGGCCTCCCGCACTCCACCGCGATGCCCCCCCCCATCAGAGGGGGGCATCGCAGCCCGCTCAGTTGCGATGCCGCTACAGGCGGCACCCGCGGCACCGCAACTATTGGGCCACTCGTCGTCGGCTTATCGCCAAAAGCCTAGACGAGCGGCCCCCGCCTAGGTTCCTCTTGGATTCACCGTGTGTACCACCACGGCTACTGAGCCCCCCCGCCACGACAAGGCGGGAACCAATTCGGGGGGGATACCACTGCGAACCTAACCTAACCTAAGGCAAGTTTCCTAACTATCAAGGCAAGTTTTATAAAAGCTTGTAAAACGTTAAAAAAAAACAAACAAGAAAAATATGCGCATCCATGTTTTAGATTATTCACATATTTGAAAGAAAAACATTGATACATGTTTGCCCTAACGTGTTTATATTACGTTCATAACTTCACACCAACAGATTTACCTACAGGGTGAAGCAAAAGCACCCACATTTACGATGTGCCCCGAAATTGGCAATTGATGTCACATCATTAGCGGCTGTCACGTCTCGCATGATTTGACGATGTAATGTGCCTCTACAGGTACCTACGTACTTGCGAGTTGCGTTGCCTAACAATCTAACCTACCATGGTGATTGACGCTCCAGTAACTAGCAATCAATAGCAGGAAACATTTTAGAGGTACCTTTTTTTGGAACGGAATTCCTTAACGTACGTTATAGTTCTGATTTGTTTGCGGGCTGAGGGGCTAGACCGAAAAAAGTGTAACACTGAAAAAACCGACACCTTTTTGCAGCGATGTTTGAGGCACTACCCGATCACCTAGGAAACTAAAACTTTTTCAATCGATTCAGCTTGCCGTAAATTTTGAGAATATGGAATAATCTTTATAATTTTAACGTTTAAATACCCTTTTTACTCTCATAAATAATCATTTTTGCGTGATAAATTTTGTTCGAGGCACAGCGTGCTGCATGCAGGATAGTACAAGCAAAGATCCGCATAAAAAGGAAACGCCGAAGAGAGAGCCGGAGGCGCACGAATAAAACCGAAGACGTACGAGCGCGCGCTGTCTAGACACATACAGTACCTACGCTAGCAGCCGCTATTGTGTGTTTACGCTGAGCTTCAGCTGTATTGTTGTTATTTCAGTTTCGTCATATTTTACGAAACTGAAAGACTGTAAATAAATCGAACTCCGTTCCAACCGGGTGTCCATAACACACTTCTCTCTTTTTTTTTGCATATCGGGGGTAAACCTTCTAGGACACAAAACAGGGATTTTTACCTCACTGAAACCACCCCGGTGATTATTATTTACTTGCATTTTTTTTACAGTCTGTGAAAAGTTTTCAGTAGGGTGCTTGTTTTCGGTTTATTAAAGAGACTTACAAAACGTAATTTCTATGTAGATTACTTGTAGGTATAAAAGTTTCCATGATATAGTTTTGTGACACATTTTCTTGCAAAAGTTTTGCTTTGTACCTACTTGCAAACTCCTTTTTAATAAAGAACTGAAATGAAAATATTTTCAAACTACGGAGCTTTTTCCTGCAGATGCGTTCCAGGGGCCCGGCCAATTCCGCAGAAACCTTACTTTTTGTCGAGGTGAAAAGTAGTCCCAGACGCCCAGCGATTGCGTAAATTCTATCAGTAAGTAACAGAATTTTCGTAATCGGATCAGGACTCTCAGTCCTTTTAAAAAGATGTAAACAAACAATGTAACATTTGCACATGCATTGATTGATTAATACAAATAATAGGTACAATTTACAAAATACATTGCATTTTCATATTAGTGTTAGCATACTTTTGCCCAACTACTTTCTACTTCAAATTGCAATTTAATCAAAACTTGATATAAATTAAAAACCGAGTAAATAACATACAGAAACATTTTTTATGCGGGGTGATACTCTTCGTTTTTTTTCGTGTGAACGCAGCACAAGACGCTTAGTACTCATTGTCATCAAGTGGCTTTAGATTGCAGGAATCCATTAGAAGCAGATACTGTGAATTAATAGCGAATGGTCCTCACTCGGTATACACTTCGATAGGGTTTCATTGAGTTCCTTGTTATGGTGTATCGTCAGGATTTTATTCTTTTGTAATATATTGTAAGAAAATCGTTGGTATGTTGTGAATACGGGGAAGTGAGTTGAATGTGTCTTGTTGTTTTTAAATTTTAAATGGACACCCAATAGGCTACACTACGGGTAGGTAGCTGATGTCATGATTATTTAGAAGAAAATAAAATAAAATAATGTGATCTGAAAAGTATAAACCAAGAAAATGTCATAGTAAGCAATCTTTATCGCAATATTTTTTTACATTTCGTAGTCAAATTACACACAAGGTGTGGAGCACCAGGTGGCTGATATGATGAATATGGGTTTTACACACGACATCAGCCAAACAGCTGTTCTTCGTAGTGGTTTTATTCTGGATTCTTGCGGTGGTAAGTGAACCTTAAAATTCGTGTCCATTAAAATAGCTCTTCAGTACATGCGTCCTATCGCAGCACCCGTTGTCCAAACAAAATTAAATCGCACTACTATGCTAGTATTATATTATTTGTGGCACTACAAAACATCGAAAACTCATTACCAACCGTTCATAATAATAGGCTTCAAACAACGCAGCACATTAATGCCTTTTATTATTCAAGAAATACTAATGCTGAACTTTAAAGGCACTTCAATTAACATTCAATTTTCTCTACAATTAGCATGATGAATTAGAGTGCACAAAGTGAACTGGTCCTTCGCAGGAAGACGCGAAGTGCATCTTAATTCGATTGACCGGTTTCTGTTATGCAGTTGCTGAGTCGGGCTACTGTTGTCCCACTGTTAGGAGGTAACAGGATATCCCGTACTAACAGTTTTGAAGTAGGTAGAAGTTTGTTCGTTGCTTGTTTGACGTGACATAGTGGTATATAACCTTGTTAAAAGTATCCCATGAGACTGTCAACTACATAATATCTGTAAGTTGAATTGTGGCAATATTTTCCTGTAGGTATCATGATCTTTCTGCCCTTATCCCATCATCTTAATTCTTTATTGTACACCAAAACAATACATTTATACAAAGTGTAATAAATTTTCATGTACAAAGGCGAGCTTAACTCCAAAATGGAGTTTACATCTTAGTTGGGGTCGGCGCAACACGTCTCCTTCTTCCGTACTATCCTGTCCCTCGCCACGATATCACTGACTCCCTTTTCTTTCATATCACTTCTCACACAATCTAACCATATTTACTTGTAGGTTATATTATCTGGAAAAAAATGAATATTCGGTTTAAAGATTCTTTATTTATTCTAAAAGAACATTCATTGTTCACTTAGCGAATAAATACATGACTAAGGTTAGTGTAGTCCAGTAGCTAACAGTTTTTTTTCTTAATGTAGGTAGGCACGATGTCGACATTGATTTAGTGAGACTTATCGTTAGCTCAGAAGTTTTGTGTTGTTAGTGACGTACTGTTTGAGTTTAGCTCTGAATACATTAAAAGATGTGTTCCTTATATCTGCTGGTAGATTATTATAAAGTTGGACGCCTTCGTATTTTATATTTTTCTTGTCATATTGCGTTCGCGGGGGACGCGTCTGTATTTGGTTAGGGTTTCTTTGGCTGTATTTGGATGTTTTGGTGTTGAAGGATAACTGTGTGTGTATGGTTTTGTTAAGAATTTTTCTAATGAGAACGCAGGAATTGAAAGTGTAAAGTTGATGAATGCTCATTAGTTTGGTGTTTTTGTATAGTTCAGATGTAGATGTATGATAATCGTAGTTAAATAGAAGTTTAATTATTTTATTTTGTGCTATTTGCAGATCTTTAATTGCAGATTTTGTAGCGCATCCCCAGATTTCGATAAGATAATTTATGTGTGAGCGAATTAATGAGTTGTAAATGTTGAAGCGGATTCTTTTTGGGATGTTATTTATGTACCCGCGCATTGATCCCATTAACGATGTTATTTTTGATCTTATGTAATCAATGTGCGCTTGCCAAGTGAGTTTGTTATCTAATCTAAGTCCGAGGTATTTTTCACAATTGCTTTTGATGATTTTAGTGTTGTTTATGTGTAAAGCTGGGTGATCAGAGATTTTTTTATTTTTAGCTGAGAATATCATGTACGATGTTTTTGATGCGTTTATAGTAAGTAAATTGGAGCTAAACCAGTTACACAATATGTCCAAGTCTTGTTGAGCGTCAGCTACAATGGTGTTTATGTTGTTACCGAAGTAGAATAGGCAAGTATCGTCGGCGTACAAAGTTAGCTGTCCAATTAAGCCTAAATCTTTAATATTGTTTATGTAAATAGCAAATAAGTGGGGGGATAGCAGAGATCCTTGGGGAACACCAAATTCTATGGGAGATTCTCTACTCATCGCGTTCCTCATTTTAACTATTTGTTTCCTATTGTACAAGTATGAGGAAAGGATATTATACATTTCGCCGGTGATACCAATGCTTTTTAGCTTTAATAATAGGATTTTATGAGAAACTGTGTCAAAAGCCTTTTTTAGGTCAATTAAAATCCCGAGTGCAATGTTTTTTTGGTCAATGTTTGTTTTAATGGTGGTGACTAAATCGATTGTGGCGCACAAGGTGTTGGATTTGGGTCGGCGCACAAGGTATTGACAAAGACAGCGAGCTTAACTTATGTACTGCCCTACAATGAGGGTTCTCAATCTGCCATATCTTCATTATATGTATTATATACTTGTTAATTGTCTTAGTCAAATAAAATTACCTTTCATATTAATTAAATTATTTTACGGTTAATTTCACCAATATTAAACCACACAAAATTAAACCACTGACCCACTTATTAACCTCTTCTCCTTATTGACCACCAAAAGCCAGCTACCTTCTAAATTCAAACCTAGCAATCTCTTAATAGATGCAATCGGGCCATAATAGCTGTGTCTACAGCAACCAGCCACCTATAGCACAGGCTCCTAAGTGTAAGCAATTCAACAGAATGCGATCCGTCGCAGTGGATTCAATTATATAGCTATTGCATCTGCGGAACGTCACCCTGACGTACAGAGTGGTCGAAATTAGAAGGTGGCCTATTGTGGACGGCTGTAGGGATGGATTACTGGTAGTATTGCGTGACATGATGCGGCTGGGTTCTGGGCTGAGACAATTAAATTAGCTGAGAATGTAGGAGACGATAGATGTTTATCCTAATGACGCAGACAGTAGGTCAGCTTTTGAATTTAGAGTTAAGATTTAAGGTTTTCTGGCTGAAGAAACGTTTAAATAACACTCAACTTCAATTCCCTTAAGATGACCCACTAAACATGTTTTTTATTAAAAATTCGTAGTCTGGGTTTTCAAAAGACATCTATATAAAAACAAGGAAAATTGCTTGATTATAGGAGGTAATCTCGTTAACTTAGTGCTGGTTCCGATTACCAAAATTCTTGCACTAATATAAAGCTATATAAGTATCGCTGAAGAGGGCTATAAACTACTTTTTAACCGACTTCTCTCCCCCTCCTTCTTCCTCTATGTATTTTTTTTTTATATGCTCACCAATATCGCCGTCAATTGTTAACCGATTTTGAAAATTCTTTTTTTGTTTGAAGGAGGACGTTTCGAAATTGGTCCCATTTTAATTTGGTGAAGATCTGATGAAGAACTTCGGAGATATACAACTGAACTCTTCAATAAATGTCGGCTAATCTTTCGGGATTGCTGCAATCGCATGTCTGTTCATTGTTTATACCATTTCATAACATAACATCACGCCAGTACGCTCTTAAGGGGTACGCAGATCTCTCATTTCACCGTTTATGTTCAAGTTACTTGGCATTTGGGTCATCTATTCTGGCGTTATAGGTTACTAAACAACTTGCCTATTAGGTAGGTACAACTAAAAAGTGAAAAATAAAAAAACTTTTTTGCAAAAAAATACTACCGACTTCCAAATAAAAACTACAAAGTGAAAAATAATTTTATTTTTGGAAGTCGGTGTCCATAACGCAAAAAATTGGTACCTACGAAAGACACCGACCTCCAAAAATAAAATTATTTTTCACTTTGTAGTTTTTATTTGGAAGTCGGTAGTATTTTTTTGCAAGAAAGTTTTTTTTATCACGGGCACACGGTTCCTGTAGAGGTTCTCAAGCCTATTGTGGACGGCTCATGCATGGATTACTGGTAGTAGTAATTTATATGACATGATACGGCTGGGTTCTGGGCTAAGACAATTAAATTAGCTCAGAAGGTAGAAGATGATAGGCAGATCTATACCGTCATGATGTAGACTGAATACCGGCTTCTGAATTGAGAACTTGGTGTAACGAACGCAGGTTTTCAGCCTAAAGTAGAATTTACAAACACTAAACTTTTTTTTAATTCAGATCGGAAATCGAGGTTAAGATTTTCAGAGACATCTATACATCAAAAGTTTTACTGGTACCACTAGATAGAAAGCTACACTAACTTGAGTGCCATATAATATGCAAATTTCAGGCAATGCCATTGCTACGGTAGGCATTTCACACTCAGCCAGCTGGTAATTTGTTCAGATTTTGAATATATCCCCGCCATTCCAACATCAGGTTGGCGGATCATATATTTTTTCTAAAAACTGTGGTTGTAAAATAGTTCATTGCTTCAAATTTTACGTACATTCGGTACATTGCTCGTACATTGCTCTCACGCATATAAAATGAGCATTTGTAGTTATACTCCCGTCTTTCTGATGCACACAACATTTGCTGTCACAAAATAATCAGGCGCTTTCTATATTTTTTTGTAAAGTTAAAATAAATAAAACCACTGTCTAATAATGATATTTTTAAACACGTACGCAATATACACTATTCGTACAATATAGTCTTCATAAAAAAACAGTAGCATTTATCTTTCCTGAGTACATGTTCTGTGTGGCTCTGCTAGAGAGTATGCTCTGCAGCAGAGCCACAATCAATGTCTATTTTATCATTCACGTACAGCGATAACGGTTTTACGTACATGATGTACGTTTGACGTACATCATTTTAAGATATTATAGATTAGTTTCTAAATTGGTGGCTCTGCGGCAGAGCATGACACAATTTCAGGCCACGGGAGCAAAGCCGCATGGAAAAGCTACTTTATTTAAAAGTCAGTAAAGTAGGTCACTGCAGCAAGCAGTTCCTATTTGACGATGCCTATTGAACGGCATTAAAAAAAAAACTAAATTGACACCATAAGCCACAAAATATTATCGAATTTCGAAATTAGAAGCCTTTATAATTATGCAGGTATTTCAGTCTAAGATTAAACTACTCAAAATGTAGGTTAGTCGGTCTTCCAACGTAGATATCGGATGTAGATCTCCAACCGGTGCGATTCAATTATAGGTATCGATGCTCCTAGCGACGGATAGGTAGGAGGTACTCAGCGCTGAAATGCAGCGTTGAGTGTTGACAGAATTAGCGCTGCATTGGAGATAGGCAAGTGAACACGGTATAGAGGTGCCGATGAGACATATAGATATACTCGTAGATAGACATAATATGTTTGCTTCTTTTTAACACGCTTTTATTAGCTTGGTATGTATGTATCTATGTATCTATGTATCAATGTATCAATGTAACAATGTATCAATGTAACGGAATCTTTGAACGTGATTTTCACCCACTTCAAAACGTTGAATTGATTTGAAACTTTGCACACTTATCAAGGACCGATGACAATGCAATAATTTAAACAGTTTGTCCCATTATCCTTACCATTAAAGCGTGTTTTTTAGTTTTTAGAACTACAATTTATTCTTCTTCTTTCATGTGGAATAACTCAAACTATAGTCTCAACTATTCAGATTTTGTCTGACCAGTATGTAGCTGGGTCTAGCTGACAAATCTTTTCACCCCGATGACTCAAGCTGAATATTTTATATCTGCGGATTGTATTTTAATGTAAAATATTTTCATCTTCTTAATCTAATAATAATAGGTCTTTACTCTTAGCTATGAAATTGCTGTTCTACAGTACTGGCAATTTCAAAACAATTTTTTTTTGTTTGACTATGAATTCTAATTTCAAATTAATTTTATTTTAAAAACATAATTTGTAGTAAGTAAGTAAAAAAGTTTGAAAAATGCTTGGCCTATGAACTTAATGATCGCCAGCGTGAAGTACGCATCGAGACGTGCCTTGCACTGCTCAACAGGCACACAAATGAAGGAATTTTGAACCACATTGTTACCTGTGACGAAAAATGGATTCTGTTTGACAATATTGCAAGCGTTCAGCAAGTTGGTCGGAGGAATTTTGAACCACATTATTACCTGTGACGAAAAATGGATTCTGTTTGACAATTGCAAGCGTACAGCAAGTTGGTCGGATCCTGGTTCAGCATCTAAAGAGTACGAAAACTTACCACCAGAAAAGTGATGGTCTATGATTGAAGGTCTAGGGCCGCAGTGATTCATCACAGCTTCTTACCAAACGGGGTGAGCATTACTGCAGATGTGAAACACTGAATAGAATGATGGAGAAGCTCGCACGTCTCCAACCAGCTTTGGTCAATCGCTTGTCTCCGCTGCTCCCGCACGACAATGCGCGACCTCATACTGCACAGCAGACGGTCTCCAAGTTACAAGAGCTGGGGTTGAAAGCTCTCCGTCATCCGCCATATTCCCTAGACCTTTACTTTTGCCAGAATTAAGATAACTTTTTGGCGGGAAAAAAATTCAATACCCGACAGGCAGTACAAAATGCCTTTAAAGAATGTGTTGCCTCCCGTGTGTGTTGCTGATTTCTCCAAGAAGGGCATCAATAAACTACCACTTCGTTAGCAAAGATGCATCGATTGCATGAGTGATTACTTTGATTAATAGAAATAAAAATTACGGAAAAAAATCGTTATCTTATTTAATTTTTCATCCTCCTCCTCGCATCGTGTTCTTCATTACTGAGGGTCGTGATTCCCTGGTCTTCATGGAAACAACTTTTCCTTCACTAATTTGCGCCATCTGCTTCTGTGTTTGGCGTCGTGGAGAGCATCGTACAGCCTTTAACATTTTTCACAAAAACAGCAAATTTCATAGTTAAAGACTATAAAGAGGTTAATTGTTTGATTAGGTCTTACGAAAATTATTTATTATATGTTTACTGATAGAATAACCCACAATATAACCTTGAATAATATGTAGGATAGGCTACGGAAGCAAATTGTGGTTTATCTGCATATGAGTGATCTTGCATATTAGCAACTTGAAGTCTCTTTGGTTATGCATAGCGAAGTAGCAACTTATTTGCCTTGTGCTAAAGGTACGATAGGACAAAACAACTTGATTAAATGTAAAGTATGGACGAGTGAGTAGCTGGTATTCGCTTGTCAAGACCCATAATTGTTTGCGCTTGATAAAATTTAGAACAACTCATTCAAACAGCGCCAGGCTCACACATTCTAGAATTAATATGGGCACGTGTAATCAGTTCTAAGCTGCACGAACACGGATCACGACGGAACATTGTGTAGTGCGCTGAGATGCACTAATCTCCACCCAGATTCTAGACAGCTAGAGCATTGTCGTGTCTATTTCTGGGAGTGTACCCACAGGAATATTGTGTTTATGTGTATTTATATTGAAATTAACACTGAAATATGTTGAATATGTATTATGTTTGCGAAGTAAAATATTTTAGTGCCTGTAAAATCACTTACAAGAACAAAACAAGGGGCGATATTGACTGATGACAAATCAACATCTTTGTTTTACAGAAGCACATTTTTATTTAAGACTGAATCAGATAAGCATTCTTGTAATATACTCCAAGTGAATTCTACATGTACGCTAGTACCTAACTACAATAGGGTAGTTTACTGAAAAATATATTTTTGTCCGTCAGTTAGATTAATAAAAAAACTTGGACACGTGTTTTTTCTTTTGACACGTTCATATAAAGTGACGACGATATAATGCGTTGAAATATCGTGAAACGTCACGACGCTAGTACACTTTACACTGCCTTAGTGACGTCACAAGCCCCCACTCCTGAACTTTGATGCGCTTTAACTTAGTTTTTTTTTTATATACTATAGGCTCGCGCTTGACCACTATCTCACCTGTTAGTAAGCGATGATGTGGTCGACAGTGATACACGCTTATCTATTCACTCTTGACTTCAAGACGCCCAGATTTTAGCTGTCGGGAAACACAGACTCCGGCAGGGATTTCCACTCCTTAGCTAATACGCATAATAAAAGTGTTTCCAAAACGTTTTGTGCGTAGGGTTACGGGATGTCCACCATGTACCGATGGCGCATCGCCGTACGTCTGGTTTTCCGATGATGAAACGGGCTAGGTGGAATTAGATCGTGCAATTCCAACGCACACTCCCCGAAATGTTCAAGGCTCTGCAGCTTTGAATTGACCAGTGCCTCATAACTGAAGAGCCTCTTAGCCCGCTTTTCGATCGTCTCCAGTGCGTCAAGCTGGTATTTGGCAGATCCGTCCCAGAGTGAGAACAGTACTCCATGCATGATCGAACCTGTGCTTGATAAAAATTGAGCAGCTGTTCCAGCGTGAAGTATCTTTTCACCTTTGCAAGGATCCCCAACTTTTTGGCAGCCAGCTGAGCCTTTGCCTCAATGCATGGCCCAAAATTGAGAGTCGATGTCAACGGAACGCCAAGAAGCTCAAGGTGGTCCGTTATTGGCACGGTCACATCCCGGAAAGTTGGAGCCGGTTCAATTTGGCTCTTTTTAGCGAAAAAAAGACACGCCTGTGTTTTAGCAGCATTAAACCTGACCAGATTGGCATCGTCCCATTCGGAGACTGCCTGCAAGGACAGGTTCAAACGCTCCACCATGGCCTCACGGAGAGACCGGATCTGCGGCTCGGTAGCCCGTGCGTTGGACAAGTATCTCTCAGCAACAGTGCTGTCGTCTGCATACCCAAAAAAGATCTCGTTAGTTTCTAGGTATGCCAAGAGCTTCGTGTTAAGTACACCTCCATACTCTTACATAGATTCTTACTCTTATTGATTTGGTAAAGCAAAAAATACATGTCCAATATTATTTACCCAGGCAACATCCCTATTTTCGCAACAACGACAAAGCTGCTAGGGCGAAACAAATATTTACGATAGTGTATTTATAGCTACTATTTTTATAAATGGAACTACCACAATTTTTTTTTCGCTTTTCATAGAAATTGTGATATACGAAACCACGCTTTATTTTTGGGCCATGTCACAGTATATTCACTACAGGCCAGAAACTAATTAGGCTCGTTGCAGGCAGAGTTGTCAGCAAGTGACCGCGCGAAGACAAACAACTTGCCAACTGGAGGCGACGGCGACCACCTGCTGTCGCCTAATAACTGCTCGACATCTAATTTCATTGGTTTAACAGCTGAGCTACACTACGCAGACGACAGATGGCACACGAACGATGTGTGATCATAAAGTTAACGCAAAATGTGCTGAGATTAATTGTTCAAATGGCTTTGAAAAATCCGTAGCCACTACAACCTGCAATGTTACTCAGGTCAGATCAGCCTTTGAATCGTGTGATTGCGCTGTCCATGGAACTAAAAAGTGCTATAATACCGTTGTCAAATCCCTGGGCTGAAGCCAATTATGTACCAGTTCGATCTGGTACTGAAATTTTTTTTTTTTTTAATTCTTACCACTTGTAGACGTTCCTGACAAAATCACCATAGCAAACTGCGGTATAAACACGCACAGATCAACAAAAATAGTAACAAGAATCTTACAACTAAATCTAAATTCAGTTTTAACCCCGTATTGGGTAAGTGTTGACAATCATTATTTTGGTTAATCATGCTGGTTGGCCATAATGGCCATTATTATAATTTCTGTTGGTGTTTAGTTAGGTACCTATTGTATTGTATTTTCTTTAGCGCTTACCTGCCAAAAGTGTTTTTCTTACGTTACAAATTTACAATAAAACTCTCTAGAGCTCCGGTTCTGATTGTGACAAGCACACATTCGCCTTAAGCGCCGCGGTACATCTTCTGTCCTACGCTTACACAGTTGCGGTCACAATCAGACAAGGATAAGCCGGAAGACAAAGAGACTGATACGACGATTGGAAAATTCCAGGGTCCAAAGTTCCGTTTCAACTACCAGGGACCATCATCGGAGGAACCTGCCTGAACCTCGAATCATCGTCAGCTCTGCGGGACGTCTTCCTGCTGGCGCGTAGTCTTAGGCCTTCCACGTCATCGTGACTGTTTCTGCTGCCAGGCCAGGATAGTACCTAGCACCTTCCTCCATAGAACAAAATAAATAGATAAGAAACGGCTTTTCGTACCTGCGACCCTGTTATTAAATTTTATGTAGTTAGTGCTGCGTATTATTTATCTCTGCTAGATAAACTACCCGCAAACGCTACACACTCTTAACCTATGCGTGGAAAAAAAAAACTCCCAACATAATTTTAATTTTAGTCAAAATGTTAAACCAGTTATTTATTTTTTTGAAATGTCAAAGACTCAATCAGTTATTCAGAAAGTGGCAGTTCGTCGTTGTTGCCCGTTCCTAAGCGTAAATTCCTTGGCAGTTTGCAAAAACCACTTTACAATTGAATCTGCTCATCTTTTGTATCCTACCACCTTTGGAGCTTGTAAAACTCCTTCATGACCTGTAAAAAAAAAACTTTTTTACAAAAAATTACAACCGGCTTCCAAATAAAAACACTACAAAGTGAAAAATAACTTAAATTTCGGCAGTCGGTGTTTCCTGTTATCGTTTCTTCGTTTTTCACACTGACTTCTTGGATTAAATGGGACCACATGAGCACCAGCTTTCAAATAAAAAACCGGCCAAGTGCAAGTCAGACTCGCGCACGATGGGTTCCGTACTTGGTAAATTGCGGTTTACGATATAACGTATTAAAAAAAAAACTACTTACTAGATCTCGTTCAAACTAATTTTTGATGGAAGTTTACATAGTAACGTACATCATATATTTTTTTTTAGTTTTATCATTCTCTTATTTGTATTTAATTATTATATATTATCATCTTGACATTCTCATTTTATGCCTGACATTTAAATTTTAATTAATCTAGTGACAGCATTATTTGCTTCTTGATTGTTGTGTTTCAGTATTATTTTCCGTGGTGAAATTACCAAACTAATGCACGAATTTAATTATTATATATGTCACGTCGAAGTACCTATGAATTATAGGACCACCATCATCAACTCCAATTCTAGAGGCAATTCCTTCATTCTTCATAGGAACGGGTAAACTTCAATAACACACAGCACTGGATTGAAACTCGAAAGTATTTATTTGACTTAGTTACAGGTACTTTGAGTTTTCATTCGAACTTGAAGTTAAAACCACATGGTGGCTCGCTAGGTCGCAATCCCTCGTCGATCTCTAGAGAAGACCTAGCAAGAAACTCTAGGACACTCTTTTAAATCTTTTTATAGTTTACACAATCACTTTAAGACAATTGGTGTTACATGTTTATTAGGTTTTCAAACATCTAATCAATCAGATTTATTAAACAGTTATTATTTTACACACGGCATACGCGCGATGCGCGTTGCGAGTGTGCGGGACTTCCATATTGTTTTTTTTTAGACACTAATTACTTGGATAGTTGAATAAAGCTAACAAACAATACTAAAATGCTGCTCAGTTAATTATTTTAACATTAAACAATCTCAATACTCACAAATACAAAGTTGTTTGTAGATTATTACTAAAATAATTACCTTAACACAAAACTATCCAAGTTTCCGGTGATCTGAATATCTTACTAACCAGAAGGTTTCTCATTATTACATGGATGTGTAAAATAGTCTTATTACTTTATAGTATTTAATCAATTACTCAAATTTGTTTAGTTCTCGTATTAAATTATTAAATCTAGTTATTGGTCATTAAAATTATAACATCCGCCATTGTTGACAACTTTTCGTAAGGTCATATTCAAACATATTTACTTCGTCAAATGTGCGTTGTTAAAATGAGAACAAATCTAAAAGTCCTACAATAAGTGTTCCCGTTTTATTTAAACATCTCGTTTTAATTAAACAATGAAAATTAGCTTATCAAATGATCTTCATTCAAACAAACCAATAACTAATTCCACAATAAGCCAATAGATGGCGCTGAACTATAAAACCAACATAAACAGACATTTAATAGTTCTAGCGAAATCTCAGAGATGACAGGATTATAGAGTTTGTGTTAATTGGATAACGAATTAGCAGAACCACGCCTCCGCGGCGACACGGCCATTCTGAAAATCAACCGCGTGCTCTGCGGGTGCTGGTGTCCTCAGTCTCTGTTTCTTGGTTGTTATCTGTAATAGCAGACAGAAATTTGTCGGCAGATTATTGTTGTTTATCATCCTACAATATAAATTAAATTTGGGATCTGATAACAACTAGTTTTAATCATCATTGACAGCTTGTAATAAATCTATGCTTAGTATGCCTTATTTTTGAAATATTGAATGCATTTTAACACCCACAGCTATATGCTTTAGGTATTCAACTTGCAATATGGTAAAGATCAATGTTGTTATAAAACAACGAATTGCTACATGTCATGCCAATGAAGGCATACAATTTGTATTTCAGATTTTTGTTATTGAATAGTCAGTTGCTAGCTTAATAGTCCATTTTGAATCTTGTTTGCAGAATGTTGTTGTTTGTATTATCTTACAATATTCATTGATTTGTAATAGGTATGAGTCAGTTTAAGTTATCAGTTTATCACTGAATACTTATTAGATTAGGTAACTACAAAGTTTATCTTAAATGAAAATATTTGATGCATTAATGAGCACACACCTACAACACACACCTTATAAGGCTAACACAGCACTCTTGTATTTGGTAAGTATAGTGTAGGTAGTGTAGGAGTATTGTGATCAGCTGTTTTTTGTTTAGTTTCATTCTCACGGGATGGTAATGCTCTGTGATAGACACAAAGTCTTTGATTTGACAGGATTAAAGGATAGGATCAGGAACACCGCTCTGTGATAGACACAAAGTCTTTGATTTGACAGGATTAAAGGTTAAGGAGTTTAGGACCATTGCTCCGTGACAGGCACAAAGTCTTTGATTTGACAGGATTTATGGAACCAGGCTCTGGGTGGTCTTGTACACCGTGGACCCAGCAGGATAACATGAGAGATTGTTCATTAGCGGCCTCCACGCCTAACCAATGGATATTAAATCATTCTTAGTTGCTTCCACAGCAAACTAAGAGATTGTTTGTTGTATTATCACTATTAGTTTCCTCCACGGATTACTAACAGACAGCTTATTGTGTTATCATTATTAGTTGCTTCCACAGAATACCAACAGTATAGTTTATTGTGTTATCATTATTAGTTGCTTCCACAGCATACCAACAGTATAGTTTATTGTGTTATCATTATTAGTTGCTTCCACAGCATACAACAGGAAAGTTTATTGTGTTCTCATTATTACCTCAAATGCACCTCCATGGATGCTGATAGAATGGTGTTGATATAAATGATTGTGTTATTAACTGCCTCCAGAGCTCTAGGTTATGGGACACCTCTATAATTAGAGCTTGTTTTATTATTCATTTTTATAATTGCCTAAATTTGACAATAGAATACCATGAACTGTTAAGAGTTACAAAAATATAATAATAACAGTAATCCTCCTGATTGAATTCGGCCATGACAGCCAATCTGATGAGCCATCTACATAGGAAGATACTATAGCGCACAAGGCCAATGGCTTAACATGCTTTCCGTAGCATGGGGTTCACCAATTTCAAAACTCTAGGCTGTCACAGAGGAATTCCTATAGGAAAAATCCCATAAACACATTTTGCCCGACCTAGGAATTGAACCCAGGGATAATAATTTAAAAGTACTTTGTTGCTTGGTAGTACCATGCACAAGCATCATGTAGAGTTATTTGGCATGGCTATTGAGTTGAGCCTTCTGATACAACAGCACTGTATCAGTTAGCGAGGTGAGTAGAAGATAGTTTGAAAACATCTCACCTTTTACTTTTGTTATGTTGTGCTTGAAGTCTTTACTAGCTGACCTCTATTTGGTGGCATGTATGTTGGTAGCATATAAGGTCCTGACCCGGCGACACGGTCACTTGCACCACCAGGTATTTTTTTGTTTTGTTTTCATATCGTAGGTAACCATTTTGATTTTTGATATGACAATTAACAGGAATCTGGAATGTGAGAAGATATGCAGCTAAATAATAATGTCTGTGACAAATTATCGTAAAACAAACCTGTCTTTTGATTGTTTTTATTCCGTGCAAATGCACCCAATAACAAGCTTTGAAATCTGTCAGAAATGACTAATCTATTTACACCCATGTACCACCATAACAAGTAAAATTCAACTAAACACATTGTGAGATTTAATTCATCAGGAAGGTTCTCAAATATTGAATGATTAAAGAAACTTTGTTATAACAAACTTAACTTGAATAAGTTTAAACTTAAGAGCTTATAGGAGGCCCTCCTATCACTATCCAACTGACAGTCTGTACCAAGAATGTAGGGTCAGACAATTTATCATTAGGTCTAACTTATAGCGCTATCACTGACAAGATCTCCATACTCAAAACAAAGCTACCAGATCATGTAGACAGATAAGATGGAACACAGTAATCACATTAAATTCACTCAAAGATGTCTTACATACACATGACCATTAATTTACCAAGAATTCACAAGGTCCATACATAATTGGTTACTCAAAGCTTAGGTACTTGTAAATTAAAAGTTACCAAGTGGCTATCAGCTTATGACAATGCACGGACCTAAGCTCTCCTGATAATTATTATAAAGTCCTCGTAATGAGTCACCCAGGTGTATCACATCCCTTTCATTCATACAAACACATTTATACTAGATGCACACTACACTCTAAACAAACCTCTTAATAATATTTAAAATGTTGTTAAGTCTTGTAACTAAACTATTTGTCTCACCCCTAAGTGCACTTAAAAACTAGATCACGACACAGGGTATCCTAGTGTGGGGCTACTTAAATGCAAATCATTGTACCTAGGTATTTTCTTAAGCATGTAATAATTTTAATTTTATTTGTTGTGCTTTTCATGTTTTCAGGAATGTGTTAATACATTTTCTTATCTTACTTTATTTAGTAAGTATGACATGCAACAGGTTCCACATTATTCAATAATAAGCCTTGTTGGCAGTTGGGTAAAAACCATAACTCATTGTAAAAATAACAACTACAGCGTCAACATGAACATGTCATGGCACTTTTTGCCAAATGTTTACTAATTCTGTTGCACATACATTCTGTTACTTACTTAACGTAGCTACCTACTAAACTATTGTTTTGTTTGAGCTACCTAAATGTAACAAATGCTATAAAAATAAGTTAAATTACCTTTTGTCCGGCACTAAACTCAAATTAAGTACTTTGAATTGTTTATCATTCATACACTCACACCTTGTCCCCATGGGGATAGGCAGCAACCACAGATCGCCACTTGCTACGATCCTTACATACTCCTCAAATAAAATTAAGTTTCTCAAATAATAACTGAGCCATTGTAATTCTTAAGAGAAAAGAAAGAACCATATTTAAACAATAACATTGAGTTACTAGTAAGCCATCTTATTTTATGGAGTAAATTAGGCTGATTTCATTCATTTTATTTCCAAAAATTGTCACACAAATACCAGCAGGCACTAGTCTTGCAAAGGGGTATTGTGTTACCCAGTTACTGGGTTTTGGTGACCCCATGTAAAACACTGGTACTCAGCTGAACCCCATCAGGTTAGACAAGAAGCAGACCCCGACTTAGTTGGGAAAAGTCTAGGCAGATTGATTAAAATTGTCACACAAAAGGTCACTAACCTTGCCTTGTATGATGAAAATAATTAAGAATGTTAGGTTACATAAATAAATAAAACAGAATACTCCCCTTAATGATGATGGAATCTATCAATGGACAGATCAAGTCTTTGTTTATTTAGCTGCTTCGGTCATTCTGTACTGTACAAAGTTTTGGTTCACTTCAATGATATTGTCTCCAGCTAGTTATGATCATAATGATGTAGGTCAGCATCCTCCCAGCATTATGCTGAGCGATGAACGTTTTGCGTAGTTGTGACGCATACTTTGTAATGATCTTATTATTATTATTTTTATTTATTTATTTTTGTTTTTTATGGTATGCGTCGTGCCTGGCGCAAATAAACAATTTTTCTTTCTTTCTTTCTTCATCAGCAGCTTAGACGAGACCATAGCCAATTCTTAGCTTCTTCTGACGTTTCAATAAAGTTCTATGCGTTCTTGGAAATTATTATAGGAAAATATTTTGCCATGCTCTCGGCGGTGGCGGTGATGTACGAAATTCTTCGGATGGCTTTCATAGCATGGGCAGAAGGCGGGAGCTGATCTCAATTCTGATGTCACGTCGAAGTACCTATGAATTATAGGACCACCATCATCAACTCCAATTCTAGAGGCAATTCCTTCATTCTTCATAGGAACGGGTAAACTTCAATAACACACAGCACTGGATTGAAACTCGAAAGTATTTATTTGACTTAGTTACAGGTACTTTGAGTTTTCATTCGAACTTGAAGTTAAAACCACATGGTGGCTCGCTAGGTCGCAATCCCTCGTCGATCTCTAGAGAAGACCTAGCAAGAAACTCTAGGACACTCTTTTAAATCTTTTTATAGTTTACACAATCACTTTAAGACAATTGGTGTTACATGTTTATTAGGTTTTCAAACATCTAATCAATCAGATTTATTAAACAGTTATTATTTTACACACGGCATACGCGCGATGCGCGTTGCGAGTGTGCGGGACTTCCATATTGTTTTTTTTTAGACACTAATTACTTGGATAGTTGAATAAAGCTAACAAACAATACTAAAATGCTGCTCAGTTAATTATTTTAACATTAAACAATCTCAATACTCACAAATACAAAGTTGTTTGTAGATTATTACTAAAATAATTACCTTAACACAAAACTATCCAAGTTTCCGGTGATCTGAATATCTTACTAACCAGAAGGTTTCTCATTATTACATGGATGTGTAAAATAGTCTTATTACTTTATAGTATTTAATCAATTACTCAAATTTGTTTAGTTCTCGTATTAAATTATTAAATCTAGTTATTGGTCATTAAAATTATAACATCCGCCATTGTTGACAACTTTTCGTAAGGTCATATTCAAACATATTTACTTCGTCAAATGTGCGTTGTTAAAATGAGAACAAATCTAAAAGTCCTACAATAAGTGTTCCCGTTTTATTTAAACATCTCGTTTTAATTAAACAATGAAAATTAGCTTATCAAATGATCTTCATTCAAACAAACCAATAACTAATTCCACAATAAGCCAATAGATGGCGCTGAACTATAAAACCAACATAAACAGACATTTAATAGTTCTAGCGAAATCTCAGAGATGACAGGATTATAGAGTTTGTGTTAATTGGATAACGAATTAGCAGAACCACGCCTCCGCGGCGACATATACATTATCTTGATATTCTTATTTAATAAATGACATTTTAAATTTAATTTTTCTAGTGACATTATTGATAGCTACATTTGTTGTTTCATTATTATTTGCCACGCGGTGAAATTAAAAAGGCAAAATAGATTGTGTTGTTAATTTTAAATTATATATGCAAGTAAATGTGTGTTATCAAGCTTGTGATTTGCATGCCTTAAGGTGTAATATGGTTGGACTGTGCTATGTTTTTAACAACATTATTTTTGTTAAAAAAAGGGGGTGGGGGAACATTTTACCACTTTGGAAGTGTCTCTCACGCAAAACTATTCAGTTTAGAAAAATATTATATGAGAAACCTCAATATAATTTTAGAAGACTTATCCTTAGATACCCCCACACGTATGGGTCTGATGAAAATAAAAATGAGTTTCAGTTCTATGTATGGATTTATAGTTTTTTTCTATTTTTGTGTAACAATCTTAATGCGGTTCACAGAATACATCTATTTACCAAGTTTCAACAGCATAGCTTTTATAGTTTCGGAAAAAAATGCCAGTGACAAACGGATGGACAGATAGACAGACCGATATGACGAATCCAAAAGGGTTCCGTTTTTTGCCATTTGGCTACGGAACCCTAAAAAAGAATCATCAAAATCAGTTCACTTGGTAAAAAGTTCTGAGGTAACACACATAAAAAATGATCGAATTGATAACCTCCTTCCCTTTTTGGGAAGTCGGTTAGAAATTAAATAAAACAAAATGATGGAACGACTATATTATACCTAGCTTTCATCCTACTAACGTGAAGAAGTTAATATTAGTAGAGTGTTCCGCGAATATTGATTGCTGGTCACCGTGACAAGGGTTTAGCAGTTTCCGAAGGTGCGAAGCTTTTAGCTATTGACGTCAGTATTCTGTTTCCCAAGATAGATTTAATGTGATTTAGGATTTACAATCTGTTTCAGAAATTAGAGTAAAATTATTTTAAGAAGCGAGGAGCTCGTGGCTATGTAATAACAGCCGCACTGGGTCGATCATCAAGGTTAAGCAACGCTTGACGAGGTCGGTCCGTGGATGGGTGACCATTTCAACATACCGAGTTTCCTCCGTGCCTCGGCAAGCACGTTAAGCCGTTGGTCCCGGCTGTCATTTGAAGAACTATGACAGTCGTTACGGGTAGTCAGACGCTTGAGATCTGACACCAGTTTTGCCAAGGGGTTACCGTGTTACCCAGTTCCTGGATTGTGGAGGTCAGTTAGGCAGTCGCTCCATGTAGCTGAATCCGGTAAGATTAGAAGCCAACCCCAACATTGTTGGGAAAAGGCTAGGCAGATGATGAAGCGAGTTCTGTATTCGGTCTTTGTAGTTATTCTGGTGAGGTTCGTTCGAGTGATTGTTCAGACTGAATAGCTAAAAACATGCATACATAAGTATTATATTTAAAAGCTTGAAAAAGATCTTTGACTACTAATTAATTACTTAATTTTACAAAACATAGGTACGGTACAAAAATGCTGCAGGCTCTATCAAACATTTATTCATCTGAACTAATATGGCAAAGTTGTAAGAATTTTAACTTGTTTAGTATTTATAAAAGGTAATTTCTGAAAGTATCAAAATCGATTCGTCGATTACAAAAAGTCTTTCACTTATCAGCCACTCAGTGACAGCTGGCTAATTTTTATCCTGGAAATACGATCGGGTCCTACGGGTCAGGCCACGGCAGGGCAACCTCTAGGATAAATATCACACCTATAAATAATAATAAGCTACATAGAAACTTCATCGCCTCGCAATCTTTCAGAATACTCTCTCAATGGGTGGGTCTCGGAATTTCAGTGGTTTACAAAGGTATTGTTTGTTCTGGGCTAAGATTAAATTTGTTGCTCCACTCTGAGGGAGGCCTGACGTGTCGCTAGCCCAAACTATTTCTTTATTGTCTCCGAGTCATTTTAACTTCGGTCTATACTGTATAGGTATTTGTCTTCGTGATAGAGTGGGGTGTGAAAGGATATTGCTGAGTCATTGTTGGATTTTGGGTGGAAAAAAGATCATTTATTTTGACAATCGAAAATGTGACTGTGAACTGCACCACATCTTATTAAGTGCCTTGCTCTGTTTTCTCTTCGAACCAGAATAGATAGAAGAACGAGAACCAGATAACATTATTTTTAATTTAAACGAAGTTCTTGCCACGGCTTCACTCTCGTGGCCATCACAATTTCATTCCACCGGATCCGTGCGGGAGAGCAGTGGTGGCCCAGTGGTATCGGCCGCGACTTACAAGTTGTAGGTCGTGGGTTCGAACCCAGGAAAGCGCTTTACTTTGTGTAAATAATTTCATCACCACAGCTCTCAAAAACGGTGAAGGAAAACATCGTGAGGAAACCGGCATATCCTAGAATCAAAAAAGACATGTGACATCCACCAACCCGCACTAGGCCCGCGTCACCACGCGGGCCCAGTGCCGGTGACGGCGCCGTAATCCACCGATTACGGCCCATCCCCTCTCACAGGGAGGAGGGTTGTGTCCCAGCAGTGAAAACCTTAATAGGCTGATGATGTGATGTAATGATGTGGATCCGTGCGTTCTTCTAAATTTAAGTATCGGCGATTACCTCCATTCATCGAAAATTATAAACTTTACCTCTTTATAATAATTAAGTAGCTTACTTAATACGACACGGCTGAGTATCTAACAAAATGCTACTATTGTTGCCAACAATTTTTAAAGATGTCCCCCAGCACTCTTCTCCAAAGCAGAGTTTCACCTCCGTTCGCCCACTTATTTCTGTTTACACATTTAGCAATCAATTCCTGCACTGTCACGACCTACCCATTTCCCATAATTACCCACACAAAAACCTACCAAAAAAAATAAAGGCCTGAACACACAAAACATTTAGCCGTCCATTAACCATACTACTAAAAAAGGCCGAGGCGTCAAAAGGCTCCATCTATCAACGGCCCTTAAACTGTGCCTAGTGGAGGCGAGAGAACGAACAAAGCGCTAATGGAAACCATGCTTAATTATACACGTCATCAACATAGACAATGAAAGGTAGTTTTAGGCAAATTGTTTGGACTGGCCCTTATGCTTTAAATGGAGTATACGATGTGGCTACCTCTATGAGAGATGGCCTGAGTCCCAGCAGTGGGAACATTAAAAGGCTGATGATATGTGTGTGTGTGATACAGTGTGGGATAATATTATTTTGTATTGAAATGTTGCGTTTGCGTAACTATACTTGTAAAGGATTCCATGTTTTGCCGTCCATCTTTCTAAATCCTAAGAGGTCGATCAATTGGTCAAAGAATAGATGGATGGAATGTATGTTAAATTATAAGAAAGAAAATGAAGTCAATGATAGCATGACTGTTCATAGGACGGAATGAAAACAGAAAAAGCGTTGCGCCGACGAAGTAGCATAAGACAGGGGCAGGAAGATGATGACGCTATCTGTCTATATTAGGACTTAAGATAATATGAAAACTAAAGATGAGTATATACTAGAGCATTTTCGCGAGCATTACAATGTAATGTAACGTTCTTACGAATGGTACAATAAAGACAAATGCCCATTTCTAAAGCATTTCCATGTAATGTGATGTTCTTGCGAATGTTCGACGCAGCGTTCGAAGTAATGCTCGCGGCGAGTGAACATTTACCTGTAAAATTTCTTTGTACCTTGCGTTCACTATTGACCTTTCTCCACGTCACCTGCGCTCGTGCACTCGATAAAATAGCTACACCAAAACGCTCGTTGGTTTTTAAAATCAGGTTGTAACAAAACACCGAGCGTTGTGTTCGAAGTGTGGTAAATTTAAAACAGCGGATGCTCGATGTTCTGTTACAAGTAAATGCTCTTATCTATACTCATCTTAAAGCCTAGTTATCTACAAAACGATGGACAACCTGATCAACAAACTGGTTGCTGAGTAATATTTAACTACTCAATTGAATTAAGTTTATTTTTATATTTAATATTTTTATAGTGTTAAATTTATTAGATTTATATAGTTAAGTTAAAACTGTATCTATTGAATTTTGGTCAGAGAATAAAGGCTTTTATTGTATCTACAAAAGTATTCTTCCACATAAATATTATTATCTTGCTTTTCTCACCACATAATCCTAAGAACTACAGAAGCTTAATATTCAACATCCCAGAAATGGACCCCGAATTCATATCGACCCATTTTTAATACTCCCCGGCCGATAGTACAGTTACCCAAATAAAAATTTACCACAAGCCTAGACGTTTCCTTTCTTCTAAACTAATTTGAAATTCATACAAACTAGTCAGTTGAGTGTAATAAAAAAATCCCAAAATAAGTGCCTTATACTGAAACCCTTACTATGATCGCTGGATTAGGTAGAAAATCCCTGAGTTGGCAACACAGGGTGGAATTACATGGCTCTGTTGGGCCTAGCAGATATAAATGGAATGTGAGGTGGAACGAGCGGGGTCGAATCGGCCCCATGCGTCTGAGGAAGACATTCTGAATGTCGCACTGATGTTTTTTTTTTTTATCTTTTCCTTTTTTAATATTTTTCTTTAACTAACTCGTTGGTATAAGATATCTTGCAGCATTCCGGAGTCTGGGTTTGTGTCTGAATAATATTACTCTCTGTCTAGCTTATTAGTTCACATTTGACATAAGTACGCCTATGAAGTGCCATAATTATTAACAGACAGCCATAGACAATAACATACAATCCTTCATTTACGCTTACAATATAGTGAAGCGACGTGCTCTTTAAATAAGATATTCCGATGATTTAAAATTCATAAATAAAACGAACCAATAAGATAACGATTTATTTCTCACCACAATGTAGGCACATTTAGAGAGGTATCAATACAAAGTAGGTACGTAACAGCAATGATTATACTGTGGGAGACTGGTGCCTAAACTGGACGTGAGGCACAGTATAAATATAAACGCACAGTACGGCAACTACTTACAAACGCTCGAAACGGCACACTCACACAAACATGCGCATCGACTAAACCCCTAAGCGGCTCGCACTACCGATAGCTTACATTTTAATGTTGTTACAATAATTCTATAGACTTTCAAGTTTTAAATACAACAAAATTGAAAAGGGAAATGGTATCAATTATTAGTGCTTGGTGTTAGTAGGTATGAATGTGTCTGTGAGTGGGTACGGTGTATATGTAGGTGAATGTGTAGGGGTAGTGTGAAATAAAGCAATAAAAATTAAATATTTTAATTTTATTATCATAAAACATAAAAATCTAATTAATGTTAACCGGCCTGACATATACATGTTGTATAAAAAGAAATAATAAAAAACCAATAAAAACCTACCTATCAATTAGATATGTAAAGTTAAATTTTTAAAAAGTAATATTGGACATGTACAGCTAAGTACATTTAGATAGATAAAAATCATACAAAATGTAACAGTTCATTTTAATACATACAACAAAGTCATTTAAATGCCCGGGTATGTCTATAAAACAATACAAAATATTGAGCAAAAATAAAATACATGTTAAATCTATTAAAATTTCTTCATAAGTAAAGTCGATTGTTGTAATAAATCGAATTGATGACATATTAAGTTATCACTAAATGATAAGTTTTTGAGCAGTAAAATATAAAATTACACTTACTGGAAAGAATATAGGTACAATGGCATACCTGGTGAAAAGGACACAAGTAGGTTGGTTTTTATTTATTTATTGGTTCACCAACAAATATTTACACTAGTTTTATGCTAATGGTGGCATGCAAAAGTATGTGCAACATTACAGTGCAACAATCACTTAAAGGTAAACTCCGCATGCATTAAGGAGTTGTACAAAAAATTATAAAATTAATCTAGTTTTAAAATAATTACATTTCTAAAAGTCTAAATAATTAATACTTATAATATAAAATAATAATAATAATTTTAGGTACTTATTATCTATAAAAACATATTTTGATCTATTTAGGCAGATACTTATGAAAATTGGCTTTTAGTTTGCCCAGACTTTCAAAGTGTAAATCAATTTGATCACTGCAGCTATTTACAACCTTGCATGGGGGAATTGGCGCCCAGAACCGTTCTTCTCTGCGGTGGGCAGAGTGGTATTATTGCACTGCGAGGGATTCTTGAGGGGGCACTGAAATTAAAGGTGTACAGTATTTGTGGGCAGTCAATTTTATAGTGCATTACTTTGCACACAAACAATGCGTCAATAAAGCGTCGGCGATTGTCCAGCGAAATCATTTTAAAGTGTTTAAGGCTGTTACTGTACGAACGTACTTTTTTAGTAATTCCACTAGAAAACGCCAGGTGCCATAGAAAACGCTTTTTAATGCGTTCTAGACGCAGCGAGTGTGTGGCATAGTGTGGTCGCCAGATTACGCTACAATATTCTAATATGCTTCGAATTAAGCAATTGTAAAGCGAAATTTTAGTTTTACAACACCTTAACTGTTTGGAGTTTCTTATAACAAAACCCGCATTTTAGAGGACTTTTTTACTATATTGTCTATATGTGGAATAAAAGTTAACTTCCGATCAAACGTAACACCGAGATCCCGTATTGGTTTCAGTTCCGCAATTTTTACTGCTTCGATATAATATTCTTGGTCTATCAGATAATGTTTTCGTGTGAATTTGACATGGTAACATTTACTTGGATTTAGATGCATCTTATTAGTTTGACACCATTGCACCAGCCTTTCAATATCGCTCTGTAGTGCAGAGGCATCATCCTGGGATTTAACAATTTTAACAAATTTTAAGTCGTCTGCATACATAAAGATATGAAAACAATTGGGAATATCGTTAATCAAGAAATTAAATAAAACGAGCCCCAGATGAGATCCCTGTGGCACGCCAGACGAGATGCATCGCAGAGCAGACTGAAAACCGTTGATGACCACATAGAAAGATCTATCCACGAGATACGAACTCAACCATTAGAGTAACGGTCCGGTGATGCCGTATGCTCGTAATTTTCGAATCAATATTCCATGTGAAACCTTATCGAAAGCTTTACTGAAATCTGTATATATGACATTAGCCTGGAAAACTGAGTCTATTGCTTTCGTTAATAATTCAGTGAACAGTATTAGGTTAGTAGTTGTGGATCTGGACTTCACGAAGCCATGTTGCTCCTCGCTTATGTACAGCTTTAAGTGATTCTGAATGTGGGGGCAGATCAGAGACTCAAATATTTTAGCAAAGGTGGATAAAATTGATATGGGTCTATAGTTAGAAACCATATCGTCATTATTTGACTTGTGTATGGGAACAACCTTTGCTACCTTCCATTCTGAAGGAAAAACTCCAGAAGACACAGACTTATTGAAAATGAGCGACAATGGCTTAACCAACTCAGCCGCACACTCTTGGATAAAAATTGGTGGTATTCCGTCAGGCCCCGCGCCCTTATTGCAGTCAAGGTTTTTTAACGTCTTGTATAAAGCCTCACAATCTGAAGAGTATCAGGGAATACGTAGGGATTGTCTGGATTTCCGGTAAGAACAATGAGGACACAACTTAGCTGTTAAACGTATATTCGCAGACTGAATCTACCCCCCAGCTCATTATTATTAAGTTACCTAAAATTACCCACTATTTACAAATATCACACCTCCACCACTAAAAAATACTACTCTTAAATAATAATGATAACACAGGAAAATAAACATAAATCTTAATCTAACTCTACGAATAAATATAACAACTTAACTAACCTATACTTATTACTAACATTCATCAATTAACCTTTTTACAGGTCTACTTATTCGCTTTGGTCTGTGATTCACTGGTGATCTAGGCTGTGACGGCAACTGAGGATTTGGTTGCTCAAAGGAAGCATTGCCCTGACTAGTCTTAGTTAAACTATCGGGTGCCACGATACCCCTCTGATCTACCCCTTCGCTAATTAGTGGTGTAACGACATCCTCACTACCATCGAGCGTTTCTGCATTACTCTCTGGACAGGTAACATCAGACAGTCGAGATCTTTGGCGAATTTGATCAACATGTCTTTTCAGTAATTGACCGTCATCCCTTACCACAGAATACCTACGTAAACTGTCTAAACCTTCTACTGTGCCTTTCACCCACTTATCCCTAGTACCGTACTCGTGAGCCCATACTGTGTCTCCCTCTCTGAACCTACGCAGAATCCCACCAGCGTTATCCACCTGCCGCTGCTGGGCCTCGCGAACCTTCTCCTCAACAAGACGCTCAGTACGCAATAAATCTAGCCTCGAACGTAAATTCCGCCTTTGTAATAACATGGCGGGTGTTTCGCCGGTAGTACTATGCGCCGTATTTCTGTAAGCAAGTAGAAAAGTTTGCAAGGCCGCATCGATATCTACCTGTTCTCTATGTGCTTTTTTAATAGCGCGCTTACATAATTTCACCGCGTTTTCTGCCGCCCCGTTTGAAGAAGGGTGATACGCTGGTGAAAAAAAATGCTTAATACCATTATTAGTTAAGAAGTTTTTGAACTCTAAACTAGTGAACGGTGGTCCTTGATCAGATACTAACTCTTCCGGTAGACCAAATCGTGCAAAGGTTGATCTTAACATTTTTATAACAGAGGACGCATTAGTGCGAGTCATTTCAAAAATTTCTAACCATTTTGAAGTGGAATCAATAAGGACTAGAAATGTTGAACCTTTGTAAGGTCCCAAGAAATCAATATGAAGCCGGATCCAGGGACGAGTGTGATACTGCCACGGCTGTATCGGAGCCCGCGGAGCCGCGTCTGCCTCCGCCGCACAAGTTTCACACTGCCTGCACATCGTTTCCACTGCTGCGTCTATATTAGGCCACCACACGTAGCTTCGGGCTAGGTTTTTCGTTTTGACTATACCCATGTGACTGCAATGTAACTGTTTTAAAACGGAATGCTGTAGTGATGAAGGAATAACCATGCGATAGACCCACATAACACACCCGCCTTGTGTGTATAGTTCATTGCGTCTCACAAAATATGGTTGAATTTCATCATCGGGGCAATTCGTAGGCCATCCTGATTGAATATATGCTATAACCCTACTGAGATTCTTATCACGCGACGACAATTTTTTTACCTCTGTACTCGTAATTGGTAAAAAAATTTCAACGAAATTAACGTACGTATTTTCGTTGCACTTTTTTGCATTGCGTTGCTTGTGCGGTATACGTGACGACGCATCCGCACAATTCTTACTCGACGAAACATATTCTATATCGTAAGTATGCCCGGATAACAAAACTGCCCAACGCTGTAATCTCGAAGCGGCCATCACCGGTATGCCTACTTTATCACCTAGTATATACGTCAATGTTTTATGATCCGTCCGAAGCAAAAACTTGCGACCGTACTGGTGAAATTTACGAACTCCGTAAACAATAGCGACCGCCTCCCTATCTATCTGTGAGTATGCGCGCTCCGCTGTGGTGAGCGAACGTGACGCATACGCCACCGGTCGCTCGCCGCCAGATGTCGCGTGCGAAATCACTGCGCCGATGCCTACACTGCTCGCATCGGTCGTCAGAATTAAGGGTAACTCGGGTGAATAGTGTATTAATATTTCACTACTCGCTAATAGGTGCTTCACCTTATCGAACGCATCCTTACATTCCTTGCTCCATTCGTTCTTAACCCCAGCCTTCAATAAATTATATAAGGGAGCTAAAATCGTGCTTTTATTCTTAACGAATTTTCCGTAATACATAACCATGCCAATGAATGCCCTCAGCTCAGAAACGTTCGCGGGCGCCGGCGGCGTCTCGATAATCGCGGTTACCTTGTCCGAACAAGTGTGTACTCCTTCCTTACTAATCGTGTGACCCAGATAGTCAACCGAATCTGCGAAGAACACACACTTATCTTTTTTACCTTCAACCCGTATTTCTTCAAACGATCAAAAACACTACACAGATTACGCAAATGCTCGTCTGTCGTAGACCCCGTTATAATTATATCGTCTAGGAATACCCCCACCTGGGGCAAGTCTGCAAGTAATTGTTCTAACAACCTCTGAAATATACCCAGACTCGAAGAAAGGCCATATACCAGTCGATTGTACATGAACAGACCCTTGTGTGTATTGATTACCGTATATTTCCTAGTGTCTTCGAGTTCCAATTGTGCGTATGCCTGTGATAAATCTATTTTACTAAAACGTACACCCCCTTTCAATCGCAGCAATAGCTCCTCAACCCTAGGTAACGGATAACGGTCCATTTCTATAACTTTATTTAATGTTAGTTTGTAGTCGGCACAAATCCTGATGTTACCATCCTTTTTGACGACGGGCACGATGGGTGTCGCCCAGTCGGAACGCTCGACCGGAGAGAGGATGCCGTCGTGCACTAGCTGTTGCAGCGCTTGCTCCACCGGCTCGCGCAATGCATACGCGAGCGGCCTCGCACGCATGAACACCGGCCGCGCCCCCTCTCGCCTTGAATGCTCACCGTACCACCAGTGAATCTGCCCAGGCCCGCCGCGAACACATCACAATATCTGGAACTGAAAACGGCCTCATTGAATACTTCATCTTTAGACAATAGTATATTGTTACACTCATAATTTAGTACTAGTAATTGTATTTTTAATTCGGCCATCCATTGCCGCCCTAAAAGAACCGTTTTCCCATGATCTATAACATATAATTCTAACTTCTTACATTCATCTCTATAGCGAACCACGGGTCGTATTACTCCGAGGGGTTTTACTGACTCGCCTGTATAATAACGAAGTGTCAATCGACACGGTTCTAAATACAAATTCTTAAATAAAGTAGAATAGCATTCTCCACTTATACATGATACGGCACTACCGGTATCACACTCCATCTTAATATCGTTACCGTTCACGTTCAAGGTCACGTACACGGGCTCACATTGTGTTGCAGATATTCGACAAACATCAACATATATTACCTCGTCGCTTCCTGTGCTGTCGCTTTCGCCATCTTCTATCCCCTTACCGACGTCGATGTGGTTGTGCCCCGCTATGTTCGGGCACATACGACGCAGATGTCCCTGCCGGTTGCAAACACGGCATACGTAGCGTGCAAACTTGCACGAGGCTGTGTCGTGACGTGCACTGCATGCTCGACACTGCTGGTGTGGTTGCGCACGGCCAACGCTCGCCGGCACGGGCGAGACGAGGCCGCGCGCCACCCGCGCGCGCCTTGCGCTTCGCCGCCGCTCCGTTCCGCTGCCGCTGACGTGTCGCGTCGCCGGCCGGCCCATACGGCCTGACAAACGACTTAATTCGCATTCTGCCTGTCCGATGACCTTCCGTGTCCTTCGACCACGGCTGCATCCTTCTCGGCCGCTTCCATGCTCACTACTAATTTATATGCGTTGCCAAAGTCCAGATTCCTTTCAGCAAATAATCGTTGTCTGATGGTTTCACTTCGCAATCCACAGACTAATTGGTCCCTCAAACTTTCTTCCAACCATGTCCCAAATTCACAGTTCTTGGACATTTTTTAACACCACTGAGTAATCCGATACAGATTCTCCTTCTTTTTGCTTTCTGTGCCTAAGTTTATAGCGTTCGGCTAATTCACTCGGCTTGGGCTGTAGGTGTTTCTCCATAATGTCCGTTATTTGTGAAAACGTTTTATTTTTTGGTTTAACCGGCGTACACAAATTTACCAGCAACTCATAGCTTTCCGCTCCCATAACGGTAATTAACGTAGGCACTTGTAACTCACTCGTTATTTTATTTACCAAGAAGTATTGTTCTAAACGCTCCACGTAGTTTCCAATCGTCATTATGGTCTTTGAACTCCGCAATTTTTCCGATCGACATTTTTGTAATTAATATATCTTTAATAGTTATTCACGCGTAGGTATCGAATCGAATTCGTCGCCACTGAAGAGTATTAGGGAATACGTAGGGATTGTCTGGATTTCCGGGAAGAACAATGAGGACACAACTTAGCTGTTAAACGTATTAATCTACCCCCCAGCTCATTATTATTAAGTTACCTAAAACTACCCACTATTTACAAATATCACACAATCAATAACTAGATTTGACAAACATAAACTATTATTTAGAAGGTTATTTAAGTACGCATTATTATTGCAATTGCCATCATCCTGAGCAGGGCTATAAACAGAAGAGAATTAAGATGCACAAAACTCACATATTTCTGTTCCGTCAGATGACGTAGTAGTACCATCTGTCATCGATAAAGGGTATACGCTAGACCCCCCCCCCCCCCCGTTTAGCTTTTATATAAGTCCAAAACAATTTGGGGTTTAATGTGAGTTCGTCTTCTAACTTCTTTAAGTAGTTATAATAGCAAACAGTTGCAAGGTCATCACAGCGTTTACAAATTATTTTTAATTCAATTTTCTCTAAAGGGTTCTTGTAAACATTGTAACGTTTTCTTATCTTATTTTTTGAATTTAACATTTTAATAAGATTTCGGTTAAACCATGGTGGGTATTTTATATTCTTGGGTATTTTAGTAGAAATAAACTTTTTTATTGTTATACTAATAATTTCGTAAAATACCTGCACCATCCGATTGACGTCATGCAATTCAAATAATTCCTCCCAGTTGAGTTCTTTTAGATATTTACGAATCGGTATGTAATTAGATTTACGAAAGTTAGGCATTCCTTTGACAACATTATATGGAAGTTTGGCTTCTTTATTTAAAGAGGTGATAATATCTAGGGGTGGATGGTGTTGATCAATATTACACAATGAACCAATACTCTGGCTTAAGTTACACGATGGATGATTACACAGTACAAGATCAAGTATCCGACCTGATGTATTATTTATATTGTTATACTGATTGAGCCGGTTAACATGTGTAAAATCCAACAAAGCTTCGCATGTATTAGTGAGCTTGTGGTTGTTATTTGAATTACTGATTATTCTCCAGTCGATATTACCCAAATTGAAATAGCCAATGATGCAAACACATTAGTCGTTAAGTTGTTCAAAGGCCTCATTAAACTTGTCCAGAAGCCTTCCAAGCCGGATATTCACACAAGTGGTGGCAGGTATACTGCACAGAGAGCCATTCGACGAAAAGACGCAGCTATAGGAAGATCAAGGGTAACCCAAAGGTCTTCACAATTACTTTCGAAATGAACAGCGCGTTTAGAATTGTTTTTTTTATTCATGGCTATTAATACGCCCCCACCTTCTTGACCACTATGCAGGCAAGAACTTTCTCTATCTCTTCTGTAAACCACGTATCTGTCGTTGAATAGCTCACTACTTCGCACGGAACTATTAAGCCACGTCTCCGAGAGAATGATAATTTCATAGTTACTACAACAAACATTGCGATAAACCGTATGCGTTTTTGTTCGCATACCTGTACAGTTCTGATAAAATATTTGCAGATTGTTGACTTTAAAAAAAGGTTTTTCACAATAACGTGCATTTTTAGTTAACAAGAGAAAAACATAACAAATAAATGAGGCGTAATTCAAATCAACTTATTCAAAGAGTTTTCTTCACATGTTATCTTTGTCAAAACAAAGCTTAGCAAAATCTTAACTAACATGGCAATAAAATCCTAAAGACGAACAAAATCTATTTTTTCAATAAAATAATGAACAACAAAAATCTTTTCTTTTTCGCATTTTCAGATTACAGATTTCATTACGAAATTGATAAGTACCATCTTCTATTACAATTTAAGCTTCATCACAAAATTCATTACTCCACACAAATTGGTTTCTGATGGCTAAATTGAAATAGTAGATTTCCAAAGACATTCAATATTTTTCTGTGCGAAGACTAAGGTTCTGCCTGCGGCTCCGCCTGCGTGAAAGTTGGTGTAACTATCCTAAGGGAGCATATACAAAAGTATCCTTTGTCCTAATCCAGGACATGGTCTATCCTTGTACAAAGTTTCATCTAAATTCATGTAGCCGTTCAGACGTAGAAAGATAACAAACATATAGATAGACAGAGTTAATTTCACATTTATAAAACCACTAACTTCTGTCAGCGGCTTCGCCCGCGTGAATGTACAAAATTATTCCAAGCGAACATATTCCCGGGATAAAAAGTACCCTATGTGCTATTCCAGACTATAACCTATCTCTGTGTCTAATTTCATCCAGATCCGTCCAGCCGTTTGAGCGTGAATAAGTTACAAATATAAAAACACACACACTCATTTACAAACTTTCGACTTTATAATATTAGAAAGAAAGAAAGAAAGAAAAAATAATTATTTGTGACCCGCACAGGAGACACGAGATAAGCAAAACACAAACAATAATAAAATATAAAAAACCCCGTGCGAGACCAAAAAGGCTCCTATCTCAGCATGTGCTACGATGTTAAAAAGAAAATATCACTGCGCTGATATTATGATAGGGCCCACTGTTATTTGTGTTATTAGTGTGGTGTATAGTGTGATTTTATTTATGTTTTATTTTAAACTGAATATTTCCTTTGTTTATATGTGTTTTTAGGGTTCCGTACTCAAAAGGTAAAAACGGGACCCTATTACTAAGACTCCACTGTCCGTCTGTCTGCCTGCCTGTCTGTCTGTTTGTTTGTCTGTCTGTCTGTCTGTCTATCACCTGACTGTATCTCATGAACCGTGATAGCTAGAATCTCGAAATTTTCACAGATGATGTATTTCTGTTGCCGCTATAACAACAAATACTAAAAACAGAATAAAATAAATAGGATTCTGTTCCCTAGGGATAATTTTGGACTTTAACGCGGGCGAAGCCGCTGACAGAAGCTAGTTTCTTAATAAATTATAGCCTATCTGTATTACCGTAAAGTTTAATAAAAACCCTTTCGTAGTTTTTGCGTGAAAGAATGCTACTTTCACATTTATTATTTTGGTAGGATTTTCAGATTTGATTCAATTTTTTAAAGGAGCATTTTTATTGAAATGTCGCCTTTGGCAATTTCTTTCAATTATTATAATCACCATACTGTCAAATTAGTCTCTAGAATTGGTCCTTTTAAGTGAAATAAATACCGCAGGTTTTTTTATAACACCGCCCTACTCGTTAATTTATCCATATTAATTACAGTATAAATTAATTCAGACCGAAACCATTTATAAAATTACTGCGAAAAATTAATCGGAAATGAAAAATTAGGGATCTTTATTTGACAAATTAATGTAAATTAGATTGTAATTGAAATGAATTAGGGCATTAATGAAGTTGATTCGACTTATTAATAAAATGAGAGCTGTAATTAATCGAAATTAAAAATAAAGGAACGAGAATCAAAGAAATAATGAAGAAGTAAATTATAATCAAAGTTGATTGGATATGAAAATGAGGCTAAATTAATTACTTCGGAATGAAGGTGAAAAATTGTGTTAGATATGAAATTGAATCACAAAAGGACACACTACAGATTACAGGTATAAAAGCTTCTTCATCCTGGGATATAATAGTAGATTAGTAGCCAAGGGCTGTAAGGCATCAATTGCAGCCCGAGATATTTAGCATAAGCCCTATAGTTCGAGGGTGCAATTGGTGCTTACACCCGAGCTAACTATTCTGCTTTGCATCTCGATTGTGAGGTAAGTAGAAAATAAATTGTAGTTCTAAAAACTAAAAAACACGCTTTATTGGTAAGGATAATGGGACAAACTGTTTAAATTATTGCATTGTCATCGGTCCTTAATAAGTGTGCAAAGTTTCAAATCAATCCAACGTTTTGAAGGGGGTTAAAATCACGTTCAAAGATTCCGTTACATTGATACATTGATACATTGTTACATTGATACATTGATACATAGATACATAGATACATACATACCAAGCTAATAAAAGCGTGTTAAAAACCGGCATTACAAGAATAAAACATTTTTTTTCAAGAACGAAATTGAGCTTCGCCGTTCGATATTTAAAATTGATGACTATTATACTCACACGAAGACAAGGCTGAATAGCAAAGCGACCTCTTTGGTCATAAGGCTAAATGCATGATGTATATTGCCAATATGATGGTTAGATGTACGCGAACTTTTTGAAAGAAAGAAGTGTTTTTATTTAAATTACTTACCGCCCTAGGGCTTTTCTAGCAACATAACCCTAGAGCGCTAATTAGTCACCTACAAGCCCCATTTGGAGGTAATAAGAACCTACTTACCGAACATGAGAGATGTAAAACTTTTTAGTTGGGTTAGTTGAGAATAACTTAAATTACTTGACACTTATTCCTCTTTATATTCTAACAGTCACATTAATAAAACAACTCTAAGGGTGTGGCTACACGCTTAATCCTATTTGCACAAATTCTTGTATGTACAAGCAAACAAGAGCGTTAAGACGGCAAAACGATATACCGCACAAATTTAGGTTAGATGTCATTTAGTTTAGATGCAATTTTTGCACAATCAAATATTCATTCGAATTTCGAATCTGTTAATCTGTGTTATTACCACCACTAGAATCAATCATATTGACAGATATACAATGACATTCATCGAAGGTTTGTTTCTGTTGTCATGGTGTAAGTCCAGCCATGCTATTCTCTAAGAGACAGTTTCTTGGCTGTGCTCGTCGAAGAGCTCGTCTTCGAGACAGTCTCGAGATCGACCGATCGTGCAGCGCTGATTCAAACGGTATTCTCTATCGCGGTTATGGTCGTCGACGAACTGTAGACTGACATCTCCCGTCATAATTTCGTAGACGAATTAGGGCTTGAAACAAATTCTTTAAATTACAATCGATAAATCTCGACTGAGAGTTTTATGGCCTTAAAATGTATAATATAGGTCTATTTTTAAGTATTTTAAGTAATAGAGTGAAACTACAAACGATTTCATAGTTATAATAGTTTAACTAATGTATTTTTATTATTGCATCTTAAGGCTGAATGACAATTTCTTTGCCTATTTCGTAAGTAAAAGCAACGCGCTGTGACGCTGCCACAACACGCAAAATCGCAATTCGCAACCGACTCTTTTTGTTTGATAATTTGTTGTTTGTTTTTATTTAAAACTATTTACATAAATATATGATTTTAACATAGCTGTGTGACTGTGTGAAATGTAAGTATTTCAATATACTTAGGTACAGTGACAATATTATTATTCTCCAAAAAAGTGAAGTGAAGTAGGTATAAATGTTTATCTTTAGATCAGATATGATAGAATCTGCGTCAAGAAATAAATTTGCAGGATGTAAAACCAGGGCTATCTTGGCGTAAGAACAATATGACAATGGAAAACCAGCCGAACACAAAACAAGTGATGAAGTTTTATAGAAAAGTCTTACTAGGTAGGTATGTTATAATTTGTTTATATTTCGTATTACACTTTGAGGCATGATGGGGCTAGATCACTTGCAGTGCCTCAAAGCAGAGATGCCTCAATTGCCTCTTCATGCATTGTTGGTTGGTGCAGTGTAAGAAGCTCTAAATAATTATAAAGTGTTCTCACTTTTCATTCCCAGGTTGGACCAAGTTGTTGGTGTTTTTAAAAGTAGCCAAAAACTCAATTAACCAGCAATACTATGTGTCTCCCTATAATATCTGTTCCTTCAGAAAGAGAGAGTGATGCTGTTACACATAGTATCCTGCATATTTTTTTACCTCTAATAGTAATTTATTGCATTTTTATGTTCACAGCTCCTCGCAGGCGTCATTTGCTAACCGTATGAGGCCATCTAATCCAATGCTCATTTCACAACAACCTTCACAAAGGCAAATGGAGATACACTGAAGATATTTATAGAATAAAATTCTATTACTGGAAAATAGTTCAATAAATAAATCTGAGTTTTATCATTTTGAGTTTTTTTTATTAGTCAATATGTATATTATGTCTAATTATTTTCCATAATAAACATATTAATCTGTTTTGCAGTCTTAATGCACAATTTTGCTTGTACAAACAAGAATTTGGCCTATTAAGATTGAGTATATAGCTGGAAGGAACCTGTGAAGGTTGCGGTGTTCCGCTGGATGCGAGATGCATGCGACCGGTCAATGTGGCGACGCTTGGTGGAGGCCTATGTCCAGCGGTGGACGTCATTAGATGTATATGATGATGATGAAGCCGGACCAATAAACATGATTCACATCACAACAAATATTATTTAAATATATTTATGACATATAATTTTAATAAAAGATCCTACTAATTAACCTATGCAATCCATACTAATATAATACATGCAAAAGTAACTGTCTGTTATCTTTTCACGCTTAAACCGCTGATGGTACCTATGGAAACAGTTTGAGACCGTAGGTAACTATCCTATGTCCTTCATAGTATAATTTTTATCATGGAAATCTTCCTTAAGTTTGTATGATGAATTAATAATATCTCTAGTAAGGCGGCCCACAAACCTACAATATTTTTCTTGAAATAAAAAAATGCCTATTCGAAATACTAATGCTACGCAGAAGTAGTTGCAGGCAACAGCTAGTTACATAATATATAAATTAAAATTCACATTAAACATTTTTAAACGCCTGTACCCCGGGATATTTTTATCAACGTTGCTAATTCTCTCGCCTGTCGAGCTCTGTTAAAATCATTAATTTTCTTAGCTTCTTCTAATATATGTAGCTTTAGTTAACCAAGCTAACAAACTGGTAAGCTGGTAAAAAAATATTTTAATACAATATTTTATTAGCTTCTGCCAGTGGCTCAAACACGTGAAAAGTGTTTTCTTATCCCAAGGGTACATTATATTGGGAAGAAAAGTATCCCTTATGCTATTCCTTTACCTAGCTATAATCTATCTCTATGCAGAATTTCATCCAGTGCCGTTCTGGCGTGATTCAAAGAGTATGTAACACTGGCGTGATTGAGTAACAAACATACATCCACAAACATTTAAACCAACAAAACTTCCCATCCAAACTTTCACATTTACCTATAATTTTAGTTAGATTAAAATCCAAGAAGAATTACGTTACGCGCAAAAATAGTGGCTTTTGGATTTGACAGATAAAAACGAGGCTGTAAGCCAGGCTGCGAGCGTCTTCGACGCTGTTTTTTCTTAAGGAATACCAAAATGTATGAAGAACTGTCAACTTGCTCGACATTGAGTAGTTCTAACTCACGGCCGTCACAGCTTAGAGCGCTAGTGTCGCTATTCGCGGCTTAGCGAATACCAAACTTAGATTCGTCGCTGGCACCAGCACTGCGCTCAAGGCTGTATCCTTAGAGAATAGCACTGCAGGGGAGTTCCTTCAAATAGACCTAAAATATATACCTTGATTAAGCATTACAAAATTTTGTTCATGCGAATGCACACAGCAAAAATTCAAAGATAGGCAAAACATCACTTATATAAAGCGTCATCTCTATTTATGTAAGTAAAATTGTACATAAACAAGGTCATGAATATAAGTAGATAGAACTGGTAACTCATCTATCAACATCAAACGCAAGTCTACTTTCAGATAAGACCACTTATGGACTAGCAACTGATTGTGCAGTTTTTATAAATCTACTGATAAAAATAAAAATGCATCTAATCTCAACTCTCTTATCCGATCAATTCATCAACTGTTTGTACGTGCCTCGTCAGATAGATAGCACTGAAGCCGTGGTAAATATAGATAGATTGAGATCAAATTTATAAAAACAAACGGACAATGAAAATAATTAAAATTCGTGTTCAAAATACTCAAGCTTTTCCACAGTATGGCTACCGTAAAAATAGTCCTAGTGCCTATAGTTCTTTGTTTCGTTTACTGAAAAAATCGTTATCAAATCAGCGCTTTCACACACCATCGTCATTATCATCGTCAGCCCATTAATGTTCCTTCTGCTGGGACACAGGCCTTCTCTGTTTGTTTGTACAAATTTATTAGTTTAAATATAAATTTAACGTCTACCGGTACTTTTGCATTGTTTCAGAGTCGTTCAGTCATGATAAAGATGATTTTAAGATGTAAAAGCTGTAGTTAGCTCCTTCCATACCGGTAGTTAGGTTCCAAGGAGATGACGAGAGCTGAAGTGAGCGAGCAACTCAGCTCCCGTCATCTCCTTCATGTTTTACTTTAAACCCTACAGACAGAAATAAGAGGCTCCGTCAACTTTGTTTGCTTAAATATTATCGTACTTACCTATTCTAATTTAAAAAACACAAAGTTTTGATTGCCCTGCTCAATAAGTGATGGGCATTATTCAGAAAGGCCGTTCAATTTAATTATTTCAATAGTTTTTATCATATTGCTTACTCCTATTGGGCAATTTTAAAATAACCAGGGCATCATGAATAATGCCGTATTAAGGGTACACTAGTTGACAGCACGAACTATTTTGTGCGCGGGGGGAACTATTTTATATCAACCGACAACACGTGTGGAAGATTTTGCAAATTTGTAGCGAAATGGACAATGATTTAGGACGAAACCGAGCGCGCGGCATTTTATAAACAGACCTTTGGCAGTATAGATATCATGAAAAAGCGACTAAATCTATCTGTTCAAACTAAAATTATTTGCATTGTTGAACTACTAATCTATCCCTGTATGGAGACTGTTTTGCAATTTTCCGTCTTCTTATTGTATTTATACGCGCCCAAAAATGCGTTAAAATTTGTGTCGAAATGTGGAACTTTCGACGCTCATAACTTTCAAACATTTTCTTTTTTTCTTTTTTGCTTCCATACAGGGCTAGATAATGATAAGACAAATTGATATCACTTTTTATTTTGAGCGTACATGGTCAAACAGTGGAATAATCCCTAGACTACGTTTGTATGGAAGAATTTACGACTAGTGTAACCTTAACCACTTGGTCCATACATATATATATATCGCAAATAGGAGGGCTATCTCGGATAAACACTCGATCTTGTGGGCTTTCGTGGGTATATGCATGCTACAAAGCAGGTAACTTATGCCGATTTGGAGATAGTCCTTGTTCCAATCTTATCAAAGCAGCGAATTCGGCCACCTATTCGTTTCGCTTTCTCTCAACAAAACACACTTTCAAGTTTATAAAGCCACACTTTAGCCTACTTCTCAATTATTTCTCTCACAACTCTGTTTTTCCACTTTTTGCAAACGCGCTCCCGCGCGTTCCTTTTTCTAACTCTTTTCCGACCAAATATGGCGGGCGACTTCGCTCAGGTCGCCATTATCCTTGGCTAGCCTGCTTTCATTGGTTTAAGAACACCTCGGGCAAAGTTCACAGCTTTTAACATCCAATAAAAATCGAGTATTTTGACATAAGCCAAATAAAGTGTTGTCAATCGAATAAAATCGAACTGAGATTGAATCGTAGGCTAAATGTTGCCAATTAAACAAAACTGAATTAATAAGTTTAAATGCGTCATACTTCTTTGTTCTAGATTGTTATTAGTACCTAATATACCTTCCTCCTACATATATATTAACAAAATTTCAATACCAAACTAAAAAAAAATATGTATCACAGTATCAAAACTGGTTAGGCCAAGTACAAAGACATGCGCAATGTCCGAGTTTCGTCGGGAGAGGCCAAAATAAAAGCGACACAGTTCAGTCGCCTACAAGCCCTTGAGCGAGCTGAATGGCTTAGCTCGCAAGTAAAAGTGCAGTCATAATCTACCAAAATAGCAGCGGCAATATTTTTTTAAGCAGAAGAATTTCATCTTTTCATGGTTAGTGATTTCTGTACATCATATTAAATCAGTTGTGGTTAATTTAAATTCTTCTACAAAAACTAGCCATTTGAGATTTGGGAGAGTAAGACTGCACTTTTGACCCTTGACTGTACATAAAAATCTCGCGAAAGTCCCTCCAATGCACCGTAATTTAATCTTGATCTTAAGAGGTATTTACTTGTAATTTATTTACAAACTGCTACGCCCAGACTGGCTGGCGGGTATCCGGAGCTCATAGCAACAACATGTTAACTGAACAGTCTCACATGACTGACGAGTTATCAGCAACACTGCACCCGGTGTAGGTGATAATTATAGCCAACTTCAGGGCGGTCAGGAAGTTTGGCGAGAACTATAGTTATGAAATAACAGCCGCAAGGATCGATCTTCAAAGTTAAGCAACGCTTTTTAAAGTCAGTCAATGGACGGGTTTCGACATATAACTCATCCGCCATACCTCGGAACAAACGCTAAGCCATTGGTCTCGACTGTCATTTATAGATCTGACAGTCATTACGGTCAGAAGCCGTAAAAATCTGACACCAGTCCTTGCCTAGCGGTTACCCAGTTACAGGGTTGACCGCACCCAGTAACCTGCCTACACACCGCTTATCTGAGCACCAGGACAAAGTCAAAATTCTTATTTTCAATTAGGCCATCAAGCAGCTTGTGGGACTCCCGTAACTACATACTTACGACAAATGTAAACTCTCTCCGCACGAACAGACGACATGACAGCCTCGGAACCAAATACGTACTGAAGAGGAGGATGCGTTTTTTTTTTTTACTGGATGACTTCTCGTAGCTCGGTCAAAGTGACTGGTAGCCACTTAACCGGTCTTTCCCTGTGGAGACTAAGCTATAGTAGCCTCCAGCTAGGCACAATTTTCTAAACCTAAGCGACAACGCTGAGGGCTACCCCAGTAGGGGTCGAACCTCGACTCAGGAAGTCGCTGGGGAGACAAGCAATGGCTGGATCTTGACAAGTGATTTTACCATCCGTTCGGAAACTACCTACGTGGAGAAGAACGGACAAGAAACTCCTTTTGATATCTAATAATTTAACTAGTGCTCAGCTTCTCGGGCTGGCGGGCTTTTATTGAAAGAGTACGCGACGGGCCTCGGCGGTGAGGACGGAACGAATCGGTTTGTATGCTACGTTTTTTCCTACTCCCTAGGCTCTTATGGAGCAGAGTGGAGATCATGGGGGTCAGGGATGAGCCTCAGTTGGCGAAAACGTGAATAAAAGGGTAAAAGGATGCGTCTTATATGCGCACCCATTGACCGTTTCTGAAGACGAGGCTGTCTAGTACCTCGGTTATATTGGGGTGCCTTTTGAATAGGTCTTTGGACACGGGTGCAGGCATATCACCGGCTGCCTCGATCCTTCTGATCTCAGCAGCCAGCGATCTGGCCTCATCCGTCATCCAGACGACATACGCACTGATGATAAGAACACCGACGCAGCGTCTGTCAACGGGCTTCGGTTGGGACAGGCTCTCGGCGGCGTCAGTGGTGGGAGCTACGTGCCGGTTTTGAGCGGGCTTGGGGACGGCAGGAGCCTGAGGGGGGGCCGGAGTAGGTTGGTCCAGCAGGCCTGTGATTGGCTGTTGGACGGTCTGGGGAGCCACCCTTTGGTGGTTAAGTTTGCCCCATGGCGCTGCACGTGCCGTTTGGCCATTTTAGGCGCTAGCTTAGGTGCTTTTGGGCAACCCTTGTAGTTGGCCGTGTGACCGACCTGGTCAAATAGCACGCAGCTGGGAGGCTCCGTGCATTCGTCCGGGTTTTTGGGACGGGGGCATTCTTGTGTGCTATGGTCGCATCGGCACTTAACGCACCTGGGGCAGCCAAAGCAATGATTTGACTATGTCCATATTGTTGGCAGTTATGACACTGACCAACAACAGTGGGACGGTAGGGTTTCTCGATGGAAATCCCTGACAGTGAACAAACCGATTTTATTTTAAAAATCGGGTTATATGACTCGGTATAAATATCCTCGGAAGAAATCTCCTCAGGGATGCGCCGGATCACCACACGGATGGGTGCCTCCGAGGGGAGGGAGTACGTATGAAATTCTATACCCTAACTTATCTATCTGAAGGGATAGCTGAGATAGTCCCCGGGTAGGTGGGCCCGGGGTGTGTGGTCCTACCCTCCCAGCCGGGTTATACTGGGAGGTGTGTGCCTGGTGAGCCCTAAGCTTGTAACCCTGCACCAATCTTATTGTGTGCCAGGGGCCCTAAGGTACCGGTAAACCCACCGAAGGTGGGCCACCCAACACTGTGTACCGAAAGTCTAGCACGTCGGGGTAGAAACATCCGACCGTGCTGTGGAACGAAGACAGGGGTTGACTAGGCTATCTACCAAGGCCAACGATCCTGCTCCCGAATCCAATGAATGCCGTGCCCTGAAGGGGCTTGGCGGGTGCTTGGGTCGACACCCCCTTGGGTTTGTTAACACCGTTAGGTATCCGCCAAGGATCACAAGAGGAGGATGCACCAGCGCCGGTAATATTTATAGTGTGCGTACAGACGGCGCTATACGTCGCGCACGCGCGAGCGTGAGATGGGTGCGCGTTCATCGTAGATCATTGCTACAGATTTGTCTTAAGTTTAGGAAATCAGTATAAGCAAATTATTCCCTGCAAAAAACGTGTTTAATTTCGCTATCCATCTACCCCCAACAGGCTTTTTCGAACTTAATTTTTTTTTATTTAAAAGTTATAATAATTGAACCTACCGTCCATTCGTTAAAGTAGCGTGTTATGGAGAAGAACGGACTAGAAACTCCACATCTATTCTTTAAAAAAATGTGTTTTACAATATTTACATACATACATTCATATACGTGAGGACGATGCACCCAGACTCACACTACTATACTACGTATCACCATCATCATCAGCTTTATAATGTGCCCACTACTGGGACACAGTCATCCTCTCTATGAGGTAAGTAATAGGCCTTAATCCACCACGCGGGCCCAGTGCGGGTTGGCGGATGTCACATGTCTTAGAATTTTTGGTTCTAGTACATGCCGGTTTCTTCACGATGTTTTTCTTCACTGTTTTAAGAGCAGTGGTGATGAAATAATTTACACAAAGTAAAGCGCTTGCCTGGGTTCGAACTCACGACCATACGTAAGTTGGGGCCGTTACCACTAGGCCGCCGCTGCTCTTACTGCGTATAGGTTTAAAGTATTACAAGCACTAACAGTGAAATTCATTCATTTGATAACTAGGAACATGGTTCTCACAAATAGGCAGTCGCTTTATGTTAAATACTGGCTATACTCAGTTGAAGCTGGTTAGAAGTCGTTCCCAACATACTTGGGGCAAGACGATGTGCTTTTATACTAAGTAGGTTATAATCTGGTGAAGGCTCCCACAAAGCACCGTACAGGTAATTTTATCTCTAAACTGCTACGTCAAGACTGTTGGCTAGGGTATCCGGAGCTTATAATAACAACAAGTTAACAGAACAGTCTCACATGACCGACGAATTACCAGCGGCTTGCATCGGTGTGTACGGACTAATTAGTTCTACTTACAGACTTGCTCTTTAATTTATTGCAGTATCTCGTAGTTTTACCACGCCTGGGACTGTTCCCGTCTGAAACTAAAATGCCCTTATTTTCAAAATTAAGTCTTTACAACTTAGTCACCGTTTAGTAGGTGCTTACGTTAACTTAATAAAATAAAATGAAATGTCCAAACATCGTTGCGTGTTTACAATTCATAACAATCAACTGAAAAAACTTATATTTTGAATCTGTCATAATTATATCAACACTTGTAAAGTTTTATATGCTACAAGACATATTCTCAAATATAAAAATAATTAACACATCACTATTATGAAAATACATAAAATTCCACGCAAACATAAATTACTAACAACATCAAGCATCTGAAACCAGCCTCATATTATAACGACTATAAAATTATGACTGCAAGCAACACCACTATGTACTCATTAGAAAGCTAAGTCTTAGTATTAATTTATGGCAACACCACCCGTCCCCTGGAGCTTATAAAATAGTTCAGTTATAAAATCTAGACTGCATTTAATATGCGTTTTATTATGTCTGGAGAGCGTGTGATGAACTTGAGAAGACATTGAGATGAGAGAAAAGTTTGTAAGATTAATGTGAAGTAATCCTAAAATTTTGGGGTTGAGAGTTATAAGGACGTTAATCTATTCCTGACCAATACTGGTTAATGGACATACTTAGGCATTCTTCTAAGGATGCACAAAAATGCAATAATAATAAAATAATCTTCATTTGGGACAAGCAACATTCAACAGGTAAATAAACGAAAGAGAACATTTATACTAATTTTGTCACAAGGTTTATTAACAAAAACCTTGTGACAAAATGAGTATACATATTTTCTTTCGTTTATTTACCTGTAAAACTTACATAAATTGCGACATTTTTGATCATCTTGCGGCCGGAAATGTGAAAGAAACATACAAATTGTCGGATCGCGGTCGCTTTTTTCTTATGTATTCAATCTTTTTCAGCCATTTTACAAAGAACGTCTGCCCATCTAATACTTGTGCGTTATCGACTCTAAGTTTGACGAAACTGTTAAAAGCGTCGATGCTTCGAGGAATTCCAAATATAAAATTTTCCTTAAAAGTATCTTTTAGCACCTTTTCAACTCACAAATGAGGAGCTTGAATGACTTTCTGAAAATAAATTATATAAATTATTTGAGGACCATACAGCTGCCTACTTATGAATAAATAATTATTTATTTATTAGATATATGCAACAGAAATTTTCCCAGCTTTTAAAATTAAATGTATTACATTCTCATTATTTGCCATAACCCTGTTCAAAAGGGCAAATTTAATTCCTATTTCCCATGCCAAAATAAACGTAATTCCGAACTGCAAATTACCCAAAAACAAGGAACATCAATTCAAATTTCGCAGTTAATAAGAAGGGAACAAAAAGTGTACCGTTTTATTAATTTGTAAGGAGACAATAAGCCTACAAATCCCTTGTAACAGACGACTGTTGGGTAGAGTTGGGCTCGAAGAACACCTGTACCTTGCCCCTATTATAAGTTATTAATATACCCCACTTTCACCCCGGGTGTATTGGGGTACCTTCGGGTACTGATTTTGGTGCAATTTTAGGAAGAAAATGGAAATTAAAGTTTCCGAAAAGATTTGTTCGTCGACTTTAGTGCAAACTCAGATTAATAAGTTTTGATATAATTTGACGTAGTTGTAAAGGCTTTATAATAATGACTCAATAATAACGGTAAGGTGTAATAAATTTTCATTAACAATGATAGATGGTTTAATTTCATTTTCCCTTTTCTGGACCGTAGAAATCCTTAATAGGTATAAATCCTTAATAGGTAGAAATCCTTAATAGGTATAAATTACAAACCTTTTCCCACGGCTGCGCTTACGTGGCCACCACACTGTTTTTGTTTTCGGGATAAGAAGTAGTCTATGCCACTCAGCAGTACGGTACCTTTCTCTGATTAAAAGTGTACCTGTTTATTTAACAAAATACTTTTTCAATACAGTTGTTAAACATGGCGTACTTTCAGAAGCTATAATTATGATTCGAAAGTTAAATCTTACGCATAGGCATCTTTCTGTTACGCGGTCGTGACTTTTGTTTACGAGCTCAATCATTATGTTTGCAGTTTAGTTTTAAATTTATAAGTCAATTTAAAAAAGTTTAGTAGCAAGGAGTTTTCAAACAGAATAAAATGGGATAGATTTTCTACGAGGAAAAATGAATGATTCCGTACGTTTTAGCATTGAATTCTCAAAAGTCTTATAAATGGTTGTTTAATATATTTAATTAGCAGTTTTAATTTAATTATTTTCACATCAACATTTATTTTGTCAAAAATCGAATAGGCTGTATAGCTGTATAGGCTGTTAACGTTGTAAAAAAATAAGTCCAGTTGCAAAAACGCGCCGTAAGTCAATTTAAAAAAGTTTAGTAGCAAGGAGTTTTCATATATAGAATAAAATGGGATACGATTTTATACGAGGAAAAATTAATGATTCCGTACGTTTTAGCATTGAACTCTCTTTTTTTTTTAAAGTTGTTTAATATGTTTAATTACCAGTTTTAAGTTAATTATTTTCACATCAAAGTTTGCCGAAAATCGAATAGGCTGTATAGGCTGTTTTCTTTGTAAAAAAATATGTCCAGATGCAAAAACGCGCCATATTGAAAATTTTATTTTTTGTGAATAAGCAAATCTAATTCTTTGATTTTTTTTACTGTTTCTTACAACTGTATTGAAAAACGTCGTGTGATACACGGGTGTGTAAGTTATTGCAAACTCGTGTCATTAAAAACCCTCGCCTTCGGCTCGGGCTTGTTAATGACAGCTCGTTTGCAATAACCTACTTTCCACCCTTGTATCACAATGTACTATATCTGTGTACACGTGGACGAAGTGAATAAGGTCCATTTATATCTACAGATACTGAGCGTGCCAGACACGTGCCGTGGCAGACAAAATAATATTCTTTTATACAGTGTCTATTAACGTATTTATATCTATCGTTAAACGGCCGCGCAGACACCAACAGACACGGGCCTTGCGCGGCCAGTATTCGCGGAAAGAATATTTTGTCTGTACGGTACGTGTCTGTAGCTACCTACCGGGCAGTGTGAACAGAGCATAGGAACCGGGCAGACGTCTTTTGTTTCCTTTACCTTTCGGAATCGCGCAGCAACGACGCAATTATGAATAATCAACGAGGATATTTGTTGTATGGAGACTTCCGAAAAATTCTCCCGCCTCTGAAATTTAGCATGTGATGAAATGAGGTAATACAGATTACATATGTAGAATAATCCAACAAATTTTGTTACGATAAGTTAGGTATTTTTACCTAAACATGATAATCGCTTATAAGGCTCTGTGAATATTTCCTCAGACTGAAATACTTTCTTTATACGTATGTATGTACTAGTTAGAATAAGTATGTAAAGGAATCCAATATTTTTTCGATTTTGGATAGACCCCAAATTCAACTTTTAACATTTTGCACTATAACTTCTACTGAAAAAATGCTCTGCAAATTGTTATTTTTAAATATGTTTTTATATCTTTAAATAGATAGCTTTGTTTAGTTATCCAAAAGATTTTCCTTTTTAAAACATTTTTTTTGATTTTTGATTAATTACTTGACGTGAAAAATATCTCCGTGCATTTTCATACCTTTATTAGTAATATGATTTTATATTAAAACATAATTATCAATAATCCAACAAATTTTCGAACGTTCATTATATTTGTTAGGATAATTTGCCGATTTATGCTAGAACATAAGGGTTGACCTTCACTTGACCGCTTAGAGCTGCTTTGCCACGCACTACTTTTGGATTAGTGTAGGCGAGTTTTACAAATATGTTTTTTATCTTAATATGCACAATTTATGTAAAGTCATCAAGTACCACAATCTCAAATTTTCTTATTCGATTTTGAACTTAACCAACAACATTTTATGGTTTAAAATCATTTGGAGAAATTTTACAGTTTTGTATAACCTGATGTGCTGTTGACGGTACAACGGCGTTTAGAAAATCGCTTAATATTTTTTTTATACTTATATGGATATTAAAAAACTTTTGATAGGTATAAAACGTTTATTTAAAATCCGTCGCATCTTCATAAATCTTCGCAATTCCTTAAGGACCTCCTCCTTAAGGACTTTGTAAACTATGCGAAAAAAATGTCAAAAAGTATGTTTATAAAAATTATAAATATTATAATATATAATATAATAATATATTATTATAAATTTTTTTTTTTTTTTTTCCTGTTGAGTAAATATCGAGGAAAAAAAAATATTATGTTCTTTATTTAATTTTCATATCTTATTGAGTACATTTTAAAATATTTTTTATAAATTTAAATAAAAAAAAAAAACATTAGAAAATATGTTTATAAAATAAAAACAAACTTTTAAAAATATAAAAATAGACGCCCACCGGTATCGGGAACAGGGTCCAAGCATGATGTACAAGTCTATTGCTAAATATGGAGCACTATTGTTAAATATGGAGATAAATATATTGGGACTTTGTTTAATTTATGTGAATACTTTTTACATTTTTAAATGTTAGCTTATAATAATAAAATAAAAATATATTTAAAATATAAAAATAGTAGCCCACCGGTAAGACTGGAAGCCGACCACAATATAGTTGGGGAAAAGGCTAGGCAGATGATGATGAGTAGCCCACTGGTATCGGGAACAGGGTCCAAGCTACCGGTGGTCAGGGCTCCTGAGAGAGGAATCTCCTAACGATACGCACCGCGTCAGGAGTACCGCTTTCTGGATCAAGCCCTTGATCCAACTGCCCAACAAGATATATCATGCCATTGGCCGTCACCACTATCGGCACAATGACTGCTGTATTCACATCCCACATGTCGACAACCCGGCGAGCCAGATCAAGATACTTGGTTTTTTATCTTTCTCAGCATTCACGAGGTTCTGGTCATGAGGGACCGCTATGTCAACAATCATTGAGCGACGCTCTAGTCGGTCGATCACCACTATGTCAGGCTTATTAACAACAATAGTCCTGTCAGTGATGATAGACCGATCCCAATGCAATGTGACATTGTCATTTTCGAGAACTGGGTCGGCCACATCCCTATATTACGGTACTTCCCATTCCACAAGATTGTATTTAAGAGCAGTTGCTGATGGATAATCCTGGCTACAAAATTGTGTCTATGAAATAGTCTCCGTTAGCTAGATTAAAACAACCGGAGATAATGTGACGGATGGACTCCCCCGGCCGGTGACATGCCTGACTAATGTCAACCGTGCCGCCCTTCATGATGTATTTCCGGTAGTTGTTCGTCATCATAACTCGTCCATAATCGCAAAGACAAAACCTTCGGTTTCCCCGAAAAGGTCACCAAATCGCAACCAGGCCACGGATGCTAAGAGATCTAAAAGCGTCCGTGAAGCGCCTTGCTCTGCCATACCTCCCTGTGGTATCTAATACTATAGGTTTGCGCATATTATCGATAGCCAAGGAGGGCGGGATAAGGCCCTTGTCCGCCGCTACCACATCACGATGCATACCCACGTAGTTTTTCTGGAAGTATTCCCTAAGACTGCATACCTCGCAGTTGTGCAGAGATTTAGCATTTAAAAGGCCTCGAACGCCGTCCTTCCACGGGATATACAGTCTCATCACCGATGACCCTGGTGATGCATGTAATTTGCGGTAAGCAGTGTGCAGACCCTCCTATCCAGGGTGTCAAGTTCTGTATTATATATTATATATCCATTTGAGTATGCCGAAAGTGTACATCAAGACGATTCATTTAACGACTGATTCACGCCAGTAGCATCGATGCCTAGGTAGTGCTTCCGACATACCCAAATACTTGTAAGTTTCGGTTGAGTAAAGGGATCTAAGGTTTATGGAATTCGAGAGTTGTATTCCCACGGATTCCATAATCTCGCCTCGCTTTACATGCATGACTGCACATTTGTCCACACCAAATTCCATCCTGATGGCGTTACTGATGGTTTCTGTTACCATCTGTATATTATATACCATCAGTTGCAAGTTGTTGGGCGCAAAGAGCTTCAGATCATCCATGTAAAGGAGGTGTGACATGACCTGACCTCTTCTTCTCAACCGATAGCCCAGGCTCGAACCCACCAGCAGTGTACTAAGAGGGTTTAGAGCTAAACAAAAACACAGCGGACTCAGACTATCACCCTGAAATATTCCACGCTTGATCCTCATAGGTTCGCTGTTCTCTTGAATCTGTCGACATCCTGGATAGTGAAGGACCGTCATCCACTGCCCCATAAATGACGTCAGAAAGGCGCGCAGAGTTGCATCAATTTTATACAACTCCAGCACCCTCATGAGCTATCATGTATCACTGAGTCATAGGCCTTCTTGTGGTATTATTATTTTTGATATATTTTTGTGATTCTCGGGACCCTAGAGTCCCCTTTGAAAGGTGTACCAGAGGCCGAAACCAATTCACAGAGGCCTTGTTAGACATGTAGGATGAAATTTGACACCAACCGGCGATTATCCCTGTATGCACTAGTCACTACGCAAGGGAACCAAAAGGACAAACCCCGGCTGGTGCAGGACTATTGCAGAATATGGACACAAAACACATTGAGCTATGGGTTTGAGAGGTTTCGTAGATCGATTACCTAAAAATATAGATGGACTATTGGCCCCTACCTGACCACTATTGATCTACACGGCTTTAATAAGGCAGGTAAAGACTTGCACACTCAATTAATGGGCCTCCCCAAAACAGTCTCTAGCACTTTAGTGACGTAGCGCCAAGGGAGCAACATATACGGAGGTGCTTGAGGAGTGGAGGGGTACGCCACGACTATCAGGACAATCCCGAAAGTACGATCAAGAACTGTACCAGCATCTTACTTGGTTAACTTCCTTCCTCCGAGCTCGTATGCTCTTGCGAATCTCCACTCAAGCCAGCCAATTAAGGCAAGAGAGAGGTGGAAGCCCTGTTCCCCGTCGGTGTTCACACCGACCGGCCAATAAAGGCAAGGCGGAGACGAGGGATAAGACTTCTGCCTAGAGATCAGGTCCGTGGGGTCGCCACTGCCCACCAACTCGCCACAAAGCTGCCCTGTGGATTGTATTGACCCTCACCCAAGGCATGTTGCGGCAAAGTAGAATCTACCGGAACCGACCTTGGGTTCATTGTAGCACGTAGAGCCCACCACGACGTCAACGTAGAGATACTGCGGTGGGGGTATAATTATTAGACATTTTGACTGGAAATCGAATTCGATAGGCGGGATGTTCGCTGCCGGTGGTTCTATCACTGTGGCATTCATGAATAATAATCTTTTTCCTTTTAAACGCCTTGATCATGGCATCATTTATATATCATATTCGACATTTCACGTGTACTGTAAGGTTTGAAACTTCCATAAGTTGCGAGCAAAATCCAACATCTCTTCTTCGGCTTGATTGTCGAGTCTTTTGGAGTCGCTTTTATGTCACTTTAACAAACCCCACTATTAAAGGTTTTTTACACAGCACACACATTTTTAAACAAACGTTCCTAGCACAAGTACAAAGAGTAAAATAATAAATATGCACAAGTAGGTAGGTACACAACTGCCCGGCGAGCATGGGCGTACCCAAGACATTTGTGACAAGACATGATAAATTATGTCATGTCTTACAATTTGTCTTAAATGCTAGCACGGGTCAAACATGTGACATATTTTAAAGCTGACAAGAAAGGCATGTCGCGCCTTTAAACTGTGTCACATGGTTGTCTCGTGCTAGCATTTAAGACAAATTGTAAGACATGACATATTTTATCATAACTTGTCATGACCGAAAATATTTTCTTTTAAGAATTTGTAGATAAAGTCGAAAACCATGCAAAAAAAAAACTTTCATAAATTTATGTTGGGATGCTGCTAGTATGGATGTGACAAAGGGGGGGGCTAAATTTTGGTTATTTTTTGCCTAGGACATACCGTTTTCGAGATACCATTTTAGAAATATAGAGCGTTTTATGCATAATAAAATAAGATTCGGCGGCCCATAATTCGGAAACAGTCCGTCGTAGGGCTATGCTTCTCAGAACCTAAATGGTTTTTATGGCCAAGGTTAAACCGAAACTGCAATAAAATTGGAAAATTGCCGAAAAAGATAAAAAAATAAACGTCAAGAAGTTATACCACAAGTCAAGAAAATATCTCACGCCGCCGTGCTAGCATTTAAGACAAAATGGCTTTATCACCCAAACTGTGATAAAAAGTGTGACTTAAGGTTACACTAGTCGAAAATTCTTCCATACAAACGTAGTCTAGAGATTATTCCACTGTTTGACGATATACGTTCAAAATAAAAAGTGATATCAATTTTTCTCATCATTATCTAGCCCTATAAGGAAGCAAAAAAGTAAAAAAAGAAAATCTTTAAAAGTTATGAGCGTCGAAAGTTCCACATTTCGACACTAATTTTGACGCATTTTTGGGTGCGAATAAATACCATAAGAAGACGGAAAATTGCAAAATGGCCTCCATACAGGGATAGATTAGTAGTTCAACAATTCAAATAATTTTATTTTGAACAGATAGATTCAGTAGTTTTTTCATGACATCTAGACTGCCAAAGGTCTGTTTATAAAATTTCGCGCGCTCGGTTTCGTCCTAAATCATTATCCATTTCGCTACAAATTTGCAAAAATGTGTATTCGTACGCGACCTAGCTTCCTACTGCTCATCACAGCATCTATCTCTTCCGCACTTGTTTTCGGTTGATATAAAATGAATTTTAACCCCGCGCACAAAATAGTTCGTGCCGTCGACTAGTGTACCCTTAAGCCATGTCACAGTAGGCCGAGCTCGCCGGGCTGCTCCGTTTCATACTTCGAGCGAGACACGCTGCCCGTCGCCACACCACTGCGCGAGCGCCCCGCACCCCTCTTCACTCCCGCGACCGGTCGCTGCTAACCGACGGCAATGCTTGTACTTAACAATTATTGAGTTTGTAAAAGCTTTGGTATTAGGCCGAATTTCCATTGGATTATTGAAAAACCTATTAAAATACAGCGACTCATAACTAATAAACGTATTAAATTAACCTGAGCAATTATTCACATGATGTAATTAAGTAAAAATGAAAAAAGAAATGTTTTAAAGGCAAATCTTTTGGATAACTTAACAAAGCTTTTTATTTAAGAAAATAAAACCATATTAAAAAATAAAAATTACCAGAACAATTTTTCAGTAGAAGTTATAGCGCAAAATGTAATAAGTTAAATTTGGAGTGTTTCTCAAATCGAAAAAATGTTGGATGCCTATACTTGCCTATTCTAACTAATACATTCGTACGCATACAGAAATTATTTCAGACTGAGGAATTTTTCACAGAGAGTTATAAGCAATTTTCATGTTTAGGTAAAAATACCTAACTTCTCTTATCAAAATCTTTTGGATAATTTGTTATCTGTAATCTGTACTACCTTACTTTATCACACTACCTACTCTCACTGGCAGGAGAATTTTTCGGGTTACTTATGCCCCGTTGACTGGGCTATAAATCTTCCATAGAGAAATGTCTGAACATTGTGAAAGCTGTTCATAAACTGCTTATAGAGCGGCCCCGACGCTGACAACGGTGTCTGTCGATGTCTGACACGGCACGCTCAGATGTAAATTAACGATGTCTGTCGGTGTATGCCCTGGAACGTGTCTGACACGCTCAATGTCCGTAGATAAAAACGGAGCTCTACACTGTGGTAAGTTGGACGGGAAAATACTGCGCAACTTCCCGAACGCTGCCCAGCCGAGTCGGATTCGACGGTTGACCTCTTTCTCGAAGTTGGCCCTACCCAACTGGATCGTTTGTTCCAGGTAGACATAGTCGTCCACAACTTCGAGTTTAGAATCTCTGACCTTGATAGGAGTGGGTGTAACAAAGGCATTTAACATCACCTTACTTTTGTCCATTTTCATTTTAAGACCCACTCTTTGGGAAGCTCTACTGAGGTCATCGAGCATTGTACTGAGGTCCTCCATAGTCTCAGCCATGATCACTATATCGTCAGCAAACCGAAGGTGAGCTTGTAGACATGGCTAAGAAGTGAGATGGGCCTATAGTTCTTCAGTAGGGCACTGTTACCTTTCTTGAAGAAAAGTACCACCACACCCTTGTACCATGCCTGTGGCGTTTTCTCACACAATCAAACAGCTTCTGAAGGGCCATAAGTATTGGTTTTCCACCCACCTTTAGGATTTCTTTGAAATTACAACAAGTTGTTCTTAAGCTGTTTAAGAGTCATCCTAATCTCGAACTGGCTGCCGTCCAGAATGTCTTCGGTATAGTGACGGGTCAATGTTCTAGGGTCTTTTACTAGATTCATTGGACTAATTCATTGACCATAATTATCGAATTGCCCAACCCTTACTAAGCAATATTAATGTGGAATGAGGTTTGAGTGTAACGAACGTATCCATAGGTGTGAGTGAAAGGTATTGGAATGAAAAGGACAGAGAGAGAATGGGAATATAAGGGAGCTGAACGAAGGAACGACGAACGAGGCAGACGTGTTATTTAAGTTTTTTTTTATAAAGATATTGTATTTGATTTTACTAAAATAAATTAGTTTTCAAGCGTAAAACCATTTTGTTTCACCCCTTGATCCCACATTTATAATGACCAGAAAATGTGATGATTATATAGAAGTTTAAATCAGTATTCATAAAAAAAAATAATGAGCTTGTTTTAAAAGATAATTAATCAATAACTTGACACTACTGTAGTTAAATATTATTTTGTATTGTAATTTCTTGGTTTTTTAAAATAAATGTTGTTTCTATCTCTAGGGTAAATAAGTTAGTAAGCATTACATTTCCCGATTTGACTTGACTAGATTTATATTGCCCGGGAATTACAAATATTGCACTGATTAATCACTTGGTCTATGACATATCCATTCAAATATCTTTTGTTTTGTGTTTATGAATCGAAACTGACTAGTTATTTAAAAAAAGCCCTAATCGACGGCACGAACAATTTTTTACACGGGGTCAACATGCATGCTATCTTATCCAACAATACGTGCGAAAGAGATAGATGCTGTGATGAGCAGTAAGAAGCTAGTTCGCTTACGAATGAGCACTATTGCAAATTTGTTTCGAAATGGATGAAGATTTAGGAGGAAAACGAGCGTGCGAGATTTTATAAAAAGACCTTTGGGTGTATGGATATTGTAGCGTGGTGAGGGTTTCAACCTGAAAATTGTCGAGTGATGCTAAAATGTCACAATTAGTAAGTTCCTACTATTCCTAGCCACATCACTAAAAACGCGGAACAACACTGGTTTGCCGGGGACTATCTGTCATTTCGATTCTGCTTGCTTAGCTGATGAAAGCTATCCTCTGACTCTCAGGACTCTGCGTACCCCGACTTAGGGTGAGTTCCACATTAGTTAAGTAATTATACCTAATTCTTTGCGCTGGATAACCTGTATTGATTTCATCACCTATGTAGTATCGGATTTTGCGTTGTCAATAACCGACGCGCGACTAGGAGTTATCCAGCGCACAGGAGATTTTAATATGTATGTATTTCTACTGGATCGAGGTGGTGTAGTACCTCACTGTGTTATTGTAAGTGGGCCATCTGCTATGATCACGCTTACTTTGTTATGCTCGCGTGTTCATACTTAACCTAATTTTGCATCTGTCAATGTGCTCGCTATGTTTGCTAACTCTTTGCTTATAAACCGCTGTGATGTGCTGAGCTTTCACCTACAATGCTTCCCACACCGTTCCTTGGATTAAAAAGGGGAAGAAGCTAGTACATCACATGCGGCTTGCTGCTAATCACCGCACTGCACCGCATCTAACATGGGCACCCTATGGTGCTTCCAGGTTCACCGTACGGGCTGAAGGCTAGACCCCTTGCTTACTGCTGCACACTGCTAGCTATCTGTACGCTACCTACGCTCGCTGCCCAGGTTTTGGCCTGCCTACCTGTGACCTACCTCCACGCGGGCCGGTGCTGACAGGCAGTCTCCGGATACTACCTGTGGGAGGTATGAGGGCCGTCCGGCCTACAGCTGAGCCTGTGCTGAACAGGTCCCCACGTCTGCCACGTGCTAACAAGGATGGTACCCTTCCTACCCTATATACTGTGTGATTTTGCTCGGAACAGAACAGAGTGACTTTATTTATCCGCGACCTAGTTGTGGAAGTTTTTATTCTTTAATGTATTAACTTGTCCAGCTGTTTCACTTATCAACTATCTACCTATCAGTTAGCGGCCTACGCAATCTGCCCTGAGCAGCCCTAGCCGTTACAATATCTTGTAAAAACGACTAAATGTATATTTTAAAATAGAATTATTTGCATTGTTGAACTACTAATCTATCCCTGTATGGAGGCTGTTTTGGAAATTTCCTTCTTCTTATGGTGTTTTTTACCGCCCAAAGATGCGTTAAAATTAGTTTTGAAATATGGAACTTTCGACGCTCATAACGCCCACATTTTTACCTTTTTATTTCCATACAGGGCTAGATAATGATGAGACAAATTGATATCATTTTTTATTTTGACCGTACATAGTCAAACAGTGGAGTAATCGCCAGACTACGTTTGTATGGAAGAATGATCGACTAGTGCAACCTTAAGGATACCACTTAGTGGCCGATTTTAAAATGAGAATCACGTCTAAACGGCTAGTCGAAGTGTTTTTGGAAGAAATATACTACTACACACTATACTTTCTTAATAATTTGATTTAAGATAATTTTGAGTTTTATTCGTATAACTTAGTGTAATTAATTTCTAAATTTATGTCTAACACAAACAAAAACAACAATCGCACTAATACTGCCGGGCGTATTTTACTTGAAAATTATCAAGTAAATTATCGTCATGTTGTTTTTTTTTTGGTCATAGAATTAAAGTAAACTATCTTGATGTTTAAGTGAAGTTATTTATACGACAGTGCTCAAATTCAGTCCAGATACCTAGAATTATTCAATAGGTTAACCCCTCCCTATATTCCAAGTCACGTCATCCAACTCGACTCCACCTCGAATCAAATCGAGGGTCTTCTTAAGTTCTCATGGCGACTGAGCCGAGTGGAGGATCTTCAAACAGACTTGGACAGGAAAAAAACCACTACTACTTACTGACACTTATCATAAAAACAGGACACCAGTTACTGAAACATTTGTTTTATATAAACATAAATTAATAGAGATGAGGTGTAAAACAATGCTCGTCCAGCAAGCACGAGGCACTGTCATCATTTGTCAGCCGCAGCCTCTCAACTGAATTAATAACCAGTATCAAACCCGCGCGATTTATGATCTTAATATAACTAATGTTGCTGTGATTGGATACCACTGTTGTTGTGGTAAGGTTACTGGTTAGCAGAATCGCTGTGGGGATATATAGAGTTTATTTAATTGGCTGGTGAAACTGTCATGGCTGCCCTAAAAATAGGTTAATCTTATTAAAAATACTTTACAAATAATCATTACTTCAAACTAATTTGTAAGTATTTTTACAATGCATGCCCTCGAAAAGAGCGTTTTCCAAGCAGCCAAACTGTGCGGAAAGTGTCACTTTTTTTACTAGTGCTTTTTACTTTCCTGTATTTTTTTAATTTTTAACTCCAACGTCAGCCCGCCGCAGAGTTTTTATTATTTGAGAAAAGTTTTAAAAATTAGTTAAGTACAGATTATCATTCATATAAAAGGTAAAACAAAACTAATACTTCATTTAAGGCGTTTTTAATTACTCTAGATTTAGATTCTGATCAATAAATTAATTTTAAATATTCATTAAATATGTTTGGTAGAATGAATATTTTGCTCGTGCCTTTTTGCGTTACGACGTGACAGCTATTTTCACATGCGCAGTAGATATGCCCGAGGAACTATGAACTAGTAGCTAATCTGTGGATATGCTGAGCGCCCTTGAATAAGCGCCATTTTATTAATTTCTTGCTTGGTTCAGATATACTTTTTTATTTCCTCGCACAATGCATAGTAAAATGTTGTATGATACACGTGCGTACGATGATTTCCGACTCGTGTCGATTTATCCACTCATCGGAAATCACCTACCTTCCGCACTTGTAGCATAAATAACTATTGTGGCATTCCTTTATTTTTATCCTATTTATCTATGTAGTGTATATTGTGGTGGCCCAAAATCAAACATCTACTTTGATTGTTGGAATTTAAGATCCATCTAGATTAGATAATAAATACAATTATAACCTTAAGTTGACATAAGGTATGAGTAAGTATAAAACTAATTGAGTCATCACCTCTTGTGTTTTACCCATTTAATATACTAATATTTGGTATGCGCTTTTAATAAATAAGTAATTTTAATAAATAATTTTGCGCAATTTATTTTACTCCAGACCCGAACAGAAACTTGATTATAACTAATATTGATTGTACTAATACTAATATTGGTACTAACAATCTAGCTGAGTAGCCCGAACAGTTAGGCACTGCATATTCATACCAATATTGTTTCTGCGAACAACGGCCCTCGCCAAAAAAATAATGTAAAGACAGACTTTATATTATTTTCTAAATGAAGTTAATTCTGCAAAGCCAAAAAAAAACTTTTTTACAAAAAAATACTACCGACTTCCAAATAAGAAAACTACAAAGTGAAAAATAACTTTATTTTTGGAAGTCGGTGTTCATAACGCAAAAAATGGGACCTATGAAAGACACCGACTTCCAAAAATAAAGTTAGTTTTCACTTTGTAGTTTTCTTATTTGGAAGTCGGTAGTATTTTTTTGTGAAAAAGTTTTTTTCATTTTTCACTTTTTAGTTGTACCTACCTAATAGGCAAGTTGTTTAGTAAGTTTCCTATAACGCCAGAATAGATAACCCGAATATCATGAAACTTGAACAAAACCGATCAAATGAGAGATCTGCTTACCCCTTAAGAGCGTACTGGCGTGATGTTATGTTATGAAATGGTATAAACAATAAACAGACATGCGATTGCAGCAGTCCCGAGAGATTTGCTGTTATTTATTGAAGAGTTCTGTTGTATATCTTCGAAGTTCTTCATTAGATCTTCACCAAATTAAAATGGGACCAATTTCGAAACATTCTCTTTCAAACAAAAAAAGAATTTTGAAAATCGGTCCATAATTGACGGAGATATCGGTGAACATACATAAAAAAAAACATACAAGAAGTCGAACATAGAACCTCCTCCTTTTTCGAAAGTCGGTTAAAAATTGGAATTGGCGGGCCATACTCAAGACAGATGGACCCAGTAGTGCTATTCTCTAAGGATACAGCCTTGAGCGGCCTCAAAGCTGCCATCGTCATCATCATCATCATATCATCATCATATCAGCCGAAAGACGTCCACTGCTGGACATAGGTCTTCCTCAAGCCTCACCATATTGACCAGTCACATGCATTTCGCATCCAGCGTATCGCTGGAACCCTCACCAGGTCATCGGTTCACCTAGAGGGAGGCCTTTTAACGCAACATCTTCCAGTCTCAAGGCTGTATCCTTATAGAAAAGCACTACTGATCTTCACAAAGCGGTTTCCCTAAACCGATTGCGGACCCAGGTTGGCCGCTACTAAAGCAACCTGGCGAAATGGAATATCATAGACCCATCCAAAACACAATGCCAGTGTGGAGTCCCTTCGCAAGATATGGCCCACCTCCTTGTCTGCCCTTCGTGCCCGACCACCTGCACCTTACGGGATTTGAACGTGGCAAATGATAGAGCTGTCCGAGTGGCTGCATACTGGTCGGACAAAATCTGAATGGTTGTATAGTTTGAGTTGATCGACACGAAAGAAGAAGAAGAAGCGGTTTCCAGAAAATAGGCGTCGTAACCAAGGCACGTCTAAAAAGGTCAGCGTTATGATTTGAACCTCTTCCTGACGAATTGAATGGAGATAGAAAGATACAAATAAAATTTTAAAAGTATGATGAAAACCTTATATAGAGACCAGCAGTGACAATAAAGATTAATAAAAAAAACTTAAACCTAAAGCTAAAATTAGTATTTATCAACGAAAAACGATGGGTAAGAGGGCATTCACAGTAGGCTTCAATCGTGACCTGTCTTGAGCTTCACGCTTCTTCTTGACCGGAACGGCCACGCTTTACATTCAAAATACGCTTATACCGATTCAAAACCTGAGTTCTCTCACAAAATGTAAAGTGAAAAGGTACACCATACAATACAATCCAAAATAATTTTCTTTAAACACAATACCTTAAGTTATTTCAATATCTAGATGACAATGCCGATGAAGAGATACAAAGCATTTGATTCTAAAAGTTACTTACTCAATTTAATTGTTTTACATTGATTAATGTTCTCTTCAGTCGAGTTCAATTGTTTTTGCAAATCAACGACTCTTGAGTCAGTGTTGTTTTCAATATCCGAGCACATTTTTACTGTTCTATGGAAACTTGGGAGTGTTTTGTTATAAGTATTTTGGAGAACTAGCTTTGTCCCCTCGCTTTTGCTCCTGTGGCCTATTTGCACAAGAGCAGTGGTGGTCCGGTGGTAACGGCTGCGACTTATAAGTTGTAGGTTGCGGGTTCGAACCTAGGCAGACGCTTTACTTTGTGTAAATTATTTCATCACCACTGCTCTCAAAACGGTGAAGGAAAACATCGTGAGGAAACCGACATGTCCTAGAACCAAAAATTCGAAGGCATGTGACATCCACCAACCCGCACTGGGCCCGCGTGGTGGATTATTGCCCATTCCCTCTCTCACAGAGAAGAGGCCTGTGTACCAGCAGTGGGAAAATTAAAAAAGAAAGATGATGATGATGATGCATTTATTCGGGATAAGTAGAATATTGTTTATATATTTAGAAATAAAAATAATATTTAGAATATTATATTAGTTTAGATGTACAATTTTAACGCCATCTCTGACCCAAAAATACATGAAAGACAATAAATCGAGAGATTTCATCATCAAAGGAAAAATAATTATGTTACGTTGACAAATTAAGTGGAATTGGTTTAGATTATTATTTTCTTCAATTAAAAATAACTGATAGTGTTATGTTATTGTTTACCGATTAGACTCAGTAAGCAGTCAATTAAAACAAATAAATCACTAAGGGCCAGTTTCAGATTTAAGTAAAGCAGCAAAAATCTGTTGATTATTGTTAAATAATTTGGGAAGCGTTTGAGTTTTTCACGTTTCACAATTGAGAATCCATTTAAATCAGTTAAGTAGACTAATATTAAATATGGACCTGTCAAAGTTCCATTCACTTTCTCTTTCACCCTTTCGTTCCGTTTTACAAACCAAATACGAGACATCACAAGATTGCATAAAATTTACTAATATAAATTTTACTCGGCTATAAAAAGTATGTTAGATATTATAATATTTAATAACTAGATTTTTTATATTTAAGCAACTTAATAGATACCTATTTGAAAACATAGCCAGGGTCGGTGCCATTGGATATTTGTCGGTTATTATGAAGGAGGACTGTGTTTTTATACGTGTTTGTCATTTTTCTCCATTTCCCTTGGTTATCGTACATCACATGACCGGTCCATCTCTACTTTTCACATAGTTCCTGTTGGATACATTTTGCGCAGGAAAAGCCACTGGCGACCACAAACATAAAAACTGGCACTTTTTAAATTAAATATTTAAAAAGTGCCAGTTTTTTTTATGATCTCACTCATCATCATTTCTGCCAAAAGACTGCTGGATATAGGCCTTCCCCAAGCGTTACCACATCAATCAATCCTGTGCGTCTTTAATACATCGGATTCCCGCTACCTTAACCAGAACATCGGTCTACAGAGAGCTTTAAAACGCTGCGTATTCCGCCACGCGGTCGCCACCCCAGAACTTTTCAGCCCCATCGACCATCCGTTCTTCAAGCGTCTGAGATCTATCTGGGAGGTGACCATAAGCTCTTAGAGCGGTATCAATTTGATATCGAGTAAGTGACAGATGTATACACGTCAGATACATCTGTCCCTTATTCGATATCAAATTGATACCGCTCTAAGAGCTTATGGTCACCCCCCAGGTGTGAAATAATTGTATCTAATCTAATGTTTTCGATAATTCAGGGCAAATTCTCTTCTTCAACGCATCGGTCTTCGTTGAGGCATCTCCAAGGAAGACGAGGATGTATCTTCGTCACTCGTTTTATAAGTTTTATATATGTCGCATCAAGGGTGGCCGATAGATGCAAACCATTGGGAAGTCAGGATGTCCTTAGGTTAAGACATCGTGTGTGGGTAGGTGGGTACAATCGTGAAAAATAAATTACACAAATTATTCGATACACTGAGTTTATTCAAATAGTCACAACTCACAGTTACAATCTTGCTTACTAATATTACGGATCGAAAGTGATTCTACGACGTCTTAGCTCTAAGGCGGCCAGTACTCAACTGCCATATTCTTCTGTCCCCACCACGTAAGTGGTTAGGAAAAGCGCGCCAATGCGTAGTTGTTCTTGATTTGCCGCCAGGGGCGTCCTTGCGATTTGTTTTGACGTCCGTGATATTTACTAAACCCGACAAATATTATTTTTTATTTATTTCGCTTGATCACCGTTTACGCAAAGATTTGTCAACTTTCAACTGCCAAATGTAACCAGTGTAGCTAGATTTGACGAGCCCCAAGTCGCCGAAAATTTCGTTTTCCCATTTATAAAAAACTCAAGACGACCACTATTCACTAAAAACACGAAACATTCTTCGAAACTTAAATATCCATTGTTTCCTTGAACAGACTACAAGCTGATATCAACCTTAATAGGTTTAACTCAAGATTATTGGTTCCACATAAAACATTTTTCAGCATTTCTGTATTTTACCTGTGTTGTCGCGACTGATGTTTAAAGTGAAATAGTGATGATTTGTAAAAATAATTTTGATATGCAGTTATTTTTGTCATTCCTCAGATAATGTTTTTTTTTTTAGACAGTCTCATTCCGAAATCGCCTATAATCGCCCATTTTTTTTCTGAGGTAGCCTAATTGGCGACCTGTCGCCGATCGTAAAAATTGGTCACCCCGGCACCCTTCCGAGTAGCCTAAATAGCGAAAAATCGCCCAATCTGGCTACACTGATTATTTATGTAACGTTGACAATGGTTTGAGAAAACTTTGAGAATTTGAGAATGATCAAACGTTTTCTTCTCATTTGTGAAAAGCAATTGAACGTAAATGAAGATTTACTGTATGACCTATGTTATACTTTGATTTATACTCAAACCTTGCTCAGAATCGCAGAAAACTGAAAGTGGCAGATGATGAAAAGTGACAGATGATTAAATCAAAATCACCACACACATACTGAGCGCCTAATACTTAAATCAGAAACGTGCCTCATTTCTTTCTCAATAAATTCATATACATATTACAGCTCCTTGTTTACGATTGGTCTGGGTAAGTACTACCATCTGCACCGTATGATAGATCGATTTCAATAATATGTTCGCATTGTTTTGATTTGACCAATACACCAACACAACTACCGTTCCGTTTCTGTAATGAAGCCGTTATGCAAAGCCTAATTTTAATTCAAGATTTTTAACCAACAAAATCGTCCCTAGATATTTTCCTGGCCGCTCCCTACCCCGGAGACTTCAGGCTAGCCTTGTGAATAATGAAAACTAATTACTCGCCAAGACATTATGAATATGAATCACCCTCGGCCGGATATCTCACTATCGTCAGAGAAAAATAAGTAGACTGTTCTCCAGCAAAATGATCTCTAAGAATATCGTTCTCGTGTATAATGAAAATAGATCTCCTTTTGCGACGTTCTTATAATTATTTCCGAAGTAAAAGTGATTGTTATTATTGTGTGACTGGCTCGTTATAAAAGACGAAAGTAGTTTTGATATTTTTTTAGATAAAAACTTATTTCATAGAAATGCTTCATTTTCTACACTGAAATATTTTGGTGTAAAATATTACCTATATAGACGGAAACGGACGGAAGAACAGTGGCGGCCCATTGGTAATTTAATGGCCGTGACTTACGAGTTTTAGGTAGTCAGGCGACACATATCTCAAAACGGTAAAGGTGAACGGTAACCGTGAAGAAACAGGCGTGTCTAAGATCCAAAAAATTCAAGACATATGGCATTCACCAAACTCCTCTGGGCCCACATGGCCCAGATTACGGTTCAGTCCCTCTTACAGAGTATTCGCCATTTTTACTATTCAATTACTAGAAGACTAATTGCCGCACTCAGAAACATTTAACGGTTACTGAAAACGCTCCTTAGTATAGATTTTGTACTAAAAATCAATACAAAGGATCGTCTTAAGTAACGGTTAAAGTATTCGAGTTTAACGAATTTCACGAATAATGTTGAAAGATAAACAGTCTTCTTATTGGTTGTTGTAATACGATGGCGGTACCGGACAGTAATAAAACCTATTATAACATATGGTAGCATAGTGTGGTTGCCAAGAACAAAACTTGCCTTGTGCAAAGCGCCACTCACCAGGCTACAAAGAACAGCGTGACTCGGAATCACGGGTGCTTTCAGGACAACACCTACGGCAGCAATTAAGAGATGCCTCAATATCCGTCCTCTGCATCATCATCATCATCATCATCAGTTCCAATCATCAGCCGTTTAATGTTCCCACTGCTGGGACACAGACCTCCTCTCTGTGAGAGGGAATGGGCCGTAATCCACCACGCGGGCCCAATGCGGGTTGGTGGATGTCACATGTCTTCGATTTTTTTTAAGTCTTTCAAGGTCCTAATCCTAACAATAAAGAACTGGATGAAGGTACTCGATCCACCAGAACAAGATGGTCTGGTGTGGTACACTGATGGATCCAAATCGGAATCAGGCAGGAGTATACAAACAATGTAGCAGAAGCTTAGGGAAGATGGCAACTGTATTCCAAGCAGAAACATATGCCATAATAACCTGCGCTCAAGAGAATATAGATAGAAAAACCAGAGGTACATCCATATAAATTTTTTAGTGACAGTTAGGCTGCAATCAAAGCCATGGCACCCTACAAAGTGGACTCCAAACTTGTTCTGGATGCTATCCAAACCCTAACAGGCTTGGGAAGCATAATATAATAAGGCTGGTGTGGGTCCTGGGCACAAAGGAATCCATGGTAACGAAATGGCAGATGAACTGGCAAGAAAGGGCTCAGCAAATGATTTTGTGGGTCCAGAACCATGTGTAGGCAAGTGTCGACGTGTCTCGTAAAGGCCACATTCAGGGAGTTTTCGTCGTTCATCTTTAAAAACAAAAACTAAAAAATAGGATAGATAAATTGTAGTTGTTGTAAAACTCATGAAGACAGTTTTCAACGAGATTGGGGAGGATTAGGTTATCTAGAGGACCACAAAAAATCCTAATGACTCGAAGTGTCAGAATTATTTATCTGCCCCTACACAATATAAGAAGATATGGGTTGTTGTTGGAAAAAGACATTGCCTGTGTAGTTTCTGAAACGGCGACAGATGTAATTACGTTACTAGAAATAGGGACCAATTAGTTCAACCAGGTTTCAGACTGGCTGAAAACTAGTAGTTATGGAGTTTCTTATGCATTCTTCTCCATTACAAGCTACTTTCCGAATGCACGGTAGAATCAACTATTATTATTTGTAAATTTTAATGTAACGTTCAAAAGTGCCGCTTGGAACTTGGTGCTTGGAACTTGGTACTTGGAAAACGGCACTAATGCGTAAGAGTGTCTACTGCATGGCTCCGGTCATTTATAATAAATTACCTAAGCAATGGAAAGAATTGCCGCTTTCATTATTCAAAAACAGACTCCGAAGCTTTTTAGCGCATAAAGCATACTATACTACCAGCGAATTCCTCACTGAGAAAGAATTTTGAACAAGTACTGTATATACTCATAATAATGATTTGTGTCTATGATATAAATTGTAATATTGGATTAATTTGACATTCTAATTTGACATTCTAATTTGACATTCTAATTTGACATTCTAATTTGACATTCTAATTTGACATTCTAATTTTGAATTTATTTTTTTATTTTTTGAATTTATTTGACATTATAGTTCTTGGGGAATACATTGGATTTATTTGACATTAATGTTTGTTACATATTAATAAATTTGACTTAATAATTGATTATTTTGACATTCTAATTGTTCGTGATCTATTGATTGATTTGACATAATAATTGGAAAAAAAAAACAATTTGCTACAATAACTTAATTAATCTTCAAGCGATAATTTTACTGTAATTATGTTCCAGCAATTCCTGTAATAATGTATCTAATATTTTACGCAATGTTAATTGTTTGTGAATAAATAACTTAAATTAAATGTATAATTGTATCCATATAAATTGTGTTGCGGTGACCTAGATATAGTAAGTTGTAATTTAAAACTATTCGGTGTGTCAGTTAATTGCCTTTATTTATATTTTTAGCGTCAAACTATAACTTTTGCATGCCTCTTGGTAAAATATAGCCGAACCTACTTTTTATCTGTTTATCACCATGTACTGTACCCATATTTGCAAAATAAAGAATTACTTACTTACTTACTTGGTGGCCTACTTGAAATAAAATATCTTTGTTTTTGACGTGACAAGTGTCATGTGTGCAATGGGGTGAATGATCGCTTCGTATCACCAATTGTGCTTACCACATGGGATCCGTTTTAGACGTCCTCTTTAAAAAAGACCTTCAAATTATTTCAGATTAGGATGACCATATTTCAGAACCACTTGCTGAAGTGGAAGACGATAGTGATTGTGATGATAGCAATACTGTCAGTGGATTTTTAATATCACCACGGTGGAAATGACAACCAAAATCAAGCTATGGTTCCAAAGATAATTTATAAGGAATTAATAACAAAGGTACGCAGAGTCTCAAAGTACTTCAAAGATTCTCGCACACGTACAGATCATCTCAATAAGTTTTTTTTATCATATATAGGCTTGCGCTTGACCACTATCTCACCTGACGGTAAGCGATGATGTGGTCGAAGGTGTAGCACGCTTGCCTAGAAGTAACCTATTCACTTTTGACTTAAAGACCCCTAGATTGTAGCTATCGGAAAAAACAGACTCCGGCAAGGAATTCCACTCCTTAGCTGTACGCATTATGAAATTCTTCATCAGATCATCGAAGTTCTTCATCAGATCTTCACCAAATTAAAATGGGACCAATTTCGGAACATACTCTTTCAAACAAAAAAATAATTTTCAAAATCGGTCAACAATTGACGGAGATATCGGTGAACATACAAAAAAAAAACATACAAGAAGTCGAACATAGAACCTCCTCCTTTTTCGAAAGTCGGTTAAAAACGCAGATGCAGCGTTAAAATTCATGCTAAAAAAACTGAATGAAAAGAATGACATTACAAGTCAGAAAAATGTTTCAAGAACTATCTCGTAGAATTCAGGCACGTCGAAATATTAACTTATTGAGCGTTAAAATATCTACACAATCCCTCAATATTTTATGAGGAAATCTAATCTCACAACAGTCACAAAGTCACAACGCTCTAATATTTCCAAATGCTTCCAATGCAGAAGTTTACGAGACTATTTAAAATATTAACAATTAATTCTTTTTTTGCGACGACTTCCATAAGGATTTTCATGGTCCAGGTGAGGAATACATGTTTCTAAGTCGTCATTAACGAATTAAAACCCTTAATCTCTGGTTTTTCGATACAGACTTGATAAGACAAATAATATCTTAAAGCTGCATGATCAATCAATTATTAGACGAGAGTCTCTCGATGGTATACAGGGTGTGGCTAAGAGAATTTGACAGCGTCGAAAATATTGCATACGATCAACTATTATGCACTTCATTCTACCCTGACACTATCTCCAACATTATCTTAAGCACTATCTGTAATAATATTATCTTTAATATAAAATGTATTGAAAAACCTGATTTTTTTCCACATTTTTTTCACACATCACCATGTTGACAGGAAGTTTAGTTTTCTTTATATTTTTATTCACAAATTATGTACTCGTATCATGTTCACCAAGAATCGATCCTCTAGTTGATAGCAATGTGGGGCTCATTCGAGGGTTGAGAGCTGATGATGGAGACTATGCTATGTTTTTGGGAATACCTTATGCTCAAGTGAACCCAGAAAATCCTTTTGGAGTAAGTGCTTTGTTATAATTTTTATGACAGTCATATTATTTGCACGCCACAATTCGTTGCAAACATGTCTGAACCTGTGTTTTTTCTTTATATTATCCTGCATGCATGTTATTATATTCTTGTATGTGTACACATGTTTGAGCAAATAAATAAATATGAATATGAATGAATATGTAGTTAAATTACCAGCAACATCTTATTAGCAAATTCAATTTTTGCTATTTTTTAAGTAACTGCGTATAACAGCATAATATGTAAGGAACATTGAGACTAAAAAGTTCTGAATATATGTATGTGAAAACTTTTTTACAAAAATTACAACCGACTTCCAAACAAAAACACTACAAAGTGAAAAATAACTTCAATTTCGGAAGTCGGTGTCAAACAACACCGGCTTTCGAAATTTAAGTTATTTTTCACTTTTTAGTTGTGGTACATAATGGACCAGTTCTATAGGCTAGGTACCTATAACGCCCAAAGTGAAGCCAGAATAGATTAACCCAATAACATGAAACTAAAATAAACAAAACCGGTGGAATGAGAGTATACCAGGGTGAACTGTTCACACCTGCGTACCCCTTTAAAGCGTACCAGTTATGATAAATGATAAATGATTTTATTTCTGTAAGTTGGTTTGTACAAACACTTTTACATGTCGATCATATTTTTAAAACTAGATGAGGTCGGCGTTTCCTATCTGAAAAAACAGCCAAGTGCGAGTCGGACTCGCGCACGAACGGTTCCGTACCATTATCGCGGCAAAAAAACACGTTTGTTGTATGGCAGCCCCACTTAAATATTTGTTTTATTCTGGTTTTAGTATTTGTTGTTTTAGCGGCAACAGAAATAAATCATCTGTGAAAATTTCAACTGTCTAGCTATCACGGTTCACGAGATACAGCCTGGTGACAGACGGACAGACAGACAGACGGACCGCGAAGTCTTAGTAATAGGGTCCCGTTTTTACCCTTTGGGTACGGAACCCTAAAAATTAATAAAATGTCCTAGAACCAATAATTCAAAGACATGTGACATCCACCAACCTGCACTGAGCCCACGTGGTGGATTACGGCCCTTTCCCTCCTACAGAGAAGTGCCCTGTGTCCCAGCAATGGGAACATTATAAAGCTGATGATGATTATGACCTAGCTTATTGATATTATAATTATTACGTTTTATGATAATTAGGGTAGGTGTAGGGTAGGTGTAGGGTAGGTGTAGGGTAGGTGTAGGGTAGGTGTAGGGTAGGTGTAGGGTAGGTGTAGGGTAGGTGTAGGGTAGGTGTAGAGTAGGGTAGGTACGTCGCCAGTTGACGGGAGTGAAGCCGCGTGGGACAGCTAGTAGGTATGATATAATTAATTGTTAGCAAATATACTGCTTTTTAAAGAAAATATTCGAAGTGGTGGTAAATGGTATCTTAAGATACTTTATAAATGAAACAACATGCATTTATTACGTAACGATTAACGTAACCATGCTTAGCAGAGGCTTACAATGAAGATTTTACAACCAATGTATTTTACTTTAAATCAAAATATAACTTCATCAATAGTTACAACAAATTTCCTCCTAAACCATATTTTAACACTATTCATTTCAGAAATCGACGCCACAACCAAAGTTCGAAGAAATATTCGAAGCATACGATGGCTCAGCAATCTGCCCTCAAGTATACCAACTTAACGGCACCATTCTGGGCACACTCGACTGTCTGCACCTCAGCATCTACGTACCAACTACAGCCACTTCCAACAACCGCCTCCCAGTCATGATCTGGATCTACGGAGGTTCCTTCCGCAGAGGATACTTTGGAAAGGAATTCTATGGGCCAAGTTACTTAGTGAAACATGACGTCATTGTAGTGACGTTCAACTATCGAGTTGGGGCTTACGGTTTCATGTGTCTTGACACTCCTGAAGTACCCGGTAACCAAGGTCTCAAAGACCAATATTTAGCAATGAAATGGGTTAAAGACAATATAGAAGCATTTGGAGGTGATGCTGATAAGATAACTTTGTTTGGAGAAAGTGCTGGAGGACACTCTGTTGAACTGCACTTGTTATCACCAAAAGAAATAGTATACGACAAAGTGATAATACAAAGTGGTAGCGCTTTAGCTGCTACAGTTTTGTACGAACCTGATAGATTGGTTCCTATAAAAATAGCAGAGCGTTTAGGTTTTGAAACCACAGATACATATGAAGCCATTTCTTATCTTGCCAAAAGTGATTCAAATTCAATAGTGGAAACTGCAATTGATCTTGGTATAATGTTTAAACCGTGTATAGAAAAGGAATTTGAAGGAGTGGAACCATTTATATCTAGTTCTTGGCTTAAAGCTGGAATACCGAAAGTTAGAAACATGCCAATATTGATTGGTTTCAATGAACATGAATTGGTGGAATCTCATTTCGATAAGGATAATGAGTATTTTAAAAATTTGGACATTGTATCCGACTATTTGGAAAGAATATTTAATTTTGAAGATGAGGAATTACAAGAAATAAAGGACATGATATCACATTTCTATTTTGGGGACAAAATGTTGGGTGGAGATGTGAAATGGGGTATTATAAACTTTGATTCCGATTTCACCTATATTCATCCTGTACAAAGGTCTATCAAGAAATTTTTAGAGGCCAGAGCTGGAAACATTTTCTATTACATGTTCTCCTACGTTGGTGGAAGGAATGCCCTTGTCGTGAAAGATGAAAAGTATATTAATAGGTCATGCTGTGCCTCGCATTTTGATGAAGTGACCTACTTGTTTGATATGAGCTTCAAACCAGACCCTACAACAGAAGATGAAGTTATGATTGAGCGGATGACTACTATGTGGACAAATTTTGCTAAATTCAGGTAAGTAGAATTTATCATGTTATTTATATTAATGAGGTTGTGTTGCTCAAAGAAAGTCTTATAAATTCCAACAAATTGATTATTTTGGAATTTTACACTATATTTATATTTATGTTTATTCCAAACTGTCTAACTCTCTATTAAACATCATTATCATCTTCCTACCTTTTTCAGGATTCCGTAGTCAACAAGGAACCCTTATAATGTCGCCATGTCCGTCTGTCCGTCCGCAGCTTAGCTCAGAGACTCTTAGAACTAGAAAGTTATAACTTGGCATGAATAGGTTTATAAATGTTTATAATTTTAGCTACCGATTTCATACAATCAGTTGAGATATTGGCCAAGCGCGATCCTATAGAATATACATATGTATCGGAAATATGAGGGCTATCTTGGATAAACCCTCGGCCTTGTGGGCTTTCATGGGTATGCATGCAACAAAGCCAGCTAATTTGCCTTTTTAGAGATAGTCCTTGTTCCAATTCTATTAAAGCAGCGAATTCGGCCACCAATATGTTCGCTTTCTCTCAACAAAAACACACTTTTTCAAGTTTATACACGCCACTTTAGGCCACCTCTCAACTATTTTCCTCACAACTCTTTTTCAACTCCGAATTTTCTAACTTCTCGAAACATGGCGGGGACTTCGCTCAGGTCACCAATATTATTGGCTACCCTGCTTTCATTGGTTTAAGAACACCTCCGACAAAGTTCACAGCTTTTAACATCCAATCAAAATCGAGTATTTTTTTTATTTTTTATTTGTGATGCGTTTGCTCTTGACTCTAGTCTAGGTCAAAGACATAAGACATAAGCCAAATAAAGTTGTCAATCGAATAAAATCGAACTGAGAATTAATCGTAGACTAAATGTTGCCAATTAAACAAAACTGAATTAATAAGTTTACAAGCGATATTTCTTTGTTCCTGATTATTAATCATATATAACTTCCTTCGATACGGCCATCTTGACATTAAAACGGTCCCACGTTTGATGTAAAGCAACGAGCAAAATCGTTACTCCAACTAAAACCACGAGGACAAAAAAAAAAGTAAGTAATAGGTTAAGTTCGGCCATTCCTGACCAAAAAAAAATTACGTGGTCGTGACATCTTCCACGTGAAACCTTCAATCAACACCTTATATTACCAACCTACAACAAAAATCAAGTACTTCTTTAAAAATGAAAACATAATTCTCATAGCTTTCACACTGTTCATTTGTTTTCTCCATGTAAATCTAAGTCTCCATACCGTACATCGTACACAACCATCTTCGTACTATCGAAACAGCCACCTCACCGTTTAGACAACCATATTAAAACATTCTAAACGGTTACCGAAGCAGCAGAGGTACCAGGTTACCAACAGACGTCAAGTCGGTCTCGAAGCACTAAGTGTGCCAGAAACCACCCAAACGCCCAACACAACATACCATGCCACATACACCAAACAACAGGTTACCGAGGCCCCAGAGAGACCAGGCTCCCCCAGACAGCCGGTCCTCACGAAGCAACAAGACTGCCAGATGGGTATCTGGCAGTCTTGTTGCTTCGGCTGTCGGTGACCTGTTGGACCAGGCTCCCCCCCCACACATATCCAGCAATGTTTCTTGGTCCCACAGCAATCGCTGTGGCTCCTGATGGTCAACCCTGTGACCATCCTGCAACCATAGACATCCTGGCCAGGCCTCGTAACCCACCTCGGTTACAGCAGTCATCTTTGACCTCTCACCTCGTAACCCACCTCGGTTACAGCAGTCATCTTTGACCACTCACCTCGTAACCCGCCTCGGTTACAGCAGTCATTTCTGACTACTCACCTCGTAACCCATCTCGGTTACAGCAGTCATTTCTGACCACACACACCTCAAAGCCCATCTTGGCTATAGCAGTCACTGCAGTGACTACTCATCACAATCAGTCTTCAACATAGTACATTCAGTTACGTCAATGGGTACTTGATCTTTCCTCTAACTCATCATGAACCAAACAATGCCTTTAAATCAACACATAGCTGCCTCCATTCAGAACTCCAATAACCATAAACAGCACCTTTAAACCATCATAAAATTTGTTATTTCAATCTTTATTCTCAGTACTAAATACAACGGCAACCTCACATTCAGGATTTCTTACCCAGCCAAAAGCATATTCAAGAACTCCATTTTCTGTTCATGATTTTATACCAAACCCTCGGTGCGATAGGTATAATAACTACCAACAACAAACATTACCAATTTTGCAAACTAAAAATGAAAATGAAATCATGCACCGCATGTCACCGACTTTAAATCTGTGTTAATATTATCTTATCAAACTTGGTCAGATAGCAAATAACGCAAAATTACGCCAGGTATGTTCACAATGACCAGCACAGAACATTCAACAAGTTAGAACACCACAACCATTACTGACAATATACTTTAAATTCCATTTTTATTATTCAAGTTACGTCTAGTAACTACATGACACCACACAATCACACAATTTTCAAATTCACACCTTTATTTTAGAGAGATGTTACAATTATTAAAACTTTTGAACAGTGTTCAAGTTTACCGAGGCCAAGGATCGTTGAACAACACAGAACAAGGAAACCATTCCTAGTTTCCTCCAAAAAATATAACTCCTGAACCAAGTAAATCAAATAAAACCCAAAGTGTCCACAATACACAATAACCACGGAACAGAAAGCGTGTCACTAATAAGCGCATCCACGCAAAACTGATTCCAGTCGTGTTCTAACATTACGTCGAGTTGCTAGTCTCGCGACAAATTTATTTTTACGTAACTATGCCATTTTGTTCCATTTTGGAGTGCAAAAATGATAGTAGGAGAAAGAATCTTAAAAATGGAGTTGTTTCGTATCATCGGTACAAACGATTTTATTTGTTTTCTAATAAAATCTTAGTAAATTTAAATTTACTAATAATTTAATAAAACGTCTAGTTAAAATCAACCTTACGCGATGAAAATGAAGTTTATTTTGGATTGAATATGTTCACTATTTACGGTTTTAAATTCTTTATTTCTCAAAGATTACAAATCACTTACGAGGAGAAATAAAATATAAAACAAAACTTAAGCAATTTAAAGTACAGATGCGCATAGACGGTAGGTATTCTAAAACAATAAAAATAAAATAAGAAAATTACATTTCTGGGTTAGTGGGTAATTTGATTTAACTTTGTCATTCGTGTTAACTTTGTCATTCGTGTTAACTAATGCGGGCGACAGCTTTTGAGCAGATAAAAGGAACGGTTTACATGGAGTGACTACGATAATAATATTGGACTCAGACAGATTTACTTTTTTGTGATGCCTTTGAAAATATGTTGTTTTAATAACTTTTTGAATAGAGACATTGACTTAGTATCTTTTATATGTTTAGGTAAAGAGTTGTAGATCTGTGCTCCTTGATACAAAATGCACTTTTTACCGTAATTAGTTCGCGGTTTATATAGTTGTAGATCATTTGCTCGCCTAGAGCTGCGGGTATATATATGATTGCATGTTGTGAATTTAATTTGTGTGTGTATGTTTTTGTGTAAGATTTTTCGTATTAAAATACATGTGTTATTTTGGTAAAATTACACATGTATTTTAATTAATTTTAAAAAAGGAGTTAAATAATTGTAGTAGAAGAGGACTTTTATTAGGTATTCTATTTTGCGCTCTTTGTAATTTATCAAGATGTGTTTTGGCAGCTGATCCCCATACTTCTATCAAGTAATGAATGTGAGGTTTTACCAAAGAATTATAGATGGTGTAACGTACTTTTATGGGAAGACATCTTACAATTCCCCGAAGGGCACCCGTAAGACAGCTTATTTTTGACCGTAGGTTTTCAATGTGTGGTGTCCATTGCAGTTGATTATCCAATGTAAGCCCTAGATATTTCTCCTTGTTCACCTTGGTCAAAACAGCACCATTTATAAGTAAAGGTTGATCGTGAAGCTTTTTGTTTTTCGCTGAAAATATTATGTAATTCGTTTTTGACGCGTTTACAGTTAGTAAGTTACTCAAAAACCATTTCTCTAGAATATTGAGATCATTCTGTGCTTCTCGCATCACGGATTCTGTTGAATGACCAAAGTAAAACAGGCATGTATCGTCCGCGTATAGTGAGATATGTCCTTTAAGACCTATTTCATGCATGCTATTAATGTAGATAAGAAATAGGAGTGGCCCCATAATAGATCCTTGTGGAACACCACATTTGATTATTTTAGGTTCACTAGTGCATTCTCCTATCCTAACCACCTGATATCGGTTTTCTAAGTAAGATACGAACATTTTATATGCACTTCCAGCTATGCCAATCGCTGCCAATTTATACAGTAATAGTTTGTGACTGACGGTGTCGAACGCCTTTTTTAAGTCTATGAATACACCGAGGACTATTTGTTTTTGATCTATGTTAGTCTTAATTTTAGTAATTAGGTCAGTTGCAGCTGAAAGTGTATTGGATTTTTGCCTAAATTCATATTGTCGATCAAATAAAAAGTTTTGAGAACTAAGATATTGATTTGATATTAAGATATTGTTTTGATAAGATATTGATTATTTCGTTCTCGAAAGTTCTTCGCTACTCAATTAGGGATGTAGTCGGGTCGGGTATTGATTTTATAGAGAAAATAGGCATCTATATTTTCTTTTATATTAGGTGGATTAAATATTAAAAAAAAAATGGAAGCTAAATAAAAAATCCTTCTGATTTTTAGATTTCCCAAAGAAGCTAGCGTCAAAGTGAAATGGATAGATGCAACGGGTAGAGTTAATTGGATGCCATCCAAATCAAACACGATATACTCTGAACATGTTTTAGAAGTTGATTTATTAAGTCATTTTTGAGTTTTACCGAGACTAACGAAAAGTAATAGATTTTTATACATAGAATATTTTATGTTTACACAATACTACGCTATTCATAATACAGTTTTACTGAACTCCAAACAAGGTTTATTTTTTCGAATTAAGAAATCGGGTATCTATCGATATCGATAATGTAATTAAAAATGTAATGTTACTTCCATGGTTGAGTAGCAGAAGATATCGACCTATGACACGAATATCAACCTTCCGTCATACGCAATAAAGTTTATAATTGCAAACACTGAGAATACGCCATCTACGATGACGCCATCTATGGTCAGGTAGCGGAATTTACTTGGCAATAGAATCTAGTTTGACTTTAGATTAGTAAATACTTTCTGCACTAACGCAAAACAAATCCTATTTAAAGAGTGTGAAGATTTCTTTTCAGATTTAGGATCTGTGACTTATGCTTGTTTTGACTAAAATTAAAACGACAAATCAAACGATCGGCTTATTTGTAGTGCATTATATGATTATCAGTATATTTGTGTGAGTTTGGCGACAACGGTTCCCATAGTAATTTTGCTGCATTGCACTTCCACTGTTTTTTCTTTTCCGTGACAATAACTTAGTAAATACATTCACTACACAGAACGCACTTTCAATTTAATTGCCGAATCAACCGAAGAAACTGTTCTATGTAGATTGAAATGTTGCCAATTGAACATCTATCTCATCTTCAACCATGACTTCAACAGTTATTGGCCCTCGGGCATCTCATAATACCTGAATACGTCTTCTAGACACCATCTTAATGCCTAGGTGCACTTTTCATTCGCCGTAGTCAATTTAAATCATTATTATTTGTAGGTATCGTCAGAATGACATGTTATCAGTTGGTTAGTCCTCTACAATGCGATATATAACAACTACAGACATTAACTTTACCTTTATTCAACCGATGGTAGCAACAAAACTAAACGCCAACTTTCTAGGCTATAGTAACGTTAATCTTCGTGATATTTTCGAGTTGTAAGATTGCAAATCGAGTCGAACAACAAACTATTTTACTAAACTTAAACCGGTTTGAAAATAATTTTGATCACTATATAACTCTTAACTGAAAGTTATCGCAAGTCTTTGGAACAAAGCAAAAGTTTAATCCTCACATTGACTCACACCTTGTAACGATTTATTAATAATCTAGTCTATAACTAGTAACTTATAAGTTAAACATCATATCACAAGTTATTTGTTTTGTCTTAACAAACTTTTTCGAATGTTGACACTTACATGTCACTGTCTGATAGAGATGGGCAAGGGATGGCGATCTGTTATCGATTAATCGACGAATCGATTTAAAGGACAAAAAAAATAAACGATTTTTCATTCGATATTTAGTACTGAATCGATCCAGCGAATCGATATTTCACCCTAGAAAATCTAGATTAGATTCTTCTGTTTTGATATGAACCGAAATATTATTAAGGAATAATTTAATGTATTACACAAACTTAAGTGAATTAAACGTAAACAAAATAAATATCTTTCCCTTATACCTGATACTTTAATTTAGTTGTGAAAACAACCCCAATCGGCCAACCATTTTAAAAGATCGACTATTATTACGATTTTTCTTTATGCGTTCCGTAACTGTATTCACACTTGCATTGAAAATACCAACGCGAATAATTAGAAAGTACGTTATTTTCAAAGAAAAGCATATTCACAAATTCCCTTGGTGATCAAATCAACAACAAACTCAGTGGAAGTATATAATATTTACTGGAAATCTGAAGTGACACCTATTGATAAAAAAAATGCATGGCTAAAATTCCTAGTGTTCAAACATGTGAAAAAAACGGATTGCTAATATCTTCACTTCTCGATTTTCAGTAAACTAACAACCTATTTAATAATCTGTATGTACGCTTGTGACAGCACTAGTAGTCACAAAAGTACATACGTATAATGTTCTAATTCTAACAAAATGCAACATATGAAATGTAACTTCTTTGCGTTTTGTCCTCACATTCCAATGATCCAAGTACATTAGAAAGATGAAATTGCGAAAATCTTTTCGTTGTTTATTTTGTTAGTGAATGGAAACGATTTAATACATACTTGAAACAAAATATTTCAAAGCTCAAACACAACAATGATTTAAATAGATGGCGTGACATGCACCGGCTTCTCATTCTGTCTATGTAAAAATGATTTGTTCATTCCAAGCAGCATATTACGGCATAATGGGCTCCCGAATCTAATTTCGATGATTATTGAATGAAACATACAGTATCAATACCATTACATAGATGGCGCTGTTCGAATTTTCTACTCTTTTCATTTAAAGTTACATTACACATTTCCATGAAACAAAATGATGCAATAGTTATAAATTGCAATTAATGCAACAATTATTTATAAAGCTTAGGTACTTCCAAACCCAATACATACTTCGGCTGCCACAAATGTAAGCTGATGCACAGATAGTTGAATGCAGATCAAAGTAACATTAAGAGTAACTTTAAGCCTGTAGTCCCGGAAAGGTCAGGCAGCAGTGCCGACCATGCACATGTCCAGACTCCTTGATGCTATCAGAAAATATTAAATTGAGTGATCACCGCAGCGGCATGTATAACATCGCTAAATTTTCTTTCATAACGCTGTAGGCTGTGTGTTGCCTCTTGAAATGGAACCTGAGCTCCGCTCTTGTATCACCAGCACCACACGCAGCTGGTCACGACAGGTCTTGTGGTATCCACAGCCATGTTTAAGGGCTCAGACGTCCATGCTATCTGTTGCATATTGTGCGAATGGCTGAAAAATTATTGTCTTTGAACAAGTGTTCCACAAGCATAATCAAAATGATGTTTTGCTAAATCAAGTTGTAGCTTAGGATGTTTGCTATCTTGCATTGTATTTGCACAAGTCGTTTCAATCTCTTGCAAACTCCGCTGACGGTATGAAACTGACTAAGTTTCATTTAGCATCATAACGAAAATAGAATTTTATTTTAAATTTTAGCCACTTTACAACAAGAAAAACTAACAATATTGCGGCTAAACTTCACAAGACATTAGGTAGGTACTTATTATTATCAGAATACTTAAGTTTATACTTACCTGAACATCACCACCACAGTTGCGTTTCCCCAGTACCTAGTCAGGATTGGGGATATGTTATCATCAACATTATCTGCAGCCCGACTTCGCACATTGTCTAGTATAGGCCACACTATACGGTTGAATTCAGACAACATAAATTCCTGTCGCCAGTAGCCGACGAGTTGCGAAATGTCTCTATAAGTAGGTAGCAACTGCCATGCTATTTTCTTGCGCACTAAAGAGGGCGCGCCAGCCATTACTCATTACTCGTCTCATTTAGTCCATTATCGCTTTGTGCTTGCACTGATCCCGGACTTCTGATATCGGAAATATGAGGGCTATCTTGGATAAACCCTCGGTATTGTGGGCTTTCATGGGTATGCATGCAACAAAGCCAGCTAACTTATGCCTTTTTAGAGATAGTCCTTGTTCCAATTTCATCAAAGCAGCAAATTCGGCCACCAATCTTTTCGCTTTCTCTCAGCAAAAACGACTACGGTCGACTGGTAGAAAATGCCTAAGGCATTAAGTCCGCCTTTGTACTTGTGAATAAAGTCACTTTATCGTTACATAAAAATTGTGTCGTATCCTTACTATCCTGAGAGATCGAAAGTTGAAGTTGAATCGAAAATCGAAGAGATCGAAAATGGAACTATTTAACGGCAAAAAAATTACATGTGTAGTTACAAGAATCTAGCGGCCCTTATTTTGTTTCTACTCATTTATGTGAGACCTTATTTTATCGATCGCATTTATTTAATTGTGGATTTTAAATTTAAACCCATAAAAGTTGATATACTATGTGTATGAATACTATAATATTTAAATATATAACGTTATTATATTCATAAAACATTTATTGACACCAATTAGTAAAATTAAATTTAGGAGTCATGTAACATCGTTTCGATGAATCACATAAGATTGAGCCTTACCTACAGCACTTTGCTCCACTCTTGTAACATTTAAAAAATATGGTCATTGGCAGCTGTCAATTTAGCCTACGAAATTAAAAATCACATAATCATATAATCATAATCATAATCATTTATTAATTTGCAAATCTGGGTACAAAAGAAAAGATCTTATACAAAAATAGTGTCCATTAGCCATATCCTACCATAAGGCATGCAAATTTACACAGGTATCCTTAAATAAACAAAATTTAACAGTAATAAGATATTATTTATATATGGAGATAAATATCGTATGGAATAACATTATATAAGTTTATCCTGTAAATATTCAGTGACAGAATAATATGCTTTTTTTAGTAACAGTGTTTTTATGTTGTTTTTAAATATATTTATATCACTTATCTCCAGAAGTGAATTTGGTAAATGGTTATATATGCGTGGAGCCATACATAATATATTTTTATTTAATAACGTTGTTTTATTGCTTGGAAAACATATATTGAATCTGTATCTTTTGCTATTTAACTTATTAAAGTAGTTTGTATTTTTCCTAACGAACATTATAACCTCTAATATATATATACATGGTAACGTAAGAATATTTAATTTCAAAAATGATGGTCTGCAGCTGTCAGTTACTTTAATACTTGTTATGGCTCGTATACATTTCTTCTGGGCTTTAAACACCGCTTCTTTATTAGTGGAATTACCCCAAAAAATAACACAATACTTTAGAATAGGTGCAACATAGCCGTTGTAGGCTGTAAGGACTGTAGAAGTGTTGACCGTTTGTTTAAGTTTAAACAATGCATAAGAAAATGTGTTCAATTTAGTGCATAATGTCTGGATATGTTCCTTAAAATTCAAATTATTATCTATCTGTATACCTAGAAATCTAGTAACGTCAACTTCTTGGATCCTATTATTTTGGTAATTTATGTTCATGTTTGCTATTTTACTTACTCTACTTCTAAATGTCATGATATTTGTTTTGTCGAGATTAATATGTAAATTGTTTGATGTCAACCAGTTTACAATACTATCTAAAGTCATATTTATCTCAAGTTCCATGTGTGATTTATTATCTCCTGTGAACAGTACTGTACTATCATCAGCGAATAGGATTGTGTTGTATTTTGTCGCTTTTGGAAGGTCATTGATGTATATTATAAAAAGAGGCGGACCCAATACACTTCCTTGTGGAACGCCAGATGTAACCTGTCTACATGAGGAGGAATAAGTTATAATTTTTTTACATACGGACATATCCTTGTTATTTGTGTTATTTGCGTTCTATTACTTAAGTAAGATTTAATCAGGTCATAAATGTTTCCTCTGACACCATAAGCGTATAATTTATTTAAGAGTGTATTGTGATCCACATAATCGAAAGCCTTTGTGAGGTCCATAAATAATGCACACGTTTGTTTACCTCTATCCATGTGGGTTAATATGTTGTGGAGAAAATTATATACTGCTATATTAATTGTTTTATTTTTTCGAAAGCCAATCTGTTCTTTGCAAAGTAAATTGTTTCTTTCAAAGTAATTATAAATACCATCATGGATCACTTTCTCGAATATCTTCGATATGACTGGTACAAGTGCTATTGGACGATAGCAGCTCATGTCATTTTTATTATTTTTCTTAAATAAAGGTTTAATTATAGTTAATTTTAACTTTTCTGGGTAGACTCCATTTGCTACACATAAATTTATTATATGACTAAGTATAATTGATAACTTAACGGCTACGTGTTTTATGACTTTTGTTGATATATTGTCATATCCGGTACTATTAGTGTTCTTTAGGGCTCTAATTATTTGGTATATATCTTCTGGTATAGTTGGACGCATAAATATTGAGTTTGCTTCAAACGGGATTTTGCATCTTGAGTGGTTTGGTATGGAAGCTTTAGTTTTATTAATGAAGAAATTATTGAAATAGTTTGCAATCTGTTTAGGGTCAGTTATTACATTACCACTTATAGTAATCTGTTGTATTTGATCCTTCGGTAAATTTAGTTTATTGGTATTTATAATCTTCCAAGCAGCTTGCGATTTATTTCGGGCAGTTTTTATGTAGTTTTCATTGCGAGACTTTTGCGTTAACTTAATGATCTGATTTAATCGTGTGGATAAATTTAAGAATTTAGTTTTATTATTTTCTGTAGGATTTTTTCTGTAGTCCCATAAAAGTTGATGCTTACGTTTACAGCAAAATCTAAGCCCTTTTGTAATCCAACGAGGGCGAGATCTTGTTGATATTTTTATCTGTATAGTAGGGAAGCAAAGATTATAGAATAGTTGGAATAATTCATAGAACTCGTCAAATGCTAGGTTTGGATCTATATTGACAAAAACGTTAGAGAAATGAAGAGAATCTATGCATTCTTTGAATTACGAATGTTCTCTTTAGAGTAGTCTCTTTTTTCTATGTTCCATGATTTACAGAGGAAACTAGATTTAACTGGACACGTGAGCAACTGCGCAGTGTGATCAGAAAGCGCAGATTCAATAACCTTTGCGGAACTTCCCTTAATATTAAATATAATATTATCAATCACAGTATAATTTAATGATGAAAGAAAGAAAATACACACAATGTACACACAGATACACACAATGTAGGTAACATTAAAAGGGAACTTAATTTTAAAACAATTACATACACAGTGTGCCCCGCGGTTGCGCCAAAAAAGTCCAGTTCAGCAAAATGCCAGACAACTGGGAGTTGCCTGACGCTGGTTTTCATCTGAACTTTACGTTGAAGTGTACGAATGTGAATCAGTTTTTACGGTGTTAAATATACAGGTTAATAGATATATGTATAGATATATGATATGAGAGCGGTGGTGGCCCAGTGGTATCGGCCGCAACTTACAAGTTGTAGGTCGTGGATTCGAGCCCTGGCAGGCGCTTTACTTTGTGTAAATTATTTCATCACCACTGCTCTCAAAACGGTGAAGGAAAACATCGTGAGGAAACCGGCATGTCCTAGAACCAAAAATTTGAAGACATGTCACATCCACCAACCCGCACTGGGCCCGCGTGGTGGATAATGGCCCATTCCCTCTCACAGAGGGGAGGCCTGTATCAGTGGGAACATTAATAGGTTGATGATGTGATGTGATGATGTGATAGATATATGTATGCTCAATGAGGCGGGCGGGCCACTTTATAATATTATCTTATAGAAGTATTAAATCACTTATTTTCTTTTGTCGATATCCATCTATAAAGTCAATATCCGACCCGACTACAACACTACTTGAGTAGCGAAGATTTTTTGACAACGAAATAGTGAATATATTCAAAATTCAACAAATTCCAAAGGAGGTAGAAACAAGGAGCGTGCGTGCGAGGATCCAGGAGCGAACCATACCATTCCCCGTGGCTCTAACGCGTGCTTGTTGCAGGTTGCTGGCTGGTATGTTGGCGTGGTTGTTTGTTTCTGTCATTGAATAATTTGAATTTAGTTTTTGGTAGTTGAGTGTTTGAAAATACTCATGCCAAAATATTTGTTTTCAGTTTGTAAATATTTAGAGATTTTAACTACGACTATCTCCGTAACGGCAATACTCCAGTATTTAAATTATTAAGTGACGCTGGTTATAAATCTTGATTACAAACCTTTGCCTCTTCCCGCGGCGGTTTTCAAACAGATAATATTGTTTGTAACTTCACTTGTGAATTTGGATTTTATAACTCCTTCATTTATCATCGTCATATGTGGGCCCGTTTTTAGCGTTGTGAGCCGCTGAAACCGTTTTAATGTTCATGTAACAACAAAAAACCCTCTTCTTAGTCCGCATTATTATGCAACTATGGAATTACTTGGCTGTTTTTTTTTAAATATTACTTGAGACAGATGCAACACGTTCTCTTCTTCTATTGTTTAAAAAAAATAATGTTTCTCTTTCAGCGACCCAACCCCGCAGACAACTGAATTGCTTCCAGTGAAATGGGTGCCGATCACAAGAGAAGCATATACCTACATGAACATAGATGCTGAAATGTCTCTGGGCAGCAGACCAGCTCACGACAGGATGGCTTTCTGGGACCTGTTCTACAAACTGAATGAAAATAAGCAGAGCCTTTTATGAAGATGACTGAGCATACCCTACTTCCTAATCACACTAATTTTATAGGCGAAAGTTTGTGAGTTTGTGTGTTTGTTACTTCTTCATGCTGAACGGATCTGGATGAAATTTGGCACAGAGATAGATTGTAGTAATATTCTATGTTCCCGGGATAAAAATTATCCTCGGAGTAATTTTCGGCTTTTACGCGGGCGAAGTCGCTGGCATAAGCTAGTAATCTTATAAATATGAAAGTTTGTATAGATGAATAGATGTTGGTTACTCAATTACGCCAGAACGGCTAAACGAATCTGGATGAAATTTGGCTCTGTGGTCTTTTATAGAAGTAGCCACAGGCAATTTTTTTTATTTCCACGTAAATGATTTTTTTTTTCTACGAAACCCATCGAGTTGGTTAATAAAATGAAGGGTTTTTAGAGGTGATTACTAAAATATATACCACTTATATCTTTAAAGTCATTCGAAAATATAAAATTAACTAATATGTTGTAAATAAAAAAAGTTAATAAAATCAAAAAACCCGACTGCTTAAAAAGCGAATTAAAAAGATATAAACAAGAAGAAAATCTTGCTGTGCAGTCGGGAGATACATATTCGAAAGCTGGCTGACCAAAACCAGATGTACCTATAGAGTTTATATAATTTCGCAATAATCCTGTGATGGTCTTCTTAAACTTTAGAGGTATCTATCAATTTTATGCCCAGATAATCTCAAAAATTAATCGGTATTTATAACATAACATTTTTGCTATCATTGGTTATTATCAAAAGTATTTATGTATGAGTAGTTTGATAAGAAGATGAATTGCGATTAAATTGTTTTGAATGTGCAATGATATAAAATCATTTCTTTGTTATTAATCAATTCAATCACAGTTCTTTGTTTTATTTGTGCAACCCCTACAATATGGAGTCCAAAACCCGCCATGTTTCTTTTTTTTAACGGCTCTTATCTAAGAACAGTTAGGCGGCCAAGACCTATCTAACGATGTCTTAATTATAATAATCCGTCAAGTGGTTGGCAAGATACGAGGTAATAAAGAATATTACATACATACAAACATACATACAAGATACGCGCGAAAAACAACCATTTCCTTGCAGTCGGATAATAAAAATACGGGCACTAAAGATTTTTTTCTCTACTTCAATGAAGAAGAACAAGAAAGAGGTTTTATTAATTTGACGATGTATTGGCATGTTATTTGAAGCATCCCGGCATGATTAAAGAATCATCAATCACGTTCCAAATTTAAATTTTGAAATTACCAAAAGAAAAATATTGATTATTGTGGATTATTGTAAAATTGCTTTACTAATGGCGCGAATTACTGAAACGATTTTTTGACTGTTTTTTATTAAATTTTAGTTCAACTAAAATTCTAAAACTTTTTGATTATTTTCTGCAAATTAAACATTTTAATCTTTCTTTTTACATTAAATACCACTATTTGATATGAGTGATAAAGCAATAAGGGCCGATAAAATTATAGCCCTACTTGATGAAGGTTGTTCGCAAACTTGTCTCAGCGGCTAAATGTGAGTCGTTCAACTGTCCAGAGGACTTGGCAACAGTATCAAGAGACCGGTTCGATCAAAAGAAGACCCGGTTCGGTCAAAAGAAGACCCGGTTCAGGAATAAAACGACGCACAGAACCAAGAAATGACCGCTTTTTGGCGAGTCAGGGGTTGCGGAATCGTAAGGCGTCAAGTGTGGACCTAAAGAAGAGCCTTGAAGAAGTAAGAGGAGTAGAAGTTAGCTTGTGGACGTTCAGGAGGAGGCTTTTGGCTGCCAATATCAGGAGTTACCGCCCGGCTCGGGGCCCTAAATGACTCTGTGAACACCGTTTTGATGGACTTCAGTTTGCTCGAAACTGAGCTTCATGGACTCTGGAGGTTTTCTGGTGAAGCTAGAATCTCATTGTGTGGAGAAGACCGACGCCGGCGAGTGCTGCGAAGACCACGGGAATGCTATGCAGAAGTGTGTTTCGAAAAAATCACTCCTTATGGCGAAGGCTCCGTTATGTTTTGGGCATCAATAAATTTGACGGAGTGTACGGAGTTAGTTTTCATAGAAAATGGAACATTAAATGCACATCGGTATAAAATGGACGTCCTAATTCTATACGCACAACCCGCATTGACTGCAATTCCATTTTTATGGACGACAATGCTCGCCCTCACCGTTCTGGCGACGTGGAAGCGTACATGAAGTTGGGATACGTCGTTTAGATTGGCCAGCTTGAAGTCATGACCTCAATCCAATTGAGCATGTCTGGGATGTTCTAAAGAGACGGGTAAGATCAGTGCAACCTGCTCCATAAAACGTCAGGGAGCTAAAAAGAGTCATCGTAGAAGAGTGGGAACGTATATTCCTCAAAACGATATTAAAAAAATCGTGAAAAGCATGCCCGAGAAGGATTCGCTGTGATTTTGGCAAGAAGAGGTCACACTCGTTATTAGGTTTTTACATATGTAAATTTATCTAATTAAAAAAAGTAAAAAAAATCTTTATTATTATTGCCGACTTTGTTTGGCCGTGTACAGATTTCATCGTTTTTTTTTAATTGCCATTATTCATTATTAGTATACAGACTACTAAACAATTAAATTTCATTTAATTAACTCAAATAGACCTTAGAATGTGTGACTTGTGTTTTTTTGCAAAAGAGTGTATAATCAATAAAAATGATAACATACATAAAATAACGTCACGCCTGTTCGCAAATTTGTTTCAATAGTACACTCACAACTCGCCAGATATATTTAAGCCCCGTGCAATAGGGGACCTGTTGACATCAGCTGGGTACAAGCCAGACTCCGTGGACTGCTACTGAGAAATTACACAAGGAAAAATCCAATAACACTTTGCCCGACCCGGGCATCGAACCTAGAACTTCGTATACAGCAATAGCACTTGTAACCACTAGACCAACGAGGCATTCAACAAAATGATCCGCCAGTTAATTAGTAGTTTATTTTGCAAAATGAATGAAATGTTTGATCCTATATCTATTCAATTATTTTTAAATATCTTTAAAAGGTCTTACAACTTCGAAGTTCTTTATCATCTGGTTCTCAGATTGGTTTACAAAATAATTAGCAGACTTCTTAAAATAACTGCAACATCTGTGCATAATCTTCTTACCTCAATATACTGAACCTAGCCTTTTCTGACGGACGGAACAACTAAACCTACAAACAACGGCAATAACTGATAATATCACAACAACTGTATTAATGAAAATGGATGAGAATTTTAAAATTAAACCGATCATGGCAGAGAATGAAAAATTTAAAAAAGAAGTGGAGTTATTGAATAATAAAATACTAAATCTCGAGACTTACAGCAGGAGAATCAACATATTAATAAATGGGCTCTCAGAAACAAAAGAAGAAGACTTTGAAGACCTAACTAATCTAGTTATATCTACGCTGAAGGATATCTGTTTGCGCAGAACGCCTGCTTAAATCATCACATCACTGGTGCAACTAGGTGTGTTTTGGCTCGTACCTTTTATTTTTATAACATTTTAAACATCTACCGACAGTAATATGTTTTTTAATTATACTGAACAATCAAGGCGTATTCTTAACATTTCGCGATAAATAAACATCATGAAATCCCGAACATGGTCCTATCAAGCCTGGATAAAAAAGATTTCACGTTGAAGAAACCTCGATCAGCTATTATTATAAGGCTTTCAAGGAAATTGGTGGATAAAGGTATGCCTATAACTTATTTTAAAACTTTGACTTACAGAACCCTATAGTGATTACAAATTGTTATTTGATCAGACTTTAGATTGATAATCAAAGTTAAGTTGTAAATTACCTACTTTATTTAGTGTCGCTTTATTTATATTTATTTTATTGTACACCAAGATAAAACAATACAAAAAAAAAACATCAAAATTAAAACAAACATACAACAGAAGGCCTTATCGCGCTCTGCGATCTCTTCCAGGCAACCTTGAATGGAAAGAGATAGCCTGGACACGACATGGGACAACAAATTACTAAAATAGTTACATAAATACATACATACAAAATAATCGAAATATACAAAAACAAGAAAAAAATACAGCTTAAACAAGGAAAGGATCACAGAGGCAGGTAATGTTCCTTTATAAGTTTTTTTAAAGACAGGCAACGACTGAGCACGTTTTATTGGGTCAGGCAATGCATTCCACAAACGAGCAGCCTGGACAGTAAATGATTTATCCAAGAATATAGTGGAATGCATAGGCATTTCTAGTCACAAGTTTTCTGATGACCTAAGATATTTCGTGTGGGAATCGCAGATAAACTGAAAATGATCCTTGAGGTAAAGAGGGGTGGAAGGAGTAAAGAGCACGTTGTATAAAATAGAATATACAGAATATAGATAAAGCTGTCGGTTTATTTGGTACAGTGCTGCCGTATATTGACATTGCTGTATTGGCTTGCTGTTAGCGAACTATACGCTTTGTGTTTGGGTGGCTTAGGCCGCTGTACGAACAGTAACCTTGTATTGGGTCAAAGTAAAATGTAATTTATTTCAATTGGGCCAGTAAGCGGCACGTCATACATATAACAAGTAATAATAATTGATTTTACCGTGCATTAGGAAAAGTAGCTTATTATGGAGAAGAACGTACAAGAAACTCCATACTTACTCTTTTTAAAAAATAGTTGTTTTACAATATTTAGTACATACATTAATAAATTTATATGTGTGAGGACGATGCTCCCAAAATTAACACTACGTACAAGTATAAAGTAATAAAAGCATTAACAGGAAAATTAATTAAATTGATAAATAGGAACATGGTTCTCACATACTTACAAATATTGCAAACATAGGTAAAATACCTAATTCGCAAAACAACGGCACAGTGTGCGAGTCAATTTAAAAAAAAAAAAATACAAAAATTAATACAATAGGGTTTGTATGTTGTTACAGTATTGTTATTACAATACTTTCTAACTTACTTTATCTTGTTGCAAAATAGCATTTATACTGTGATTTTTAAAGTGAATCAAGTACTAGAATAAAAACCTTGTTATTGTAAAATGGGCACTCCAATTACCTCATCTACCACCTCCTCTTGGCTCTCCTGATCCTACTGTCTATCCGTTCTATATCAATTATAGATCAATTTTTATATCTTGTAAATATTAGAGATTTTGTAATTATATCATATATTACTTACCCCTTTTGGACAGACTCCACTTTTATCCTAGAATGGCTTAAAATGTTTTTTTTCAATTTCAATTTTTTATTTTTTTTATTTACATAGGCCTACATGGGCACTTATAAAACGTCGACAAAAGGTGCACGGTTCGGGTTAGTCGTTTCCTTTGGAGAAGAACCGGCAAGAAACTCCATGGTTACTCTTTTAAAAATTTGTTTGGTTTTACAATATTTCCATGTTACAGCATTACTTGGATATGGGGGGACAACGTAGGCCCGACAATAAATCGTAGGAAATTAAAATACGAATAGTGTTGCCAAATAAGCTGCAGCCATTCATTCGCAACAGAGTTGCAGAAATTTTAGAGGAGACTGCCAACCCTGCTAATTATGTCTGCCTAGGAATAGAAATTAATTTATTACCTTCTTTAGAAGACTGGTGGTCTGGTCCAAGTTTTTTAAGGAGTGACGAATCGTGCTGGCCTTCTAGATTTACACACTCCACTGATTAAATTTTACCTGAACTTAAACCTAATGTCACTTTACATGGTACAGTTAACGACAATATGTCTCATGAATTTATTAACTTCAACCGGGTAAAGCTTCAGCGCACGGTTGCTTATGTTCTACGTTATATTGCTACATGTAATAAACTGTCTGTTCATGGTCCCTTAAGTAATGATGAACTACATACGTCGCTAAATTTGATTATTTGAATATGTCAGAACGAGTCTTTTAGTAAATATAATAAACAATTGCCAAATAAAAGTGCATTATTGAAATTTAACGTTTTCCTGGACGAACATAAAATAATGCATGTTAGAGGTCGATTGCAAAACTCGGATCTACCGTATGATAAGAAGTATCCAATTCTTTTACAATCTAGCCATCACTTCACAAAATTACTATTTGAATATGAACATAAAAGATTGTTTCACGCTGGACCCCAGTTACTTTTAGCTTCCATACGGGATACATACTGGCCCATAAGAGGTCGCAATTTAGCCAGATCGTGCTACCGTAGGTGTGTACGTTGTTGTCATCTCAAAGGTCAAACCGTCACACCGATCTTGGGCAATTTACCATGACAGCGACTTCTAGCTGGAAGTTTCCCTTTTGAAAATATTGGCTTAGATTATGCAGGTCCAATACAATCTGCTGTTCGACAGGGTCGTGGCTGTAAATTAGTTAAAGTATATATAGCAAGTTTCGTTTGTTAACTACAAACTCTATACACCTTGAACTAGTCGCTGATTTAACAAGCAATACTTTTATCATGACGTTAAAGAGATATATCTCGCGTGGGGGTAAACCGGTTAATATATATTCGGACAATGGCACCTCGTTTGTTGGTGCATACAATGACCTATCGAAATTTCTAAAGACTAAATGCGACTCTTTATCTGAGGAGATGGCTAAAGAAGGCATTAATTTTAACTTCATACCTGCATACTCTCCTCATTCTGCTGGCCTTGCGGAGGCTGGTGTCAAGTCAACGAAGCATCATTTAGTCAGGGTGTTGGGCCTTTGTAACCTCACTTACGAGGAGCTTTATACTACGCTGTTGCAACTAGAAGCTATTCTAAACTCCAGACCCCTGACTCCACTTTCATTAAATCCTGATGACTTGGCACCATTGACACCAGGACATTTTTTTATTGGACGTCCTTTGACATCTTTGCCTGATAACCATGACCATTCTTCCAGTTCCTTGTCTCGCTTTTAACGTATTCCAACAGCTCCTTTTTGGAGCAGATGGAGTAAGGAATATGTATCGGAGCTCCAACTTAGGACGAAATGGCACACGTTTGAGGGTTCTCTGAAGTTGAACTCCCTAGTTCTGCTAAAGGAAGACAACATGTCGCTACTAAAGTGAAAAATGTGTCGGATTGTTGGTACCTATCCAGTTCCGGATGGCATAATCAGAGTCGCAGACGTCAAGACTTCTACTGGTCTACTCCGCAGATCGTTTAGCAAGATTTGTCCGTAACCCATCTACCCCGAGACTGACAATTTTGGTTGAAAGACAGGCTTTCAAAGCCCGGGGGTATGTTCGCGCAGAACGCCTGCAAAAATCATCATATCACTGGTGCAGCTACGTGTGTTTTGGCTCGTACCTTTTATTTTTATTATATTTTAAACATCTACCGACAGTAATATGTTTTTTCACTATACGAGTTTTACTGAACAATTAAAATACGCCTCGAATTTATTATATCTCCCCATCTCCCGCTAAATAAACATGATGAAAACCCGAACCCAAACTATAAGCAACAAACTAGTACAGGTAATAACAAAAAGTCTCAAACTGGAAAACAAAACAAAAACCTACAAACACAAAATACTGTCTATTGAAACGTTAGACTTAATAGCCAGACGTGGAAGACTAATATTATGAAATAAACAAGAATAAGGTAGACAAAGATGAATTAAAACAATTACTTAAAAAAAAAACAAAAAAAGGCTATCAGGGAAGACTACAACACTTATAGAAAGATAATCACTGACAAAAAACTCACAACTTTTCAAAGCTCAAAACGAGGCAACAAAGAGCGGTCAACACACAAAACATGGATTTAGAATCTAAAGGACGGTCAGAATGAAACAAAAAGCAGAAAGAATACTCTCAAACGCGCTACAGATTTCTATAGATGCCTCTATAAAAAAGCCCCAGAAGAAGAATTAGTCATTAATGAAAACAAATACCAAAAGGAATAAGCCAAAGAACAAACCCAAGTAACAATAGACTCAATAACCGAAATGGAAGTATGGAGACACATAAAGGCACTCATCATCTTCCTGCCCTTGTTTCATGTTACTTAGGGTCGGCGCAACACGTTTTTTTCTTCCATGCCATCCTGTCCCCCGTCACGCTATCACTGACTCCCTTTTCTTTCGTATCACTCCTCACACAGTCCATCCATCTTTTCTTTGGCCGTCCCCTCTCCATCCATCCACATTTATATTCACAACTCTTTTAGTAACATGCGTTTCATCCCTCCTCACCAGATGACCATACCAGGATAAACGGTTTCCTTTCAACTTTTCCGTCACTGGCGCCACTTTCAAACATTCTCTAATATACTCATTTCTTACTTTATCCATTCTCGTCACTCCGCACATCCATCTCAACATTCTCATCTCTGCTACATACAATCTCTTTTCATCCATCTTTTTCACAGCCCAACATTCTGATCCATATAGTACGAGAGGTCTAATCACGGACTTGTAAATTTTACCCTTTAACTTGAGGGGCATCCGTGGGTCGCAAGTTGTTGCAGTGACCGGTCGCCATTTCATCAATCCCGAGTTGATCCGTTGCGTTGCGTCTCGGTCTACCTCGCCATCCCCTTGGACAAGCGATCCTAGGTACCGGAAGTCGGAGCACATCGGTATGGGTGTTCCAGCGAGAGCTATAGGCACGGAACTGGAGAGACCGCCAAAATCGCAGAACAAGTATTCGGTTTTTGTTCTGCTCAATTTCAAGCCAACACTCTCTAGTCTGTGCCACCACATTTCCAATCTGCTCTGAAACAGTGAAAGTATTGATTAAACTATATTTAGACCAACCTTCGTCTATAAATATACCCAAATGAAGAGCCTGTCTCTTAGATGCTGTAGTTTACGATACAATTCAAAATGACCTTTGTCTTTGCTTATTTTGTTTCAGCAGAAGATATCTCAGAGAATTGAATCACTTATAGATAATCTAAAATTTGGATGTCGGCATTTAAGGTCCAGCTAGATTAGATAATAAATACAATTATAACCTTAAGTCCACATTATTATGAGTAAGTATAAAACTCATTGAGTCATTACCTGTTGTGTTTTTACTTGTAATTAGTCCATTGATTCCTATGAAACAAAATGACCTGCGTTTGAATAAATAAGTATTTTCAATAAACAATTTTGCGAAAACAATAAGCTCTACAGCAAATTGATTATAACTAATATTGATTGTACTAATACTAATATTGGTTCTAACAATCTAGCTGAGTAGCTCGAACTATTAGGCACTGCATATTCATACCCAAATTGTTCCTACAAACAACGTTACGTCTCTGGCAAAAATTTATGTATAGACAGACTTTATATAATTTTCTACATGGAGTACTTAATAGAAAATCCAAACTAAGTGCAGTCACTAAGCTACGCATTTATACTACTCTCGTCCGCCCATGTCTGACGTATGCGGCGCCAGCTTGGAGCAGCATGTCCAACAACAATTATAATAAGTTGCAAGTTGTTCAGAATAAGGCAATCAAAATTGCATACAACACTGCCTTTCGAACAAACTTATAAAGAGTTCACGAGCAAATTAAATTGCCTTTCATTAAAAATTTTATTTTAAAATCCTCCCGTAAATTTTATTTACTTAAAAATCCCAAACACTTAAATCCCTTAATATCATCCATAGGTAAAAGTAGATTAAATAATTTGTCATATTCGTTAACTTACAATCGATATCGCTTGCCACAACACTATTTTTTAAATGGATAACGATATCTACCCACCACCAGATCGGCCGTGCTGCCCCCACCGGCCGCAATAGTCACTTTTGGGTAAAAGTACCCACAGTTATGTTTTATGTGATTATTATTTCTTTGTTCTTTATTTTTCTTTTCTGTTAAAATGTTATGTCAAACTGTAAAATAGTTCCATACTGCACTATAAAAGGACATTATACTTTGGTAAAGTGCATTGCCTGTAGTTGGCAAACATTGGTGGTATGCGTTAAAGTCAATGCTAAGACTTTTGTGCTGGTGAAACAGTGCCGTGTTTTTGCAAACATATTATGTACCTATTACATTAAAAGTGAACAGTAATCTCAGTGTCACATGTTTGTAAAGGTGAGTAAGCCTAAAAACTGTATACCTATATAGCTGTAAATAATTAGAATTAGATCTTTTTGTTTAAATGTGTAAATTATATAAATAAAGACTTTTAAAAATCAATCAATCAATCTACATGGAGTTAAGTCTGCAAAGCTAAAGTTGGAATTAGTGGGCCATACTCAAGACAGATAGACCCACAACTTTCACCAAGTCATCAGTCCACCTAGTGGGAGGCCTTCTAACGCAACGTCTTCCGGTATCAAGGCTGTATCCTTAGAGAATAGCACTATGCTCTTCACAAAGTGGTTTCCAGAAGATAGGCGTTGTAACCAAGACACTTCTTAACAGGCTGGCGTGATGATTTGAACATCTTTTTAAAGAATTGGCCGGAAATACTTGGACAAAAATAACATTTGAAATCATCAAAAAAAGTTAATATGCTATGCCAGCTATGTACATTTACGAGACTGCTTTGTTTGTTAAAATCTATTTATAACTATTCAAAAAAAAAAAAACAAACCGAAGTAAAAAAGACTCCAATGCGTTCTCAATAAGTAAATAAACTTTGCGACAGAAAATGTAGAACTGCTTTAATGAAAAAGAGTTTTTTTGGATTGGCTCCGAAAATTTATAATAATATACCCGATAGCATAAAAAATTTGCCCCCATTAAAGTTTAAGAAAAGTCTCTACTTGCTATTGATCGAATAATGTTATTATGCAGTAGAAGATTTTATAAATGATAACTTTTAATAATTCGTGTGAAATTTTAATATTTTTGGTTAGATTTAATTGTAGCTTTTATTAAGATGTTTAAATACATTTAAAATAGTTCTTGTACTCTCAAGTATTTAATATTGTTTTATTCTGTTACATTTTTTATTTTCTTTTATTTTTTGTTTTTATTTTTGTCAATATTTGTACGCCTTCACGGCAAAACATAAGGCCCTTTATAACTAACCTAAGATCTTTATGTAAATACCTATATTTCACAAAAAAAAAGTATAGCGAATACCTTTGCCCAGCGGTATATATATTAATAACCAATATAGGTTAATAAAAAAACGAAAACGGCACCCATATCCCCTTCTCTATATTATCCTGCACAATCCTACTTCTCCTCAATACCTTCGCAAACGGTTTGAATACATCATCCCGAGTGGTAAACCCTATCGCACTTCCACTTCTCTTCTACTTCGTACTCCACAAAACACTTTCAGCCGTTATGATGATTCTTTCTCTGTTACTGCAGTGCATCTCTGGAACTCTCTCCCACACTCCATACGCGATAACCCTTCTCTCGACGTCTTCAAGAGGAAAATTAAGGAGCATTTCATTTCAATGTAATGAATTATAGTAGTAGATAATATTTATATACATATATTTGCATTTATGAACTTATGTATTTTATGTATTATTATTTAATTTATTTTACTCTAAAATTGTACACTGAATTACTGCCCTCTATTATGATCTATATCACTTAAAGGTTTGCTGGAAGAAGACGAGTTTTTACTTTGTATAAATTAATTATCTTAGTGTACGATAGAGAAATAAGAAAACAAAGGCTCATAGTAGTATTTATCACCTAAAATCGATGGGGCAGAGGGCATTTACAGTAGTCCTCAATCATTAACCGGTCTTGAGCTTCACACTTCTTCTTGACGGGAACGGCCATGCTTTTCATTCAAAAGATGCTTATACCGATACAAAATCTGAGTTCTCTTACAAAATGTAAACTGAAAAGGTCATGGCACAATACAATACAATTCAAAATAATTGTCTTTATACCCAATACCTAAAGTTATTTAAATATCTAGAAGACAATGCTGGTGTAGAGAAACAAAGCATTTGATTCTATAAGTAACTTAATTTTATTGTTTTACATTTAATAATGTTCTCTTCAGTTGAGTTCAATTGTTTTTGCAACTCAACGACACTTGAGTCAATATTGTTTTCAATATCCAATCTTATTTTCACTGTTCTATGGATACTTGTAGTGTTTCAATTTAGGTATTTTGATGAACTAGCTATGTCCCCACGCTTTTGCTCCTGTGGATTATTTTAGATGATCCCTGTATTTATGCATAAGAGCATTGGTGGCCCAGTGGTAACGGCCGCGACTTACAAGTCGTAAGTTCGAACCCAGGCAGGTGCTTTACTTTGTGTAAAAAATTTCATCACCAGTGCTCAAAAAACGGTGAAGGAAAATATCGTGAGGAAACCGGCATGTCCTAGAAACAAAAACCGGCCAAGTGCGAGTCGGACTCGCGCACGAAGGGTTCCGTACCAATATCGAAAAAACCGCAAAAAAAAACACGTTTGTTGTATGGGAGCCCCACTTAAATATTCATTTTATTCTGTTTTTTGTATTTGTTGTTGTAGCGGCAACACAAATGCATCATTAGTGATAATTTCAACTGCCTAGCTATCACAGTTTATGAGATACAGCCTGGTGACAGACGGACAGACAGACAGACAGACGGACCGCGGAGTCTTAGTAATAGGGTCCCGTTTTTACCCTTTGGGTACGGAATCCTAAAAATGAACAGATGTGACATCCAACAACCGGCACTGGGCCCGCGTGGTGGATTATGGCTCATTCCCTCTCTCACAGAGAGGAGGCCTGTGTCCCAGCAGTGGGCACATTAAAAAGGGCTAATGATGATGATGATCATTTATTCAGGATAAAAAGAAGCCCATCACTCAACAATGACCAAGAGGAAAAAATATATTAGAGCAATATTTCAAGCAACTCTTTGTAATGTTAGTTTAGATGTACAAATTTAACGCCATCTGTGACCAAATACTTGAAAGACAAAGAATCAAGAGATTTCATCAACAATGGCAAAATAATTATGTTACGTCGACAAATTAAGTGGAATCGATTAAGATTATTCTTTAAATTTTTATTATCAATTAAAATAAATTAAATGATAGTGGTATATTATTGTTTACCTATTAAACTCAGTATTAACTAACATAACAGTAGATGCCAAACTTCAGTGGGGCCCACATATTTCAAGTCTAGCGGGAAGGCTTAGCTCGGCCGCCTACGCTGTCAGGAAAGTAAGACAATACACTGACGTTGATACTGCTCGATTACTTTATTTTAGTTATTTCCATAGCGTTATGTCCTATGGCATTCTGCTGTGGGGCAAAGCCGCTGACATTAAAAATATATTTGTTCTTCAAAAACGAGCAGTTCGAGCAATTTACCAGCTAGGTGCCAGAGTTTCTCTAAGAGATTTTTTTAAAGATATTGGTATTCTCACAGTGGCATCACAATTCATCTTCGCCAATATCTTATATATTAGGCAAAATATACACTTTTACACTAAACACAGTGATATTCACAATATTAACACCAGAAATAAGGACAAATTACGAGCTCCTTTTCACCGGCTTCATAAGGTTCATAACTCATTTGTTGGGCTTGGTATAGCCTTTTATAACAAGTTACCCTCTGCTCTTCTAGATTTGCCTTTTAATGCGTTTAAAGTTAAAGTAAAATCAAACCTTTGTTCAAAGGCATACTATTCTATTAACGACTACTTAAACGATAAAAATAGTTGGTCGCTGTGATTAACTCAAGACAATGTTTGTGTTCTTTCTCCAGAATTAGCTTACCTACTGACAGGTTGTATGAGTTATATATCTGTTTTTATTTATTTTATTTTGACAGTATAAGTCAATTTATTTTAATTCAATTGTCATATTATTGACATAATGGACTCACTACAATGTTTTTTATTTTTTAATGAGTTGTATTGCAATATGTGGTTAGCTAGCGACCTCGACAGTTACCTAACTGTTGATTTATTTTTTACTTAGATGGTCCTAGTTTATCATAATTATGTGACTTCGAGTTACAGCTGTATTAGCTATATGTAGGCGGGCACGCCCTTTATGCCTGGAGGCCTTATAATTCGGGTACTAAGTTTTTATTTTGATTTCGATGTTTTTGTTGGTATATTGGCGTGTGCTAGCTGTCATTATGGCAAATATATTTTATTTTAATATTTTGTTTTGAGTAATGTAAATTATTTGCATACTATTTATTTATTTATTTATTATAAACTTTATTGTACACCACAAAATAAAAAAAACACAGGACAAATTTTCAAAACCAAAGTGTACAATGGGCGGTCTTATCGCACAGGGTGAGTCTAGAACCCCAATCCGTATGTTTGGCGTTCCAGTCACCACCTGCTATAAATCTGTTGCCTTGCCTCTTAAAGAACTCGGTAAACATTTCCTCATTGATTTTGTGTCTAGAAGGGCAATATACCGCCGAGATGTCAATAAGACCTGAACCATCTTCTACTCTTATAGCCGTGGATTGTATATTCAAAAGGTTCCAGTAGACAGTGTTTGATGGTGTTTTTTATTACGATAGCACTGCCTCCATGTGCTCGACCGTCCGGATGAGAGGTAAGGTACACGCAGAACCCTGGGATACGTATATCACTTCTTACGGTTGTGTGTGATTCTGATATCAGGCATATATCGATCTTGTTTTCTTTTAGGAAAACTTCTAGCTCATTTGTGTTGGGTGCAATGCCATTGATGTTCCAGGCTGCTATGAATAGGGAAGTCATTTTGTAAGTTTGGTGACGAGGCTGGTGATTAGACCCACTAGGGAGCCTATTTGTTGGATTAAGAGATCCATCTTTTCGCTCTGTTTCATTAGAATATGATGTAGTGTCTGATTCTGTTGTTGGTGTGTTTGTGGTAGGTCATGGGTTGTAGAGTTTGGTCCGGATAAAGCTTCTGCATACGATTTCTCATGCGTGTTTGTTGCGGCTCGTATGTTGAAAGTAGATGTAGTAGGTGAGGCGGCCGTGGCGTTTACAGTTGTTTGGGTATACACCCTTTCTCGTGGAGTGCGGCTTTTGTTTCTTCGAGCTAAAATCTCTTTATAGACCTCACAGCCTTTATAGTTGGCTGGGTGATCGCAAGAACATAGTGCGCATTTGGCTGGTGTGGTTCTATCTTTCTTTGTGCATTCCGTAGTTTTGTGACCTTCTCCGCATTTGACACATCTGTGAGGTCTCATGCAATTGTTCTTTGAGTGCCCATATTGTTGGCATCGCTGACACTGAACAATGCTTTTGGACTTGCGGGGGTCCTCTATTTTAACTTTTTGGTTGAAGATATATTGGATGTTCTTGACCTCGCGATTGTGAATACTTTGTTTGACATTCACAAAAAAGGTCGAGGTTGGTCTTTTGTCCGAGCCATAACGAGCATTAATAATCTCACCAACAATCTCATTGTTGGAGGCTTCGACTGCTTCCCTTATAGCTTCATGAGGGGTAGTGTGGTGCAGGTCTTTGATAATAAAGCGGTAGCACTAAGCGTTTTTTGGTGTGAACGTATGCCCAAAAGTCCGTTTTCTCTTATGATATCAATGGTTTTTTTATAGGCTTCTGTTGTGTTTATCATTACGCGTATGCTGTTCTTGTTGACTATCCGGTATTTAAATTCAGGTGGGCTAATGACCGTCTCTATCAGTTAAGTTAGTTCCTTAAGATCTTCTATCCCATACAGTATGATCGGTGGCGGCTTACTAACTTGCTTGGGTAGGCCAGTTTCGTTCTCTGTCAGGTCGATGGGTAGGCCAGCAAACCTGTTTTCTGTCTGGGTTGAAGCGGGCGGAGGCGAGAGCTCCGTGACCTTTCGTTTTTTAGATGATGGCACACGCTGCCATGCGGGGGGCTGCTTTTCTATGATTGGCTTTGGGGAATCAGATGCAGTTTCAGCTGATTTGATTGGTGTAGCGCCTAGATTCAGCATTATGGGAACAGTGGCTGTACTATATGCTTTGGGCGTAGGCTCAGTGAGTGAGTTAGATCTCTGTCTGGTAAAAAGAGAAGGATGAAAAATTTATTGAGTCATGGCCTTTTTGCTGCTTGTGGCGGCGGTTGCGCGAGCTGGGTTCTTAGGTGAAAGCGGTTCCTTAGTAGTTTTTGTTTGACCAGGAGACTGGTGCTCCACTCCAGTCATATTTCTACTATTTTCGCTGTTCATAGCAGATACTTAAGTTTCACAGTGGCAACACTCCTCCAAGTGTCAGATGACATATTGACATGACTAGATAGATTGTCAGGGAAAAAATGGATTCGTGGGTATCTGAAGAAACTTTGAAAAATATGATTGTCACTTCCTAGTTTTGATCACTGTTTTCTTTTTAAATCACCAGCACTTTTTGCTACTAACAATAACACTTGATTATCACTAACAAGAGTACATTTTTATTGCATTTCCAAACACTGATAAGCAGTTTTACACTCAAAATTACGAAAATCTCCAACAGCACTTTTAAGCGTGTTGACAGTTGACGTACCATCCGTACATATTACAGCTTCATATACATATTACAGCTCATTTTAAACGATTTGTCTGGGTCAGTACTACCATCGTAAGCTGGATCGATTCCAATAAATAACTTTTTATTGACTTCGCCACGCAGTTCGCATTGTTTTGATTTGACCAATGCCGCAACAAAACTAGCGTTCCTTATTTGTAATGAAGCCTAAACTATGCAAAGCTTAATTTTAATTCAAGATTTACAACCAGCAAAATCGTCCCTAGATATTTTCCTGACTGCTCCCTAACCGGGAGACTTCAAGCTGGCCTTGTGAATAATGAAAACTAATTATTCGCAAAGACACTATGAATATGAATCACCCTCGGCCGGATATCTACTTATTTTTCTCTGACGACATACAGTTCTCCAGCAAAATGATCTCTATTTCGTACCAAAACCATTATTATTTGTAATCTCTAATCATGCCAAACTAATAGGTGTAATTTTTTAACGTGTCCACACTCAGACAAGCATTAAATTTTTCTCGTGTGTTGGTAGCGAAGTGTGGAGCGATTTTGGGTGTCTTCGTCTTCATCATTGCAACACTGACCCTGTATTACGCGCGCGTCGGTCGTACAAACCACACGTGTACTTTTCTGTGTGCATCAAAAATCAGTGCACCCTGGACAGTACCCCTATCCCGAGGAGAGCGTGGACTCCGCAGAGAGATTTCCCAAGTAAGTTCGCATGCCAGCTTTATCTAACCAACAATCTCGAACAATATCGTTCTCGCGTATAATGAAAATGGAGCTCTTTTTGCGACGTTCTTGTAATTATTTTCTTAGTAAAAAAAGTTGAACCAGTGGTAATGGCCGCGACCTACCAGTTGTATGTAACCAGGTGCTTTACTTTGTGTAAATTTTTAATTAATTACCACTGCTCTGAAAACGGTTAAGGTGAACGGAAACCGTGAAGAAACTGGCGTGTCTTAGATCCAAAAAATTTATGACATGTGACATTCATAAACTGCTCTGGGCCCAGATTACGGTCCAATCCCGTCGGAGAGGTGGCTTGCGACCCAGCACTGGGAACATTACATTCTGATTGAGTTATGATTATTATTAAAGGTCAACAGTTTTTCAAGGGTATTCATCTGTTAGCTTAAAACAAACTGTTTTTCGGCTCTCTTCGTGATAAAATCAATGTCTATTCATGAACAATAAAGTAATTATGATAATTGTGTAATTATACATAAGATAAGTTGACCTCCGTTATGTTTGTCACTAATGCATTTTATCTTTAATCTTTAAGTTGTTGTGTGGCGAATGCCAATTGCGATATGACTGATTAAAAACACTGATTCCGATTTTATCTTGATATGTAATATCCGGAAAAATAACAATACGCGTCTACCTAATTTCCGAACTAAACAATGAATATTGTTGTACCGGAAAGTATTTTGAAAGCGACTTAAAAAAAAGGGGATTCCCAGTTTGACCCGTATGTTTGTATGTTTGTCCGCGATTTGTTCGGGTTTGGTTAAACGGCAGGCTTATTACGTTTCTTTTGCAAGAGCAAAACGATAGCGATTTTTGCGCAATAATTGCTCTTCCATAAAGAAATTTTAGAGTTGTTAAATATGTGTGCATTAAACAAACAGCGAGCGAGTAGCAAACGATTGTGTAGGACCAACCATACCTACACTGCAGGTAATTCCGACTTTTATGACTTAAAGCGTTTGATCGCTATCGTTTTGCTCTTGCAAAAGATACGTAAGATACGTAGCCTGTCGCGATTTAGATACAGATTTCAGAAAAAATATTGTTACATTCTGGAGAAGGTTTTGGTATACAACAAATGGATACTCCGCGACGTCATCCGCATGGATCCGTTATTACCGAATTCTAAAAAAAGGAGTAATATTTTTGGAAATATGTGAATATTGTGCAATTCCACATTCCTACGTGGGCTCTAAACACATTTGCCAAATTTCGTAAATGTATGTATGTATGTTTGTTTATATGTTTGCTTGTCTGTTTGTTTGTATGTTGGTCCACGCATTTGTCCAAAACTATTAAACAGATCGAGATTGTTCTTTTTTTATAAGACTAGGTATTTCTCAATTTAGGGCATTATATACAAGTTTCATTAAAATCTGTTTTCAAGATATATGACATACATATGACCGAAATCCTTAACGACAAACAGCACGAATGTGAAAATTGAGTTATTATGGGTATTTTGTCAATTGTCGATTTTTTTTTCAATTGACTTCTATAACAAGTTTTTATTTTTCAATTTTTTTTTCGTTTTTGACACCTATTTACGAAAAGAAAGTTATTTTTCGCTTTAGAGTGCTTTGTTTTGGAAGCCGGTTTATTTTGTTTTGTTAATAAGTTTTTTACCTTGTTCCAGGTATAGTTTATCGATACAGATTTGATAAGACAAACAAAATTAATCAATCAATTTTTGGACGGTTGTCTCTCGACAGGGTGTGGCAAAGAGAGTTTTATATCGTCAAAAATATTGCAAACTATCAACATATGCACTCTATACTAATCTGTTATTATCTGCAACATTATCTTAAACACTATCTGTAATAATATTATCATTAGTATAAAATGTAGTGAAAAATCTGAATTTTCTCCACAATTTTTTCACACATTAGCATGTTCGCAGGCAATTTAGTTTTTTCAATTTTTTTGTTTACAAATTATGTAGCATGTTCACCAAGAATCGATCCTCTAGTTGATAGCAATGTGGGACTCATTCGAGGGTTGAGAGCTGATGATGGAGACTATGCTATGTTTTTGGGAATACCTTATGCTCAAGTGGACCCAGAAAATCCTTTTGGAGTAAGTGCTTTTTGTTTTTTTGCCTTGTATTTAAATTAGGTATCACTAACCTCCTATTAGCAAATTAAATCCTTGCTATTTTTTAAAGTAACCGCGTATAACAGCTAGTCTAAATGTGAAAATTATTATGTGTTGATTTCATATGATAGAAAACTGAACACGATGTTTATTACGTTTGTGCCATCAATGTTTAAAAATATTGAGTACCTATTTTTTGTAAAAACAACTAGGCATCCTTTATAATGAAATCCCTTGAGGCATTTAGTGAGTCTTTCTCTTTCGTGTCGATTAACTCAAACTAATAGTTCTACCATTATGCAGCTACTCGGACAGCTCATTCATTCGCTACATTCAAATCCTGAAAGGTGCAGGTGGTCGGGCATGAAGGTTGGATTTGATGCTGCAGGCTGTTTCTACAGCGACCAACTTGGGTCCGCAATCGGTTTAGGAATTACCAGATTGGCCAGTGCAGTTCGTGTCCAGGGGGCAGATGCTCTGCCGGAGTTATGAAGTGTGGAGGAGTAGGGTGTGTATGTTTTCATAATTCACATCGCTCGTTAGTTGTACTGGCTTTCAAGGATATCGTATGTCTCAAGAAGCTCTTACGACTCTTCAGGCGCGCAGGTTGGATTTGATGCTCATATCAGGGGTGTCGACTGTCCCGTTCCTGTTTGTCCTTCTCGATGCGGCTGCCGCTTCACGACGAACTTCATGTGGAGCTATACGCGCCAGTGGGTGAAACATCACAAAAGGGGTTGGTTTAAAACTCTCAGTTATGATGCGTCAAGTAACATTTAGCGCTATGTCAACCTCTCTAGAATGAGCGAATCGATGCCACAGTTGGCATCCGAACTCCACAGCAGTAAAGACAGACAGGCCAGATGTGCGTAGAACTTGTGTCGATCATCATAATCATAATCATATATTTGTCTGAATATGGTACATTATATGGTCTCATGATTGGGAAAAGGCTAGGCAGATGATGATCATGATATGGCCTCATGATTAGTAAATGGTATCGATGCTCCCCAGTAAGTGGATGTCATGCGGCAAAGGACGTTATTCCTAGTCCTGACTTTTTGCTTAGTTTTTTAAGCAATGGCATTTAAACGCCAAGCATCAATCTAAGGTGATGCCCAGGTAGCGGGGTTGAGTGCAGTGCTCTATGGCAACGCCTTGCCACGAAATGTTGAGGGTCCTATTTGAATGACAGTTGCGTAGATGGCTGGATTAATTGCTGGCAAATACGAGATTTTCTATTCTGGCTGCTTGGGACAGAAATTATTCTAAGTGGTGTTAAAATGGTTATTAAATAAATATCACCACTTGAAAATCGTATCTTAACAGGTACACTGTTCACATAGCTGTCACAATAGTTAAATAATCACGTGAGTCATATATGACTCATTGGACAGGGAAGAGGTTAAGATACTTGTTAGTAAAACAAATGCATTTATTACGTAATCATGCTTTTGCAGGGGCTTATAACGAAGGTCCAATGCATTTTACTTTAAATACAACTGTATATTCAACTTTTCAATCAATCTGTATTATTAATTTCCTCCTAAAACATTAAACACTACTCATTTCAGAAATCAACGCCACAGCCAAAGTTCGAAGACACATTTGAAGCATACGATGGTTCAGCGATCTGCCCTCAAGTGTACCAACTTAACGGCACTATTCTGGGCACTCCCGACTGTCTGCACCTCAGTATCTACGTACCAACCACAGCTACTTCCAACAACCGTCTCCCAGTCATGATCTGGGTTTACGGAGGTGGCTTCCACGGAGGATACTTTGGAAAGGAATTCTATGGGCCAAGTTACTTAGTGAAACATGACGTCATTGTAGTGACGTTCAACTATCGAGTTGGTGCTTACGGTTTCATGTGTCTTGACACTCCTGAAGTACCTGGTAACCAAGGCCTCAAAGACCAATATTTAGCAATGAAGTGGGTAAAAGATAATATTGAAGCATTTGGAGGTGATGCGGATAAGATAACTTTGTTTGGAGAAAGTGCTGGAGGACACTCGATAGACCTGCACTTATTGTTTCCAAAAGAAACATTATACAACAAAGTGATAATACAAAGTGGTAGCGCTTTAGCCGCAACGGTTTTATACAAACCTGATCGATTAGTGCCAATAAAAATAGCAGAGCGTTTAGGCTTTAAAACCACAGACATAAATGAAGCTATTTCATATATTGCTAACAGTCATCCGAATTCAGTAGTGGAAACTGGAATCGATCTAGGATTAATGTTTAAACCGTGCATAGAAAATGAATTTGAAGGAGTGGAACCCTTTATATCTAGTTCTTGGCTTACAACAGGAACACCGAAAGCAAAAAACATGCCAATATTAATTGGTTTTAATGAACACGAAATGGTGCAGTCTCATTTCAATAAGGATGCTGAGTATTTTAAAAATTTGGACATCTTATCCAAATATTTGGAGAGAATATTTAATTTTGAAGATGAGGAATTACAAGAAATGAAGGACTTGATATCACATTTCTATTTTGGGGACGAGGTATTGAGTGAAGATGTTAAATGGGGTATTATAAACTTTGATTCTGATTTCACCTATATTCATCCTGTACAAAGGTCTATTAAGAAATTTTTAGAGGCCAGAGCTGCAAACATATTCTATTACATGTTCTCCTACGTTGGTGGAAGGAATGCGCTCGTCGTGGTAGATAAAGAATATAATGGAACATGCTGTGCCTCGCATGCTGATGAATTGAGCTACTTGTTTGATATGAGCTTCAAACCAGACGCTACACCAGAAGATGAAGTTATGATTGAACGGATGACTACTATGTGGACTAATTTTGCTAAATTCAGGTAAGAGGAATTTATCATGTCATTTATATTAATGAGGTTGTTTCTCAAAGAAAGTCTTAAAACGTCCAACAGTTTGATTATTTTGGAATTTTGGACTATACTTAAGTTTAAGTTCATTCCAGACTGTCAAACACTATATTAAACATAATAATCATCATTCTACCCGTTTTCAATTTTACTTGGGATAGACGCAGCACGTTCTTCAATAGTTAAAAAAAATAAAAATCCTTTCAGCGACCCAACCCCGCAGACAACTGAATTGCTTCCAGTGAAATGGGTACCGATCACAAAGGAAGCCTATACCTACATGCACATGTACATAATTTTGAACACAAGGTTTTCTCGTGTAACGAGTTATTTATTAATAATCTAAAATTTACATAATATAATATACTTAATTAACAATAACTACCTATAAATACACTTAAATAAAAATAAAATTAAACTACGAACGCGTATAAAAGGGCAGGGGTCATAGGGCGTCAAAAAATTCGTCCACATCGCTGTCAACGTGAAAAGTGCCCAGAACGCTGGCAGCATTGCCACGTTGAATGGCAATGCTGATTCTCTGGCCAAGGAAAAGCCCAGCCCTCTGGTCACGTGAAGAGTCGACTAACCGTTTACTTACTTCTCGAAACACTCGAAGAGCACTCGGACCCCATGGACCTAATGTTTCAACCCCAAACGGCTCAAATATATAACTTCCAATAAGGTTGTTGTATTTGCGCCGTTTGAGGTTTTCCGCACCAGCAGCAGCTGCCCCAGCACAGCCCGCCGTGCTAAGAAGATGGGATGGCGCAAGGGTGTCGACACATGTTGCATCCCACACCAAAGGCCTACCCACCTTCCAAGGCATTATGGTCATCCCGTCTGGTCTCTTCCCATCGTCGCGCGCCAAGCCATTGGGTTCTAAAACAGCTGGCACCCCGGCGGTGACAAGAGCCCGACGTATGATGTCATTAATGCTAGCGTGCCGTGCTAACCGACCAGCGCTCCTACTGCAGGATAGGCCATGGTGTCCGAGGCGGTCGACTACTTCACCACATTGACAACGATGAGGAGCTCCGCTAGGAGCACCCAAACGCAGACATGTAGCGATCCGGAAGGTGTTGTCACTCAACATAGTACCTATGTTGGGTGACGGTAGTGCCTGTAGCCAGAGGCCCGACTCCCATTCTCCCACAGCCAGCAGGCGCGCACGCTCAGCAGTATTGGTGGACGTATCAATAAGTTTATTCCGTACCAACCTGCAGAGCGGCTCATCCCACTGTCTCTGGGAAAAAGGGGTCTCGGGCAACGCTGTATTCGGGCAAGCCACTTTCCAGGCATTCACTGCATCGGTCGAGTACGGCACTTCACAGTTAACCAGTGATGGCAACAAAATTTTCCTGGTTAACTTTTCAGTGCTGTGGACCGAAGACAGGAACGCCGGTAGGCTTAAACTAGAAATTTTGCGGAATACAAATAATTAATTAATTAATTATACATGCACATTGATGCTGAACTGTCTCTGGGCAGCAGACCAGCTCACGACAGGATGGCTTTCTGGGATCTGTTCTACAAGCTGAATGAAAATAAGCAGCGCTTTTTATGAAGATGACTGAAGATCTTATATATATTTTTTTTAAGTTTAGGGTTGCAGTTATACTAATCATTTTAACCAACTTCATAAAGGAGGTTATTGTTATTCAAAATGGAACGTTGAAAATAGATGATGTTATTTTTAATCCATAGTTTTTTTTTTTGTAATATTATTTGATTAGCTACAAAATATATGACGAGTGGCTACTGATAAACTTGTTATAAGCAAGATAAAATAAAACATTGAACTTGATTGAAACCAGATTTCATTTTATGGCAAAATAAGAACAATTCAATCGCAAATCATCTCCTTATCAAACTAGTCATATATAAATACTTTTGATAATATTCAACGATAGCAAAAATATTATGTTTAAATACAGATTAAGATCTTAATTTTGTAGGTTATCTGGGCATAAAAAGTGTATATAATCAATAAAATGATTGAACATACATCACGCCTGTAGGTATTCCTTGAAGGGTTAAGCAAAGTTGCACATAATACAAACTCGCCAGGTATATTAAAACCCTCTGTAATAGAGGACCTGTTGTCATCAGCTGGGTACAAGCCAGACTCCGCGGGCTGAAAGAATCTTAAGATCTTAATATAACTGATGTTGCTGTAATTGGATTCCACTGTTGTCGTGGTAAGGTAACTGGTTGTCAGAATCACAGTGGGATAAACAGGGTTTAATAAATTGACTGGTGAAACTGCAGCAACATGATGGGTGCTATTAAAAAAAAATCTCCTTTTAAAATTTTTGGAACAGAAATTTGGTTTTTGTCCTTACTTGTTAAAAAATGGACCGCTTTGGACTGTAAAATCAAGGGTCAAAAGTGAGAAAATGTTCATAAGACGTCCACTTCTGATGCACTTATTCGAACTTAAGATACAGAATCAAAAGTATAGATTAAACTAGATTTACACAATCCCTCTTCTATATGTCTGGTTTAGTCAATAGTACGGACGTCAAAAGAAATCATAAGGCCACCCCTGGCGGGCATTGGCGCACTTTTTATAACCACTTCCGTGGTGGGTACAGCAGATTAGGGCGGTCAGTACTCGACCGCCTTAGAGCTAAGACTTCGTAGAATCACTGTCGATCAGTAATATTTGTGAGTAATTGTAACTGTGAATATTAGAATAAACCTAGTGTATCGTATAATTTGTGTGATTTCATTTTCATGATTGTGGCCAAACATGATGTCTTAACCTAAGGGAATACATACTGAATTCCCGATGGTTCGCATCCACCCTTGCTGCGAAATATAAATATACCCAAAAGAAAAGACGGTCTATTTGATGCTGTAGTTTACGATACAATTCAAAATGACCTTTCTCTTTCCTTTTTTTGTTTCAGCAGAAGATATCTCAAAAGATTTAATCACTTGAAGATAATCTAAAATTTGGATGTCGGAATTTAAGAACTGTCTAGATTAGATAATAAATACAATTATAACCTTTATTATAAGTTGACATTAGGTATGAGTAAGTATAAAAACCGGCCAAGTGCGTGTCGGGCCACGCGCATTAATAGAGTTCCGAAGTTGCATAATAATGCGGACTAAGAAGAGGGTTTTGTTGTTGTTACATAAAAACGGTTCCAGCGGCACACAACGTCGAAAAACGGGCCCACATAGGATTATGTTTTTTTTTAATCTATATGCCCGCGTTTGACCACTATCTCACCTGATGGTAAGCGATAATGTGGTCTACGGTGAAGCACGCTTGCCTAGAAGTAACCTTTTCACTCTTAACTTAAACTAAAGAAGGTCTAACTGGTAACTGAAGAAGGAGTTATATAATCCAACTTCGCAACTGAAGTATGAAAAAAATTATCTATTTGAGTACCACCGCGGGATTGAATTGCGAAAGGAGCCGATACGATCGCGCGTTAGAGCCACGGGGCATGGTATGATTCGTTCCTGGATCCTTGCGCGCAAGCTCCTTGTTTATTTCTCTTGCGGAATTTGAAAAATTTCGTATGTATTTACCTCTAATCTGCGGTATTCACTATTTCGTTCTGGAAAGTTTTACGCTACTCTATTAGTGGGATATCGACAAAAGAAAATAAGTAATTTGCTTGGCAATCGAATCTAACTTGACTTTAGATTAAAAAACGTCGAAAATACTTCTGCACTAACACAAAATAGACTCCCCCGCGCGGATGCGCCGTAAGGACTACGGACCGGTACTGCCAACCATCTACTTACCAAGTTTCAACAGCATAGTTCTTATATTTTCGAAAAAAGTGGCTGTGACATATGGACGGACAGACAGACAGCCAGACACCAGATATTCATGAATAAAGATTTAAAAATTAAAATAAGCTGTGAAAAATATAGACAAAAATCGATAAGCATTGTCGTAATCAGTTAACAAGCCATGGACAAAAAATAATTTTTTAGATAGTTATTAACTAAGATTATTTTGAAAATGTGTTTTTCATTAATTTAACTGTGATTTTTTTAAAGGCATATGGTTTTTTTAAGATTGAGACAGTCATTCTTCTGAAACTGCGATTTTTTTTAAATTTCTTACGTCTATTTCAGTCTATGATTGAGATTATTCTGGAACTGTGATTTTTTATAAAGCTTAAATCTACTTTATAAGATTAAGATAATTTCCTGTTATTATCCGGAAGCTGTGATTTTTATAATACTTTAGTCTATTTAAGTGTAAGATAAAAATTATTTACTGTTATTGTCAAAAAACTGTGATTTTTAATTATTATGACCAGTCATGTTATACAGCCTCATAGTTATATACAGAGTTCTTATTTATATATTCACTGTCTATTATTTCAACCCTTAGCCAAGCTTTTATTGCTGACTGTACCAAACATTCTCATGGACCCGTTGGGAAAGAAAATATTTTATATTTTAAAATGCCGTGGACCCGTTGGGAAGTAAAGTATGAATTTGAATTTTTCGAGAACAATAGAACCGTGGATCTCTGGGAATGACCCAAAAATTCATTGATTTTTATATTGTTTGACCTACGTCATTTCTTACCGGTTTAAATTACCTACTTATTTTACAAGATAAGTTGTATCTATCACAGCTACAAGTATCTACGAGTTGATAATAAAAGATAATCATATTATATGATAATTATATTTATATATTAATAATAGATAATCTATTATTATAATAATAGATAATAATATATTAATAATAGATAATCTATTATTATCAACTAAATTCAAGCCAAAAACAAAATATGATTATTTACCTAATCATATTTTTTGCAAGTCATAAATATTGTTTCGCCGAACATTCCAGGAACGGTGACGACATTTGCGACGGCCGGGGCCTGCAATATAGTCAAGCCTCATCCACGGAGCCTACTGTCGGGTTCAGTACCGCGGTACTCCCAGACCACAGACAGGTGACACAGGAAGAGGGACGTAAGATAAATATTTTATTAATAGTTCATTATATTTTTGCGTAATTTTAAATACACATTTGTTTTATTTACTTTTTTTATTATTACAATGGGCAAGGATGACGGTTCTGTGCAAGAATTACAAGATCTTATTGTTAAGCGTAATTCAATAAAGGGCCAAATTACTATGTTTAGGCATTATTTAACAAGTCTGTTGTCAAATGATTCTGTTACAGTGATTCACTGTCCGTTCGGATCGATGACTTGCAGCATCAAATTGAGATATTAAATTCGAGTAATTTATCAGTCGAGATTGATGAAAGGGATGATATTGAACAATTGTTCATAACAAACATTCCGAATGCTCAGAGTTTCATTCAAGATCGTCAGTCTGTCTAACTCCCCGTCTAATGGGAAAACATTCTCCTGCCCTTTCTGTGCGTATTTTCCTGTCAAATTTTCGTATATGTTTTTAATTATACGTAAATATTTATTATGGACTCCTTGTAAGGTGAGTGCCTCCCATATTTTTCCATGTTTTAAGGAGTCGAAAGCTTTGTTGTAATCTATAAACGCCAAGTAATAGTTAATGCCATATTCGTTACATTTCTGAATTAGTTGTTTGACAGTATGAATGTGATCCATGGTTGAAAAACCACTTCTAAAGCCTGCTTGTTCTTTTGGCTCCAAATCGTTCCAGAATTATCTTAGAGAATATTTTATACACATTCGACATGAGCGAAATGGGTCTGTAATTAGAAATGTCATCTGTTTTTCCATTCTTATGAAGTAAAATTATGGTTAATGTGGTCCATTGATGCGGTATATATTCAGTTGTTAAAATTTCATTGAATAAATCTGTAATTGTATTCAGAGTAATCTGTGTTGTTCTCAATATGATTTCGTTTGAAATGCCATCTTCGCCTGGTGCTTTCCCTCTCGTTTGTGATTTGATGGCTTTGGTAACTTATTCTTTTAGTATTTTTGGGATTGGTTCCTCAATTTCTTCATATTCGTTTGTTTTTGGTCTTGTTCGCTCATCATTGTAAAGTTCACGGTAAAAATCGGTCGCTGCTTCTAGCATTTCAGTTCTTTTGGTGTTATGTTTTTTTGTCCTGTGATGTGTTACGTTAACCTCCTAAAGAATATGTTTTAGTTTGTGTCCACTGTCACTCGTAGTCAACGACATCAAAATCGTGCTGAATAACATTTTTAATGGTTACATCTGGATTATCTTCGCCAAACTGCCACAGACACTGTGTACTCAAATAGCTGAAACTTGCCATGACGTAAGTTAAAGTGTTTAATCTTAGCGTTTTGATAGGTTGGAACTCATCTTCTCTCCACGGTATGAGCTGTAGATTTCGTCCTCCTCATTAATTTGCACCTGGCGATACATTTTCTCTAGATCGCCGGTCAGGAGGTACTTGTGTTGTCTAGCCCTGTTGTTTACTAGAATGGAGAATAGAGAGTCCTGCATATTTTGACCAATCATAAGAATATCATTGATTGACAATCCAGATGAAGTAGGAGCTGATCCATCAAAAACAACACGAATTTTAGTGGATTTACTGCTTTCTTTAAACACGGCGTGATGACACAAGAAATATGATATATTGGGTCTTTATACATCAGACTGTGAGAGATGACCTAACTGTTCATACTCTCTTATAAAGTTGACATACTCTGATTTAAGTTGTGGGTTCCTTCGGAATCTTTTCTCTAAATTATGAAAGCGTTTTATTGCTAGTGTATATGATTCGACCAGACAATTAAGTGAATCTATCAGTGGTAACCGAACAGAAAAACTGGCGGTATTTAATCGTGATGAGTTAAAAAATGTTTTCACATAATCTTTCATCGTGACTCAATGGCGATATGTATCAATAAAACATCCCAATTATTATCACCAACTTGTAGCCCCAAGCCAGACAACGCTCTCAGGTTCTTGGTAACGTGGTTCACTAAAAAGCGAAGTGATTTATTGACTCGCGAGATATTGGATGTATGTTTAACAAAGAAGACAAATGATGGCTAACTGTCGCTTGTTATCCTATCGGTCACATAGCAATTTCCAGGCAACACTGTAATCAGAATTGGAGACTTCTAAGTTACTCACTATTCTAGCTACATCTCCCTCGAAATAAGATAATAGATAATGAAATTTATTGATAGGTGCAATGCGCTCATTATTATGCATGACTGACTTACATGTGTCACGAAATTCAAGCCAACGGATGAATTTTCCGTTAAATTTATCAATTTGTATCTGCGGCGCTTTGAACCCTACTTCGTGATTGTCAGCATTCAAATGAGCAGCTGAACAATGGCTTGAATTGAGCATGTTGCCAGATTCATTGTGGTGGTTATTAGACTGACGATCTTGAATTAAACTCTGAGCATTCGGAATGTTTGTTATGAACAATTGTTCAATATCATCCCTTTCATCAATCTCGACTGATAAATTACTCGAATTTAATTCATATTTTTCATAGTATAATGTCTTACGGTATCTTACTATGGGGAAGGGCTGCAGACATTGAGTCAATTTTTATTCTGCAAAAACGAGCCATCAGAGCAATATATAATCTTCGCCGGCGCGATTCTCTAAGGGAACTGTTTAAGGACATTAACATCATGACGGTTCCTTGTCAATATATTTATGAAAACATCATGTACGTGAGAAAGAATTTACATCTTTTTAGTAAAAACGGCGACAGACATAATTACGTTACTAGAAATAGGGACCAATTAGTTCAACCAGGTTTCAGACTGGCAAAAGTAGCTTCATCTTTCATGGGGTACTGTACAAAATGTTACAATAAAATTCCTCCCCACATTCTTGAGCTGAACGAGACGAAATTTAAAACTTGTATAAAACGCACACTATGCAGGCTGGCATATTATAAGTTGGGGGATTACATCACTGATAAAAATGCTTGGCTAAATGCTATTCCTGCTCAACATCCACTAGGGCGCAAAAACAAGTGATATGCAGAACATTATTGTTTTGAAGTATTGTTGGAACTGCTGTAGACTGAATGAATATATTGATATTGTATAAACTCAATTTCCTTAGTATTGTATAACTGCACGGCACGTGTGTGAGTACTATGTACCCAACTGTAAATCTAACATTTACTGTACCTGTGTGTCGTTCGTTGACTTGTGTGTGCCCTGGCAGTTGAGTGTGTCATGCTCTCTCAAATGTCTCTCTGATGGTGGCGCGTGTGTTGGATCATCCGGTTCCCTTCATGATGGTTGAGCTGGGTGGTGCCATTCATGCGTCATGTTCGTGAACGGACGCCGTCAGTTGGGATTGGTCATAACTTAACTGCTTCGGATGATAATGCTTTTCTAGCATCTATTATATAACTGCACAGTACATGTGTGAGTACTTTAATTACTTTATGCCTGTACGTAGTTTGTGTGTAGTGCTATTCTGGGTGCATTGTCCTCACATATATGAATTTATTAATGTATGTACTTATGTAACTAAATATTGTAAAAAAACATTTTCTTTAAAAGAGTAAGTATGGAGTTTCTTGTGCATTCTTCTCCATAACAAGCTACTTTCCGAATGCACGGTAGAATCAACTGTTATAACTTGTAAATTTTAATGTACCTAACGTTCAAAAGTGCCGCTTGGTGGCCTACTTGAAATAAAATATCTTTGTCTTTGTCTTTGTCTTTAATATCTCAATTTGATGCTGCAAGTCATCGAACCGAACGGACAGTGAATCACTGTAACAGAATCATTTGACAACAGACTTGTTAAATAATTCCTAAACATAGTAATTTGGCCCTTTACTGAATTACGCTTAACAATAAGATCTTGTAATTCTTGCACAGAACCGTCATCCTTTCAGAATGGAAAAATCAGATGACATTTCTAATTACAGACCCATTTCGCTCATGTCGAATGTGTATAAAATATTCTCTAAGATAATTCTGGAACGATTTGGAGCCAAAAGAACAAGCAGGCTTTAGAAGTGGTTTTTCAACCATGGATCACATTCATACTGTCAAACAACTAATTCAGAAATGTAACGAATATGGCATTAACTATTACTTGGCGTTTATAGATTACAACAAAGCTTTCGACTCCTTAAAACATGGAAAAATATGGGAGGCACTCACCTTACAAGGAGTCCATAATAAATATTTACGTATAATTAAAAACATATACGAAAATATGACAGAAAAATACGCACAGAAAGGGCAGGAGAATGTTTTCCCATTAGACGGGGAGTTAGACAGGGAGACCCCTTATCAGCAAAACTATTTTCAGCAACCCTGGAGCATATATTTCGACAACCAGAGTGGAGTGGTTACGGAATATATGTTAATGGAGTACGACTAAATTATCTTAGATTCGCCGATGATCCCATACTTATATGCGAAGACCTAGATACGTTACAGAGTATGATTGAACAACTGGTATACGAAAGCGAAAAGGTAGGCTTATCATTAAATTCAAGTAAAACCAAGTTGATTACAAACCCCATGACAATCCCAATAAAACCTACTAACGTTACTGAACTGCAATTAGTAAATGAGTATACTTATCTTAGCAAAGTAATATCTCCAACAGACCTCACAAAAAAAAAGAAATTATTAATAGAATAAACATAAGATGGAAGAAATACTGGTATTTAAAAGAAATTATGAAAAACTCAGAAATACAAATAAAATCAAAAAAGAAAGTATTTAATACGTGTATTCTGCCGAGCATCACTTATGGGTGTCAAATAAGGATATTAAAGCGTTAGAAACCTGTCAACATAGAATGGAAAGAAGTATACTTAACGTAAAATTAAAAGACAAAATAAGATTAACAACAATAAGGAAACATACCAATCATAGATGTAAAAGACCAAATTATACAACTGAAGTGGAAATGGGCAGGCCATTTAATAAGACAGAGAAATGGACAGGTTTCTAAATACCCGAAACGTACTATTTCTATTGCAAAAATGGAAAAATATGCTACCTGCAATAAACTTGACTCGAAAAAAACCCTGGCATACAATGCGGGAAGTGTTCCAAGTGGTTCCATTCGTCTTGTGAACAAATATCAAAGGAGCAACTAAGTATTCTTTACTCCACTGACGCTGACGATTGGAAATGCAAGACCTGCTCCAGTCAGTACAAATCGAAGCGCCTATCTGCCATCCTACCAGAAATCGATGATGACAACACCGACTCGGAACAGGTTATAATCATGAATGAAAATTTTAGCGTTGAATTCTTACGAGAATTGCGTAGTGACATCCGGCAAGCAATCAAAGAAGAAGTCCAACAAACATTGAACTTTTATTCTGAACAGTACGATAATATACAAAAAAACTTCACTAATTATGAGGACAAAAGTAAGAGTATAGAAAACCAACACAAGGACCTTCAAAATAAGTATTCTAACCTACAATAATAAAAAAAAAACATTTTTGGTAACAGAGTCAAATGGTGGATATTGTTGAAATTTGTGGTATAAACCTTTGTTTATACCACAAAAAACAAGAAGATGTCACAGAAATAACCCAAAAAGTAGTAAAATCCAGCAAATTCGGATGACATCTTGAACGCGTATCGAAAGGAGCGACGAGCACCAGCAGCACAACAGCGCACATCATCGAGCATCGTGATAACCCTGAAGGCGGGTCGCCGTGACAGCTGGCTGGACGCTGCCAAGTCCAGTACCATCACACCGCGTGACCTGGGCCAGAATGAAGGTGCACATGGTGCAAGGATCTACATACGCGAGGCTCTGACTCCAGCCACAGCATTGTTGCTGTGGGAGGCTAAAAGTGAACTCAGAAAAGATGATTTGTATAAATTCGTGTGGTGCAAGTGGGGCGCAGTGCTCTTAAGAAAGGATGAAAAATCTAAAATCCAAACAGTTCGATCGGAAAAGGATATCGAAAAATGAAAACAGGTAAACACCTGAACCAAGTACGTCTTATTTCTCTGGATTTATCTTTCTTTTCTTTAACTATATTAGATGTCAATATAAACGATAAACTTTTGCTCAGTTCTTTATGGATGTTAGTTACATTACCTACTTATTTTACAAGATAAGTTGTATCTATCACAGCTACAAGTATCTACGAGTTGATAATAAAAGATAATCATATTATATGATAATTATATTTATATATTAATAATAGATAATCTATTATTATAATAATAGATAATAATATATTAATAATAGATAATCTATTATTATCAACTAAATTCAAGCCAAAAACAAAATATGATTATTTACCTAATCATATTTTTTGCAAGTCATAAATATTGTTTCGCCGAACATTCCAGGAACGGTGACGACATTTGCGACGGCCGGGGCCTGCAATATAGTCAAGCCTCATCCACGGAGCCTACTGTCGGGTTCAGTACCGCGGTACTCCCAGACCACAGACAGGTGACACAGGAAGAGGGACGTAAGATAAATATTTTATTAATAGTTCATTATATTTTTGCGTAATTTTAAATACACATTTGTTTTATTTACTTTTTTTATTATTACAATGGGCAAGGATGACGGTTCTGTGCAAGAATTACAAGATCTTATTGTTAAGCGTAATTCAATAAAGGGCCAAATTACTATGTTTAGGCATTATTTAACAAGTCTGTTGTCAAATGATTCTGTTACAGTGATTCACTGTCCGTTCGGATCGATGACTTGCAGCATCAAATTGAGATATTAAATTCGAGTAATTTATCAGTCGAGATTGATGAAAGGGATGATATTGAACAATTGTTCATAACAAACATTCCGAATGCTCAGAGTTTCATTCAAGATCGTCAGTCTGTCTAACTCCCCGTCTAATGGGAAAACATTCTCCTGCCCTTTCTGTGCGTATTTTCCTGTCAAATTTTCGTATATGTTTTTAATTATACGTAAATATTTATTATGGACTCCTTGTAAGGTGAGTGCCTCCCATATTTTTCCATGTTTTAAGGAGTCGAAAGCTTTGTTGTAATCTATAAACGCCAAGTAATAGTTAATGCCATATTCGTTACATTTCTGAATTAGTTGTTTGACAGTATGAATGTGATCCATGGTTGAAAAACCACTTCTAAAGCCTGCTTGTTCTTTTGGCTCCAAATCGTTCCAGAATTATCTTAGAGAATATTTTATACACATTCGACATGAGCGAAATGGGTCTGTAATTAGAAATGTCATCTGTTTTTCCATTCTTATGAAGTAAAATTATGGTTAATGTGGTCCATTGATGCGGTATATATTCAGTTGTTAAAATTTCATTGAATAAATCTGTAATTGTATTCAGAGTAATCTGTGTTGTTCTCAATATGATTTCGTTTGAAATGCCATCTTCGCCTGGTGCTTTCCCTCTCGTTTGTGATTTGATGGCTTTGGTAACTTATTCTTTTAGTATTTTTGGGATTGGTTCCTCAATTTCTTCATATTCGTTTGTTTTTGGTCTTGTTCGCTCATCATTGTAAAGTTCACGGTAAAAATCGGTCGCTGCTTCTAGCATTTCAGTTCTTTTGGTGTTATGTTTTTTTGTCCTGTGATGTGTTACGTTAACCTCCTAAAGAATATGTTTTAGTTTGTGTCCACTGTCACTCGTAGTCAACGACATCAAAATCGTGCTGAATAACATTTTTAATGGTTACATCTGGATTATCTTCGCCAAACTGCCACAGACACTGTGTACTCAAATAGCTGAAACTTGCCATGACGTAAGTTAAAGTGTTTAATCTTAGCGTTTTGATAGGTTGGAACTCATCTACTCTCCACGGTATGAGCTGTAGATTTCGTCCTCCTCATTAATTTGCACCTGGCGATACATTTTCTCTAGATCGCCGGTCAGGAGGTACTTGTGTTGTCTAGCCCTGTTGTTTACTAGAATGGAGAATAGAGAGTCCTGCATATTTTGACCAATCATAAGAATATCATTGATTGACAATCCAGATGAAGTAGGAGCTGATCCATCAAAAACAACACGAATTTTAGTGGATTTACTGCTTTCTTTAAACACGGCGTGATGACACAAGAAATATGATATATTGGGTCTTTATACATCAGACTGTGAGAGATGACCTAACTGTTCATACTCTCTTATAAAGTTGACATACTCTGATTTAAGTTGTGGGTTCCTTCGGAATCTTTTCTCTAAATTATGAAAGCGTTTTATTGCTAGTGTATATGATTCGACCAGACAATTAAGTGAATCTATCAGTGGTAACCGAACAGAAAAACTGGCGGTATTTAATCGTGATGAGTTAAAAAATGTTTTCACATAATCTTTCATCGTGACTCAATGGCGATATGTATCAATAAAACATCCCAATTATTATCACCAACTTGTAGCCCCAAGCCAGACAACGCTCTCAGGTTCTTGGTAACGTGGTTCACTAAAAAGCGAAGTGATTTATTGACTCGCGAGATATTGGATGTATGTTTAACAAAGAAGACAAATGATGGCTAACTGTCGCTTGTTATCCTATCGGTCACATAGCAATTTCCAGGCAACACTGTAATCAGAATTGGAGACTTCTAAGTTACTCACTATTCTAGCTACATCTCCCTCGAAATAAGATAATAGATAATGAAATTTATTGATAGGTGCAATGCGCTCATTATTATGCATGACTGACTTACATGTGTCACGAAATTCAAGCCAACGGATGAATTTTCCGTTAAATTTATCAATTTGTATCTGCGGCGCTTTGAACCCTACTTCGTGATTGTCAGCATTCAAATGAGCAGCTGAACAATGGCTTGAATTGAGCATGTTGCCAGATTCATTGTGGTGGTTATTAGACTGACGATCTTGAATTAAACTCTGAGCATTCGGAATGTTTGTTATGAACAATTGTTCAATATCATCCCTTTCATCAATCTCGACTGATAAATTACTCGAATTTAATTCATATTTTTCATAGTATAATGTCTTACGGTATCTTACTATGGGGAAGGGCTGCAGACATTGAGTCAATTTTTATTCTGCAAAAACGAGCCATCAGAGCAATATATAATCTTCGCCGGCGCGATTCTCTAAGGGAACTGTTTAAGGACATTAACATCATGACGGTTCCTTGTCAATATATTTATGAAAACATCATGTACGTGAGAAAGAATTTACATCTTTTTAGTAAAAACGGCGACAGACATAATTACGTTACTAGAAATAGGGACCAATTAGTTCAACCAGGTTTCAGACTGGCAAAAGTAGCTTCATCTTTCATGGGGTACTGTACAAAATGTTACAATAAAATTCCTCCCCACATTCTTGAGCTGAACGAGACGAAATTTAAAACTTGTATAAAACGCACACTATGCAGGCTGGCATATTATAAGTTGGGGGATTACATCACTGATAAAAATGCTTGGCTAAATGCTATTCCTGCTCAACATCCACTAGGGCGCAAAAACAAGTGATATGCAGAACATTATTGTTTTGAAGTATTGTTGGAACTGCTGTAGACTGAATGAATATATTGATATTGTATAAACTCAATTTCCTTAGTATTGTATAACTGCACGGCACGTGTGTGAGTACTATGTACCCAACTGTAAATCTAACATTTACTGTACCTGTGTGTCGTTCGTTGACTTGTGTGTGCCCTGGCAGTTGAGTGTGTCATGCTCTCTCAAATGTCTCTCTGATGGTGGCGCGTGTGTTGGATCATCCGGTTCCCTTCATGATGGTTGAGCTGGGTGGTGCCATTCATGCGTCATGTTCGTGAACGGACGCCGTCAGTTGGGATTGGTCATAACTTAACTGCTTCGGATGATAATGCTTTTCTAGCATCTATTATATAACTGCACAGTACATGTGTGAGTACTTTAATTACTTTATGCCTGTACGTAGTTTGTGTGTAGTGCTGTTCTGGGTGCATTGTCCTCACATATATGAATTTATTAATGTATGTACTTATGTAACTAAATATTGTAAAAAAACATTTTCTTTAAAAGAGTAAGTATGGAGTTTCTTGTGCATTCTTCTCCATAACAAGCTACTTTCCGAATGCACGGTAGAATCAACTGTTATAACTTGTAAATTTTAATGTACCTAACGTTCAAAAGTGCCGCTTGGTGGCCTACTTGAAATAAAATATCTTTGTCTTTGTCTTTGTCTTTAATATCTCAATTTGATGCTGCAAGTCATCGAACCGAACGGACAGTGAATCACTGTAACAGAATCATTTGACAACAGACTTGTTAAATAATTCCTAAACATAGTAATTTGGCCCTTTATTGAATTACGCTTAACAATAAGATCTTGTAATTCTTGCACAGAACCGTCATCCTTTCAGAATGGAAAAATCAGATGACATTTCTAATTACAGACCCATTTCGCTCATGTCGAATGTGTATAAAATATTCTCTAAGATAATTCTGGAACGATTTGGAGCCAAAAGAACAAGCAGGCTTTAGAAGTGGTTTTTCAACCATGGATCACATTCATACTGTCAAACAACTAATTCAGAAATGTAACGAATATGGCATTAACTATTACTTGGCGTTTATAGATTACAACAAAGCTTTCGACTCCTTAAAACATGGAAAAATATGGGAGGCACTCACCTTACAAGGAGTCCATAATAAATATTTACGTATAATTAAAAACATATACGAAAATATGACAGAAAAATACGCACAGAAAGGGCAGGAGAATGTTTTCCCATTAGACGGGGAGTTAGACAGGGAGACCCCTTATCAGCAAAACTATTTTCTGCAACCCTGGAGCATATATTTCGACAACCAGAGTGGAGTGGTTACGGAATATATGTTAATGGAGTACGACTAAATTATCTTAGATTCGCCGATGATCCCATACTTATATGCGAAGACCTAGATACGTTACAGAGTATGATTGAACAACTGGTATACGAAAGCGAAAAGGTAGGCTTATCAATAAATTCAAGTAAAACCAAGTTGATTACAAACCCCATGACAATCCCAATAAAACCTACTAACGTTACTGAACTGCAATTAGTAAATGAGTATACTTATCTTAGCAAAGTAATATCTCCAACAGACCTCACAAAAAAAAAGAAATTATTAATAGAATAAACATAAGATGGAAGAAATACTGGTATTTAAAAGAAATTATGAAAAACTCAGAAATACAAATAAAATCAAAAAAGAAAGTATTTAATACGTGTATTCTGCCGAGCATCACTTATGGGTGTCAAATAAGGATATTAAAGCGTTAGAAACCTGTCAACATAGAATGGAAAGAAGTATACTTAACGTAAAATTAAAAGACAAAATAAGATTAACAACAATAAGGAAACATACCAATCATAGATGTAAAAGACCAAATTATACAACTGAAGTGGAAATGGGCAGGCCATTTAATAAGACAGAGAAATGGACAGGTTTCTAAATACCCGAAACGTACTATTTCTATTGCAAAAATGGAAAAATATGCTACCTGCAATAAACTTGACTCGAAAAAAACCCTGGCATACAATGCGGGAAGTGTTCCAAGTGGTTCCATTCGTCTTGTGAACAAATATCAAAGGAGCAACTAAGTATTCTTTACTCCACTGACGCTGACGATTGGAAATGCAAGACCTGCTCCAGTCAGTACAAATCGAAGCGCCTATCTGCCATCCTACCAGAAATCGATGATGACAACACCGACTCGGAACAGGTTATAATCATGAATGAAAATTTTAGCGTTGAATTCTTACGAGAATTGCGTAGTGACATCCGGCAAGCAATCAAAGAAGAAGTCCAACAAACATTGAACTTTTATTCTGAACAGTACGATAATATACAAAAAAACTTCACTAATTATGAGGACAAAAGTAAGAGTATAGAAAACCAACACAAGGACCTTCAAAATAAGTATTCTAACCTACAATAATAAAAAAAAAACATTTTTGGTAACAGAGTCAAATGGTGGATATTGTTGAAATTTGTGGTATAAACCTTTGTTTATACCACAAAAAACAAGAAGATGTCACAGAAATAACCCAAAAAGTAGTAAAATCCAGCAAATTCGGATGACATCTTGAACGCGTATCGAAAGGAGCGACGAGCACCAGCAGCACAACAGCGCACATCATCGAGCATCGTGATAACCCTGAAGGCGGGTCGCCGTGACAGCTGGCTGGACGCTGCCAAGTCCAATACCATCACACCGCGTGACCTGGGCCAGAATGAAGGTGCACATGGTGCAAGGATCTACATACGCGAGGCTCTGACTCCAGCCACAGCATTGTTGCTGTGGGAGGCTAAAAGTGAACTCAGAAAAGATGATTTGTATAAATTCGTGTGGTGCAAGTGGGGCGCAGTGCTCTTAAGAAAGGATGAAAAATCTAAAATCCAAACAGTTCGATCGGAAAAGGATATCGAAAAATGAAAACAGGTAAACACCTGAACCAAGTACGTCTTATTTCTCTGGATTTATCTTTCTTTTCTTTAACTATATTAGATGTCAATATAAACGATAAACTTTTGCTCAGTTCTTTATGGATGTTAGTTACATTAACGAAGGTAACTTCATAACTTGGAATGAGTATAAAGACTCGCTTGCATCACAACAACTTTATTTTACTGTGTTACATGTCAGTATTCGATCTATGGTGTTAAACTTTGCTCAAATAGAACTTATTATAAGTAGTAGTACGCGTTGTGTTGATTTAATTGTCCTAACAGAAGTAAATATAAAAAGTAACTGTTTACAATTACACACATCAACACGGTCTAGGGATATTTTAAAAAAAGCGAATTACTATCAATGTGTTAATTATTTATATGACATATATATATTAAAAAAGATGCGTTATTTAATATTCTACCATTTTTTAATAATGGTTAAGGTACTTCGATTAAAATTTCATTTTTATGGAAAAAAAATGAAACATAGACGGAAGCCGTATATGAATTAACTTTTAAATTATGAGTAAAAACTGAAAAAAATAGAAAAATCATTTAATTTGTGTTTATAAACTTGAAGTTAGTAGTCTGAGAAAGCGCCCATGATGTTCATAACACATCGGCAACGATTCGGCATGCTCAGAACAAGGTTGTCAATGTCTTGCTGCGGAATATTGTCCCATGTCCTTCTGAGGTGCGCAAAAAGTTGATCTTCTGTAGCCAGATTTTCAGGAAATTCCTTCAGAGCTCTTCTTTGCAGCATATCCCACGCATGCTCAATGGGATTTAGATCTGGCGATTGAGCAGGCCAGTGTAAGGCCCTAACATTGTGTGTATGTAACCAAGCTGCTACCGTTCTCGCCGTGTGCGCCCGGGCATTGTCGTGCATGAGCAGGAAATCTTGCCTTATTTGTATTCTGTGGGGCAAGATTACGGGCCCCAGCACCTGTTGGACGTATCGTTCTGCCGTCATATTGCCCCGCACCCAAACGAGATCCGTCCGTCCTCCAAGACGAATTCCTGCCCAAACCATAATTGTTCCTCCTTGGTATGGGTGAACTTCCTGAGGGTTCTGAAGACGGTTCTATCGTCCAGAAACTCGCCAAACACGCGTCCTTCGTGAATCTGGATGGAAGCCGAACCTGGATTCATCCGTGAACAGCACATTGGACCATTGCTCACGGCCCCAGTCCACGCGGTTCCGAACCCATTCTAATCGTCGTCCACGATTGCCTCTCCGTAAAGGTGGGACCCGGAGTGGTCTACGAGAGCGTAGATTGCTTTCATGCTGTCGCCTTCTTACAGTTTGGTCACTCACAAGCACTTGGTGTTCCACTCGCAGCCTTTGGACCAATTGAGTCGCCGTTGCATTTGGTTGAGCTCGCGCAGTAATTTGCAAAAATCGGTCTTGTCTGGGGGTAGTGATGTGACTTGGCCCCCGGTGCCTCTCCGCTACTTCACCTGTGGCACGATAGCGTGTCCACAATCTTGAAATTACATTTTAGTGGGTCCCTATGGCCTCAGCAACATTACGCTGAACAGAGCCAGCTTCCAGCATTCCCACAGCTCGTAACATCTCCGCCCTCGTCAAATGTTGGCGTTGCATGGCTACAATACCTCAATTTTAACTTTATCTTTCGTTTAAAAAGCAAAAAAAACTGTAACTAAACGTAATTCATATTGTTTTCTAAATTTCGCACAAATGAAAATTCCCTCTCCTACACATCAAGACATTTTTATGCCACCGAAACAAAATAATTTTCAATAATTTGAATTTGGAATTAGTCTGAGATAAATTACAAACAAATCGGTGTATAAAAGATTCCAATGCGGCCAGTACTTTTTGAGTTATTTAAATGAGTATGAAATATCCCTAGACCGTGTTAATGTGTTTATTTAGTATACCAAACTATTCAATATATTCATCGCTCAGATCAAGCAAAAGGGATGGGGGAATTATGTTGTATGTCCACAGCAACCACTATTTTGATAAACAAGTGTTAACTACAAACTTTTTTGAATCAATTGTGGGTACACTTCAAACCAACCATAACTATAATATAGATATTTGTGCGGTCTACAGACCACCTGGCTCCAATAGACAATTATTTGTTAGTGAATTGTACCAGGTGTTGAATCTTAGTATTTTGCCTTCCGATTTATTAATGATAGGTGACGTAAACATAAACTTAAATAAATAAAATAACAAAATCTGCTCTGGTTATCTAAATAAAATGAGTGAACTAGGCTTACACAGTGGGATTAGCCAATTCACTAGCGTTGAAAAAACAAAAATCAACAGGTTATCATTACTCGGTCATGCATTGACCATGTGTTCCTGCGGCGAGTGTGCAGAAGCAACGCTCACACTGCTGTTATAAACACAGCGCCACCTGACCACTATATAATAGGCTGCGCTTGTGTTATACCGGCTCGTGAGTCAACCGATACACCGTGTACTAACTATCGTCTGGATAATAAGCGTGTGAGGGAGGGGCTTGTGAGCGTCGACTGGTCACCTGCACTCGACTATCAATGCCCTGAACACACACTTGATTTTGTTTTGGTTAAATTTAAGCAGATTTATAGGGAATGTAGTATATAGTGTGTAGTAGTGTAGTATAGTTTATATGTGGTATTAATAAAAATAATATCTTTAAACTTAAAAAATGTGAATAGGTTAACAATAAAGTAAAATTTATGTGCAAAAAAAGAAATAAACTTAATAAAATTTGGAAAAGTGAACCTACTAACATGACAAATAGAATTTTATACAATAAATATCGAAATAAAACAAATAAATATATAAACTATGTTAAAATAAGTACTATAAAACAGAAATTAGTAAAAACTTTCGGAATTCGAAAAAGATATGGAGTATTATAAATTAATTATGTGGGAACATTACAAAGTCAATAGAGGAAGTCGTTTTCAAGGCATTTAATCGGAAGGAAAAAGACTTAGCGGATACATTTGCAAACTAATTCCAACAAAATGTCGAAAATATAACAAGACCCTGCGACACCACCATATTAGCCCCGATGACTTACTCTAGTGACTGCGGCATGTCCATGCGAATTAGCAACATATCAAATGATAAAATTATAAATAACTTAAATATAAATAAAAGTCCTAGCTATGACAAAATACGAGTTTCCGACCTAAAATACACATCACAAAAATTTCTCCAGTCATTGCACACCTTATTAATACTAGTCTGAAAACCTGCACTTACCCTGATAAACTAAAAATAGGTAATATTCGTCCCATTCACAAAAAGGGATCCTTAAAGACTACAATAATTATAGGCACAATTTTGTCAAGCATTGATAAAATAGTTGAGCGTTGTATTAGTGATAATATAAATTACTTTTTAAGTGAGAACCATGTAGTAAACAAAAATCAATTTGGATTTCAGAAAGACCGAAGCGCCGCTCAACTATTGTGTCAATTTACAAACGAAATTAATACATTCCTTAATGAAAAAAAAACATATTTTTATAATTTTTATTGATTTTAGTAAAGCTTTCGACACACTTAATTAGAATACACTTTCTCAGAAATTTTAATGCAGTGGTATAAGGGGTCCTCTTCTTCAGTAGTTTATGAGCTACCATAGCAAAACAGCATTTCAGCTCAAATTGTTTCAATAGCACCTTTTGTTAAAATTGTAATTACAGCACTTTTTTTTGCTCAAATTGTAAAATAGCCCCTCTAATACTATTGTATTTTTACCTATTTTTATAAGAAATAAATTTTGCCCTAGACTAGATTAATAAAAGTGGGACTTTCACCCACAGAATGCAAGGTGATGAATGCAAGAAAGAATTAGTATGAGGAATGAATGTACGAGAGGCATAAAAGATTGACCGGAATGACTGAGGTTAAGCACATAAGGCGCCAATTTAGTTGGTGGGGATTAGTGTTAAGAAAAAAAAAAAAAAGGGCTACCATAGCAACAGATATACGACTGTCAAGCTGGGAAACTCGTATAGCGACATGAAATTAACAACTAAAGGCACGGCACAGGGGTCAATAGTCGGGCCTACTGAATACCTACAGTACGTCAACGATTTGTGCAGTACCATAGGAGAAGGTTCCATATACCAGTTTGCCGATGACACCTGCATCGTGGTGGCTGATAAAGATATTAAAAAGGCCGAGCGTATTCTCCAAACTAACTTTGAATTATTATGTACATGGTGCACGATGTCGGTCTCGTCATAAATGCCCATAAAACTAAAGCCATGCACATACATTTAACACATAATAAAGCCACCTACACACCTTCCATCAAGGCACATATCCATGACTGCCTACACGCTGTATGTACCAAAAACTGTACCTGAGCATCAATACAGTTTGTCACTGAACATTGGACTCATAATCGACAACAAATTGAATTGTGTACCCCACATTAACTATATATGTGATAGATTAAGATCTATCTCGGGACTAATAATTATACTTGTAGTGTATGTAGATGTCAATAGATCACGCTACAAGCCGATAACAGTATTGTAATGTTGTCTCGTACGCATACGTCGCTCGGTTATAAATACCGGTCCGAGTAGTGGGGCGATCAGTCGTTATCGGTCTGTTGGCCTGTGCGGTGGTGCGTTGGCGAGTCGACTATTAATATTGATAAATGTGCATATTTTACATTGGCGACGAGGATAAAACCGTAGAGTAAAATAAAGTTGTTTTTCTCTAAAAGGAACATGAAGACTTTGGTTACAATGCATTATATTCCATTCTATTCTATAATAATAAAAAAATAAAACAAGAAAAAAAATGTGTGTGACGGTGACAGTTAAAATCAGTGGCGGTTCGTTTTGAAGCGCATCAAATGTATACGATAAGTAGTGCACTTGCTGAGTAGTGCTGTGGAATTCAACCTCGTAAACACACACTGTGCACACTGTTGGCACACAACACCGTCTGCGTCGTATTGTTTTGGTCCCACCAAAACTGAATGCAGTAGAAGTAAGCCCTTCTGCTTCGCGTCTACATGGCAGGATCAATGTGGGACTAATTTAAGGAGTCGTCTAGTTTTCTACGACTACCCTCAGAATCTCGAATACTGAAAAATAAGTCCAGAGTGGAGCAACAAGAAAGCTAGCAACAAACAAGGAGCTGGACAGGTCAATGAGGAGCGTGTGTATGTGTGGATCCATACACACGGCTCTTTATGCCAATCTGGTGAGTCGTTTTCATTCGTTTTCGGGAATCGATCGATCGATCGATTTTTGAAAATGAATGATGATGAAGATTTTTGTTTTCAGATCTTAATTCACTTGCTTACTTTTAAAGTAACATGATGATAGTATTAGATCCCGCGATCGCTATCTTTTGAAATCTGTAAATATTATAGAATGAATAATGACGCTCACGATCGCATACAAAGGATGCCTCTAAGTTGTGCTCCTAACGAGTTAAACGTAGAAAACAGTGAGGAGGCTTCCTCCACCGAGCAGGAGAGCACATGCCGTAGCTCACACTGTACGCACTTTTCTGTAGTCGTACCTGCAATTCACTTGTGAGTTGTTCAGGGGGCGATGGGCAGCTGGTGGTGTAGCGGGGACACGGGTCTCATAGGAGATTAGTTGTATTGGTTTTGTAATAACCTAGAAGTCGTAGACTCTATGTGAAGTGATGTGTGATGATCACTTGAGGTTGTGACGATATGGGTGGCATGAGTGTCACTAGCTGCTGCGGCAGTCGTGCCATGAGCGTTGTATATGATCTAAGCTGATACGGTTTCTGATCAATTACTACTAAGGCTTAGAGGAACTTTTCGCTATCGGTGATCGTTAGACACTGAAGGCTTTAAATAGGCACGCTTAGAACTTGGAAGTATACACACGATAGGTTTAGGAAGATGATAGTGGATCACGTACTCACGTTCCAGTCGATGTTGATTTCGATAATGATATTTGATGAGCAAGCTGTAGAAGGTCGAGTAATTCAGTCTATCAGCCGTAGCATGTACCGTACCAGTGGTTAAGCCTAATCTTGGCCGTAAATCGGTATAATTGAGGCAACACAAGTAGTCCGTAGGTTCGCGATATTGCGTTTAGCTCTTTTGGAGGTCTGGGTCTAGATAGACCGTTGTGTGAGGGCAATACGATTGCTGGACGGTTTGAGAGCCGTGGCGTTAGAGGCTTTACTTGAGGGTTTCTGTTGACTTGGCAGTTTTGCTGCAGTAGTTTCGAAGTTTCTTTGGAACGACTGTGACTGTGTTCAATCAAATTCTAAAAGAGTTGAATTGAATTGGTTAAGAATAGCCTAGTTGGCCTTTGTGGCAACTGTGAGCCTAGGTGGCAACCGCTGGCATAACATAAAATCACGCATGTGGTGTATTATTGGGCAGTTCCTGATGGAGAAACTGAGTGACACTGCCGACCTGGGCGTCGAATCCGTGACCTCATGATTAGTTATTTGATTTGAGCTACATGATTAGTTCTAAAATAATAAATCAAAGAGCACACAAATGCAGTAGAACGTACCTACTGGTCATTAAATTGACAGGCAGTAGAAAATAGCTACTGGTCATTAAATTGACAGGCAGTAGAATATAGCTACTGGTCATTAAAATGACAGGCAGTAGAAAATAGCTACTGGTCATTAAATTGACAGGCAGTAGAATATAGCTACTGGTCATTAAAATGACAGGCAGTAGAAAATAGCTACTGGTCATTAAATTGACAGGCAGTAGAATATAGCTACTGGTCATTAAATTGACAGGCAGTAGAATATAGCTACTAGTCATTAAATTGACAGACAGTAGAATATAGGTACTGGGCATTAAATTGACAGGCAGTAGAATATAGCTACTGGTCATTAAATTGACAGTCATCAGAGAATGACAGTAATAGCAGTAGATTATGCCTACTGGTCATTCAATTGACAGTCATCAGAGAATGACAGTTTTAGCAGTAGTTTATGCCTACTGGTCATTAAATTGACAGTCATCAGAGAATGACAGTAATAGCAGTAGATTATGCCTACTGGTCATTAAATTGACAGTCATCAGAGAATGACAGTAATAGCAGTAGATTATGCCTACTGGTCATTCAATTGACAGTCATCAGAGAATGACAACAATAGCAGTAGATTATGCCTACTGGTCATTAAATTGACAGTCATCAGAGAATGACAATAATAGCAGTAGATTATGCCTACTGGTCATTAAATTGACAGTTATCAAAGAAAAAAAAGAGAGAAGTCAGCAGTAGTGGTACTTTATATGTACATACTGGTCACACCCGGAAGACCCAAGAGATGAGATCTGGTGTGTAGAATACTTCACCGTTGCTGATTGGAACAGAGGCAGTGGCACGCGTCCGCAAATTCACTTACCGCGGGAGCGTCGTGTCATAGACTGGATGGATCAAGGATTGCTAAAGCACGATCAGCTACCTTCGCACAGCTGAGACCTGTTTGGCAATCGCGGAAACTGACCTGAAGGATCAAACTTAAAACTTTCTCAACTCAAATCCGTGCTGCTTTACGGTGAACGGTCACAAAAGACATCTCACGCCAGATCCAAGTCGTCAACCGCTGTCTTCGTCGCATACTCGGCATTTACTGGCCCGAGACCATCACCAAAGTAGAGCTTTTGGGGCAATGCCACGAGAGCCCGATTGACCGCCAGATCAAGCGTCGTAAATGGAGTTGGATCGGCCATACCTAAGAAAGCGCTGGATTGGAATCCCCAAGGCAAAAGAAAGCGTGGCCGTCCCCGTCAAACCTGGATGAGAGGATGCCACGCAGCTTCCCAGACGCTGCCTGGCCGAGTGAGATTCGACAGTTGACCTCTTTCTCGAGGCTGGGCATGCCTAGCTGGACTATTCGTCCCAGGTAGGCATGGTCGTCCACGGCTGCGGGTGTGGAGTCTCCGATCTTGACGGGAATGGGTGCGACATGGGCGTTTAACCTCACTTTGGTTTTATCCAAATTAATTTTTGGACCCACTCTTTCGGCAGCTCTACTGAGGTCATCAAGCGTTGTACTGGGGTCCTCCATGGTCTCAGCCATGACAGCTATATCTTCGGTGAACCGAAGGCGAGTGAAGTGCTCGCCGTTGATTTCGGTGCCTGGCCCTCTCCGGTCCGGAACCTTGAAGGCGTCCTCCAGTGTAGCGGTGGAAGGTTTCGAAGGTGGCGTCTCCCTGTACCACACCTCGCTGCGGAGGGATAGGTTCCGGAGCCAGGTCGCAAGGTCGGACTAGCGTAATGGCATTTTTGTGCAGGCGCTTCGGCACTTCGATGTACCGGTGGTCGATTTGGCGCCGTTGGAGGGACTGCAGCGCAGCCCAAGTCTCGATCAAGTCGAGGACTTTTACGTGTTTCATAGACGCTGAGCGGAAAGGCAGGTTGTTGTCTTCGGCTCTCTGTATAGCCTGCCGCAGCGTACGTGTGTGGTCTACGGTGCTGGAGTCTGTTCGGAGGCTCGAAGTCGTCGGGCCTGCGCGCGAGACGATTCGTGTATTAGTTCATTAGTGCCAGGTAACTAATTAATAACATGAGTTCTCAACTAACGTTAGAGCAATTTGATGGAGAGGGGGAACCTTCATCAGAAGGCCTGAAATGGGTATCAGAAAATGGAATAGAAGAAGAAGAGCAAGGGTCAAAGGAAGCACTAAATTAAACCAGTAAATGATTTTTAAATATTATTGTGCTCTCATTTTGTTATGCCAGAGATGCCAGGTCATTAATAATAAAAATAAGAATATGCTAAATGTCTTATTAATAATTCTGGTTACATACAACTGGTTAAAACAAGGAAGGGAATGTAGTGTATGTAGATGTCAATAGATCACGCTACAAGCCGATAACAGTATTGTAATGTTGTCTCGTACGCATACGTCGCTCGGTTATAAATACCGGTCCGAGTAGTGGGGCGATCAGTCGTTATCGGTCTGTTGGCCTGTGCGGTGGTGCGTTGGCGAGTCGACTATTAATATTGATAAATGTGCATATTTTACAATACTTAAATATAAAATGCCATACAAAACCCTAAGACTATTGTACCTAACCCTAGCTGACTCCAAAATAAGTTATGGACTCGGTAGCTACGGGAGAACTTGTAAAACTAATCTAGATAAAATTTACAAACTATAACAACGTATTCTCAAAAATATTGTACCCCTCACAATAAGAACAAAATTTCCAAATGATTATTCTGAACTATTTCATTATTGCAACATATTTCCAATACAAAACATGACCAAACTTTCAATATTAAAAGACGAATATAACAACATCAATCATCATCATCAATAAATATGTCGCATCAAGGCTGGCCGATAGATGTAAACCATCGGAAAGTCAGGATGTATTCCCTTAGGTTAAGACATCGTGTGTGGGCAGGTCATTGGGTATAATCGTGCAAATGAAATCACATAAGTTATTCGATACACTGGGTTTATTCAAATAGACACAAGTTACATTCTTGCTTACTATTATTACGGATCGACACTGATTATACGACGTCTTAGCTCTACGGCTGTCAGTACTCAACTGCTCTATTCTGCTGTCCCCACTACGCAAGCGGTTAGAAAAAGCGCGCCAATGCGTAATTGTTCTTGCTTTGCCGCCAGATGGCGTGCTTGCGATTTGTTTTAAAGTCCGTACTATTGACTAAACCCGACACATAATAAATCTGTAGAAAAGTAATTTTTGTACATCGATAATATTTCCAAAAATAATAGCCAAGTTGTTAAAGGATAACCAACAGAAACAATTGCCGTGATTTTTTGAATTTTTGTCTGTTTATCTGTTTGTCTGTTTATTTGTGCACGCATCACGTGAAATGTACGAAACCAATGTAAGTAACTTTTATACATAAAAATTGTGCGTAACTTGAAGAATAAATTGAATGGCGGTGTTATGATTCTCCTCAAAAATGGTAGGTAGGTAAGTAGGGTAGGGTTGGCAGACAGATGACGAGAGCGAAGCCGCGGGCACCGCTAGTAAATAATATACCTAAGAAGAAACGTCATCCTAAACTGAGAACGTTAGCTAACATGAAAACTTTTACCTTGCCTAATTACAACAATACATATGGCATGAGAACATACACCTACATACTACCAAAAATAATAAACGAACTACCTGCACATACAAAATAAATACCTCTGCAACCCTAAAAAAGCAAAAAATGTACTAAAAAAGCATTTTATGCAAATTACACATCATGAGTACGTACTTTAGTTTGATAAACCTAACTCCTGTATTATCAAGTACTTGAAGATATTGATTTTCCATTTCGTATCGCTTGAATGTAAAACTCACAGTTTGTTCATTGTTTCGTAAGTATTGTTTGTCTCAGAATTAATTATTCCGAACTCATTAGCCATATATAAGCCATAAACGGCTTCTGTGGTTCTTAATTTATAAGTAACTGAAACTCTGCGATATATATTTGAACATTAAAAAAAAAAACTAAAGATGTGACAGAATGGTGTCCTACATACAAAACAAGAAGGAAAGGCAGACAGTATCGTAGATGGGAAGATGACATCAAAAAGGTGGCAGGGACGACTTGGACTAGAAAAACAAGAGATCGATGTTCGTGGAGAGCACTTGGGGAGGCCTATGCTGGAAAGGAAGACAATCGAGAAACCGGTGTTGATTAAGAAAAAACTGTGTATATATATATATGTCGGGTTTAGTCAATAGTACGGACGTAACGTCAAATCACAAGCACGCCCCTAGCGGCAATCAAGAGCAACTACGCATTGGCGCGCTTTTTCTAACCGCTTGTGTAGTGGGGACAGTAGAATAGAGCAGTTTATTACTGACAGCCTTAGAGCGAAGACGTCGTAGAATCAGTGTCGATCCGTAATATTAGTAAGCAGGAATGTAACTTGTGTCTATTTGAATAAACCCAGTGTATCGAATAACTTATGTGATTTCATTTGCACGATTGTACCCACCGACCTGCCCACATACGATGTCTTAACCTAAGGGAATGCATCCTGACTTCCCGATGGTTTACATCTATCGGCCAGCCTTGATACGACATCAGAATTGGGATTGATCGTGCTAATGAGATAACACGTAAAAACAATGCTAGTAAAAATGGCAGTTACATTCTTGCAAAAAAAATCGCGGTGACAGTTGCGACTACCCTCGGAACCAGAAATAATAAAAAAAATCAGTTCGGAGCGGAGCAGCGAGGAGGCGACTAGTAACAACCAAGGAGCTGGACAGGTCAAAGAGGAGCGTGTGGACGTGTGAAAAGATCCATACACACGGATCTTTATGTCAATCTGGTGAGTCGTTTTCATTTTGTTATGACAATGGCCAAGAGTGTTCATTATTCAAAATTCTGGTTTTGTGTACGGTATGGCGGTCAGTGGATCGTCGTCGCGGCCCGTGACGGGTCGTAATTTCATGTTAGTTATCACTGATCAAGTTTTAGTGTTGCTGAAGTGTTATTATTCTACTGTCACTGGTAATGGTCCTTAGCTGACTATTATTGTTCGGACTTTAGAGCCATATAGTAGCAATGCCGTACCGAACACATCATTCTGGAAATTATGATAATACCAAATGAAATATTTTGATTAGTTTTGATAATATTATAGTTTTATGCAGTGAGGGTTTAGTTTAAGAATAAGCATGGTATTCTTCTTCGAGTTAGGAAGCCAAACAATCTGGAACGTAGTAAACCCTACCAGGCCTCATTAATTGAGACGTTATGGCATTCATTGGATTCGCTAAAGCCCATATACCTACCTGGACACTTGGGACACTGTAATGTTTAGGATAGGGACTCTGCACTCACATTTGGTGTCCACAATAACCCATTTAGCTGTGCTGATTTAGTTTACTACATCGCTGCACTGGTTAATTTCCATCAAAGCTGTGTATAGTTAATAACTGTGAACATATACTCTCGTAATGTTTTTCACGTTTCAGATACCATATTGCGTCGCAGTGGAGCCTCTGCTGCAGGCTAGTGGTTCAAATGCTGAATGCGAAGGTTGACGTGCCAACGTCTGAGAGGTTGAGACCGACGGCAGGCTAGCAGTTCGCAGGTGGTAGCCAAACATCACGACCACAGCTATGAAGTCGGGAGCTCGCAAGTTTCGAATGGAATACTCGGTGAGTCGTTTCTATTTTATTTCGATAGTAAGGTCGAATGTTCTCTAGTGAAGAGATGCTATTTCGAGTTATAACAGTGTTCATGTTTGATCACTGAATTGGTAGTGATTATATCTAGCACTATCACTAAAAAATTAAGACACACTTAGTGAAAAGCAAGTAGTTACTGAATTTCCTATTGGAGGTATAGTTTCAACATTTGGTTTTCAGTGGCAAAGCGAGTTAGTAAAGTCGTTGGGCGAAGGCAATTGTATCGAGTTAGTAACGGTACTGGTCATTTGCGTGTATTCGGAACAGATCTTATGTTGCGTAACGATTTAAAACCACCGTCTTTAGATCTGAATTCACTTGCTTATTTTCAAAGTAATATTATGATAGCAGTGGATCTCGCGATCGTTTTCATTACATAAAGACTGAGTTAGAGAACGATAGTAAAGGGTTACTGTTAATGATGAGATTTTAAGAATATTGATCCGAATTAATTCGTAAAGCTCCTTCACACGAGCTATTAAGACGCAAATAATATCGGGCTTAATTGTTCCCCTGATATGAACGGTCGGTATATTCCGAGATCTTTGAGTAGAAAGCGTGAATCTTGTGAGAAGGATCCCGGATCACCAAGTTCCTCGGGAATTGAATGTCATAGTTGATGACATTGGTAGTGAGACCAAATATGATTGACATGTCTACTCATACTCGAAGCTCCGGACCGCACCTCGTGAGTAACATGTGGCGATGGGTTTACGAAGAGGTTTGAGTTGAATATGCATTGCAAGAATTATGGTAAAGAGTAACAGCATTGTTACAATTACTTTGTTTAGTTGTTGAACTTGTTGATCGTCGGACCTTTTTCCAATGAATAGTGTTTTGTGGGAGGTTCTAGTTCTAAAACTAAATAGGCCCTGTATTAGGTACACGATAGGTGATTATGACAGGACGGTGATCGTTATACACCGAAAGCTTTAAATAGGTACGCTTAGAACCTACAAGTATGCACAAGGTAGGTTAGGGCAGATGCCAGCGGGTCATGTACTAGTCGATGTTGATGTCAAAAGGATTTGATGATGATGAGCAAGCTTAAGGTGTCGAGTAATTCAGTCTATCGAACGTATTATGTTTGACCGTACCAGTGGATTCTGGTGGAGGTCGGGGTCTAGAGAGAGACCGAGAGACCATTGTGAGAGCAATATAATTGCTGGTCGGCTAGGGAGCCGTGGCGTTGGAGGTTTTACTCGAAGATTTCTGTAAGCTTGGCAGTTTTTGCTGCAGAATAAGTTTTAAACTTTGTTTGGAGCGACTAGTGGTACATGGCCCAGGGTAATGATTTAGTTAAAGCGTAGGGTTCTAATATTGCTCTATTTTCACGAACCAAATAATCTAGTTTGCTCAGGAATAGCTGTTGGCCTGTAAGGCAACTGTTGGCCTTTATGGCAACTGTTGGCCTTTATGGCAACGGTAGGCTTTTATGGCACTTGTAAGTCTGTGTGACACTGTCTGGTGTAAAAATTCAAGTTTGTGTTAGGAACCTAGTTCTTATTGAGTCATGAGGTTAAAGGAAAGTGAACTCGCAGTCACGCGTGTGGAAAGATCATGTTAATGTTGATGACGTTCGAATCGTCAAGCCCTCATTACGAAAATTAAAATAATTTTGGTTTTCTAATTTTGATTACTATGCGTAGATCGTGTCGGTAAGACACACAAAGCTCAAGTACCAATTGAGATTGTAGATGAATTAGATAATGAATTGACGTAACATATGACAGACTAAATCTGTGTGAACAGGTTCTGATTTCAGAGAGTTGAGTTGACTCAACATCGTGGGGATGTGCGAGTAGAGCAATTGTGATTGCTAAGAGAGCTAAGTTGAGATAGCTAGGAGAGTTATGAGATAGCTAGGAGAGTTATAAGATAGCTAGGAGAGATATGAGATAGCTAGGAGAGTTATGAGATAGCTAGGAGAGTTATGAGATAGTGGATAAAGATCGTGAATAAGAAACCTGGTTTATTGTTTCTTTTGTTTGATTTAATGTGAGAGTAATGACTATCAGTGGTACTTTGTAATCACGAAGATTGGGTGCTTTTAGGTACCAAATCGATGAGGTTGCTATTTTCTTTAAATTGGAAATAGAATTACTCGTTCCTTGCAATAGTGAACAGAGAGATTTAAATGATCATGTTTGATTGTTTCCAAATGTTTCCTCAGTCAGGATTGGACGAGCAAATACTGTTTGAAAATTTTGTATTTTTCAGAAAAACATCCCTTGTTTGATGGGAGATTGCCAGGATGGAGTGGACTAAGATGACGTGTGGTGCAACACGAGGTGACCATGAGATGGCATGGAGCAAGGACAAGAAAATGATGCTTGCGGGTGATAGATTTGGGGATCTGTCACCTGAGAGAGGCCCGAGAAGGCGACGTGTGTGTTCCACGTTCGCCTCTCAAGAGGAATTACGGCCTAGAGAACACCATGTGGTTTTAGTCAGTAGGAGTCTGACAGACCCCTCAGCTTTCCCCAAGGGCTGAGGACATCCATTGAGGATTTCCACATGATTCGATACACTGTTAAAACCTGACAATGAGGAACAGACGAGGACGCCTGTCTCGCAGGATGGCCGTGTCGGGTTTAGTCAATAGTACGGACGTAAAGTCAAATCACAAGCACGCCCCTAGCGGCAATCAAGAGCAACTACGCATTGGCGCGCTTTTTCTAACCGCTTGCGTAGTGGGGACAGTAGAATAGAGCAGTTTATTACTGACAGCCTTAGAGCGAAGACGTCGTAGAATCAGTGTCGATCCGTAATATTAGTAAGCAGGAATGTAACTTGTGTCTATTTGAATAAACCCAGTGTATCGAATAACTTATGTGATTTCATTTGCACGATTGTACCCACCGACCTGCCCACATACGATGTCTTAACCTAAGGGAATGCATCCTGACTTCCCGATGGTTTACATCTATCGGCCAGCCTTGATACGACATATATATTAAACACTACTGTCATATTAAGTAGAAATAAGTTAAAAAGATAACTGTAAGTTTTTTAATAAAGGCTTTTTACTGTATTATTATTATATTTTATTAACGCTCAGTGAGTCTTCTAGCACCCTGGGTTTGGGCTGAGATCCATCGACGGATACATTGCATTTTCCAATACAATTCCCAGTTCAGTTGGATAGCAATCGCCTAACAAAACGTTTAATATTATCTAATTTATTTAAATCTTCGACACCTGGGTTTTTTTTTTTCTTTCTTTTCTCCGTCTGTGTGTTTTTCAGCATTGGCTGGCGAAAGTAGACTGGGATGATCCAAATCCTGAAAATATTGCTTCGACCTAAGCTAAGTTTGCTGATTCTTTATCTGCACTCGGGAACATAAAAAATCCAAGGCATGAACTCTGTGATGAGCCAATATTTGTAGAATTTCACTATTTCTGTGACGCCTCCCAAAGTGCGTATGGAGCTTGTATTTATACACGATCAGTAAACTCTGCTAATGAAGTACCTGTAAAATTATTGTGTGCTAAATCCAAGATTGCACCTACTAAACCTACTACAATCTCGCGCTTGGAGCTTTGTGATGCGCTCTTGGCCGCTAGATTGTGTAAGGCGGTCAGAGATTCCTTGCGATATAAGGTAAATAGAGAGGTTTATTGGAATGATTCCAGTATTGTTCTCGCATGGCTTCATTTAAGTTTGAAGAATCTTAAGGTTCAGCACGGATTGCGATTTTATTTCGCGCAAATTTTTGTCCGCGTACTGAATTTAACTAACACACACTGCGGATAAAATGCCGCGCGATTTTTGTCTCCGTTCTACCTGTTAAAAGAGTTCAAAATATTTACGCGAATTCAATCCCCACCGCGGTTCGGTGGATTCTGTGGCAAAACAGGAATTTCTTGCGGTATTATTTCCGCGCGATTGTTTTTCCGCAATGCGTGCAGGTTCATACAATTCCATAGGTCGCAGAATGGGAGGAAAAAATTCGCGCGAATAAAAATCGCAGTGCGTGCTATGCCTAAAAACTTTGTTGCGAATAGTTTCAGAAATTTGTGACCTGACAGACGTAAATTCAAAACGTCACGTTCCAACATTAGTTAATCCAGCTGATCTCATATCTAGAGGGGTCAGTCCTAATCTTATCAATTTGGTCTGGTGGTGAGGTCCACAACCATTTCCACATACCGAGTTTCCTCCGTGCCTCGGAAAGCACGTTAAGCCGTTGGTCCCGGCTATTATTTGAAGATCTTTGACAGTTGTTACGGGTAGTCAGAAGCTTGAGATCTGACACCAGTCTTGCCAAGGGGTACCGTGTTACCCAGTTACTGGGTTGTGGAGGTCAGATAGGCAGTCGCTCCATGTAAATCACTAGTACTTAGCTGATTCCGGTAAAAACTACCGCAAAAACCATGAAAATGACACCCATGACGAAATTTCGGCAATTTCGATCTCAATTTTGATTTTATTGAAAAAAATCTTTAAAATATTTAGTCCGTCCGTTTATGTTTTCTAAAATATAGATAGATAGTCAAATAATTGAATAAAATACGATTTAGGGACATTTTTAAATTAATTTACACAGATTTATCTAAAAAATAACACTTAAAAATTTCGTTATTACTACGGATTGTAATACTACAAACTGTTTAGCATTAACTCTCTTATTTTATTAACTTTTAAAAACAATAGTATAATAAGCCTTCTCTACACACCTTTACTGTGACACTTAAGTCGGCTCTGCGCACACACGAGCAAGCTACTCGCTTCGCGGTAACAGTGTCGCGTTAAATACCTACTTCGCAGGAACAAGCTAGCCTTAATGGTTTCTCGTATTGGACATAAATGAAACCCCCGGATAGTGATTGGGATGGGGATTGAATTCGCGCGAATAAAAATCATCACAGCATCTGTCTCTTCCGCACGTGTTGTCGGTTGATATAAAATGCATTTTATCCCCACGCACAAAATAGTTCGTGCCATCGACCAGTGTAACCTTAATACGAATATTTGCATAGGAGATACGATATATTAATTATTTAAATATATTAGTTAATCGCTCCGCTAAAATATTGTAAAAAACCTATTTCGTGTAGAAATACAAGTATTAAACTATCCGGGGGTTTCATTTATGTCCAATACGAGAAACCATTAAGGCTAGTTTGTTCCAGCGAAGTAGGTATTTAACGCGCCACTGTTACCGCGAAGCGAGTAGCTTGCTCGCGTGTGCGCAGAGCCGACTTAAGTGTCACAGTAAAGGTGTGTAGAGAAGGCTTATTTTACTATTGTTTTTAAAAGTTAATAAAATAAGAGAGTTAATGCTAAACAGTTTGTAGTATTACAATCCGTAGTAATAACGAAATTTTTAAGTGTTATGTTTTAGATAAATCTGTGTAAATAAGTTTGAAAAAATGCCCTAAATCGTATTTTATTCAATTATTTGACTATCTATCTATATTTTAGAAAACATAAACGGACGACCAGATCGACTACCGCTACATTGAAGAATTGAAGTGTTTGTACAAGAACGCCACTATGTCAGTCCGTCTTCAGGATCAGACCTCGAAACCAATTCTTCTCCGGCGCGGCGTGAGACAGGGAGACATCATTTCTCCGAAACTGTTCACTGCTGCGCTGGAGGATGTCTTCAAGGTTCTGGATTGGAAAGGGCTTGGCATCAACGTTAATAGCGAGTATATCACTCACCTTTGGTTTGCCGACGACATAGTGGTCATGGCTGAGACCATGGAGAGCCTCAGTAAAATGCTCGATGACCTCAGTAGAGCTTACGAAAGAGTGGGTCTTAAATGAACATGGACAAAACCAAGGTCATGGTGAATGCCCATGTTACACGCACTCCTATCAAGGTCGGAGACTCTACACTCGAAGTTGTGGGCGACTATGTCTACCTGGGACAAACGATCCAATTGGGTAGGGCCAACTTCGAGAAAGAGGTGAACCGTCGAATCCGACTCGGCTGGGCAGCGATCGGGAAGTTGCGTGGTATCTTCTCGTCCAACTTACCACAGTTTCTCAAGACGAAAGTCTATGACCAGTGTGTCTTGCCAGTGATGACATATGGCTCTGAGACGTGGTCGCTTACAATGGGCCTTATCAGGAAGCTTACAGTCACTCAAAGGGCAATGGAGAGGGCTATGCTCGAAGTTTCCTTGCGTGATCGAATCAGAAATGTGGAGATCCGCAAGAGAACCAATGTTACCGACATAGCCCGAAGAATTGCCAAACTTAAGTGGCAGTGGGCAGGGCACATTGCTCGCAGAACGGATGGCCGATGGGGCCGATAAGTTCTGGAATGGCGACCGCGAACCGGAAGACGATACGTTTGAAGGCCTAGGCCACTAGGTGCACCGATGACCTGGTTAAGGTTGCGGGAAGGCGCTGGATGCGAGACGCACGGGATCGGTCTATGTGGCGACGCCTGGGAGAGGCCTATGTCCAGCAGTGGACGTCTTTCGGCTGAAATGATGATGATGATAAACGGACGGACTAAATATTTTAAAGATTTTTTTTAATAAAATCAAAATTTAAGATCGAAATTGCCGAAATTTTGTCATGGGTGTCATTTTCATGGTTTTTGGGGTAGATTTTACAAATGGGGACAAAATGAAAATCCACGATGGCGCCGACCGACATTTTTCAAAAATTTCGTCATGTGTGTCATTTTCATGGTTTTTGGGGTCACTAAATGCTAATTTGAAGTCAAAATGTAATTCCAAGATGGCGTCGATCGAAATTTTTTACACTTTAGTCATGGGTGTAATTTTCATGGTTTTTAGGGTCGCTAAATACTAATATGGGGTCAAAATGAAAATACAAGATGACGCTGACCGAAATTTTTGAAACTTTCGTCAACGACACCCATGATGAAAGTGTCAAAAATTTCTATCGGCGCCATCTTGGAATTACATTTTGACTCCAAATTAGCATTTAGCGACCCCAAAAACCATGAAAATTACACCCATGACGAAACTTTCAAAAATTTCGGTCGGCGCCATCATGGAATTACATTTTGACACCATATTAGCATTTAGCGACCCCAAAAACCATGGTAAAGACACCCATGACGAAAATTTTTGAAATTTCGGTCAGCGCCATCTTGTATTTTTATTTTATATAAAAAAGGTCAGCCTCACTAATACGCCGAATTCGAGGCAGTGGCAACGGAATCCTAAGGATGATTGCAGACAGACCAAATTCGGCAGCTCTGGGAAGGCTCATCAGGCTGCATGTCACTTGACTTTTTCATGTTTTTCATTTCATAATTTATTTCCATTTTATTTATTTTTTAATTATATATTTCAATTTAATTTTAATTTATTTTCAATCATTTATTTTAATACAATTTTAATTTATATTCAATCATTTGCATTTCCTACTCGTACCCTCATGACTAAAAATAGTTTTAAGATAATGTAATACTAACAAAATATAGACATTTAAATAGTCTGAATTAAACGAATTTCATTTTTATTTTTTTTGTTTATTTTTTTGCTTTTTAATATTCGCAATTATTATTTTTATTTTGACTAATAAACCAAAAAATAAAATAAAATACACCCATGACGAATAATTCAGTCTTCTTTGAAGTCTGTTAAAAAAGTATCCTAGCTTTCTGATTTTGTTACACTGTGGTCTCATAATAAATCGGGCGATAGATTAGCGGTAAGCCGAGCGCCAAAAAACACAAACAAGAAAATTATGCTTAAACATAACATTACAATAACACGAGTATTAAAAGCCAATACATAACAAGATTTTAACACAAAATTATTAAACTTCCTTTCTAAATAAAAAAATACTCTTAAAAACTTTATCATGAAATGGTACATCAATAGGAACATTTTGTAATCAGCTAGGTATATATTAATTATTACCAATTATTTTGTAATGAGTTAATTATTATTCATAATTAATTATTAATTGTTTTTGATTAATTAATTTTTAATTATTTTTCCTTTTCTTCTCAGTTGTTTCTTGTTTTTATTGCTTTTTTCACACCTGCATCAGTGTTAGAGCTCAAGTTAGAAATCGGATTCAGATAAATCCAATTATTGGCACGGAATTAAACTAATTATGAGCACCATGCTGATAAATGGAAAACGATAACAATTGAAAAACCACTTTAAACCCAATTATTAGCAGGAGTGCTGATAAATTAGAAGGGCAGGTAGCCTGACTTTTACATATATTTGATTCATTATTAAACAAACAAATTGAGATAGTAAAATGCAAAAAAATATATATTGTAGTTTACTATCTGTACTTTTCATTTCTGAGATTCAAAACATGATATCGAAAACTTCGCTCGATCAAAAAAAAATCTCCACTGCGGCGCAATGTGGTATCTGACAGACAAATAAATGATCTCTCTCTCTCTCTGAAACGTGAAAAACATTACGAGAGTATATGTTCACACAGTTATTTAACCATACACAACTTAGATGGAAATTAACCGGTGCAGCGGTGTAATAAACTAAACTGGCATAGCATAATGGGTTATTGTCAACATGAACCACACATTACAGTGTCCCATGTGCACAGGTTGGTAGATATTTGGGCTTTATTGAATACAATGAATGCCATAGCATTTTAAGTTGCAATTTCTAGGCCTGGTAGGGTTTACCACCTTTTAGACAGTCTTTCCCTCCGACGACCACAAAAGAAGAATACCATGCTTCTTCTCAAACTTAGTTAATTCTCACTACATAAAACTATCACACTACAAAAGTAATCAAAATATTTAATTTGGAATTATCATAATTTCCAGAATGATATGTTCGGTACGGCATTGCTACTATATGGCTCTAAAGTCCGAACAATAATAGTCAGCTAAAGACCATTACCAGCGACAGTAGAATAATAACACTTCAGCAACACTAAAACTTGATCAGTGATAACTAACATGAAATTACGACCCCTCGATTGCCAGGACAGAGTGGACTAAGACGACGTGTGGTGCAACACGAGGTGACCATGAGATGGCATGGAGCAAGGACAAGAAGATGATGCCTGCGGGTGATAGATTTGGGGATCTGTCTCCTGAGAGAGGCCCGAGAAGGCGACGTGTGTGTTCCACGTTCGCCTCTCAAGAGGAATTACGGCCTAGAGAACACCATGTGGTTTTAGTCAGTAGGAGTCTGACAGACCCCTCAGCTTTTCCCAAGGGCTGAGGACATCTATTGAGGATTTCCACATGATTCGATACACTTTTAAAACCTGACAATTAGGAACAGACGAGGACGCTTGTCTCGCAGGATGGCCGTGTTGGGTTTAGTCAATAGTACGGACGTCAAAACAAATCACAAGCACGCCCCTAGCGGCAATCAAGAGCAATTACTCATTGGCGCGCTTTTATAAGCACTTGCGTGGTGCGAAATAGAGCAGTTGAGTACAGACAGCCGTAGAGCTAAGACGTCGTAGAATCAGTGTCGATCCGTAACATTAGTAAGCAGGAATGTAACTTGACTCTTATTTGAATATACACAGGGAATCGAATAATTGATGTGATTTCATTTTCACGATTGACCCACCTACCTGCCCACACACGATGTCTTAACCTAAGGGAATACATCCTGACTTCCCGATGGTTTGCATCTATCGGCCAGCCTTGATGCGACATATATATACATACTAATATTATGTCATTGTGCTAGGTAATGATCTTTGATCTTCCCCTTCAAGACCTCCAGAGAAGGGCTGTCGCGTAGAGAGTGTGGGAGAGAGTTCCAGAGTCGCACTGCTGTACCAGAGAAAGAGCCATCATAGCGGCTGGAAGTGTGTCGCGGAGGACGAAGGAGAAATGTTTATGCTTAAAGTTTATGTATAAGAAAATATAAAAATAAGAAAGGACCTAAAATTGAGCCCTGGGGTACCCCCATTTTCACGTTTAATCCGGACGAATTCACACCGTTTATTTCAACTAATTTCTCACTATCATTCAAATAAGATTTAACCAAACTTAACGCTGATTGACCTAGCCCGTAATGCTCAAGTTTCAGAAGTAATGTTTCATGAATAACGCAATCAAACGCCTTCGACAGGTCGCAGAAGATACCTAGCTATGGCATCCACGCATTAAAATTGTGTTTTAATAGGGTGACACCAGCGTCAGTTGTTCAACGTCCTCTGGTGAAACCATACTGTTTAACATGCAAGATTTTATTCGTATTAAAATGAATGCGATTTTGATTTAGCATTATCCTCTCAAATACCTTGCTGAAAACCGGCAACACGGATACTGGTCCATAATTATTTGTGTCTTTACTGTCCCCGGATTTAAAAAGTGGTATAACCTTACTAAATTTCATTAGATCCGGAAAGACTCCTTGATCCACACACAAATTGAAAATCAAAGCCAAGTACGGCGCTATAGTCTGAATAATGGAGGTACAAGCTTTGATGGACATTCCTCACAGAAGCAAATCAAGATCAAGCCGACTGAAAGTCGGCTTGAACTTGATTTGCTTAAAAGCTTTTATTACTGTTATGGGGTTTATATGCGAAAAGTTAAATACATTCGGGCAGGCTGAAACGTTCGCGTTTAATAATCCAAAAGCAAGCGAGTACGAAGAATTTAAGGTTTCAGTAGTTTTAATTGGGATGTTGGTAAAAAAAATTACAAATTCTTGCGCAACTTTTTTGTTATCTCTAATAAGTTCGTATGTGGTCTCAAGCTTGTAATCAGTATTATTTCTTTTATTCCTATTCGTTCCATTGTTTATAATTTTCCAATCCGTCAAATTAAATTGTTTACAGTATATATTAAAAAAATAATCATATAGATGATTAGGATCAGCATGAATTGACAAAACTGTTAATTGTAAACCCACGACGTCTCGAGTTGTCACCCGACAACTTTACTCCTTAGCATAGTTAAACAATTAATGTATATTACGTTGGTTGATTTGTAGTAGCAAAATAAAGGTAAGGGGATTTTATATATGTCTAAAGTGCCGTGGCTGCGACCTAGCTAAGTAAACCGTTCATAGATTTAATAAAGTTAGTGTGTCATTGACTAGCGAGTTTAACTGTTGTCCGTCCTATACCTGCATAATATCTAACACAAGGATCTATTATCGTAAAACAAACTGTTTTCGACTCTCTTCATGATAACCTCAATTTATATTCTTGAACAATAAAATAATTCAGATAATTGGATAATTACATGAGATAAATAAAATTGACCTACATTATGTTTGTTGTTAATCTTTCAATTTTTACGTGGTGAATGCCAATTGCGATATGACTGATTAAAAACACTGATTCAGATTTATATCTTAATACGAGTATGTAATATCTTTACCTTACCTTAATATACAAACCTTATTTTGTCGCTTGGAGAAATGCTCATGCATACTGCACTACCACGGGAAGATAGTGCAGCTATGTGGAACTCCAACCTACTAAAACACCACGGTGTCTTCCAGTGCCACATAAAGCGGGAACACGGGCACGCGTTAGCATTCAACTCAAACCCGCCGCAGCTGTTCGTCGTCGTCGTTCGACATCGCAGCCCGCCTCAGTTGCAATGTCGCCCAGGCGGCACCGCAACCTACTTGTTGGGCGCTACGTCGTCGGCTTATCGGCAAAAGCCGTTACGAGCGGCCCCTCCTCGGGTTCCTCTTCGCTTCACCGTGGGTGACCAAGCCACGGCTACTGAGCCCCCAGCCTCAACAATGCGGGAACCCACCGGGGGGCATAAGTTCCTACCTAATTTCCGAATGAAACAATGTATATAGTAGTGATTAAAATTGTAACTATGTACAATTACCGGAAATTATTTTCTTGGTCCAGATGAGGTATACTTAGATATGATAAGTTTTAAGCTGACATGGTCACAATCATTAGAATTAATATTATTTTTATTTTTATCGAGCTCTCATCCAAAATCTATAACAAAAACAATATTTTTTTGTTTCTTTTTGGGCTCTACTGAAAACTCACGTTTGTTTGTCCTTTACGACAATCGAAGTTTTCGGTATTGATATTGTTTATAATGTCGTATAAAAAGTTCAATACAAAAATAAGATTTACGACGACATAAATAATTAAAACATAACTTTATGCTTCTGATAAAAAAAAATATTTGAGCTGTTGAAAATCCAGGTCATAAGGGGTTTTTTTTTTAAGATATACCAAACGATACCACCGCTGATTCTAACTTACATCACATCATCAGCCTATTAATGTTCCCACTGCTGGGACACAGGCCTCCTCTCTGTGAGAGGGATTCTAAATATATAACAAATTTTCGGCAAAATGTTCTTTACGACAGTTGAAATTTCCGCTATTTATAAGCGCTCTATTCTACTCTGTTATTATCTCTAACATTATCTTAAACACTATCTCTATAAATATTATCTTTAATATAAATTGACATGTAAAATCGGAAGATTCGCCACAATTTTTTCACATGTTTACTGCATCACCATGTTTGCTGGCAGTTTAGTTTTTTCAATTTTTTTGTTCATAAATTATGTAGCAAGTTCATCTAGAATCGATCCTCTAGTTGATAGCAATGTGGGGCTCATTCGAGGGTTGAGAGCTGATGATGGAGACTATGCTATGTTTTTGGGAATACCTTATGCTCAAGTGGACCCAGAAAAACCTTTTGGAGTAAGTGCTTTGTTATTATTGATAAATTTTTGCATTTTACTTAAATTAATGAAATATTTGCTATTTTCAAATAATAGTATATCAGATAAATATTTATAGTGATTTTATCGGCAAGATACAACTAATTGTTAGCAAATACGAGATTCTGACTACTTTGAATAGAAATTATTCTGAGTGGTGATAAAATACTTATTAAATAATTTTATCACCACTTGGAAATCGTATCTTAAGGTTACAGTAGTTTAAAATGGTTCCATACAAACGTAGTCTTGGGATTATTCCACTGTTTGACGATTTACGTTCAAAATAAAAAGTGATATCAATTTGTCTTATCATTATCTAGCCCTGTATGGAGACAAAAAATTAAAAAATACATATGTTTGAAAGTTATGAGCGTCGAAAGTTCCACATTTCGACACTGATTTTAACGCATTTTTGGGCGCAAATAAATACCATAATAAGACGGAAAATTGCAAAACGGCCACCATACAGGGATAGATTATTAATTCAACAATGCAAATAATTTTATTTTGAACGAATATACGAAAATACGTATATATATACGTTTAGTCGTTTTTTCATGATATCCAGACTGCCAAAGGTCTGTTTGTAAAATTTCGCGCACTCGGTTTTGTCCTAAATCATTATACATTTCGCTACAAATTTGCAAAAGTGTGTATTCGTACGCGAACTAGCTTCGTACTGCTCATCACAGCATCTATCTCTTCCGCACGTGTTGTCGGTTGATATAAAATGCATTTCAACCCCGCGCACAAAATAGTTCGTGCCGTCGACTAGTGTACCCTTAAGATACTTTATAAATTAAACAACATGCATTTATTAAGTAATCATTAACGTAACCATGTTTTTGCAGGGGCTTATAACGTAGACCCAATGCATTTTACTTTAAATAAAAAAATAAGATCATTAAATTTTCAATCAATCTTTACAACTAATTTCCTCCTAAACCATTTAAGAGCCCCTACAAGTTTCACGAGCCAAAAATAGAAAACAGCTACTTTTTCAGCGAAAATTTCTCAATAACTATAAGATATATGATAAAAAAACATAATGACAACAATAAAAACGACACAGGTCGGTCGCCTACAAGTCCTTGAGCGAGACTGAATGCCTTGACAGAGCGAGCGCAACGGTTTATAAGGCATTATTTGAACAATTTATTACAATAAAATAAGTACTCAAAAATGGAATATAAACAATGGATTCGATTTGATATACACCTTAAATTTCAAATTATTTACCAGTTATTTTTATATTCAATACAAATACAATAAACTTTGAAAAACAAAATTGATGGCTTACTAGTATACATTTTAATATTTAAACCTGGTGTTTCGGGATTTCGTAAAAACGTGTATTAGTATTATTATATTAGTATTATTAATTTATTTTTTCTTATTAAATTTGAGCAGTTCAAAAATCAAAAATAATGTAATGTACATTTTTATACTAATATTACAAAGACGAAAGATTTTTTTGTTTGTTTGTTTGTTTGTACCGAATAGGCTCCGAAACTACTGGACCGATTTAAAAAATTCTTTCACCTACAGAAAGCTACATTATTCCTGAGTGAAATAGGCTATTTTTTATCCCGAAAACGAGTCCTCTGGGGTAGTCCACGGGAGCGAAGCCGCGGGGAACAGCTAGTACTAGATAACTATGTCATGCAAAAAGATGCATTAAAAGATTTATAATATATCTTGTAGTTATTGAGAAATTTGCGCTGAAAAAGTAGCTGTTTTCTGTTTTTAGCTCGTGAAACTCTTAGGTGACTCTCTCTTAACACTATTCATTTCAGATATCAAAGCCACAACCAAAGTTCGAAGAAATATTCGAAGCATACGATGGCTCAGCGATCTGCCCTCAAGTGTTACGTAACGGCACAATTATGGGCACACTCGACTGTCTGCACCTCAGTATCTACGTACCAACCAAAGCCACTTCCAACAATCGTCTCCCAGTCATGATCTGGTTCTACGGAGGAGCCTTCCGCAGAGGATACTATGGAAAGGAAAACTTTGGACCAAGTTACTTAGTGAAACATGACGTCATTGTTGTGACGTTCAACTATCGAGTTGGTGTTCACGGTTTCATGTGTCTTGACACTCCTGAAGTACCTGGTAACCAAGGTCTCAAAGACCAATATTTAGCAATGAAATGGGTAAAAGATAATATAGAAGCATTTGGAGGTGATGCCGATAAGATAACTTTGTTTGGTCAAAGTGCTGGAGGACACTCGATAGACCTGCACTTAATGTCCTCAAAAGAAACAGTGTACAACAATGTGATAATGCAAAGTGGTAGCGCTTTAGCCGCAACGGTTTTACACGAACCTGATAGATTACTTCCTATAAAAATAGCAGAGCGTTTGGGCTTTGAAACCACAGACATAAATGAAGCTATTTCATACATTGCTCACAGTGATTCGAATTCAGTAGTGGGAATTGCAAACGATCTAGGTACAATGTTTAAACCGTGTATAGAAAAAGAATTTGAAGGAGTGGAACCCTTTATATCTAGTTCTTGGCTTACAGCTGAAACACCAAATGCAAGAAACATGCCAATATTAATTGGTTTTAATGAACACGAAAATGTGGGGTCTCATTTCAATAAGGATGCTGAGTATTTTAAAAATTTGGACATTGTATCCAACTATGTGGAAAGAGTATTTAATTTTGAAGATGAGGAATTACAAGAAATGAAGGACTTGATATCACATTTCTATTTTGGGGACGAAGTGTTGAGTGAAGATGTTAAATGGGGTATTATAAACTTTGATTCCGATTTCACCTATATTCATCCTGCACAAAGGTCTATTAAAACATTTTTAGAGGCCAGAGCTGGAAATATTTTCTATTACATGTTCTCCTACGTTGGTGGAAGGAATGCCCTCGTCGTGGAAGATGAGGAGTATAATGGGTCATGCTGTGCTTCGCATTCTGATGAAAACAGCTACTTGTTTGATATCAGCTCCAGACCAGACCCTACACCAGAAGATGAAGTTATGATTGAACGGATTACTACTTTGTGGACTAATTTTGCTAAATTCAGGTAAGTGGCATTTATCGTGTTATTTACATTAATGAAGTTGTGTTTCTCAAAGAAAGTCTTAAAACGTCCAACAGTTTGATTATTTTGACATTTCACACTATTTTAAGTTTACTCCAGACTGTCAAACTCTGTATTAAACATCATAATCATCATCCTACCCGTTTCTATTTTACTTGGGATGGACGCAGAACGTTTTCTTCTTCGATTGTTTAAAAAAAAATCTCTTTCAGCGACCCAACCCCGCAGACAACTGAATTGCTTCCAGTGAAATGGGTACCGGTCACGAAGGAAGCCTATACCTACATGCGCATTGATGCTGAACTCTCTCTGGGCAGCAGACCAGCTCACGACAGGATGGCTTTCTGGGATCTGTTCTACAAGCTGAATGAAAATAAGCAGCGGCTTTTATAAATATGACTGAAAATCTTATATTTGTTTTTAAGATTAGGACTTAGGAGGTTATTGTTATACAAAATGGAACGTTGAAAATGGGTGATATTATTTTAGATCCATAGTATTTTTAACAATATGACGAGTGGCTATCGATAAGCTTGTTATCAGCAAGATAAATAAAACAAAGAAATGTGATTGAAACTGGCTTTTATTTTACGGCAAAATCAAAACAATTCAATCGCAAATCATCTCCATATCAAACTACTCATACATAAATACTTTTAATAATAACCAATGATAGCAAAAATATTATGTTCAAAATACAGATTAAGATATTAATTTTGGAGATAATCTGGGCATAAAACTGATACCTCTAAAGTTTAAGTAGACCATCACAGGATTATTGAGGAATTATATATACTCAATAAAATGATAACATACATAGCATAACATCACTAAAACTTGTATACATGGCCTTAGTCAGGAGTAAACTCGAATCAGCATCAGTGATCTGGAACCCGTATGAAAGTACTTACGCCTTACTTCTTGAAAAAATCCAAAAAGTCTTTCTTCGTTTTCTTTTTAAAAAACTCTTCGGATATTACCCCTTCCTATACCCTACCAAATTTCTACTTGGTGTTTTAAATTTTAATTCTCTCGAAGTAAGGCGTAAGTACTTCTTGCTTATCTCTGCCTGCCGTATTATGCGGGGAGAGTCCGATTGCCAGGAGCTCGTGGCGCAGTTGTTGAGGCTGTTTGTTCCTGTGGTGCCCAAACAACAGCTTAGACCACGAAGTCACCGGCTTTTGGCCGTACCTTCGGCACGTACGGTGTCCCGAGCTAACTCGCCCCTAGTTCCGGCGCTCACAATGCTAAATGCCCTTCTGACATCAGCACCGGAGTGTGACCTGTTTGCTGGGAGGTGGATAGATGTGTGTCGTGAATGTTTAAGTTTTTGTGAGAAGACGGATGAAAGTTAGATTAGTGAATAATTGTTTATGTATTCTTTTTCCTTTTTTTTTCTACTGTTTGATATACTTATTTTTTTTCGTTATTGTATCTTTTTTTTGTCTATGTTTTTTGGTATCGTGTTTTATTTTTATTTTTATAAATTAGTTTTTATTTGTTTATATTTAATTTTTCCTAATTCTTTTATGTTTCGTTTGTGTGTATTTTTTTCTTTTTTCTCGCATTGTATAACGCCTTAGGTATGGCCTGTAAAGTTATACATGTATACTTAAATAAATAAATAAATCACGCCTTTAGGTATTTCCCGAAGTGTTAGGCAAAGTTGCTCACAGTACACCCACAACTCGCCTGATATAGTTAAGCCCCGTGCAATAGCGGAACTGTTGCCATCTACTACTGAGAAATTCCACAAGGAAAAATCCAATAACATTTGCCAGACGGGAATCGAACCTAGAACCTCGTGCTCAGCAATAAGCGCTTGTAACCACTAGACCAACGAGGCATTCAACAAAATGATCCGCCATTTAATCAGTAGTTTATTTTGCAAAATGTCCAATAAAGGAAATGATTTGGTCTTAATTAACACAAATGTCCTGTCAATCAGTTGGACAGTATCGGGCGACAGTTTAATTTGTTTGGTTTGTAGCCACGTAATTAAAAAAAGATAGGAAATAAAGGCCGGCTTCGTACGACGTGCCGCACTCACAAAACAACTGACTGAGGGATCAGCTACGGCCGTTGCCGCCAGGCTCTTCCAAGTTGGCGATCGGGCAACCGCAGATATAAGGCGGCGGGGTAAGGTGCGATGGGACGGCTGGTGGAGCGCTACCGCAAGATGTGGGCCCTCGTGTTCAGCGTGCGCACCCTGCGCGTACTGCTGGAGGGCGCGCGCGGCCACAGCGCGCATACCGCCGCGCCGCCGAGGACCTGTCTGCCGCAGTTCATACACCACGTGTCAGACTGGTACATCTTGTTATTATAACAGTAAAAAGTTCACTTGAGAGTATAATTGTTATTTATTTATAATCTTTAGGGATTTTAACACTCATTCACAAACTGAATTCATTACAATTTTATTAGTACTTTGTGGATAAGAATATACTTTGTAGTTCAAGGCTAAAATATGTGTCCTTCAAATTTCACAACCAAAACCAAACTAAAAAACTGACGCCCGTTTTTCCTCGTTCTGTGTCATATCTTCCTAATTTCAAATTCAAATCCCAATTATAAGAAATCATGACCAGAACAAATAAAAAACAGTTTACAGAGGGGGCAGTCTGCCGTTGCCCTTATTTTGGAAATTATTATGTACAATCTGCTTTGTAGAAGGTCGAAAAGAAGAAATGTCCATGGTATGTTATGTCTATGACATGAGAAAATAAATTAGACAGAAAGATGTCAGTTCAGGTTCAGATCACAGACGACTTAATAGAGTGCGCGCAAGATTGCAACATTGCACAAAAAATTGCAACTAATCGTTTGTCATTTATGTCAGCTGTCAAGAGAGTGTGTTGTATTCCGTGTTTTTATTCGTTTTTCGATGGAAATACAATTGTAATCGCCATCATTATGCCAAAAGTAATTTAAAGTGCTGGCATAGATGTTTTCTTGAAGTGAACAAGACAATAACGGGCCTACGGTAGCGTTTTTCAAAGATAGAGCCCGCGTTGCTTATTTGACAGGTAACTTTTAGGGATACCATTATACAAAAATTTCCCTAAATTTTCGCACTACCGGTGCTTGACAGTACCTATTGGTTTTTGGGTGGTACATAAATATACCAGCGAGACAGGATTGGCATCATGTAATATCATGCATCATTGTTATTTTGTTTAAGGCGTTTCTGAACGTACCGTCACCCAAATAACTCAAGAGGGTTATGTGGCAGCAGCTTCTTCAAAAATTGTTGAAGAAGAAATTTAAAAGAATTGAAATGGACGGTATTAGCCACTGCGTCCTGCATTGTTAGACGAAATTTAACATGAGGTTTTAATTAGTATTTTAAATTCAATTATAAATATTACAGAGTATTCAATAAAAGATTTACAAAAATTTCATGAAGCTTTTTTCATCATATTCTATGCAGTAGAAAAAGCTAGTAATTAATTATGCTTAACTTAAATTACTTCAACTTTCGAGTTATGAAAAATGACTATTGGTTAAATGAAGGAAAAAAAATCAGTTATGCTGGCAACATTAAGCACGCCACCCGTCGCGCGCAGACTTATCTTGCGCTCACTCTACTACGTATGTTCAGATGAAAATTTCAGAGTATAAAATATTCTAATATTTTACAAATTAGCAGTATAAAATAAGTTGTGGATGTTAAAACAATTCGGAGATAACTAAAAGTATGCTTTTCAGGTGCTAACAGTATCAAATAATACATAAAAACGAGTCACATGAGATGATACTAATTCAAAAGATAATAAATTGTAGTTCTAAAAACTAAAAAACACGCTTTAATGGTAAATTGAACTAAAAAGTCGCTAATCCTGAAGATCTTGGTAAGGCAAAACAAACAACAAACACACAAACAAACTATTTAAACGCGCCCGGTAGAATCAACTTTCATTATTTGTAAATTTGAATTTTTGTTTGACGTTCAAAAGTGCCGCTTACTGGCCTAGTTGAATAAACATATTCGACTTTGACTAAATTATTGCATTTTCATCGGTCCTTGATAAGTGTGCAAAGTTTCAAATCAATCCCACGTTTCGAAGGGGGTGAAAATCACGTTCAAAGATTCCGTTACACTGATACATAGATACATACCAAGCTAATAAAAGCGTGTTAAAAAGGTGTGGTTTGTATAGTATTATAAAACGTAAAAAGACTAAAAGATGTGGCTGACTGAGAGACTGTACAGCAGAATATCACAGGTTATAGGAAAAATTAAGGAATTTCAAAGCATATATCAGATTTATCAATATATTGGTAATTTTTATTAAAATATACGCAATACTAAAAATTATCACCAAGTTTCAAATTCAATGGAATTTAAAAATTATTCGGTTCAAAATTTTGTATCATTTATTTTCCACTTCTCATTTGTGTTTCACTTTGTTTTCCAATGTTTTTTAAAACAAACATACAGTATTTATCTACTCAACGAACAAACAACGATATCCCATTCGATGGGATAGGTCATTTTTTCCCTCCCCAATTTAGCCGTATGGTACGGGTCAATAAGATGCTTATGTGAAAATTTAAAGACTGTAGCTCCAACCGTTTGGCCGTAAACCCCGTGTGACAGACTACGGACAGACGGACACATAAGTGACAGCAATAGGGTTCCGTTTGGATCCTTCGGAACCCTAAAATTGGAACAACCGAAGTAATAACATCCCAAACTAATCTATTCTACACACCCAACTATAAATCCCACATACTTCTAATGTTCAGAAATCAATACAACCACCAGCTGGTATTATTAATTTTCCTGTTAATAGAAAACTGTCAAAAACTGGAGAGCGTTAATTTTACACGTGATTACCTCTAGAGGGTCGAATCGACCGTACGATATCCCATTACGTTAGCGATTAATTAGCTTTGATGAAAGAATTGGGTTAATTGAAGCTAAGTAAGGATTGTAGGGTTAATACGTAGGACGTGATTTAGAGATGCAGTAATTTAGTTTTGAATTGGACGGGTTAATTTATTTATTCATTGGAATTTTAAAAGTGGATTTTAAACTGAGTTTGCGCCCGATAAATTCGCTCTTCAGCCATTGATGAGTTTTTGATTTCACAGAATAGAGTCGATACCACAGTGTAAAAGTGACACCAGTTTTGGACAAGTGATATTTGTCAACTAAAACGTGGCAATAACGATTGGAAAAAAGTCAAACATGTAAGGGAATGTCAAGCACTTTTGAAATATCGCCTTGTCTGCATGATTGGTGAAGGTTACAGAAATCAACTGGATGCAAGTAGGACAGGACCGGTCAACGTGGCAACGCTTGGTAGGTCCTACATATATCCAGCACTGGACATCTTTCGACTGAAATGATGATCATAAAATTGTTTTTCACAAGACACGAGGGCTTTTTTTATTTGTCATAGGCTCACTTTAACTAAAAATAAATAGGTAATAATAATCGTTGCGTTGGGGCTCAGTATTTTTTTTTTTTTTAAACCTGTAATTTATGTATGTCGTGGCCAGATCATAGAATTGATCACTACATCATGTGGCCGACCATTTCATGAAATGGAGAATATCCGCTTCCCACATCGTGATATAGTCTGGCCAGTTCAATGAATAAAAGGCGTTTGACAATGTGAACAGCTAAGCGCACGGTTACTTCATGATATGGTCAAACATTAGTGATCATTTCGTAAAATAGCGTTTAGGCGGTGGTATCGTTTTGTTTTTGTGATGCATCAAGGCGGCGGACAATTATTATTCTGATAAATAAAGCTAATAATAATGCGACAATTGAATATAAAAGTGAAATGAAATGTTTTTACGACACAAAACTGAGTAGTTTTGTTAAAGTCACTTAAAAAAAGAGGGCAACGTAAAAATCCTTGAAGTTCGGAACTTCGGATCGTTCGGATTATGGCCAAACATGGATATGGTCAGTTATAGCAGGCCTTAACATGAAATACAACCATTTCATGAAATGGTCGGCCAAATCATGATAAATTCTAAGATCTGGCCACGACATATACACTATACACATATACACTATAAAAATAATATGGAGAATAACGCTGCAGACCCTGGCGATGATGCCGTGACGAGCTCGACGCTTATCGATAGGATTGGTCCATAATTACCCTAAACCGGGCGAAACGGAAGAAATCAAGGCCTTTGCACTGCAGTGGGATATAAAATAGAATAATAAATAATGGAGAATAACAAAGAGACAGTAAGTCACAAACTCCTCAACAATAACGTACTCGTGCCAAAGCCAAAACACAAAGACACGTCACGGTAATACCTAAAGATGAATAGACTGTCATAAAAGTGCTTTTTATCCAAATACGAAGCTTCGGCTTCTCCCGTCAAACACGAATGCTGGTAAAGATAAAATATGATGCAAAAACTGAATTAATGAACGTCTGAAGTCTGTTATATTAATTACGTTTTCCGTTCCCTAAGTTTGTTTGTTGAGCTCTTTGTTTTTGTTTTTAAGACTCGCGATGAGTTTGCAAAGAATAGTCTTGTGATTAAGTAAATATTCATTTTTAAATGTTCCTTAGCGATCTTCCTGATCTTCTGGCTTGACGCGATTCGATAAGCGGTTTGTACGTTTGTGGCCTCTTAATACGATATGCACCTCCTCTTGTCCTGCCCAGCATAGAACCACCAGCACTTTCCACAACATGAACGAGTTCACACGACAGAGCATTCCAGGTTACATTTAAATTTTTGTCGAATCGACATGTAAAAATATTTTTTTACAAAAAAATACAACCGACTTCCAAATAAAAACACAAATTGAAAAATAACTTCAATTTCGGTGTTTTATTTGGAAGGCAGTTGTATGTTTTTCTAAAAATGTTTTTTATTTTTCACTTTTTCAAGTTCTATAGTAAGATATATCTATAATGCCCACACTGATGCCAGAATAGATTACCCGAATAACATGTAACTTGAACATAACCGGTGGAATGAGAGTGTACCGAGGTGAACTGTACACATCTGCGTATCCGTTTAGGCTGTAATGGCGTGATATTATGCTATGAAATAGTGTAAACAATAAATATACTATTGCGATTGCAGCATTCCCGAGAGATTTGCTAACATTTATTGAAGAGTTCTGTTGTATATCTACGAAGTTCTTCATCACATCTTTACCGTATTTAAATGGGTCCATTTTGGAATGAACTTCTTTAGGAACAAAAGAATTTTGCAAATTAGTTTATATAAGACGGAATTATGCCCGAACATACATAAAAAAAACATAAGTATATAAATCCAAATTGAGAACCTCGTCCTGTTTGGAAAGTCGGTTAAAAAATAACATTAAATGAAATTGCAAGTAAGTCTACATGGACGCAATGCGGTGCAATTGAACCGATTATTTTTTTTTCGAAAATTCTTGCAGGATATCGCCTATCGACGCAATTTAAATGGCGTCGCGCCACCAAGAATGTCCCTTACGGGTAAAATGGAACGTTTATAAGATTATTGCTTGGGCGAGCGATTTCTTGGAAACCATTAGAAAATAAATACGTTTTATATAAGATGAAGAGCGAAGTGGGCCAAACATAGACGGGCAATACAAAAAGCTTATTTGAAGTGGTTTTAAATCTTTTTCAAAATACACATATGCTAGCTAGGTAGGTTGCTTCAAATCTTCATTTCCTTAACACAATATTTATTTATGAAGTATATAGACGGACTATTGGGTTTTGACGACAATAACCGTGCCGCAGTGATTGAGCGATCGACTTCTGCGCTGCGTGTCGCGATTTGATTCCTGCACGGAACAAGTATTTGTTTGGCCTACAGATTTTTCCGTCAATTTTTGTAGAGTTTTGCCGAGTTGGCAAAACTCTACAAAAATTAACGGAAAAATTGAGGCTGTTTGTGTATGCGAGTTTATATGTTTGTTCACGATACCGGCGAAATTTCTTGTGTGGGACAAAGTTCTTGAAAAAGAAAAAAAAACTGCAATTTGATACTTAGAACAGAACAACTACTCTCGCTCGTCGCCACAGTGAGACTTTGCCTTAAACAGCGTTACACGATAAATCCTACCAGTTTAAGTCTGTCTGTAGCCAAAAGTCTACCTACCCCAGGGAGCTGAGAGGGGAAACTAGATACAAATCCATAAAGTTACATGGTCATCAAATATTCACAATCTGCTCGGATATCGTCCGGCACGGGGTCCATTTTCAATTTATCTGTACTTGGGGAGAAAACTTGGCGAGTACTTCAGATTTCAGATTAATTCTGAATTATTAAACAAGTTGCATTGATATTATATTCATAACTGGTACCGCCTTTTTGAGTTTATTGATTTGGCTGTAGTGTTGAAATAAAAAGGTATCAAAAAGTAAGGTAATTAATTTATTTTGCAGAAATAATTCCTATTCTGGCGCTAATACTCTTATTTCTATTAATTACTGAGTTTGATGCCGGTGAAGCACATCTGTTTCATAAAACCTATTATTTTGTACTGTTCTCAGTTCAAATAATACTCCAAACTCTTTGTTTTCCTATGAATAAAACAAAGCTTTAGTTAATTTCAATATTACAATTAACTGAAACAAAAGCACTTCGGAACACAAATCTCTGCAAGCCATCCATCACAATATTCCCAAAATACAATAATTTCACAAAACAAACATGAACGCCCCTCGAGAACGCTCACAGCAATAACCTTTAAAATATCAGCGGAACTCGTAATCTTCAAGGTACAATTAATTATTTTGTATACGCCATGTCTCCCCATGTTTTAATGGAGAGAAATAGTCATTTAAAATGAATGGCCAACCATCTTGTTTCTCATCAAGATGTACAGTTAAATAAACGTGGAGTGGGTTCGTTGGGTTACAGGGTAAGAATTACAGTAGCGCAACATTACAAGACCAGCATTAAGTGTTATAAATATTTTATAAAAGGCGTAACAGAAACAACACAATTCTTGAAAATTGGTATTGTACAACAGAATAAAAATAGTACCAGTATTCATCATTATGAACAGCTTTTATCATGGGACTAACCCCGTTATCGCAAAAAAATAACTGTCCCTTATATTTCTGTTTACATAACTGATCAAAATGTACTGAACTGAAGAGTTTTTTCCGCATTTTCAGTGTGGGTTCCTTAGTAAAATATAAATTTAATGAATAGACGGTTACCATTTGATAACTTCATGGTCACGTAATCATATACATAATGTTTTAGCGATCAATGACTGGCTCATTAACAAAATGTCATATTCATAAAAATCTCTTAACTGTTTTTACTTGCTAAGCAGATTCTTAACAGTCAACTTAACAGCAAACTTAAACACTAAGAAGTGATACTTCTGCTTCCCCTACACTGTGAACCATTATAGGCGCAGCATAAACAAACGAAATTATCTTTTGAGCTTTCAACTGAAGTTCACGACGAGTAATAGATCCGTTCAGTACCTACTTACCATGTTTCATTATATGACATTTTGTTCTAAGTTACAATACCAGAAGAAGCCGAAGAACAACCCGAAATCAAAATATAGGCTAATGATAAATGATAAAAGATTTTATTTCTGTAAGTTGGTTTGTACAAACACTTTTACATGTCGATCAAATTTTAAAAACTAGATGAGGTCGGCGTTTCCTATCTGACTACTCTGAGAAGAAAGGCCGAAACAAACTCAGAGGTCTCTTTTAAAGTCCAGACAAAACAAAAATCTTGGTTAGATCATGTGAAGACCATGTAGATTGATGTCTGAAATGGTCTTTTAGGAAAGAACCAGCCAGATTGAGTGGACCTGTCCAGTCAGTGCACGCATTTGTCAATAACCGTGCAGCTCAACACAGAATTTAAGGAGCTCAACGATTCGACGAACAATACCAAAGAAAGGACATTCGGGTAGGCCGCAGAAACTACTCAAACTGCCAGACCACGATTAAAAACTAAGATAATTTAAAACTAAAAACAAAAAAAAAATGGTTCACATAGTCTTCACATTCACAATAATTAAAATAAAATAATGTACCTAATACTTTAAAAAGTAAATATTCTTGTCATTGCAAGAAAACCAAAAAAATAAAATAAAACAAAATTCACGGTGGAAAATATAAAAAATCAAAATTATTTTTTAATTGGAGCAGCTCAATCCCAAGCCTTTTTGTCTTCAACATAATCTTGAATGGTATAAAACGCTTTCTGGCACAACTTACGTTTAATGAATGATTTGAATTTATTAAGACTTAGAACTTGTACGTGGCTTGAAAGCTTATTATAAAAGCGCACACATTGACATCTAAACGAGCCACCTATTTTCCTGAGCCTTGTTGTTGGTACTACAAATTTGTGTTTGTTTCTAGTATTTATGTTACGGATATCACTGTATTTAAAAAAAAAAAAAAAAAAATATGGCTGATTTCTGACTTGAGAAATTAGAGTTAAGTACGTCTCCCTTGCGTTGGAAGGCCACCCACCAGGTGGACATGAGGTGGACCGATGACCTGGTGAAGGTTGCGGGGAACCGCTGGTTGCGAGACACACGACCGGTCAATGTGCGACTCTTGGGGGAGGCCTACATTCCAGCAGTGGAAGTCTTTTGGCTGATATGATGATGATGATGATGATGAAGTACGAGTCAAACTCTACCTTAATAGGGATGTTTCCTGTGTTTATAAATGATAATTCTATTAAGTCCGTCAGTGAGATTATCAAATAATATTGTTCACGTATTTTTTGCTTTAACAGATCAATATAAAATTTCAAAGATAAAGCGCATCAAAGTTCAGGAGTGAGGGCTTGTGACGTCACTATGTCAGTATAAAGTGTAGGTACTAACGGCGTGACGTCACACGATATTTCAATGCATTGATAAATGATAAATGATTTATTTTCTGTAAGTTGGTTTGTACAAACACTTTTACATGTCGATCATATTTTTTAAAACTAGATGAGGTCGGCGTTTCCTATCTCCTATCTGAATAATTTGAGAAGAAAGGCCGAAACAAATTCAGAGGTCACAGTGTCTTTTAAAGTCCAGACAAAAACTTGGTTAGATCATGTGAAGACCATGTAGACTGGTGTCTGAAATGGTCTTTTGAGGAAAGAACCAGCCAGATTGAGTGGACCTGTCCATTAGTGCACGCATTTGTCAATAACCGAGCAGCTCAACTCAAAATCTAAGGAGCTCAAGGAGCTCATTATATCGTCGTCACTTGTTAAAAGAAATATACGTGTCCGATATATTTATTATTCTTCCTGACAGACAAAAACTAATTTGCAGTTAACATCCCTATTGCCAAACTGTGTATACCTGTCATTTAAACCATTAATAGGCACTTTGAAATTGTTAAGAAGTCGGTCCGTCAGAAAAACGAAGCCAGTTGCATTTCCAAAGCATTTTATATAGTTTTATGTAGATGAAGGTGCAAAAAGCATACACTTTTTTGCATCAAAAAAATATAGCTGAATTTTTCAAACCACTTAACTCAATCATGACAAAGATATCGCTGCTTTCTATGCCAATCAACACAAACCCGTATATTCAACAAATTAATTGCTAGACACATGGATAACAACCAAAATTATAATAACATCTCCCATTACCAAAATCCCATTTCAAAATATCTGCGATTCTCAGTATTGGAAACTTCACGCTGAGGTATAGTTTCCAGACAATTGTAGATAAATATCTTTGAAGTCCCAAGTTCGTTATAAAAGCAATCGAACTGGCAAATTTACGTCGAAATTTGGTAAAACAATACAGGGTGTCGGCAAGAATGTGCCGCCTGTGGGAGGTCGCCCAAAAGCTCTTCGGCTAGTAATCCACTAATCAAAGGCATTATTAGATCGCAGTCGGCGCCTAGATTTGCCTAATTACCTACTCGAGTCAGTTTCTTGCGACTCATGGATCGGTCGATGGTTGAACAATTATGCCCAGTATTTATAAATTGACAAAATTCAATGGCCAATCTACCTGTACTCCATTTGGCATGTAAATAATCCATTTTTACACCCCTTTTACCAATTTTGACGTCTATTGCGTCCGTGCTATAACAAATGGCAGCTGTAGTAAACAGTTGACTTTGATAAAAGGTTTATGTATTTTATGCCGTCTTTATATTTATAGAATAATGCCCGGTTTACATTGATCAAGGATAGTGGCGAGTGCAGGTACAGTGGCGAGTGGCAAGCGCCTGGACAGTGACTACACACACACAGCGAGTCAAGTGGCATTTCTCCGTCGCGAACTCGCGATGGACGAGCAACGTCCACAAATACGTGCGATTTTGCGCAAAATTCTCTCCATTATTATTGAGTAAATGGAACAAGAAATGTTGTACCAAATAAATAAACCAGAACGAATAAACGAACCGTACGATTATAACTCAACAAATTAGCTATTGTAGATCGCAGTGAATATCGTGATTCTATGCGTATGACAGAGGAATCATTTAATTGGTTACTCAGAAGACTGAACACGTTATTCAAAAACCTAACTTGTGATTTATATATTCATTGATAAACTGCACTGTTGGTCTCGGACCATTTGCCGCCATTTTGTTCACAATGTCACAAAAAACAGTACACGCGCTTCGTCTTGTTGCCGGCCATACACTGTACTAATTTGACTGTTTATATTATGGCAAGTGGCGAGTCAAGTACCGCGCGGGGGACTGAGCGGGCGCGCGACGGATTTCACTTTTTTTATAAAAAAGAAAAAAAAAAGAAAGCTATTCTATTTGGATCCACTTGCAAGGCAGCTTGCAAGCAAAGTTGACTCGCTACTGTCCAATCGGTTTACACCACAGTCTTACTCATTGTACTTATCAACTTCGCCAAACACTAAACCAATGTAAATTGCGCTTTGAACTCAAAATTAGTTGATCGGACTGTAAAAGGGCTGTAAAAAATTCTAATGTTATTTCAAAAGGACTATAGTCTTTTTGCAATTATGTTGTGGTTGGGTTTTTGACTGACCGGGTGCACGACTTGGCGCACGGTTGGCGCAGTGGTTTTGCGATTGACTGCTGCGCTGTGTGTCGCAGGTTCGATTCCCGCACGGAACAAATATTTGTATGACCTACAGATAGTTGTTCCGGCTCTGGGTGTTGTGTATGTAAGTTTATGTGTTTGTAAACGCATCCACGATATAGGATGAAATTCCTAGTGTGTGGCAAAGGATTTAAAACAAAAAACTACCTATTTGACCACCACAATCCAGCAATTAGGTTACACGACCTAAAAACGGCGAAGGAAAACATCGTGACGTGTCAAATTCTAAGACATATTCGAACATCCGCCAACCCGCACCGGGCCTGCGTGGTGGATTTTGGCCCATTCCCTCTCACAGATAGGACGCCTGTGTCCCAGCAGTGGGAAAGTTAAAAGGCTGATGATGATGAGATACCCCTTAGGATAAGACTGGTTGTTAGATTTGTCGGTCTTTTGACTATCCGTGACGTCAAAGATCTTATATTCTTTTAGATATTTATGAATATAACGTCATCTATACTAATATTATAAAGACTAATATTATAATCTCTGGATCTACTGAACTGATTTTGAAAATTCTTTCACCAGTAGAAAGTTACATTATTCCTTAGTGTCATAGGCTACAATATACATTCAAAAAATTAGAGATACTTATGAAAATTGCAATAATGTAAGCCAAGTTAGCAAAATGTTGCCTATAAAATAAATTATTTGGCGTGCGCTGAGAAAACTATTGATGATAGATAAGAAATAGTTGGTAGGTAGGTAGGGTAGGGTAGGTAGGATAGGCAGGGTAGGCAGGGTAGGCAGGTTAAGCAGTGCAGGCAGGGTAGGCAGGGTAGGCAGTGTAGGCAGGTAGGCAGGGTAGGCAAGGTAGGCAGGGTAGGCAGGGTAGGTAGGGTTGGAAGGTAGGTAGACAGTTGACGGGAGCGAAGCCCCGGGGGTCAGCTAGTTAGTGAATCAATTAAATTGAGTTTGCAATAAATATTAAATCATTAGATTCTTTCAATCACTTCCAGTATAAATACATTTTACTTACGGCAAATTGAGTTTCCCAGCATGTTCTCAAACTTGCTATATTGTTTCATCAACAGTATGTATCAACTAATTTTATATTCCCGAGAGGAGGCCAGGTTTAGACTATTCGTTGATTCTAAAACAGGAACCATCGCAATATATTCCAGCATTTCTAATTGAAATATAATCCTGATTGACGTGTCTATGTATTCGTGCTGACAGACACTCTTATCGTTTTCAATTTAGAGACCACTTCGGTAGTGAAAGAGACAAGTAGTGCACTTTAGATCTATGTGTATTTGGATTTCTATTACTGAATATAACCTTAATGAAGAAAGTTATATGTTGGTGCTAGAATATCTAATGAGTGAGCCTCCTTTAAAAGGCTCACTTATTATATCTATAATATAATAATGAATCGCTAAACGTGTTGCTAAGCGCAAATCTCGAGAACAGCTGAACCGATTTCCCTAATATTATTTTTGTTGTGTTTGTTATTGTAAAGAGAATGTACTTATGAAAAAAAATTAAGAAAAATAAATAAATAAATTGGTACCTTACCTACATAGGTAGAGTTGTATGGTAGGTAGGGTAGGTAGGGTAGGTAGGGTAGGTAGGGTAGGTAGGGTAGGTAGGGTAGGTAGGGTAGGTAGGGTAGGTAGGGTAGGTAGGGTAGGTAGGGTAGGTAGGGTAGGTAGGGTAGGTAGGGTAGGTAGGGTAGGTAGGGTAGGTAGGGTAGGTAGGGTAGGTAGGGTAGGTAGGGTAGGTAGGGTAGGTAGGGTAGGTAGGGTAGGTAGGGTAGGTAGGGTAGGTAGGGTAGGTAGGGTAGGTAGGGTAGGTAGGGTAGGTAGGGTAGGTAGGGTAGGTAGGGTAGGTAGGGTAGGTAGGGTAGGTAGGGTAGGTAGGGTAGGTAGGGTAGGTAGGGTAGGTAGGGTAGGTAGGGTAGGTAGGGTAGGTAGGGTAGGTAGGGTAGGTAGGGTAGGTAGGGTAGGTAGGGTAGGTAGGGTAGGTAGGGTAGGTAGGGTAGGTAGGGTAGGTAGGGTAGGTAGGGTAGGTAGGGTAGGTAGGGTAGGTAGGGTAGGTAGGGTAGGTAGGGTAGGTAGGGTAGGTAGGGTAGGTAGGGTAGGTAGGGTAGGTAGGGTAGGTAGGGTAGGTAGGGTAGGTAGGGTAGGTAGGGTAGGTAGGGTAGGTAGGGTAGGTAGGGTAGGTAGGGTAGGTAGGGTAGGTAGGGTAGGTAGGGTAGGTAGGGTAGGTAGGGTAGGTAGGGTAGGTAGGGTAGGTAGGGTAGGTAGGGTAGGTAGGGTAGGTAGGGTAGGTAGGGTAGGTAGGGTAGGTAGGGTAGGTAGGGTAGGTAGGGTAGGTAGGGTAGGTAGGGTAGGTAGGGTAGGTAGGGTAGGTAGGGTAGGTAGGGTAGGTAGGGTAGGTAGGGTAGGTAGGGTAGGTAGGGTAGGTAGGGTAGGTAGGGTAGGTAGGGTAGGTAGGGTAGGTAGGGTAGGTAGGGTAGGTAGGGTAGGTAGGGTAGGTAGGGTAGGTAGGGTAGGTAGGGTAGGTAGGGTAGGTAGGGTAGGTAGGGTAGGTAGGGTAGGTAGGGTAGGTAGGGTAGGTAGGGTAGGTAGGGTAGGTAGGGTAGGTAGGGTAGGTAGGGTAGGTAGGGTAGGTAGGGTAGGTAGGGTAGGTATTTTTTTTTTTTTTTTTTTTTTTTTTTTATAATACCTACTAATCCCGCTCAACAAAGTTGGCGCCTATTCTATGCAAATTCTTTCATTCCATTCCTCTTTCATTCCTCTCGTACTATCATTCTTCATACCATGGTTCTTCTTGCATACGTCTTCTTGTATACGGTGGGTGGGACTCCCACTTTATGTAAATACTTAAAAGGCAACTTTATTTATTTAGTGTAAGGTTAAAAGACAAAAAGTGCTACATATACAAGAATACAAAAGGTGCTATTGGTCACAGTAAAATATGCAAAAGTGCTGCAGATCACAGGTAAGGTACAGAAGTGCTGTTTATCACAGGAAAATCACAATATAAATAATGCCTTACATTTAGGGATGAGAAGCACAACAGTGCTTTTCACCATACAGACAATCTGTTTTCTTAGGTACTACCCCAGTGCACGGTTCGTCATTTCAGTTTTGTGCGTGCTATTCTATGCTTCTTACAAATATTCTTATAATACTAGTGAAGTATAGTGCCGCTTCAGCTTCGGTTTCGTGCAATGACGGTGGAGGCCACATTAACACAGTACACCAGGAACTTTTCCCTGTGTTGCTTACTCATGAGCTCATGCAGGCTCTCCTTCGTCAGTCTCCTGTCCAGCTCACATTCGAGTTGGTAGCGTTCCCTGATAAATAACGGGCAATCTACAAGTATGTGCTGGACAGTCTCTGCCACGTCTGGTTCGCAGACGCACGATGGGCTCTCCTTACACTTGAAGCGATTCAAGTATTCAGAGAACCCGCCGTGCCCCGTCAAAACCTGCGTGAGAACGCCTGTGGGCCGCACCTGTTTTATAATACGGAACGCCGCTATGGCATCCGGAAGAAACATTTTCGTTACTGAGGCTGTCTCGCCCGACACATATCTCCGGTTCCATTCATCAAGCGATTCCAAACGGATCTGTCGCTTGATAAATGACACCGGACACTGGTCGTAGTCCGGCTTCCTCCGTAACGACAATGCTGCCTTCTTTGCCAACTCGTCCGCTCGCTCATTCCCAGGCAGGCCCGCGTGGGCCTTGATCCAGAACAAAGACACAGCTTTGCTCTGACCCAGGGCTTGAGCCAAATTGGCGCGCGCGTGAACTGCCAGGGGATGGAGAGAGCCATGGCTTGCAAGCGTCTGCAATGCTGACATTGAGTCACTGTACAAGCCATAGCTCGTCTCTTGGCGCGTGAGGATCACGTCCGTCGCTTTGCAAATGGCCAGGAGTTCCGCCTGGAAGACTGTGCAGTACGCGGCTAAGCTAAGTTTGAGGTTCCGGACTTCACCTTCATTATCCCAAATGGATAATGCGGCTCCGACCTTTCCCTCAGGCAGGGTAGGTAGGGTAGGTAGGGTAGGTAGGGTAGGTAGGGTAGGTAGGGTAGGTAGGGTAGGTAGGGTAGGTAGGGTAGGTAGGGTAGGTAGGGTAGGTAGGGTAGGTAGGGTAGGTAGGGTAGGTAGGGTAGGTAGGGTAGGTAGGGTAGGTAGGGTAGGTAGGGTAGGTAGGGTAGGTAGGGTAGGTAGGGTAGGTAGGGTAGGTAGGGTAGGTAGGGTAGGTAGGGTAGGTAGGGTAGGTAGGGTAGGTAGGGTAGGTAGGGTAGGTAGGGTAGGTAGGGTAGGTAGGGTAGGTAGGGTAGGTAGGGTAGGTAGGGTAGGTAGGGTAGGTAGGGTAGGTAGGGTAGGTAGGGTAGGTAGGGTAGGTAGGGTAGGTAGGGTAGGTAGGGTAGGTAGGGTAGGTAGGGTAGGTAGGGTAGGTAGGGTAGGTAGGGTAGGTAGGGTAGGTAGGGTAGGTAGGGTAGGTAGGGTAGGTAGGGTAGGTAGGGTAGGTAGGGTAGGTAGGGTAGGTAGGGTAGGTAGGGTAGGTAGGGTAGGTAGGGTAGGTAGGGTAGGTAGGGTAGGTAGGGTAGGTAGGGTAGGTAGGGTAGGTAGGGTAGGTAGGGTAGGTAGGGTAGGTAGGGTAGGTAGGGTAGGTAGGGTAGGTAGGGTAGGTAGGGTAGGTAGGGTAGGTAGGGTAGGTAGGGTAGGTAGGGTAGGTAGGGTAGGTAGGGTAGGTAGGGTAGGTAGGGTAGGTAGGGTAGGTAGGGTAGGTAGGGTAGGTAGGGTAGGTAGGGTAGGTAGGGTAGGTAGGGTAGGTAGGGTAGGTAGGGTAGGTAGGGTAGGTAGGGTAGGTAGGGTAGGTAGGGTAGGTAGGGTAGGTAGGGTAGGTAGGGTAGGTAGGGTAGGTAGGGTAGGTAGGGTAGGTAGGGTAGGTAGGGTAGGTAGGGTAGGTAGGGTAGGTAGGGTAGGTAGGGTAGGTAGGGTAGGTAGGGTAGGTAGGGTAGGTAGGGTAGGTAGGGTAGGTAGGGTAGGTAGGGTAGGTAGGGTAGGTAGGGTAGGTAGGGTAGGTAGGGTAGGTAGGGTAGGTAGGGTAGGTAGGGTAGGTAGGGTAGGTAGGGTAGGTAGGGTAGGTAGGGTAGGTAGGGTAGGTAGGGTAGGTAGGGTAGGTAGGGTAGGTAGGGTAGGTAGGGTAGGTAGGGTAGGTAGGGTAGGTAGGGTAGGTAGGGTAGGTAGGGTAGGTAGGGTAGGTAGGGTAGGTAGGGTAGGTAGGGTAGGTAGGGTAGGTAGGGTAGGTAGGGTAGGTAGGGTAGGTAGGGTAGGTAGGGTAGGTAGGGTAGGTAGGGTAGGTAGGGTAGGTAGGGTAGGTAGGGTAGGTAGGGTAGGTAGGGTAGGTAGGGTAGGTAGGGTAGGTAGGGTAGGTAGGGTAGGTAGGGTAGGTAGGGTAGGTAGGGTAGGTAGGGTAGGTAGGGTAGGTAGGGTAGGTAGGGTAGGTAGGGTAGGTAGGGTAGGTAGGGTAGGTAGGGTAGGTAGGGTAGGTAGGGTAGGTAGGGTAGGTAGGGTAGGTAGGGTAGGTAGGGTAGGTAGGGTAGGTAGGGTAGGTAGGGTAGGTAGGGTAGGTAGGGTAGGTAGGGTAGGTAGGGTAGGTAGGGTAGGTAGGGTAGGTAGGGTAGGTAGGGTAGGTAGGGTAGGTAGGGTAGGTAGGGTAGGTAGGGTAGGTAGGGTAGGTAGGGTAGGTAGGGTAGGTAGGGTAGGTAGGGTAGGTAGGGTAGGTAGGGTAGGTAGGGTAGGTAGGGTAGGTAGGGTAGGTAGGGTAGGTAGGGTAGGTAGGGTAGGTAGGGTAGGTAGGGTAGGTAGGGTAGGTAGGGTAGGTAGGGTAGGTAGGGTAGGTAGGGTAGGTAGGGTAGGTAGGGTAGGTAGGGTAGGGTAGGTAGGGTAGGGTAGGTAGGGTAGGGTAGGTAGGGTAGGGTAGGTAGGGTAGGGTAGGTAGGGTAGGTGAATGTTTGGTATTTTATGGAAAAACAGAGTTCACAAAAACCCCGAGGAGGGGCTGCTCGTTAGGGCTTTTTCCGATTAAGCCGACGACGTAGCGGCCAACTAGTAGGTTGCGGTGCCGCTTGATAACAGGCGACATCGCAACTGAGGCGGGCCGCGATGTCTTATGGAGAGTCCCAGTTCCCATACGATATCGCGGCTGAGGGTTGGAGGCCGCGGCGGGAGAGGTGTACCGGTATTGCAGTCCGGCGCTCTCCCTATCTTCCGCGGCCCGAAGATTCACCTGTATTCGTTTGTTTTTATCACCCATACAAAAACAAACGAATAAAAAAAAGTGGTAACCCATCCAAAGACTCACCTTGGTAAGAGTTGCTTAACCTGTGCGGGGTCACCTATCCAAGAACAAGCGGACCAAAAAAAAGTGGTCACCCATCCAAAGACTGACCTTGGTAAGTATTATTTACCCTGGCAGGGTCACCACTCTGGTCGCTTCAAGTTAAACACAAACCTATCCTGAAACTGACTAGTTTATCATAATTATGTGACTTCGAGTTACAGCTGTATTAGCTATATGTAGGCGGGCACGCCCTTTATGCCTGGAGGCTTAATAATTCGGGTACTAAGTTCCGTTTACGTTTTTATTTTTAGTTTTTATTTTCGCTTGAGTTTAGATTTCGTTGTTTTTGTTGGTATATTGGCGTGTGCTGGCTGTCATTATGGCAAATATATTTTATTTTAATTTTTTGTGTTGTGTAATGTAATTTATTTGCATACTATTGTATAGAATTAAGCTTTTGTTTTTTTTTCTAACTGAACAGACAGCTGTGCTGCTGGGGAGTTTGTTGCGCCACTTCTTCTTCCCAGCAAAAGCACTAGGAAGTGGTGAAGGGCGGGCGTTTTTGGGGGAGTGTCTTTTGTAATTTTGACGTTCGGAAAGTGCTGATTCTCAGCGTAGTTTGAATAAATGACGTTTGTATTTTTTTTTTGACCTTGGTAAGCCTTCGATTACAAGGTCGGTACCAGTTTTTGTTATTTTTTATTTTATTTACGTACAAATTCATTTCAGTTTGGGGGGCGTTTTTATTCGATGACCTGGTGAAGGTTGCGGGGATGCGCTGGTTGCGGGACGCACGAGACCAGTCAATGTGTCGACGTTGGGGGAGGCCTATGTCCAGCAGTTGACGTCTTTCGGCTGAAATGATGATGATGATGACATACAAATTAACAATTTTTGATAATTGTGTCAAGTTTTTAAAATGTAATTAATTTAAAAAGTTTGTACTAACCAAAGTTTTTTTAAATCTTGGTAATCTACTATAGTTGATAATTAACATATTTTTTTATAACTGAACCCATATCATATTTTTCGCCGACCCCTATTATTTTTTTATCGTAATATAAGCCTTTAAAATCATAATATTAATTTTAATCTGCGAATAATCGACCAATATCTCAACATTTAGAATATGATATTTATTATAATATTTATTAGTCTATTGTTTTAGAAATTATTTATGTATTTTATTAGTTAGATAGTTTATTAATATCCGCCTTAATTATTGTTCATATATATATATATATTTTTGTACCCCTACCACTGTTGTGTTCTTTTTTAACCCAAAGGTTGACTGGTAGAGAATGCCTTGCTCCATTAAGTCCGCCTATGTATCACCATTGTACATAAAGTTTAAATAACTAAATAAATATCTAACAATTATAAATTAGGATCGTTGACAAGAGATTTGACATTGAAAAAGGTTCACAGAAACCCAAAAATGCTGTAACATGTGGTTAATTCGTGATTTTTGTCAAGTGTGACTAATTGTTAAAAGCTTGTCACATCTGGGATTTGAGAAACTGAAACTGAATTAACCGGTGATTATTCGTCGATTACGTTACCAGCCCGATAATCGAGTGCTGGGAAACCGGGTGTTAGAAGCTTAACCGCATATCTTACTGGGAAGCACAAAAAATAAACTTGTTACAAAAATAATAACTCTTACGGGCATCATTTTATTTTTAGTAATTATTTTAACATACTAAATTAAGGTTACACTAGTCAACGGCACGAACTATATTTTGTGCGCGGGGTTAAAATGCATTTTATATCAACCGACAACACGTGCGGAAGAGATTGATGCTATGATGCTAGCTAGTTCACGTACGAATACACACTTTTGAAAAATTGTAGCGAAATGGATAAAGATTTAGGACGAAACCGAGCGCGCGAAATTTTATAAACAGAACTTTGGGAGTCTGGATATCATGGAAAAACGACTAAACGTATCTGTTCAAAATAAAATTATTTGCATTGTTGAACTACTAATCTATCCCTGTATGGTGGCCGTTTTTCAATTTTCCGTCTTCTTATGGTATTTATTCGCGCCCAAAATGCGTTAAAATTAGTGTCGAAATGTGGAACTTTCGACGCTCATAACTTTCAAACATTTACATTTTTCACTTTTTTGTTTCCATACAGGGCTAGATAATGATGCGACAAATTGATATCACTTTTTATTTTGAACGTAAATTGTCAAACAGTGGCATAATCCCTAGACTACGTTTGTATGGAAGTATTTTCGACTAGTGTAACCTTAAATGTTATCTTGTAGACCTTCAGCAGTGAAGAACACGAATATACGAAAACATTTTATAGTCAAGTTTAGATTATTTATTTATTCTAATTCTATAATATTCATTTTATAAATGCGAAAGTAATTTTGTCTGTATTTAGGTACCTAAGACTCGGCACGTGATTAGGATTATGAATACGATAGAGTAATGTTTATTTCAGTAGTATGTTCCCTTGGAATAATAAAAAAGCTTTTTACAAAAAAATACAACCGTGTTCCAAGAATAAAAACACTACAAAGTGAAAATTAACTTCAATTTCGGAAGTCGGTGTTCCTGTTTTCATTTCTCCGTTTTTTCACTTTGTAAACTGAAGTTATTTTTCAATTTGTAGTATTTTTATTTGGAAGGCAGTTGAATTTTTTTGTTAAAAAGTTTTTATTTTTCACTTTTTTGTTGTGGTACATAATGGCCTAGTTCTATCTTCTTTTTTAAACGGTCCCTCATTACTGAGGATCGTGGTCACTGGTCCCTTTTAAGCGGTTAATCTGCCTCCATCGATTCCGGTCCAAACTTGCCATCACCACCTGCTGGAATTTGCTTGAGGACGTAGCTTCTTTCACTTGGTCAGACCATCGTGTTGGTGACCGGCCTCGTGGTCTTTCCCTTCGGTATTGCCAACCATGACCAGTTTTCCTAGACTTCTATCTCCCCTTCGCATTAAGTGACCGAAATATGTCCAAATACGCTGTAGGCATACTATAGACAATCAGCAGCCGAATTGCGTAAGTATATTATCCAAAGCAAAAGAATCGATTCTTTCCCAAAACCGACATTACGTAGTGTATATTGATACGAAAAGTCGTTTTTGGGAAGGAATCGATTCTTTTGCTTTGGATAATATACTTACGCAATTCGGCTACTGGTCTAATGGTCTTGATATCGAATAGAGAAGTATAGACACATTTGTGCGTTTAGCTGTCCATGGTATTCGGAGCATCCGCCTCCAGCACCAAATTTCGAATGCGTCTTCCCACTGTCTTTCCCTTGCTCGGATTGTCCACGTCTCAGCTCCATAGAGGAATATGGGGAAAATTAATGCTCTGACCAAACGGGCTTTGGTTTTATAACTTATGCCACGATTCTACCACGATTCGGACCAGTTCTATAGGCTAGGCTTATAATGCCCAAAGAGATGCCAGAATAGATTAACCCAATCACATGAAACTTGAACAAAACCAGTGGAATGAGAGTATACCAGCGTGAACTGTTCACACCTGCGTACCCCTTTAGAGCGTACCAGTGTGTACACAATAAACAAACATGCGATTGCAGCTATCCCGTTTGATTTGTAGTCATATATTGAAGAGTTCTTCGTAGTTCTTCGTATATCGCCGAAGTTCTTTATCAGATCTTGATGAAATTAATTAAATGGGACCACATGACAAGCACTAGCTTTCAAATGAAAAAATATACATCAAAATCGGTTCACCTAGTCACAGATAATATACTAGCATACAGATGCCTCATTCCATACAAATAAACCGTGCCGACGTAACTGGCGTTTTTCATCTGATTATACCGATTATTTTTTGTAAATCGATCGCGTTCGGTTACGTTCCACAGCGATAGATAGATCACCATCTATATCCGTGGAACGGAACGGAACGGGACCGAACGCGATCGATGTACAAAAAATAATCAGAATAATCAGTATAGAACGTCAGCACGGTTTCTTTGTATAGGATGAGACACCACTGACCTAGTAAAAAGTTCTGGGGTAACACACAAACAAAAAAAGATGTACAGACGAATTGACAAAATCCTCCTTTTTGGGAAGTCGGTCAAAAAATATATCACGGGTATGAATCCGTGATATATTTTTTAACCGACTTCCAGCTTCATAGCTACGGACAGAAGATATTCGTTCATAAACGTGGGTCATTCATCTCAAACTAAGCTCTTAACCATTTAAGATTTAGCTGAACTCCAAGCAACATCACCATCATCATCTTCCTAGCCTTTTCCCAACTTATATTGGGGTCGGCTTCCAGTCTTACCGGATTCAGCTAAGTACCAGTGTTTTACATGGAGCGACTGCCTATCTGACCTCCAAGCAACATCACCAAGTCCTAAATAAATTCATTTTCAAAACTCGACGACAATGAATCTTGAAACGAATAGCGTACGAAATCCAACAGTAACTAGTTGCCGACGCTAGTGTCCACAATAACGTGACAGGAAGACTCTCAGCGATTTCATTTAGTGCAGTTACTCTCAAAGTTTGGACGACCTCGCTCTTCTAGACTTAAGCTGGGAAATGAAAGTTTTATGTTTTATATCAACAAAAGTTACATGAGTGGGTATTATAAATGTCGCATCAAGGGTGACCGATAGATGCAAACCATCGGGAAATCAGTACGTATGCCCTTAGGTTAAGACATCGTGTGTGGACAATCGTAAAAATGAAAAAAAATCACACGATTTATTCGATACATTATGTTTATTCAAATAGTCACAACTCACAGTTACAATCTTGCTTACTAATGTTACGGATCGACACTGATTCTACGACGTCTTCGCTCTAAGGCTGTCAGTACTCAACTGCCAAATTCTGCTGTCCCCACCACGCAAGTGGTTAGAAAAAGCACGCCAATGCGTAGTTGTTTTGATTTGCCGCCAGGGGCGTGCTTGTGATTTGTTTTGAGTCCGTACTATTGACTAACCTCCACATACAAATCTTCTGCCAAACTGCAGGACAGTTTGTCGGCAGTGTTCTCGTGAATACAGCTCTTAGTTAAAATCAAAATTATTATATCATCACCGTTTCATTAAATCAAATCAAATCAAATATGTTTATTTGTTCGAATATGGTAAAATGGATGTAACAATATTGGTTCCAGCATATCCTGCACTAATATGGCGTACAAATATTTATTAATAATTATGAATTATAGTATAATATCTGAATCTGTGATAGTTAATTAATAAAGATTGAAATTGTATTGCAACAATAATAATGAATAAACATAAAACAATTATTCTATTATATTAGCAATTAATTAATACAATTATATTATTATATTAGTAATCATTGATTACTAATATGATATGATTACTAATCAATTAATAAAATTATATTAAAAATATTAGTAATTAATTAATAAAACTATACTATTATTATATTAGTAACGACTTATCTTCTAAATATTCTTGGACACTGTAATAATTTTTCTCCAATAACAATCTGAACAATACCCTTATGATAAGGGTATATCTAAGGGTCCAAGGACGGACGTATGCCAAGCCCAAATGCACACATACTCGAGCAGCACACATGCCCAGTTTGTATTTAAAAAGACTTATACATAATTATACTGATCTACAGCTCGAGCATCCGTACATGTTTACTGGCGTCTATAGATTGGCTCATATTGACTTGGCCAGCACGCGCGGCGAACGCTCATGCTTCTACCGTCCTTTCACCGCCGCCGCACCCCCCCGTTGGAAAACGAGCATACCAAGTAAAGATGTTGTTTAGATTTAGTTAGCATTTCTGTGAGAACATTTGTTAAACTTTGCGTTCATTCACAAACAAATTAAGGAAAATGCTTCAGAAACTTTTAGTGAATCTTACCTAAAAACTAGCTAAGCTGCCTTCCTACCAAATCTGTATAGATTCTTTACCGAGCGCTTGTAATTAAATAAAAGCTTAAGGCGCACATATTCTCCGACCAAGTGCATACAAGCGTCTCTGTAGTGAAACGAAAACGCACCAACCCGGATAGGAAGGCGCCATGGCGACCACAGATTACCTGTAGCTAGGGGTCGAAGCCACCTCGCAGAGGCCTTGTTGGACATGTGACACCAACCGTCGATTATTCCTGTACGCACTACGTAAGTGCACCGAAGGACAATCCCCGGTTGGTGCAGGACTACTCATCATTATCTGCCTAGCCTTTTCCCAACTATATTGGGGTCGGCTTCCAGTCTTACCGGATTCAGCTAAGTACCAGTGTTTTTACATGAAGCGACTGCCTATCTGACCTCCACAACCAAGAAGGACAGGACACGACTACTGTTAAATATTAATAATATTAGTATTAATTAGTTATTATTATAATAATAAAATATAAAATAATCACTTATTTGTCTTTCTCTGTATAGTAATTGGAAAGTTTTTCTTTATAATTATTATCATTTACTAACATATATACAATTGAATATTGTAAAAAAAACAAACCTATATACAAATATAAAAGGGAGACGGAATAGAGCTCATTGTGCATCAAAAAATTCGTCCACATCGATGTCTATGGGAAACGTGCCCAGAACGTTGGCAGCATTGCCACGTTGGATGGCAATGCTGATTCTCTGGCTTCTCTGAAAACGCCAGACCTCTGGTCACGTAAAGAGTCGACGAGCTTTGTGCTAATTTCTCGAAAAACTCGATGCGCACTCGGAGCCCATGGACTTATTGTTTCAACCCCAAACGGCTCAAACATATAGCTTCCAATAAGGTTGTTATATTTGCGCCGTTTGAGGTTTTCTGAACCGGCAGCAGCCGCCCCAGCACAACCCGCCGTGCTAAGAAGATGGGATGGCGCAAGGGTGTCGACACATGTTGCATCCCACACCAAAGGCCTACCCACCTTCCAAGGCATTATTGTAATTCCGTCTGGTCTCTTCCCATCGTCGCGTGCCAAGCCATTGGGTTCTAAAACAGCTGGCACCCCGGCGGTGACAAGAGCCCGACGTATGTTCTTTCTATATTGGAAAGTTAATTTTCTGCAGTGATCCGCCTAAAAAACCTTCGTTTATTTATTTTATTAGGAACACCTACAAATATGCAAATGCAAAGTAACATAACTACATATTACTTTCAAATTTATTATTGATCTGATCCTGGTTGAGACGAGCCGAAAACTGAAAAAAATTTAGAGCTTGCTATTTACATGGAACGTTCTATTTGCTTCTGTCTAGCTAATAGTTATGAAAACTGAAACCCTGAAATTGGCCATTATTAAAAACAACACAGGATAATCTTCCTAAAGACCTGCCAGGCAGCCACAATAAATCTTTGAGCGCCGCAGTCTAACCCGATCGCGTGACGTCCTGAAGAGCTGTACAAATGTTTGTTCTCCGTTAATTAAACCTATATTGCTTACTTCGTGCCGCCTTCCTCGTAAAATACACCCATGGCTTTCATAGAACCAGTCAACTCTAAAAAATAAATAACAATATCAACGTTGTTTGGATTTGGATCTAATACGGTCAGTTCGTTCTGACGGTTAGTGATGTTACGTAGGGATCTTAGTAAAGGCGGAGGCGTAGGTGTAGTACTTAACTTCAATTATGTTAGAATTATATTATCTGTCCCTCAGCAGAGGCTCAAGTAGTAATAAGCAGAGATTGACACATAAAAAATAGATTTTATTTTTTACACTTTAATCTAAACAAAATTTTAAAGGAGTAAACGTAGTTTTACAAAAAGAAAATGTTACGTTTGACCAATTAATGTATTAAACCAACTTGCTTATTCACTAAACAGTTGCTGATTTACTATGGTAGAACATACCTTGGTGGAAATGCGGGCGGTGACATGTGAGCAAAATCTTGAAACTTCGAGGTATACGAAGTACTACTCTAAATCATCAAAAATATCTGTATTTCATAGAGACTGAGTCAAATGTAGTTCCACCAAACGAGCTTGAAATATGGGCCTAATTATCTCCACAATATTAAAAGATCTTAGATTAAGTTGTAGTCGATTAGACTTTCTGTTAAAAATTTGTGGATACGGATGCGGAGGTACGTTTTCGTGCGAAAATTCCGCATAAGCTTAGACGGAGGTAAGGTTCCGTTACATCCCTAATTCTGACTGTTTCTATGTTCATAGGAACCCACGAGTGTTTATGTTACCCTGCCACTGTTTTACCTGCTCTGTTTGTAGCTCAAGCTTCAGGGTAAATAAATAAATTAGACTGCAGTGTTATTGTTCCAAATGAAAATAAGAAGTATTCAAAATGATGGGTTATCATTTTGTTTTGTTTTTAGCGTTCCGAAGTCAACAAGGAACCCTTATAGTTTCGCTCTGTCCGTCTGTCCGTCCGCAGCTTAGCTCTAGAAAGCTATAATGTGGCATAGATATACATATTAATATTTCCGACAAACTGGTACAAAAAACCATGAAAAAAATATTTTTTGGGGTTCCTCCTATAGACGTAAAGTGGGGATGATTTATTTTTTTCTCGTCTATCCCATTGTGTGGGGTATCGTTGGATAGGTCATTCAAAAATATTATGGGTTTGTTAAAACAATTTTTCGATTCAGAGATCCGTTTGCGTAAAATTAACCTTTAAATTGCAAATTTATGTTAGAGTCATGTGTATCCCCTCCCCTGCCAGCGAAATGGTTACTCTTGGCTATGTGAAAAAATTCAAGGCAGTAGCAAATATAACCAAATTAAAAGGAAAACTATCACAGATAAGTAGGCTTTACAAGTTTACGAGTAATAGAAGACCAACTTATAAAATGTACTTGGAACAGTAAAAATTTTGTACAAATGCCGTTGAAAAATGACTTAAATAACGTTGTTAGCTGTGTAAAACAGAGTAAATATATGCTTATGAACCATGTAAAAATATACAAAAATAAAATCATAACAGGCTTTACAATGTTTACGAGTAATAGTCGACCAACTTATAAAATGTACTTGGAACAGTAAAAATTTTGTACAAATGCAATTTAAAAATTACTTAAATAACGTTGTTAGCTGTGTAAAACAGGTAGTAAATATGTGCTTATGAACTATGTAAAAATATACAAAAATAAAATCATTACATCCTTAATAATAATGATTTCTAAATTAATTGAAATTAATAATGTTTAAGCTCGAATAACGCATTGGAGTGGCCGGAGTCGTTAGCAGTACCGGTCCGTAGTCCATTAGGTGCATGCGCGCGGGGTAGTCTATTTTGTGTTAGTGTAGAAATAGTTTCGACGTTTTGTAATCTAAATTCAAATTAGATTCGATTTCCAAACTAATTACTTATATTCTTTTGTCGATATCCATCTATAAAGTCAATATTCGACCCGACTACATCACTAACTGAGTAGCGTAAAACTTGCCAGAACGAAATGTGAATACCGCAGATTAGAGGTGAATACTCGTACATAGGAAATTTTTCAAATTCTGAAAGAGAAATTAACGATGAGCGTGCGCGCAAGTATCCAGGAACGAGCCGTACCATTCCCCGTAGCTCTAACGCGCGCTCGTATCGGCGCCTTTCGCAATTCGCACACGCGGTGGTACTCAAATAGATGATATTTTTCTAATTTTATTTGCGAAGTTGGATTTTATAACTCCTTCTTCAGTTAACAGTTAGTCCTTATTTAGTTTAAGTCAAGAGTGAATAGGTTACTTCAAGCGTGCTTCACCGTCGACCATCTTTCTTTCTTTCTTTCAACGTGAGCATATAGATTTAAAAAAAACATCATTATATGTGGGCCCGTTTTTAGACGTTGTGTGTTGCTGAAACCGTTTTAATGTTCATGTAACAACAACAAAACCCTCTTCATAGTCCGCATTATTATGCAACTTCGGAACCCTATTACTGCGCGTGGCCCGACACGCACTTGGCCGGTTTTTTCTAAAGTACATACGCACAATATAATAAACGCAACGTTTCTAAAATATATAAAAAATATTTACTGTACCTTTATGTCGTTCGTTGACATGCTCTATCTAATGTCTCTCTGATGGTGGAACATGTGTTGGATCATACGGTTCCCATCATAATGATTGAACTCAGTGGTGCCAATTCATGCACCATGTTCGTGAACGGGCGCGCATCAGTTGGGATTGGTCATAACTTAGCTGCCTCGGCCTGTTTTTAATTACATACTTATTTTATTTTTGAATTGTTTGTTTTACTCTAGACGCTTTTACGTGCACGTCTTTTTACATCGTTCTCACATATATGTATTTTTCCAACAAGAATGATGTAACCAAATAATTTTAATTAAAACTGATGAAAAATGACAGTCTCTTGTACATTCTTCTCCATAGAGACCTACTGACGCTTGCGAATGTGCAACTAGATTCATATTTTGTTTGACAATTCAAAAGTACCTATTTAAGATTAAGAATTTTTATTGTAATAAAAATATTATTTTATTTCGATTTTGAATATTTCAGTTCGAAACGGTGAAATGAGGGGTCCTATTTGGTACACCTCTCCATAATCTTTAGGGGCATGCATGCATGAAGGCGTGATTTTATGTTTTTTTGTCACTTCTGTCGTTTACGGGTAAGCACTTACAGTGCGTTGCAGTGCGTAGGAGATTTATATTTAACAAATCAAAGAACGGAGAAGAATCGTCTAATCCATATTTAAACAACAATTTACTCGAAAACATGAATTTAGATCAAAATACGTCGTTATCACTTAGCGAACACATTGTTCAGCAAGCATTCAATAAATTCCTCGTAAACTTTCCGAATTTCTAATGAGACAAAGAACAAGTATCAAGGAATGAACGTTTGTTTAATATAGCCACAGAACACGGAAGCGATTAGAGACGCCTTTTTTTATAACTTAGTTTGTTTTCTACTGCAGAGCAAAGGCCTCCCATTTCCCCTTCCAAACCTTTTTGTCTTGCGCGATCTCTGGCCAATTTTGAACCGCAACCCTGATCAGATCGTCACACTACCTTTGCCGCATCATTAAATAGAAAATGTTCTGACTATAAGTTTTGAGTATCATGATAGCCATTGTCATAACACATACATTCTATCGATAGACAAAAACATTGATGAAAACCATTTCTTCAAATACTGGTGAGTTCCAAAGTTAGCTGCAGTGATAAAACATAATTTCAAACTATTAAAACATGCAGCGCTAGATGGGTATAGAGTTTAGTTTATTCGCGATCAAAATTTCGTAAGTGTGTAAGGTAGAATTTTCTCCCTTACCCACCAGCGCGCACAGAGGTAGTTTCTGCATGAGACTATAGCAGGGTTTATTTAACATGAAGTTGATTGAAGTAAAAGGCACACAGTTTGGTCAACTAGAATATATTTTATTTAAACTTTTATCAATGTCATACATATGTCAGCGCCATCTAGTACCTAAATGAACAAACAATCGACCAGGGATATATCTGATCAATATTGGGTTTGTCTCAAGGACACCAGATGTCGCTAATATACATAGTAACATATTTATCTGTTACAAGTGCCATGATAAATATTCGTGGCACTTACGCGTTTCATTCAACATAGTGTAACAACAAGGTGTACGGATTGCAGTATAGTTCAGTCGAACAGAGTGAGTGATCGGATCGCGAAATCTAGTATCTAGTACATACATATCGATGAACATAGCCAATTTATTACCCAAAATTTTAATTGTCACGGGCCGTCAAAGTCTGTGATTACACAATGACACTCACAGGCACGCTTGGTTTGTGTGAAAAGTTTTGAGAATTCCGTCTCAAGCCGTGGCCGCTTTGACATTTCATTGCTCTGTGAATAAAGCCAAAAGTTTCCAGATAATAATGTAACGAAAAGTTAAATCCGAATTCGTTGTTTCATAATTAGATTTGTTTATTGGACCTCATTTCGACCAAAGGGTCGGTTTTAAGTCGATTCAAAACGACAATGAAGTTTCCGACATTTTGTCAAGCTTTGATTTTGATTTCGCTTGAGTGGTTATTGACTCGCTTTGAAGTAAGAATCCTTGGTAATTATTATAAATGCGAAAGTTAAGCTCTTTGTTTGTCTTGTTTAGTGTTTAGTTGGTTGTTGCGGCTAGTATAAATAACCGTGGCTTTCCTTAGCGGAAAAACCTACAAGCTGGCAAAGCCACAATATTTATTTTAAGTGTTTAATATAAATACTAAATTATCTTGACATAATTACTAGCGCCGTATTCCACCCAGCTGCTAATAGTAAAAGATGGAGAAAAACTGCTCGTTGACACGTTGAAACAAATTCATGGTTCTCAGCAGTGGGAGAGCGTTACGAAGAAAATATTTGTCCTGTTTTGAATCTTTGACTTTTATAAAAGGCTTCCACAGAATTGTGTTTAAATAATTTAATTTAAATAAAAGAAAAGAAAGAAAGAATTAAACATATTTATTTTGCACACGGAATTTAACACACAATGTAGGTAGGTACAACTATAAAACAGGTTGAATTAAAACAGTGTCATTGTGTGCCTTACAGCTGCGTCATATTGTTCCATATTCTATTTAATTCCCAGATTTATTTGCCTAGGTACCTGTATAGCTAGCTCTCGTCAAAATGCATCTACCTCCAAAATTCCGATACCATACCGAATCTATCTACGACCTCAGCCTAGGTCAAATACCAGTCAGTATTTAGGCGCAAGTCGACAGCATTTCTGGCATACTCTGCGGTTTTGTGCCGAAGGATTGCTGAAATTTCGTGCAATATCAAAACCGCAATCATGCACTGAGCAAGTATCAAATTAATGTAACAAATTAAATAAATATTTGATTGCGCAGGATTTTTGTAAGCTGTGTTGGTGTGAGGTTGACACCGACATTTTTGAAAAGTGTCTGCAGTAATACGCTCAACGTTTTATTAAGCGTACTACTTCAGACACTTTTTTTACAGTACTAGATCCTGCCAACGGCTACGCCTGCGTGAAAGTTCCAGATCCGTTCAGCCGATCTGGCGTGAAGAAGTAGCAACACACACTCACAAACTTTCGCCTTAATAAAATTAGTGTGATTTACAAAAGAAAAAACAAAAATATTTCAGCCAATTTGGTACGTTAATTATAAAGGTTCCATTTAATAGATAAAACAGGGTAAAATGTTTTTCCGATACCGTATTGAATTTACATGGCGTTAATGGTGTTATAAGGGATCAAATGAAATCTCTCTGCCTTTACAAGATTTAAGTATTTTTATGCATGGTAGGTTAATTTATATTCAGAAAAAATAGGACACGAAATATGTTTAGTTTCAGCTTACCAAGACACTTTTGATGTGTGTACTTCTTAAAATCTTAATTAATGATGATATGTGTACTTTTTAAAATGTAAAAAAATACACACATCAAAAGTGTCTAGGGATCAAGAACAATTTTAACAAAAAAAAATATGCTATTAATATTATCAAATATAGTCTTTCAGACTGGTTTATTACTTAAATTCCTATGTTTAAGTTAACAACTTATCCCTTTTTTTTGTATAAATTAAGGGAGAAGTTGTTATATTGCGATTTTGCTAATTGTGGGCAACTAACCTAAGTTAATGGCATCAATTAAATGGCAAAAATCTTTTTATCAATAAATTAACTATCTTGAAAACTGCTGAACCGATTTTGATGAAACTTGTACTGTTCCCTAAGTTGGGAGATACCTAATCCAATAAAAAAGAATGATCACGATCCGAACGATGACTAGTTTTGGAGATATGCGTGGACATAAATACATATATATTCACAAACAAACATTAACACATACAGACACTTATAAAATTTGGAATACAAGTTCAAAAGCCTACATAACATATTTTTCAACACACTTGCTCATAAAGTGGCTCTAATTTCACCGCAATTAGTCACATAATGATACCTGTTATCAAACTGTGACTTTTTATTTGCTATTATTCACAAGTGAGTTACAGAGTTTTTTTTTAATTTATTGGTTGAGTTGCTATGTTCTTAAAAAAGTTTCGATACAAAAAAGATCGTGCTCAATAGTACAAATAAATGAATGTACCTATTGCTTGCTTATTGCATGCAACTTCGTATTTAAATAGATAATTTCAACTTGTACGTGCTTAATAAATACAACTGTCACTCAAATATAAATTTTATTTGCTCCGTAATTAAGAAAAATTTAAAATCCCTATTTTGTACGTGGCTAAAACACTATCCACGAAAAGCCAAAAAAAAAAAGAAACCTCATTCTTTTAGTCTATGGCCGATCGCCATTGTTAAATGCGCGCGCATAGGAAAACTGATTAATTTTGCCCGCCATTGTGAAAAATTTTCACAACTCGTTTTTACTGTTGAAAATGATTTTTTGGTATTATTTTCTTCACAAGTGTGTTGAAAAAAGTCGTATGATACACGTGTGTATTGATGATTACCGTCCTCGGCTCTCTTAAGACCCTCATCTACGGCTCGGGTCTCAATGGCGCCTCAGCGGTAATCACCGCACACTTGCACCATAATGTACTATAATATTGTGCAGTTCCATCGCACACCCCCCGAAATGTAACCGATAAAAAACCGTTAGGCTGGCAACACGGCAACGATGTTCAAGGCTCTGGAGCCTTGACTCGACCAGTGTCTCATTGCCGATGGAGAAAAATGGACCAAGAGGCCCGGTCCGTTTTTATATTGACTCAAGTGCATCAAGCTGGTATTTGGCAGATCCGTCCCAGAGATGAGAGCAGAACTCCAGGCATCATCGAACTTGCGCTTGATACAAGCTAAGCAGCTATTCTCGCCTAAAGTACCTTCTCACCTTCGCAAGGATGCCGAACTTTTTGGCAGCCAGCTGAGCCTTTGCCTCAAGGATGGACCAAAATTGAGGGTCAACGTTGAAGTAATGCAATGAAGCTCAAGATGATCCGTTATCGGAACGGTCACACCTCAGAAAGAAGGAGCTTGGGTCTGAGTCTTAGCAGCATTGAAACTGACCAGATTGGCATCGCCCTAATCCGAAACTGCCTTCAAGGACAGGTTCATGTCCTCAACCATGGCCTCCCGGAGAGATCAGATCTGAGGCCCAATAGCCCGTGCGTCGGACACATATCTCTTAGCTACAGTGCTGTCGTCTGCATACCCAAAGGGTATTAGCAAAACGTTTATGTGGAGCAAGAACAATGTTGCTGAGAGTACCGACCCCTGAAGGATCCCGGCATTTATATCCAGTTGATCTGACCTCGTAATACATCGGGGACCTATTCACTTTATAATTTTGTACGTTACTGTACATTGAACACGTGCGTCGGACGAGTTGGAAAAGAGACAAAATACGGCTTGAGACGAGTTGGGAAACTGAGTACATGTACAAAGTGACGTATTAGAGATAGCGACGAGATAGCTTGTGTAACGAGTTGTCATCACAACCGCAAAATTGAGGATAATTATATTTTTATTCCTATTACCAGTTGCAACGCCGGTTGGGTGATTCGTTTCGATTAATTCATAAGGCGTTTGAAACAATACTCTTCGCATTAATCTGAGCATTGAGATTGCCCCTGATCCAAATGAGATCGGTTCTTCCACCGATCCAAATACCGGCCGGCAAACCATTATTGTTCCCCATCCATATGAATGAACTTTCTGACAGATTTTCAACTTTTCTTGACGTCCAGAGGTCCTCCAAACTCGAGTACGTCTTGTAATCGGTCTCATACCGAAACGAGATTAATCGGCAAAGCAAACACAACGCCAGTCTTCTTCCTCCCAATTTCTGTGTTCGCGAGCCCATTGTAAACGGGTCCTATGAATGCGGGGTGCTATAGGTGGCACTCTCAGCGGCCTTCAGGAACGCAGACCCACTTTACGTTAACGATTTCGGAAGGTTTGGTCGCTTATCAGCAAGCCTGAAGAGCTGTGGAGCTTCGTAGCCAACATTACGGCGGTCATGGTACGATTCCATCGAGCAGTATTTTGGATGTACCGGTCCTGTCTGCGAGTGGTCCGTCCGTCGTGCGTCCTCTATGTCGTTCGGCCACGCTGCCTGTGATACGACAGCGTGTCCAGAGGCGGCTTATGGCGCTCCAAGAGCGACAGCCACAGTACGTTGCTTGTAACCAACTTGCAACATTCCGACGGCTCTCATCATCACCTCTCGTGTCAAATGATGTCGTCGCTCCATATCGATGCTATTTTTTTAGTTCCGATGCAGAAATTGTAATGGTTTTGTAAACACGCTATTATACACTTTATAGGAATCCTGATTGACAGTTGATTTTCTATTTTACTCAAAATTTTGATGATGATGAGATTCACTAAAAAGAAGCAATCAATCCTCAATTGCGGCGATACATAGTTAGTTTTAGAAACTAACTTGATCCCTTGACACTTTTGACTTTTGGTTTCTTGTGGGCTGCTACTTCAATGAAACGAAGTTTTGGTACCACTTTAAACTTTATGTATATTTTGAATATTTACAATTTCTACTTAATTTAAATGTAGGTATAGGTTAATATATTATAGCTATGTACTACGTGCGCACCTCGCGGCGGTCAACGCTCTCTCTTGTCAAGAGAGACGGTGGAGGTGGCGCGGCGCTCCCTCCCCTCCCGCACGGTGTACTAGTGGCGGCGGCAACAATCTCCCGGCCCTTGAAGGCCTAGGGGACTTCAAGCACTTCTGTGTCCTCGTCCAGAAGAGGACATAGTCTGGTGATTGCGCGGCGAATGGTTCCCTTGGCCGTTTCCACGTCCGCAACTCTGCTGCAGCCGTCTGTCCCAGGATAGACTTGCTTGATCCTACCAAGCGGCCATTTGAGTGGTGGACTGTGCTCTTCTTTAATCAGCACAAGTTGTCCTGGTTGCATGCTGGGCTTTTTTTAGACGCCATTTTGTGCGTTGCTGAAGCTCGCAAATGTACTCACGGCTCCACCGTGACCAAAAGTGCTGGCGCATTTGTTCCATTTTGGCATAGCGATGCAGGAGGTGAGTCTTGACTTCCCGTAAATCTGGGGCTGGCAGTGACGTCAGTGGTCTTCCGATGAGGAAGTGCCCTGGGGACAAAGGGGAGAGATCGTGAGGATCGGATGACATTGGATAGAGAGGTCGAGAATTTAATATTGCCTCGACCTGGACGAACACAGTGGCAAGTTCTTCAGCAGTTAAGTGTATATTTCCCACAATGCGTTTTATGTGAAACTTAGCCGATTTTATAGCGGCTTCATAAAGCCCACCGTAGTTGGGTGAGTAAGCGGGTGAGAATCTGAATTGTATACCTTCACTAGAAAAATTGTCTGATACAGAATCACTTAATTCAGTAAGGAATTTTCCTAACTCTTTGCTAGCCCCTACAAAGTTTCTTCCATTATCTGAAAAAATCTCGAGAGGTTTTCCTCTTCGTGAAATAAATCGTCTGAAAGCTAAAATGAAACATTCAGTGCTTAAATCACTCGCAAGTTCTAAATGAACTGCCTTTGTCTTAAAACAGATGAATAAACATAAATATGCTTTGGACAATCGTGCACCGCGGCCTCTTTTATTTATAATATAAAATGGACCAGCATAATCTGTTCCTACAATTTGAAATGGATACCCTGGCGTTATACGCTGAGATGGCAAACGCCCCATAATCTGGCCAGCAACTACTCCTTTCACACGTCTACATGTTACACAGTTTCGATAAGTCTGCCGTGCTACATGTCTACCTCCCACTGGCCAATACATTTCGCGTATGCTTGAAAGTAGTAGCTGCGGGCCAGCATGCAACAACTGTACATGATAATGTTCAAATATAAGTTTTGTCAAATAGTGTTTTGAATCAACAATCATGGGATGCTTTTTATTGTAATCATATGTAGAATTATCTAACCTGCCTCCCACGCGCATAACACCATCTGCATCAATATATGGATTTAAACTCAGAATTTTTGACTTTATATTAATGGTTGTGCCCCTTTTTAAAGAACTTATTTCATTTTCAAATGACTGGATTTGTGCAAAACAAATTAACTTGATGTCAGCCGTTCGTAATTCCGCCACTGTTAATGAACCTTCTATTTTATTATTAGAGATTTTACAATTATGTATGAACCTCAACACGAAAGCAACTGTTCTTCTTAGTTTGGTAAACTTTGAAAATCTTTCAATGTCGATAATATATTTGTTAGGTTGATTTAGTGTTACGGTTGCCACCTTAATTTCTGGTAAATCCATGGCTAACTTAAACGATTGAGCAGGCCAATCTGTCTCATCACGGAGCAGGAAGGGCGGCCCGTTCCACCATAACTTGGCTTCTGGCAATACATCCGGTAACAGACCTCGTGATGCTAGGTCTGCCGGGTTCAGAGCAGACGGAACATATCTCCATGCTCCATGACGAGACAAATCAGTAATTTCTGAGATACGATTCGAGACAAAAGCTTTTAATTTCGCAGGTGTACTTGTTTTTAACCATGACAATACTATTTGTGAATCAGTCCAATAAACATACCTACTAACATCGCAACGTAAAGCTTTTGTGACCTTGTCACAAAGCCGACTCGCAAGTAGGGCACCACATAATTCTAGTCTAGGTATCGTAATTGTCTTTAGGGGTGAAACCTTAGCTTTAGCGCATAGGAGCTTGACTGAAACCACACCGTTATCATCGATACTGCGAATGTATATACAGGCGGCATACGCCTTTAAAGATGCATCGCAAAATACATGAATTTCTATATGTTTTGGGTTCCCACACATACCATAACGATCAATTTCGAATAAAGACAGTGTACGAAATCCTATAGATATTTTTTGCCATATGTTTCTTATATTGACAGGTGCATCATCATCCCAGTGTAATTTTAATGACCAAAGTTCTTGTAATAAACTCTTTAGTAATATTGTGCAGACACTAAGAAATCCAAGTGGGTCAAAAATACTTGCTACAAAAGATAAAATGGTACGTTTCGTGCACTTATTATTGTCATCATTCTGTTGTTTAAAATCAGGTAAATTTATCATTAATTTGTCCGTTGACGGGTTCCATTTTATTCCTAGAGTACTGCATTCTTTATTAAATTCAACCTTGCCTTGTTCGTGAAACATTTTATCATCATTAAAAAGGTAAGTACAATTAGATTTAATTTTACGTAGATTCATTTGAGCTGTATTTAATGTGTTTTTTATTGATTCTAATATGTATTTTAATTTTTCAGGATCCTGATGACCGGTACACAGATCGTCGACGTAAAAATCGTGTTTTATTATATTGGTTATGAATTCATCCCTACACGAATCAGCCAATTCGAATAAACACCGGACACTTAAAAATGGTGCTGAAGAAGTTCCGTACGTGACTGTATTTAACTGTAAGTATTGCAACGGTTCATCTTCATTATTCCTCCACAGGATCACTTGTAAATGTCTATGTTTTTCTTCGAGCACTATTTGGCGATACATCTTTTCAATGTCTCCTAATAATACATACCTATGCTGACGAAAGCGAACGAGAATTGAAAAGATGTCTTCTTGAATCGTAGGCCCTACCATCAAAATATCATTAAGTGAAAGACCTGAAGTAGTTTTTGCCGAAGCATCAAAAACAACACGGCATTTTGTTGTTTCACTTTTATCTCGTAAAACTGGATGGTGAGGTAAATAATTCGCCACTTCAGGTTTCTCAATCTCTGACAAATGGCCCAAGTCTTTATATTCTTGAATAAATTCACTGTATTGTTGTTTGACATGAGGTTGCCGTCGGAACCGTTTCTCCAACTGGATTAACCGTTTAAATGACATTGATAATGAATCACCTAAATCCTGTGGATCACCCTTCAACGGCAAACTCACACAAAATCTACCGTTATTTAACCTATGAGTATTTTTTACAAAATGATCTTCGCATAATGTTTCTTCTTGATTCCAGGGTAACTTAGGGGGTAATTCCTCAAGTTCCCAAAACTTACATAACTGATTTCTTATTTCATGACTAAAATTACAGTTGATGTTTTTACTTTTGTCGTAACTAGTGCACATTGTCGGACCAACCACTAACCATCCTAATAAAGAATTGTTTAACATTGGTTTGTTGTGTCCGAGCTTTATTCGATTTGCTAAAATCAGATCCCAAAAAACGTCTGCCCCTAGTAACAACTCAACTTGGGAGGGACGATAAAATGTCGGATCTGCCAATTGCACATTTTGTGGAATATCAAAGTTTGTGATATCCACTTCTTCAGAAGGTAAATTTTTAGAAATTTGATTTATTGTTAAACAGTTTATTTTCTTTGTGAACTGTTTAACTTTCAGTGTAATTGTACACCTTTCCATTGTATTGAAGCACATGTTGTTGATGCCTGTTACATTAACCGATGGTACCCTTTGACTCAGAAGCCCTAACCTACACTTTAATGAACTAGTTATAAAGGATGACTGACTACCTGAATCCAATAAGGCCCGTACCTCATGGCACTGATTCGTTTTCTCATCCACTATTTTAACAACTGCTGTTGATAACAAGACTTGACTTGTTACACAGGAGGATAATGAAACCGAATGTGCATTCTTGTTATCAGTGTTTGGATCGTTAGTGTTAGTTACCTCACTAACTTCATTGATTTGAACAACATTATTGGCCGTAACTGGCTTAGACTTATGTAACAATGTATGATGTCGACGACCGCATTCTCGACATGGGCCCAATCGACATTTACTTGCAAAATGACCACCGCGAAAACAATTTGCACACAACTTCAACCTTAAAACTTCAGTGTAACGCAATTCAGGAGACATATCAAGAAACTTCTTACATGAATATATACGATGTTCACCACTACACAATAAACATTTCATTCTTGATGCATTTTGACTACCTGACTCAGAAGCAGAAGCCACAAATGATTTTTGTTGTTTATCTAATCTTTTGTTTGTTTCAGGCTTTTTAGAGGGAGAGCTGCTTCGGTATAAGGACTCCAAAACGTCAGCTCTTTTCCGCAAAAAATCCTGAAACTCCTGTAACGTAGGTGAACGCCGACGGTCTTTGATTTCTTCCCATTTACGCAATGTTACCGAATCTAATTTGTGTGCGAATATATGAACAATTAATGAGTCCCAATTATCAGTGGGCTCCCCTAGTATGTTAAGCGCTCGTAAATGCTTTGTGATGCTATCTACAAAGTTTCGAAGTAATTTATCGGACTCTTTAGGCAATGATTCGATATTTAATAAATCCTGGAGATGATTAGCAATAAGTTGGCCTTTGTTGTCAAATCTTTCACATATAAGTTGCCAAGCAACATGATAATTATCATTAGAAATTTGCAAAGATTTGACAACAACGGAAGCACTACCCTGCAATGATGAACGCAAATAATGAAACTTATTGATACCACCTAGATTTGTATTATCATGTATCAACGATTTAAAGGTGTCTCGGAACTCGAGCCACTTGCTATAATCTCCATCGAAAACGGGCAGCTGAATCAAAGGTAACCGAACATTTGCATTATCATAACCCGAATTTACTTTTATTTTAGCATCAGCGTCGCTAAACTGTTCTTGATTCAGCTGCACTATATCTTGAGCTAAGGTAATCAAAGAAATAAACTGGTTTTCCATTTCAGAACGTTCAACAAGTTGCACATCACTGTCATCCGACAAAACTTCTATTCTACTCTGAATTGGATCAAAATCATTAAATAAAACCTCAAACTTTGATAATCGTAAACATAATTCCTTAACGTGTTTTTGTGTTACATTCTTAAAATTCTGAAAATCAGTCAAATAGTTTCTAAAATAAGTAATCCTTCCCTTAATCGTGCTACGTTTCTTAGTTAAATCCTTAAATTCCATTTCAGACATCTTCGATGAAAAAAATAAATAAATGCAAACAATATAAATACCGTTAGTCCGGCAAACCAGATTCTCACTCGCTAACTCGTAGTTATGTGCCACAGGTGGGTAGATCTAGCGTTATCAGTACCCGACCGCGTGATCCTTTGTCTTCGCTCGATGTGTGCGCGCGCTCGCGCAGCGATCGAAATGTCTGGAAAGTTCGGCCGGCTAATTACTCACAAACCAATGCAGGCTTTTTTTTTTTTGTTTTATATGGGACTTGCTTATTTTTACACAATCATGGATTTATTCACATTTAATTTCATCATCATTAGAACTCGCAACATTAGGTAGGAAATTAAGTCCCCTTAAACGCCAAAGCGATAGCTTGTTTGCACTGGATAGGCAATATGAAAATAAGGTGGTTTTAAATTTAACTGTAACGCCCAAGCCTTGGCAAATTAAACAGCTGAAGGATAAATATTAGGAATTTGGAAAAGTTATGGATGGATCGGGCACTCCCCTGGAATTGCGTCCTTGTAGATGGAGTCGACCTGCTGCCTCGCCCTGGATCCTCTTGCTTGCTCAGCTCGTCGTACTTCCACGTCACGCCTCCGCGCGACGTCCTGTCACGGTCGCCAAATTTTTATGTTGGGTTTCTTGTGGGCTGCTACTTCAATGAAACGAAGTTTTGGTACCACTTTAAACTTTATGTATATTTTGAATATTTACAATTTCTACTTAATTTAAATGTAGGTATAGGTTAATATATTATAGCTATGTACTACGTGCGCACCTCGCGGCGGTCAACGCTCTCTCTTGTCAAGAGAGACGGTGGAGGTGGCGCGGCGCTCCCTCCCCTCCCGCACGGTGTACTAGTGGCGGCGGCAACATGTGTGTATATTTAAATTAGCCTAACTAACTAATTAAACACTTCTGGGTCTTTTTTCAGTGAGAGAGCAATATCCTAATCTAAAAGTAATCTTGTGCCTAGTCCGGGTTGGAATATGTCACATATTTTTGAATACTTGTACTTATTTTTTTATTTGTGATGGGTTTGGTCTTGACTCTAGTCTAGGTCAGAGGTGACAGAGACAGAGTCAAAGATGGAGTGAGCTTACCCAGAAGAAGCCTGCTCACTCTAACTTTGAAGAGATTGGGTTACGACATGTTAGATTTCTGCTGTGTAAGTTTGTTTCTGTTGTGTGTATGTTTTCCTTCACCTTTTCAAGAGCAAAATTTTTCTAACCACTATAGTACAAAGGCAAGTTTAAATAATAGTACGGGCATCACATATGGGGTATTATTCGCAACGCGTCCGTTACTCTGGATCGAAAGGGAATTGATTCCAAAACCCCGTTCAAATCTCCACACAGACGTGTTCCGTTTCTTTACACGTTGCCTTTTGTATTAGTTTTTTTCAATAGAGGTTTTTCAAAGAGGAAATTATCGTAAGTTTATGAAGTATTTGACTCTATAAATTAAAACACCATTAATCAACAAAATTGCGCACATAATTAGTTAAGTTTATAACACATTACACAACATTTTACGCCTATTTCCCCTGAAGGGTTAGGCAGACGTGTACCAGCCATAAGTTTATAGGTATTTTGTAGTGTCCGACCGAGAGTTCGGTTTCGGTTTCGGTGAGTTTCGGTTTCGGCGGCAATCCTGTCGAAACTATGACTGAAACCGAAACTGCATTCAGCAGGCTTATAAGTATCTTTTGCAAGAGCAAAACGATAGCGGTCAAACGCTTTATGTCATAAAAGTCAGAATTACATGCAATGTAGGTATGGTAGGTCCTAGAAAATCGTTTGGTAATCGCTCGCTGTTTGTCAAATGCACATATTATTAAAAAAACCGCCAGCTACTCTAAAACTTCTGTAATAAAGAGCAATTATTGCGCAAAAATTGCTATCATTTTGTTCTTGCAAAAGATACGTAATAAGCCTGCGGGAATTCTCTCGCTGTGATCGGTCATGTTTGGTGCGTTATATTCCATCCAAGCGAGTAAGCGACGAAACATTTTGCCGCGTCCACGAGCCTAATCATTTCGTGACTGGCTTGTGTTTTGCAGTCCGTTTTGTTTGTTGTGAGTTTTCGTGTGATTGATTTCGGATTCGGTAAGTTTAATTACGTGATGTAGCATAAGAGTAGGTAGTAAACATCAAAAAACTGTCGAAGACTGCATAGTTATGTGATTAAAAGATAAAAAAAATAAAGACTGACTGGTTATAATAACGTTTTCTTTATTTTTCCCTGTTAATATTTTGGTTTTAGCCGAAACTGAGACTGTTGCCAAAATTCTGTTTCGGTTTCGGTCGTAAAAACCAGTATCAGTCGGATACTACTATTTTACTTAATTATTATGTAGGTGACATAATTATAAAGAAATCTATACATTGTTATATAGTACCTGGGCGACCGAGCTCTGCTCGGGTGAAAATAGAGAAAACGTCGTTTTCTAAAAATTAAACCAAGCTAGATCGATTTATCACCCCCAATACCCACTGCATACAAAATTTCATGAAAATCGTTCGATCCCTTGCCAAGAATTAGATTATATACAAGAATTGCAATTTCAAATTTATACAGGATTTAATGTTCAGTCGACACCGTAAATTTACACACGCTACATGACACGAACTTAAAAACAATTTCAACACTGAGCAAAAGCACTTAAAATGCCAGCACATAACCTGAAACACGAAACCTGAAAACTGAATACATTGAAAAAAAAAACAAGGCAAGGAGCTTCCTCCTAAAAATGTCAGGCATATCCAGCTAGAAATTTTTAAAGAAAACGCCTTCAGACTTCCTACACAGACATCAAAAATAAAATTCGTCCCCACCTGAGTCGGACGTTTCAAAAATTGGTTATTCTAGCTATCTACCGGCATTTCCTAGTAGGGGAGCTTCATGTAATATTAATACGATGCCCCTTGCCGACTCTTTGCTTCAAAGTACCAATATATATTTAAAAAAACCCGCTTACGTACAAAGTGGGATATTCTAGGAAGGTTATAGAATAGTTGAGTACTTTTACGTAGTACGAGTACATTTTGTATGAATGTTATTACGGAACGGTTTTATGCTGGGTAAGATGAATAAATTATTGGTTTTACAAATGGGTCGATGAGAATACATCAACATTTCCTGCGAAGCTTCTAATTTGATCTAAGATGGGAAAAAAGTTTATAATCATCTTCTTTGGTTACCTTGTTCCATCCACTGCTAAGTATAGCCTCCCTTGTGTGTCATGCTTTCCTAGTATGTGCGAGTCTCAATCAGGCTTTACGCGCAATCTTCTAGATCCTATATATTTGTCTGTTGTTCCACCGACACTCCTTCAACCATCTCTCGGAAATAGTAGTAGCTTGTCATCCTCATCATCATTTGAGGCGCAAGACGTCCACTGCTGGACATAGGCCTCCCGCAAGACTAAGTGTCGCCACATCTACCAGTGGATTTCATTCGGTTCGGCATTCAACATGTCATCTGTTGAATGCCGATGATGACCGATGAAGCAAGGTTACTAGCGTACTACTGACTGGCCAGTATCGTCACTAATTTCACCAATAACTATTATTGCGGTATACCGAAGACCGACATCCGTGCAATAAATAAGTGTTTACAAATGGAGTCTATCAATAAGCAAGTGTACCCAACGCGGTGACACGCTGCGGTCAGCAGATACTTTGTGGTTACATCGATGAGTAATTGGGGCTTGTTGTAACAGGGGTAAGCCGTAACACAGTTTTTCACCATGATTTTAAAACTTTGTTAATTTAACACGATTCAATCTTACCTTTATAACCGGCACATTACATCGTCTCCGCCAGTGCCAACCAGATAGCGCGGTGAGTTTGATGTGTGCATGAGCTTCATTTTTACCTGGGACCTAAATTAAAATAGTCCTTTCATAAAGATTTATTATCGACTTTGAAATCTTTTCCATGAGTATTGTACACCAAAGGCTGACCGACATCTGTGCTATAAATTAGTGTTTACAAATGGACCTTTCAATAAGTAAGTGTACAGCACAGTGATACGTTGTGGTCGCCAGATATTGAGTTTGTGGTTACATAACGGAGTGGAGAAATGTAAGGATTGTGTTCATAGGACTGACCTGCTTACTGTAGTATAAATCATTGTTGATTTATTTCATATAAAACTCTCATTGATTAAATCAAAGGGTCTATAGAATCTACCAGGAAGGTAATCTTATTTTGTTTGCCGCGCGTATCTTGTATGTATGTTATATTCTTTATTACCTCATATCTTTCAAACCACTTGACAGATTTACATAATTAAGACATCGTTAGATACGTATTGAACGCCCAAGAGTTCTTAGATAAGAAAAAGTAAAGTGACTTAAATAAACATACATGGCGGATTTTGGGCGCCATAATATTGCGGAGGTACAATTTTTTTTTTCAAATCCCACCGTATGGGGCTACACACGTGTGTGGTATTAAAATGAAGTCACAAAAAACTAACCACTTATATGTTTAAAAGTAATTCAAAAAACGAAAAAGATGCACATAAAAAAAGTATTTCAAAAATATAAAACCCGACTGTTTAAAGAAGGAAACTAATAAAATGTAAACAATAAGAAAATTATGCTTTGCAGTCGGAGGATCAGGTGGTAAGCCAGTTCGCGAGTATGTATCCTCCGACTGCACAGCATGATTTTCGTATTGTTTACTTCTTTTTAGTCATCATTTTAGTTTAGGAAGACGGGTTTTTGTTAGTTTTATTTTTATTTTTTATTATAATGTCGGTTTTAGTAGCATAGCTAATGTAACTTAGTTATTTTTATTACTAGACTGCAGGCCGCAAACCACATAAAATAAAAACAACTAAACTATGAAAAATTACCTCAGCTGTTTGAGCTAGGCTAAAACTTAATTTACTTAGCTCTTGGTCTGTAACCGAATTAATACTGGACTGCATAGCTTGCCAACACGACGTAAGATAAAAAAGGGCGCGATAAACATAATTGAACCCTACCACTGCACCTGAGTTACAAAAACAATTAGTGTAATTTTTTGCTATCATCTTAAGTTATTACAGCTAAGTATTGTGAGGACTCTTCTCCTATTTAGGGCAACCTTCTTGCCTATATAAAGACTGGCAACAGATAACTATTTAGTTTTGGAAGGTGATTGAAATCAGAACGCAAGGAAAATAATTGAAGATGTATTTGTTTAGCTTGTCATTGCGGTATAAGCCACCTTTATGGCAGGCACGTTATTGAGAAAATATAGCATATCAAAATAAGTTCTGATTGTTATTTAGAGCTCTCTGAGTTAGTCACAATATCTAGAGTAGCTCAAATAACTGCTTCTAAATTCCTGAAAACAGTGGCTCGCCGCAGTCTCGTGATGTTAAGTTTGCGGTCACATCGGCATTCGTTAAGCGGAATGTCCGAACCGTGCCTGCAATGTTACTTCAGAGACGATCGGATGGAGAATTTAAAGTTACTTACTTTTTGAACATGGATTACTTAGTTGAATTTAATTGATGAAAGATTTTGGAGGTTCTCAATTCGACTGTTTTTTTTTATGTGTTTTATTTCAGAACTTTTTACTAGGTGAACCGATTTTGATGATTCTTTATTCTATTTTTATTTTAAAGGTGTGGCTTCTCATGTGGTGTGGCCATTTAGATTTTATCAAGCTCTGATGAAGAACTTCGGTGATATACAACAGAGCTCTTCAATCAAGACGGAAAATCTCTCGAGATTGCTGCAATCGTATGTCTGTTTATTGTTTACATCATTTTATTACATAATATCACGCCGGTACGCTCTAAAGGGGTACGCAAATGTGTACAGTTCAACCTGGTACACTCTAATTTCACCGGTTATGTTCAATGTAATCTATTCCGAAATAGCTGTGGACGTTATAGATATGTACCACAGCTAAAAAGTGCAAAATAAAATCTTTTTACAAAAATAAACAACCATCATCCAAATAAGAACACTACAAAATTAAACAAACTTTAATTTCGGAATTCGGTGTCAAAAAACGAAGAAACAAAAAAAGAATACCGACTGTATAAGGTATGTTATCTAAATGGCCCATATTACAACAAATGATTAATTAATTTACAAAAAATCTGACATCTTGTATACCTTTGCTAATCTTTGTAGGCTTTTTTAATGCAATTTGCTAAAGAGCTCTAAATTATTTATCCTGCTTTAAGCATGTTTTATAATAATCAAAATTTGATCCATATTTAAGAAATCTAAATAAGATTGAAACTCTGACAACTTGACTCTACCATGGCAACAAAATATCTTAAGAGGAAATGCGGTCGCAGACAACCGACTGAATTTCCTAAGTGAAAAATATTTAAAAATAACAAAAATCCCGACTGAAAGCGAACTCATCATCATCATCTTCCTGCCCTTGTCCCATGCTACTTGGGGTCGGCGCAACACGTTTTCTTCTTCCATACCGTCCTGTCCCCCGTCACGCTATCACTGACTCCCTTTTCTTTCATATCACTCCTCACACAGTCCATCCATCTTTTCTTTGGCCGTCCCCTCCCTCTCCATCCATCCACATTTATATTCATAACTCTTCTACTAACATGCGTTTCATCCCTCCTCATCAGATGACCATACCAGGACAAACGGTTTCCTTTCAACTTTTCTGTCACTGGCGCCACTTTCAAACTAAAAAGACGTTAGTTAGTTGTGCAGTCGGAGGATACATCTGGTTTTGGTCAGCCAGCTCGTGCATATGTATCCTCCGACTGCACAAAATGATTTTTTTCTTAGTCTTTTTAGTTCGCTTTTTAAGCAGTCGGGCTTTTTGCTACTTATTTTTTTTTTTTTTAACTTTTTCGTTTTTTTTTTAGAATTAGGTAAATTTAAACATATAAGTATTATATATTTTGGTAATCACTTCTGAATACCCTTTATTTTGATACCTCACACGATGGGTTTGGAAGAAAAACATATTTGGGCCCCCACAATAGCTAAAAGCGAAAAGCCGCTATTTTTCTATATTCCAATTTTAATGTAGCCAGTCACAGTTGCAGGGTTAAGAAAAATCGATTGACGTAAGAATCATTAAAATTGGCCAACGCGTCCAATATTGGACGAGAAAATAGGCGAGAGCCAAACCTTGAATTATGACTTTTTACTTAGGAAATTCAGTACCACACGAAAACCCAACAAAGCCAGCATTCTATTACCTCCAATTCGCAACAAACCATAACCCACTACAACTTACAATAATATTCACCTGATGATACGCTCAGCCAACACTACAATGCGACGTATAATCGTTAGCCAGCCACGCCATTTACATAAGTAAATAAATATTATGTAGGTAGTACGCTTGAAAATGCAGCCATTTGGATGCGATCGGCACTCCATGCGGGACTACCGCCCTCTTTCTACAACTGAATATTAACACAACACGTGAGTTCCAATATTCAGTGTGTTACAATACTCGATGGGTGCAGGTTTAAGAATGCTAAGATAGGTGTGCAGTGCAGATCTGTGCGAGTTGTTATGTCATTTCGTAACGTAGAAGGTAAGACAGAATAAGTATTAGGTGTTTTTAACAAGCTTTTTGAACTGGAACGTAAGGCCTCTGTTGACAACGCAATTTTGAGCATCTTTTGAGGGTTCTAGTGCTTCTAAAGATAATATATCAGCAAAAAGGAAAACATAGAGCCACATTATATATCTTTCTTTTTCAGTCTATGGAATATATTTTAAATTAGTCCAACATTGGAGGAGGAAATAGGCGAGAGCCAAACCTCGAATTATGACTTTTTTTTTTGAAAATTCAGTTGGATGTCTGCGACCGCATTTCCTTTTAAGCATATCATCTACACTATAATAATCACTACATATTATAAAATCAAGTCTCCCGCCGGGTTTGTACTTAATAAACTCAAAAACTAATGAACGGTAAAAATAAATTTTCATGCGGTTTTAACCCATAGAAAGAGTGAGAAACGAGGAAGGTTTTTGTGTACAATAGGTCACGCACGAAGCCGGGGCGGTTCGCTAGTGATATAACAAATAGGAAAGATTTGTGTGTAAGTTTGTTTGTAATGAATAAAATCAAAAATTACTTAACCGATTTAAAAAAAAATATTCCAGAAAGCTACATTATGCCGGAGTTACATAGGCTACTTTTTTATTCCGAAAATGGGTCATGTGGGGATGTCATTCAACGGGAGCGAAGCCGCGAGGAAAAGCTAGTAATATTTAAGTAAGTAAGTAAGTAAGAAACGTTAATTTTCGTCATCAATTAAGCAAATTTTCATAAAACTAAGTTGTAGTTTCAAGTTAACATGATAAACGTTAACAGATTACCATAACTTTAAGTTATACCGAATTAACTTAACGATGTCGCATAAATAAGGTTTGATTAACATAATTTTGTTTAACTGAATTTACGTAAATTGCCCACGTTTACAGTAATCCATTACAATTAAGTAATTAATGTAGCGTCTAATTTAATAATTGTATTTTGAGTAATAAATATGGTTGATGAATATATAAATGGATTAGATTTAGCCCGGTATAATGTTTAGAACTTTATTTCAGCAAGGATTCCTGTCAAAATCATGTTCATCAATTAACAAAATGGGCTAATTATAAAACCCTTTCGTCTACTAAATGAATACTAAACTGACACATTAACACACTTTTAGAATCATCATCATCATCATCTTCCTGCCCTGGTCACATGTTACTTGGGGTCGGTGCCACACGTTTTCTTTGTCAACAGTCACGGTACATACCATTTATATCCTTCTCCTTCTCGTCATTTAAGTTTCGCAATATTTCACGAACAAAATAATTCTTCAAGACTGTCCCACACCTGGAAAAAGAGATGACCTTGACGAATACTGCATAGACTGGTTCTAAGAAGCGCAAGAAAAGGAATTTTGGGTGGCCTTAGCCCAATAGGGATGTTAACCGAAGATTCGATTTTTGTCCATCATTAATAAAAAATTTGGAGACGTATTTTTCTTTTGACATGTAAACATAAAATGATGACGATATAATGCGTTGAAATGTCGTGTGTCGTCACGCTGTTAGAGTCTGGCAAACGAAAGTAGACACTCGAATTATTTGCAAACATTTTATATGGCAATGATATACCCCAATTTCAACACCAATTTTCCGTATGACGCTACTAATTTGATACTTTGTTTTAATTCGTAATCACTATTTATCTTTTTGTAAAAACATTTTCTCTATTTAATAGTTTCATTATTAATGTTAAAAACAATGATTCCTGTGATGCTTATGAATCTTTTCACATGGAAGTATTAGATTCAGATTTTGATTGATAGTGGATAAACCAAAATTATTATAGAATACTGTTGCTTTTTTTATTCAGATTGATATAATTATCTAAAGTATTACCTACCTAAATGTATCTTTAGTATCTTTATTCAGACGAAGTAATATAAATAGTTCTAAAGTATCAAATTAGGTTATTCCAGGTATTTCATACTAGTTTTTGGAATTGCTATGCTGATATTTTTTAAATTTGCCGCTCTTTTTCAGTCTCTACTTTCGTTTGCACGACTCTAGTATCCTTTATTCTGACGTACTACGTGAGGGGTCTGTGACGTACTAAAGTGACGTCACAGACCCCTCACAACAAAGTTGATACGCTTTATCTTTGACAATTTTTATTGTTATGATGACAATTTCACTAATGGACTAAATAGAATCATCATTTTAATACCCAGGAATCATCACTATTGTGCACAATATATAAAAAAAAAACCTTATACATCTCGCTAGTGTCCCCCAACCCTAAGTACAACGTAACATTTACACCGAAGTGCACGTGTAAGATGCTTCTCTAACGTATAACGCATTTACCGTCACAAGAGTATTTTTGAAATATGTGTATGAACTGAACATGCCTATTAAATTTGTTTCTGAAAAATATAATAAAACATAAAGGAATAATTTAGGTGTGCTAACTCTTCTTTGGTGAATGTCGTATAAAAGTGTAAGAAATAAAATGTATTAATTATTTCAATGATAAGGAAATAAACACATGGAATTTATACAACTGCACTTTTTAGGACTTAAGGGTACACTAGTCGAAAATACTGCCATACAAACGTAGTCTAGAGATTATTCCACTGTTTGACAATTTTTTTTCACTTTGTAGTGTTTTTGTTTGGAAGTCGGTTGTAATTTTTGTAAAAAAGATTTTTATTTTTAAATTTTTAGTTGTGGTACTTAATGGACCAGTTCTATAGGCTAGGTACCTATAACGCCCAAAGTCAAGCCAGAATAGATTAACCCAATAACATGAAACTTAAATAAACAAAACCGGTGGAATGAGAGTATGCCAGGGTGAACTGTTCACACCTGCGTACCCCTTTAAAGCGTACCAGTGTGATGTTATGTTATAAAATGGTGTAAACAATAAACAGACATGCGATTGCAGCTACCCCGAGTGATTTGCCGTCATTTATTGAAGAGTTCTGAAATATATCGCCGAAGTTCTTCATCAAATTTTGATGAAAATTAAATGGGACTACATGACAAACACCAGCTTTCGAATAAAAAAAGATTCATCAAAATCGGTTCACCCAATAAAAAGTTCTGACGTAACACACATAAAAAAATACAATCGAATTGATAACCTCCTCGTTTTTGCGAAGTCGATTAAAAAGTGATATTAATTTGTATCATCATTATATAGCCCTGTATGGAAGCGAAAAAGAAAAAAAAGAAAATATTTGAAAGTTATGGGCGTCGAAAGTTCCACATTTCGACACTAATTTTATCGCACTTTTGGGCGCAAATAAATGCTATAAGAGGACGGAAAATTGAAAAACGACCTCCTTATAGAGATAGATTAGTAGTTAAACAATGCAAATATTTTTATTTAGAAGATATATGTTTAGTCGTTTTTTCATGATATCCAGACTCCCAAAGGTCTGAAAATTTCGCGCGCTCGGTTTCGTCCTAAATCATTATCCATTTTGCTACAAATTTGCAAAAGTGTGTATTCGTAAGCGAACTAGCTTCCTACTGCTCATCACAGCATCTATCTCTTCAGCACGTGTAGTCGGTTGATATAAAATGCATTTTAACCCCGCGCACAAAATAGTTCGTGCCGTCGAATAGTGTAACCTGAAGGAACGCCGCTGATGCTGCAATTAACGTAGCCGTTTACTCGGCCCAAACTATCTAAAAAGATAACCGTCGACTTGAAAAAAATAAGACGGTAAGCAAAACGTAATAAAAACTTATAGAACAAAGGATTCAAACAATTTTAAATAAATGCACCTTGCAAATATTTAAAACAACCTTCTACGTCAGTTTTCAATGTTACACGATCCCTCGATACCTCTGCGGCGGCCATGTGATCTTGTATATTGAAAATTCTTTTGTACCAGTCCTGATATAATTGAAAATTCTTTTGTGCCAATCCGATGATAGACGAAGTCGTTTTGAGAGCAGTGGTGATGAAATAATTTTTACATAAAGTAAAGCGCCTGCCTGGGTTCGAACCCACGACCTACAACTTGTAAGTCGCGGCCGTTAACACTGAGCCATCAATGCTCTACATTACATCCTGCATTGAATTATCAGACCAACATGTTCCCACTGCTGCGACGCACGCTTTATCTCTATGAACGGTACTGGGGAGTACCGCCAAGCTGAAGTGTGCGCCAGTGTGGGTTGGTGATGGATGTCAGAAATGTCTTTTAAATACTTATTTGAGATATTGGAAAAACTTATTGTCATTACTGCTAGATACTGCTAGTATTGCTACACATTTGATTCAATATTTTTCAAGCAGGGATAACTTGAAATTGCGTAACTTGAAGAATTACTTAGTTGTTGTTTCATCGCAATCGGTTTACTCTATCAAAAGTTAGATGAATTTAAAGTATTCAAGAAGTAAAATTATCACAGCACACTCAATTCAGATACTCGGACAGTTGAACTCGATATTCGATAGATGGCGTTGTGCATTTGAAGTCATTTTCTGGATGGCGGTGTTAATATTATCCGCGAAAGAAAGATGACCTTAGAATAAAAAATGGTATTTAGGTATGTAGGGTAGGCAGGAAGGTAAGTAGGGTAGGGTTGGCAGACAGATGACGGGAGCGAAGCCGCGGGCACAGCTAGCTATTATAACGGTTTTGGATACGGTTACGGATACGTAACAATCTCGGTTTATCCGTTAGGTTCGTATACCGATTCGCATACGGATTTTATTTTGTTAAGAAATTATACAAGGTTAACGCAACTACTAGTTATCTATGGCTAAGTGTTAGAAATAATAAACAAACTTGCAAGTGACGCGCGTGTTAGAATTTGAAGTATGTGTGACGTCATTAAATCGTGAATTTTAATTTTTCAAGTGACAATGGTTTGCTATATAATACATACATACCCGTCATATTTATTAAGCGCCTACCGACAAATGTTTAAGTACCGACCTAAATTATTATTGTGTTGTCAACTACCTACAAATGTAAAAGAGTACCTACCTAAGTAATTATTGTTGTGTACAGGAAATAACTCTTAAACTTGTATTAAGCCACATTGATGATATTACTATAAATTATTACGTAATTTGTAATGATTATTGTGATGTGTCCTGGATTTTATATTGCTATAATAGTATTATAAGTCCTTTGAAACAATTGGTACAATACTGTCTGTAAGTATCAATATTCTTTCGAATATTGATTAAGAATGACTAAAGAGGTGTTATTAAATTCCTTAATTGTTTTGTTACGTTTTAAAATGGATTCATTACATGATAATTTATTATTGTTCATCTAATTGTGAGATTATTTAAAGCAATATAGAAAATGGCGGGATACCGCGCCATTTTCTCATATTGGACGTATTGAGACACTGATAGACCCGAGATTATACAATGTTGTGTAATGGATAAGCTGACTTACCTTTCTGTGAACTACAAGCCAGTACAGGCCAGATATATTATTATATTTCCTGTATCATTAATAATTGGTGTAAGATCGACTACACAAGGCTAACGTAAGTTATTTGATATTATAACTATATTATTGCCAATAGTTGTGTTGAAACTGTATTTATATCATATTACGGCCTTTATTCCTAATATGTTACATTGATTTAAGGGCTAGTCTATGTCCTTTGAGTTATTGTTGTGTTTTTTTATTTTTTTTATTTGTGATGGGTTTGCTCTTGACTCTAGTCTAGGTCAAAGGTGACAGAGACAGAGTCGACGATGGAGCGAGCTTACCCAGAAGAAGCCTTGTTGTTGTTATTTTGTTTATATAATATTGTAAATACTTTGTGGTTGTAAAAGATATCGATAAATACTATGAAAGAGCTTCCGTGGGGTTTCTTGACCTTCTTCCACACGAGAACTAGGTCTAGCGAACGGGCAGTAAGCTCGATGAGCCTTCTAAATATAAATTAATTGACAAGCCTTATTTAATTAAATACCTAGTCTTGTCTTTCTGTGCTTTTATTCATAAAACCCTTGCCTTACACACCGCATACATTGGAACCCTGATACAAAGTAAATAATCAATAACCATCTTGACATTCAAAGCTTGCTATCTTGGTAGATATCAATACTTTTATATAGAGTTCCATTCATGATTCTAACACGCGCATTTAGTTCGTCGGCTCGGCCTGGCAGAAAAACCTGTCATAACGAGTCTCATTTAGACGCCGCCGCCTATGCGAAATTATTCGAAACTTTTATAGTTGAAAAAGTAACTCCATTAGAAAAATAAATTATGTTCATGCAATGAACAATGAAGTATAAAACAAGCAAAAAATATTACTTTTCTCAGTTACTGTAATTAACTTTAGCAACTGTCCGTTGCATTCATTTAATAACGAGACTCCCTGCAAAACTTTGACATCACAAAAATATTTAAAGTGAGAAGTTTTCCAGGTAAATTATTGTTTTAATAAAAAAAGTATGTTAAGTGAGCTCAACACTGTACCTGCAATACATTTAACCGTCGGCATTTTTTAATATTATATCTGTAAGTCCCGTTATTTACGTTGATCTCGCCTAATAGTAGATTTTTCGCGCGGGAGACCACAAGATGGCAGTTCACTCTTGATTTGAAGGCTGACGGGTCATAAGTAGTAGGAAACCAGATGCTGGCAGAGAGTTGCACACACATAGCATATCTGTAGAAGAAGATTAGTCGCTATATCAACCAAATTCAGATGGTACTGTTTGAAATATTCTCGAACGATGACATCGGTGGAGGTGGCACCAGTGACGGCGTCGGCGGGGTCACGGCGGGACGCGGGCGAAGAGGTGCTTCCGGCCATCTCCATTACGGACCTACCACCGCTTTAGTGCCGTAAAACGTTTACATTCTAGAACACACTATTAAGTAATGGCTAAGTTAAAAAGATTGAAAAAAAATATATATATTGATTCATGTACATTACATGTTTTCGTGTAACTAATTATGGTTTTGCTTTAAAACAATAACTAACAACACGATATTTTTCCACTACTTTTGGATACACCTCCAAAACGACTTGGATGTTTAAAATATATTTACACAGAAAAAATATGGTTAGAATTTCTTCTTAACTGAAATAGCATATGTAAATCTAAGAATATTTTGCAAAAAAAAACTGTTCAAAAGAAGGTTCAATATTGATATTCTGGCTCCGAGCAGGCGCACGGCGAGTACTGCGTTAAAATTGGATAATATATACACCTTAAGGCAGAACCGCGGTGGGGAGCAGGACACACACGACCATCTTCCTTGAGCATTGTACGCGTCAAGTCAATATTTTATTGTAAAGTCTTCAGCTAAGCAATAAATCGTTGAAACCAAGTAATCAGCATCGTCATTGAAAACAGTCCTTATGAACTCCTAAAAAGTACTATGCGGTACGTCTGGCAGTCTGATAGAGAAAGTGACATGGTGGAAGTGTGTGAGTCTATCTGGCAGGCCCCAACGAAATTTATGAACAGGTAATAGCTTTTCTTAAAGACATTATTTTGTACCTAAGGAAAACAAATAAGATATATTTTGTAACTCGACAGTTTTTGATTGAATGACGTTTTTATGAAGTGTCTAGCTAGCGGGCCCCTTATGATTATTTTTATTGTTATTACACTTTCAGATCACCCAATAGTACTCGGAGTTAGAAACTATTATGTACCTTACAAATCCATAATTTTGACTTTCTGTGAGCTATATTTCAGAAGATATTCGTTATTAAAACAAACGTCCAGCCAGCGGGCCCCTTTTTAAAATACTACTCTTTTATACCATACAATAGTGTCAGGACCTTGATACTATTATGTACCTTACAAATCCAAAATTTCAACTTCCTAAGAGCTTTACTTCAGAATATATTCGTTATTTAAACAAACGTCGAACCAGCGGGCCCTTTTTTAAATACTACTCTTTTATACCATACAATAGTGTTAGGAGCTTGATACTATTATGTACCTTACAAATCCAAAATCTCAACTTCCTAAGAGCTTTACTTCAGAAGATATTCGTTATTTAAACGAACGTCCAGCCAGCGGGCCCTTTTGTAAATACTACTCTTTTATATCATACAATAGTGTTAGGAGCTTGATACTATTATGTACCTTACAAATGTAAACATTTCGACTTTCTGTGAGCTATACTAGACTACTATAGAGTTAATTTTGTAGGCAACTTATAATAAAACTACGAGGGTACTTGTGAATAACTTGTGTAACCAGATCCGTTGGTTGAATACTTATTTAATTAACGAATATCTCCTGAAGTATAGCTCACAGAAAGTCGCATTTTTGGATTTGTAAGGTACATAATAGTATCAAGCTCCTAACACTATTGTATGATATAAAAGAGTAGTATTTTAAAAAGGGCCCGCTGGGTGGTCGTTTGTTTAAATAACGAATATCTTCTAAAGTGAAGCTCACAGAAGGTCGAAATTTTGGATTTGTAAGGTACATAATATTATCAAGCTTCTAACACTATTGTATGGTATAAAAGAGTAGTATTTTAAATAGGGCCCGCTGGCTCGACGTTTGTTTAAATAACGAATATCTTCTGAAGTATAGCTCATAGAAAGTCGAAATTTTGTATTTGTAAGGTACATAACAGTATCAAGCTCCTAACACTATTGTATGGTATAAAAGAGTAGTATTTTAAAAAGGGGCCCGCTGGCTGGACGTTTGTTTAAATAACGTATATCTTCTGAAATATAGCTTACAGAAAGCCAAAATTATGGATTTGTAAGGTACATAATAGTTTCTAACTCCGAGCACTATTGGGCGATCTGAAAGTATAATAATAATAAAAATAATCTTAAGGGGCCCGCTAGCTAGACACTTCATTAAAACGTCATTCAATCAAAAACTAACGAGGTACAAAATGTATCATATTTATTTTCTTAAGGTACAAAATAATGTCTTTATGAAAAGATATCACTCGTTGATGAATCTCGTTGGGGCCTGCCAGATAGACTCACACGATGGAAGTACTATACTGTTGGCAAGTCTTCATACAAAACCGTCCATTGCCCTTCAGACAGACAGTATCTTGCAAAGCCCACACTGTTCCTCAGGTACTGCTTATCTCAAAACAATACATTTAATTTGCACCCACTCAACTACCTTTAAAGGAACTTAAAACAAAAAATGGGTTCGTAATCGGATTTCAGGAGCTTTTTATAGAGACACACAATAGGCAAGCACAGTAAGACCAATCAAAATATGGGGTGATTACTTCTCATCTTCGACCAACTTACAAGATAGGTAATAGGTTCGATACAATGATTCTTCCACGGCACCTGACTTTCACCTTGCAGGTGTTAGAAGTCAATTAAACAGAAATAATTTCAAGAGGCAATTGTTTTTTTTTATTATTATTGATAGGCTTGCGCTTGGCCACTATCTATTTTATTCCTTGGTATTTCTTCCATCTTTGTGATATTGCCGCTGTTACTGTGTTTAAAATTCCTAGCACGCGATGAAATGACTCATGGATGGAGACCTCAGTTCAATGCTCGATGATCTCAGTAGAGCTTCCAAAAGAGTGGGTCTTAGGATAAACATGGACAAAACCAAGGTGATGTTGAATGCCCATGTTACACCCACTCCTATCAAGGTCGGAGACTCTACACCCGAAGTTTAGGGCGACTATGTCTACCTGGGACAAACGATCCAATTGGGTAGGGCCAACTTCGAGATAGAGGTCAACCGTCGAATCCGACTCTACTGGGCAGCGTTCGGGAAGTTGCGCGGTATCTTTTCGTCCAACTTACCACAGTGTCTCAAGACGAAAGTCTATGACCAGTGTGTGTTGCCAGTGATGACATATGGCTCTGAGACGTGGTCGCTTACAATGGGGCTTATCAGAAAGCTTACAGTCACTCAAAGGGCAATGGAGAGGGCTATGCTCGGCGTTTCCTTGCGTGATCGAATCAGAAATGTTGAGATCCGTAAGAGAACCAGGATTACCGACATAGCCCGAAGAATTGCCAAACTCAAGTGGCAGTGGGCAGGGCACATTGCTCGCAGAACGGATGGCGGATGGGGCAGAAAGGTTCTGGAGTGGCGACCGCGAACCGGAAGAAGTTGCGTTGGAAGGCCTCCCACCAGGTGGACCGATGTCCTGGTGAAGGTTGCGGGGATCCGCTGGTTGCGAGAGGCACGGGACCTGTCAATGTGGCGACGCTTGGGGGAGGCCTATGTCCAGCAGTGGAAGTCTTTCGGCTGATATAATGATGATGATGAGATAACTGTACGACTCCCTATAAATCTTTAAATCAACGCAGTAAAGGTTTGATACCAACTTCAATTTCGATTGTAACTGGAGATGGACCAACTAGATGACAAATGCTCGGGCAAGTCCACTATCCGGCTACAGATATAGTAGGTAGTCAGTTAAGTCCACAGTCGTCTTTTCCTTAATTTTAACCAACCACGACACCGAGTTTTTCTCTATAAATTGCCGACCGTGTCGCACGTTAATAAAAGTGACCCTTCTGGTTATTCTTACTTAGTAGCACAGTCTCGAGTAGCCGGCACTCATTACGCGGGTCGATTGGACCCGTTTTTACTTTGCTAGTGGCCTTTTAATTACCGTCTAACCTGTAATTACTTGGTGTAAAGTACACGTAAAGCTTAGCGCTACGAGAGAAATTAGTCTCTCGTTATGTTTACTGCTACTGCATAATATTAATGTATGTTGCTTAATGCTTGTATGTTGTTTAAGTGTTAACTAAATTAACAGTGTTTTTTTCTTCGTTATTTATAAAGGTTTCTGGATATTTTTTTGAAATTTTGTATCGTAATATTTTTTTTTGTAGCCAATAAAATCTCTCTATTTTTAGGGTTTCGTAGCCAAATGGCAAACAACGGAAGCGTTTATGTAAACGTCATGTCTGTCTGTCCGTCCGTATGTCACAGCCACTTTTATCCGAAACTATAGGAACTATGCTGTTGAAACTTGGTAAGTAGATGTATTCTGTGAACCGCATTAGGATTTGCACACATCATCATCTGCCTAGCCTTTTCCCAACTATATTGGGGTCGGCTTCCAGTCTGCCATTAGGATTTGCACACAAAAATAGAAAAAAAAATTGGGCGTTCCCCGTACTTAGAACTGAAACTAAATTTTTATTTCATTAAACCCATACGTGTGGTCTTTAAAAATCATATTGAGGTTTCTTATTTTTTTTAATTATAAACTGAATAGTTTGTGCGAGAGACACTTCCAAAGTGGTTATATGTGTCCCCTGCTGTAACTTCTAAAATAAGAGAATGATAAAACTAAAAAAAAATTACACACAACACACAGTACATTATCACGTAAACTTCCACCGAAAATTGGTTTTAACGAGATCTAGTAAGTAGTTTTTTTTAATACGTCATAAATCGTAAACCGCAATTTACCAAGTACGTAACCCTTCGTGCGCGAGTCCGACTCAGACTTGGCCGGTTTTTTTTAAATTTTAAACTGAGCTCGATTGCTAGATTTTTAATTTTATTTTCTGTAGAATAAATATAACTTTATTGTATACATTCTTTTGAAACTACGCAAAAAATATTTGTAAAAGATTAAGTTACTCCTGCTCAAAACATGACTGGATAATCTTTTAATATACGAAACGAGCTTATCTGAAGTTTTGAATCGCGCAATCTTTGACCTCAATTCTTCACCTTTATGATAAAGTTCAGTCACCGAAAAAACCAGCCAAGTGCGTGTCGGACTCGCGCACCAAGGGTTCCGTACAAACAGCTACATTTACCAAAATAATTAGTGAAGTTCATAAACAATGAAAGCACTAAACATAGCTCTAACGAAAAGATAATCTGGATTGAGCAATGAAATTACATATAGACAATGAAGTGATCCTGTAAGGGTTCCTTTTTTCTTTAGAGGTACGGAACCCTAAAAAACATTTTTCAAATCTTTTTACAGAGATCCCAATCTGTGTTGAAAACATATCGGCATCACATGCCCATGACATGTAATTTACCAACCAATATGTTCAAAATAATGGAGGCTAATTTTAAAACGAGTGGTTTTAAATACACCGTTTTAGTATAAAATGATTTTTATTTTTTTAGATGATATGATTTATCAGTGATGTATTTTTTATTGCTAGTTTTGAAACCGCAAGAGACTTAAAAAACTTGTGTCCCTCAGCGATAACGACCGTCGAAATCACAATATTGGATTGACATCCGCCAAGGAAATTTCACGTGGTCAATCATAAACATTCTAAACGTCGGTACATGGTGGACATCCCACCCATACGCACAAAACGTTTTGGGGACACTTTTATTATGCGTACAGCTAAAGAGTGGAATTCCCTGCAGGAATCTGTGTTTTCCGATAGCTACAATCTAGGGGTCTTTAAGTCAAGAGTGAATGGGTTTCTTCTAGGCAAGCGTGCTTCACCGTCGATCACATCATCGCTTACCATCAGGTGAGATAGTGGTCAAGCGCAAGCCTATAGAAAAATAAAAAACATTTTGGCATTTTGACACACGCTATCACCAATAGAGATGTGGTGGCATCAACGCTGCCACCTAAGAACTAATAACATTACATCTCACAAATCCTGCACCGAGCAAGCAAAGTTTTCGGCGCGATTTGAACGTATACAACAGTCCGACCGTCAAGCGGTTACCCGGTCCAGACACAACACCCGTCTGGTCGGAGGATCCTGCCTTTTCAATGGAGTATGACTTTACACTATGTTCCACGTACCTCCAAAGAGTCATTCCATCAGCGTTGGCCATCGTACGAAATGCTTAAATGAAAGGAATTGATCACGTGACATTTTGATATCGCTTGGCAATTCCATAATTTGTTACACTAAGCAATCGCTGTCGTGACTTGTCTAGAGCTTAAGAGGCAATCGGGTCGCAGACATCCGACTGATTTTTTTTTTAGTAAAAGTCATAATTCGAGGTTTGGCTCTCGCTTGTTTCCACATCCAATATTAGACCAATTTAAAAGATACTCTTTATACTGAAAAATAAAGATACATACTGTGCCCCTATGTCTTCTATTTTTCATGTATAGTTGTGCAATTTGTACACTAGGCCTCTGTTGACAGCGCAATTTTGAGTTCCTTTTTTAAGTTTCAGTGCTCCTAAAGATAATTTATCATTCAAAAAGGACCACATAAGTCTTACTTTTTCAGTTTATGGAATATTTTAAATTGGTCCAATATTGGAGGAGAAAATAGGCAAGAGCCAAACATCGAATTATGACTTTTTACTTAGGAAATTCAGTCGGATGGTCTGTATTTACCGACTCTTAAGGGTCCGAACTCGATTTCAGAAACAAGAACTACATTTTTACTTTTTATAAAGAATCTTATCGGCTAAGCAAGCCTGAAGTTTTCAACAAAACAATAAAGTACAACCTCCTCTGCTTATTGGATTGATAATATTGCTGATAAGACTCAAGCCTTTCAAAGGAAAGTTATGCAAATTAAAGGACAAGGCCAACATTGTCTTATACACAGGCTTGGTGAAACGCGCGTTTGGTAGACGCTACATTTTGGTCATACCTACATATTTGTAGAGCATAGTAGACCGAACTCGCCACGCGGTTGGCTATCGTTGGAAGCAGTCATGTGCCGTATTTCTTGTATGGTTAATGTTCGGACAGCCATATCTTAAGTACATATTTATGTCTATGAAAAAGCTATCACTTTTTCCAACAGATATGCAATATTTTAATGTTACCTATTTATTTATGTAGATAGGTAATGCCGTTACCGATTAATGCATAAATAGTGTGCAATTTTTACTCATAATTTGTACGCTCTCAAAACATGCAAGCCATCGTTTTAACCACAACACCTTTTTCATTGCAAACTCCAATTTGTACCAACTCCATACTCATGTTTTTACAAATAAACTATTTTTGGCATCCTTTTTCCACAGTTTCAACAAAACCTGACCATCACATTTCCCAGCTTTGTTAGTTAAAACAATGGAACCGCAGCAAATAAACGTCATTCAGTGATCGTTTCCAGCTTAGTTAGTTCGTGGCTTTTGTGGGCCGCGGTCTGCGGTCTTACCGCGACTGTACAGTATTTAATAAAATCATTCTAAAACGTAATCAAATCGATACCGGTTCTGTTTTGAATACGTTTTGTTATTGGTAACAATGGTAACATACATCCAGGTAGATTTGGAGTACATATCAATAAACACGTTTGTGTTCTGTGAAGAGGTTGGCAGTGTAATTTCACTTACTGTTTAAACTTAAATGTTCTCAGTCCCATGTAATATGGAACCGTACTGTTGCCTTAATCCGTGCACAAAGCCAGGTACTGGTTTGATACGGAGAAGATCCCTAATGATCTGGGAATCGAACTTTGGACTACACTTACGTTTGCGATCATTAGAAAAACGAGGCAGCCATTATAATTTTATTCTATACCCATCAGTTCATAACCTCATGTAATTCATATTTCTCTCACAAAATCCTTTTAACATCGACTATTAATTTCCACAAATACTCTTCGATTACACTTCTTATTCCACTCTTACATAAAACAGCTGGAAGCAAAAAACATAAAGGAAACATACGTCTAAACGGGCGAATGAGTCCAAAACTCATTTCCGCCCGTTTCCTCACAGAGATGTCGCGTAAAGTTTTCAAATTTCATTTTCTGACCCACTAAATTCTTATTGCATAACTCGTATATTTAAGTCTTACTTTGTTAAAATTTTTTTGTTTCGTTGCTTGAAATTGTTGGAAATGTCTTTTCGTTGTCATGTGTGGATATTGTTATGATGTTTGTTTTTCTACTCATCAGTTTGAGTAACTTTTTCATGATTGTTTGTAACAAGTACCTGTAAGATGTTAAATCGGTTTCCTCCTGAGGTTTTAACGCGGAGCTATCAACGATACAGATTCAAATATTTGAAGTGCCCATATACCTACACTTAAGAGGACCTAATGAATCCCACTGAAACTGCTATTGGCTTGGCAACCTAGTGTCCCCAAAATATCTAATGAGTTTTCCATCGATTCGAAAAAAAGAAGAAGTGAGTTTAAATGAAAGGAACAGACAAAGCACAAGTTTTTTTCTGTGGGGAATCATCCAATGTCTTCTCCTGCTCTGGGTGATGCGGGAGGGCGTGTCAGACTATTATTGAATAAAACCCACTCGTGTTCCTTCAGTTGCTTGAGCCAGGGCCGCGGTAACCCTTCTTCGATTTTGCCGCGACCCTTGGTCTGGTGTTAGAGACGAATTTTGCATTTATAGATCAATTTAAAATAATCGGTGAAAAGCAAAAACACACTTCTATGCCTTAACAAGATCTAAATCTACGTGGGGTCTGTCTTTTTTAACTTTAAAGACTATTTATGTGGCTACTAACTTGGGTTGTGTGTGTTACGGGGCACCTGTTTGGGCCGATAGGGCCACCATAGGGACAGTACGACGTAAATTACTTCAAAGTCAACGTTTAGCTTTTGCAAAGCGTATAGGACGGTTAGTACTGAGGCCTTACCGAAACTTGCTTAAGTACTTCCCGTCGATCTTGAAGTGCAGCTACGTGCTGCAAAGTACTATTCCGCAAGAGATACTATGGACGCGGAATTTTTAAAGCAGTGGGACCGTCTTAAAATCTCTAGATTATTTAAACCACAGACTAACGTCTGGGAGGAACTTTTATCCGAATGGCAATGTAGGTAGGATACTGCCATCAAAAGCCAACACCTCCACCAATTCTTTCCATTCGTTCTTGAGTGGGTGGCCAGGACGCGGCTGGAGGTGGATCACTGTGTTGCCAAATTTCACACTGGACATGGTAACTTTAAAAGTAAATTATTTTCCTTCCTTATTAGTTGCCTTGCCTTTATGTCAATGTTCTACATCTAACTGCGAATATGTACAATCTGCACGTCATATCTTATGGGAGTGTATTCTTTGGCAGAATGGGCGCAATATTATGTTGGATAATGTACAGCCTGCATCCGGAGTTATTTATTATACGGACCTTGTGGAAACTAGAACAAAATTCCGTGCGTTCAAGCGTTTTTGCCATACCTATTATTGGAATCAAATATGAAAGCTCACAATGTTAGGAACCATTATTATTAATGTTAATTTTTATCCGTGGTGCTAGGCAGCTGGGCTTATCCCAGTTGAAAACGACCCTTTGTGCCTATTGGCATTGTTTGTTCTGTCTTCTGCTTGATATGAAGGGAAGTAGAAATTATGTTTTTGTTTTCCTACTCCTCCTTTATTATTTTCTGATTAATTTCATCACGGGATCCAATACAGTTAAATTCGGGCCTTCGTTAATTTTCATTGCCACGACGCTTTTCTGGTGGTTGCCACTGTTGATTCTGGCTTTCAGGAGCTGCATTGGTTTGGGATTATCCGCGACCCTAGACAATGCACTTGTGGTAACTAAGATGTCCAACGTCACAGGTGGGGATGACCACTTACCATCAGATTGGCCGACTACTTGTTTGCCATGCTATGGCATAGAAATCTAATGTTTAAAAACGACTGCTCTAGATTATAGTAGTCTTCCATAGTTTCTCACAATCATTATATATGTATATATTAAATCATCAGCTCAGTAAAAAAATATGGTGAATGTTCTAAGGACCGGTATTCGAATTTAGTATTTGGAGTCAAGAACGTGTAAAACCATACTTAAATGCTAAAGTTTGACAGGTATTTAGGCTAAAGCAGAGTTTCACAAACACTCAAATTCAAATTCTTAATTCAGAAATCGAGACTACTGACAAGAAAATTACAAATAAAAAAATGAATAAACCAGAGAAAACTTTTCCAAATGAAATGAAAAGGAGTGGACGTTGCTACGTCGTAGCTCACGCGATTACGTCACAGCTTCGCTGCTACGGTGACAGCTACGCCGTAGCCCTCGCAGCAGATAATCCACTGTGCGTCCAGTTATATTCTTGAAAAACTTCGTTAGAAAGGACGTGTACTGTTTGAATAATAACGGAGCTTGCTTTTTCTCTTGATGGGCACTGCACAAAAGAAGCAAACAATCACAAACTCCACAAAATTTAGGGAATAACAATTTCTTTTTCTTATTTAGGAGTTGGTTCCATTGTAAAACGTATTCATGAGTATTACGACGGGTGGTGGTAAGTAAAAATATAAGTATAAGTATATATATAAATAATGTAAAAATGGTACAGATTTATTAAAAATTACCTTTGTTTTTACAAGCCGTAAACCTATGGGCTTACAAAATGCCAAACTTTCATTCAAATATTTTTCCGTTTTCAACCCTTTCAAATCATTACTTAGGGGTCACTTTCGTTAGACAAGGTAATCTTGAGCATCAAACTGCTAGACCCGGTGGTTTAGGCTCTGGGTTGTCTGCTAGTATTTGCTCCGGTATTACTTCTCAGAGTAATCAACTAGGAAGCACTGGCCAAAAAAATCGCCAATTGAAAGATTGTAAAAGTGTTGTATTTAGTGTGTCAGTGTTTATCACCATTTTTATTACGAAGATAATTTAACAATCCTGGTGTGGCGTGTAAATAGCCTACACCTTTTTTGTACTTGCGTACTAAATGAATTTTTGGAAATGCCTATAAAAATGGCTACCCCCTTTTGTAAACCTATAGTTAGGATCCAACAAGAAACAGCAGTATACCCATAGTGCAGTATTAAATGCGCTCACTCACCTTGTCATCGAACCAGTGTCGCTTCCAACACTCCTCGAGAGAAGACCACGAGGATGAGCAGGACTCAGGAGTTGCGTGAAATCGCTGGCGAACAGTCCAAATGACGAGTAGCAGATAAAGTTCTCAACCACCAACAATGTTAACTAAATTAAAATCACAAGGCACGGCCGCGCTATTAATAAATGCAACAGAACAGTTTGTAATGTCTCTTGTACATTGGATTACAGGATTTTTCACAGCAAGCTTTCGTCCGTTCAAATCGAACAAGACTCGACTCGAATCTTCTTTATACCGACCCCAAACAGAGCGAAGTCGAGGCATACACGACCAATCGCGTCGCAGATAACTTCTTTAACTCGCGACTGCTAACGCCCTCTCTGACCTCGATGGTTACAACTCTTGAACGAATCCATTGATAAGTGAGAGTTGCACAGTACTAAAGTTTTCTTGTTGGATAGGTATTTATGGATGTAAATTAAATAAACACAATCTGATAAAAATATGAATATTATGTAAATTACTATTTCAATTTTAAAGAAGCCATGGTGCTTCTCCATGTCCTTTTCTTTATCATCTTTATCGGTCGGAGGAATCTTTTATACCGATAAAGATGCCTCCTTTTATTCTTCAATTCAATTCAATTCTTTATTTCATTTACCTATTATAAATTAAATGATGTTACAGCATAACAATTATAAAACTATGAATTTTATTTCATAAAACAATTAAAGTTTAGATTAAATTGGAATAAATCAATTAAAAGATTCAAATTCAAATTCAAAAGTCATTTATTCAAACTAGGCTGAGAATCAGCACTTTCCGAACGTCAAAATTACATAAGATAGTCCCCCAAAAACGCCCGCCCTTCACCACTTCCTAGTGTTTTTGCTGGGAAGAAGAAGTGGCGCAACAAACTCCCCAGCAGCACAGCTTTCAGTTAGAAAAAAACAAAAACTTGATTCTACACAATAGTATGCAAATAATTTACATTACTCAAAACAAAAAAATTAAATCAAATATATTTGCCATAATGACAGCTAACACACGCCAATATACCAACAAAAACATCGAAATCTAAACTCAAGCAAAAAAAAAACTAATAATAAAAACGTAAACGAAGTACCCGAATTATAAAGCCTCCAGGCATAAAGGGCGTGCCCGCCTACATATAGCTAATACATAAAATAAAACAAAATACAATATGTCAATACGTCGGGCACAGCAATTTAGAATATTATCTAATAAATACATAGCATAAAGTTCAATTAATATAATTTTGAATAATTTTACTTATGTTTTAACTGTAATTTTAACTATGATGCCACATAATCTATATATTAATAAAAGGCAATGTCCCGACTGACATATCAACGCCCAGCCTAAACCACTAACGATAGAAGTTTGAAATTTTAGAGGATGTTTATTTTATACTGTAGGCGTCATTTAAGAAAGGATTTTTGAAAATTCATCCTCTAAAGGCGTGAAATAGGGAACATTTTTTTATGAAACTGTCATTTTTAATTTAAAATAATAAAATACATCTTTCAGCTATTTTTGAATTTCATCCTTTAAAGGGTAAAAACGGATGTTAAAATTTGAATGAAAAATGTATTGTTTAAAGGCAAAATTACTTGAAATTTAGTGTATAAATACTTCAAAATAATTAAAGAAACACGTATACAAGGATTTTTTTTAATTTCATCCCTTAAAGGGGTAAAGAGGTGTGTTAAAGTTTGTATGAAAACTAAATTGTTTATTATCAAAATTACTTTAAATTTCGTATTTCTGCTCTTCTATACAATTACAGAACACGTATTTAAGGCTTTTTTAATTTCATCCCTAAAAGGGATAAAGAGGGATGTTAAAGATTATGTGAATGATTACTGGATGTGCTCGGGGAGAAACAGTTTTCATAACTCGAGTACCACTGAATACCCGCTGACTATGTCTTTGAGTTTAAACGATTACAATTCCTCTTTAGGTCTGCTTTGCAACGACCATATATAAATCTCAACGTCAGTCGTTAAAAGTGGCAGGCATAGAAACGGGCACTAGCAGCCTGGTCATTTTGACACCAGACAGGAAAACACCAATGTGTGTGTATATCAAAGGGAACTTGTTTTCAGGATGCAGAAAAGATGTATACGGTCAATGTGTGGTTTAAAAACAGCAGATAGCTGCATTCCATATTTTAGAAAATTAAAAATATTACCTCTACCGGCTTTATACATCCTAGAAACTGCATTGTTTGTAAAAATAAATCCATATTTATTCAAAAAACTATGTTTAGTAAAGAAAACTCCGATGCGTGCTCAATATATTAATGATCTATGACTTGTGAAATGTAAAACTTCTCGAATGAAAAAGAGCTTCTTTGGTGTTGCTCTACAAATATATAGTAAAATTCCCGATGAAATAAAATGTATGCCATTGCAGAAGTTTAAAAAGACGCTTAACGGGTTACTGCTTCAAAAATGTTATGATACTCTAGACGAGTTTCTTAATGACGAGTCTCTTTAACTGTATAATGCTGACATAAAATTCTAATTTTTCCTTTAATATCTTAATCTTATTTTTTTCGAATTGAATAGACATGAAATGAAATTGATCATAAATAATAAAATTTTACTTACATGCATGTCTTAATACAATAAGGTACTTACTCAAATACGTAATTTTATATTATATTGTAGTAAATTTATATTTTAATTGAAAAGTACCCAAACATGTAATCGTATTTCTTTTTTATAATTTGTATGTTAATTGGCAAAACATAGCGCACTACCTTATTTTTAAGATCTTGCATGTCATTATTACAAATAAATGTTTTTTATTTTTAAAGAAGGGGTTAATTAAAATCTAACTTCTTGATGACGACTTTTTTAGTGTAAACTGATTGGAGTACCCATATCTAGAATGTACAGGATGATGCAAAACTCATCACTCTATCGGAAGATGCTTTAATTTTAGCAAATGGGAGAAAATATCAATTCTGCTTCGACATTTGTGAAGTAAACAGATAAAGACAACATTTCATCGAAAATCATCATGAGCAAGCTCTGTGAATAAGCAAAATTATCACCTCTGTGGCACCGAAAAGCCGCGTATGAGTCAGAGTCATTACACCCGCTCAAAATTACTGCATGATGTGTTTTTTTACGCTGGGGGCATCATCGGTGGTCGACTAGGTCACAGAGCCATAATCAATATGTTTCTATATCCTTAAAAAAATAAATGACTAGAGTACATAATGGTTCCAACAGGATAATGCAACGGCGCTTACTGCACGTGCCGCAACCGAAATTGTGAGGGCGGCACTACCCGGACTTGCACTGGCCAGTAAGATCGCCTGATGTAACTGTTCCAGACTTGTTTCTGTGGTTTTTTTTAAGTCACGAGTCAACAAGCCTCAGACTCTTGAAGCCCTCAAAGATAATATCCGCCGGATGTTCTGGCAAAAGTGATGGCAAATGCCATAAACGGGCCCGGATGGTTAACATATTATCGGGTAATAACTTTTGCGCCACCATTCATTCATTTTCTATCGTGTCGGTAGTACGATTCAGAAATTGAAAGCAAAGTGGTCTTCCACTATTTGTATCTCCCCGTGGAAATCGATCTAATCCGGAATGAAAGTCTATTTCTAGCTATTAGAACAGGAAGGCAGTGCAGTTTATGCTCATTTTATATCAATTTACATATGATGTTTAAAATTCGATAAAATAATAAAGTTGAGCTAATTTTGTAGTCTACGCGAACAAAGACGCAGGCGGAAAACTATGTATGGATAATGATAAATGATTTTATTTCTGTAAGTTGGTTTGTACAAACACTTTTACATGTCGATCATATTTTTAATATTAGATGAATAATTTGCAATATCCTACCAGAACTGAAAAAAAAACGAAACAGCAAATATCATGCAGGCGAAGCTGCGGGCGGGAAGCTTTTTAACACCCCTTTTTACCCCTTTTAGGGATAAAATTAAAAATAGCCTTAAATACGTGTTTCTTTCATTGTATTGAAGAGCAGAAATGCTAAATTTCAAGTAATTTTGATAATAAACAATTTAGTTTTCATACAATCTTTAACACCCCTCTTTACCCATTTAAGGGATGAAATGCAAAAAATCCTTATATACATGTTTATTTAATTATCTTGAAGTATCTATATACTAAATTTCCAGTAATTTTGCCTTTAAACAATATAGTTTTCATTCAAATTTTAACATCCCTTTTTACCCCTTTAAGGGATGAAATTCAAAAATAGCTGAAAGACGTATTTCATATTTAGAGGTTTAATACCATATTTCATTCATTTCAAACTAAAAATGACAGAGATTCATACAAACTTTTATCCCCTATTTCACTTAGAGGATGAATTTCCAAAAATCCTTTGTTAAATGACGCCTACAGTATAAAATAAACATCCTCTAAGAAATTCAAATTTCTATCATTAGTGGTTTAGTCTGGGCGTTGATATGTCAGTCGGGACATTGCCTTTTATATATATAGATTTTTATAGACATTATTTTAGGACGCATGCTATGTAATTTTAACTTTGATGATGGTATTACGAGTGTGTTTTCAAATCCTGAAAGCGGTGCGTATCGGCGAGCGTGTGTTCAGTAATTTTTGGTAGAGGTTTGGGTCAGCTTTCTAGAATGTAGATTGATGTCAGAGTTAGAATTTCTAGTTTCCTAAAATGTGGTCTACAAGTTTCATCTTTAGCAATGTAAACCATTATTCTGATACATGTTTTTTGTAGAATAAACCAATCGTTGCTATCACTATTTCTTCAGAGAATTATTCCATACTTCAGCCATGCGTATGCTTCTGTGTGCTTATGCCGAGTTTTTTGACGTACTCGATCACATCACACACACTTCATCAGCCTATTAATGTTCCCACTGCTGGGACACAGGCCTCCTCTCTGTGAGAGGGAATGGGACGTAATCCACCACGCTGGCCCAATGCGGGTTGGTGGATGTCACATATCTTCGAATTTTTGGTTCTAGGACATGCCGTTTTCCTCACGATGTTTTCTTTCACCGTTTTGAGAGCAGTGGTGATGAAATAATTTACACAAAGTAAAGCGCCTGCCTGGGCTCGAACCGATGACCTTCAACTTGTAAGTCGCGGCCGATACCACTGAGCCACCACTGCTCTGTTGTACTCGATCGTGATAACGTAATCAAGTCCTTATGTAAATTTTTATAATAAAAAAATAACAAAAGAAGAGGTTTCTCCTTACTGTCATCAGACGATGCTTATCCAGTTTAAATTCAAATTGACGATTACGTTAACGCGAATGAGCGTGAGTAAAAACTCGCGCTAAGCCCAATGAAAACGGTAACTTGTTCAATATTCTATGGGCTGGCAGCGTGTGATAACTTATGCACACGATTTGCACGTGCCTCGAGCAGTGCTAATGCATCTTCTAGTAACTTTAACTTTGCACGGAAATCGGGCGGTAACTTGATATACCAGTAGTAAGTACCGAGGATAGCAAGGAGAACGCTTTTCTTATATATCTGGAAACTAATTTTGTAATGTCGTAAAACTGTTTGTTGGTAAAATGTAATCTCTAGAAGCAATAATAATTATAAAATAAAACGTACAGTAAACAAGTACATGTAAGCTGATACGATTACGGAAATTCTTTAATACTTATTAGTATTTATTTTTCTTTATTACATTTTTTGGAGAACTTTTAACACCTTTGCATTTTTCTAGGATAGTCAATAAAAAATGCATGGGTCTTTAAGGATAGGTTACGGGGTCAAAGATACTGCAAAAAAAAAACCAGCCAAGTGCGAGTCTGACTCGCGCACAGAGGGTTCCGTATAAACAGCGTTCATAAACATTGAAAGCACCGAACATTGCTCTAATGAAGTTTATTATTTTATTTGACCAATTTGTCGTCGTGATTAATATGTTTAACCATGCCAATTTATAGTTTTCTAGTAGTAAGAGTCACTGAGCTAAGCTGCGGACGGACAGACGGACATGACGAAACTATAAGGGTTCCTTGTTGACTACGGAACCCTAAAAAGCTTGTCTTTATGTATAAAACAGTTTTGTGACCTAGTTGGTTTTGAAAGCGAAGCACACACTACTGAAGATAAAATGAAAACATGAAAGGAGGTAATTTTTTTCTAATTATTATTATTTTTGATAGGCTTGCGCCTGATGATCTCACCTAATGATAAACGATGATGTGGATGACGATAAAACACCCTTGCCCAATAACTCAACAAATAAGGTATTTGCCGTTTCGAAAGGTAGCTAAAGATTAAACTTTGCTTGTAAACGAAGCTTCTATTAATGGTAAATATTTTTTCATCAACAATTTTCTGATTATTTTCGGCATATATGTGTTTATTTTACAAAGGCCTGTGCGTCATAAATAACGTTTATATTCGATTCAGTGTGCCGCTACCATAAATGTCATCGGACAGGCAAACGACACCACTGGGGGCGGACTGTATCAGCTGTCGTTGGTGCCGTGGTGCAAGGCACGAGATGAAGACGTTTTCATCTTTATGTACAAAAATATACAATAAAATCGATTGGTAGATTCGTTATCCCCAAAACATCAACAGGCTCTAGACAAAGCCATATTCTATCAGTAATTATTATTATCTTAAAGTTATAGATAAGTGTTTGGCCACAATGATCAAGTTACATTTTGGTAGCGCACATCAAACCCCCTCCCATTTTGAACTTTTTAACCGACTTTCGAAAAAGGAGGAGGTTCTATGTTCGACTTCTTGTATGTTTTTTTTTCTTATGTATGTTCACTGATATCTCCGTCAATTGTGGACCGATTTAAAAAAAATATTTTTTTATTTGAAAGAGTATGTTTCAAAATTGGTGCCATTTTAATTTGAAGATCTTATGAAGAACTTCGACGATGTACAACAGAACTGTTTAATAAATAATGGCAAATCTCTCGCAACTGCTGCAATCGCATGTCTGTTTATTGTTTATACCATTTCATAACATAACATCACGCCAGTACGCTCTGAAGGGGTAAGCAGATCTCTCATTTGATCAGTTTTGTTCAAGTTTCATGATATTCGGGTAATCTATTCTGGCGTTATAGGAAACTTACTAAACAACTTGCCTATTAGGTAAGTACAACTAAAAAGTGAAAAATAAAAAAAACTTTTTTGCAAAAAAATACTACCGACTTCCAAATAAGAAAACTACAAAGTGAAAAATAACTTTATATTTGGAAGTCAGTGCCCATAACGCAAAAAAATGGTACCTACGAAAGACATCGACTTCCAAATATAAAGTTATTTTTCACTTTGTAGTTTTCTTATTTGAAAGTCGGAAGTATTTTTTTGTAAAAAAGTTTTTTTATTTTTCACTTTTTATTGCCAATCGTTATCGTATCGCTGATAAAATGTCACTTTTTCCAGATCCCGTTTTTTTGATAAACTTTGTTCTTCAATTCGATAATTATAATACTTTATTTTAATTGGGCTCATCAATCAAAACTTCAATAGTTAAAGGGTAAAATTTACAAGTCTGTGTTTAGACCTGTCGTACTGTATGGATCAGAATGCTAGACTGTGAAAAAGATGGATGATAAGATATTGCATGTAGCAGAGATGATAATGTTGAGATGGAAGTGCGGAGTGACGAGAATGGATAAAGTGAGAAATGAGTATATTAGAGGAAGTTTGAAAGTGGCGCCAGTGACAGGAAAGTTGAAAGTAAACCCTTTGTTCAGGTATGGTCATCTGATGAGGAGGGATGAAACGCATGTTACTAAAAGAGTTATGAATATAAATGTTTATGGATGGAGAGGGAGGGGACGGCCAAGTAAAAGATAGATGGACTGTGTGAGGAGTTATATGAAAGAAAAGGGAGTCAGTGATGTCAGTGATAGCATGACGGGAGATAGGACGGTATGGAAGAAGAAAACGTGTTGCGCCGACCCCAAGTAACATGGGATAAGGGCAGGAAGATGATGAAAACTTAAACTTCAATTGTCTCTAACAATTCTGTTGACAGTATAAATAAAGAATTTTGACACCTTCGGCGCAGTGGTTGAGCGATTGTATGGCCTACACATAGTTGTTCCATGTCTGGGTATTTGTGTATGTGAGTTTCAATGTTTTTAACGCACCCACGATACAGGTGAAATTCCTAGTGTAAAACAACGTTTTTATAAAAAGAAAAACTACCAATATCGCAAAAAACGGCAAAAGATTTTTTTGCCGTTTTGCCCACTTAAATATTTATATTATTCTGTCTTAGTATTTGTTGTTATAGCGGCAACAGAAAAACATCATCTGTAATAATTTCAACTGTCTAGCTATCACGGTTCATGAGATGCAGCCTGGTGACAGACAGACAGACGGACGAAAAAAGAAAGAACATGTTGTGTCAAATGCAAAAAAAAGGGGAAAAGGGAGGAGAATGCGATTGCGTTAATTTTTTGCGAAAAATAAACCTGTGATGTATTTCAATTTACATCTAATTCATTAAGATGAGGTCATTACGGGCACTACCTAATTACCAGGCACCTTTAAAAATTATCATGATCACATTAAATGATTTACATTGCTATTATTTTCATTTGTCATCAGCTTTATAACACCCTCGCCTTGCAACCAGTCTCTGAAGCGAAATAGTACATTATGGTACAAGTTTGCAATGTTGGTGATTACCGCTGAGGCGCCATTGAGACCCGAGCCGTAGGTGAGGGTCTTAAGAGAGCCGAGGACGGTAATCATCAATACACACGTGTATCATACGACGTTTTTCAACACACTTGTGAAGAAAATAATACAAAAAAAACATTTTCAACAGTAAAAACGAGTTGTGAACATTTTTTCACAATGGCGGGCAAAATTTATTAGTTTTCCTATGCGCGCGCATTTAACAATGGCGATCGGCCATAGACTAAAAGAATAAGGTTTCTTTTTTTTTGGCTTTTCGTGGATAGTGTTTTAGCCAAGTACAAAATAGGGAATTGAATTTTTTCTTAATTACAGAGCAAATAAAATTTATATTTGAGTGAAAGTTTTATTTATTAAGCACGTACAAGTTGAAATTATCTATTTAAATATGAAGTTGCATGAAATGAGCAAGCAATAGGTACATTAATTTATTTGTACTATTGAGCACGATCTTTTTTGTATCGAAACTTTTTTAAGAACAAAGCAACTCAACCAATAAATTAACAAAAAAAACTCTATAACTCACTTGTGAATAATAGCAATGAAAAAGTCAGTTTAATAACAGGTATCATTATGTGCCTAATTGCAGTGAAATTAGAGCCACTTTATGAGCAAGTGTGTTGAAAAACAATAAAACGCTTTCGCCCACAAACTGCGCCAAATATAAAATATGTACCAACAAAAATCACTTTAATATTTTATCGGAAATAACGTTAAGTTTCTCAAATTACCGTAACTACATTATTATACCTACTGCATTTCCATCGAGCCATTATTTCCAGGCCGGGGAAAGAATGGAAAATATTAAAACGATCCACTTTTCATGCCATTCGATGTTACTTTGAAGGTTCTTTGATTTATAGTTTAGTGATTTGGTGCAGCCCTGAACTGTTTTGTAAGAGTTTTCAGGTATATAGGTGGAGGTTAGAATAAAAGAAACATAAGCGAGAAAACAGCTTTTTGGCTGAGTTTTTTGTAGAAGGCGTGGTGGAGTGGTCCAGTCTGTGTCGAATTTATCCTTCATGTTGAGGAATAACAACTTTTTTAATGAAAAGCCGGCCAAGTGCGAGTCGGACTCGCGCACTGAGGGTTCCGTTCAACAAACCTCAGCTTTAAGACGGACAACAAAGTGTTCCTATAAGGGTTCCGTTTTTTCTTTTCGAGGTACGGAACCCTAAAAATACAACCGACTTCCAAATAAAAACACTAAAAAGTGAAAATTTACTTCAATTTCTGAAGTCGGTGTTCCTGTTGCCGTTCCTTAGTTTTTTGATAAGGACTTCCGAAATTGAAGCAATTTTTCACTTTGTATTGTTTTTATTTGGACGCCGGTTGTATTTTTTTGTAAAAAGTTTTTAGTTGTGGTTCATAATTGGTAAGTTCTATAGTAAGGTACCTATAATGCCAGAGTAGATTACCCGAATAAAATATAACTTGAACAATACCGGTGCAGATGGAATGAGAGTATACCAGGGTGAACTATACACTCTATCAAAAGTTAGATGAATTTTAAGTGTTCAAGAAGTAAAATTATCACAACACACGCAATTCAGATACTTGGACAGTTGAACTCGATATTCTATAGATGGCGTTATGCATTTGAAGTCATTTTCTGAATGGCGGTGTTAAGATTCTCCGCGAAAGAATGATGACTATAGAAAAAATATTGGTAGGTAGGTAGGTAAGTAAATGGGTTCGGTCGACACTACCAACCCATTATTCTATAATGTATATCACCTAGTCTCTTTTATCTATAAAAACAGAGGTTCACTATTCGGCAGCAAACTAAACTCTTTTATATAAAATGGTTTTTTTCTCTCCTCCTCCGTTATATAAATCTTTTTTGACTAATTTCGTTGCGGCACAGATAATATAATACGTTGCGGGATCCAAGGCGGTTAAATTCATTTTCTGGGACTTCGTAGTCATTCATTTTCTCGCCGCTTTTCTGGTGGTCTCCACTGTTGAATCTGGCTTTCAGGAGTTGCAGTGATTTAGGAATAGTGCGGTAGGTTTTTTTTTATTAGCCTTTACTGTCCCATTGCTGGGCAAAGGCCTTCCCCAAATCCTGCCGAATATTCTTGGAATGTCCCAGAAAAAGGTATCTCTTTTCACCGACGAACACCGAAATACTCGTGTTACTCGGCGAACTTCACCCGAATGTCATCTGCCCTCTATCTCGCATATTAAATTGATTTAATCCAAGTTTTAAGTTTCAGTTTGTCTTGCCTCTAAATTGTCGTGTGCCGAAGTTAGCTGGTATTTATTTAGGAGAAGTTCGTGTACATATACTTGTTATAGTCTTTACAAAATTGAGATTGGGTTTGTGAAGATAAATTACTTGATTTTAGACAAATAGAGGCAGACTAATAGTGACATTCAACTGACGTTAATAGCTCATTGCTGAATATTGACTGTCAAATTTGACTTTGTTGCCTTAAGGTTACACTAGTCGAAAATTCTTCCATACAAACGTAGTCTAGGGATTATTCCACTGTTTGACGATGTACGTTCAAAATAAAAAGTGATATCAATTTGTCTCATCATTATCTAGCCCTGTATGGAAGCAAAAAAGTAAAAAAAGAAAATATTTGAAACTTATGAGCGTCGAAAGTTACACATTTCGACACTAATTTTAACGCATGTTTGGGCGCAAATAAATACCATAAAAAGACGGAAAATTGGAAAATGGCCTCCATACAGGGATAGATAAATAATTCAACAATGCACACGTGTTGTCGGTTGATATAAAATGCATTTTAACCCCGCGCACAAAATAGTTCGTGCCGTTGACTAGTGTAACCTTAAGGTCCATGGCTGATATAATTTGGCAAAAAAAAACTATTAATAAAAATATATTAATATATTATTATTATTTATATATATTTATATAGCAATATATTTATAAAGTAACTGAAAAGAAGAAAGTGAGATGACTCTGCTTAGTTACCAGCATAATAAATGACCAATGATGTTATCGAGGTTAAGACATGGAGAACGGTCACGTTATCCTAAATTTATTTAGAGTTGTCGCAACATCCAGTAGTCACCAATCAGCTTGGCCGCCCTGAAGTTGGCTTGCCGATGCATATGGCATGGCACGCTACTATTTTTAACGGACTCTCCAAAAAGGAGGGGCCTACGTTCGGCTGTTGGATTTTTTTATTGTGTGTTTTCGTCAATTTCTCCTAAATATTATACATAAAAAAGAATTTGCAAAATCGGTCAATTGAGGACCGATTTTGCAAATTCTTTTTTATTTTGTTTACGCCATTTTATAACATTAAACAGGTACGCTCTAAAGGGGAACGCAGATGTGTACATTTCACTCTGATACACTCTCAATTCACCGGTTATGTTCAAGTTTTATGTTATTCGTGTAATCTATTCTTCCTTATTTCTTCTTACTTTGGTCATAATACGAGTAGGTATCTTACTATGAAACTTGCTTATTACGTTCCAAAACTAAAAAGTGAAAATAAGAACTTTTTACAAATAAACTGCCAAATAAAAGCACTACAAAGTAAGAATAAACTTTGATTTCGGAAGTTGGTATTCTTGTTTTTTGTTTTAGTTTCTTTGTTTTTTGACACTGACTGCCGAAATTGAACTTTATTTTCTCTTTTTAGTGTTTTTATTTGGAAGTCAGTTGTATTTTTAGAAAAAAGTTTTAGTATGAGATTTACTATTGCGCAGCCATTGCAGCCAACTTCAGAGTGGCCAAGAAAATTCAAGCACACAGTCCATTCATCGTTTTAAGGTCTTCCTCTACTCATATACACATTACCGAAATTTTTTTCTTCTTCCTTCCCTGGTCCCATTATTTTTGGTCGGTTCTCCTAATTTTCCAAACACCAAAAATACAAAAAGCATTACTAAAATAAAAACGAATTAAAAAAAAACATTTATTGTACCTAGGTACCTACTCCTTTTATTAAGTCTGTTAAATATATTTTAAATGAGTTACTTCTACTTGTTAATAGGAATTGATATAAAAAAATATATGAATTTCAATAAACTCATGCCATTTTCACATGGGGGTAGGCAGAAACTACAGAACGCCATCTGAAAAAAAAAGATAATCCAAAAAATCAAAAAACCCGACTGCTTAAAAAGCGAACTAAAAAGACGTAAACAAGAAGAAAATCATGCTGTGCAGTCGGAGGATACATATTTGCGAGCTGAACCTTTATTTTGATAACCCATACGATGGGTTTGGAAGAAAAAAGAAAATTGCCCCCCCACAATATGGCGCCCAAAAGCCGCCATTTTTCTATTTCTCAATTTTAATGTAGCCAGTGAAACTCGCAAGGTTAAGACGAATCGATTGACGTATGAATCATCAAAATCGGCCAATGCGTTTGGTCTCTGGCACGCCATATAGAAACAAACATACATACATACATAGCCTGATAAACACACTACCCTTCTTCGGAAGTGGGGTAAAAAGGCGTGAGTTTATGTATGTATGTATAAACTACAATCAATTAAAACATAAATATGTTACACCATCAAATTCTGCTTACCCTTCAACTAATAACGCCTATGAAAGTACAGTAAACAGAATATAAAGGGGTGTGTACACACGCCCACTATCGGCTCCCCTGAGCCGCGTTACACCGGCGATATATTTACACTGTTGATTAAAAACTGATACCGGAATTTTGTTCGTGGAACAGGGCGCTTTTTTGTTGTCATTGTTTTTTTACTGATCTAGACTGTAAATGTTACGAAATATGTGTATGAGGTAATATTGTGTAGGTTTTAAATAATTTTGAAGTGTTTACTAAAAGTTTACACATACATTCATAAACTGAAGCCAACATGTGGTAAGCAGAGACTAATCCTTTTGCTAAATTTACGTTCATACATCTATACATCTAGACATGCACGCCAGTTATGATTCATGAAAATTAAAATGAAAATCCACCTAGCTTTTCCTGTTTTATGAATTTGTTCTTCAAAACACAGAGGGACTTTGATGTGATGTTAGCAGACCTTTGAAAGTGTAGTAGCTCAACTTCACAAATCAACTTAGAAAATAAACTTACTAAAGCTGCCAAATATACCATTCATTACTCAGGAGTGAGTCAGTTCAGGCTGAACAAAAAATCAAGCTTAACACTATCTTTGGCTTTGATGTTATATAATTGGCTCTTTTATTTAGTGTAATACATAGTTTCATGTAGGTAAGTGCTGCTTAGCATTTTTGATCAGATTCGAAGTATCACAAACATAACCCAACCTAACAATATTTAAATTTTCTTGTGTATGATAAAATTTTAATTTTATTTGTTGTATGTAACATGTCTTCAGAAATGTGTCTCAATAAATTATTTTATCTACATAACTGCACACCTCCAAACATGATTCCAATTTAATTAAAAGCGACTTTAATCGGCTGATTGCTAAATTTCATTCATATTATTCAGGAACTCGATGAGTTTCCTACAGAAGTTGTTTGGAAGAATTTCAATATACGTCATCATACTAATTGCCAAGATTGTAGGAGCAGACAGAGTTTAATAGATTAAGAATTTCAGGGGTTGTTGTTCGGCATTGTTTAGTTTTAATAGGGACTAGGATAATAATTTAATAGCCAATAAAATTCTTACCTAAAGTCAAAATAAAGTCTGCCTCCCAAACAGAGAACAGTAGACACTGTATTGAAGATTTTTGATTATGATTTAGGTTTCCCAGCAATACTTTTCTGTATCGGACTTACTCGGACTATTTTTGTATTAGGATTGTAAGAGAACTTTGCCTCCAGTTCCGTAAAGAAATTGCTACCTCGCATTTGCAAACGCTTCTGCCTCTGAAACTCTGTACTTTTACCTTTGCCTCTGCTTAGATGGCTCTCTTTCATTCCTAATTTGAACAGTCATTGAAAGTTTTCTTTGCACATTCTGAACACTTATAAGAACAGCTTCTGCCTACAATGAACAAAGAAGTTCACTATAACAAAAGCACCATCTTAAATAAGAAATAAAAATTTCTCCTAAAAGTAGCTCCAGACAAAAAACCTGCCGAGTGCGAATCTGACTCGCACAAAGAGGGTTCTGTATAAACAGCTACATTACGAGTTATCCCCGTACCTACATCAATATACAAAATGTTTACTTTTCCAAGTACATTTTATAAGTTAAAGCCTACTTAGCTGTGATAGTTTTCCTTTTAATTTCGTTATATAAACTACTACCATGAATTTCTTCAAAAATCCAAAAAAAAAATGCTGGCTGGTGGGGGGAGAGACATAGACACTAACAAAAATTAGATTAATTTTACGCAAACGGATCCCTGAATCGAAAAATGGTGTTCACAGACCCGTAATATTTTTGAATGGCCTATCCAACGATAACCCACACCATGGGATAGACGAGAAAAAAAAACATCTCCACTTTACGTGTACAGGACCTCCTATAAGAACAATTTCCTTGGTTTAATTTTACCACTTTGTTGGCGTGATTAATATTTATATCCATGCCAAATTATAGCTTTCTAGTACTAAGTGTCTCAGAGCTTAGCTGCAGATGGACAGACGAACATGGTGAAACTATAAGGGTTCCTTGTTGACAACAGAACCCTAAAAACGTAAGACACTTCCACAAAGAAAATTACAATTCCTAAGTGCAACTTAATTAAAAAGATCGCACTTTGTTCAAGAAACGCAATTTAAATTGCAAAATAAAGGCCGTCCTCCACACTCACAAGTTAGCATATTACAAGGACTCGCTATAATTGTATTAAGGACTGTCTACCACCGGCAGCGACGGATTTACATCGCTAATGAACGAGCGAGGCATGGAGATGTTTTTCACTAGTTGCCTTTGGTTAGGGTTGGTGCTCATTGAGTGGGCTGCTCATTTTGTGGTTGCGACTGCTCTTAAAGAACCTGAAGCAACTAAAATATTATTTTGCAGAAATTGAAAAGAAGCGAACTCCCAAATATTCTTTAGAAACACTGATTTCTGTATATTGCACTATACTGAATAAATGTTCATTATTTTCTGCCCCTCATTCCAACCTATTTGGAGTCGGCGCAATATATATTCTTCCTTACTTCTCTATTATAGCCTCGCAAATTCGTTTGTGACACTCCTATGATCCGCGTCGCGGGGGACGTAAGGCATCGGGGGTGGTAAAACGTGCGCGCGGGACGGGGGTCACCTTACGAGCGTCGGTCGTCACGTCTTCGCGCCTCCACGTCATTGGATAGTAACGTTCCCCGCCACCCGCGCGGACCATGGAAGTGTCACATACGAATTTTCCAAGCTATATATTAGTTTTCACCTTCTTTCTAGTAATAAATCGTCTTTCACACAATCCATCCATTGTTTCTTAACTCTTTCTGACGTAGTTTCGGTCGTTTCCCTACTCTTACAGCCATCCTCTCATTCAAATACAAAACAATCCTGACGATATTTTTCTCATTTCTATATTAAATACGTTATTAATTTTAATATATCGTACCAATTATAAAACTTCAGCTTTGAAAATAACTGCCTTCAAACATGTCCGTACCTCGAAAACGTTTACGTTGGACTTATCACTTCTCTTCCTCCTTTGTTGAAATCAATATTTTCCTTGTTTACATGCACCATAATATAAAAGCACACTTTTCACAAACAGCGTTAGTGCCCCTAGTCGGAAACTGGTACAAGGTTATTTCCGCGAGTGTGCCCGCAGCTCAAGCAAGATTTCTTGCACTCCGTACCGCTGAGTTCTTGCGTCGCAATTAAGACGGCACTATCACGGGCTGTGTTTAGGTGGATCTTGCATTACAGAAAATAGCGGATGTGGTGTTTTATTTTTTGAGATGACTGGACCTTCATCTTCTTAATTCATTGTTTTATACCAAAATAATATATTTAAAGAAAGTGAAAACAATACTATTGTACAAAGGCGAGCTTAACACCAAATGGAGTTTTCTTTGGGCTTTGAGTGATAGAATAGAAATCACATTAGAAGGTAATTAATATTTGTTTCGGGATATTTACCATGTATATTTTGTACTTCTTTATTTTGTGGTTTTTTTTCTAATTATTGTGACCATGTCAGCTTAAAAACTTACATTAAAAGATTGTAATCTAGAGCGTAATTTTTATTATTGTAATAATTTTTTTTTTCAGAATAAGTTATTATTATTATTTAATTACTAATTAAATAAATGTGATAATAATACAAAAAAAATACTTTTTAGACTTAATATTTACCATGCTACATTATAAAAAATAATACCTGCAAGTGAGTCTGCTTTTGCGTATTTTTCAAATTATGTTAATGTTCCATGTGGAGTAGGTATATAAATTTTCTGTTTTAAAAAAGAAACTATTGTGATGATAATTAAAACCTGAGATTGCTCTAGGAGACTCTACTCCTCTACTAGAGAACTCTCTTGTATTCTCAATTAGAATATTTACCTTAAGCATGCAACTTTTTTTTTTTCTGATCCAGTTAAGTATTATAATTTTAATAAGTAATCAAATTTTATTTAACATAATCACCTGCTGACGGTACTTTTAAGCTAAACTGACTTTTATTTGAGTTTATCAAGATAAAAATAAATCGGGGTCGTCCGGGACATTTATTATTTATACATTTTGATCTGAGGCTTTTTTTTAAAGTCTTAGAATAGTAAGGAAAGTACAAAAAACTACAAAATTTTGGGTCGCGCGGGTGTGAAACGAGTGCGCGTTTTGTTCCCTCAAGGTCGTTGGCGTTAGTCGTCGTCTTAATAAACATCACTTATCTGTGTGGGCAGTGCGGTAGCCCAGTGGTAACGGCTGCGGCTTACTATTTAAAGGTCGTGGGTTTGAACCCAGGCAGACGCTTCATTTTATGTAAATTATTTCATCACCACTGCTCTATAAATGGTGAACGGTGAAAAAGGAAAACATGAAAAAACCGGCATGTCCTAGAACCAAAAATTCGAAGAGACGTGGCATCCACCAACGCGCACTAGGCCCGCGTGGATAGATTAACATCCATTCCCTCTCACAGAGAGGAGGCCTGAGTCCAGTGGGAACATTAAAAGGCTGATGATGATGATTATCGGTGTGATAAAAAACAAATCGCGTAGAGCCATCAGGAAGGTCGCTCAGTAATCAAAATCTGCATGCCCATTTTGATCATATTAAGGCGACCATTCTCCATAGTGCTTGCCCCATCTCTATAATTTCTTCCGTCTGCAAGAAACAAACCTCTTGGGAATTAGTAATTCAAATTGTTCACTAAATACTTTTTGATTTATAAGCGGGCGGAGCTTCGTGCATTTTAGTATTGTTTTTGTGTGTAGCAAACGTAAAATTACGGTAATGGCTGTTTGAAAGCAGCAGTTGGCAACACGTCTTAGAATATTATCTTGATGTTTAATACGAATTATATTTAAATAGAGTTCGTAGTCTGTGTTTCCCGATAGCTACAATCTAGGGGTTTTTAAGTCAAGAGTGAATGGGTTTTTTCTAGGCAAGCGTGCTTCACCGTCGACCACATCATCGCTTACCATCAGTGAGATAGTGGTCAAGCGCAACCCTATTGATAATAAAAAATAGAGCTCAAAAAAGACATAACATTATAATTAAACACTTTACTAAAAGTCGAATTCTTAATTCACCTGGACTGCCCAACGGGTTAAGCAGCACCCAAATTTCACCAGTAATGTTTGACTCCAAAATAGGCTTATATTGTCAGTCCTTTTGAAGGAATCTTTCTCCACTCCGATTGTCTCAGTTGGGTTATTTTCAGACGGATAATATAACCTTTGATAAATGTCAATCAATTACAAACTATAGTCAATTTCTTTGAGTCGATCGGTGGAAATGACTTTGGAATTAGGGAGAAACTTAATGATGATTTATTGTATAATCGTCAAAAACTGTTTTTTTTTCTGCTTAAAACTTCTCTGATTTTTGCATGCATTTTTCCAATTTTGAGTATTGCTAAAAGTGAAGTGAATATTTTTAATAAACTACCTTCAGTTGACGTCATAAGCCAAATTGAGACCAACTGCCCCTTGGCGATTCTACGAAAAAATCATACCCTGAAATGTTTTCGCTGAAACAATATTTTCCAACGACTTTACGGTTTTTTTGTAAACTTTAAAACATTTATGGGAAAATATGTTCCGATTTTATCAATAATTAAATTTCTCTGTAGGTGACACATTCGTGGAACAAATTTGGCATACATGGTCGAAATGTCAAAATGTAAGAGATTGATGGAGTTTTTGGCGGGAAGGTGATAGCGTTTTTGTTGCCTCTCTGTTTTATTTACCTAAAATTGTGGTATATTGAATATTAATAGTGTCAAAATTGTGTTTTGTTATTCTAATAATGTAAGTGAACGTTCACGAGTGTGGGCAAGTAAAACACAGCGGTAGAACATAAGTTTGGTCATATTGTCGAGAAAACTCCGTAGAAGCTTCCAATAAAGTTACCGCCATTTTATTGGGGCCTAACTAGGACATTGGACTAAAATCTAAAGAAACTAGAACTTCTATTTTAAACGTGACACAGGCTAAATGCACAAACCTTGCGAAGCCAAAACAAAAAAAAAAACATTATTTCATTGTGAAATGTGAAATTCGATTCTTATTTTATAGTTATTGGAAAAAGTTGAAAAAGCAATTTGGCAATTCGATCTTCCATATCACAGGAAGAATGATCGCAAGACCATACCACTACAACAATTTTCTGCAACATCACATTACTATAACTCCTTAGAGCACTAAACGATGATGTCTCCAACAGTAAGTCAAGTCCAATCAACAATGATAAGCCGCTCATGATTAGCGGCTCAGAATGCGCGCCGCGTGTTGATAATCAAGAAAGTTGGCCGAAGACGACGTCAGAGGACGTGACGCCCATTCTGCCAATATGGCACGTGACAGGCGGCATAGAGTAGAGAGTTGTGGGTGATGGGGCAGAATTTTATGCCTATGGAGAACAATTTTCAAGAGGACTGGAAGCTAATTGGTAGAATACGTAGTGCGTGACAGAAGCGGACAAAAATACTTTAGAGGACGATAATATCGACACATACCTATTATTGTCAAAGTCAAAAAAAATATTTCAACAAGGCCATTATGAACGTCAACAATTAAAATTTACAAGTAATAATAATTGATTCTACCGTCCATTCGGCAAAGTAGCTTGTTATGGAGAAGAACGGACAAGAAACTCCATACTTACTCTTTTAAAAAAATAAGTGTTTTACAATATTTACATAAGTACATACATTATTAAATTCATATGTGTAAGGACGATGCATCCATAATAGCACTACATACTGTATAATACGTATAGGTGAAGGCATTTAAGAGAAAATATGGGCAGAGAGCGCCGACTGAATTTCCTTAGTAAAAAGTCATAATTCGAGGTTTGGCTCTCGTCTCTTTTCTCCTCCAATATTGGACCAGTTTAAAAGATATTCCATAAACTCGTAAAGTAAGTTATATACTATGTCCCTATGTTTTCCTTTTTTCATTTATATTTGTCAAATTTGTACACTAAGCTTCTGTTGACAGCGCAATTTTGAGCATTTTTTGAGGGTTCTAGTGCTTATTGCGATAATGTACCATCAAAAAAGAAAACATAGAGACATAGTATATATCTTAAATTTTCAGGTTATGGAATATCTTTTAAATTGGTCCAATATTGGAAGAGGAAACAGGTGAGAGCCAAACCTCGAATTATGACATTTTACTAAGGAAATTCAGTCGGCGCTCTCTGCCCCCGTTTCCTCTTAACAGGTATGTTAGGTAGGCTGTATTAAATACTTTCTAGTTTCTACCTTTTGAGTTTTGTTTCGTATAGTTCGAGTACCTTTGTGAAAACTAAAATGCTTTCAATCGAAATGGTTGAAGTCATTGGGTAATTTCAATTAGACCAATTTATTATAACAACAGTTTGTTAAGAAACCAGTCAATAGGTACTCGTATTTATTGTTCTAAGTCTATTTCTAATTCTTTTTCTTTATTGTACACAAAACATTGATACAAATATAATAATAGGACAGTTAAAGTAAATTAATAGATTCTATTAAAACTCAACTCGTTCATATTAATATATACAAATAAGATCGATTGTCTAGTAACCATAGTGTGAACTATCCCATCTCTATAAGCTCATAATCTATGGCACCAGCACCACCGAATTACTCAAAGGTCTGCGTTGCATTATAACTTAGAAGTTGCCGCGTGCGTACGTAAACCAGGATTTATTAATGTAATCTTCTTCTGCACTCGTTCCGACATCAGAAGTATGTCAGCTAAGCGGACGATCTCTCAATATTGCCTGGTTAATCCTCTCGATATATGGACGATTATGTTCGAGACGCTTAGTCTATAATGATAAGCTTTATCAGATTGCTGTTCAGTAAATCTGCTGTTACTTTATTGTGGTAATTATAATTATTCTGTTTCAGCTTCAAATAGCACACTACAAGTCAAGGCTGTCTTTGGTTGCAGGTCTCCTCTTTTGAAAAGTTTTGTCAGCCTATTTCCATATAAAATCTATATAAATGACTAGACCCGCCATTGTTTTAATGCATCTGTTTGAAACAACAATTATATTATAACAAATTGACATGATTTTTAGTACTTACCTAAAACAAAGAACATAATAAATTATAAAAGAAAGGAGCTCTTGGCTAAATAATAACAGCCGCTCGGGTCGATCATCAAGGTTAAGCAACGCTTGACGAGGTCGGTCCGTGGATGGGTGACCATTTCAACATACCGAGTTTCCTCCGTGCCTCGGAAAGCACGTTAAGCCGTTGGTCCCGGCTGTTATTTGAAGATCTTTGACAGTCGTTACGGGTAGTCAGAAGCTTGAGATCTGACACCAGTCTTGCTAAGGGGTACCGTGTTACTGGGTTGTGGAGGTCAGATAGGCAGTCGTTCCATGTAAAACACTGGTACTTAGCTGAATCCGGTAAGACTGGAAGCCGACCCCAATATAGTTGGGAAATGGCTAGGCAGATGATGATAATAAATTATAAAAGAACCTAATGTGCTGTAACAAATGTACTATGACGGTGAAGGATAAACATCGTGAGGAAACCTGGACTTATAGTGAGTTTATTATAAGATTGTGCTCCATTGGTGTAATTGCTGCAAGGCGTTCCAGTGCGAGGATAAACTAGTAAATAAATAAATAAATGACTTTTGAGCCCTTTGCGGCTAACGCTGTCGATGTTAATGTTATCTAGTATTCAATTAACAAAATATTTCAGATGAACATAATGAGAGCAGTGGTGGCCCAGTGGTATCGGCCGCGACTTACAAGTTGTAGGTCGTGGGTTCGAGCCCAGGCAGGCGCTTTACTTTGTGTAAATTATTTCATCACCACTGCTCTCAAAACGGTGAAGGAAAACATCGTGAGGAAACCGGCATGTCCTAGAACCAAAAATTCGAAGACATGTGACATCCACCAACCCGCACTGGGCCCGCGTGGTGAATAATGGCCCTCTCACAGAGAGGAGGCCTGTGTCCCAGCAGTGGAAACATTAATAGGCTGATGATGTGATGTGATGATGTGAACATAATCCATGCCCAATTATTCAAATATACGATCCAATAAACCCTCAATAATTTATTACTATAAGCTGAATTGCGATCGAAATTCATGAAACTATTTTAAATCATCGTGGTGTAAGAACCGGTAAATCCATTAGTAAATAAAATTTTCATCTAACATAATTTAATTAGAATTTACGGTTCTCTTTTTACAAATACAGGTGCCAATAAAATTCTCAGCACACAAGACTTTTAAACTCGCCGCGCAGACGGCCGGGGAATCAACCGGAACCGGCGGGCAATGCCTGTCGCATACTGCACAACCTATGGACCAAAACAGCATAATTAGCTACGCCATGCAGGAGATGGCGGTACTAACTCGACAGTCTATACACGATCAGAAAATAAAGTAAAAAGTCTCCCCCTCTTGGTATTGGGAGTTGAAGTGTAGGGTGTATGCTGTTTTGAATTTGATTTCCGACTGTGAGCCGGTATTGCAAGCAGACCTTAGGGTACATTCACACAGAATATCCGTATTTCTAGGATCGTTTTTAACAGATTCGTCGCTACTGGAGTTGATGTTCACACCGCATTTGCAATACCGTTTTATCGGATCTGTCGCTACTGAGGGTAATGTTCATACCACATTTTGTCAGTGTACCACCAATTTTCAAACAAAACGGATAAATATTTTTTTGTGTGTGAACTCGCTCATACAACTACCTGCGCCATTGCCAAATAAAAACGTATACGATAAAGCGGACCTGTAAAACGGACTGCTGTATATTTTGTCGCATCAGTATTTTTTACTGGGTCTAGAATATTGTCATGTGTGTGAACTCGCTCATACAACTGCATACATCAGCGCCGAATAAAAACGTATACGATAAAGTGGACCTGTACTGTAAAACGGACTGCTCTATATTTAGTCGCATCAGTATTTTTTACTGGGTCTGGAATACTGTCATGTGTGTGAACTCGCTCATACAACTGCATACATCAGCGCCGAATAAAAACATATACGATAAAGTGAACCTGTAAAACGGACCTGTGTGTGAACAAGCACTTATATGTAGGTGTATGTCGTGTCCTTTTATGTTTCGTACGAAAGTTATGACCGGCGGCAAATGAAACTTTAGTCCTTTTAAACTGAATGAATGATAAATCTATCCCACCTTGCGCTAGAAAATCACACAATATTTTTTCTGTTCAGTCCATCATCGCAACATATTTTATTATTTTACTAGCTGTGCCCGCGACTTCGCTACCGTTAACTGACTGCCTTCCCTACCCTACTTACCAAGTTACCTTCCTGCCTACCCTACATACCTACCTACAAATTGTTTTTCTAGGATCATCATTCTTTCGCGGAGAATCTTAACACCACCACTCAGAAATTGATTTCATATGCACAGCGCCATCTATCGAACATCGAGTTTAACTGGCCGAGTAGGTATCTGAATTGCGTATGTTGTGATAATTTTACTTCTTGAACACTTTAAATTCATCTAACTTTTGATAGAGTGAACCGATTGCGATGAAACAAACTAAGTAATACTTCATGTTACGCACAATTTTTATTACATATTGATGATGATGATGATGAATGATATTTCTCTGTCTACTGTCACGCTTTCATTGACTGCCTTATCTTTTATATCCGCACTCAATCCAACCATCTTTACTTTAGACTTCTTATTCTCTTTCTCTTCACCTATCAGAATCAGAATCAGAATCAGAAATCTTTATTTGTGACTTATAGGTACAGTGGATGTAAAATGGTACAGTTTTGAGTTCGGTACAACTAGCCATTATGGCATACAAAAATTACACAAATCAATTAAAATTTAAAAAAATTATTGAGATTAATATGCACTCAAAAATAAAAAACCGTGATTATATAACAATAAATTGAATAAATTTAAAACATAATAATAAAACATGTTTTATACTATAAAATAATGATAATAATTCAAGTGTATACCAGTAGATGTCAAAGAAAAATACTTAAGAAAACCAACAATTTAAAACATGTGTATCAACATGTCTATGTATCACACATGCATTTCTAATTTGTTCAGTAATTTATCTAAGTTCCTAAATAAATTCTAAGTTCTAACGACATTCCAACGATCTCTCAAACCTGCCATAATTATAGAAGACAATAAAAAATACTGTTACTTTGTAGACTAGATACCTACTTATTTTCTACTCAAGGCAAAATAATCGAATACATTTCAAAAATTTATTGAAATACAGATCCTCCTCTTTAGATCCTTTTCTCTTTGTTTCAAATAAATAATCCTCGAGCATCCAGCACAGATTACGTCAATGATAGTATATTTTTCTATGAGCGTCTGGTACAGCTACACTTCCCGCGCTCCGATCCGGTCCGGTCGCAATAATGGCGCGAACATTGTCGCAACTGACTCTAAAGATACAGACACGGGCTTGTATTATAACGGGTGAAGATACACTGAGAGATAAACAATAAAACTGATATCTGAGTGATGTGGTGTGAAATCGAAGGCAAAGTCACAAAATCATCTCACCATAGAGGATGAATAGATGCATGTTTTGCTTCTTCTACTTCTTCTAAGTTGTACACTCCTGGTGGACTAGTCGTGATCCTGGGTCATTTGGTGAATTGGTTGCGGCTTTAGCGAGATTATGCCACATTTTCTATTTGTGGCATTCTGTGTACATTTAGTTACAAATTTTGCATTCAATTACTCAGAAAAAAAAGTCAGAGATTTAGCATCTCTGACTTTGAGTAATTGATTGAAATCATTTTTCAATACAGTTGTTAAACATGGCGTACTTTCAGAGGCTATAATTATGATTCGAAAATTAACTCTTTCGCATAGGCTTCTTTCTGTTACGCGATCGTGACTTTTGTTTACGAGCTCGATCATTACGTTTGCAGTTTAGTTTTAAATGTATAAGTCAATTTAAAAAAGTTTAGTAGCAAGGAGTTTTCATACATAGAATAAAATGGGATAGATTTTATACGAGGAAAAATTAATGTATACGTACGTTTTAGCAATGAATTCTCGAAAGTCTTTTAAATGGTTGTTTAATATATTTAATTACCAGTTTCAATTTAATTATTTTCACATCAACATTTATCAAAAATCGAATAGGCTGTATCGGCTGTATTCGTTGTAAAAAAAATGTCCAGTTACTAAAACGTGCCATTTTCTTATTTTTTTTTTTTTTGTCTATAAACAAATCTAATTCTTTGATTTGTTTTTACTATTTCCCACAACTGTATTGAAAAACGTCGTGTGATACACGGGTGTGTAGGTTATTCCAAACTCATGTCATTAAAAACCCTCGCTTTCGGCTCGGGCTTGTTAATGACAGCTCGTTTGCAATAACCTATTTTCCACCCTTGTATCACAATGTACAAACGCCAAGAAGGAACTCGTTTCGAATAATGAATAAGCGACCAAAAGAACATCACATAACATGTTAACGGGATGATGAAACACTTCCTGAGGACAATAAAAACTTTTTCAAAAGTAAGTTCGAAGGATCAGTTTTTATCTTTTCAATTTAAAGTCCAAACTACCAAGTGAAACACAACCCTTATTCCTCAGCAAAGAAATCACTACATTTGTAGAAAGCTAGACAATAAGTGGGGAGTAGAAAAAGATGGCGCCGATAAACAGGTACCGGCCACTGGAAATACACTCCGAGCCGGAAACGATTGGTTTTTAAGTGTGCAATGTTTTTAAAAAGAGAAAATATTTTTAATCCTCTTCTTTCAAACGAGACAATAGGGTCTGGTTATTAATATGTTTGAGCGGGGCTCGGATTTGTTCAGGTCTTTTTCTGGCAACTTGTGTTGTCTATGAAGCGGTTTATTTGTTTGTCTAACGCTGTTGTTTTTGTGTGAAATGTGACGTGAGAATTTTGGGGTTTTAGGATTAAAATCTAGAGGTGTGTGAGAGTGTAAGAAATTTTCCTGAAATATTTTAAGTATGAGTAGATGTATGAACGAAAACAAAACAAAAGGTGTAAGAATCCTAACAGGCGGTGTCCTTTATCTGAGTTTGTTTTTGAAACTATACGGGAAACTGCAAGCAATATTAAAAAAAGCAAGTGAATATTTCGCAATCAAAAATAAATATTCATCCACAGCAAATAACGGCCTCAGAAGCGCCAGAATAGAAATTTCAATAAACAGAACAGCTCAAAGGTTCTCATAATAACCCCATGCCCCGTGGTGCTATACAACAAAATTAATATTTTAGCTAATAAAAAAGTTTCAGGAATGTTTTTTCATTGGAAGCTAAGAGAGGTCGGAACGGAGCGAGGCTAGACGCCTCTTAAATCGGACAACCCTTTAAGCGACCAGTTTTAGACAAATTCGAGGTATCTTCTAGGAAAAGAGGTTTTGGGATGCGTATGTTGACTACAGCTATTTGATCAAGTGTGTTGTTGAAAAATAACAGTTTTTTTTTCTCAACCGATTTTCTTGTCATTGAATGGCCTACAAAATAATGACCCACCTGAATGGCCCACCTTGCACTTTGCTTGGACATCTGCGTCACCAGAGCTGGAAACAAAGCTGAAATGTCTCATGTCTCGGTACATTTCAGTTGCCTGGATTGGACCGATGGACCTATGACCTGATGAGGGTTGCGGGAGTCCGGTGCATGTAAGAAGCACAGGACCAAGGAAAACAACGCTCAGTGGAGAACTTAGTCCGGCAGTAGACGTCTGTTGGCTGAAATAATGATGATGATCATTTTGTTAAAAAAACTTTTTAACAAAAAGATCAAACCGACTTCCAAAAAAAAGCACTACGAATAACTATTTTTTTTTATATACCTACAATTATTTATATTTTTTGTATTATTAATATATATTTTTTATATAAATAACTTTCTTTTTCCGAAGTATACCAACTTCGGAAAAAAAGTTATTTTTCGCCTCGTACCTATTTTATTCTTTTCGACACCAACTTCGAAAAAGAAAGTTATTTTTCGCTTAGTAGTGTTTTTTGTGGCAGTCGGTTTTTTTTTTAGTTTTGGTACCTCGAACTTCCATTAAAATCATTTATAGCCAAAGTAAATCTCATGACGATTCTAATAAGCCCAAACACGACTAGGATACATTTTTTTATTTCGGAGTTGCAGTGCCCACCTGCCGGCTTCATCATCAGATCAGTGCGATGGTACTACTTCAATCAGTACAATTTATTTATATGTACATGATTCATCGTAGTCGCTTAACTATTCAAGATATCTTAGACCCATGACATACTTGTTAAGGCGGTTGTTAATCGGTGGTCTTCTTCTTCAGTTCCACTTCTCTAAATTATGCTTTCTGAGTGCAAATGCTTACCATGTTCATGAAAATACCAAAATTACTATATGTCTGCCTATGATATTTAAGGCGTTCCCTCGATTTCCATGGATTTCCATCATCAGAATCTGACTTGGTGAAAATGGGACCATCTCGAGAGTAAAAAATTCATCAAAAAAAAATTGCAAATCCGTCTACATAATTATGACGGAGTTATGTTATACATTAAAATATATAAACATATATATCCGAATTGATGACCTCCTCCTTTTTGGTAAGTCAGTTAATATATAAACAAGGATTAAACGAAAACGTAACAGTTCGGTCCATCTGACCATTCTATAAAAATCCTCACCATCATCTGATAAGTTTAATCAAAGAACAGAGCCAAGCAACACTTAAGCTTTAAAGTGGACCAATTCCTCAAGCCCCGGGGTCCTGTAATTAATGACATCCCAACATTATTTTCCTTCTCCCTTAATTTATTGTCGTTGTTGTGGCCATGTCTTTAAATACTTTCCAAGTCTTTAAAACTTTCCAGAGACCCGAATTACATGTTTTTTCGAAAAATAACGAATTTACTCTCGAGTTTTATTTTGGGAAGGGATCAAAATTGGTTTTATGTAAAAGTTGAGTAAAAGTTTGAGAGTTTTACAGTATTTTGCCTAATGGATAAATGTATTTATGTACTCGGTGCCTTGTTTCATAGTAGCCTATCTAGCTGGAAGAAATTATACTGGTAAATTCGAAAAAACAATAATTGGATTGCCCTGACAAGGATAAATAGAAAGTATCGTCAGGATTTATTTCGAGTATGATTATGAATAAGAGTAGGGGTCTTCGCCGAATGACATCCAAAGAAATGATGGATGGACTGTGATATACGGATAGAATCACGACATGACGACTAACAGGCCGACTCCAAATAAATTTATATTCGGTTAAGGTAAAGAAAACGATGAGAGAATAGCCTAGAATGGCTAAGTATGCTTACCAACTCATTCATGCTATTCAATTTTTTCTGGCATATTAAGCATCCAATTCAATTCCTGCCAAGAAAATCCCACTTACCTATTACCTAAAATCTTTACCTAAGAAAGACTTACATGAAAGCGTACTCATTTATCAAATACATCTGACGTTACCTTTACCGCGCCGGTGTAAAATAACAAAGATGGAACGACACACGCCTTTGTGGCGCAAAAACAGCGCTACAGCCGCTACATCCAGCCATATTAGTTTAACAGAGGAACGGCTTGTAACCGAAGAGCGCTTGAGATAAGCGATCAAAGCGCTGCTTTGTATATTGCTGTTAATATTGGTGTGAAATATTGGGTGTTCGTAGAGTTTTTTGTGGGTTTTTTCGATGGTTTATATTCAATTAGAAGGTATACAATGTTTGGATATGAATATTCATCAATTATGTTTAATAGTTACCTACCAAAACTATATAATACATTTAAACGAGCAATTCTTGTATTTATGTATATTTATATAATCTGAATCTCAGAAACGGATCCAACAATTTTCATGAAATTTAGTATGCAGGGGGTTTCGGGGGGCGATAAATTGATCTAGCTAGTTTCATTGTAAGAAAACGTCGTTTTCTCTATTTTCACCCGAGTAGAGCTCGGTCACCCAGGTACTGTATACTAATAACAGGGCATGGTAACCTTAAAAGTAAATTATTTTCCTTCAATCTCGTTGCCTCGCCGTCAGTGTTCTACATCTGACTGCGAATATGTACAATCTGCACATCATATCTTATGGGAGTGTATTCTTAGGCAGAATGAACGCAATATTATGTTGAATAATGTACAGGCTGCATCAGGAGTTGTTTACTATACGGACCTTGTGGAAACTAGAACAAATTAAAGTATGTTCAAGCGTTGTGTTGCCATACCTATTATCGGAATCAAATATAACAGGGTGCTAGGCAACTGGGCTTATCCCAGTTGTAAGAGACCCTTTGTACCTATTGGCAATGTTTGTTCTGTCTCATGCTTGATATGGAAGGAAGTGGAAATATCTATGTTTAACTACTCCTGCGTTGTTCTGTTCTGATTAATTTCGTTGCGGGTTCCAAGACAGTTAAATTCATTCTCCGGGACTTCTCGAATTCATTGCTTCGGCGCTTTTCTGGTGGTCGCCACTGTTGATTCTGGCTTTCAGGAGTTGCACTAGTTTGGAGATAGAGCTGTGGGAATGTCAAAACAAAAAAGAGAGAGAGCGAATTTTGTGAATTTGAGTATGCATGGATACAGGATATAAATTATGCACACATTATTGTCAGTATTAGTAGTAGTAGTGATTCCCGTTGCCGCACTTGAGAGTCCCGTTCGGTCCGTTGTGCGTGGGGGTATTGGCTAACATAGCCAGCCTAGCTCTGTCCAAAAGCACAGAAGCTTCCTAGGGGCTTCACAGGCTTCACGTAGCGACCTCACTGTTCCGAGGATTTCTTCGAGATGAGATGCCACGGCCTTGAATTCCAAGTTTACGTGGGCGGCTGATTCTTCGGCGTTAAAACAGCCCCTGCAAAGTCGGTGCGAGGCGTTTGTAAAAAATAAAGGAATGATAGGACTAGAACAATAAGGTAACATAGCCTGAATACTAGGAAATAAGTTCGAGAGACAGTTTTGGGATTACAGATTCGGATGAAAAGTTTTTCACTTTTTTCGGGGAACCATAATTACTGGAATCAAGAATATTTTTTTATGAAAAATGTTTTTATGATTGAATAACTGTTTTTTATTATTATTATTATTATTATTGACTAGCTTCTGCCAGCGGCTTCGCCCGCGTGACAGTCAAAAATTATCCCGAGACAACATATTCACAGGATAAAAAGTATCATATGTGCTATTCCTAACTATATACCTCTGTGCCAAATTTTATCCAGATCCGTCCAGGCGTTTGAGGGTGAAGAAGTAGCAAACATACAAACACACTCACAAACTTTTGCCTTTATAATGTTAGTGTGATGTGATGATAGGGTCACTCTTGACCACTATCTCACCTGATGGTAAGCGATGAGGTGGTCGACGGTGAAGCTCACTTGCCTAGAAGTAACCTATTCACTCTTGACTAAAGACCTCCAGGTTGTAGCTATGAATTAACCGGCCTTGCCTTTTGTTGGCTTCCAGTCTTACCGGATTCAGCTGAGTACCAGAGTTTTACATGGAGCGACTGCCTACTCTGACCTTCCATCACCAAGTACCACGATACTGGGTAACTCGATACCCGTTTGACAAGACTCATGGTGTAGTATCATAATCAGCCTTATAATGTTCCCACTGCCAGGATACAGGCATCCTCTCTGTGAGAGAGGTAATAGGCCTTAACCTACCACGCGGGCCCAGTGCAGGTTGGTGAATGTCGCACGTTTTTCGAATTTTTGGTTGGTTTGGTTGGACATGCCGATTTCTTCCAGATGTTTTCCTTCACCGTTTTAAGAGCAGTGGTGATGAAATAATTTACACAAAGTAAATAAATAAAGAAAGCGCCTGTCTGGGTTCGAACTCACGACCTACGAGTGGGCCACCACTGCTCTCACATCACACACACACATCATCAGCCTATTAATGTTCCCACTGCTGGGACACAGGCCAGGGTTCTGTGAGAGGGAATGGACCGTAATCCACCACGCGGGCCCAGTGCGGGATGGTGGATGTCACATGTCTTCGAATTTTTGGTTCTAGGACATGCCGGTTTCCTCACGATGTTTTCCTTCACCGTTTTGAGAGCAGTAGTGATGAAAAAACTGCACTCTGCTATCAGAAAACACAAATTATCCTATTAAGATACTATTCCATTCTCTGCCTCATAGTGCCTTAATAGCACCTAATTAGCGCCATACGAAGAAACATCAGAAGCATATCTGTAATCCAATTATAGGCAATTAAGATCTCGATTCAGTTTCTCATTTGAAACGGCAGCGGTTTCAATCAGGCTGTGTAATTAGCGGCTCCCGTTAATTAGGGCTAATTTAGACTGATTGCTTCAATTTGAAGCCGATCTTAGCGACGCATTGAAATTTCGCTTTAAGCTCTATCTCGAATTTTGATTGATTGGGGAAATATGGCTTTTAATGTTAAGTGTTATTGTCGGTTGATTGGGGAATTATGTTTAACTAGCTTCTGCTAGCGGCATCGCCTGCGTGAATGTCGAAAATTATCCCAAGGGAACATATTCCCGAACTATGATCTATCTCTGTGCCAAAGGCGAACGGCAGGCTTGTATGGAAGTTTCGTACCGCTAATAAAATTTCGTGTTTTGGGATATTTTTTGTTTTAATTGGTAGTTAATATGACAAATAATCCCTTTTAAAATTCTTAGATTTTTAGAACTTGGGACGTAAAAGTTATGACCAGTTTTATTTTTTAAGGTTATGTACTAGTGTACCAATGTAGAATATTACATATTATACGTAAAAGTTGCATATTGTTACATAATGTGTAATGTAAATAGTTTGTTGCTATCTTTGTAGTGTTTTACTTACCATTAAGTAAGTAGATTGAGATGAGGATCGTACCTACTCAGGGCATTAGGAGATACCTATATACAGCAGCGGACTGCAACAGTTTGATAATATTTAATGTTATTTCTATTTCTAAATAATTAATTATCATTTCAATTTTGTTATTCTACATAAGGCAACTTCTAATAACATATTTAGTGTACGATTTTATTATATTTATTCATTAAAATCTTTGTATTGATATTATTAATCAATCAGAAGTTCTAAAAATTGTAAACTTACATGAAAATTAATGGCTTAGTTGCCTTGATAAGTGGTGCAAATTCTATAACCGAACATCAAAAAAAGTATGCGGTACAAAATTGCCGTTCACGTTTCATCCAGATCCGTCCAGCCGTTTGAACGTGAAGAAGTAACAAACAAACACACACACAACACACACACAAACTTTTGCCTTTATAATATAAGTCTGAAGTGTGATTGGTGGTGTCAAAGAAGCTGAGGTCTTCCTGACAGCAACAAAAACCAACTTTCAAAGATTCGTATATTTTGTTTTGTTCTACTATTGAAATGTTCTGACACTTAAGAAAAACTTTTAACAAACACAGGAAATTATTACCGGTGCCCAGCAACAGTAATAACTAAGGAACAGCTCGTTTACAATCACGGCGTTTGATCTGACTCCGCGAGCGTGACGTGAATCCCATCCTTCAATAATATCGATCCTTTATAATATCAGCGACGGTAAGCGCCTGATAAAAAGTTAATAGCTAAATTGCACCGAGGGAGAATTATTGCTATGAATTTATTTAAAGGAAAGTAATAATATTTTTCTATTCGTGAGCGGGATAAATCCCTATCATTTTATTTTCAATCTTACCGATATATCTAAAAAAAGCATGTTGCCGTACTTCAAAGCGATATTAATTCTAAATGAATAAACCGTTTGAAGCCACATGTGGGTCCCTGAGTAATAAGTAGGAGCTGCTCGTTTACAATCACGGCGTTTGATCTCAGTTCAGTACGTGAGGCGAATGCCCATTCTTCAATATATCGATTCTTTATCATTTTTAAGGAGCGCCTGCTGAAAAGTTTCAGGGTGAATTTATTGGCTGGTGGTCTGATGACAAAGTATTTTATAGCTCAGGGGTAGCAACAACAATTTTGAAGTAAAATTACTTTAATTTCATGTCAGTAAAAAGTTAATTACGACAATAAAGCAAAAAACTTATGTAGAGCTGTAGTAGCAGGTGACCTTCTGTAGTTTCTGGCTATGGGAATAGGTCGTGAGTTTACGTAAGTAACTACATCACCAAATTTTAAATCTTGCAATATGATTCATAATATCACTGTTTTTCTATACACTCGAAAAAACACATTGATTTCTACGAATCTATTTTCAATACTGCACACCAACGTATTCTTTTTCCAAAAACGATAAAAGAAAAAAAAACATTCCCAAAGTAAATATAGCTAAAAACGTTCGAGTTTCGAACGGAGGACGGAAGTGAGGAGTGGCGGTGTTTCCGTTGTGTGCGTCACCGTCCAGATGTGGCGGCCGCTTCCGGCCGGTCATGGACGGACCGCCATATTTGATGCAGTATGCCCGTTGATATATTTAATTGTATTTTTATATCTTCTTTATGTGTTGTATATGGGTCGGGTCTGAGTGATTTGTTTTGCCGCCCAAGTTGAGGCGTTGGCGTCATTAAAACTGATTTTTGCTTCTCCAGCAATAAATATCTATATTTATTTTATTGACAGGTACCAACTGAAAAACTGGAATCTTTGAAAATGTCCATCCTTTCATCCTACATTAACCTTTTCCCGCGGCTTCACAGAAACCCACACCTTCCTTGGATTTACCCGGACTAAAAAGTGGCCTAAGTCACTTAAATATCGTACAGCCATGATTGAAAAAATGTTTCAGTGTTACGATTTGTAGTTTCGGATGTTACCTCCTATATTTTAACAGACACACTCTAATCTTTATCTTTTTAATACCAGTGCAAGTAGCAAAGTTAGTGAAGATATCGATGTTGCTATCGTGTACTGCTTTCATATTTTTTTTTTATTCAAGGCTCATCAACAACACAAACACAAACATGGTCATTTAACATTTTATGATGGGTTATTCTAGGGTTAAGGGTACACTAGTCGACAGCACGAACTATTTTGTGCGCGGAGTTAAAATGCATTTTATATCAACCGACAACACGTGCGGAAGAGATAGATGCTGTGATGAGCAGTAGGAAGCTAGTTCGCGTACGAATACACACTTTTGAAAATTTGTAGTGAAATGGATAATGATTTAGGACGAAACCGAGTGCGCGAAATTTTATAAACAGACCTTTGGCAGTCTAGATATCATGAAAAAACTACTAAATCTATCTGTTCAAAATAAAATTATTTGCATTGTTGAACTAGTAATCTATCCCTGTATGGAGGCCGTTTTGCAATTTTCCGTCTTATTATGGTATTTATTTGCGCCCAAAAATGCGTTGAAATAAGTGTCGAAATGTGGAACTTTCGACGCTCATAACTTTAATGATGAGACAAATTGATATCACTTTTTATTTTGAACGTACATCGTCAAACAGTGGCATAATCTCTAGACTACGTTTGTATGGAAGAAATTTCGACTAGTGTAACCTTAATGTCTTTAATAGACGTGAACAACATTTACATAAATCATCTCACACATAACAATAACATTCTAAATTAACAAGGCAAAAAATATATATAATAGTCAACAATTACAATAAATTATGTTTTATTATTGTATACTTTATTTTGATGTCAAAATTTATGAGATTCTACGCTCACTGATTCCTTTTATAAGATTTCCATGACACTCAAATAATTTTCCCGAACACTAAACAGCAGCAGTTTCCTCATTAATATCCCACCAAAATGTAAAACCTCATTCCCGAAAAATGAACATTAAATATTATAATTAGCAAACATTCACGAACACGAATAACTTTTCAAGTAAAATTAATGCGACTATAAACTTTATTGTCAACACCATGATCATTTCTGACTTGTAAATGAGTCCGTTAAACTGATTAATTCGGCCGTTATGATCTCGCTTTGTTTATGTAAATGTTAATCGAAATATATTGCACTCATTTACAAACTCTTTATCTTGTAACAAATGAATTTAGATTATCGGTTTGAGATTGTAGGAGCGGAGAAGAAACAAACAATGATTTCTAAAGGCGTGTTAATGCTGTTACGCTGAGAAAATTAGAAAATAAAATCATTGTTTATTTACTCAAACATGAGTATCATACATATTGTTGATCAGTGGTGGCCCAGTGGTATCGGCCGCGACTTACAAGTCGTAGGTCGTGGGTTCGAGCCCAGGCAGGCGCTTTACTTTTAGTCAATTATTTCATCACCACTGCTCTTAAAACGGTGAAGGAAAACATCGTTCGCGCGCTGATAGGGTCGTATCGGGAGACTGGTCGCGGAGGGTAGCAGGATCCGAGGCACGGTGCACCGCTGGCCTAGTTGGGGGCCCAAGTAGTGTGCCAGCCCCACACGAAAGGCTGCCCCGCCAACTGACGAAAAATCCCGGAATGCACCATCGTGCTGGTTGGCGACCAGAAGGGAGGGCCCGATGGACATTCCCGGGGGGGCTCGGGCGTCTCCGCAGTCTCCAGACTAGTCCCTCAATGATGGCGACCTGACAGTGCGTGTCTGTAGGTTAGCAGCGTGGCACCGCATCTTACTTCCTTCTCACCTTACTTCACTCACTAATTATGTACCTTAGTGAAGCGGCGGATACGGCACAGCAGCGGTACCCTTCCGCCCAATTAGTGTTACTGGGGGACTTCAATGCCCACCACCAGGAGTGGCTCTTCCCGTACCAGTGCACTGATCATGCTGGACGTGAGACGCGAAAGCTCGCGCTTGCGTTAAATTTCACTCAGCTGGTCCAAGGGGCAACGAGGGTGCTGGATGTGGATTCGCACACAGCCAATTGCTTGGACCTTCTGCTGACATCAGATCCAGACCGCTCCTCGGTGTCGGTATCTTCACCTTTGGGTAGTTCCGACCATTGTCTGGTGAAGTCTGTATCCGTCCACTCCCCACCCGATCCCAGCCCAAGAGGCGCTCGGCGGGTTTGGCGGTACAAGTCAACAGATTGGGATGGGATGCGTTCTTTTTTCGCATCTTATCCTTGGCAGCCTACTTGCTTCTCTTCGGCTGATCCTTCTTTTTGCGCGGACGCCGTGTCAGATGTGTTGCGTCGGGAAATGGAGTACTACATTCCATTCTCTGACGTAGCAATGTCTAGCGTTGACCGGCCATGGTTTGGCGCCGAGTGCAAGCGCGCCAACGCTTTTAAACAAGAGGCGTACCTGGCATGGGTCGACGCTCGGACGCGCAAAGCAAGCGACGTGGGTCAGCGGAAGAAGGCCTACAATAGGGCTGCCAAGTCCTGCAAGAAGGTGATGCGAAAATCTCGGTTTGACCACATAAGCCGTATTGGGACCAAACTTGCTTCTTACCCAGCGGGTACTAAAGCGTTTTGGTCCCTGGCCAAGTCGGTTGAATCGAACTTCTGCCGTCCTTCACTACCACCACTGCTGAAGCCCGACGGGTCACTGGCCTACTCCGCTGAGGAGAAAGCAAACTTGTTTGCCTCTATTTCGCGAAATCTTCGCGTCTGGATTCTGGTGACGCGCGGCCCCCTCCTTTTCCTGATGGATGCGAGACGAGTATGTCGGACATTCGCATCCATCAAAAGGACGTTCGTAGGGTGCTGCGCAAACTTGACGTGAACAAGGTTAGTGGCCCCGACGGGATTCCGGCAATTGTTCTAAGAACCTGTGCGCCTGAACTGTCTCCGATCCTGACACGCCTGTTTCGCCTTTCGTATGAGGCGGAAAAGTGCCGAATGCTTGGAAGCAAGCTAACGTTCAGCCTGTGCCCAAGAAGGGCAGTCGGGCTGACCCGGCCAACTACAGGCCCATTTCAATAACGTCCATCCTCTGCAAGAGTATGGAACGAGTTCTCAACTCTAAGCTCTTGGCATACCTAGAAGCTAATGACATCCTCAGTGACCGCCAATATGGCTTTCGCCAAAATCGGTCAACTGGGGATCTTCTAGCGTATGCCATTCACATCTGGAGTGAGGCCATCGAGAGGCACGGGGAAGCGCTTGCCGTCTCTCTCGACATCTCGAAGGCTTTTGACAGGGTCTGGCATGAAAGGCTTATTGGTAAGCTTCCTGCATTCGGTCTGCCCAGTGGTCTGTGTGATTGGATTGCAGACTTCCTGAGGAACCGGTCCATTCGAGTGGTAATTGATGGCCGCTCATCTGACCAACTGTGTATTAATGCCGGGGTCCCTCAGGGGTCGGTTCTCTCAGCAACATTGTTCTTGCTGCACATAAACGATCTGCTAAAACCCGGCACCTTTGGGTATGCGGACGACAGCACTGTTGCTGAGGGATACGTGTCCGACGTGCGCGCCACTGGACCTCAGATCCAGTCTCTCCGGGAGGCCATGGTTGGGCGCTTGAATCTGTCCTTGAAGGCAGTCTCCGAATGGGGCGATGCCAATCTGGTCAAGTTAAATGCTGCTAAGACCCAGGCGTGTCTTTTTCCGCTAAAAGGTGTCAATTCCACCCGCCTCCTTCTTTCCAAGGTGTAACCGTGCCGATAATGGACCATCTTGAGGTTCTTGGCATTACGTTGACATCGACGCTCAATTTCGGTCCATTCATTGAGGCAAAAGCTCAGCTGGCTGCCAAAAAATTGGGGATCCTCGCGAAGGTGAGACAGTACTTCACGCCAGAATAATTGCTCAACTTGTATCAAGCTCAAGTTCGATCATGAATGGAGTACTGTTCTCATCTCTGGGACGGTTCTGCCAAGTACCAGCTGGATGCACTTGAGTCGATCGAAAAACGGGCCAAGAGGCTCATTGGCAATGAAGTACTCGTCGAATCTAGGCTCCAGAACCTCGAACATCGGCGCAGAGCTGCCAGCCTGTCGGTTTTTTATCGGTTACATTTCGAGGAGTGTGCGATGGAATTGCATGAACTAATTCCTCCTAGCCCGTTCCATCATCGGACTACAAGACGTACGGCGATGCGTCATCGGTACATGGTGGACATCCCACCCATACGCACCAAACGTTTTGGGAATACTTTTATTATGCGTACAGCAAAGGAGTGGAATTCCCTGCCGGAGTCTGTATTTCCTGTTGGCTACAACCTAGGAGTCTTTAAGTCAAGAGTGAATAGGTTTCTTCTAGGCAAGCGTGCTTCATCGTCGACCACATCGTCGCTTACCATCAGGTGAGATAGTGGTCAAACGCAAGCCTATCAATAATTAAAAAAAAAAATAAAAAAAAAATGAGGAAACCGGCATGTCCTAAAACCAAAAATTCGAAGACATGTGACATCCACCAACCTGCACCGGGCCCGCGTGGTGGATTACAGCCCATTCCCTCTCACAGAGAGGAGGCCTGTGTCCCAGCAGTGGGAACATTAATAGGCTGATGATGTGTGTGCGTGTGTGTGAGTATCATACGTACATAACAAATTGTCAGCATGAAGAGATCTTAAAATAAAAAGATAATGGAACGTCATGTTTGCCTTGGGCAATGACATGCAAATATTGCTATAGAATACAGTTCAAAATAATTATTCTAGAATGTCAAATTTAATAATAATAATAAATGCGCTAGTGTCAATTAAATGCGCAAGTCTAAATTACCGTTCCAGAATGTCAGATAAAAACATAAAAAAATGTGTTTTGAAAATCAAATACCAAGTTACTGAATGATTATATACCTAAGTAGCTATTTACCCGAGGATTTGCTCCTGTGGATCACCCCTGCTTATTTTGTTGAAAAAAACATTAGCCTATGCCATTCAGCGAGACTGTAAAGCTACAGCTATTAGGACAAGAATTTACGAAATTGGATCAGTACTTCCAGAGATTACTTCCTACAAACAAACGCACAAACTTTACCTCTTTATAATATTACCTACTACAGTGTAGATCGGAATCGCAGGTACATAAAAACACACTTTGATCATGCTTGCTTTGATTTCTCACTCATTCTCTAGATTTACCTTTCAGAAACTGGGGTTTATACCAACTTCGTAACATTCCAGACAAGAAATAAATTGTTTCAATTAACCACACGGCAATACACACACGGCACGGTACTTTCAGGCTTTAATGCAGTATTTATCTATTAAGTTTTCAGCACCGAAAAAGAACAAAAATCGTTAAAATATCTTTTTTATGGTAAACAAGTCCTTAGCAACCGGATTTTCCAGTCCATCCACGTCAAACCCAACTTTATCCAGTTCACAGTCCACCTTGGAAGTTCATCACTGATCCAGGATCAGATAAGTCTCAGTTATAAATGGCAAGGAAGCGATAATCATGAAAATTTAAATAATCCCCGAGTTTCAGCCAAGTTTGGCAACATCACGGAATGTGTAATTTTTTTAAAGGGATACTCGTTTTGAATTTTGATTAGGGATAACTGTTCTTTTACTGATCCTGATAAATTGGAAGTTTTAAAAAATTTGTTGCAAAGGTTTGAGAATATTTTCGTCAAATATATTAAAAAACCGGTCAAGTGCGAATCGGACTCGCGCATGAAGGGTTCTGTACCATTATCGCAAAAAACGGCAAAAAAAACACGTTTGTTGTATGGGAGCTCCACTTAAATATTTATTTTACAACAGAAATACATCATCTGTGAACATTTCAACTGCCTAGCTATCACGGTTCATGAGATACAGCCTGGTGACAGACGAACAGACAGACAGACGGATTGCGGAGTCTTAGTATTAAGGTCCCGTTTTTACCCTTTAGTTACGAAACCCTAATAAAAGCAGCTAGAATGAACTGATACTCATAAATTAGAGTTTTTTAAACTTGTTTCAATATTATTTTCCTCAAATATACAGAATGAGTTTTTTAAGTGGGTGAGGATGGCCAAATCCGAAACTATGAGTAATAGTGGAAAACACTCAAAGGCGTCACGAGGCCGATTTTAATGAAAACTAAGACTGCATCAATATTAAATCATCGGTGTCTACACTCACGAGTCAGACAAATCAACATCCCTAAGAAGAAACATAGCTGATGCCAATCCTGATATTTAGAATCACTTGTTCCATAAGAATCTGAACCATTGAAACTACACTGCAGCCTATTCAACATTGTTACAGAAAAACAGACATAACACCAAATATTTACTGAAAATCCTACATCTTTCCCTTAAAAATGAGGGCACGAGTTATAAAAGAAATCCTTTAATAATTCCTAAGACCTTCGTTACTGCATACCCCGGCTTTGCCTGGCATAACGTGGATTATTCTGAAGCACTGGACATTATAACGCAAAACGGGAATACGGAGGCCATCTAGATAATAAAAAGACAACATAGAAAGTGTGTTTTTAAATAAATTATTAAGTGTTAGGTTGGAGGTACACTGGGGTACTTATTATTTTAATCGGTAAATGTTCATATTCGTATTTGAAACTTTTTTTACAGTAGAACCTCCGTCTTATTGTATGGGCACGACCGTCCCAGTGGTTGAGCGATTGGGATTTTAGATTTTATGCTGATCTCTGTTCAGTTCAAGTTTTGTAGGATTTGCAGATATAATTCTTTAGACAAACCTTTAGATACTGTGTTAAAAATATTGTTTCTATAAGCACTTTGCACACCTTTCTTGTACATCCAATGGTTGTCTGTGGAGAAAGCTATTCGCTAAAGGTGCCCTTGCCATTGTAGGTAGGTACTTACATGTTCACTATAACAGTTTAAAAAGTTAGCAAAAAAAAAAATGCGAAGACTAAAGAATGAGAACTTAATTAATTAGTTGTCTTTCCTCTATTATTTGCTAGAACATGTTAGTATCCCGAACAAATGTTTTCTCTCTAATTCTTTCTCTGTCATTCAAGAATACCTTGCGCTCAGTGTACCAACATCTCAGAGCGTCCCGCTTCGGTCCGTCTCGATATTTTTTATTCACTGTAAGTTCCCCGGTTACCTCAAAGCTTATCCTACATACTGTCTCAAAGAAATGCTACAGAAATTCTTTTTATTTGAGGAAAAACTTAATTAGTTTACTCTGCTAGTATTAGTTTAATGCAGTCTTCAAGTTTTTTTATTTATTTAGTTTGCTTTATACCTACGTTTGACTTTACAATAATAATCCCCAAGTGTTTAAAGTAATTCCTATTTACTCTTGGCATTATTTGTAAATTGCAATGCAAAGTCTGCGCAAATAATTTGTATTTAACTTGATGTGTCACTGGCATAAGATTAGGTTGCAGATTGAGCTCTGCATACAGTTCCAGTATGTACTTGTGTTAACTCCTAAGCTTTGTTAATATTGACCCAAACTAAAACATAATTGATCAATAATCCTATTAATATGATAAAAGTGAAAGTATATTTGTTTAGATGTCTGGATGTTTCTCAATCAATTAACTAAGCTTCAAAGGCTGAACGAATTCCAACTTGAACGACTACTACGCTGCAATATTCATGTCTACACTTTTCTGCTACTGACAATTATCAATATATATAAATATAAGGATATTATATATAATATTCTTTTTTATGTTTTATAGTGTACTAGCGACCCACCTCGGCTTCACACGAGATAACTAACAAACACAAACCTTCCCCGTTTTTCGTTTTATCTAGTTTTGAAAACCGTACCGTTACGTTCTCCAATATGCGTTGTGAGGTTCAGAAAAACTTTGTTTTATACTATTTAGAGATTAAAGGATATATGACCTGATCATCAGCCATCATCATCATCAGCCTATAGCAGTCCACTGCTAGACCTAGGCGTCTCCAGTCCACTCTTATCCGGCTCCTACCAGGCACCATATTTTTTTTTTGGTTTCGGCAATCTTGCAATGACTTTCCCCGCTCTGGGTAAAGCGGGACTCAGACTTTTACTGATTAAAACCCACCCGTGTTTCTTCAGTTGCTTGAGCCAGGGCCGCGGTAACTCTTTTTCAAATTTACCCGCGATCCAGACAGACAGCTCCTCCTAGCCTGAGGGTGTCCCACTTTACATTTGTCCATTCATGATTCGTGGAAGTTATTTATAATTGTCTTTAATTATTCAAACATGCCACTTTATTCGACATACCTAATATCCAATAATATTCCGAAATAGTCTACGTAACAAAGTTACGTATTCAGAAATGATACATAATCAATAATGTAACTAAAATGATAAAATGTTAATGTTTATTATGAAAGTATTTTTAAATGTAATTTAATAATTAATTTAATGTAATATTGTATTGACTTAGCATTGCAATTTGTAATTTAATTTAAAATAAACGGCACGCCATCACACAGTTAAGCCCTGTGAGGTTTTTGTTGTGTGGCTAAAACCAAATGTGAAATAGGTTCAGTATTTTGGAAATAAAATAAATGAATGAATGAATGAAAAACGCTAGTCTTCTGTTCGGTATAATATCGCCTGTATTGAAACAAGTTGCGGTGGCTATTCCCTATGTAGGAATTCCATTCACGCTTCATAGTGCAGGAGCTAGGGACTCGGAGTAAAATTCATGTTCTCTGGTCAAAATGTAGTGAGAGTTGGTTACTATTGGATCGAAATCGACAACTAAGAAGCAAAGAATAGTGATTCTACATTCTGCTGTGAGTTTCAGTCTGCCTTGCAGTTTTCCATTGTATCGTTATGTTTTTTCTCTTTCTTTCTTTCTTGCTTTGAAGAGTGGTGGTGTATTATGTGGTATGGGGGACAGACTCTGGCAAATACTTCCACCATTTGGAAGAGCGCATTAAGAAAATGCGCGCTGCATTTTCGCATTTGCCCTAATTCTGGTATTTCGCAACACTGTGATTTCGAATGTTGAGAAAAAGGTTTAAACGCTCACCTGGATAGGCAGGGATTGAAGGTATCTGCTTTTCTCGGTATGTGGTTGACCGGCTTGCGTGGCGATATCCAATATGCACTACAAGTCCACGTTTTTGCTTGATTGCACTTCACCAAGAAGGGTTACGAGAACCAATCAGTCAATCAATTTCTAACAAAGCTTTTAACGTATCTTTATCATTCATTTAACGGACACAGACGGGACAGTATCTGCCGCTCTTCCGCGTGTTTTTCTAAGAGTGTTAGTTCGCGCTGTCACCGCACAGTAAAAACAGCGGCGCTAGTGTTACACTGTTGTAAGCAAGCGCCATTGGTATGGAATGGAGACTAGGAGGAATTTTTAATTAGGAAAGGAGACAAAATTGGATAAGAGATATAGAAGGATAGGCTTTATGTTTACCCAAGAACAATCCACATTCTATCTCCTGGGCTACACATCGCAGTGCACATCGCTTCGGTATTAATATTGCACGAACACTCGCAGGTGGCGCATGCGGCCAAATTGAAAATTGCTCGCATTGGCGAAGCGTCGCCACAGTCGCAATTATACACGCTCAATCTATATTCTTGCTAATGAACATTTATTAATGTTGTGTTGTGTTTTGATGTTGGATTGTCATTGTCAGAAATTGACTCGCACACTGTTACGTTGTTGTTGAATTAGGTAATTTACCTATGTTTGCAATATTTGTAAGTATGTGAGAACCATGTTCCTATCAAGTGAAGGATTTTACTTGTTAGTGCTTGTAATACATTATACCTATACGGAGTGTAGTAGTGCTGGGTGCATCGTCCTCACGTATATGAATTTAGGTATGTATGTAAATGTTATAAAACACTTTTTTTAAAGAGTAAGTATGGAGTTTTTTGTTCATTCTTCTCCATAACAAGCAACTTTTCCGAATTGACGGTAGGATCAATTATTATTAACTTTTAAATAATATTTTTTAACGTTCAAAAGTGACGCTTAATGGCCTTGTTGAAATACATAATTTTTGTCTTTTGTCTTTGTCATTTAGTGTCAAAAATTGGCAAGATACCTGAAGATGGTGAGGTGAAGAGATAACTTGTACCGTGAGTGGGTTGGTGCGAGGTAACATGCGAAAATAGTTCAGGGAAGGAGGCCTCTGCATAGCAGAAGAACAGTGTACACAAAAACTATCGGAATGTCTTTAGATACTAAGTCATCATCTTCCTGCTCACGATACTTGGGGTCGGTGCAACACGTTTTCTTATTTCGACTTCTGTTTTCTGACACGTTTTCTATTTTCAGTAATACTGTAATATACAGCATTATATAGAGCAGTGGTGGCCCAGGGGTAACGGGCCCAACATACGTGTCGTAGGTCGTGAGTTCGAACCCAGGAAGCCACTTTACTTTGTGTAAATTATTTCATCACCAATTCTCTTAAAACGGTGAAGGAAAGCATCGTGAGAAAACCGGCATGAAGACATGTGACAACCACCAACCCGCAATAGGGCCGCGTGGTGGATTAAGGACCATTACCTCTCTCACAAAGAGGATGCCAGTGTCCCAGCAGTGGGAAGATTATAAGGCTGATGATAATTTACAAGAATATGCTTCTTCTCCTCTTCGTCGTCTCTTCTTCTTCTAATCGTCATCTTATTTTCTACAAACATTTTGTTTTCTCTTTCTTTGTTGCACTTTCCCACTTCCCGTTACTCGGGGTTGGCTTTCCTGGTCATTTCTACTAACATTTGGTTCAGTTTTTTTTGGTTTACCTGATAATAATCCAGTTATGTATTTAAAAAAATAAGCAACACTCATACCTGCATGCTGGCGAAAAACAACCCTTTTTTGCAGTCGAGAAAAAACAGTCGGCACCAACCGTACCCAATTTCATGTTGTTGCATACAAACTTGCCTAGAGAACAATTTGACGTGCATGTGGACTCACAATGTTTGTCAAAATCCTTTCTACAGCCCATAGGAGCTGGATTAAAATAGCTTGTGAAACATTTATTCTATACATAGGTACGTAGGTAGAGGTACGTTGGATTCTATAAGGGCGCACGGTTGGCGCAGTGGTTGAGCGATTGACTGCTGCGCTGCGTGTCGCGGGTTCGATTTCCGCACGGAACAAATATTTGTATGGCCTACAGATAGCTGTTCCGGCTCTGGTGGTTTGTGTATGTGAGTTAATATGTTTGTAAACGCACCCACGATACAGGAAGAAATTCCTAGTGTGGGGCAACGTTTTTTTAAAATAAATAAAAAATAAAAATTCTGTGAATTTTGCCTACAGATTTGCCGGAATTTCAGCTAACACAGAGGGTTTTTTTTATCTGTGTGGTGTGATATTCAGTCTATATTCATGTTCCTTTTATGGCTATGTCTGACACATCATCACTGGCAGCCTTATTCTCGTAATTGCTAAATTTGGGAATCCTTCCTTATGTGCTATGCTACTCTGGTATATGCAAGTCTCAGCCTGAGGGTCAAGACAAGTGTCATTCGATGTCAGCGATAGCGATAGTCAAAATGCCAAAATGGAAATAAAGTGCAATTTAGGGCACACGGTATGTCACGCACACGTCATAACCACGTCCGAGCAACGACATACCGTGTGCCCTAAATTGCGCTTTTTTTCCACGCCTTTTTTTTGAAATTTGAATGGAATAGGAAGCCGCCCGTGCCATGTCCGCGCCCGACGCCATTTCTATGTGGCCTGGGGATTTATCACGTGACATTTCGATGGCGCTTGACATTTACATACATTTTTGTCATCGCTATCGTGTTGCTTACTTTGATATAATATCTCTTGTCGAGAGTCTCAGAACTTTCTCGTGATCTTCGAAATGTTATCCAACTGTATTTTTTACAAGCAACAAAATAAACTCCAAATATAGATATTACTTTTATTTGTCCGTACATTGCAAGTTAATTCTGCCTAAATTAATCCTAGAAGTAACACTACTCTTGCCGGTCAAAGCTCTTATTCATGTGATATTCTCTCAATTCCTTGTCTTTAGGCGTTGTAGATTTATCTTTAGTTCCTATAGCCTCAGCTTCCTCAACTGTATCAGGTAAGGAGTCATTAGAAATATCGGGAACTAGGAATGTGACCATTCCCGCTACGAGAGACGAGATCCCGAAGATAAGTGATGGGAGTCCTTCCCAGTACTGCGTCTGAAAATTAAACAAAATATTGTAATTTAGGAGGAGGATTTAACATTATTGGGACACTTTCTGTAGGTGTTGCGTGTCGAATATTTCTGCTTAGTTTTTTATACAGTTTATGCATCAACGGCATTAATAACTTGATGATTACTTATTAGAGGTAGTTTTTATGGAGCCAAGTTCTGTATGCAGACCCTCAAAGTTGTGTGTATTGCAGCTTGACTTCCAAAATAAGTCCAGCAGTATAACATGGACATAGAAATTATTTGGGAAGGTCACAAACTCTTTTTTTTCAATTAATAGGCACTGCTGTATTTGTCAACGAATCGGTAAGTCGAATAGAGGAAGCCAGTTGCACGTTCCAAAGCGTATATCTTCCCCTCCGGAGCAACTGGACAGATTCGCAACGGGACAGATTCTCAGCTGGACAGTTTCTCAGCTGGACAGATTAGCAACTGAACAGAACGTGTACAATCCATAACGAGCAAAGATACAGCAGGGACACTCTTTTAAATCAATAGTGTTTTTCTATTGGCCTTGTGATCTCCCACGAGCAGAAAGAAGCTCTGTATGGTGACAACCCCCACAATAGTGTCTATCCTAGCATTATTTCACGTTTATAAGATAAAGAACATTTATGGCTTAAACTGAATAACTTACCAGTAGCGGAGTCTGAGGCGCAACAATAGACCCCACTCTTCCTAATGACGAGCACAGTGCATGCATGGAGTTCCTCGTATACGTGGGGAACAGCTCTGAAGTGTACATGTAGGTGATGGTGAAGTACAGCGTCGCCATCAGCTTGCTGATCATGAACATAGTTATTGATAGCCAGGCCATATCTGGAAGAATAATAAGAAGTAATTTTAGTTGGTATTGTCATCGGAAGCGCTACTGCAGAGCATAAGGTCTGGAGAGCAGTGGTGGCCCAGTGGTACCGGCCGCGACTTACAAGTTAAGCACCTGGGTGTGTCCCAGGCAGGTGCTTAACTTTGCGTCAATTATTTCATCACCAATGCTCTCAAAACGGTGAAGGAAAACATCGTAGAACCAAAAATTCGAAGACATATGACATCCACCAACCCGAACTGAGCCCGCGTGGTTGATTACGGCCTATTCTCTCTCACAGAGAGGAGGCCTGCACGCACAACTGATCAAATGGTATTCTAAGTGCGGGAAAATGGGATCTATCCTATCTTATGCCAGCCAGGTGTTATTGGGTGTTTCCATCTGGAATTTCTCAATTAGTCAGCCCGAATTAAGTACATGTACTTGGTGGATTTAGATAAAAGTCACAATGATAGGCAATGTCCTGATATAATTTTCGTGGAGCTAATAATAAAACTAGACAATGAGAGAATGGTATATTTTAGCTGGGCACCATATTTCAATAGGGGCAATTATTTAAAAATAAACTGTTGATTTTGCCTTTAGCGAAAACACTTTAACAACAGCAACATGTAGCATAGAAAATTACAAAAGGGCGTAATCGATGCCATATTGTTAATTAAGCTGACCGAGAAAACCAGGTAATCAATAACAAAATCAACTTCATTGTTGTATGCTACGATAATGTTTGTAAAACAATTCCCTTGATTGTTGCTGTAACCATAACATAATCACTGCGGCTTTTCAATTCTCTGTAACACCTACAAAAGTAGCTCCCAGAGACAAACATTAATATCACGCTTGGTCTCTGAAAGATCAGACAGAAGTGGACATTTTAGTAGGTGCAGGACATTTAAGTCGGTACACATTTTAGTAGGTACACATTATAGTAGGTACACATTTTAGTAGGTACACATGAGCCTATTCCCATCAACCGGACACAAATTCAGATGGCTTCTATTAAGAAATTCCAGATGGAAAAATCCAATACACCTTTGACCGACCGGGAATCGAATCCAGAACTTCATGCTTAACATTGCAAATGCGCCTATAACAACATCGTCACCATCTTTAAAACAGAACAAAGCTAGTACTTACTTATAGGCAAGAACGGCTGTCCCACACAAAACACGCCAGCCAATAGAAAGCTAGCGATCAACGGGAACTTTCTCCTATACTTCATGAGCACATACATCGCTATAAAACTCCCTGGAACCTCCGTTATCGACACAAGAGCGTAGTTCAAATACTTGTTCCCTTCCAGAGACACAGATGTTATTGTCATACCATAGTTCACGAAGGTGGATGTGGTCCACCAAATAACACAGACGATGAATCTCTTAAGCAAAGCCAACGATGTAAATGTACTCTTCAATACTTTCCCAAATTCGACATTCTCTTCTTTATCAGTATCGCAAACTAGATTATCTAGTACTCTCTGGTCGATTTTGACTTTGTTCTTTTTTGAGATTTTGTCTATTACAGCTACTGCTTCTTCCTTCTTTCCTTTTATGAGCAGCCATCGTGGACTCTCATCGACTAGGTATATGTAAAAGAAGAAGAGTAATGCTGGAGCGTATAAGGCTCTGAGGAAGTTCCTCCAGCCAGGCACCATCCAGGCTATTAGGGCTTTTAAGACCCCTCCTATGCAGTAGCCAATGCTGCATAACATGAAGTACGGAACTCGTTTCTTTGTGGCTATTATTTCTACATCTGTGGAAAACATGGGAATTGACTAATTAGTAAGTATTATTCCTTTTCAGTCTAGACACAGAAAATATTAGGTATAAAATATTAGGTATTTTCGGAATTAGTATACTCGTACCTACTGAAGTCAAGCAAAGTAATATTGATGGTAAAGTATGATAGTTGTATGAATAATCTGTCCTCTATTATATTATCGTCAATGCGAATACGAGTTGACTGTTGAACTTGTGTAAGGTACTTAAAGTAGTTTGCCAAACTTCACAGACTTGATAAGCATCGAACGACATTGTATTGTCTTATGAAGCCAAAATGACAACGAAATCTTAAAGTTGGTCTCTAAGTTTTCTTAAATTATCACATCATATCATATTAATATTATGAAGGTGATAGTTTGTGAATGTGTTTGTATGTTTGTTACTCTTTCACGCAAAATCTACTGAACGTGTCTGGATGAAATTTGGCACAAAGACAGATTATAGTCTGGAATAGATACTTTTTAACCCGTAAATATGTTCCCTTGGGATAATTTTCGACATACACGCGGGCGAAGCCGCTGGCAGATGCTAGTAAGTCAATCTGCCTGCAGCCTTTTCCCAACTGTGTTTAAGTCGGCTTCCAGGCCAATCGACGGCCACCACAACCCAGTAATTGGGTAATACGATAACCCTGGACAGAACTGGTGTCAGATTGCCTGGCTTCTGACAGCCGGGATCAACAGCTTAACATGCTTTCCGAGGCACGTTTGAATCTCGTTTGTTAAGATGGTAATCCATCCACAGACTGACGTTGAAAATAGGGTCGAGGTCTGTGGATGGTTGTGTGAGTTGTAATTATATAATTACTAGCTGTCCCACGCGGCTTCACTCTCGTCAACTGGCTACCTACATACATGAATATTGCGTAACTTTAACCGTTTATGCAGCGCACGCAACGGAAGCTCTCAAAAAGGAACAATTTTGTCCGTTTTTGCAACATTTTTCATTTATGCTCCGCTCCTATTGGTCATAGCGTGATGATATATAGCCTATAACCTTCCTCGATAAATGGACTATCCAAAACAAAATCTTTAGAATTGTTCAATCCCAATCAGTAGTTCCTGAGATTAGCGCGTTCAAACAAACAAACTCTTCACCTTTATAATATTAATATATATAGTATAGATTTAGCCACTAACTTCTATTTATAAAGCTACTATTTACTTACTTAAAATATAAACCGGCGAGCATATATCCCCGAAGGCTGACTCCAGAAACTCAAGCGCTATGTACAACCAGTACGATGTGACGAAGCTCCTCGCGATTCCTAGAACTCCACCAAGCACACCCGTCGCCACTATCATGGCCTTCCTGCCTACTCTGAGAAAAAATATATCTTTAGAATTTTGTCTAAGTAATTGTATATAAAAAAGCAGTAAGTTTTTTTTGTTAGTGACACAGATGATACAAACAAAACAAATAGATAATATTATTTGCCTTCACTAGACGCTATGCGAAGAAGTAGTTGGCAGATACGAAGGAGTTTAGACAAATTGAAGTTATACCAGCGTTAACGAATATCAAAAATCCATTGATCGATCAATATTGTGCTTGAATTTGCCGCTAGCGGCACTAGTGTAGAGTGAGGTCTTCACAATGTCAAATTTCACTGTTTTTGGCTGCTACTTTTTTATTGTTGTGACTATTTTCCAAAATAGTAGATTAAGATAGGTACGGGTTTTACCAACCACTGCATATTACTCGATGTTATATTTAATCGCACTTCTACGGCATAAGAAATGATTTTAATTCAAATTTTGTCTCCGTGCGCGTAATAACAAAGTTTAAGGTTACACCAGTCGACGGCACGAACAATTTTGTGCGCGGGGTTAAAATGCCTGCTATCTCATCCGACAACTCGAGCGATAGAGGTAGATGCTGTGATGAGCAGTAAGAAGCTAGTTCGAGTACGAATTAGCACTTTTGCATGTTTTTAGCGAAATGGATGATGATTTAGGATGAAAACGAGCGCGCGAAATTTTATAAACAGACCTTTAGGGAGTCTAGATATCATGAAAAAACGGCTAATATATTATCAAAATAAAATTGTTTGCATTGTTGAACTACTAATCTATCCCTGTATGGTGGCCGTTTTGCAATTTTCCTTCTTCGTATGGTATTTATTCCCGCCTAAAGATGCGTTAAAATTAGTGTTGAAATATGGAACTTTCGACGCTCGACTTTCAAACATTTTTATTTTTTATTTTTTCGTTTCCATACAGGGCTAGATAATAATGAGACAAATTGATATAATTTTTTATTTTGAACGTACATCGTCAAACAGTGGAGTAATCGCTAGACTACGTTTGTATGGAAGAATTATCGACTAGTGTAACCTTAACAGCTATATTTAAGGACCTTACACGCCATTGGCGCGACCTGGTGGTCACAAAAACCCTCATTAGATTGACTATGACCACGAGGCATTTTTTTAGGAGTATATAAGAGATAGTAAAACCATATTGTAAGAATTCATAACTGTGGTAAAACATCAATTTATTTATAATAGTCACAGTGGATCTTTGTGTTTCTGAAGTTGGTTCTGCCATCCATTGCGCAAGAAACAGTTCGTCATCGAGTATACTGCATAGAGTAAGCGAGGCAGGACGATGCGACAAACGTAAGCGAGTGAAAGAGACAGTTATACAATGCTATCTTCAACTTCAACATTGACACAAAAATAGCTACTGCGCAGGGTCTTGCATCCAATTCTGAGACACAAAGATCCATTGTGAGTATCATAACTTAATGGTTATTGCAAAATGTTCTCATAATTTTGGTAGTTAATAGCTTCAAGATTTTCGTTTGCTTTGTTATACGCCAGAAAATTGTGTAAATCGAAATAAAAAGGTAATGTCACGAGATGTAGAGTTTTGCAAATTGAGATATTTTTCACGCCTCGCACATACGAAAAAACATTGTACGAGTAGCTTCATAATTTGCATTATTATCTTCAATGCCCATTTTGTATCATTATGCATGGTTTAAATGGCCAATTATCATTTTTGCAAATGAAATATCATTATAATAATATTTGTATGCACGTTTAAATGATAAACGGTCAAGTACATGCCTAATTGAGTGTGAAGCGTGCGCATCGAAATACTTAATTAGTATCCTTTATTGTATTTTAAAACACAACAAAAGGGTAACAAGTATCTACTCGTACATGAATGTTTACAGAAAAAAGGAACTGGACTTTTCGAACGCCTTATAGCGTAAAACACTTGGCATATAAACAATACATCTAATTCGTCTTCAACTACTGAAATCTGAATCGAATTTGCTTCACGGTATCGACACAGATAATATAATACTACAGTGTAAACAAGCTTCACAAAAAGTGATTTTAAATAATAGACCAAGACTTTAATGTTAAAAATTACGCCTATGAATAATAACTGTCTTACAAAATGATTCTTACGATGGATTTACGATGGAAAGTTTAGGAGAAATTGTGAAAAACGCCATCTATTACAAAGAACTCAAAACAAAACGAAAAGTCGATAGCCACTTTCAACAAATTTAACATACAAAGTCTTTACTTATCTTTTTTGTTCAAAAAACCCGATTTATGAGTGTCAATGGATAAATTAACATTAAAGAAGCAAGTTTTGATTTTTACTAAACTTATTTCAGCATAAATCTGCTGTTTAACATTTTAAGTAATTGTTATTTTCACATTTGTTACCTATGCTGCCATCTATGATCTTTTTTTAATACTAATTATAATTTGTTTGAATTGAGACCCCATGGTATCGCCTAATTAAATCGAATCGAATCGACTCTGTATACTAATTAAGAGCAAATACATAGCATGATACTTATTCGAAATTTTAAATACCGTTACATAATTAATGTTTAACTTTTGAAAACTAAAGGCTTTGCTTTGAAATCCTTGATTTCTGAATCGAATATGCTTCGGATAATCATCGATTGAATCAAATCATTTTTCAACTAATTGGGTAGTAGCAAATACGTAGTACTTTAACCTATACTAATACAACAATTTATATAACACATAAAACTTTTTCACAAAAAAATAAAACCGACTTCCAAATATAAGACTACAAAGTGAAAATAACTTTTGACACCGACTTCCGAAATTGAAGTTATTTTTCAGTTCGTAGTGTTTTTATTTGGAATTCGGTTGTATTTTTTTGTAAAAAAAATATTATTCTCTTTTTAGTTATGGTACATAAAGAGCAAGTTCAGTAATAAGGTACCTATAATGCCCAAAGTTATGCCTCAATAGATTACCCAAATAGCATAAAACTAACATAACTGGTGAAAAGAGAATGTACCAGGGTGAACTGTACGTATCTGCGTACCCCTTTAAAGCGTACCGGCGAGATTTTATGCTATGAAATGGCGTAAACAATAAGCAGACATGCGATTGCAGCAATCCCGAGAGATTTGCCGTTGTTTATTGAAGAGTTCTGTTGTATATCGCCGAAGTTCTTCACCAGATCTTAATCAGATTTTAATGGGACCACACGAGAAGCACCAGCTTTGAAATAAAAAACTGGCCAAGTGCGAGTCGGACTTGCGCACGAAGGGTTCCGTACCATTAACGCAAAAAACGGCAAAAAAATCAGGTTTGTTGTATGGGAGCCTCACTTAAATATTTATTTTATTCTATTTTTTGTATTTGTTGTTATAGCGGCAACAGAAATACATCATCTGTAAAAATTTCAACTGACTTGCTATCACGGTTCATTAGATACAGCCTGATGACAGACGGACAAACAGACAGACAAATGGATCGTGGAGTTTTAGTAATTGGGTCCCGTTTTTACCCTTTGGGTACGGAACCCTAAAAAAGAAACATTAAAATCGGTTCGCCTAAAGATTTACGCATAAAAAAAATACAGTCGAATTGATAAACTCCTCCTTTTTGGGCAGTCGGTTTAAAACCGTCTCTTGATAGTATTTACTTGAGTCAAGACAAAGGGGGCCCAAAACGTGCCTATCCTAAACTCATGCTCTATTAAATTAGATTGTAAAATGACTTACCTATCAGATAGTGGCCCCACAAATAGTAGACCAATCATGTACGCTAGACTGTGGACTGTCCCCACTAACGTTCTCTTCCAGTCATAACAGGCTAACTGGAACTGGTGAGAAAAATGTCAGTTAAAACCAATGATATTCTAATAAAAAGATACGTTATACACTCACAAAACAACCTACACACTTTTGGTATGAGATACCTTCTGTTTTATGTACTTTGGTATCATAATTGGCACACTTTCTAAATACACACGATGGCATTTTTTAAATTTTGTTTTTGTTTCAACGAAGCATATCGCTTTTCGCCATGGGTGACATAGACTATAGACCCCAATTAGGACCTATTCGAGTCTTCACAATGCACGCGCTCATAACATATCTGTATACTAAAATATCATTGGTCAAAACATTAATTTTGTAACGACTTCTTTTCAACGAACCAACGAGGATCTTATCTAGTCTTGTTGCCACATTGCAGATCAAAGGTCTTTTTCTCTCGATTGGACCTTTCAGTAGGAGTCAAGTTGGTCGCTATGTGTAGAAATAATGCTCAGAGGCTCATAACTCTTAACCATCCCTTAATTCACATCCCACATCACATGATCAGCCTATTAATGTTCCCACTGTTGGGACACAGGCCTCCTCTCTGTGAGAGGGAATGGGCCGTAATCCACCACGCGGGCCCAGTGCGGGTTGGTAGATGTCACATGTCTTTGAAGTTTTGGTTCTAGGACATGCCGGTTTCCTCACGATGTTTTCCTTCACCGTTTTGAGAGCAGTGGTCCATCCTTTAATTGTTTTATTTAATTACCGCAAGTAAGCAGGATCATCTTATCATCACATGTTATTTCAAAATACTCTAGAAACTTTTTCTTAAAAATCCATGGACGATTATTAACATTCATAAATTAAAACTTTATTTTTTCTCATAGCAAGTAGAAAAGTAATAGATTACTAATAAAAAAGTTACATACTTCTGCAACAAAACTGTCAGTTTTATCATACTCGAACTCTGAGCACGATATCCCGTTGATGGTTCCGCATGTATCGTTCGCAAACCTTTCATCTATACATCTGAAACAAAAGAAATAGTTGTAAAAACAAATTGTTGTGCTTATCCCGCAACCTGCAAGGCTAACACTATAATGCATAATTAACCTTTATCATTCCCATTGATAGAGCATAGGCTTTCCATTAATTCAAAAATTTACCCGGGCTCACTGTGGGTTTCTGGATGTCACATGTCTTCGAACTTTTGTTTCCTCACAATTTTTTTTTCACCATTTTGAGATAAGTGGTGATAAAAAAAAACTTTTGCTTTTGAAGTCGGTATTTCTTTTTTGTGAATACAGTTTTTATTTCTCTCTTTCTAGTTATAGTACACCATCAAAAATATGAGAAATTTATATTTTACGGTACCTAAAGGGTTGACAAAATATCCATAATAACACAATTTACACATTCGTGCTGTGTTCGACGCCTAAGAGTTCGGTTGTATGCTCCATATCTTGAAAACTGCTAGACCGATTATGATGAAACTTGCACTATTTCCTAAGTTAAGAGATTCTCAATCCAACACAAAAAAAATATCACGATCCGATAAGTATTTTCGAAAAATGCGTGGACAAACAGGAGAAATTCCTAGTGTGGGACAACGTTTTTTTTCTTTTAAAAAAATAAAATAAATAAATAAACATACCTACATACACTTATGAAATTTGGCCCATAGTAACATATGTAAATATTGTGCAATGCCAACAATATCACATACATACATGTCGAATTGATTACCTTCTTTTTTTTAAGTCGGCAAAAAATACTCAACGTAAACTGCCTGTCTGGGTTCGAACTCACGACCTACCTACACATAAGTCAGTGCTATTTCCACTCTACCATACCATATAATTATAATCGCATACCATTATATTGCTGCATTACCCGAAATATTTCCGATGTCCTACATAGTTATTGGTTTTATACGTTTTAAATAGGTCTTGGCTTTCATGCAACTGATATGTTTATGACAGAACAGAAAGGCGTCTCAATAATCAAAGTGTCATAATAGACCACACAAATAACTGTATTTGGAAGCCAATCTACGGCAAAAACCCCACCAGCAAACGGGGTGAATAGAAACAAAACTTTGAAGGCAAATTTCAAGTATTTTTTTTATTTTTGCTGCTTGGTAGATACATAAAAAATCCTAATCAAAATTTTGTTTCCATTCATCCCTGCATCCCTATTCACCCCATTTGTAGGTACTTAGTTAAATAATTTCACCAGTCAGTGAAAAACACCGCTATGGGGTATATTTCAGTACCCTTAACTTACACTTTTCTCATATTTTAAGTACCAAAAATCGACAATATTGTTGTCAAAACATGAAAACATACCAGAAAACGTTAAAAACATAATTTAACTAGCCTAAATTACCATAAGCTCAGATTTAGTACAAAAAATCGGTTAGTTCCGCTATGCTCTAGTCCCGCTATGGTCGACTCGAAAAATACTTACTAAAAGGATTCGCTATGCACGAAATCACATTCACTGGCAATGATGAAGAAATTTGTTACAGTGTAATATTTTATTTAACAATATAAAAAGTAAATTAAGAATTTACAATGTACATACTAGGTGTATGTAAATTCCGATACTTTCGTGAAACAAAGTTAATAAACGTTCAGTTTCATCATACTAACGCACACTCGCCTCGCCGCCACTCAACACGTCGCGTCAATCATTTTAAAAACAAAGTGTCCATCCATTCCATAGAACTGTGAAAAACGAAACGTCTTTCCGTAAAAGAGAAACTTAACCTAAAAATATTTCTAACTAAGATTTCAATGTTTTTAGTTTAATTTCAATATTTTTCAGCTTCCTCCTCAATTTAATTGAATTCAAACACTTTTCTTTCCAACTGTACCATCACTTTACCATCCATTTTTCCAAGGAAACCGTTTGTCCTGGTATGGTCATCTGATGAGGAGGGATGAAACGCATGTTACTAGAAGAGTTATGAATATAATGGAGTTTCTTGTGCTTGGAGTTTCTTGTGCATTATTCTCCATAACAAGCTACTTTCCGAATGCACGGTAGAATCAACTTTTATAACTTGTAAATTTTAATGTACCTAACGTTCAAAAGTGCCGCTTGGTGGCCTACTTGAAATAAAATATCCTTGTCTTTGAAATGTGGATGGATGGAAAGGGAGGGGACGGCCAAAGAAAAGATGGATGGACTGTGTGAGGAGTGATATGAAAGAAAAGGGAGTTAGTGATAGCGTGACGGGGGACAGGACGGTATGGAAGAAGAAAACGTGTTGCGCCGACCCCAAGTAACATGGGACAAGGGCAGGAAGATGATTATGATGAATGTACCATCCATTGTTTACGTAGAATCGAAGAATTTCGTGCATAGCGGCACTTTTTAGTAGGTATTTTTCGAATCGGGCATAGCGGGACTAGAGCATAGCGGGATTAACCGCAAAAAATAAACACAAAAAATAATATTGTGTCATAACTCGAAAACTAATGAACTGTAGTGAATGTTTTGCAGGACGTTATTGTGCATAATTAAACAAGGAATAAACTAACCCAAGCACAAATCGCAGTAAAATCAAAACTTTAGCAAAAAACAGACTTCTGGGCCCTTTGACAGTCCATACTTTTTTGCGGTGATGGGTTTTTTATGGACTTTTCAAGCAACATTACTACTATCATAATGAACATAATTCCGGTGAAATTAAAATGAAACTAGGGTTTTTTACGCAGCATATTTCTTTATTTCCTGGGCTATAAGGACTGTGGGACATAGAAATATAGAAGAAAGAAAAAGTTTTTTTTTGGCACAGAATCTGACATACCAATACATGAATTATGCTAAACAACTCCGGCGTTTATAAATATTATGTATACGCGGATATATGTGTAAGTTTACGCATACCATGGCCTGTGTCAGAATTGAACGTGGGATTAAATCTTAAGATATCCTATCTATATAAAATATACCTATCTTGTATTAAATATAATAAACATTTGTTCATTTATGTTAGGTATACACTGGGCTTTATCTTAGAACACGTGTACGCGAGTAGATAATAAATCAACTGTCTACCTTACTTTCCCATGTTGACTGTATCCAGTTTATTCAAATCGAAGGGAAAAGTAGAAACTGAAGTGTTTTTTTAATATGTAATGAATAAGCATTGGATTTTATTAAGTCTTAATACTACAAAATGGTCTCATCAAAATACGAACTATTTTGGTGACCTGTGGTAGTGCGAGTTTGAGGTTCCATTATTATCTTCTGACAGCGCTTATTTAGTTATTAGTACAAATTTTAGTTAACAAAACAAACTACAATACGTATACTACGTTTAAAAACTCGCACTAAGCCCACAGCCTGTCTTTTGATCCATCTTTTTCAATCACTTTTCATAATCAAAACAAACACGGTTGGCGCAGTGGTTGAGCGATTGACTGCTGCGCTGCGTGTCGCGGGTTTGATTCCCGCACGGAATAAATATTTGTATGACCTACAGATAGTTGTTCCGGCTCTGGATGTCTGTGTATGTGAGTTTATTTGTTTGTAAACGCACCCACGATACAGGAAGAAATTGCTAGTGTGGGGCAACATTTCTATTAAAAGTCTCTTTAAAATTGTTCAATAACACAGGCAACTTCTCATGCTAAGAAGAAACATATTAACTCATTTGTAAAGTAGCTGTGGCGACCATTTCAGACTATTCAAAGTGTTCTCTTACGTATTGGACGTAATCGTTATTTTTGTATAGGTATTGTTATATTAGTATGTATGAGTAAGTGCATGAATAATTTAAAGCATGAAATACCTGATTAAAACACGCTAAATCTGCCAAAAAATAACAAAAGAATTTCAGGCCTTTCAGAAACCATGCGTGAATAAATGAGTGTTAACAAAATTGCTGCGCAAAATTATTGTAGCGATGCCTAAATGTGTGAGACGGGTAGATAATAGAAATATGGTATGCGACAAATTATGAAAAAGAAGGTTTATTTGTTCCGTCGTCATACTTAAGAAGATAAAGGATTTGTTAAAAATATGGCCGTCTTGAAAATAAAATAATATTTATAATGACAAAAGCTTTATATAGGATCACGTTCAAGGAACTTGGATTTTGTACGAAACATCTTTTTAGGGTTCCGTACCTAAAGGGTAAAAACGGGACCCTATTATTAAGACTCCGCGATCCGTCTATCTGTCTGTCTGTCTGTCTGTCCGTCTGTCACCAGGCTGTGTCTCATGAACCGTGATAGCGAGGCAGTTTCTCAGATGATATATTTCTGTTGCCACTATAACAACAAGTAAAATAAGTATTTAAGTGGGGTAGCAGTGGTGGCCCAGTGGTATCGGCCGCGACTTACACGTTGTAGGTCGTGGGTTAGAGCCACGGAGCACAAAACCAGTGGAGAGAGCATCGGCACGTTTTTGTTCTAAGCCAAAGTCACCAAATAACGGCGGGGGCAGAGGTAAGCTTCCTCCGCTGTGATTGGGCGACAGATTGACAACCAAATGACAGCTGATTCTTCAGGGATTCCAAACAAGAAATTAAAAAAATATCGATATCGATAGTTGTTTAACTTATTAATAGTGTAAGGATTTCTTTAGGATACAGAGATTACGGGTTCGATTTTGAAATAAAACAGGTGTTTAATAAATTAAAGGTATAATTAAAAAATAATTATGAATTTACTGGTTTTTAAAATGAATTAGCTTTGAATATGTTTTTCTTATGTAATCTTTTGGACTTGTATTATTTTTCGTAATGACCCGACAAACTTTGTTTTGTCATACCCTACTTACCCTACCCTATTGTGAATCTAAAACATCCGGGGCGCCACCCAAACGCATACAAAAAACTTCATTCAAATCGTTCCAGTCGTTTAGGAGGAGTGCAGTGACATAACACGTACAGTAGAATTATATATATAAAGATACATATATACATGAATTGCTCGATTAAAGGTTAGATTTATGATATGGTAAATACGGGCATGACAATAAAAAACAAAAGAACGTACACAGCTGCAGTTCTTATTAATTTCGGCAACAAAGTATTGTCTAAAACTTAACAATAAACAAAGAGTATTTTTTTCGCTCGACGAGATTTTTCCGTCTTGGAGCCTAACATATCGATATAGTCGTCGTGGTGATGCGATGCAGCACTATCGAGAAAAAAAGAGACAACGACTAACGCGCGAATCAGTGTACCAGAAAGAGACAGCAGCGGAACCATCCAGAAATAAAAATATTTGATTTTACTTAATGAAATTAATTAAATGGAGTAGAAAAACACTTACCTGTGAAATGTTATCTCATCTTTTGTGTAACTTGAAGTATTAGAACACTTTCTACACCATTTAATTGCACAACTAGGCATTACTTTTCAGTTTATTTGTTTTAAAGACGGAAGCGCGTGACGTTCGTACGTCCTACCTACGAATGTTGCGACTGACTAAAATTTCGCCGCATGTGATTGATACTGCATACGCTTGGCGCCCGCGGTAATCCCGGCACGCTCTCTCCACTGGTTTCGTGCTCCGTGGTTAGAGCCCAGGCAGGCGCTTTACTTTGTGTAAATTATTTCATCACCACTGCTCTCAAAACGGTGAAGGAAAACATCCTGAGGAAACCGGCATGTCCTAGAACCAATAATTCGTAGACATGTGACATCCACCAACCCGCACTGGGCCCGCGTGGTGGATAACGGCCCATTCCCTCTCACAGAGAGGAGGCCTGTGTCCCAGCAGTAGGAACATTAATAGGCTGATGATGAAGTGGGGTTCCCATAGAACAAACGTGATTGTTTTGCCGTTTTTTAGGGTTCCGTACCCAAAGGGTAAAAACGGGACCCTATTACTAAGACTCCGCGGTCCGTCTGTCTGTCTGTCTATCTGTCTGTCTGTCTGTTCGTCTGTCACCAGGCTGTATCTAATGAACGGTGATAGCTAGACAGTTGAAATTTTCACAGATGATGTATTTCTGTTGCCGCTATAACAACAAATACTAAAAAATATTTAGGTGGGGCTCCCATACAACAAACGTGATTTTTTTGCCGTTTTTTGCGATAATAGTACGGAATCCTTCGCGCGCGAGTCCGACTCGCAATTGCCTGGTTTTTTTTAATAACTGATGGCTCGTCAGTGTAATGATCTCAAGTGAGGTCCTTGGTTCGATTCTTGGCTCTGGGAAAGGGTAGTCTAGCTTTGTGTCACGTTGATCGCAATATGCTCGTACCCTATTAATTGGGACTTACAACGCGGTCACATTAACTTGACCCTTGGCGTTGATGACGTCATTTTGGCACTCAGGTACGGTGTGACAAAAAAGCATCAACAACTAAACGCACCTACGACACAGGAGAAATTCCTAGTGTGGGGAAACGTTTTTTTTTAATAAAAAAAGAGATACGTCAAGTTAATGTGACCGTGTTGTAGACGTAACTGACGAAATGTGGACATACGAGTTCGTATTTTTTGAATGACAATTTTGTTAATGTGTTCATAACATAATAATGTTGATTGAAACTGTTAAAATGATCGACTGTTGTGCTACTCTTGCCTCGGTCAAACATGAATTATTCTTGATTCACTATTGGCTTTTGCCAGCGGGTTCGCCTGTAGGCAGGTCTAAAATCATCCCACGGAAACTTTAAACCAGAACAATTATATCCCTTTTAATTACGGAGGTCTAGTCAGGAACTAATTGCACATTAACGGCTAAATTAATTAGGATGATCTAAGAAAGAAACAGACATAGTAAATTTGACATCTAAAAATTGATTATTATTTCTTTATTTCTTTATATTATTATATCTTATATAGAGGAAAGATTTTTTTGTTTGTTTGTACCGAATAGACTCCGAAACTACTGGACCGATTTAAAAAAATCTTTCACCAGTAGAAAGCTACATTATTCTTGAGGGACATAGGCTAGTTTTTTTTATCCCGAAATCGGGTCCTGTGGGGTGGTCAATTCAATTCAGTTTATTCAGTAATAATGCACATTGCGTTCGAAAATAATCCAGCATGTAACATTAACATAATCAGCATTAATAAGATGTCGTTACAAATATACAAGAATACATGCAATTCTATTTCAATTTGAAAATATTATTTTAATTTATTAAAAAAAAATGTAAATAACATGAAAACAAAAAAAATAAAAATCCATATGTCAATAAATTAATTAATAGCAATAACGAAAATAATAATCAAAAAGTAAATGTCATATGAACACGGAACACAATAAAACACCATAAACAAAAATAACCACATGTCAGTTTAATGGCAACAAGACTACTACAAATCATCTAATGAGTAGAGACATCTTTCCAACAGGAATGCCTTGAGTCTTGCTTTAAATGAGCCTGTGTACAACATGCTTTTCAACTCAAGCGGTAACTTATTAAATATCTTAATAAGTCCACGGAAACGAAGCCGCGGGGAACAGCTAGTACTTAATGAGATATGATCAATCAACTCAATCTGTCACGGTCAACTGTTGGACTTAAGCCTTTCCTCAGTTTCACCACAACACCTGGATTTCTGCCTTCTAAATCCAGTCTGTCTTAACTACTACCCCTTTTTAAAGATCGAAGGTTCGTCCTGCAAAAGTCAGTTTCACAACCCAATTACTGGTCATCAGTATACCTACAACTCCTACAGCAGGTTCGTAGAATATTGTTTTTGCCCAGTAATTGGGTTGTGAAATTCAGATGACAATTGCCTTGGGAAATAAAGAGATATTGGGTACTTTATAAAGTACTTAATAAACAAGAACTAACTATATACACATATAAAATAAAAATAAAACTACTAACGCGTATAAAAAGGGCAGGGGTCGTTTTGCGTCAGAAAATTCGACCAGATCGCTGTCAACGTGAAAAGTGCCCAGAACGCTGGCAGCATTGCCAAGTTGGATGGTAATGCTAATTCTCTGACTCAGTGTAATGTTTTCTTCGTCTATACTTTCTGTAACTTATATGGTGTACATAATAAAGAGTATTCTATTCTATTCTCTGGCCGAGGAAAAGCCCAGCCCTCTGGTCACAAATATATAGCTTCCAATAAGGTTGTTGTATTTGCGCCGTTTGAGGTTTTCTGCACCATTAGCAGCCACCCCGCCGTGCGACACATATTGCATCCTGCACCAAAAACCTACCCACCTTCCTAGAAGTCGATATCTAACTTAATTAGTAAAATAGTATCATCATCTGCCTAGCCTTTTTCCCAACTATATTGGGGTCGGCTTCCAGTCTTACCGGATTCAGCTAAGTACCAGTGTTTTACATGGAGCGACTGCCTATCTGACCTCCACAACCCAGTAACTGGGTAACACGGTACCCCTTGGCAGGACTGGTGAGATCTGACGATCTCAAGCTTCTGACTACCCGTAACGACTGTCAATGATCTTCAAATGACAGCCGGGACCAACGGCTTAACGTGCTTTTAATTAGTAAAATAGTATCAAAAGAAAAAAAAAGAAAAGGCTACGTGGATGAATGAGTTAGCAATCTCGACAGATTGTCGACAGCAGGTAATTTAATTAAATACCAAGCGACACGTCCCGTCTTCGTACGAAACAATATTATATACACAAACCTTCTTCGTTTATCGCTTTTTCTATGTGTGAAAACTAGAATTAGAGGTGTCTTATCCTAACTAATATGTACACAATAAATAATACCTACCAGTCCTGCCAAATAATGGATTGAAACATTTGTTTGTTGCGTTGGATTTTGGGCAATAGCGGCTTGTGAAGAGATCTGTTTATTTAGACTTCATGCACAAAGGTAACAATGCCTTAGGCATTATCTATTATTTATTTCATCACCACTTTTCTAAAAACGGTGAAGGAAAACATTGTGAGGAAACGGGCATGTCCAAGAACCAAAAATTAGCAGACATTTGACATCCACCAAGCCGCACTGGGCCGTCGTGGTGGATTAAGGCCCATTCCCTCTCTCACAGAGACGAGCCCTGTGTCCTGGCAGTGGGAACATTAAAAGGCTGATGATGATGATACATGAGGTATTGTCTACCAGTCAACCAAGAGTGTTGTGCTATCCCAATGGATTGCAATAGGAACTGGACGAGACTCTCACCGACCATGTATGCATGACACAAATAGAAAGTGGTTTATACTCACTACTCAGCAGTGGATACTGGCCATAGAATGTAAATGAAGTGGATAAGTAACAGGCGGTATTATAGATGAAAATGCAACAGTCTGTTAAGTAGGTATTACTAAGATCAAGTTCACACGAGCACAATGTGTCGCCTGGGAACGCTTCTATATCACTTCCGTAATACAAAAACATTCTCAGGCTATTACAATTTCTTAGTATTTGCAAACGACCTAGAAAACTCAGTGGATCTAGAAAATCTTAAGAAATGTTTAAATTCTTTCTCATCACCTTTATCTCAACAAGAGCCATGCTCCCTCAAATGACTCTCTGTTGGTGGCGCATGTGTTGGATTATTCGGTTCCCATCATGATGGTTGAGCTTAATGGTGCTAATCCTTGCCCCATTTTCGTGAACGGGCGCCGTCAGTTGGGACTGGTCAAAACTCAGACATCTCGGTCTGTTTTAATTGTTTGTTTTAGTCTAGACTACATGTAATTTTCCAACAAGAATGATGTAATAAATACTTTGTAAACTACAATTTGAAAAGAGTGTCTGTGGATTTGTACTTCTCCATAGAGACCTACTGACGCTTGTGAATGTGCAACTAGCTTCATTTTAAATAATTTATTGAAAAATATCTTATTTACATAGATAAAAATATATAAAATTAAAAAATATTATAACTACATACAAATACACTTAAATCAAAAACTAATTAAAATATCTAAATATGGCGTAGAAAAACTCCTCCGTTATCCACCGGTATTGTGCCCTAAAGACTGGCAGCAATGCCACGTTGTATGGCAATGCTTACTCTCTGATCAAAGTAAAATTCAGCCCTTGGGTTACGCGAAGTGTCAACAGGCGTTTGGAAAGATCTTTAATCAAAGCGTGAGCACTCGGACCACACAGACTAACAGTGGTCAATGAAATGGTGATTGTATGGTATAATTTTCGTCACAGCGATAATCTTCTCTAATTATCTGCTACCACTAATTGTTTAAGTATATTCGTGTATTTATTTATATGTTTGAGTATCTATTGTATGTATTTATAGTATGTATGTATAGCTTTGTATTTGAATAAACCTACCTTAGGTATCACGTTTAACTTTAAATATTGCACCTACCACTATTGGTATCTGCATCACCCAAAGGTCGACTGGTAGAAAATGCCTAAGGCATTAAGTCCGCCTCTGTACGTTTCTGTACATGAAGTATTAAATAAATAAAAAAAATTACATACATGATTTGAGTTTGAGATAAGTCAAACTATAAATAACAGGCTTTTTCCCGCGGCTTCGCTCCTGTTGTACCGCTATCTAGCGGGAACCGTGCATTTCCCGGGATAAAATCTTAGTGATAGTGTACCCTCCTTTCAGTGCAAGAATTTTCGTAATTGAAATTAAATTTCGGAGATAACCTCCTACAAGGAACGAACTAGTTTTATCTCTTTCAATGACTATAAACACAGACATAAATCTTAATAGATAACGCAAGTCCCTTCATCTGTATGAAAACCAAGCGTGCCACTTTTTCACAAAAAAATTAAAAACAAATTTAATTACCAATGAAAGAAAACATTTCCAATGCCTCGGCCAACTTTTTCTATACATTCTTTACAGCTCAATATGGCATAAAAAGGCATTTTTCAATACAGTTGTTAAACATGGCGTACTTTCAGAGGCTATAATTGTGATCCGAAAGTTAAATCTTACGCATAGGCATCTTTCTGTTACGCGGTCGTGACTTTTGTTTACGAGCTCGATCATTATGTTTGCAGTTTTGTTTTAAATTTATAAGTCAATTTAAAAAGTTTAGTAGCAAGGAGTTTTCAAACATAGAATAGAATGGGATAGATTTTCTACGAGGAATAATGAATGATTCCGTACGTTTTATCATTGAATTCTCAAAAGTCTTTTAAATGGTTGTTTAATATATTTAATTACCAGTTTTAATTTAATACTTTCACATCAACATTTGTCAAAAATCGAATAGGCTGTACAGGCTGTTTTCGTTGAAAAAAAAATATGTCCAGTTGCAAAAACGCGCCATAAGTCAATTTAAAAAAGTTTTGTAGCAAGGAGTTTTCATACATAGAATAAAATGGGATACGATTTTATACGAGGAAAAATTAATGATTCCGTACGTTTTAGCATTGAATTCTCATTTTTTTTTTAAATAGTTGTTTAACATATTTAATTACCAGTTTTAAGTTAATTATTTTCACATCAACGTTTGTCAAAAATCGAATAGGCTGTATAGGCTGTTTTCTTTGTAAAAAAATATGTCCAGTTGCGAAAACGCGCCATATTGAAAATTTTATTTTTTGTGAATAAACAAATCTAATTCTTTGATTTGTTTTTACTGTTTCTCACAACTGTATTGAAAAACGTCGTGTGATACACGGGTGTGTAGGTTATTGCAAACTCGTGTCATTAACATACTTTCCACGCCTTTCCTAGCCTTCGGCTCGGGCTTGTTAATGACAGCTCATTTGCAATAACCTACTTTCCACCCTTGTATCACAATGTACTATTTCTAGATTACGGTGGATTGCCGGTGCCGATAATGCTAAATGAATAGCTCAGATTAGTAACTTTACTCCGTTTTTGTGGCACGCGAAGTACATACAATCGCGTCATCTAGTTAGATTTATGTCTGTGACTATAAAACTATTTTATTCAGAATGTTATGGGGCGATCACACTATAAAAAAACAATGACTATTTGATGAAGAATATTTGATGTTAAACAACCGTCACCAAATGCAAATGATTGAAAATTATAGAGGAATTACTGAAAAATCATTTGAACAGATTATGTATTGTATCAATATTAAACATGTATTGTAGCAGTATTAGTAGCAACAGATAATTCATTAATAAACTATTCTACTGTTACCACTACTGCCACTGGTGGTAACTGTCACGGCTTACATGACTTACATGACGTAGTTTGTAACCCAGTCTGGCACTTTTCTTTAATCGCCTTTCACCCATATTGCTCTCATAACAGTGAAAGAAAACTTCATAAGGTATCCATCATGTCCTAGAATCAAACTTTCAAAGATATGTGTCAACCACCGAAGCTGGGTCCACGTTTTTTTGCACGGTTACACCACGGAAAGATGGAGCCGGGTGGAATAGGCTCTTTTTTGCGGAAAAATGACACACCTGGGTCTTAGCAGCATTGAAACTGACTAGATTGGTATCGCCCCATTCGGAGACTGCCTCCAAAGACAGCCTAGGTTCAAGCAATCAACCATGGCCTCCCGAAGAGACCGAATCTCAGGCCCAGTAGCCCGTGCTGAATGTGGTGAATTATAGCCCACTACACTATTATTACACCCGCATTTCGAGTGTTATGTTTAAGTCCCGTACTAAGGACTGCTACGTAGAAATTCCTGATGGGACTACCCTTTGCTGCAGCCGGGAATCGAACCCAGGACCTCGCTTACCACCATTAGACTATCAAGTCAAAAAATATTGTCTAAAAATCTTTCGTATACAATTCAAGTCCTATGAAACAACATGTTGTTACTCGTATATGCATATAGATTACTGAGAAATTCCAGATAGAATATCTAAATAACACTTTGCCCGACCCCGGAACCGAACCCAGGACGTCATGCTTGTAAGTAGCGCTTGCGCACAACGATCAAAACCCAAAAACATTGCTAGAGTGCAACTTTTATATACGACCTTGAGGGAACAAAACGCGCACTAGTTTCACACGCGCGAAACCCAAAATTTAAACTTACTTTCCTTATTATTCTAAGACTTAAAAAAAGGCTAAGATCAAAATGTAGATAAATTGTCTTTGGGATAGTGTTAATATCATTAAAATACGTTGGTTTTGGTGATATTGTCGTGTTTTTGACCGTGTGTGTTAGACATATCTTTACAAATTAATTACACTATGTTATACGAATACCAAACCGCACTGGGCCCGCGTGGTGGATTACGGCCCATTCCCTTTCACAGAGAGGAGGCCTGTGTCCCAGCAGTGGGAACATTAATAGGCTGATGATGTGATGTGATACGAATAAAACTCAAAATGTTCTTAGATCAAATTATTAAGAAAATGGTCTATATATTTTACCAAAAAAATACGACTGGCCGTTTAGACGTGATTCTCATTTTAAAATCAGCTACTCAGGGGTATCTAGTGCCTTAAAGACTGTTACTAGGCAACCTTGCATTCTGTTTGCATACAAATCAGAGAAAGGAACTTGACAATCACATCCTTATCTATGTTTCTTTATACTTACTGATCACGACAATCAAATATAAATTAACATGTTATGTCATGTTCACATGGTACCTACCAATGACTAATTAACTTTATCAACAACCAGTTTTTGGAAATAAATTATCGACGCGTCAGAAATAAAAAGCAAGTCAAGTGATGCGATTGGCTGTTGATTATTCATTTAACCAATCACTACAGGTAACGGGTTTTTGGTAAATTGTAACATTAATTTTGTGTTATTAGTCGTACTAGAAATTGGACCCTTACGGAGTGCTGTAACCTGTCCAGATTTCCCAAATTTGTCCTAGCTGTGTGGACCAAAGACAATGGTTCCATAGACGTGGTCGTTACCTACTTTCACTCGGGACCGGGAAATCAAAGAATTCGAAATGCGAATTCCAAAAAAAAACCAATGATTTGAACTTCATAACATTGTAGTTTGTAAGAATCACGTGCCCTTCTATTCATAAATTGGTGAAGACAATAAGTCCTTTGTACTTTGTTTACTAATTATAAACATTATCACCAAATTTGAACTTATCATATGTCGATGGGAAGTTAAAAAAATCTTTAGAACAAAATATGTGACAGACGACGGACAGACAGACGGACACGTGAGTGACAGCAATAGGGCTCCGTGTATTTGTGAAAAGTGATCCACCAACCTATATCCAACTTCTTCAGCAGCGAACACATAGTTTGAGCTGTACGCTGTGTTCGAGGCGTAAGCCAGACCAAGAAATATCATGAGCTGAGCATGGTAAGGTCCAAACATAGCAAACTTGCCCAGCACATCGTCCAAATGGGTCTTCTTCGGTTTTTCTTCGGCAGTCATGGTTAAGTTTAGCACAGCACTACTTTTATTCACAAAATTTTGATCGTAGAAAACTTCTTCGTACAAAATCTACTTTCAAATGATATTGCATTAACTTTCTATTGTCATCATTTTATTGTTTGTTTCGGTCATAAATTCTTAATACATTTTTATTTTATCGCACTTTTGTTCGATGTTTTTCAATTTCGATATTGCCGGTATACCTCTCACTAGAAACTTAACAGTCGACTAAAAAAACACTTGTTCTTAAACGTAAACACATAATACGTTGTTTTGTATGCTACATTAACACTGACACGAACACTACGTACAGTCAACAAAAAAAATCATTTAAAAAGTATTGCGGCTTTTCACGAGACCGTATCGCGCGACTAAGTCTCAGTAATGAATGTAAATCGCAGTTTGTAGGACAACAAGGTACAGTTCGGTCAGCGAACAACTGCATTGTGACTTGATTGTCGTAACGACTCCCATTCACGGCGCGACTGTAATCGCGCATCCGCTTATTATGAGTCGTGACTAAATCGACGACGATCGAATCGTCGACGGTCGAAGAGCAAAATAAAGACAAGATATTTAGTTTTTAGTTTATTTTTTTGCGAAGTGTACTTTTTTGCAAGTCAGTTAACACTTGTACAAATAGCTAAGTAAAACTACAATAAATGAATTCAATTTAAATAAGTTAGACTTCGAGGACAAGATATGGCTCATCAAGAAATAAAAGTTAAAACATATAATTATCAATTCAATGTTTTATATTGTAAAACTCCGATGGCATTAAGCAACCAAAAATTTACAAACTAAATTAATTTTGTAGCACTCTGATGCATTCGAAATCGGGGCTTAGTAGGCGTTTCGGCCGTTGAATGTCGGATCCGGTTGAAACAGGAATTTCATTGTTATTATTTTTTTGAGTGGCGTTTCGGGTGAATCCTTTTTTAAAGGCAAAGTAACGTCAGAAACATAATTAAGTTAAACCTATTTTACATTGTGGCCATGGATAAATTATAAATACAAAAAAATAAAAACAATTGAAATTGATTTCTAGCACATTTCGGATTATTTGTCGGACAAAATTTTGCTAGAACATTGTGTTGCACTTTTAGTATTTTAAGCGACCTTTTTCGCTAAGAACTAATTTTTAGATCATAGAAAAACACGAGAGACTTAAAGATTTCTAGATGGTATAGGTACATGATTGCTTTTTTTAATGAAAATTGTTGATTATTATTTTGATAATATTGCACAGACTGATGTTTTAAATATTATAAATGTTGAAATGTGAATCGTACTGGCTGCATTATGTTCTTTATTTAATTTTATGTTTTTTACCTTATGACTGTACTTGTCACAATTGATTGTCACTCTTAATAAAAATTATTACAACAATCGGTTATGGGCCGACAAAAATAAATTGTAATAATTTATTTTGTACGTAAACATATTTAAAATAGCGTAAAATATTTTTTGCGTAATTAACTATGTCAGTTGGTGATAATATGGCTTCTGCTCCCTCTACATACGCCGGTTCCGGAGCATCATTAATGTCCATTAAAAGTTTACATGGAAAGGATGGTTACGCTCAATGGAAATTCAAGATGCGCATGTATCTACTGCATGAGGACTTGTGGTCAGCAGTTGAGGGTTATAGTGCTGAAGATACTACATCGGTTACCCTGAGGAAGACTAGAGATTTGAAGGCGTTAACCAAGATGTGTCTTACATTGGAAAGCGGAGCAATCACTCACGTACGTGCCTGTAAAACTGCTAAGGAGGTATGGGATACTCTAGCTAATGCGTACGAAGACAAAGGTATGGGTAGACAGTTGGCGTTAGAACGAAAGCTTTATAGATACGAGTTGCAGAATTTTCCTTCCATCGAAGAGTATATTAATGCTGTTACTGGCACTGCACAAGATTTGGCAGATATAGGCCGAAAAATAGACGATTTATCCATAGGCGCAATTTTACTCGGTGGTCTTCCAAAAGAATTTGATCCCCTTGTGATGGCCTTAGAAAATGCTAATATAGAAGTTTCGTCAGAATTAGTTAAAAGGAAGTTACTCAATGAAAGCGCTAAACGTGAGTCTAAAGAGTCGGCTCTTGCTGCAAATAATGTAAAAGGCAGGAACATTATTTGTTATAATTGTCAGGAGCCAGGACACAAAAGTCCTAAATGTCCACACAAAAGGAAAGTGAAAAAGGTCAAACAGAAAAAACTTCAAAATGTCGTAGAGTCTACACTAATATCAGCCTATGGTGTTGGAGGAAATTTAAGTCCTACGGAATGGTACGTAGACTCTGGCGCTTCCACACATATGACATGTCAGAAAGAATGGCTTACCAATTTTAACCCTACGGTTGACAGCAAAGAAATAACTTTAGCAAATAACAAGAAGGTTATTTCGTCTGGCATTGGTGAAGTGTTGCTTTTAAAAGACAATAAGTTAAAATTAAATGGGATTAAAGACGTTCTATATGTTCCCGAGTTAAGTACCAATTTAATTTCTGTTAACAAGGCTGTTGAAAAGGGTATAACTGTTATTTTTAATAGGGAAGGTTGTTCGATGTACAAACATAACGATGTTAAAATAATTGGCAAAACGATAGGCCACGCTTCATGCAACGTTGGTGGGTTGTATAGATTGGATCATGTTCCCATTTATCCAGAAAGCGCGATGGCTACTGAAGCTTTAGCTAGTTCTTCGGACCTGTGGCATCGCAGGCTAGGCCATCTGTGCCGCGCTGCTTTGGAACATCTGCGACGTGGTCAAGCTAAAGGTATTGTTTTTTCTTCTTTAGATAAAAACCCTTGCGTAGCCTGTATTGAAGGAAAACAGAGTAGAAAACCCTTCAAAACTATTGATTACAAGAAAGGCAGCAGAATGTTGGAAGTTATACATTCTGATGTGTGTGGTCCTTTTGATGTTGTTTCTTTAGAATCGAATAGATACTTACTTATTTTTGTTGACGATTTTTCTAGGATGGTTTTTTCTTATTTTATTCGCTGTAAGGCGGATGTAAAGAAAACATTTTTAGAATTTGAAACTCTTGTTGAGAATGTGACCTCTCTTAGAATAAAGAACTTGCGTACCGACAACGGGGGTGAGTACGTCAATGCTGAATTCGAGGCTTATCTAGCTTCCAGAGGAATTAGGCATCAGACTACTGTACCATATTGCCCGGAGTCAAATGGAATTGCCGAAAGAACAAATAGGTCTTTAGTAGAGAAAGCTAGGTGTATGTTGCAAGACAGTGGCCTACCTAAAACTTTCTGGCAAGAAGCGGTTCGAACAACTACTTATCTTAAAAATAGAAGTCCACACAGAGCTCTAGAAAATCGTACCCCTTATGAGTTATGGTATAACAGAAAACCTGACATTGCTCATTTACGTGTTTTTGGTTGTCGTGCATACGTACATGTACCCGCTTGCGATCGCCAAAAGTTAGACCCAAAAGCAAAACAGTACATATTCGTTGGTTATTGTGATGACAACAAGTCGTACAGGTTCAGAGATCCTACAAATATTAGGAAATCCATTAAAGGACGGGATGTAATATTTTTAGAGAATTGTTTTTCTAATCCCAAGATGAAGGATGAGTCACCCCGTCACGATATTATTTTCTCTTCTGATACGAATAATTTACAGGTGCAAAGCAGCTCAGCCTTGAATAACGATCCTGTAGCAAATACAAGTAGTGCTGCTGCCGTGCCTGCAATACCACCTCTCCTTATTGCCGATCCTCTTCCCGCAACTTCAATAGTTCCTGTCGAGGAAGAAGAGGAGCATGTGGAATCTGGTAGAAGGTACCATTTGAGGGATAGAAAACCTGTAAATTATCGCTGTTCTGTCTGTTGTTCGACGATGCAAAGTGGTGAGTTAACCGATGAACCTTATTCTTATTCTGATGTTTTTTTACGTCCTGACAAAGCTAAGTGGATAGCTGCTATGGAAGACGAATATAACTCTTTGATGACCAACGGTACTTGGACCTTAGTAGAGAACAAAGGTCAGAAAATCATACCGTGTAAATGGGTCTTTAAATTAAAACGTGACTCTGAAGGTAACATCAGTAGATACAAAGCACGTTTGGTAGCAAAAGGTTTTCATCAGAGTTACGGAATTGACTATGAAGAAACCTTTTCGCCGGTAGTTCGTTATTCGTCGCTAAGAGTTTTGATTGCGCTAGCAGTTGAACAGAATTTGAAAATGCATCATTTAGACATAGACACAGCTTTTCTTTATGGGAAATTAGAAGAGAAGGTGTTCATGACACAACCTGAAGGCTTTATAGCTGAAGATGAGGAGAAGAAAGTGTGTCAATTGAATAAATCACTTTATGGTCTCAAACAAGCCGCTAGAGCCTGGAATAAACGACTAGATCAGGTACTTCTTGACTTAGGCTATAACAGATTACAGTCTGAGCCCTGTATTTATTTGAAAAGAAGTTCTGATAGTATTGCTATTCTAGCAATTTATGTTGACGATTTAATATTTATTTACGACAAAGAAATCGAGTTATCTTATTTGAAGGACGGTCTGACCAAATATTTTGGTGTCAAGGATTTAGGTGAACTTAGTTATTGCCTTGGTCTGCATGTCGTTAGGCAAAATGAAACTAACGATGTGAAGGTAGATCAAAAGCGATATATATTAGAGACGTTGAATCGTTTTAATATGTCGGAGTGCAAAACTGTCCCTACTCCTATGGACGTTAGTGTTGACCTGCGTTCTCAGTCGGAACCAGCTGTCAATGTTCCCTACCAAAACTTAATCGGTTGCCTTATATTTCTAGCAATTAACACTAGGCCTGATATTTTGTTCGCCGTTACTTTTCTGAGTCAATTTAACAAAAACCCTATGCAGGCGCATTGGACTGCAGCTAAACGTGTCTTGCAGTATTTAAAAGGTACGTTAGATTACGGTCTTACATTTAAAAAGATTGGAGAACCTTTATGTGGTTTTGTCGATGCTGACTGGGCCAATGGTAATGACAGGAGGTCGTACACAGGTTATATTTTTAAATTAGCTAATACACCAGTGTCATGGGAATGCAAAAAACAGCCCACAGTTGCCCTGTCATCCACAGAGGCCGAGTACATGGCTTTAACCAGTGCTTCTAAGGAAGCTGTGTATTTACAGCGCTTAATTGGTGAGATTACAGGTGAGTCTTTTGTGGTTACTCTTTGTAATGATAATCAAAGTGCACAAAAGTTGGCACAGAACCCAGTTCATCATAATCGGACAAAACATATTGACGTCCGGTATCACTTTATTCGAGAACTTGTCGAAAGTGACAAAATTAAGCTGTCGTATTTGCCTACTGATAGGATGTTAGCGGATATTTTGACCAAAGGGTTGAATCGTTGCAAACATCAACGTTGCGTGTCTGATATAGGTTTGATGATATCTTAAGATGTTTTTTTTGTACTAAATTGTTTACTAATGATATGCTCTCGTGTTTTTTCTATGAAATGATTGTAAAGTACAGTCAGGTCGATTGATATGTGACTCTGTTAGTACAGTCAACCAAATAATTTTGTGGCCATCTCGATTAAAGGGAGGATGTTGAAATGTGAATCGTACTGGCTGCATTATGTTCTTTATTTAATTTTATGTTTTTTACCTTATGACTGTACTTGTCACAATTGATTGTCACTCTTAATAAAAATTATTACAACAATAAAAGCATTGGAAGAGGTCGTTCTAATATCGTAGCTAGTCACTGATGCCCTACCGTCCTACCGTCGACCACATCATCGCTTACCATCAGGTGAGATGAGTGGTAACGGGTAGCTCGCCGCCCGATAAGGACCAAGTCGACGGCGCGTAGTGTTCCACGCGCGCCTCAAAGAGATGTCAAATTTGACGGGGTCCGCTAGGGCCGATGCCTGTCTGGGTCGCGGATAAATTTGAAAATAGTTACCGCGGCCCTGGCTCAAGCAACTGAAGGAACACGGGTGGGTTTAGTCAGTAAAAGTCTGACACGCCCTCCCGCTTCAACCAGAGCGCGAGAAGTCATTGGACGAATCTTCACCGACGGCAGCAAGATTGAGGGAAAGGTCGGAGCCGCATTATCCATTTGGGATAATGAAGGTGAAGTCCGGAACCTCAAACTTAGCTTAGCCGCGTACTGCACAGTCTTCCAGGCGGAACTCCTGGCCATTTGCAAAGCGACGGACGTGATCCTCACGCGCCAAGAGACGAGCTATGGTTTGTACAGTGACTCAATGTCAGCATTGCAGACGCTTGCAAGCCTTGGCTCTCTCCATCCCCTGGCAGTTCACGCGCGCGCCAATTTGGCTCAAGCCCTGGGCCAGAGCAAAGCTGTGTCTTTGTTCTGGATCAAGGCCCACGCGGGCCTGCCTGGGAATGAGCGAGCGGACGAGTTGGCAAAGAAGGCAGCATTGTCGTTACGGAGGAAGCCGGACTACGACCAGTGTCCGGTGTCATTTATCAAGCGACAGATCCGTTTGGAATCGCTTGATGAATGGAACCGGAGATATGTGTCGGGCGAGACAGCCTCTGTGACGAAAATGTTTCTTCCGGATGCCATAGCGGCTTTCCGTATTATAAAACAGGTGCGGCCAACAGGCGTTCTCACGCAGGTTTTGACGGGGCACGGCGGGTTCTCTGAATACTTGAATCGCTTCAAGTGTAAGGAGAGCCCATCTGCGTCTGCGAACCAGACGTGGCAGAGACTGTCCAGCACATACTTGTAGATTGCCCGTTATTTATCAGGGAACGCTACCAACTCGAATGTGAGCTGGACAGGAGACTGACGAAGGAGAGCCTGCATGAGCTCATGAGTAAGCAACACAGGGAAAAGTTCCTGGTGTACTGTGTTAATGTGGCCTCCACCGTCATTGCACGAAACCGAAGCTGAAGCGGCACTATGCTTCACTAGTATTATAAGAATATTGTAAGAAGCATAGAATAGCACGCACAAAACTGAAATGACGAACCGTGCACTGGGGTAGTACCTAAGAAAATAGATTGTCTGTATGGTGAAAAGCATTGTTGTGCTTCTCATCCCTTATTGTAAGGCACTATTTATATTTTTCATGATTTCCCTCTGTGATAAATAGCACTTCTTATGTACCTTCTGTGATAAATAGCACTTTTTTGCACTTGTTTGTATTTACCAGTACTTCTTGCACATTTGTAATTCTGTAAACCTTGTATGTTAGCACTTTTTGTCTTTTTACCCAATTTTAAATAAATAAAGCTGCCTTGTACATAATTAAAGAAAGTGGGATTCCCACCCACCGTATACAAGAGATGTAAGCAAGAAGAACAATAAGGATGAAGAATGAAAGTACGAGAGGAATGAAAGAGGAATGGAATGAAAGAATTTGCACAGAATAGGCGCCAACTTTGTTGAGCGGGATTAGTATTATAAAAAAAAAAAAAAAAGTCATTGGATGATTTCCCATCCGAAAAAAAAAAAAGTGTAGATGAGTGGTCAAACGCGAGCTAATCAAAAATAAATCAACAAATCAAAACAAAGTGATTGTTAATAGGTAATTGATATACAAGACTGATTATAGTAATTGACATTTAATAATCTTGTTGTACACGTTTCAATTGACATATAAGACTTATCTTATTGCATGCTTTTTAATCACATAATATTATAAAGGCGAATTATTGTTTTTTTACTGCTGATTGTTTTAATTGTATATTAAACTTAATCATTTTATTATTTTTATTTAACAAAAATAACGTTGCCCAAACGTTTTTTGTAGGGTTCCGTACCCAAAGGGTAAAAACGGAACTCTATTACTAAGACTCCGCGATCCGTCTGTCTGTCTGTCTGTCTGTCCGTCTGTCAACAGGCTGTATCTCATGAACCGTGATAGCTAGACAATTTTCACAGATAATGTATTTCTGTTGCCGCTATAACAACAAATACTAAAAACAGAATAAAATTAACATTTGAATCCCATACAACAAACGTGATTTTTTTGCCGTTTTTTGCGATAATCGTACGGAACCCTTCGTGCGCAAGTCCGACTCGCACTTGGCCGGTTTTTTGTTGAATGCCCTGACTTTTGCTTAATTAATATAAACCTACCTAAGATTTTTCATTCTGACTGTACAAAATTTGCTTAAAAAAAACCTTAATTCAAAAATATATAACACTTACATGTTTAAATGTACCTAATTCGTCAAAAATAATGTTAACTAAAAAGTTAATAAAAAAAAAAAACCAGAATACTTAAAAAGCGAACTAAAAAGACTTAAACAAGAAGAAAATCATGCTGTGCAGTCGGAGGATACATCTGGTTTCGGTCAGCCAGCTCGCGGATTTGTACTTGTTTTAATTTTTAATTATTTAATTAACTGCGCATAATGTTTTGCCACCTGAAAAGGTATTAAATAGCCCTGTGTCGGGTCGGGCGGCCATAAGGCCTTCAACAGGTGGGTCATGCCGGTTTTGAGGTACTCTTTCGGCATACTCAAATGGACTCAGACCGAGCTCAATGCCCTTGGTAGGAAGGTCCGGACACTGCTGACCGCAAACTGTATGCATCACCCATGATTATCGGTGATAAGGCTGTACATCCCACGGAAGTGTGGGGTTCGAGGCTTTTAAAATGCCAAGACTCTTCACAACCGCGAGGTGTGCAGCCTCAGAGAACTTTTAATAGAAGCTGAAGTGGGTATGCACCGGGATGTGTTCGCAGTGGAGAAGGGACTCACCCCGTTGTCCATGACTAAAGAGAACTGACCAGATTTTTACTTTGTCTATGTAGATCTGCCCTCTTTTTACCCACCTACTCTGTGGTCGTCCAAATAGTCGTGATATTTTCGCGCACATTGTTGAGACAATTGTAGTACTATTTTTAGTGCCGCATAAAGGTGACCTTTGACTATGCGATCCTTTTTATTGGGTCACAAAAGTGGACGACGATTTATAGACCGAAACCGATTCTAGGTAACTAGGTAGGTAATACACGTGACATTTTGGGTTAAACTTTAACTTTAAGCTTTATTTTCAACTTATTTTTTTAATAAAAATCTCTACTAATTTCTAGATTCTAATATTCTAAAAAAAAAAAAATTCTCCATAGAAAATTTGAATTTAGAATTTATTAATCAGTTGTTAAAGAGCTCAGAGATTATAAATTTGAATTTAAAATCTGCTAACCAGTATAAACTGATCACTGATAGTAAAAAAGTTTGTTTATATGGACAATAACTCAAAATATTTAAATAAAATCGCATGGTAAATAGACCTAAGTTTTTTAAGAAATAGTTAAGTCACGGCCTTGCGTAAAATAATGACTGAGAATTACTTACGCGCACCGTGCTATCAGAGATGATTGGAAAATGATTCAATTCTGTGAATAAAATAGTGTTAAAAGCTGTGGCGTTAACTCTAATTAAATTATGATGAAAATTAGGCTTTCGATTTCCTATTTTTTTTTTTGCAATATCTTTCTTAATGCGTGCAAAATGTAGCAAAAATAGTATATGGATTTTATAGGTAGTGTACTATACCTACTTATGTGGATTATTGCATTTGTATCATTAAGAGTTGTCTTTAATTAATTCATTTAAAATATATATAGAAGGATACATATTTTTAAATTGATCAATTATTACACAATATTGTATATTTCAAGTGTATTTGGATGTTTGTTAATCACACGGACGGAACCCCAGGCCAGTAAAATGATAAACACCAACGAATAAAAGTTTTATTTACTTTAACAACTAATATAAAATAGAACAATAACTCTTTTTTTTTCAATTCAATGCTGTGCATGGCGAGATGAAGGTCTGAGCGACAGAGCTTGACGGGTCTAAGTATTGTTATAATTTATCTTCGATTCTTCTTCTTCTTCATGTCGCTGGCACAACAGTCGTTCTTCGTTTGGCCCAAAACTTAGCCACTGACACGGTGTCATCAGTGGCAGTTCAAAGATTACCCTGTTTGCATGTTTTGGGGCACAGATAACAGGACAGGAGGTGTTTCCCTCATTGTTACAATTTACATATCAACTCTGTAACGTGCTTCTGCTTGACATCATAAAAGGTAAGAGTAAGCGTAGAATCTAGAACTATCGTTTGTCTTCTCATACATAGTTCGGTCTTCGTCATAGTTATTATATTTTTCAACACACTTGCTCATAAAGTGGCTCTAATTTCACCGCAATTAGGCACATAATGATACCTGTTATCAAACTATGATTTTTTCATTGCTATTATTCACAAGTGAGTTATAGAGTTTTTTTTTATTTATTGGTTTAGTTGCTTTGTTCTTAAAAAAGTTTCGATACAAAAAAGAGATAGTACAAATAAATTAATGTACCTATTGCTTGGAGAGGGCTATGCTCGGAGTTTCCTTGCGTGATTGAATCAGAAATGTGGAGATCCGCAAGAGAACCAGGATTACCGACATAGCCCGAAGAATTGCCAAACTAAAGTGGCAGTGGGCAGGGCACATTGCTCGAAGAACGGATGGCCGATGGGGTCGAAAAGTTCTGGAATGGCGACCGCGAACCGGAAGACGATACGTTGGAAGGCCTCCCACCAGGTGGACCGATGACCTGGTTAAGGTTGCGGGCAAGCGCTGGATGCGAGACGCACGGGATCGGTCAATGTGGCGACGCCTGGGGGAGGCCTATGTCCAGCAGTGGACGTCTTTCGGATGAAATGATGATGATGATGATGATGATGACCTATTGCTTGCTCATTTCATGCAACTTCGTATTAATTTCAACTTGTACGTGCTTAATAAATAAAACGCACTCAAATATAAATTTTATTTGCTCTGTAATTATGAAAAATTTAAATTCCCTATTTTGTACGTGGCTAAAACACTTTCCACGAAAAGCCAAAAGAAAAAGAAACCTCATTATTTTAGTCTATGGCCGATTGCCATTGTTAGATGTGCGCGCATAGGAAAACTGATTAATTTTGCCCGCCATTGTGAAAAAAAATTCACAACTCGTTTTTACTGTTGAAAATGATTTTTTGTATTATTTTCTTCACAAGTGTGTTGAAAAACGTCGTATGATACACGTGTGTATTGATGATTACCGTCCTCGGCTCTCTTAAGACCCTCACCTACGGCTCGGGTCTCAATGGCGCCTCAGCGGTAATCACCAACATTGCACACTTGTACCATAATGTACTATTAAACTGTTACATTTAGAATTTGGTATTAATTATAATATTTATTAGTTTGTCGTCTTATAAATTGATTAATCAGACGAACTTACCTTAAGTGAAGTCCGATTACAATTTCATGAAGGATGAACTGAAATATAATTGATTACAGAGTAGTTCCCAATTCGCTAGTATTTGGCATCGCAGTTTTAGAGAAAATAAAAATAAAACTTTTCTCTATGGATTGGTAACCCTGATTTGACACTCTTTAGAGATAGCGTTGCTCTGTTGGCCCGTTCGACAAGGGACTGATCCTAAAAAGGATGGGCTGGGTGGGTAATTATATTTCAGTTCATCCTTCATGAAATTGTAATCGGACTTCACTTAAGGTAAGTTCGTCTGATTAATCAATTTCATTTCATGATGAACTGAAATATAATTGATTACAGAGTAGCTGTTTAGAGTCAAAGTCGATATGGGCCACTATTTTGAAAATATACATATCAAAACAACCATATATGAATCAAATTTATTTGAGACTTATATACTCAAACAACAGTAACCTAGTACATACTTACTTAGGTATGTAACATCAATAATCTTATGATATTTAAAATGTTAGAATAAGAAAAAAAAATGCCTTTATGCGGGCTTACATAAACAGGGCGTCATTTAAGTCAAACAGAAATGACAATTTGCTACTAGTTTTTCATGACAATAAAATTGCAATGAAAATACTAGCAGCAACAACAACATAACATAAGTACTATTAATATCAGTATTGTATCTTAATCAGATAAAATTAGTAACAATAAATGCTATAGTGAAACATCCTTGACTGACCCTTAGCAATATAACCAAAATATGACTAATGACAGTGTATAAATAACATAAATAATCATTGACCATTTATTAATTTTATAAAAGAGAGAATAAAAAATAATTACATCCTCAAGTTGGCATTAAAGACAGCATTAATAAAGCTGTCATGTGGGGCATTAACATTCACTGGTACATCATAAAACCTGGCAAATGTAAGAGAGCTATCTGACCAGCCAGCAGTTTTCCTAATCACATCTAATGATACCCTATGAGCTAGATATTTTGGTATCAATACCACTTTCCTTTATAACTGATTTAATCCATCTACTAATTGTTTGGTTTGATGCTCTTTTATAAGGTTTCCTACTAGTCAATAGCAAGTATTGTTCATCAATCCTTAGAGATGATGTTAGCTCAACATATTATGTTATGTTTTTATAGCTAAACATATTATGTTTTTATAGCTCTAGCTGGGCAAACATTGGGGTTCTGATCAAAAAACGGTAATTTAATTAATGTTTCAGTTCTTGATGACAGTGATGTTTTTATAAGATCTGTAATGATAATATGTATTATGTCTTGTGACATGGATATATCTTGTATTTTAATTACTGATATAGTCTGTACTCTTTAAGCAGTAGCAAGAGCTAATAAGGTGACAAGATTTTTACTTAACATAGCCAAATTTAAATTTTTATCATCACCCCAATTAGACAGAAATCTTAGCACTATTGAAGGATCCCAAGTATTAACATACTTTCGTAAAGCAGGTTTAATTCTGTATAAACCCTTAAAAACAACGTTTGATGTGATCATCCCTGCCAATTCTTTCATTTAACAGAAGGGAAAGTGCAGATCTCGCTGTATTTAACAAGCTGTAGCCAACATTCATTTTATGTATTTCAGTTAGGTACTGTATTACATCTGGTATTGAAGCTGTATAAACATCTACACTGTGGTTTTGACAGAATAACCACCAACTCTTATAAGTATTACTTATAAGAGTTGGTGGTTACTACTATACTGCTTTAGCGTACCTGGTGAAATGGATGATAACATAATATTTAGTGAGCCCTCTGGCAAACCTCTACGTCTGAATGCTTCCCGCAAAAGATGCTCGCTGCCAGGGTAAGCTGGTTGCTTAATGGGTGTTCCATGCTGAAAGGAGATTGTAATAAATTCTTATTATGATAGAATATGATTGGTTTTGTAACCATCAACATTGTTGCCAAAATATACCATGGCTGACAAGTCCACAGTGGGTATACTAGGATTCCCTTCACCCCATCGTTTTTAATTTTTTGCAGACATTTTGTAATTAATGCAAATGGTGGGAATGCATAAAAAAAATAGGAGATCCAGTCAGATGTAAAGGCATCTATTTCAAATGCATATGGGTCTCTATGCCATGACACATATGTTTTACATTTTGCATTATTTCTGGTAGCAAATAAATCAATACTAGGCTTGCCAAACTCTTTTTCAATTCTATTGAAAGCATCTATTGATAATCCCCACTCTGTGTCAATGTTAGTATTCCTTGATTCCTCATCTGCCAAGTTATCTTTAGATTTTATGTAAGATGCCTGGACATTAATGAACCTAGATTCACACCAATCCCATATCATTCTACTAACATCATTGAGGTGTGGAAATTGAACACTACTCATCTTGTTAATACAGGCAATGGTAGTATTGTTGTCAATTCGAAGAAGAATATTACAATTATTTTTTAAATTTGCAAAGCATTTAAACCAAAAAATGCTGCCATTAGTTCTAACTGGTTTATGTGATACTTTTGTTCTGATAATGACCACACGCCTCCAACACTCTCACCATTGCAATAAGCAACCCAACCTGTCAGGGAAGCATCTGTATATACTTGTAAATCAAATTTTCTTGACTTATATGTTTTGCTGTTATGCATTATGTTATGTTTCCACCATTGAAAGTCTGACTGTAATAGTATAGGTAAGGTCATGGATGCATCATAATTGTCCTTTGATATCAGTAATGCTAAATACCTAACATGTTCCATTTGCTTTGTATGTACTATGCCATATGGTATAGCTGGACATGCTGCTACTAATGTACCTAACAATCTAGCAAATTCTCTAATCTTAATTTTTTTTAAATTTCAGGAATTTATCAATCATACTCTTAATTGTATTTCTTTTTTCTAAAGGTAGCTCAATAGCTCAAGGCACATTGATGTGGAGTTAATCATGAACCCCAAAAATTTGCAATATATACTAGGCACTAGGTTGCTTTTTTCAGAATTAATAATAAAGCCTAAGCCCTTTAACACACCAATTGCTGTTTCCATGTTCTGTAAACACTCATTATAAGTTTGGCTAAGACATAAAAGATCATAAATGTATATTGTGGATAGGAGGCCTAAATTTCTGAGATAACCAACCACAGGATTTAACAATTTGGTAAACACACTAGGTGCAGTACATAATCCATATGGCAATGCTGTAAATTCATATAAGGTTCCATCAAATTCAAAATGGAGGTACTTTCTGTGTTCAGATGCTATAGGTACTAATAAGTATGATTCCTTAAGGTCTATGCAACACATATAATAATGTTTATCAATTAACCTTACTGCAGTGCGAATATCTTCCATCTTAAAGTGACTAACTTTTATAAACATGTTCAAAGGTTTTAGATTTAAAATGAATCTTTGCTTGCCGTTAGGTTTTGGAACAGGGAAAACCTTTGGAGATGAATTCTCCCTTTGAATGACAACATGGTGTTATAGCTCCTAATTGTGAAAGGTTAACAATAGCTTCCTGCATAAGTGGAATTTCACAATCAGGTAAATTATTTTTAGGGACTATACTTTGGTAAACCGAGACATGAAAGGAATATGATATCCTTTAATCCACTGCAATATAATGGGATCATTTGTTAATGACAACCAACAAGCAAAGTAGTTTTTTAAATTGCCAGCATGTACCTTATTTATTTCCTGTTGTTGTAGTGGGCACCCCGGGTTCTCTCGGAACGCTGTGGGTTGAAGGATGTCCTGTGTTGTGATGGCTGTGGTCGAGTCCGTGGTCCACCTCGTGCCATCCCCTTGGTTGGTTGACTCTGGTTCAACTGTTGTGGTGGACCGTTCCTGTTTCCCATATATTTGTTATTTGTGTTCTTAGCAGAGATTGCTGGCTTTGGTGCAGTCTTCTTAATAGAGTTTGAACTCTGTTGTATTATCTATATAAAATAATATAGATAAATTGTCTCCATATAAAAATTCATTTCGGGTAGTATTTTGAGTCATTTCTAAGAAATGTTTGTCCAGTTGGGGAGACGCTAGTGACCTTCTGGTTTTGTTTGTTGATGATGGTGGTCACACACCAACTTTGATGCTTCACTGAGTGATTTTAACATAGTTATTTTATCTGGTGGGTTGTTAATTATATGAGACATGAGTTTGCCTATTATTGTAAGTGCTGTGCCCATCTGTCTTTACTGGTAGGCAATACACTTGTCTCTAGTTATGCCCGTTTCAGAGATCACTGCCTTCACTTCTTCGTTCAAGATTAGGGCATCTAAGAGTTGGCAGTTTTCAGGCAAACTGTGACATTTAAGGTTCATCCTCAGGGATTTGGACATTATGAGCGTCAGATTGTTCTTCAAGACCGACGAAATTTGAGGATAAATTTCACTCTGTTCTTCTGAAATATGAGAAAAAACCCTTAGGTAAGGTTTCTCAACAGCACTTTAATAGCACTAAACAGTATCTCGTACTGAAAGCACATGCTGGTTTTGACCAAATCGGCATCACGTGCCGGAAACAGAAATCTGTTTTTATATCAAAGTTGATATCTCGTATCAAAGTTGATCTTCGTGTTTAAGTATCTCGTACTAACACGGTAGGTATGTTATACTCGAACATTCACTAAACAGTATCTCGTACTGAAAGCACATGCTGGTTTTGACCAAATCGGCATCACGTGCCGGAAACAGAAATCTGTTTTATATCAAAGTTGATATCTCGTATAAAAGTTGATCTTCGTGTTTAAGTATCTCGTACTAACACGGTAGGTATATTATACTCGACCATTGTAGCCAGCCACGTGTTTAGACTAAGCTGTACCTAAATCAAAGCTTACCTTCGTTATCCGGTGTACTGGCGCGCAAAGGGCTCCGGTCACGTTCGACACTTTGCCGCCGATTTGAACTGAGGCTGCGCCCGTGTACACTATCATGTCTCCGTCTTTTCCTTCGACGGAGACGTTCCAACTTTTTATTATATTTCCGTATTTTTCGAAGTAATTTATCTTCCGAAACCATTTTTGCATGCGATGCCCGTAAACGCGCGAAAAAGAAGTGTCAAATCAGGGTTACCAATCCATAGAGAAAAGTTTTATTTTTATTTTCTCTAAAACTGCGATGCCAAATACTAGCGAATTGGGAACTACTCTGTAATCAATTATATTTCAGTTCATCATGAAATGAAATTCCTTATGTGTTTTATTAGTTAGTTATTTAATGCCGACTTCAATTATTGTTCATATTTTTTATTTTGTACCCCTACCACTGTTGTTTCCTTTTTAACCCAAAGGTTGACTGGTAGAGAATGCCTTGCTGCATTAAGTCCGCCTATGCATCATCATTGTACAAACAGTTTAAATAAATAAATATAATCGAAAAGCTTTTGAAGATTCTGCTTTCAGTTTCTTCGGATGTCAGTTTCGTCACATTGAATCCGGGAATGCACTATAATAACAAACATTGCAAACAATGCTTGTTTTTATTTCTGTTTTGTACAAAAATAACCTTTTTTTATTTATACTCGTCAGTGCGTAGATTGCCGAGCAAGTTGAATCAATCAACACAAAGTAATTGTTGTTTTTTAGGGTTCCGTACCCAAAGGGTAAAAACGGGACCCTATTACTGAGACTCCGCGATCCGTCTGTCTGTCTGTCTGTCCGTCTGTCACCAGGCTGTATCTCATGAGCTGTGATAGCTAGACTGCTGAAATTTTCACAGATGATGTATTTCTGTTGCCGCTATAACAACAAAAACTATAAACAGAATAAAATAAATATTTAAGTGGGGCTCCCATACAAACGTGTTTTTTTTTGCCGTTTTTTGCGATAATGGTACGGAACCCTTCGTGCGCGAGTCCGACTCGCACTTGGCCGTTTTTTTTTATTCTAGGTATCAACCACTGTCTGTGTAAATGAAACAGCGCCTTTACATACAAATTCGAAAGGACTGCAGGAGTATATCTCAAACAATAATTAAATAGTAGATACGTCCTTGTATTACTATTTTATAAAGGTAGGTATTATTATCAATTATTAAATACCAATGCTTTTCACGAGCGTTGCAGATATTTCCGCAATTATAATGTGCAAGTAAATAAAGATATTTTTCTGTCTGCTTATATAATACACATACTTGCGCGCTAAACTGACGCGTTTTTTTAGGGTTCCGTACCCAAAGGGTAAAAACGGGACCCTATTTCAAAGACTCCACGATCCGTTTGTCTGTCTGTCCATCTGTCACCAGGCTGTATCTCATGATCCGTGACAGCTAGACAGTAGAAATTTTCACAGATGATGTATTTCTGTTGCCGCTATAACAACAAATACTAAAAACAGAATAAAATAAATATTTAAGTGGTGCTTCCATACAACAAACGTGATTTTTTGCCGTTTCTTTGCGATAATGGTACGGAACCCTTCGTGCGCGAGTCCGACACTCACTTGGCCGGATTTTTATTCTTACTATCACCACTGCGCGCTAGCTGTGTAAATAAAACAGCGCCTTTACATACAAATTCGAAAGGACTGCAGTAGTATATCTACAACCATAATTAAATAGTAGATACGTCCTTGTACCTATTATTTTTTTATAAAGGGAGGTATTATTATCAATTATTAAATATCAATGCTTTTCACGAGCGAATTATAATGTCCAAGTAGCTTAAAAACTGCACAAAAACGACTAGCGCGGCGTTTTGCTCGGGGAGGCGCCTTAATAACGCAAATAGACGTTAACGAACTCATAGTTTATGACGATTTCACCGAATACGTGTGTACCCACATAAAAATTACTATACCATGGCCGACTGCAGAACCATTTAAACTTGCCTTTCTAAACGCCTCCGGCTGCTAAGCAAATACCTATGCACCGCCTTGACAAACCTACAACATGACCTTTAGAGCCGATTTCACCAATGAAACTAATCGCGATTAGCTCAAACTAAACTCAGTTTATGCGTTTTATCGTGATTACTGCTTCATTTTGCGTTTCACCACTACAAAACTAAACTAGTTTAAGCTAAAGCTTAGTTTAAATTCTAAACGCCCAGTTTACGATGTTTGTATGTATGTTAATTTTAGAAAGAAAAAATATAACAAAATCACAACAAACGCAATGGTCCTTTGGTCGTTTTAACGTCAAGGCAGTTTTCATACAAAATCAGTCATTGCACTCTCCGTCTAGTCAGACAATTAGAAGACGATTTTATAAATGGTCAACAATCATTGTTGACACGCTGTTATCATTAAGTTTTTTTATGTTCAACAGCTTGGGGGAGGCCTATGTTCAGCAGTGGAGGTTTTTCGGCTGAAATGATGATGTTCAACAGATTTACTGGATTCAGTCTGGGATGATACGCCTATAGCGGGGTCACCGTAACTTCCAGCTGTCCTGGACTAATGAGTAGTGGGCCAAAATAACGAATACATATTATAGCCCTGACATTGATTATACACACAAAATTGGTGGGACGAGGTAGATAACAACCAATGGTTCACACTAACTTACTAAACTTTTTATTTTTCCCAATCCCACTATTGGGGAAAGGCCTCACCCATATTCATCCATCCAACTTTGTCTCCTGCCTTCGCTTGGCAATCTAGCAAGAAATTGAGATTAATTTTATTTAAAAAACGCCCGAGTTTAGCGCGCAAGTATGTGTATGTACTAGTCGATTTACAAAATTCCACTAGTAAATTGTACAATTGACTGAGTGGGGTCCAAGGACAGGAGGAAAGAAGTATCGGTCGTCCGGCGGCGAGGTGGGTAGACGACATTGTTGCCATTAAGGGAATATCTGGATGAGGCTGGCACAGAAACGTAGGGATTGGCACAAGAAAAGATAGGCCGTGGCAGTGGGCAATGTCGGTCTGTGGATGATGATGATGAAATCGTACAAAACTTGAAAAAATTGTTTTTTACAAAAAAGTACAACCGACTTCCAAAATTTAAGTAATTTTTCACTTTATAGTGTTTTATTTGGAAGTCGGTTGTATCGTTAGGTATTTTTTTAATACTTTTTAGTTGCGGTACATAATGGACCAGTTCTATAGTTAGATACACTATCATCCAAAGTGATGCCAGAATCGATTACACCAATAACATAAACTTGAACATAACCGGTGGAATGAGAGTATACCAGGGTGAACTGTTCACACGTGCGTACCCCTGTAGAGCTTACCGGCGTGATGTTATGTTATGAAGCGGTGTAAACAATAAACAAACATGCAATTGCAGCAATTCCGTGAGATTTTCCGTCATTCATTAAAGAATTCTGTTCCACATCTCCGAAGTTCACCAAATTTAAATGGGACCAATTCGGGAATATATTCTTTCAAACAAAAAAAACATATGTTGAAAATCGGTCCACAATTGACGGAGTAATCCGTGACAACACAAAAAAAACATACAACCGAACAAGGAACCTCCTCCTTTTTGGAAAGTCTAGCCTTTCCCAACCAAGTTCGGGTCACCTTCCAGTATAACAAAGAATACACCTGAATACCAGTATTTTACCAAGAAACTGCCTATTTGATCTTCAAAACCCCGCCACTTAGGCAATAACCCCTGGGTTGTGTGGGCAACAAAGAGAAGAGCAGGGAATTTAACAGCCCCGTAGTCCTATGCTTTATTGACTACACAAAAGCCTTTGACTGCGTGCAATGGGATAAACTGTGGAATGTGCTACTTGAAATGGGAGCTCCGGAACACCTCGTTGCTTTAACCCAGAGTCTGTACACAGGAAATCGTTCTTTCATCAGGATAGGTTCTGAATGCTCCAACAAAATCCAAACAAAAAAAGAGTGAGGCAGGGTTGCATCTTGTCCTCGGCACTTTTTAACATATGGAGAGTACGTAATTCGGAAGACCATCGAAAATTGGGAGAAGGGTTTTGCTATTGGGGAAATTGGTTATCGAACCTTCGACATGCCGACGACATCATTCCTCTGGCAACATCTATGGAAGATATGAGTGAGCTGTTCCAAAGACTCGAATTAGAGAGTGGCAATAATAATAATAAATATTGTTTGATTGTTGTTCGACACAAATGTAATTTTGTTGAAGAATAAATAAATAAATAATATCGGTCTCGCAGTGAACAGAGCTAAAACCAAAGTCATGATAGTGGATCGAGCCGGCAAACTAACAAATGCCACTTGCAACATCCCTGGCATAAATATCGTCGAGCGCTACGTGTACCTTTTTTTTTTTTTTTTTTTTTTTTTTTTTTTTTTTTTTTGTTTGGGTGGGAAATCATCCGATGACTTCTCCCGCTCTGGGTGAAGCGGGAGGGCATGTCAGACTTTTACTGACTAAAACCCACCCGTGTTCCTTCAGTTGCTTGTGCCAGGGCCGCGGTAACTCTCTTTCAAATTTATCCGCGACCCAGCGCTACGTGTACCTGGGTTCCCAAATCTGCAATGACGGTAGCTGTGTCCCCGAGATAAAGAGGCAAATCGGGATGGCAAAAGATGCTATAACCCATCTACACAACATCTGGAAGAAAAGAGGAATTGGTATGAAAACCAAGATAGGATTGATACGGGCCTTGGTACTCCCTATTTTCCTGTATGGGGTAGACACGTGGATAATCCTAACTCGAGAGAGACAAAGCATTGATGCATTCGAATGTCGTGTTGGAGACGAATGCTAAGAATACCTTGGACAGCGAAACGCACCAATGCCCCACCCAGCTCCCAATAAAAACTCGATTGTCCACTATTTGCCAACAACGCATTCTTACGTATTTCGGTCACACAATGCGCAGAGGCGACGAGAATTTGGAAAAGCTGATTGTGGTTGGGAACACCGAAGGCAAAAGATCGCGCGGTCGTTCACCAACAAGATGAACCGATCAAGTGAAAGACTCGTCGGCCTCCAAATTCTACACGGTCGTAAGGGACGTGCTAGACAGAAACCGGTGGAGGCAAATCATCCGCTCCAGGTGCAACCCTGATGCTGACCACGATCCTCTTTTTTTTGCATTTAAACAATCACTATTTGTTTGTATAATAATGAATCAAAGAGATGTTGAAGTCAGACTACCTACCCTTAAGGGCCATTTCCTCTCTCACAGAGAGGATGCCTGTGTCCCAGCAGTGGGAACATTAAAATGCTGATGATGATGAGTTTCTGGATTATAAATTGTAAGTTTTTGTAAATTTCACGGTAATTAAATAATAACAATCATAATTTAAATTATGATTGTTATTATTTTGTCTTTGGTTATTATTATTGTGTGGCGAATCTCTCCCATTATTGGCATGATTATTATTGACACTTATGATTGTTATCTTTATTATTTTTTCATATTTTATTGACATTGATTTAATTCAATAATACTAGTTTGACCACTATCTCATCTGATGGTAAGCGATGATGTCGTCGAAGATGATACACGCTTGCCTAGATGTAACATATTCAAAGACAAAGACAAAGATATTTTGTTTCAACTAGGCCACCAAGCGGCACTTTTGAACGTTACATTAAAATTTACAAGGAATAAAAATTAATTCTACCGTGCATTCGGAAAGTAGCTAGTCATGGAGAAGAATGCACAAGAAACTCCATACTTACGTTTAAAAAAAAATGTTTTTTTAGAATATTTAGGTATTTATTTAACAATAAATAAAATAAAATAAAATAAAATAAAAGCCTTTTATTTCTTGCGAATGTATGTACAATTTTAACTTAATTTCTAGCAGGTATATGTTAGTGGGTTAGTATTGGTATTAAATGTATTGGTTAGTTTTCTTATTTTGCAAGAACCCCAGATTGGGTAAAGGCCTCCTCCAAAGATGCCCAAGTGTGTCTGTCTTTTGCTATTTGGCTCCAATTTGAGCCGGCTGTTCTTATGACCTCGTCCTCCCATCGTGTCAGTGGTCTGCCTCTGTTTCTTTTCCCCTGTGGACCCTTCCATAAGGTTGCTCTTATGGTCCATCGTTGGTCTGTTAGCCTCGCGACGTGTCCAATTTTTTTATTTATATGTTATTTAACAATATTACATATAAATAAAAAATAAAAATTACATAAGTTCATACATGAATAAATTCATATATGTGAGGACAATGCACCCAGAATAGCACTACACACTATACTACGTACAGACATAATAGTACTATGGTACAAGTGTGCAATGTTGGTGATTACCGCTGAGGCGCGTAGGTGAGGGTCTTAAGAGAGCCGAGGACGGTAATCATCAATACACACGTGTATCATACGGCGTTTTTCAACACACTTGTGAAGAAAATAATACAAAAAAAAACATTTTTAACAGTAAAAACGAGATGTGATTTTTTTTTCAAAATGGCGGACAAAATTAATCAGTTTTCCTATGCGCGCGCATCTAACAATAGCGATCGGCCATAGACTAAAATAATGAGGTTTCTTTTTTTTTGGCTTTTCGTGGATAGTGTTTTAGCCACGTACAAAATAGGTAATTTATTGTTTTCTTGATTACAGAGCAAATAAAATTTATATTTGAGTGAAAGTTTTATTTCTTAACCACGTACAAGTTGAAATTAATACGAAGTTGCATGAAATGAGCAAGCAATAGGTACATTAATTAATTGTACTATTGAGCACGATCTTTTTTGTATCGAAACTTTTTTAAGAACAAAGCAACTCAACCAATAAATTAAAAAAAAACTCTATAACTCACTTGTGAATAATAGCAATGAAAAAGTCACAGCTTGATAACAGGTATCATAATGTGCCTAATTGCGGTGAAATTAGAGCCACTTTATGAGCAAGTGTGTTGAAATAGTAGATTATTGCATCGAGCACAAAGTAATTTATTATTGCACCGATTGCCTGATTTAGAGCCCGAGCGTTAGCGAGGGCTCTAATCTAACAGGCACGAGGGCAATATAAATTACTTAAGGCGAGGTGCATAATCTGCTTTTCTTTCAACTATTACCTATAGGAATAGTAGATAAAAGAAACTCATATCAAACAGTTAAAATAGAAGTTTAATTATTGAAATTAAAAGTTATACTTGAGCAATTATTAAACGTAAGGTTAAGTTTTGTTGGGCAAATTTATATTTGTTTGTTTAACTTGGGACTGCATAATATTATCAGACGAGTTAGATGGGCCTGGCTGATTTGTTACAATGAAGTCGTTATCACGGGAAGTAGATGGGCGCGGCCACGGGCGCGGCGATGACGAAAATCACTTTTTTAAATTTCTTTCATTTTTAAATCAGAGTTAGCAGCAATCATTTTTTAAATTTGGAACAAGTAGGATAGAAACGAATAATACGTACGTAAAAAAAAAAGAATTGATATCGGCTGGCTGAATAGAGCTAATCCATTGAGATTGGCACCTTTTGGTGCGATTAAAAAAAAACTGTGCAATAATGAAATTTCATAAATTTTTATTGCTCTAGAGCAATAAAGACTCGCTTTGTACTGAGTTTTAGTGTGATTGTGATGAAATTAAAGCATAGTTGGAAGAAAAGTACTCACACATGTACTATGCAGTTATATAATAGATACTAGAAAAACATTAACATCCGAAGCATTTAAGTTATAGTGTACGTTTTATACAAGTTTTAAATTTCGTCTCATTCAGTTCAAGAATGGGGGAGGATTTTTATTGTTTCTAGTAACGTGATTATGTCTGTCACCATTTTTACTAAAAAGATGTAAATTCTTTCTCACATACATGATTTTTTCATAAATATGTTGACAAGGAACCGTCGTGATGTTAATGTCCTTAAACAGTTCCCTTAGAGAATCGCGCCGGCGAAGATTATATATCGCTCTGATGGCTCGTTTTTTTTTAAATTTACTCAATGTCTGCAGCCCTTCCCCATATTAAGATGAAATAACTAAAATAGACTAGTCTCGCGGTATCTACATCCGTTAACCGACGAATCTTTCTAACAGCATAAGCTGCCGAACTTAGCCGTCCCGCAAGGGATACCAAATTAGGACCCCATTGCAACCTTGACTCCAGCGTGATCCCCAGGAAAACCGTTTTATCGACGAATTCTAGCTTCTCCTTTTGTAATATGTCACAATCAGTACTTTTGACATTCGGCAAGGCAAATTTTACGCACTTGCTTTTTTACCATTCTTCTTCTTCTTTTCGAGTCCATGGGAAACTCTTCATAAATTAGATTTTATTTTTTATTTTTTATTTTTTTTCTTCTTCATAATTTTCTTTTATACCATTTAAAACTTGTGAACCAATCCTGAACCTGCCGTAGCTCGTTATTTACGTCGTCAACCTGACAAGTACGTTAAAAAATTAAAGATGTGTCATCATCAAATAACACCATGTTTAGTTTGTTTTCCACTCTTAAGGCGGTACCCTGACCAAAAAATCAGCATGAGATATGATACATTCATATTGGCCTAGCGGCACTGGTGGCGCATGAATTACAGTAGTTAATACGCCCAGATTTTAGAATAAAATCTTTATAAAATCGAATATTGGTCTTGTGTAAAAAATAAAACTAACAAAATGTTAGTTATCAAATAGTCTATCCATTCCATTCCATATCCATTAGTGTTAGTACAAAAAATAATTAATGAACACTTTACGAGGAGATGCATCCTATCAATAATTATTTCTTATTTTTATGGTTTTGTTGGAAGGATATTAGTGATACATATAATACCTCTGCAAAAAAAAGGTGTACTACCATTTTAGAATCAACATTATGTAGAAATTTAATGTATTTTTATTGATTGATATTTCTTTTTAAATAAAGAGTAGATAGCTCTTAAAAAGTGCACAAAAATGACTAGCGCGGCATTTTGCTCGGGGAGGCGCATTAACATAAAGACATAAATTTTAACAATATAATGTAAAAAATAGCTGATAGGAAAGTTACTGCAACAAAAACAGGAATAAAGAATAAATTATAACTCATTAGCATAAGTAACGAGGTTAACATAAAATGTTAATGCAAACACCGCAAAGCAAATCGTGTCTTTCAATTTTATTGCACACCAGCTTCTGCCAGCAGTTTTGCCCACTTGAGGGTCAGAAATTATCCCAAGAAAACTTACCCCAGGATAAAAAGTATCCTACCTATGTCCTTGTCCAAGGTCCTATCTATACCTATACAAAAATTCTTCAAAATCGGATTAGCGGACAAGGCTTGAAAATGTTTAAACAGACAAAGTTAAATTCGTATGTAAATAAAAAAAAAATAAAAATGTTTATTTCATCAACTTATGTAAATTACATTGTTAATTTTGAAATCACCTTTTAAGCAAAGATTTGCTTGCATTAGGTGGCTTCGCTCCTCCAGATTACATTAACTATACGTATGTATAACACAAAGCATGGAAATTAATAAAAATATATGTCTTTGGCAATTTACAACTGTTTTCAAAGAAGCCATAATGAAGTTTTAAAAAAAACCCCGTACTAATTTTGAGTAGCTGATTATAACTGTGTATGGAAAGTCCATATTATTTTTTGGGAAGGCATTATGACTTCTATAGCTGTTTATTCCCATGTGGGCAGAAGTCCTTTTTGATCACATCTATTCAAAAACTAGCTCAGTTTATTCCTCCTAAACAGGGACCAAAATAGCTCATTAATCCCTTAGGGACTAAAAGTTGGAATGTGGACATTGTTAGTAAATGTTCCAATCAGCAAAGAGATGAATCACAAACTATGCGGGAACAAAGTATTGAATATGTGACTGGCTGAAAAATAGCGAGCGCGCCAAATAAAAAAAAATGGATGAAAAATAAACAACGCGCGAAATTAAATGCATTCTGCCTTCGTTCGTAGTTGTTTCAAATTCAGATTACGAGTATAGAATTATAAAAAATCGTCTTCCTCAAGTGAAAGTATTATAATCAAGTTTTTCAAAAACTACATCCTGGGACACCGTTTTTTGAGACTATTTCTAATTCCCAAGCTGTAAATAAATCTACAACTGTAACGGATGATACTTATAAAATTGTTACGATGCACTTCCATATTTGTTCAAATATAAACATTAGCTTCTAATTATTTTGTTTTATGTCTTATGGTTCTTAATTTTATTTAAATAAATAAACGTTACGTTCTTTTTCATAAGTTGCACTTACTTATTTTCTAAAAGGGGGTGATAAAAAGTAGTGTCCACCTCGGGAGCAACACTATTTTAAGGCCGTATCCTGACCAAAAAATCAGCATGAGATATGAGCATTCCTATTGGCCTAGCGGCACTGGGGGGTGACCATAAGCTCTTAGAGCGGTATCAATTTGATATCGAGTAAGTGACAGATGTATACAAGTCAGATACATCTGTCCCTTATTTGATCTCAAATTGATACCGATCTAAGAGCTTATGGTCACCCCCCTGGTGGCGCATGAATTACGGTAGTGAATACACCCAGATTTTAGAATATTTTTTTTTCAAATCGAATATTGGTCTTTGAAAAAATAAAACATACAAAATGTTCGTTATCAAATTGTGTCCATTAGTGTTAGTATAAAAAATAGTTAATTAACACTTTACGAGGAGATGCATGCTATCAATAATTATTTCACTTTTTTATGGTTTTGTTGGAAGGAGATTAGTGAAACATATACCTCTTTAAAAAAAAAGTGTACTACCACTTTAGAATCAACATTATGTAGAAATTTAATGTATTTTTATTAATTGATATTTCTTTTTAAATAAAGAGTAGATAGCTCTTGAAAACTGCACAAAATTCGACTAGCGCGGCGTTTTGCTCGGGGAGGCGCCTTAAGCTCGAGTGACGTACTTTGAATCACTCGCTGCACTCAGGATTCTACTTTAGAATACTTCGCTCCGCTCTGGATTAAAAAAACGCTCTTGCCTATTTTAATAATTGTTTGCTCCCTAGGTAATCAATCTACTATTTCAAAATATGAATGGGTACCGATGTTATGGGTGATTTTTAATTGTCTCTGATTATAGTATGTTTTAAAAGTAAGTTGGTTTCAAATTCGGAGCTTTAGAGTTTTGACAATACTAATGAAACAAAATTTTATATCACTCGTTTTGAAAGTTGCATTGAGTCAAGAGAGATTGTTTAAAGTATTCAACCTAATAGCATATACCTGATTTTATAAGAATATTATTATTACCATGTGGAGTTTTTTGTGTCTTACATAAATATACGTCTAACCCATACCCACGCCCACCATGATTTTTTATTTAACAACAACAGATTCTCGTTACACCCTGTATAGTAAGGAAAAATAACGAGACTAATATAAATGTTTATGCGCACCCGCAAAACAAATCATGTGTTTCATTCTTATTGCACATATCCAGTTTAAAAATAAACAGAAAACATTGACATTGTAGAAGGAGTAAAATAAAAACAATGTTTAACATTCAAGGTTAGTTAGTATCTAAGTATTTTATTTATTAACGTGTCGATGGCTTCTTGTAAAGCTAATGACTTTAAAGCAATAACAAGCGTAAAAAATAAAACCGTTTGACACAAAATAAACATCAAAACTCCTAACTAATTACACTGCCGAGCAATGAAAAAGTTCCACCCACAAAATGCCGACAAACACCTTAATATCTCCTAAGACTACCTAGACTACCCAGACCTAGCTTCATAAATTAAAAAGTATAATGAAATCTATTTTATTATGCAAACTTAATCTCTTTTAAATACTGATATTTTTGAAGCCATGGATAAAAAAAGTAGAAAACAAAATTTTGGAGTTTGAAAATTTCGGAATACATTTGTTTCGTTTTTAGGGTTCCGTACCCAAAGGGTAAAAACGGGACCCTATTACTAAGACTTCACGATCCGTCTGTCTGTCTGTCTGTCTGTCCGTCTGTCACCAGGCTGTATCTCATGAACCGTGATAGCTAGACAGTTGAAATTTTCACAGATGATGTATTTCTATTGCCGCTATAACAACAAATACTAAAAACAGAATAAAATTAATATTTAAGGGGGCTCCCATACACAAAACGTAATTTTTTTGCCGTTTTTTGGTCGTTATTAATAACGGCAACAGGTAGACGCTTGAAATATTCACAGAATATTTAGTTGTATATTCACTTCAAAAAATAATTATTATTAAATTAAAATAAAATAAATTAAGGGGGGCTCCCATACAACAAACGTGTTTTTTTTGCCGTTTTTTGCAATAATGGTGCGGAACCCTTAGTGCGCGAGTCCGACTCGCACTTGGCCAGTTTTTTGTTTTGCTTTTGATATCATCCTTGTTTTCACCGTTGTGAAAGAATTCTTAAATTGTAAAATCTTACGGCTCTCGTACCCATAAATCATGCCTCTATCACCCGAGGATTGTACGAGAATCATCACTATGGTGGAATTGGGGACCAGCATTTTACCACTTTGGAAATGCCTCTTGCGCAAACTATTCAGTTTAGAAAAAAATATATATAAGAAACCTCAATATCATTTTGAAGACCTATCCATAGATACCCCACACGTATGGGTTTGATGTAAAAAAAAAAACTGTTTCAGTTGTGTTTCCTCACGTATGGGTTTGATGTAAAAAAAAGTATGGGGAACCCTAAAATTTATTGCTTTTTTTCTATTTTTGTGTGAAAATCTTAACGCGGTTCACAGAATACATCTACTTACTAAGTATCAACAGCATAGTTCTTATAGTTTCGGGAAAAAGTGGCTGTGACATACGGACGGACAGACAGACATGACGAATCCATAAAGGTGCCGTTTTTGCCATTTGGCTACGGAACCCTAAAAAGATAATTTCAAAGGTTCACGCGGGCGAAGACGCTGGCAGAAGCTAATTAGAAATAAACAAATGAATATTTTATGTGTCGATTATGATAACGTAATTTAAGAACCACTAATCGAAAAACTAAGAGTTTTCCACTTGTGGAATCAGCCATACGACATAAATAACGTTGTCTGATATTTTCACCACTACATAGAAAGAAGAAAATATGAATACATGAACTACACACACACTACATTAACTATTGTCGAAGTTCAAAGCAAAATCGGTTAAATTATAAATGGGAAGACCATGCAAAAAGTTTTACCCATTTACTATTAACACTGAGTTTAAATAAATGGAATAACTATCTCCAGATTAACCATTCAAGTTACTGGCTATAGTTCTACTTACTACTACTACAGTTGAAAAGCGTCATGCGGGGCGAGCACGGCCTCTGTGATAGGCTTGAGTTTTTGAGGCATTTTAACACGGTTTTTGCTCCCAAACTGTAATAAAAAAAATTGTCAAGCTTATCACAGTAGGCCATGCTCGCCGGTGTGGAATCGAATCCTATTTGAAACTTCGTCACTCCATCCCCATCGAAATCGAAACGCTTCGAAGCCATTTGTAGGTCTATGAGAAGCAAAAGAAGTTGTTTATGCTCAGTTGGTATGATTGCCGTAAGGCGTTCCCATAGGAGAGGAGGTCTATGTCCAATCAGTCCCTACTTTAAGACCAAGCACAGATGCTATCACTAGGGGGCATAAAAATGAACAGAGTTATCTGTTCATTTTTTCGTTTCTATCCTTGACATACTAAGACTTTTTTGCAAGATTATTTTGTAAACAATTATCAATGTCAATTATTATTCGTTAATTAATATTAATAGACATTGCAGTTTTGCATCAGAAATAGGATTATCACGTGTCAAGACGCAAAGGTCAGGGCTCGGTTTAATTATCGAATGTAATTTGTAAATCAATTTACAATTGATGTAACCAACCTACATATTCACAAGCCTATCAATATTATATTAATTGATAAGAAAAACTTTCCATCTCAGAAACCTTGTTACCAATAGATATTATTCTAGCCCAACACAAATTATATTGTCCTTGATAACGCTTGTATTTCCCGAAGGGTTTCGAAGAGATGTACCTAGCTGTAGAGCACTCACATTTGGTCAGTTGTGTTTAGGTCTTTGTAATTGCGATTGAGGCCATGAACCGGGTGCAAACCCAGACTCCGAGCCGTTGCTACTGTAAAATTAAAACTATTCCCCATATCAACGATATTTCACGTAAGCAACAAAAAAATTTAACAACACACCAAGGTTCTTCAAGTATAGTTTTAGGCCTATATTAAAGGCCAAGGGAACCTTTTCAAGACCAATCGAATAAGTCGAAAACGGAAAAAAAAACCGGCCAAGTGCGAGTCGGACTCGCGCACCGAGGGTTCCGTACAAACCTCAGCTTAAAGGTATTATATACCTGATTATTTGATATGAATTTCAATTTAATACCTCTACACGTTCATGAGGAAAGGGTAGTTTGAAATGATTAAAAATATTTTTAGATGTAACTAAAAATTTACGGTTCTCGCAATTATTCCTTTATCTGTGTTATAAGACGTTGCTTCGTACCAAATTTCAAGAATCTGAGTTCACGGGAAGTACCCTATAGGTTTTGATTCCCTTGCGAGTGTCGAAATTGCCCGCTAGTGCCACCGGTGGTACCTCCACGCGTTCCTGAGAAAAAGGGTCTTGACAGACAGACAGACGGACGGACAACAAAGTGATCCTATAAGGGTTCGGTTTTTTCCTTTAGAGGTACGGAACCCTAAAAACGTTAATTTCTTAAATCAATCCCAGAATTAGGCATCTGTGTGTCAGAGCTGCGAAATTTTTCTAGTAAGAATATATTCATTACATGGACACGACACCCACATATATCTAAAACACTGGTGATATACAGACGACAGCTCAATTATCTAAGTTAGGATGAATTTCTTCCAGACTACGTGCTAACCAGGGACTTACTCCATCCGTCACGCGAATAGTAATTCAATTAGGTAAGTAATCTTATCGAGTTTTCTTAAGGTGCAGACAGACTAGAGGATAAATTGGGGAGTAAAGTTTTGTGTGATAGTTTTCGTCGTTAATAAAGATAAGTACTTAAGTACCATAGTAGTTATTATTTATTTATTGAAATTGAAATAGAACGGCCGGAGCCAATTAGACTATTGCAACACTTTATGTATAAATAACAATAATAATTAGTGCAAAATAAAATACAATTAACAAACAATCGAAAACAAATTAAATAAAATTAATACAAATAAAAAATTAATACCGAAAAGTTTAAATTTCAAATAATTTGACTAAAAATGACGAAATTAATTTAAGAAAAGAAATTAAAACCTATTATAAATTTCAAATAATTTAGATTAAAAACAAAGGTAAAAAAAAATTAAAAAATTAATTCAAGAAAAGTGTCAAAAAAAAATGTCAATAAAAGGATAAACAAAATAAAACTTTAAAATTAAATGTCAACTAGAGATTATAAAGTCAGTCAGACACATTTTCATTAAACAGATCAGAAGGTAATTTTAAAAAGTAAAATAAAAAAAAATATTAATGTAGTTTAATGGTCTTGAGAGTCTTCAAGACCATTGAACTACATTATTATTTTTATTTACTGACGTCTTTTATTTATTATCTTCTTGTGGCATGTTTTTCCTCTTATTAACCTTGCCAAGTCCGAAAATCACAAAAAAAACAACTTTGACTTAATCCGGCTGCCATTTTATTTACAATTTAATATGTGGTACAATGACCTACTCAACTGGAACCGAGCATTTTTGGGATAAAAAAAATAGCTTTTAAATGACAATAAGCGTTAGTGTACGATCAGTGAAAGATTTCTTGTATTCGGATAAATACTTCCAGAGTAACATTTTACTAATTCTTGATATATCAAACAATGTATAAATTATTTGACATTTGGCTTAGATCATAAGATCATTTTATAAACTACAAGACTCAAAAGACCTTTATTTATTTTATCTTCATGCACAAAGGTACAATGGCGGATCATTGAACTGGATAAGTATATTTTTTCAAGCATCTTTTATTTTTTTGCTTGTTGTGGTATATTTTTCCTCCTATCTCTTGACAAGACGTATAAAAATAAAATTAACTTTGACCAAACTCGGCTGTCACGTTTTTGACTGTGTCTCCAGTGTGATAATCATCTCTTCTCTCACGCAGTATACCTTCTTCTTCCATAAGTACATATTTATTTGGCATCGTCTCAATAGTTACCTCCAGTGTGACAGTATCTCTATTTATTTAGACAGAACTATTTTATTGAGATATCCATTTCTGAACATGAATTCAATAGTATGTCTCAGTCTTTACTATGAATGTTGATATATGATATATATATATTACACGATAATATATGTATGACTCTGTTTGTTATTCAAGTAAACGCCTCTGGCCGTTCCCGAAACAAGACAAATTCGTATTCTATGACAGACTGAGTTTATCTAATACTAGCAAAAGAACAAAGTTTTTTTGTGTAGTTGTTTATCAAAATGTTCTATAAGTTTTAATACAAGTTTTTGTGACGGCTAATGCTATGGAATACATTTGTCTTTGTTCTTCAAACCTGGGCAATAGTAGTTATGGTTTCAGGTTTGGTTTCTCATTGAACCCTGCATCTACTTGGTTAGTAGTTGGTCGAAGTGCAGAACACAACCATAAAAAAAAAACGAAAATGTCATTGAAAGCAATGGAACCATATTTAGAACAAACAGAACCATTAATAAATCCTAAAATGGACATAAAAATTAATTGCTAATAACAATGAGTTATTGTTATCCAAATATAGACTATGAGATTGAAAATAGCACCTACAAGAATCTACATAGAATAATTAATTGAGAAAATAATCGCACCGTGTCTAAGTCAATCACGGAGCACGAAACCAGTGGAGAGAGCGTGTCGGGACTACCGCGGGCGCCAAGCGTATGCAATATCAATCATATGCGGCGAAATTTTAGTCAGTCGCAGCATTCGTAGGTAGGACGTACGAACGTCACGCGCTTCCGTCTTTAAAACAAATAAACTGAAAAGTAATGCCTATTTGTGCAATTAAATGGTGTGGAAAGTGTTCTAATACTTCAAGTTACACAAAAGATGGGTTAACATTTCACAGGCAAGTGTTTTTTTACTCCATTTAATAAATTTCATTAAGTAAAATCAAATATTTTTATTTCTGGATGTTTCCGCTGCTGTCTCTTTCTGGTACACTGATTTGCGCATTAGTCGTTGTCTCTTTTTTTCTCGATAGTGCTTCATCGCAGCATCACGACGATTATATCGATATGTTAGGCTCCAAGACGGAAACCGCTCGTCGAGCGAAAAAAATACTCAGAATGTTTTACTATTAAGCATTACACAATACTATGTTGCCGAAATTAATAAGAACTGCAGCTGTGTACGTTCTTTTGTTTTTTATTGTCGTGCCCGTATTTACCATATCATAAATCTAACCTTTAATCGAGCAATTCATTTATATATGAATCTTGATGTATATAATTCTATTGTACGTACAATGTCACTGAACTCCTCCTAAACGACTGGAACGATTTGAATGAAATTTTTTGTATGCGTTTGGGTGGCGCCCCGGATGGTTTAGATTCACAAAAGGGTAGGGTAAGTAGGGTAGGTAGGGTATTTAGTGTTTTTTATGACAAAACAAAGTTTTTCGGGTCAGCTAGTATATATATAATCTGAATCTCGGAAACGGCTCCAAAGATTTTCATGAAATTTAGTAGGCAGTGGGTTTCGGGGGCGATAATACGATCTAGCTAGGTTGAATTTTTAGAAAACGTCGTTTTCTCTATTTTCACCCGAGCAGAGCTCGGTCGCCCGGGTACTGGTTATTATACGTACTGAAGATCCTAAGAAATTCATTATTTTGTTTGTTGTTATTACCAGTGTAAATCCATAAAAAATACGATTACATTGCTGGTGCAGCAAAAAACGACAGACGAGAACAGACTATACGCAATAAGTTTTGTTATTTGTATCAATATTAATGTTGGCTGTTTGTAAATTTCTTTTATAAATAATATTACCTAAATTGTAATTTGTAAAATTGCAGTGGTGGCCCATTGGTAACGGCCGCGACTTACAAGTTGTGTAAATACTTATCTTCTCTCCATTTAACGATAACTCTTAAATTTCTTTAAAACATGATTAGCAAGAAAATTGAGAAGAAAGAGATTTGAGAGTTATCTTTCTTGGAATTTTCAGATTTCCCAACGATGACATCGAAAAGAAAGAAATTTGGATCAAAGCTACACATAGAGACAATTTTTTTCCAACAAAGTTTAGTGTCGTGTGTTCTAGACATTTCACGCCCGATTGCTTTGAAAGTTTAAAAAATAATAGACGCCGATTATATAGGTAATACACCTGTTTTATTTCAAAATCGAATCCGTAATCTCTGTATCCTAAAAAAATCCTTACACTATTAATAAGTTAAACAACTATCGATATCGATATTTTTTAATTACTTGTTTGGAATCCCTAAACAATCAGCTGTCATTTGGTTGTCAATCTGTCGCCCAATCACAGCGAAGGAAGCTTACCTCTGCCCCCGCCGTTATTTGGTGACTTTGATTTAGAACAAAAACGTGCCGATGCTCTCTCCACTGGTTTCGTGCTCCGTGAAGTCAATACAAAGCAACGGAGCCTGTACGAAGACTATAACACATTTCTATTATTACAGTTCCTTTCACTACTATTAAAGAACAAAAAGCCTAAGATAATTTAATAATCACTATAATTTTGCTAAATTAGTTATTTAAATTAAATTCTAGAACAGACTGCAGGATTTAACCGGTTATTTAGTTTCAGCCCGAATTGTCCAACTGCAGGGCAAAAGCCCCTTTCTTCCTTCCATATCGCCCGGGTTTGAAGTGCAGACAAGTTCTTTCTGTAGGTGTCAAGCTTGTTCCGTCATCTTTGCCTGGGTATGCCGCGATTTCGCCGTACATTTTCCGGGACTCACATTGTTGTAGCTTTTGCCCATGAGACGTTCAACATGCGTCAAACGCGGCCGGTCTAGTCCCATTTATTCTTGGCTGCCTTTTGGGTGACGTCGGCGATTTGCGTTTTTAAGCGCAGCATTGTATTCCTAATACGATCTTTCAAACTGACTCCAAGAATGCTGCGGTACATTGCTCGCTGGCAAACCTCTGCTGAATTGTCAAAGATCAGGTTTGAGCGTCGTATGTGAGGGTATGGAGAATGGACATGTCCATTTACTTGCGTTTGTGGCAAATGGGAAGGTCTCCTTTCATCAGAGTTCAATAACCAATCACTTTTTCAGGCGTTTTCGTTGCGTCTTGCTACTTTTTATTCTGTCTCACCTGGAAAGAGACTATTTGGTAGATATAGTTACGTAATAGCAATTGCATAGATTCTGAAACAAATACTTAGAATAAAAAGAAGAGATTAGGAGATAGGTAGTTCGGCATTCCCACCGAGGATTGCCATAAACAATTTTATTTCCTTGTGTTGTTTTCTTCTTCTTTTTTTAATGTTGTTCTTTTATTGTGCGTTGCTTGTAATTATTATTTGTTTTTATTTGTCGTGTTATTTTGTCGTTTCTGTGCTGTGTCTTCTATTGTGTTTGTACTGAATAAATGTTTTATCTATCTAGATTATCAGGATACAAATTAGTCTATTTTATTATAGTTGGGATTGTTCACTAATAAGATCTTAACATAAAGGTTATTTAGCAATGCATAACGCCTTTAAAATTAAACATGGCAATGTGGTAGACTTGCATGTTAAATGTTGATATTTCTAGTACCATATTTAGTTTCATAATAGAGGAAAAGTAATAAAAAATCAACTTCACTCACTTCCATGTGTCAAAATCACTTAGAAACCCGCCCACACGTAAAAAGATATGAACATACAAATAGGATTTTTCCTTCTTAAAATAACTCCCAGAGCGTATCTTATAACGAAATATATCTTTGATTGTGATAAAAGAAAAAGATAAAATTCAGTATTCAAATCCTAAGCGTATCATGAAAAGCTTTCATGTCGAGAGCATAAACAAAGGTGGTTCAAAGGGGTAGCGACGCCAAGTTAAGAGATTTCCTCGGAAACGTGCCAGTAGTTGAAGAATGGATACATCTCTTGGAATGAGTCTTTATAAATATTCTGTAAGGAAGTAAATAAACCATATTTAATAAAAGAGCACACGAACGGAAAGGATAAGATCTAATAAAAAGAGGTTTTCTGAAAATAGTCAGGTTGGCAAGGAACGATTTGAATAAAAGGGAATAAATGATAGTATGAAGTTTGACAGGACGGACAAGATATTTCTTTAGTAGGGTTCACCAATTAGCAATAATTCGTGGACTCTACTCAAAAGGTATATTGTACTTGTTTATGTTGCTATGACAATGAGGGCTTCCGTTTTTGTGCTCACCAGTTGGCGCCACAGGCGAGTAAAGTCCTTAAATATAGCCGTTAAACTTTACGCGCACGGAAGCAAAGCTTGTATTAAAATCATTTCTAATTCCGTAAAAGTATTTTGACAGTTTTCGTAGCCCCTTTGTACGAAAAAAGGAGGATAACATTTTCCGTACCATAACACTCTATTAAAGGTCGGTGGAGGGTGACCATTTTAACATACCGAGTTTCCTCCGTGCCTCGGCAAGCACGTTAAGCCGTTGGTCCCGGCTGTCATTTGAAGATCTTTGACAGTCGTTACGGGTAGTCAGAAGCTTGAGATCTGACACCAGTCTTGCCAAGGGGTACCGTGTTACCCAGTTACTGGGTTGTGGAGGTCAGATAGGCAGTCGCTCCATATAAAACACAGGTACTTAGCTGAATCCGGTAAGACTGGTCCGGGAAGACTGGACTGGACCGGGTCGGCACCCCAATATAGTTGGAAAAAAGGCTAGGCAGATGAACACTCTATTAAAGCAGTAGTTGATACCTATCTTAATCTGCCATATTTGGCAAATATTCATAACAATAAAAAAAATGTAAATAAACTCGCACTAAAAGCCATATAAACTATGAAATTTGACACTCACTACACCAGCGTCCGTAGCGGCAAATTCAAATGCGGTAGCCCTCATTATAAAGAGTACCTGGGTGACCGAGCTCTACTCGGATGAAAATAGAGATCTAAAAATGAAACCTATCTAGATCGATAAAACCGAAAAAAACATACTAAATTTCATGAAAATCGTTGGAGCCGTTTCTGAGATTCAGATTGTACATATACATATATATAAGAATTGCTCGTTTAAATACAAGTTTTGCCCTTTAAAGGTATTAGATTAGATATGAATTATGCATAGTTGAGTTAACGAACCACGTGATTTTTCATGCAGATGTTTGCTGTTAGAGCACTTTATAGAATCGAGAGTAAGACACTGATGACCCGTTTATCTATACACTTGACATATTAAAAAAACCTACCAACCCATTAAACATTCGAGGCTTTTCACAAGAACTCAGTCTTCAATATTTATTATTAGCATCTAGCTTCAACTCTTCTTCACTAATTCAACTCATTACCATCTTCCTGCCCTTCTCCTATGGTACTTGGGGGCGTGCAACACGTTTCCTTCTTTCATGCCGTCCTATCAACCGTCACGCTATCACTGACTCCCTTTTCTTTCACTACTTCAACTGACAGTTGGATATTTAAAGCTAGTTGCTGATTGACCGATTCCTTGAAAATTCAAAAGTGCCCATAATTTAATAAATGCTAGACGGTTTCTTCTTCCCCGCTCCAATCTCTTCACTTACGCCTCCCGTGACATAAGTGCGTAGTAATGGAACTTTGTTTGTCTGCAGACGACATTCGCCGACTCACAACCATTATGCCATTAAACGAGTAAGGGATGACGATTTATTTAATAACCCCTCATTGTACACTCGACTTTTACTTGTTACACGTCATAAATTGGAAGAAGGAGAGGAGTTTAACTTTCGTATTTTGGACGGAATATATATGGAGGGTAAGAAATTTTATTTTATTTTAGCTATTTCTTTCATTCATTGCTTAGTTTGTACTGTTTCTTATCTGTTTAGTTCTCGATGTTTGATCGGATTCTTTAGGGCAGGGTTTCCCAATCTTTTTTACATTGTGACTCCCTTTACGTAGTGTATTTTTTTGTGACGCCCTTGTATCTTAATAACTAACTGTGTTTTTTCTTGGTGCTTGAAAAATGTTGCTTGTTGTAGGATAAAATAGACTCGCCTTTTTGAGCATATCTTTTCAAATCGGAGCCAAAGTTTTGAAATAGTTACTCTCTTAAATTCTCAATTGATTTGTAATTTTACTACGACTTAATTACTGCAACTGCAGAATAACCAGTTTTTCATAAGATAAAGTACGATGCCGATGTATGTGTTCGTACTTACGAGTTGGATAATCTTGGGATATATCTGTTCAATTTAATTACATTGTGTTTATCGAATAGTTCCTGTTAGTATTTATCAAGTAGTATGTTGCAGCTTCAGGCTCGTATCATATATTTCATAGTTTCAAAACCTGTTCTTTCTTATTTACGACGCCCGTGAGAGAGTACTGCGAGGCCCCGAGGCTTCGCGACGCACAGTTTGGGAACCGCAGCTTTAGGGTATAGTTGGATCAAATTGGGCTTTTAAATTTATCGTGTCAGTTTCAGTTCTCATTTTAGTGATTAGTAATGTTATTTTAGTTCTATGACACTGGTTAATTAGTTAAGGTATATTAGTTCAGCTCAGGCCTATGTCCAGCTTAAGGTTTAAAAGTCAGTTCTAAAGCTTAACATCTGGTTTCCAAAATTCTTTATTTACTAGGTAAGCCTCAAAAATAAAATCAAAAATCTTTTTCAGCCCTCCTTACAAAAATAGGCCTCAACAACCGCATTAAGCTTAGTGACCACAGACCCAGACAGTCCGCCACTTAAGACGACAGTCGCCAACGCTTGGGGAAACAAAACGCGCACTTGTTTCACACCCACGCGACCTAAAATTCAGTAGCTTTTTGTACTTTTCTTGTTTTCTATGTCTTTAAAAACAAGCCTTTGATAGAAATGTAAATAAATGAATTTTCTTTGAGATGGTGAAAATTGCATTAATAAAAAAATCACGCCCGGCGGTGTTGGTGCGGTTGTCGTTTTTTCGTCCGTGTTAGACATAACTTTATAAATTAATTACACTATGTTATATGAATAAAACTCAAAACTATTCATAGATCAAATTAAAAATAGTCTAATGTAATATGTATTACGACTTGCGATTTAGACGTGATTCTCATTTTAAAATCAGCTGCAGAGGGGAATCGGCGCCGTAATAGTTGAACATCAAGTAATACGTAGGTTGACTAGACACGAACTGTCAGTGTAAGTTGGCTAACTCCCATAACTAACTCCTGCGGGACCTGGGATCTTAACGGGACTATTACAATATGAATCGTGCAATGGGTCACGGAGTACTTAGAGTGGAATGTTAACACACGTTTCCATTAATAATGGCATCGAAATAAAATTTGCGAACACATTTTTTTTTTGAGCTACGACTTCCATAAAGTCATCATTGTCTTGTAATGTATCTAGAATGGGTCTAAGCACGATAATATAACTTCCTTGTATCTGCGGCTTCGCTCCAATGACCTAATGGAACCGTGTATTTTGCCGATATAAAAAGTAGCCCGAGGCTTCCAACAGTAGTGTACCTTTCAAAGCTTTTCGAAATCGGATCAGTACTGCTAGAGATTACCTCCCACAAACAGATCTGTCTATTGTAAATATTTAGTTTAGTTGAGCTTACTTATTGACTCATTCGAGCTATGCTATTATGCTTTGGCCTCGAGGCAGGTGATGTTGTAATTGGCAGAAGCAGTGGGAAGAGGAACACGATTTCACAATCCTCCCAAATCACCTCATTGTCTCATTTAACATTTGCTATCTGATTCCATGTGTGTGTGTTTGTTTATAACAATCAGAATTTTTGAAAATATTAGCATAAAAGACTTGCGTCATAGGACATTCCAGTGAGGTATTTGTTTTGATTACAGATATTATAAACTATGTTTTAATGCCCAATTACTCCATTGTTTCTATCATCTGTTATCCCGTATTGTAATGGTTTCTATAACTGCTTTGTAACTCAAAGTAGACTTCATGTCTTCTGTCATAGAAGTTGAAAACTGTTTTGACAAGAGTCGAGGAGTTAGTGAACTATGAAATGAGGCGATGCTTGAAATGTGAGACAAAGACAAACTGGCTGTAAGCAAATAAAGATTAGTGGCTTTGGCTACATTACTTTGAGTCTGGATTTTAGATATGGATATAAAAGACGTTTTGTATAAATTATTTATGTTCATCCTAATTATTTATCTCCTATCGAAAATAGAGATTCCCTAAGATATCTTTTGAACGGCAGTTATCACGATTTAACCGCTGGACGGGTTTGGATGAGACTTGGCACACTTGTAGACAATTATCTGGATCTCTTTTATTTTAAAATTACGTTCCCTGAGATAATTTCCATCATTCACGCGGGTGAAACTGCTCGCAGAAGCTATTATCCTGAATACAACAGAGGGGTGACCATAAGCTCTTAGAGTAAGGTTATTTTGAGGTGTGTAAGGGACAAGTGTATATGATTTGTATACATCTGTCCCTTACGCACACTCAAAATAACCTTACTCTAAGAGCTTATGGTAATCCCCAGAAATAATTATGTCAATAAAAGGCTAGCTAGGCTAGCGATTTTTTATACTTAAGTATTTTAATGATGCTGCTTACTACAATTTTACTACATTAGTATGAAAACTACTTTTCTCAAACATGCTTGGAAATTTGAGCATTATTTTGACAACCTTCTTCGAGATAAATCGCAATTGCTGTACTGGCCATACACATGCGAGCAGCGGCCGGCAAAAGTTGTATGAAAATCCATATCTGTCGTGTTTAGCGGCCAAATAAATTACATAATAAATTCATATCTGTCATTTAATTTAAAAATCGAACAATCTTTTACTCCGAAACTTGACAACCAAGGGAGTAACTTATCAAAGGTTTTATTTAAATTTCGAAATGCCTTGCATATAGAAAGCTGTTTATAGAAAAAAATAACACTTTAAAACGGGAAAAATATATATTATTGTTGTTCGTCATTGATTTCGAAAAGTAATTAAGTATATGACAAAATGAGTTCTAGGTGCTATTTAGTTTTAATTTCCGCGCATTATTTGAGAAAAGCACTATACAAGCCTTGGCCACACAACTAGGCATTGATGGACTTACGTAAGTGTGCCTCGGCCCACATTTACACGTTCGTCCATCAATGCCTCTTTTGCTGGCCGCTGCAGTAATGTACTATATTAAAACATTTCACGTAGTGTATGTTGGTTGGGAACGTCCTCAACCTTGCAACGAACATGCATTCGTGACATATCCGCAACCATTTCAAGAACTGCGGATGTTAATGTGTGGTGTTCTTAACTTTTCCTCAAACATAAAGATTCTACTTTAATATTTCAATGTTTGCCTATAAACATAGAACATGTTTTCGTTTTACAATTAGAAGAAGCATTTACAATATATATAGGTCAAGTTTTGACCTAAATTATTAAATCGCCTTATTCTTAATAGGATCAGCTTACCTTTGTAACGGGTAAAAATTGCCAGTGCATATATTAGCAACATCTGGCGTTGATTTTGTTCACACTATGTATGTTAGCGACATCTGCCTCCTTTTTGCCAAACAAGTTCGGTTAGTTGTGTCGCTGATCGATTGTTTGAGCATTTGGGTACTAGATGGCGCTGACATATGTATGACATAGATGAAAGTTTAAATAAAATATATTCTATTTGTGTGAAATCATTTAATTCAATAAGCACACAAATTCAACATACAAATTAATAAATTATTAAATTCTTTTCAAATTAGTTACATAAAAAATGATAATTTAGTAAAAGGCTTTTTTACTACGAGTGAACTTGCATTGAGTGGACGGTGTCCAGAAATAACCTCAAAGGCAAGGACCTAAAAGTATACGTAATGTTATATGGGGCAAGGCTGGCTAGCGTCAAAATGAAAAGCACATCATAATCAATGATGTAGGCGCTGGCCCCAAATGCTATCTTTAGGTATAATTTTATATATAGTTAAAGCTAATGGTCAACTAGCTGTTCAAGCTACAGCAGTCTCCTCTTGCAAAAGGTTCCGAGCATTATTGTCATCATCTGATATACAGCAAGCTTACGGACAACTACACAGAGAGCGATGCTGTTTGAGGAATCATATCTCCAGCATTGAATATTGTGGGTAATCTATATCCCTTCAGAAAGTGAGTGGTTCATACCTTGTAACCTCAAGTTATTGTATTGATGGAATGTGTGCTTGAAGAATTAAATTAGTTGACCAAACTTAAGTGTGTTTTACTTCAGTCAGCTTCATGTGAGTTAATCCCTGCAATTGTCTCATGCTACTTACTACCCACGAGTTAGCCGGTTGGGTAAGGAAATGCTGCCTTACAATTGTACGCCCAACGTGTCGCATGAAGTTTTACTGAAGTACTTAACTTTTTATTTTGTGTCTAGAATAACTTTAATACTTACTTAAGAACTTAACCAAACTATTGGTTAACTTCAATATTGTTTAATTTCAATCTTAAAATAACAAAACATTAACTTTGTATAAAATTTCAAAGTGCGGTTATAGTCACATTTTTACTTATAAACTAACCTTTTCACTAATGAATGTTTTGTTAGACTTGATATAAATTACTCTAATTTAACATAGTTATTATAACTGTTAATTAGATATATATTTAAGGAACAAACAATTGTTTTGTTCAACATGCATAAAGCATTTCTTTAAACTAAAAATAAAAAATAAACAAAACACCTGCATTATATAAAAGTTTAAAAGTGGGGTTATAGTCATATATTTTAGATTTAAACTATATACCTTTTCACTAATGAATGTTTTGTTTTACTGATAATTAGTTTTGAATATTTAGAACAAAAAGTGTTTTTTGTTCAACATGCATAAAGCAACTTTGTTTGTCTATCTTCATAAAGAAGAACTTATTAAACATGTACTTAAATGTTTTTATATATGTCAACAGATCTTAAAGCAACTGGAGACGTGGATTGCAAGCAGTGTCGCTCCTGTGTAGTCTGTATTGGATTTGAAGCATCAAACTAATGGACTAACCCGCACATACGTTGTCGGATAAGGTACACATGTGTTCGGAAACCTGTTGCTGAGCTGTTTCAATTAAATAAAAGTAAATTCAGGAGGTACTTTTACAATTATATGTATCGTAGCTCGCTTTTAAAATCACTTAATGAGAATTTCTCAAATGATTATTTTTTCAAACTAAATCATTCAAACTAAAAATAAATAAAACTTAATTTTTAAATTCTCTTGGAAGATACTGATGCTAAGAGAAGTTGTGGGACATCTATATATCTATTTAAAGATGATCTCACTGGCGCCCTATCTTAAAATAAATAAAATAAAATATTTCTAACAATTTGTAGTGACTTATTAGGATGTTTATACTGTGTCAATTAAAAGAAACACAATTAAATAGTAAATTCTGAGTATCATAGTAGCTATGTTATGTTGATTTCTTCCTATACGGAAGCAACAAGCACCTGCTATGGTTAAAATACTAGTGTTTATTGTACACAACATACCTAAATTTGTACATGTGAACAGTGCATAAGCTTATTAGGTTATTTTTTCCGGTGTCAACTAAAAGAAACACAATGTGGTATTATTATACTCTGATCATTATGGTAGATATGTTATGTTGTTTCCTATACGGAATGCAACAAACAATGCCATAGTAAAAGATAAGTGTTTCTTGTACACGGAATGCCTGAAGCTGTCCATGTCAATAATGGTCCTCAATTGATTTACATACATTAATTTAAAGTATGGAGACTTATAGTTAATAATCATTGTTGTGTTAATGGTTTAATATTTGCACCAATTCAATAATGGAGGTGCAAATATTTAATTAAGAAAGGGATGAATGAATGCTGGTAGGGTATAAGGATATTTTTTCAAAATTCATTCGTATATACAATCATTTATAGGTTATGTATGTATATGGAAGGATGAAAGGTAACACAATGATGCAAAAACTTAGTAGTATTCTCATTATAATCTTAACTTAAATAGACATTTACTGAAATCTATACAGCAAATAGGTGCTCAATGTAATGCTTTCCTTATTGTTATGGGGGTATTTACTTTCTGTTGCGAATCTTAACTTGATTAGGTATTGTCCTATCTATACAACGGATGGGTACTTAATGTAACATTTGCTATTTTAGAAAGCAATGTTACTTTTTGCTATGAATCTTAACTTGATTAGGTATTTGTCACATATGAGCAAAAACTTGGTAGTTTTCTTTTTGTGAAATTCAACTTAAATAGACATTTACCCACATCTATACAATGAATGGGTGCTCAATGTAATGCACTCCATATTGTTGTGGGGTGATTACTTTCTGTTGCGAATCTTAACTTGATTGGGTATGTTCCTATATCTATACAACGGATGGGTACTTAATGTGACGTTTGCTATTTTAAAAAGCAACGTTGCTCTTCATTATGAATCTTAACTTGATGTGGTACTTGCCTACATTTGTTTGTTTACATTTGATCAACAACTTGGTACTTAATATAGCACTTGCTTTGTTTTAATGGCAGTGTTCCCTGTTGTTGTAAAAACTTAACTTGATTAGACATTTGTCTACACTTAAATAAAATATGGGTTAATCTTTTGGCTTATAACCCGACTCTTGAACATTTAAAATACTTATTTTCTGAATGAATCATACATTGATTCTAATGAACTTGGACTTAGACTGCTTGGCAATTGTGTTGTGATAGATGTATTTTATACATTGCTATCTGTTTTGTGACAATTGCTGAGTATGTCAAATTTGCTTTGGAGGAGAACAATTAAGGTTTTTTTTCTCTGTTAGTTTAACTGGACATAGTACATTGTCCTTTGTCTTAATGTTTAGTACATTTTGTACTTAAAAAACTTTTAACTTTGATAAATAAGTTTAGAACTTATTCCTTTTTTAGAAAACTTAATGTAGGTAGTTCTTATAATTTTTTTTTGACTGCCTCAGTACCTGTCAAGGAGTATGTTGGTTTCAAAGTGTGCATTGATGGTAACTATATTAAAAAAAAATTGTTTCTCAATTTTTTTAACCGGGAAAGGAGATACTGTAACGGGTAAAAATTGCCAGTGCATATATTAGCAACATCTGGCGTTGATTTTGTTCACACTATGTATGTTAGCGACATCTGCCTCCTTTTTGCCAAACAAGTTCGGTTAGTTGTGTCGCTGATCGATTGTTTGAGCATTTGGGTACTAGATGGCGCTGACATATGTATGACATAGATGAAAGTTTAAATAAAATATATTCTATTTGTGTGAAATCATTTAATTCAATAAGCACACAAATTCAACATACAAATTAATAAATTATTAAATTCTTTTCAAATTAGTTACATAAAAAATGATAATTTAGTAAAAGGCTTTTTTACTACGAGTGAACTTGCATTGAGTGGACGGTGTCCAGAAATAACCTCAAAGGCAAGGACCTAAAAGTATACGTAATGTTATATGGGGCAAGGCTGGCTAGCGTCAAAATGAAAAGCACATCATAATCAATGATGTAGGCGCTGGCCCCAAATGCTATCTTTAGGTATAATTTTATATATAGTTAAAGCTAATGGTCAACTAGCTGTTCAAGCTACAGCAGTCTCCTCTTGCAAAAGGTTCCGAGCATTATTGTCATCATCTGATATACAGCAAGCTTACGGACAACTACACAGAGAGCGATGCTGTTTGAGGAATCATATCTCCAGCATTGAATATTGTGGGTAATCTATATCCCTTCAGAAAGTGAGTGGTTCATACCTTGTAACCTCAAGTTATTGTATTGATGGAATGTGTGCTTGAAGAATTAAATTAGTTGACCAAACTTAAGTGTGTTTTACTTCAGTCAGCTTCATGTGAGTTAATCCCTGCAATTGTCTCATGCTACTTACTACCCACGAGTTAGCCGGTTGGGTAAGGAAATGCTGCCTTACACCTTGACAATCATGAGTGGCATGGTCCCGTTCCGCTAAAAGATTTTTGAAGCAGTCCGACGTCCTTCCAAAAATGTTTGCTCTCTGCATTAAAAATAAACATACCGACAAACCCCCATCCCTTTCACAAACAAAAGGATTGTATTTTATTGTAAGCGGGTCGCAATAACTCGGTCAAGAGTGTGTCCTTTGAGCCGGCCGGCATCGGCAGCTGCCAAATCGCACAAACTTCGTCTCTTCCCTGAACGACTTGCTTTTTGGTCTAAGCGACAAGAGTAAATATTTGATTTTGAGTTTTTTTAATGTGTTTTTGCTTTTTTATATTTTTCAAATTATCTCTAAATAAAATACACCTATAAGACTGAGGTAAGAGTTAAACTTTTTATTTAACGTTCCATCGTAACCTTATCCAAAGACACAATTACAAAGGAACTAATGAATAAACTCTTATAGCTTCTGGCGACATTGGTTTGGTTAAAATAACATTTAATATAACTAAATCATCTTCACTTAGCTTCATCTTGCCTAGCCTTTTTCCCATCTATATTGGGGTCGGCTTCCAGTCTTACCGGATTCAGCTAAGTACCTGTGTTTTACACGAAGCGACTGCCTATCTGACCTCCACAACTCAGTAACTGGGTAACACGGTACCCCTTGGCAAGACTGGTGTCAGATCTCAAGCTTCTGACTACCCGTAACGACTGTCAAGCTAATCTAGCTTATTTATATTTCATTCACTTATTAACGTACTTCTTTCAGACTCATTCCTGACACACTCCAACAAAATGTACGTGCAGAATTTGTCTTGCCAAGGAAGACTACAACATTCCATATTCGAGGTTTGATAAAAAAAACGGAGCGAGCAGTTTTGCGAATCAAAAAACCACGCAACATTTCTAGAACTGCTATTAGCGTGCATGTGAATAACATTTCGTCGACAGAAACCACATCTTCAAGGTCACAAGGACTTATAATAACAGATTTATCTATGCTTGTTTTTGCATCCGCCGCAATATTTATATAGCTACCAAATGTATTAAAATGCTCCACGGTGTCATCTCTGTGGTTGCTAATTTGATATCTACGATTAATCTCATCTCATCATCGCATCACGGCAGCAATATTCAAGTCTCTTAGTAAACCAATGTTACCCGTTTAATAAATATGTCACCGCTTATGCCACATACCTCCAATATTTAGGAGCACGTGTAAACAGAATTAGCGGAGTTTGTGCCGTGTGTGGGTCCTTGAGCAACAATTGAATTACGTCGAGCACCGGCACTAATTACGTCTTCGTCCTCATCGGGTTTAGATAATATAGCCACGAGTACCAGGAATGGAGTAGAAGACAGGAGTGCTTTTCGAGGAATTTTGGTCAAGTGTTGGGTTCTTGTATGGTGTGCTTGTGTAAGAGGGCCTTATATCGTTGATGCCTTGATATGCCTTGACATATTTGATGGTTGGGCCTGTTCTAAATTTTACTAAATTGTGATATTCATTATAATCATAAGCCATTTTAATGTTCGCACTGCTGGGACACTACATCATCCACTACACGTGTCCAGTGAGGATTGGTAGATGTCACATGTCTTCGAATTTTTGATTCAAGAACATGCCGGTTTCCTCACGATGTGGTGTTGCAATAATTCACACAAAATTAAACGTCTACCTGGGATCGAACCCATGACTTACAACTTGTAAGTTGCGGCCATTTCCACTGGGCTATCACTGCTCTGGAATTGTTATATATGAAGTCGTTTTATGGCTTACTTCCATGTGTGTGGTAAGAAGGCTTATAAAATCAATTTTTATTACGTCGAGTACCGGCATTAATTATTTCTTCACCCTCATCGGGTTTATATAATACAGCCACCAGGAGAGCAGCTGGAGACAGGAGTACTATTTGAGGATTTTTGGTTAAGACGACGACTAACGCCAACGACCTTGAAGGAACAAAACGCGCACTCGTTTCACACCCGCGCGACCCAAAATTACGTAGTTTTTTGTAGTTTCCTTATTATTCTATGACTTTTAAAAAAAAAGCCTCAGATCAAAATGTAGATAATTAAATTATCTTTGATATGGTGTTGATTTCATTAAAATACGCCCAGCGGTTTTGGTGTGATTGTCGTATTTTTGTCCGTTTTAGACATAACTTTACAAATTAATTACACTATGTTATTAAGAAAATAGTCTAATATAACATATATTTTTTTCAAAGAATTACGACTAGCCGTTTAGACGTGATTCTCATTTTAAAATCAGCTACTCAAGGATATCTGCGCCTTAAGCTTGTTGTGTGGTATAAAGAGACCATATATGGTATTGTTTGGAAAAGTGGTTAATGGTTAACGGACGCTTTGAAGGTTTTTTTAGCTTACTACAATGTGTTATGCAGCCATATGATTATGAATGATTCTTCAAAAGTTCTTAAAGTAAGATTATAAGTCTCCTTTCAATTTAAATCACCACAACGATGTTCACACCACAAAATAAGGACTTCCACACCAAACCATTACGTCGCCCGCACCCCATAACAATTTAATATAATTGTGTTTTAATTTAATAATGAATTAATAATAATACAGCAATAATTTATTACTTATTACTAGTTTTTAAGAAGTTTCTTTCTGTATTCCTTCCTTTCTCTTATATCAATATTTGTGCTTGAACGATTAATCCTTTGTCCTGGTTTCCTAGTGCAGATACCATAGTTTCCCACAAATGATTTATGAAATAATATTGCACTTTTATGTAATTGTTTGTAAGATACGTTTGTGGAAGAGAAATAAATATTTATGGTATGTTATTGACTTTTAATATTTTCGTCAACTATAATAGTGGTACAAGATGAAATTTTTTTGTTTTTTTCAATTTCCGCGATGAATCTGTTTTCTCATATAATAATTCATCATAATTGCCATAAACGCAGTCGCCATATACCTCAATGCACAAACAGTTTATCCCAAAAAATAATACTTTTCACGGAAATGAGAATTTCCTAAAAAACTGGCATAAATAAATAACAGTATGCAGGAAAAGTTACCCTCCCACTGACGATAAAAAGAGGCGAAGTAAAAATGAATTATGAACACCGTGCGGATTCTGAAATGCGCTGAAAATTGCACCCACACGGCTAATGTGTCCCCGTTAATGTGAAAACATTAAAGTTTCTACTAAATATTGTACCAACTTTAGCGGTACTGTTTAAATTAAGTTGATATAGAAGTGGAAGAAATGCGGCATATATTTGCTGGTTCAACAGTAGGCGAACACTGCAAGGTGTTGACATATTAATATATATCTTTTTCCACCACCTTGTCTAGTATGTGGCACATTACCTAAGACATTCGTTTCGAAATATGAACATTTATACACAAGATTATAAAATTAAAATTAAAAAAAAAAACAAAATTACATAATAACTGTTACGAAATGACTTTTGTATGCATCATTATGTAACTGGCAGAATGATACTGAACCGAAAAAGCGCGCGTTGATTGTGTATATAGTCTGTGGTTTTTAGTCTGAACGTTTCTAATAAATTGTTGTTGGAACTTTTTGCATTTAATTAAGTAAGTTCATCAGGTAGTGGAAAAAGAATCTCAGAAAAAGTTCGTGTCTCGCATAAAAAGGCTTTATTTTAACACTCACATGTAGTACATCGCTCGTGTTAAAATCTAGACTTTTTATGCTCGAAACGATATGTTCTATTTACGCCAGATATTAATATATTTATACCCGACTACGGCGATGCCTAAAAAATAAAAATAAAACTGTTTATTCTCAGACAACTACATAGTCCATAGAAAAGTTATTATCAGAAATCTTATAAACTATGTTAGTACACTAAAAATAATAATGGGAATAAAGTTACATATATATACGTTTATTCATTAACCTTTCACATGCAGATCAATGAATCGACGTATGACCGCTTAGTCCATCTGTCCGCTATCATTTCCAGGCTGCCGTTACGGCTCCCCCTCATACTGTGCACCACAGATATGGTTTTCTTACGCATGATTGCGTAGAAATCATCCATTTGCGCATCTGCAAACATGTCTGAAGCACTACAGTACCGCTGAAGCCGCACCAGAGTTCTGAAAATGTTATTATATTAGACTCGGAGTGCATTGTAGGCCTGCTTTGTGGAACTTCCTCCGTAGCGTCTAAACTATTAATCCGATTTTGATGAATGAGGTGTCAATCGATTCGTTGTTATGGTCCTGGTAAAATAGGCTAAAAAAAGCCGCTGTCGGGTGACAGTTATTAAACTTTTTTTAAACATAGATTGATTATATATTGATGCATTATTGATTCATAGAAGTTACTATTGTTAGATGTTATTATAAGTACCTAAAAAAATAACTGAAAGTTATAAATAAAAAAAGTTACCTAATTCAAAAAATCGAAATTCTCGCGTCTTTCGAGTTCGCTTTTCAAGCATTCGGGTTTTTTGATTTTTTGAATTAGGTAACTTTTTTTATTTATAACTTCCAGTTATTTTTTTTTCGTATTAGTTTTTCGTGTAAGTTATTTAAACACATGGGTTATATATTTTTTAAACCACCTCTTAAAACCCTTTATGTTGATACCCCACACGATTGGTTTGAAAGAAAAAAAATTAGGACCCCACAATATGGCGCCCAAAATCCGCCAATTTTCTATTTATCCAATTTTTACGTAGCCAGTGACACTCGCAGTGTTAAGACGAATCGATTGATGTTAGAACCATTAAAATCGGCCAAGGCGTTTGGTCTCTAGAACCCCACATAGGAACAAACATACATACATAGACTGATAAACACATTAGGTACCCTCCTTCGGCAGTCGGGTAAAAACGAAATAACTTCTCAACTTATGATAATAAACAAAACGGTTTTATTTCAACGGTACACACTTATCGCCTTCTTCCATTTCTATTACTCTGTATCGGATCGCAGAAGTTCTGCAAATAGCCTAAGATCCCACTGCTAAAATCTGCAGGAAACGTTTAAACGTTTTGATGAAACTTAATTTTCATGAATGATGTTTGATAGTAGAAAAGTTGCTGCAGGGTTGCCTGGCAATATCTAGCCGCATTTACCTTAATAAAAAAAGTGTAAAGGGTGTTTGATAGATGAACCCCCAGAAATATATGTTTTCAAGTGAATTCGACGTCATTGGAAAGAAAGTGACATAGGGAATAAGAAAAAAGAATTGCTAGCTCTGGTTTATGTTCCATTCGTACCCGCGATACAGGAGAAATTCCAAGTAAAGGGCAAAGTAAAAAAAAACCTAGTCTAAATATATAGCAAGATATTGCCAGGCAACCCTGCTGTAATCTATTCTTCTATCAAGATCTTTAAATAAAAAATTCAGTAGCATCATCATCATATCTGCAGTCAATTAATTGACTACAGATTTTGCGGTGGGATCTTGTACTAAAACTACACTTTAGATAGAAAATATAAAGAAGCATCGAATAAGCGAACTGTTTTTTCATTTTCGTCTTTGCTTTTTTCTCGTTCTAAGATCAATATAGTAAGGGGATACCGAATTAATGCGAAAACTCTCAGATAAAAACATAACGTAATATCACGCCTGTTTTTGCCGAAGGGTTAGGCAGAAGTTAGGGGTGGTTCAAGATAACAAGATGCATTCAATTCCGGAGAGGGTCGTTTTACGAGGTCGAAAAAAGCGGAAGGTAATGAGTAGGCACCAAAGACCACAAATCTTCGATGGTTAGTAAAGCATTAAAGCATCATCAGCCTTTTTAACGTTCCCACTGCTGGGAAACAGGCGTGAGAGGGAATGGTCCGTAATCCACCACGCGGGCCCAGTGCGGGTATAGTTCGTTCAATCCACAAAGACGCACCCCACCACTATTCCTCCAAACCGTATAGTATATGTGTGCAAGCTTCCGTCAATGTTTGAGTGTTATCGGTACACACTAATTACCTATGAGTGCACACGCACACTACAATGAATATACTAATCATTATAATAATATAAATAAGAAGAATAGACTAATCATATAATTGGTGGGGCGCGACTTCGTGGATTTAACGAACTATACCCGCATGTCACATTATTTGAATTTTAGTTTCTAGGAGTTTGTTTCCTCAGGATGTTTTCCTTCACCGTTTTGAGAGCAGTGCCTGCTGCCGCCTGCCTGGGTAAGAACAAGTAAAGCCCACGACCTACAACTTATAAGTCGCGGCCGATACCACTAAGCCACCACTGCACTCAAGCTTTAAATAAATAACAATAATTATAAATACAAAAACTCCACCAAAATAACGTTCATGCCATTTATCATCCCTGTTCAATTTCCACCACAACAAAGGTGATTTCATCAAACGATTCGAATACTCAAACTTACTCGAAATATTCCCCAAAGAATAACCACCCTTGAATGTAACAACAAAGCAAGTATTTAACAGACCACAGCAACTCTGAATATAATATTCTCTATAATCCTACTGAAATATTTCAATAACTCTAAATGAAAGGGGAAATATGCGAGCCCCAAAAGTTTCGTAAAACTTCCCACTGAATCGTCAGAATACTTATACAGGAATATTTTATGGAATTCATAATATTGTTTACTTGAATTTTTTACTAAATTAAATAATATTTAAATAGCATAAAAACTTAGCGTATAATACAATACATAACACATACATACATATTACATTTTATAACTTGGCAAGGCTAATACTTTGTCAGCAGAGCACTGGAATTTGGATAGGTATTGTTTTCCAGCAGACAAGAAGTGACAGATACACAATAGTTATTTGTGTTACAAGGGGACAAAGTAATATTAGAATTCAAAATAACGCCCTGGAAGAACAAAATATTACTTTGTGCCCTTATAACACAAAATATCTTCCATGCAGTGTCGTGACTTTGATTTCGCTCATGAACTAACCACTTAGTAGCATACAAGCGTAACACCAAAAATCTATCTAGATAACGCAAGTCCCTCCACCTGTATGAAAACAAATATTCCAAAATTAATTAAAAAACATATCCGATGCCTTGGCCAACTTTTTTTATACAGTTTTTACAATATGCCATAATTAGGCATTTTTCTAGATTTCAGTGGATTTCCGGTGCCGATAATGCTAAATGAAAATCTCAAAGTACAATCACTAATCGTAATTTTACTCCGTTTTTAGGGTTCCGTGCCCAAAGGGTAAAAACGGGACCCTATTACTAAGACTCCGTGATCCGTCTGTCTGTCTGTCCGTCTGTCTGTCCGTCTGTCACCAGGCTGTATCTCATGAACCGTGATAGCTAGACAGCTGAAATTTTCACAGATGATGTATTTCTGTTGCCGCTATAACAACAAATACTAAACACAGAATAAAATTAATATTTAAGTGGGGCTCCCATACAACAAACGTGATTTTTTTGCCGTTTTTTTGCGATAATGGTACGGAACACTTCGTGCGCGAGTCCGACTCGCACTTGGCCGGTTTTTTGACACGCGAAGTACATATAATCGCGTTATCTAGTTAAATATATATCTGTGCGTAACACAGTGCCCTATTGTCTTCATAATTACCCAGTTAATTTGCTGATGCACTGTGCATATACCTACCTACATATTACCTAAGTACATTATGTAATCAAGATAGTAATCGTGTTCATTTCCGCTCCAAGCCTCGGACAGTGGGTTACAACAATGAGAACTCCTCTGTAGACGAGCAACTGTGATTGGGTTACGTGAATATGATCTGGAACTGTAATTGGAGAACCATATAATATTACGACTGTATCACAAGAGGGTTCAGCAGAGGTGAGCCTGTATTGGACCTGTATTTCTTCAGTTAGATATGTTTTAATATATATATTTATATAGGTATGTATTATATAAAATATGTATGTACGTGTATTTTAAGAATTTTTTTTTGTTGCCACCTTTTAAGCAATGCACCTGCCATGTTTTCTCTTCACCACTCTTGGTTGACTGGTAGAGAATGCCTAAGTCATTAAGTCCGCTATTGTATTTTTGTGCATGAAGTTTAAATAAACAAAAATAAGTCCTATATAATAGAGGACTAAAAATATAGGAATACAAATAACATTTATAAATATATCCAAGTACACAAGTAATAGCAATAATTTATAGGTAAATGTAAAACAAATATTTTTTATCTGGAAACATACATACATATTTTATTAATAAATAATATACTAGTGTAACAGATCTAATTACTACCACTAACGCCATCTGCGTATAAAGCTGTGAACTATTACCAACAAGTAAGCGTAACCAACCAACTGTGTTCATATCATTGATTGTCTTGTAAATAGTACGCAAGATTAATACTAGATGTCGCTGTTCGCTTACCTCAGTTTTCTAAAACTCGGTGTTAAGATTTACTGCGAATTAGTGACCTTCGCTACAAACATTGTTTCATTGAAGATTCCTACTAACCAAGTGCACCAACCACTTCATCCTAATTGGAAAAGTGCGTAGGACGCTCTGGCTAGCTAGTTTTCGTGACATTTATTTACTTTTTGGGTGAGAGGTCATCTACCGCCTCCCTTGTCCAAGCGGGCGTGGTGAAGTTGGTGGAAGCCTATTATAAGTATTGTATAAAATCACTCTAAATTCGGTAATCATCCATACCTGATGGAAATTACTAATAAATCGTCCTGCCTAAACCCTGGAGTTTTCCTGTCTGCCGGAACGAGTGACGTCCTCGACTTCCAGTCAACGCAACCCCCTTTACAAACTGGTGACAACGGTGGGCACGACTGCAAGCCGAAATACAGAACCCGCTCCGGCCGTATCACTACGACTACAGTGAAAAGGAGGCAAGCAGAGATGTCTGTCAACCTGTCCGACACGCAGTTTGAAGCACTTCTGGCTAGACTGTCACCTGGAAGACACGGTTCATTTGCTTCCTGTAACGCTCAATATGACGGAGTGAAGAATCCGGAAGTGGTGGAAGCATTTTTGGCAGCGACAAGTGTTTTCAAAAAGATAGAAAACATAAGTGATTCAGAGGCACTTACTGGTGTACCACTTTTACTGAAGGGAGAAGCTGCAGTATGGTGGCAGGGAGTGAAACAGCAAGTCACTACCTGGGAGGACTTCAAGGAGCGCCTCTGTTACGCGTTTGCCCCTAAAAAGCCCGCGTACATAATTTATCAAGAGATAGTACAAGTCAGGCAGGATTTTGCAATGCCTACTGAGAACTTCATTGCTCATAAACGCATGTTGTTGGCTCAGCTCCCAGGTCCTGAACACACTGAGGCGCAACAGCTGGATATGGTGTACGGACAGCTGAAGCACAGAATCCAGGAGAAAATTCCACGACATTCCATAACCACTTTCGATGACCTACTTAAAGCAGCGCGAGCTATTGAGCAATTATGGTGCAGCATGTCAAAAGAAGGAGATCCTGCAACGTTTCCTAAGAAGTCCAGACAACCAAAACCAAAGTGTGGGTTTTGTCACTTCCCAGGACATAGCACAGAGCAGTGCCGAAAATTAAAAAAGAAGGAGAATGAATCGGGTATTGTGGAGTTAGATCCAGGTCCACGAGCACAAATAAAAGGTACCCGGGCACCGTCACCATCGACACCTAGAGTATCCTGCTATGGATGCGGTGCGCCCGGCGTTGTTCGTACCCGTTGCCCAACATGCTCAACGAAGAAGAGGGAGTCTGCAAAAACCGAAGTGGTTGGCCTAAGTTTCTGCCCAATTAACCTCCAATACGACATCAAGATGAGGCCCATTGTATTTATTGAGGTCAATGGGATAAAGGGCACAGCTTATATAGATACATGTGCGAAAGCTAATGTCGCCTCTTATCAACTATATAAGCAATTAGTCAAGAATGGCAGCAAGTTTGAAGAGGAAATGGTTCGTGTCACCTTAGCCGACGGCGTCGGAAAAACACAACGCGTCTTATCCACCACAGTCGTTGTGATACTGGAAGGGCGTACATTTCCTGCTCGCTTCATTGTACTTCCTGAGGCGAGAGACAATCGTACCCTGTTGGGAGTCGCCTTTCTACAGCAAGCAAAAATGGTATTGAACCTCGGACAATTCACGTGGAACTATGGGGACAGTGACTACAGAACGTATGAAATTTACGACGAAGATTTCGTGCAATTCGAAAGTAGTGCCGTGAGTATCACTAGTTCGCCGAAAATCGCCGATAAGGCTGCGACGTTGTCACAAGAGGCTAGCTTACCTGACAGCACCGGCTATAAGTTGATACCGCTGGAGCTATCGCCACCAAAGCGAACGCGAAAGATATTCGACGGATACGTGCCTTCTTTCGCCGATTATATGATGAGGGATGCCGAGAAAAACATCCAAGAAGCGGACATTACACTTTCTCCCCACTCCGAGCAACTATTTACTCACGATACCAATATAGAAATAGGTTGTTTAGATGTCGAACTAAATAAATTATTAGTAGAGTACCAAGATGTTTTCATTGGTAATAACCAACCATCCTTGCTTGGGGAACAAAGTATTGTTACCAAAAGTGACGTTCCAATTTCGGTGCCTCCTTATCGATTATCACCGACTAAGAAAGAGATTCTAAAAAAGGAACAGGAAGATGCCTATTCTACATTGAAAACCTGTTTGTCTACAGCTCCTGTATTAAGACAAACAGATGAAACAATACCATATCTTATAAAAACTGATACCAGCAGTTACGCACTCGGAGCTGTTCTCGTCCAGGGGGAGACGGACGAGGAACACCGAGTAGAATGTGAGAGCAGATTGCTCACATCAGCAGAAAGAGACTACTCCACAACTGAGCGCGAAGCTTTAGCCGTCGTATGGGCGTCGAGCAAATTTCGAGCTTACATCGATGGTTCACCCGTGACTCTAGTAACGGACCACCAACCCCTTCGCAAAAGAGGACGACGCAAGAAGAAAGTGGTCGACAACAAGTCATCCTCAACTACACGACGTGGACGTCCTAGGAAACAATAACTCCTCTCAATCCAGTCCCTCTCGCCGAGACGTCTTCGGGGACTGAGGGGGAGACTGTAACAGATCTAATTACTACCACTAACGCCATCTGCGTATAAAGCTGTAAACTATTACCAACAAGTAAGCGTAACCAACCAACTGTGTTCATATCATTGATTGTCTTGTAAATAGTACGCAAGATTAATACTAGATGTCGCTGTTCGCTTACCTCGGTTTTCTAAAACTCGGTGTTAAGATTTACTGCGAATTAGTGACCTTCGCTACAAACATTGTTTCATTGAAGATTCCTACTAACCAAGTGCACCAACCACTTCATCCTAGTTGGAAAAGTGCGCAGGACGCTCTGGCTAGCTAGTTTTCGTGACATTTATTTACTTTTTGGGTGAGAGGTCATCTACCGCCTCCCTTGTCCAAGCGGGCGTGGTGAAGTTGGTGGAAGCCTATTATAAGTATTGTATAAAATCACTCTAAATTCGGTAATCATCCATACCTGTTGGAAATTACTAATAAATCGTCCTGCCTAAACCCTGGAGTTTTCCTGTCTGCCGGAACGAGTGACGTCCTCGACTTCCAGTCAACGCAACCCCCTTTACACTAGTATTAATAAGTCAACTAAATTAATGTAAATATATTGTGTTTTTTTTAATACATGTTTTTTTTGTTATTATTTATAGTGACTACATAGTATAAAACAAAGTCGCTCCCCGCTGTCTGTCTGTCCCTATGTATGCTTAGATCTTTAAAACTACGCAACGAATTTTGATGCGTTTTTTTTCAATAGATAGAGTGATTCAAGAGTAAGGTTTATATGTATAATAATACACGCGGGTGAAGCCGCTGGCACGGGCTAGTTTATAATAGAAGACGAATTTATAGCTATTTACTATCAGGTAAAATCGCGCTTGTACTCCTCGAAGGATTAGGCAGAGGCGTGCCTGCAGTACACCCAATTTTCGTCAGTTATTTAGGATGTAATACGGAGTGAGCATATTGCTACGAACCGGGCCACGCCGAGGCGGGCATCGATCGGTAGAATTATGTATAACACCAGCAAGCACTTACAGTACCTAAATCAATCATCATCATCAGCCTATTATTGTTTCCACTGCTGGGACACAGATAGATAGATAGATAGATAAATCATTTATTTAGTGCACACAAAAGACACAACACACAAAATCTTAATTAAATTATTACAATTTTCATGTAGGTATGTTTAAAAACAAAGTGCCAACATAAAAAGAAAAAGGAATCCGAAACAAAAGTAAAAGTGACACCAGTAACATTAATTTTGACAATCAAAACACAGTGTGGTGTGCGTCTCAAGGTTGCACCAAAATCCAAGAGTCCAGCTCAGCACGTGTCAGGCAAATATACCTGACGCTGATATTCTGCTGGATCCCTGCAGTGACAAATGGTCGCCAAGCAGACGTGATATGTTGATGTGTAACACGCCTCCTCGCTGTGAGAATATCAATATTCACACCTAATTGCTGGTTTGGAAAATGTTTGGGAAGATCTGAGCTTAAAATATTTTGCACATACAATATTTCGCAAGATCTACAGTTGGTGAAAGGGCTCTTGCGTCGTTAGAAGGGGCACAATTGGTGATCATGTTCCATTTAGTGAGAACGGAAAGTGACACTTATCACAAGATTCATGCCAACTTAATATCATCATAATCCTGATTCTGATCTCAATTTCTTCTGATATCCTTTTCCTTCCACACAAATTCGTCACACTTCCTTTCATATCAAACACACTAAGTATTTTATTATTACAGAATTTATTATAGTTTAATTTCTCATCACATTGTCTGGAGCAGGCTTTGATGGATTTAGAACTAAGAATAAACCATTTGAAATATTCTATCAAATTCTGGAGATACCGAACTAATCTTCAAAGTAAGATATTTTCTGAATTTATTTACCTAACTGCCTAAGAAATATATTTTCGGCAAAAACATTTTGAATATTCTTTTTATGTCAAAATTATATTTATGTAGGCGATCTATTAACTATTTCGTGCTTTTCGTTAATTTCTTTTTAGGTTTATTCAAATCAAATTTAATAAAATAGCTTTTTATGTAACAGATCCACGAAAATATGGCGGGACAAAGTTCATACTTACTTGTCACAAGCTGGAAGGGTGCAGTGGGACAACTCAGGTTAAAAATAAATAAATTATGTAGTCATTATTATCTCCATGATTGAAGTATCACTGACAACTTATTCATAACTAGCTGTTGCCCGCGGCTTCGCTCCCGTGGACCACCCCACAGGACCCATTTTCGGGATTAAAAATATCATAATATATGTCACTCAGGAATAATGTAGCTTTCTATTGGTGAAAGAATTATTAAAATCGGTCCAGTAGTTTCGGAGCCTATTCGGTACAAACAAACAAACAAAAAAATCTTTCCTCTTCATAATATTAAGTATAGATTGAAGCTTATCAAATAAGAGACCCTTCTGCGAGCAATGAGCCCTGCCACTTAAGTGCGGGCACGGGGGAGGCCTATGTCCAGCAGTGGACGTCTTTCGGCTGTTTATGATGATGAAATAATAGAAAATCATTGCCACCTTGGGTGTTGCGCAATAGGTATTTAAATTGAAAACTCAGAGATCTTTCGGTCTTAAAACCTTCTAACAATAGTTTAATTGGCTTGTCCTTTTTGGTCTAAATTTCCACTATCATAAAATCTACCATGAATTTCGTACTAAAACTAGGTTTCTCTGCATACAACCTTCTGCAGACAAACGTTAGACAAATTAAATTAGCAGGCCCACGCCTACCCCAATCTCACACAAAGCGGTATCAGGGTTCGTTCCTCGAGAGATAAACGGATGTGACACCTGCATTCAACAATTAACAATTACTGCAGAGTGTAATTGAGAAGAAAGTGTGCAGAGTACAGGGTACGAAGAATCTTACTAATCCTACCTCCTACCACTATTATAAACGGGCAATTTTGTGAGAATAGATGGATGTTTGTTACTCTTTCACGCAGAAAAACTAAACGGATTTTGATGGAACTTTACAAAAATATAGCTTATACATCCGAATAACACATAGGCTATAATTTGTAAAGATATTGGGAGAAGTACTAATGCACGCGGGTAGAGCCGCGGGCGGCAGCTAGTATTATAAATGCAAAAGTTTGGATGGATGAATGTTTGTTACTCAATCACGCCAGAACGGCTGAACGAATCTTGATAAAATTTAGTACAAATATAGATTATAGACTGGAGCACCTAGGCTACTTTCTCTTCCGGTATAATGTTCCCTTGGGATGATATAACACATTTCACTTGGACGAAGCCGCTGGACTATTGGTAGCCAATAAGCCTGATATTGTGTTGGTAGGCCGAATTGAGAGGTGTGCAATGATTGTTGACGTACCCGTCCCGCATGACGGAAACCTCGTGAAGGCTGACAAAGATAAGCAAATCAAGCATCTTGACATGGCTCGCCAGGTTGTCGACATTTGCATGTGGATCATTGTACCAATAGTTGTGTCGGCACATGGCCTCGACCAGCACCTCGCGCTCCTCTGCGCTCTCGGTAGGCGGCTGGGTCAAGGGCTTGATTCAACAAGCAATACTTCTAGACAAAGCTCGCATAGTTAGGTGATCCCGCTCTCTGGAGCCCTGGCTGCCGGTAGCTTGGACTCTGTTCCCGATACCGCTGGGCGTCTATTTTTTTTATATGAATATATATTTACTATATAAATTTACTCTGATATGTGTATTAGCTAGATGAATTTTTCGCCCCCGAACACTCCTATATTGCAAATCTTATCGAAATCATTAGAGCCGTTTTCGAGAACGTGATTAATCACATGGTCCGAACACCAAGTGATTAATCAGCGCAATATGTATAATGCCCGGGCATTATGAATCAATTAAGACAAATTAGACAATGTAATGAATACTGATTTAAACTTCATTATCTATCACATCCACCGTGGATGTGAAACGCACAGGACCGATCAGTGTGGTGACGCTTGGGGTAGACCTATATCCAGCAGTGGATATATTTTGGCTGAAATCATTATGATGATGATTATTTATCACATTGTCTGGTCATTATGAATATTGCTACGTTACTGTTGGGCAATTCAATAATTATAGTACATAGGTATAGTTTTTGTTTTAATCTAAAATATAAAATTAAAGTCTAATATATAAAATTCTCGTGTCACAGTTTTCGTTGCCATACTCCTCCGAAACGGCTTGACCGATTTTGATGAAATTTTTTGTGCTTATCCGGTATCTATGAGAATCGGCCAACATCTATTTTTCATCCCAAAAAAAAAAAAAAATATGGTAGGGTAGGTAAATGTTTGGAGTTTTTATGGCAAAACAAAGTTTGCCGGGTCAGCTAGTAATTTATACAAATATTGCTCGTTCAATTGTATAGATAGGATACACATGGACATCACATTAGTCAACATGTGCTTGGGTTAAACTCGTTTACAAGAATATCATCATACTCAATAAAAAATCATATGGTTCACTGGATACTGTTTAAAACATCCTCAAAACAACAATTTCATAAAGCAATCAAATCCACAGATAAGCACTCAAATATTTCTGTACGTTAGTCAAAAACAAAACGCGGTGCCGCCATTTTGTGCGTGCCACGATAATGGATAAAAGTTTTAATTCAAATTTATAGTAGCAACAGCTCTGTATTATGGGCACTGGAGTAAAACGAATGGGTTATTTTATTGTGCCACGCAGTTATTTTAATGTACGAGCCGAATATCATTGGGGTTGTTGATGATACCAGGAACAAGAGTTGTGTGTTGACTTTAGTTGTCATACCGGATGAATTGTAGGGATTGAGGTGTTGTTTATGCTGTGATGATTGATTCTGTTACTTAAAGTAAAGTAATGCCTATGACCTACTGTGAGGTACAACATTTTATACTAATTTATTTACATAAATACAAATGTATATAGAATAAAATACATAATTAACAAGAACTAGTTATATATATTTAAATCAAAAACTAAAATTGCGTATAAAAGAGGCGGGACTCATTGGGCGTCATAAAATTCGTCCGCATCGACAACGCATCGCTGTCAATGTGAACGCTGGCAGCATTGGATGGCAATGTTAATTCTCTGTCAAAGTCAAAGTCAAATGTATTTATTTCCACTAGGCCATTATACGCGACACTTTTGAACGTCATCAATTAAAATTAACAAGTAATAAAAATTGATTCTACCGTGCATTTGGAAAAGTAGCTTGTTATGGAGAATAACGCACAAGAAACTCCATACTTACTCTTTAAAAAAAATAAGTATCTTACAATATTTACAGAAGTACATCACACACATCACATGATCAGCCTATTAATGTTTCCACTGCTGGGACACAGACCTCCTCTCTGTGAGAAGGAAAGGGCCGTAATCCACCACGCATGTCTTAAATTTTTGGTTCTAGGACATGCCGGTTTCCTCACGATGTTTTCCTTCACCGTTTTGAGAGCAGTGGTGATGAAATAATTTACACAAAGTAAAGCGCCCGCCTGAGCTCGAACCCACGACCTACAACTTGTATGTCACGGCCGATACCACTGGGTCACCACTGCTCTAAGCTCTGCATAAGTACATACATTAATAAATTCATATACGTGAGGACGATGCACCCAGTACTACTATATTACATATAGGTATAAAGTATTACAAGCACTAACAGGTAAATTCCTTCACTTGATAAATAGGAACATGGTTCTCACATACTTACAAATATTGTAAACATACAATAGGTAAATTACCTAATTCAACAACAATGGAACAGTGTGCCAGTCAATTTTTTAAACAAAAAGAGAAGAAAAAAGTGAAGCATTACTATAATTATGAATATAGTTCAAATTAACCAGTTTACTTTGTCTACACTAAAACTGTCTGGCCGAGGGAAAGCCCAGCCCTCTGGTCTGAGAAGGTGGTTACTGTGACGGTTATTTGATATCGAAATATTTTTTAACATTTACAGACCATAAAATACCTTTCACAGCTAGCAACACGTCGCGCGTCGCCTTCCTAGAAATACATAGAAACCAGTAGTGCCACGGCGACACGTTGCCTACTGCTGCCACCTGCAGGCGGCTACGAATTAATACCTTAACTGATTTCGAACGTACATATAAAATACCAGAGACATTAAAATACCACTTCCTCACACAGCAGTGTATACGACGCATTAATTCAGCTTCCTATAGCTTTGGTAGCAAGAGTCACTCTCTTTCTCAGCTCCGCTACGCCACCTCACACTCTAAGCTTCTCCTAACATGACTGCTGGAAACGCACCTTAACAGCCTCCACCATGTGGTTTAACTAGATAAAAATGTAATACAAGTATACTTACTCCTCTACGATTATATTTCTGGACAACATCGGGGTTCTCTACGTACTAAGCATTACGGAAGCCACCCTGAATTAACTGAATGAATTAACTGCAACTGAACCCCTATTCATAATTACCAATATATCCTTACATAGAGGACTATCACAAACCTTGAAACCCTTGTACAGATACGGCCGTGTTCCAGACATGTTCGGGCTATGTGCTAGTTACGTATGCTATGTATTGTAATGCTGAATGTGTCTGTACATGACTGTATATTGCAGCGGATGTAAATGTGGTTTGGACTTGTACAAGTGAATGTACAATTCATGGTGACATGAGTTCTCTAGGTTTTGGGTAGAGGTTGAAGCGATTATTTTTATGCTATCATCATCACGTCATTTTAGCCGAAAGACGTCCACTGCTGGACATAGGCCTTCCCCAAGCGTCGACACATCTACCTGCAGGCTTATTTCGTATCTTGCAAGAGCAAAATTATAGTGATTTTTGCGCAATAATTGCTCTTCAATACAGGTGTTTTAGCATTTTTTTTAATAAGTACATTTGACAAACCGAGTGATTAGCTGACGATTGTGTAAGATCTATCATGCCTACACTGTAGGTAAATCCGACTTTTATGACATAAAGCGTTTGATCACCCGATGATTGCTGTTTTTAGGGTTCCGAAGTCGACAAGGAACCCTTATAGTTTTGCTCTGTCCGTCTGTCCGTCCGCAGCATAGCTCAGAGAATCTAAGTACTAGAAAGCTATAATTTGACATGGATATACATATTAATAATTCCGACAAAGTGGTAAAATAAAATCATGGAAATTTTTTTTTTGGTTTCCTCCTATAGACGTAAAGTGGGGATGTTTTTTTTTTCTCGTCTATCCCATTGTGTGGGGTATCGTTGGATTCAAAAATATTATGGGTTTGTAAAAAACATTTATCGATTCAGAGATCCGTTTGCGTAAAATGAAGCTTTAAATTGCAAATTTGTGTTAGAGTCAAGTGTCTCCCCCCCCTGCCAGCGAAATGGTTGCTCTTGGTTTACAAGTTTACGAGTAATAGTCGACCAACTTATAAAATGTACTTGAAACAGTAAAAAATTTGTACAAATCCAGTGAAAAATTACTTTAATTACGTTGTTAGCTGTGTAAAACAGAGTAAATATATGCTTATGAACCATGTAAAAATAAACAAAAATGAAATCATAACAGGCTTTACAAGTTTACGAGTAATAGTCGACCAACTTATAAAATGTACTTGGCACGGTGATTTTTTTGTACAAATGCCATTGAAAAATTACTTAATCAACGTTGTTAGCTGTGTAAAACAGATACAACATATATGTTTATGAACCATGTATCCAAAATCACACAAAAATAAAATCATAACATCCTTAATAATAATGATTTCTAAATTATTAATGTTTAAGCTCGAATAACGCATTGCAGTGGCCGGAGTCGTTGGCAGTACCGGTCCGTAGTCCATGCGGCGCATTCGCGTGGGGAAGTCTATTTTATGTTAGTGCAGAATTATTTTCGACGTTTTGTAATCTACAGTCAAATTAGGTTCGATTGCCAAGCAAATTACTGATTTTATTTTGTCGATATCCATCTATAAAGTCAATATTCGACCCGACTACATCACTAAATGAGTAGCGTAAATCTTTCCAGAACGAAATAGTGAATACCACAGATTAGAGGTGAATACATACGATTTTTTTTTTTCATCGCGTCGCGCGCATGGATCCAGGAAGGTGCCATACCATTTCCCGTGGCTCTAACGCGCGTTCGTATCGGCTCCTTTCGCAATTCGCACCCGCGCGGTGATACTCAAATAGATAATATTTTTCTTACTTCAGTTTCGAAGTTGGATTTTATAACTCCTTCTTCAGTTCCCAGTTAGTCCTGCTTTAGTTTAAGTCAAGAATGAATAGGTTACCTTTAGGCAAGCGTGCTTCACCGCAGACCACATCATTGCTTACCATCAGGCGAGATAGTGGTCAATCACGAGCATATAGATTAAAAAAAAAACATAATTCTATGTGGGTCCGTTTTTAGACGTTGTGTGCCGCTGAAACCGTTTAAATGTTCATATAATAACAACAAAACCGTCTGCTTAGTCCGCATTATTATGCAACTTCGGAACCCTATTACGCGCGTGGCCCAACACGCACTTGGCCGGTCTTTTTATCGTAATAAGCCTGCGGTCCTGTACTTCTCCCATCCATTGCCATACATTCTCTTATTTTCATTTGCAGCAATTTATGTAAAACTTTTATAGAATACTTTATTTTTCGACTGCTAGGAAAGGTTATGTTTTTCTGGTATGTGTGTTTGTATGTATGTAATATTCTTTATTACCTCATATCTTTCAAACCGCTAGAAGAATTATATAACTACTAGCACTTCGCCTGCGACTTCGTTCGCGTGATCCTTATTTTATCCTACAGAGGACTTTTTAGTTTACCTCCTTAAAGTTTGAATTAACAAAAATCCCTTCTTAAAGTTTCCCTACATCATAAAAAGAAGCCCTGTACAGTTAAATTCTTCTAAAATCTTTAACACCCCCTAAATCCTCTTTTAGGAGTAGTTTTGAAAAACGAATAATGAAAATCTTTACTATTTACTTAGGTTAGTATATATGCCAAGTTTCAAATATATAAGCCCAACAAATTTTCACTCCTTAGGGGTGGAATTTCCAAAAAAGTACATGATTTTTTTTTATCAACCAAGACCGTAAATCTAATACTTCATGTGTAAAATTTACAAACTGTAGAAATTTCATACAAACTAACACCCCTAAGGGGGTAAAAGGGGTTGATGAAATTTCTACAGTTTGTTAATGTGATACATTTCCAAAAATCCTTTCTTAGTGCGCACTTACGTCACTGTGACATCCATCAAACCGCACTGGGCCCGCGTGGTGGATTACGGCCCATTCGCTCTCACAGAGAGGCGGGTTGTGTCCCAGCAGTGGGAAAATTAATAGGCTGATGATGTGATGTGACTTGCGTCACTTGAGGAACCTCCCTGCCAAATTTCATCTTTATACGACAAGTAGTTTTCGATATTTCGTGATGAGTGAGTGAGTAACCTTTCGCTTTTATTTTTTTATAATATATTTAAATATATATGATGAAATATATACATATATATATAGATATAAAAGACATCGTTAGATATTTCTTGACCGCCCAAGGGTTCTTAGTTAAGTGAAGTTAACAAAAACAAACATGGCGGATTTTCGCCGCGATATTGTGCGAGTCCATACTTTTTTTTATCGGGTGGGTTGTTGATGAGTTTTTGAAATATTTACAAATAATAATTCCACTGTGCATTGTACGTTTGTAGCATGCGCTTAGTAATCACGCATGACGGCGTCGCTGCATTACAGGAACTCAACAGGCGCTTACTTAAATACAACAGTTTGGTTTTAGAAGCAACAAAGCTAAGACGGATCGCCTGCCCGTAACCTGCATACAAAAGTAATCCGTTACAACAACCAACTTCATAATATTTAAAAATAAAATCATGTATAGAAATTGTTTCAGAAAAAGTTTCAGTAGCTTACTGCTTTGTACCTCTCGGTCTTTAAGTTAAACCAAAACAAAATACGAGTACCTTGACAAATTGTCTTTTTTAGATTCGCTTGCGTTGCATATATTTTAAATCGACTTTTATTGTTTACTACTGACTTACTTTTGTCACTATCCGTTTTCGTAGTTTTTGCATATATTTTTGTCAGTTCTAGGAAGCATCACATTTGAATGTAATTTCTTAACAATAAAAAATATTCTTATGCTTAGTATCGGTGGAAACAAAATCAAAAGTCATTTATTCAAACTAGGCTGAGAATCAGCACTTTCCGAACGTCAAAATTACATAAGACAGTCCCCTAAAAACGCCCGCCCTTCACCACTTCCTAGTGCTTTTGCTGGGAAGAAGAAGTGGCGCAACAAACTCCCCAGCACACACAAACTTTTAAATGACCATCAATTTTAAATTTTACAAATAATAAACTGGCCCCTTCTGACGCAACTGGGTAAGAATCGTGCTTCCATACTAATATTATAAATAAAGAAAAGGAACTCCATCTGTCTGTATGTTTGATAAGTTTACACACCTAAATCGCTGAACCAATTTTGATATGGTAATGGATTGAACCGTGGGATGTCCCAGGATGCTTTTTATCCTGAGAGTAAGTTTCCTTGAGATGAATTTTATTTCAACTTTCACGCGGGCGAAGCCATTGGCAGAAGCTAGTAATAAATAATAGCTACTTAGATAGGTACTTAGACAGTAAATTTTTGGAAAACAAAACGCACTCAAAATTACATTGGCTTGAACATAAATATGCATTGAATTGCACCACATTTTCATAATTATCTTACCTACCTACGCCAGTTGTGTGTATTTTACATATGCAAAAACAAAAATCTGAATTTCAATATTGGGTTGGCCGCACCTGTTCGCCTCATGTACATCGGCATCGTTTCGAGATAGATTATACTTTGAAATATGCAGAATTATGAACGGGCATGTGGTGAATCTGTTCAGTTTATATTTTGGGTAAGCATATGAACGAGCTTAAATGAGGCGTAGTGGTATCTTTTTGAATAATATGATAACGATAGGATACAAAAGAGTTAAAGAAGAAAAAGCGTTGTAGGCATTATAAGAGGCTTTAAGACGACGACTAACGCCAACGACCTTGAGGGAACAAAACGCGCACTCGTTTCACACCCGCGCGACCCGAAATTTAGTAGTTTTTTGTACTTTCCTTATTATTCTAAGACTTTAAAAAAAAAGCCTCAGATCAAAATGTAGATAATTAAATTGTCTTTGAGATGGTGTCAATTTCATTAAAATACGCCCAGCGGTTTTAGTGTGATTGTCGTGTTTTGTCCGTTTTAGACATAACTTTACAAATTAATTACACTATGTTATACGAATAAAAATCATAATTTGCTCAGATCAAATTATTAAGAAAATAGTCTAATATAACATATATTTTTTTCAAAAAAATACGACTGGTCATTTAGACGTGATTCTCATTTTAAAATCAGCTACTCAAGGTAATCGGCGCCTTAAATACAGCTAAATGCACACTGCTAAATTCGCACCATATCACGTTGAATCTATGTGAAGATGGTTTCATGACACCATACTATACATCAAACTGAAAAGAAATAATCATAATAGCCGTGGTATATCTCTCCACTCCTCAAGCTCCTCCGTGTATGTTGCCCCCTTGGCGCTATGTCACTAAAGTTCGGCGGGGGGGGTTTTTAGTGTGCAAGTTATCCCCTGCCATCTTATAGCCTTGTAGAACAAACAAACAGTGGTCAGGCAGGGGCCAATAGAGGGAATCTAGGGTCCCGAGAATCTCAAAGACATATAAAATAATAATAATAATAACTCTTTATTTTCAGGCAAGTAAGACCCATAGACAAAATACACAAATTAAACATACAAAAATTAAAAAACACATTATTCTTAACAAAGATAACACGAATTCTTTTTAATACGTTGGTTCAGCGACGTATTGCTCTGAGTTGTGGTGTCAGTAGCCTTCCGCGGTAGCGCCGATACATGATACCCGTCGGCAAAAATTCTTCCTTCATGAAGGCACGCGTGATAAAGGTCTCCAGATGATGAGTTGGAACCCGCACCACAAATGATTTGAAATTAATCTTGTGACGCGACTCCAACTGCTCGACTCTCAGGGAGGGGTTTATTTCATCATCATCATCATCATCAGTCGCGACCCTATACCATTTACTTGGGGTCGGCCCTCGGCCTCTTGGGTTTATTTATTTAATGAATTTTGAGAAGTCGGTATGCCCAGCAGTGACTGAAGTCAGGTTGCGGATGATGATGAAGCATACTCTTTTTTTATCGACCACATTTCGGGGAGTGTGCGATGGAATTGCATGATCTAATTCCGCCCAGCCCGTTTCATCATCGGACTACCAGACGTACGGCGATGCGCCATCAGTTCATGGTGGACATCCCACCCATACGCACTAAACTTTTTGAGAATACTTTTATTATGCGTACAGCTATGGAGTGAAATTCCCTGCCGGAGTCTGTGTTTCCCGACAGCTACAATCTAGGGGTATTGCAAGCGTGCTCCATCATCGACCACAAAATCGCTTACCATCAGGTGAGATAGGTGACCACTGGCGCAAGCCTATGATAGATAAAAACATTGTGCAGTACGGTGTTCCAATAAAATGCGGGGCCAGCTTACACTGGTATTCTTACTACAGAAGCACGGTTTAATTAGTTCACAATCAAAGTGTCTCTCAAGTTAAACACGCCGCTTTATTAAGGCAATGTTCGATGTAACCTCCAAATTGCGGCATGTTATAACTTGCTTCGCAAATAGAAGTGACTTCGCGGAATACATTAGCTAACGCGTAAACTGCGCGATATTTGGTGACATCAAACATCAAATAGGTCGTTTAAGGTGTGTTTCGCGTTGGGTTGTAGATTCTGATCATTGCGGGCAGAGGATTACTATACCAAACCAAAACAACAAAGTGGCTAAAAAGGATATCACTGTTAAACCCAAAACTGCAAGTCGCTTGGCAGCTTTTAAAGTTAAACTTATAAATTAATTACCAATTTAGTCAATTCATGCTGATCCTAATCGTCTATATCCTTAAGCTTATATCATAAGCTTAAGTACGACACTCAAAATCTGAGCATGACCGGGGTCGACATCGGTATGGTTAAGAAAATTAAGTTGCGGGGTCTAACCATAGACAAAAAGCTCACTTTTAATGAACACACCGCGAACGTCTGCAAGATATCTACAAACAGCTGTCCCGCGCCGCTAAAGTGAGTTGGGGATTAAGTGCGGTAATCATCCACACTATATACACTGCAACGATTGAGCCCATAGTTACGTACGCAGCCGCCGCCTGGGCTCCAGTCACGAAAAAGCAGGGTATACGAAAGAAGCTCTGTGTAGCGCCGATTCGTACAGAAGCTTTGCAAATCTTATCGTACTGTCTCCCTGAACTCGGCACTGGTACTATCTGGGATAATACCTCTAGACCTGCGCATACAAGAAAATGCCGCCCTGTATGAAGCAAGAAGAGGGCCATCCCGGTTTGTACCAGGAGACAGGGAGATCGAGAGTATGGTAAAGTTTGCAAAAGCACCTCATCCAGCTACGCAAATGCCCCTGGAGTTCATGTGCCTGACAGACCAACAGCTACTAGACAGTAACAATGTGCAAGCAGTGAGAATATTCACGGACGGCAGCAAGATTGAGGGGAAGATCGGAGCCACATTATCCTTATGGGATGATGACGGCGAAATCAAGAATCTCAAGCTTAGCCTTGCCTCGTACTGCACGGTTTGTCAGGTGGAACTCTTGGCCATTTGCAGGGCGACAGACGTTATCCTCAAGCGCAAGTGCAAGCGCACAAGAAGTGAGTGACTCAATGTCAGCATTGCAGACGTTTGCAAACCATGGCTCTCTCCATGCCCAATTTGGTTCAAGCCCTGGGCCAGAGCAAAGCTGTGTCTTTGTTCCGGATCAAGGCCCACGCGGGCCTGCCGGGGAATGAGCGAGCGGACGAGTTTGCAAAGAAGGCAGCATTGTCGTTACGGAGGAAGCCGGAATACGACCAATGTCCGGTGTCATTTATCAAGCGATAGATCCGTTTGGAATCGCTTGATGAATGTAACCGAAGATATGTGTCGGGCGAGACAGCCTCTGTGACGAAGATGTTTCTTCCGGATGCCATAGCGGCTTTCCGTATTATAAAACAGGTGCGGCCCACAGGCGTTCCCGCGCTGGTTTTGACGGGGCACGGCGGGTTCTCTGAATACTTGAATCGCTTCAAGTGAAAGGAGAGCCCAGTGTGCATCTGCGATCCAAGCGTGGCAGACTGTCCAGCACATACTCGTAGATTGCCCGATATTTACTAGGGACGCTACCAACTTGAATGTGAGCTGGACAGGAGACTAACGAGGGAGAGCCTGCGTGAGCTCATGACTAAGAAAACTTCACATTTATTACGAAACCGAAGCTGAAGCGGCTCAGTGCTTCATTTATATTATAATAATATGCAATTAGAGGCACAGAAAGTAGCACAACACTGTAAACGAGCAGTACATTAAGATAGTAGGTACATAGGTAGTGTTTAGGTTAATGTATCAGAATTGGGTTGCTAAAATGAAACCACCAATTTTATTGGCTATGAATAGATAAGCGTTTAATACTGTATAAATAAAAAGTTTGAGATGGCACAAAAGGAAAAATTGTATTTAATTATAAAAATTGTTTGTAATAGGCGCCAATAATGTTGGCAGGATTACGTGTAAGGCAGAAGGTGGTTTTAGTCAGTTGGAGCCTGATTATCCAGACTGGCTCGCTTTCGAGGCACTTTGGGTGTAAGTCCAACCGGAAGACAGCTCCTGCCACTTTAAAAAAAAGACATCGTTATGATGATTTTTTTAATATATATTGTAAACAATTTAATTCCACCTTCATTCCCAAGACTATCTCGGTTAATAGTAACGCATCATTCAGTCATGGGCTACCATTGCTATTCATAAAAGTAGAACACGGCTTTATGAGCTGTACACTAACAGGACTTAGGTAAACACTGCTGAATTTAATCTATATGTTAGAAATTATTCAAATTATATAAAAAAGTTTGTTATTTGGCCAAGTCGCGTTATTTGAGTTCGAAGATTAAAACAGTTGTAATGTTATTAAAACGACTTGGAATATTATTAATAGTGAAACGGAAAGATCTGGTCAGCGAAATATTGACTACAGCATGTCTATTAATGACAACATCATAAAATCAGATTCACAAGTCGCAGTGGCCTTTGAAAATTTCTTTATAAATTTTCCCATTTCGACTACTAAATCCCTAAACTCATCACCATCTGTTGCTGAGTCTTTGCTAAAAGAAACCGACAGCGCCTCAGTCCTAAAAATATATAACATCGAAATTAATACTAGAACGTCACAACGCACTAGAACAAATAACTGTATTAGTCGTAACACCGTGACACTGCAAAGGATAAAGGGACACAGCAGATCGCTGGGCAACGACGCGGCTGACGTGCTTGCGAGACACGGATCCAATACAGAGGTCTATGAACCCGAACCTGTTGTATCCATCCCCTTCAACCAAATACGCAGGTGGCTACAGGAATTCACCCAGACACAGGCGGAGAAGTGGTGGACCTCGACACTGGGCTGTAGGCAGTCCAAAGAAGCTTTGCCATCCTTGAACAGTAGGCTTACCAGGCGTCAACTACGCCTGGACAGGAATGGCCTGCGCCTGGTGACGGGGACCATCACGGAACACTGCTCATTTAACAAACACTTCCACACAATAGGCATAACGGACAGTCCTCTATGCAGGGCATGCATGAAGGCTGAGAAAACCATTGCGCACGTTCTCTTTGAATGCACAGGGGTCACAACCCTCAGGTCACCGAGATCTTACACAGATGTTCTCAAAACCAGGAGCTCTAATTAACTTCTGGAGGGAGGTGGGCTGGTTGGCATAACCACCAAACAGCCACCATGGCCCACGCACAATGGTCCACCTGAAGGACTAAGTGCGGAAACCAAACCCCTTAACATAGAACATGCTCGTTTTCTAATACTCGCGGTGTGAACGCACCTTTACAAGATTCAATACTCAATTCAAAATATTTGCACGCTTAACACCCTCCGTATCGGAGTAAATTAGGGTAATTGCGATGTCTGTAGTAAATAGAATGGGGAAGTTGGGTAAAACAGCTCACAAATTAATGGTAACCAAGTGTTATTAGTTTCGATAGGCATATATTTTATAATTCTTACTAATATTATAAATGCGAAAGATTGGTCGAATGGATGGATGTTTATTTGCTACTCAATCACGTCAGAACGGCTAAACGGATCTTAATGAAATTTGGCTCAGAGCTAGATTATAGTCGGGAATAGCAAATAAAATACTTTTAACCCGGGAATATCCCTTCAAGATAATTTTCGAGTTTCACGTAGGCGAAGACGCTGGCAGAAGCTAATTATTTATATTTGGGACATATTTAAAAGCTCATGTTGGAGGAGCTCGTGCCTAAATAATAACAACCGCACGGGTCGATCATCAAGGCTAAGCAACGCTTGACGAGGTCGGTCCGTGGATGGGTGACCATTTCAACATACCGAGTTTCCTCCGTGCCTCGGAAAGCACGTTAAGCCGTTGGTCCCGGCTGTTATTTGAAGATCTTTGACAGTCGTAACGGGTAGTCAGAAGCTTGAGATCTGACACCAGTCTTGCCAAGGGGTACCGTGTTACCCAGTTACTGGGTTGTGGAGGTCAGATAGGCAGTCGCCCCATGTAAAACACTGGGACTTAGCTGAATCCAGTAAGACTGGAAGCCGACTCCAATATAGTTGGGAAAAGGCTAGGCAGATGATTTAAAAGCTCATGTTAATTCCTGAATCCCATACGTTTTGGACTTTCGTACAATACTATTCGCTGATGGTATGGCACTTTGATGACTTTCTTTAGGCCCTCTTATATTGGCAAACTTAACCTTTAATAGTCCTCCATAGAAACAAATAAAAAAAGAAATATAACCGAACCTAACCTTTAGCACACTTATTTATCTAACCTAACATTTACGACTAATTCACAACTAAACAACCAATCGACAATAAAATAAGAAATACCTTTCCTATTCCGTCTATAAAACTCTTATATTCTTATATACGCCCTTTAGAAGAATAGAGGCGTTAAATAATACAAAAGAAACGATATTAAAGTGATATAAGACCTTGTTTGCAGTTTATGTGGGGCTCGTAAAAATGTTATGGCTTCAGGTATGAGTATTCAAGGGTCGTGCCAATAAAACAGGTAAATACGAGTATATGCTTTTTTATTTGATCATCGTTTCATATTTTTGTTTTTTTAGTGCTTTAAATATAAGTTTTCTCTGTTGTTGTTTTGCATTTTTGATGGGTTACTTGTTTTTCATTAATAAACGTCGAAGTAATTTTGCAAACATAAATTCGCTGGTATAGGTACACAGGCAAGATACTCGTATATATAAACCACTGGTGAGTCTAGAAGTATGGAATTTTTAGGGTTCCGTAGCCAAATGGAAAAAAACTTAACCCTTATGGATTCGTCATGTCTGTCTATCCGTCCGTATGTCACAGCCACATTTTTCCGAAACTATAAGAACTATGCTGTTGAAACTTGGTAAATAGATGTATTCTATGAACCGCATTATGATTTTCACACTAAAATAGAAAAAAAAAACAGTAATTTTTGGGGTTCCCCATAAACTCAAAAACATTTTTCATCAAACTTTGGGGTATCTATGGATAGGTCTTCAAAAATGATATTGAGTTTCTAATATATTTTTTTCTAAACTGAATAGTTTGTGCGAGAGACACTTCCAAAGTGGTAAAATGTGTGTGTACTAAAAACAATATATGATGTACATATACGAGTATGATACCATGTAAACTTTCACCGAAAATTGGTTTGAACGAGTTCTAGTAGGTAGTTTTTTTTAATATGTCATAAATCGTAAACCGCAATTTACCAAGTACGGAACCCATAGTGCGCGAGTCTGACTCGCATTTGGCCGGTTTTTTTCACAGGTATTATGAGTAGTAGAAAGTTTTTTGTAAATTAGGTTTAAAGATATTTATTCTCAAAAAAAGACACAATATTCTTCTCCTAATGTGGTTAAATGGGGTATGAAAATTTAATGCAATACCGTCATTTTTGAGGTTAGATTTACGCATAATTACTAGATACCTACAGCACGGTCGAGATAACTGACCACCCGATAGTCATACGAACCCATTCGCGAGAATGCGTTCGTGGGTTCGGCTCGTCGTACAGTGGTCTGAAAATCGAGCTCCATACTCATAGAAACTTAAGAGCCCCTACAAGTTTCACGAGCCAAAAACAGATAACAGCTTCTTTTTCAGCGAAAATTTCTCAATAACTACAAGATATATGATAAAAAATATAATAACAAAAATAAAAACGACACAGGTCCTTCGTCCACAAGCCCTTGAGCGAAACTGAATACCACGCGCAAGCGCAACGGTTTATAAGGCAATATTTAGACAATTTATTAAAATAAAATATGTACTCATAAATAAAATATAAAAATTGGATTCGATTGATAAACACCTCAAATTTCAAATTATTTAGCAGTTATTTTTATATTCAACATATTCTTACACGTAGGCGACGCTTTCGCACATAATAAAATTGCCTTTTTTCCGCGTGGACAATATTTTTTTTGATGTACAAATAAAATAAACTTTAAAAAACTAAATTGTTGGCTCCCTAGTATACTATAAGCCCAATTCACACAGTTTTTTGCAGATTGTTATTTGCTACCAGTAAGTTGAAAAAGCAATTGAAAAACCTGGTGTTTCGGGATTACTTAAAAACGTGTGTTAGGAATTTATGTTTTCTAATTTAAATTGAGCAGATATCAAAATTTGTAATGTACATTTACTAGATAACTATGTGAGGCAAAAATTAGCATTAAAAGATTTATCATATATCTTGTAGTTATTGAGAAATTATCCCTGAAAAAGTAGCTGTTTTCTGTTTTTAGCTCGTGAAACTTATAGGGACTCTTAATGGAAGGAATTTTGAAAAAAAAAATTGTTATGTCATTGGTGTCACACCTTTATGTTTTATTACCGTATGGGTGGTATTAGTACATCCACGCGTGAGTTTTTTTTTGTGTTTTTTTTTGTATGGGAGAAAACACTTATAGTATTTTTTTTTTAAACTTAATGGAACTGAAGGGCTGGTCCTTACACGAGCTATTGTACCATACACGGCAATCAATATGACATACAATTCATGCACCTTTGGGTGCCGCTTTGCGCGTTGCAAATTTTAGAAATTTTGAATTTTCGGTATGTGACTTTTCAAATATTTGACGTGGTTAAATGAAGTTGTCGATCAGTTTACTTATACATTCGTTAGTTTACAGCCTACTAATGACCTGTACGATGATCATCATTAAAAACGATATTGATTTTTATTTTTTTTTGCAAAATTGCATTCCAAGAACTAAGTGTCTCTTTAGTTAATCACCGTGGAAGGAATTTTAAAAATTCCTTCCATTAAGTTTATATGAGTATGGAGCTCGATTTTCAGACCACTGTGACTGTAAGCTTCCTGATAAGGCCCATTGTAAGCGACCACGTCTCAGAGCCATATGTCATCACTGGCAACACACACTGCTCATAGACTTTCGTCTTGAGACGAGTGAGAGTTCAACCAGGTTTCAGACTGGCAAAAGTAGCTTCATCTATCATGGGGTACTGTACAAAATGTTACAATAAAATTCCTCCCCACATTCTTGAGCTGAACGAGACGAAATTTAAAACTTGTATAAAACGCACACTATGCAGGCTGGCATATTATAAGTTGGGGGATTACATCACTGATAAAATGCTTGGCTAAATGCTATTCCTGCTCAACATCCACTAGGGCGCAAAAACAAGTGATATGCAGAACATTATTGTTTTGAAGTATTGTTGGAACTGCTGTAGACTGAATGAATATATTTGTATTGTATAAACTCAATTTCCTTAGTATTGTATAACTGCACGGCACGTGTGTGAGTACCATGTACCCAACTGTAAATCTACTGTACCTGTGTGTCGTTCGTTGACTTGTGTGTGCCCTGGCAGTTGAGTGTGTCATGCTCTCTCAAATGTCTCTCTGATGGTGGCGCCTGTGTTGGATCATCCGGTTCCCTTCATTATGGTTGAGCTGGGTGGTGCCATTCATGCGTCATGTTCGTGAACGGACGCCGTCAGTTGGGATTGGTCATAACTTAACTGCTTCGGATGTTAATGCTTTTCTAGCATCTATTACATAACTGCACAGTACATGTGTGAGTACTTTTATTACTTTATGCCTGTACGTAGTATAGTGTGTAGTGCTATTCTGGGTGCATTTTCCTCACATATGTGAATTTATTAATGTATGTACTTATGTAACTAAATATTGTAAAAAAACATTTTCTTTAAAAGAGTAAGTATGGAGTTTCTTGTGCATTCTTCTCCATAACAAGCTACTTTCCGAATGCACGGTAGAATCAACTTTTATAACTTGTAAATTTTAATGTACCTAACGTTCAAAAGTGCCGCTTGGTGGCCTACTTGAAATAAAATATCTTTGTCTTTGTCTTTCTTTGTCTTTAGACACTGTGGTAAGTTGGACGAGAAGATACCACGCAACTTCCCGAACGCTGCCCAGCCGAGTCGTATTCGACGGTTGACCTATTTCTCGAAGTTGGCCATACCCAATTGGATCGTTTGTCCCAGGTAGACATAGTCACCCACAACTTCGAGTGTAGGGTCTCCGACCTTGATAGGAGTGGGTGTAACATGGGCATTCACTATTACCATGGTTTTGTCCATGTTCATTTTAAGACCCACTCTTTCGGAAGCTTTACTGAGGTCATCGAGCATGTTACTGAGGCTCTCCATGGTCTCAGCCATGACCACTATGTCGACAGCAAACCGAAGGTGAGTGATGTACTCGCCATTAACGTTGATTCCAAGCCTTCTCCAATCCAGAACCTTGAAGACATCCTCCAGCACAGCAGTGAACAGTTTCGGAGAAATGACAAACAGTTTCGTCTCCCTGTCTCACGCCGTGCTGGAGAAGGATTGGTTTCGAGGTCTGATCCTGAAAACGGACTGACATAGTGGCGTTCTTGTACAAACACTTCAACACTTCAATGTACCGGTAGTCGATCTGGCACCGTTGGAGAGACTGCAGTACAGCCCAAGTTTCGATCGAATCGAAGGTTTTCGGAAATCGAAGAGAGGCAGGTTATACTCTTCGGTCTTCTGTATAACCTGCCGCAGCGTATGTATGTGGTCTACGGTGCTAAAGCCTTTTCGGAATCCGACTTGTTCGGGAAGCTGGAAATCGTCAAACCTGCGCGCGAGACGATTCGTGATGATTCTTGAAAACAACTTGGCTAAGAAGTGAGATGGGCCTATAGTTCTTCAGCCGGGCATTGTCGCCCTTCTTGTAGAAGAGTACCACCACACCCCTGCACCATGTCCGTGGCGTTTTGCCCTCGAGTATGACGGAATCAAACAGCTTCTAAAGAGCCTTAAGGACCGGTTTTCCACCCGCCGCCGCCATAATCGAAATAGTTTGTATACACCGTGAAATTTAAATGGTTGTTTTCCCGCAGCGAAATGGTTTTTTCTATGTAATACAATCGTTTCGTAGTTATGTAAAATATTAGAAACAAAAACTGGCAATTTAACATTGTGAAAAACTTAACTCGAAAGCGATCACGAACCAATAGTAATACCGCCCGATATCTACGGCCGAACGACAGCGGGGCGTTGACCCGGGTGCTAAGTAGGTCAGGGTCACAGCCGCGCGCGCCGCACGGGTAAAATAGGCGCTGGCGGCTTCGTATGATATTGTTGCGCGCAGGCTAGTTTATGCCTTATCACTACACGCTAGAGCTAATTTTACTTTGAACATTTCTAAATCGGTATTTTCTTTGTCGGCTTCGCGGCGATTTTTTGTATTGTTCCGTGCAAACTATTTTATGACGTATCACTACGTGCGAGAGTTTATTTTGGTTTGAACATTATCTTGTGCATCGCTTTTCTTTGCGCGTGGTGACGCGAGTAGTACCTAGTACCTACAAGTTACTATTGTTACTCACTTTTTCGAGTTGATGAATATTTTTTAAATTATTTTAAAACAAAAACATCGTTATTTTTTTACTTTAACTCTATGCTTCGAAAGTACTCCTTAAGGCAAGTCGTTCTGCCGCGGGAAAACAACCAATTAAATTTCACGGTGTATATGTTTTTGAAATAAAATATTGTTCTATACCTTTTTCTATAAGCAAACAATGCCGGCTTTATCAAAAAAATAATTTTTAATACAATTAAAAATCTATAGTAATACCTTCTTTGAGATAATTATCTCGGTTCATAGATTAGATGTATCCAACTTAAGTTACATAATAAGATACAGAATTTTTAATGATTTAGGAAAAGTTTCAGGGCCCATCTATATTTTATACTGTTCAATAGAAAGACGACATCGTAGCCGTTTATGTGAAACTCAAACGGAAAATAGCATAAAAATAAATAAGTAAAATTTTGCCATTAACTTTTTAACGATAACGAACAAAGTTTGTACCTACGAGGAAGCAACAATAAAACTAAGTTACAATGTTTCCAAAATACTCATAACTGAATTTATTACCAATTTCTTGCATTTTCACGCGACTTTCCTTTCTGCCATCTTCATAATATGCCATGTCAAAATAAGCCAATTCAAACATTCGGCAAAATAATAATTATATAAAAAAAAATGTGCCTTAAAAATATTCGTTTAAAGAAGATAATGCCAAGTGTGTTATGCCAAATAAAATTCGGGGCATCAAGATTCTGCCAGATAGAGGGAACCTTGTCAAACGGTACAGAAAATAAATGTCACGCGATCAATCCAACACATAACAGCGTCTGACTCAAACCATGTTGATCGTTTACACAGCTAGTTTTTTTTTATTTCTATAGGCTTGCGCTTGAACACTATCTCACCTGATGGTAAGTGATGATGTGGTCGACGGTGAAGCAAAGCGTTGCGTTGCGTTGCGCGTGCCTAGAAAAAAACCTAGTTTGAAAGCTTTGTCAAACAAAAATGGTCAAACCGTTTGACCGTCTCGGGGGCGTTTTACATTTTGGCATCGAACATCGTGACATCGCAGTACTTCCAGAGATTCATCATCATCATCATCTGCAGTCTGACTTCGCCCACTTCCGAACAAAGGTCTCTCTTTTAGTGCTCATTTTTAGAGCCAATCGCCACGCTCCCGTGACACCTAGGTTATGCAGGTTCTACCTACAGATTACTTTCTACAAACAAAAACATTTTTAACAAAAAAAAATAACCGACTTCCAAAGGAAAACACTACACAGCAAAAAATCGGCGTCTTTGGTTACCTACTTATTTATTTTTTTCGTCACTGACTTCGGCAAAGAAAGTAATTTTTCGCTTTGTAGTGTTTTGCTTTGGAAGTCGGTCAATTTTTTTTGTTAAAAAGTTTTTCAATATTTCTCTTTCTGGTTTTGGTAGGTTATAGGAGGGTACCTCAAATTATCACGACAAAATTTTTTTTTAGATAGGCTTACGCTTGACCACTATCTCACCTGATGGTAAGCGATGATTTGGTCGAAGGTGTAGCACGCTTGCCTAGAAGAAACCTATTCACTCTTGACTTAAAGACCCCTAGATTGTAGCTAAAGTACATCTCACAACGATTCCAATAAGCCCAAACACGATTAGGATACATCGTTTTATATCGGAGTTCCAGTGCCTACCTGCCGGCTTCATCATCAGATCAGTTTGATGGTACCATTTTCATAAGTACCAATTATTTATACGTATTTGTATCATCATAATCGGTTAACTATTCTAAATATCTCATACCCCTGATAAACTTCTCACTAAGGTGTTCCAGTGACCCTCTGTAGTCTTCTTCATCAGTTCCTCTTCACCAAATGGTACTTTCGGAGTGCAAATGCTTGCATTGTTGATGAAAATACCAAAATCGCGACACGTATGCCTATAATATTTGAGGAACTCCCTCGATTTCTCCAGGATCCCATCATCAGATCCTGACCATGGGACCACCTGAGAAGTATACCCTTTCAAACAAAAGAAGAATGTTCTAAATCTGTCCAGGCGTCTTTGAGTAATCGGGTAAAATACATTTAAAAAAAATAAGATCCCGACGAATTGAGAACCTCCTCCTTTTTTTGAAGTCGGTTAAAAATACATTGACAGATGCTGCAAAATGCTGCTACAAAATACACGACATAGAAAAAAAGCATAGACTATCTATCCTTTTAAACTATAAACAAGCCGTGAAACGAAGAGCCATCAACTATCAACCCATCGATAACACTCCACTGGTCATAAGGCACACTTGCACTGGGAATAAAACATTTTTATGGCCAAAGAGAAAAACATACAATTTTAGACCTCGGAAATGCACGTTTCTTGTGGGGCAAGCCACGGGCACGAAACCGCGGCAAAAGTCTTCTTGAAGGTCTTGCTTTATCAGTTAAAAACAAAAAATACCGACAGCCAGTACATAAGGCTCCTACATAAAACACTACACTCAAAAAGCAAAGTCTCCCCACTATCACTAAAAACTTTGAAAAAGCTGTGAAACCTAAAGAGCTATCAACTACCAACCCATCGAGAACCCTCCACTGGTCACTGGATATAGCATCTCTCACTCGCCACTGGGAATAAAACATTTGTATGACCAAGGAGAAAAACATACAATTTAATAGCTTCAAGCGCTCGCGAGTGCTGGAGTTTCATGCTGGAGTTACAAGTGGATGACCCACTACCACGTATTTTTTTTACGTAACGAGTATTTTTTTCATGCCTTTTTATGTTAATATTTGATAGGTGGACTTATATGTTATATGACATTAGTATGGTATTATACCAGTAGTATTTTCCCTGTTATTCTTTCGAAAAAAATGTAATGATGCTATTTGTGTTTTCAATATGTTATGTACTTGGTTCTGAAAAGCTTCTTTTTTGGAGTTTTTGCAAGAATGTTAATGGAAATGTTGTGTTCATGTAGTTAGCTATTCTACAGCATTTCATTCATAATGGAATTTATAGTTTTCATTTGCAGTAAAGCATTATATCTGCCGCACCGTTATGACTGACGAAAGAAACTATCCCATTTGAAATGACGTACATTGTAGGTGCGAATGACCCTACCTATATATAATCATCGCTGAAGAAAACAGCACGAGATACTAGAAAGACGAAGATCACCGAACTCAATCCTACTCAAGAACCAAACACTCGTATCTGAAAATTTTTACAAGTTCCATAAACCACTCGAACCGAATCGTATCGTGGAAATAACGTAGATGTGTAAACAAACAAAGCATACCTGCCCGTCTTACCCTGAAATCACAGTCCAAGCTTCGGAGAAAACAATCTTCCCCAAGATCACACAATCTCTTCTATATTTTTATCTAACACAATCTGACAACAATATTCCATGTTTGTTCAAACTGGACGAGTACTGCGGCAATCTTGTTGTAATCCGAGTAACGTGAGAAATGCCGAGGAACTGGTATTTTCAACTGTTACGAGTATAGAGTACTTCATATCGCATTTGAAGTGTTAAATTGTTTAAACTTTGTTTGTTTTGTTCGTTTAAACTTTGCACGACAATAAGTAGAGGAATAAAATAATATTTTTATTTATTTTAAAGAGGTTTTTAAGCCAACTTGACTGGCTCGTTGGTCCAGTAGTTGCAATTGCAAGTGCTGAGCATGAAATGTATGAGGTTCTTTTCTGGGGTTGGACAAAGTGGTATATATAATTTCTTTGAGGATTTAGAAATTTTTTAGCAGCAGCCCGGAGTCTGAATAATGTGTAGGAATGTTAAATGGCACAAGGTGCGAGCCTTATTCTATTAATATTATAACTTAACTGACGAAAGGCTGTGCTATAACAACATCCATTAGACGAATACTGGTATTTATCTGCTAAAGATAATTTTATTTTTTGTGTTACTTAGTATCGCTATCTTGTTAAAAGCTTAAATCTGGATTCAGCTTTTTATTTATATTTTTAAATGGACTGTATATGATGTAGTCTGGTAATAGATACAATTTGCTTGTTTTATTCATAGTTTACTATTACTCACTTGGAACTTGTTGGTCAAAGAAGCAGGATATAGAGAAGTGAACGTATGTCAGTTCCTTACCCAGATAATATATTATTGAAGATAATACAATAAATAAAAATTACTTTATGTTGCCATCAACAATTTTCCCCGAAAAATGCACGGGTCCTGCGGGTCCGATATAGGCCACGGGAACTGTATATTTGGGAGCTCTTTGCTAATAATAACAGCCACACGGGTTGATCTTCAAGGTTAAGCACAGCTTGCCTAGGTCGGTCCGTGGCTGAGCGACCATACATTATACCGAAACTCCTCCGTGATTGTAAAGGCACGTTAAACCGTTGGATCCAGCTGTCATTTATAGATCTTGGACTGTCGTTACCGGTAGTCAGACGCCAGGTAATCTGACTCCAGTCTTGTCGAACGGATAAAGTACTACCCAGTTACTGGGTTGTGAAGGTCAGATAGGCAGTCGTTCCATATAAAATACAAGTATTTATTTTTGAAAATGGCTAGGCTGTTTGATTGCTGTATATTTGGGTATTTAAACATTAAACTACCCACAAAATAGTCCAAGATGGCTTCTTTCCCGCCAACCACACGGTCAACGTATCCTGCCAGTCCCAGACACAGAGGCACTTTAGAGCTGCTACCCACAATAAAAGTCACACTAGAGACGAATTGATGCCAGACTTGGGAGCAGCCGTAAAAGTAATGTATCATTCGAGTCAAGTGCTTGTAAAACATTAAGTGCTATTCATTGCTATGGGGCATTTGACGGGCATTGAGATGAGTATTGACTACCTGGGGATCTTGATAATGTTTGTTGTGAAGCTTCTTGTAAAAACCATTCATAACCTGGGTACTTATTTCTGACACCAAGCAACATTTCTGTTTCAATTTGAGGGTTATCTCCTATCAAGATCGGCAACGCTACTCTCGAAATTGTAGACGATTATGTCTAACTGGTACAAACGGTCCAGTAAGGTAAGTTTAACTTTGAGAAAGAGGTCAACCGTCGAATCCGACATGGCTGAGCAGCGTTCTGAAGTGGCGAATGCGTACTGGAGACGCTGCGTTGAAAGGCCACCCAACAAGTGGACAGATGTCCTGGTTACGGTGATGGGAGTCCGTTTGATGCGAGACGCACGGGACCGGTCAATCTGGCGACGTGCGACGCTTGGGGGACGCCTATGTCCAGCAGTGGACGTATTTCGGCTAATAGGCGTATTTAGGGGTACAAAAATTAAAAGTATCACGACATCATCATTCTCCTACTCAAATAAAGTAGGGTTTTTCTTCGTTGTGTCGCTGGCACAACTTAAATTCAAACTTTGCGGGCCCAAAACTTCGCCACTTCAACAGCATTGGCGGTAGCTGCGCAAAGATCACTTTGGCTCCATGTTTTTGGGCATAGAGACAATTAAGGAGGTGGGCTAGCGTAACATTAGGATACCTTCTAATTCTGAGCAAATCATTCGTCGTCGCAGTTCTTCGTTTCCTTTCAATAAAACGCTACGCTATTTGAAAATTTGCACCCAAAAGTTACTCTGCACTCGATTCCCTAAGCCACACGAACAGAACAGCAAAAGCATAAACACAACAGAATACAATATTTGCTCAATTTCCCCATTTTGCAAGTCACCTTATAAGCAGCGAAATACGAGCGAAGCCAGATCGTGACAACGAGTGGCGATAATCATAATATTTTATTATAAACCGATAATATAAGGCTCCGATGAGGACTCAAAACTTGGAAGCTTGTGGCATAAAAGAAAACGATCAACTTACACTAGTTTCCTGTCGTATTACATGTAAGGGAGTAGGTAGCGTGGATGTGGTTGTTTTGGTGAAATTTTTATTGTTTTTATAAGCTTTTATTTACGTTTACTTGTCCCGCAGCCTTATTGCGTAATGAATTTGATAAGGCAAAGGGGAGAGAATATGAAAAATCGACCAATCACATAGACGAAAATCCATATCGCGTCTTTCATTTGCATATGATTGGTCGGAGTGGGTAGGAATGCATTACGCAATAAGGCTGCTGGTATCTTTAATCTTGCAAGTACCTACTTTCCAGTGCTCAATCGAGCTGAAAATTGGCGCACACGTTTTCTTCTCGTTTTTTTTTTGTTATAAATAAAATAAATAGCTTTACAAAAAACTTGTTTAAAATATATATAAAAAAAAATATATTTTAATTTAATAAGTCTTGTATAAAAAGTTCCTATGAGTGAACTATACATGGTAGAATTTGTTAGGTTATAATTTTAAAGTTATGCAAATTTCAGACTGAAGATAAAGGACCTTATTATTAGATTAAACACTGATTGATTATAACTACATTCAAATTTTCTATGGAGAATTTGAATTTAAAATCTGTGAATTTGAAATTGATCATAAGGTCCTTTATCTTCAGTCTTGCAGTTTTTATAATAAGACTGAAATTGGGGCTGGAAAAAAGTATGATTTGGTGCGCTGTGGTTTAGTGTGTACGTAAATGTTAAACGTAAACCTAGTTTCGACGGGCTGTTTCCCTATTGATCACATCTTACTGATTAACTTATTCTCCTCTCGTTGAGACATCAATTTATCTTCAAACCTTTCGCAGTCGTCTAGGATATTATCACTAATTTCTTTTATAGATACGACTATCGAGATGAAATCAAACCAGGTCAAAACCATAGCCATCTCCCACCCAATTAAAACCTTTATCCCAGAAACGAAGCTTAATTCACTCGAAACTTGGGCCTCGTTGTACCACGCCAAAAAAAGCATGTACAAAATTGATCTCATATCCCTAGAAAGTGATCCGTGGTCACCCACTCGCCGTAAGCCAGGAGCCAATCAGGCCGAATGTTTTCAGAGGCAGTATAGCGGCTCGGGTGGGCCCTTATTTCCTGTACAGTTATCGTTGCCCCTACTACTGGTGGTGAGGGAATGAAGTTATTAAGTTTGCTTTGAGTTAGTGAGTTCGGTCTGGTGTATTGGGTCGATCAGTTTTTTTTTTCAATAGAAAGAGGATTTGGTCTCAGAAGTTGAATGCACAATAAACTTTTACTTCTTCTTTGGAATCAGTATTTCACTTTAAAATTACTTGGACCCAGTATATGGTTACATTACTCGCAGCACCAGTAACAATCAAAAACTCTTTCTGTTAATTCTCACTTGGAAATGAAGTGAGTATATAACCTGGCCCTATCTTTAGATCACTACAATAACTCATCCTCAGCTCAGTATTGAATGCAGATAGATATATTTCAATTATGAAAGCACTATCTTTTTTCGCGACTTCGCGCCCGAGTGCTGTCCCAATGGAACTGTCCATTTTTTTTGGAAAAATATAGTTACTCGAAGATAGTATAAATTGCTATTTATGAATGAATTCTCGAAATGGACTGAATAGTTTCATAAGGTTGTAATCTATGAAACGGTTGAATTACAAAACTCTATCTCTCTATGATATTAGCGTGAATCACAAAATTACTGACATAGCTCCTGAAACTATCTCCTTTGTATCCTCAATATTATCTTCAACCCAATGGTAGGGGCTAGAACCACAAGCCGTAGCATTCAGTACCCGCGTCATCGTCGACATTGTGCCTCACAACGATCGTCTCATCTTTGGCGTTCCTATAAAGTGGTTTTGTATTGAGAATTGAATTGATCTGTTCTTTTATCAGTCCTATATGTTTTGCTTCAATGGCCGCGCAGGAAATTGCTGGGATTTTTTTTACTGTTGTAATGACTTCTTGTTATTTTAAGGGTCGGGATGGAAAATGGAATGGGAAAATATTAGTTTCGTTTTTTATGGTAGGTTGTTTTTTGTGTTCTATTTTCTTTAAATTGTGTCATTTTTTCTACATCTGTCCACAATCTTAAGTAAGAAAGCCAAGAATGAAAGCTTCTTGGCTTTTTTATTAAAAAATTCGGGTAGCAGTGGACAGATCGTCAATTCATTATTTAGTGTTAGCTTTTACTTGTCTTTCTCCAAAACTTTTGTCTTTGCCATGAATCGAAAACGATTTTAGAATACAGCCAGATTGGAATTGTTGAAAGAACACAAGATTTTCCATTTAGTTATCACTAGATTCTGTAACCGGTTTTACCCGCGAAAAAGTAAATATCCAAACAGACAGTTACTTTTGCATTTATAAAATTTGTGTGGATTCTGAACTCTTCATTCCGTAAGTGATAAAGTGTAATAAATACCCACAAATATCCTAGAACTGTAATCAACCAAAGCTTACCCAAAAAAACAAGCACAAGTGGTCTGCTACACGCCATGGCTTGCATGACAATGAAGTTAATGGCCATAGCAATTAGAACGAACACTGAACCGTCCAATTAGGGCCTCATTAGTCCAATGAGCGAATGGAACCGACCGATGTGCAGATTCAAATCAGTATGGATTTGAGATGAAAGCAATTTGGGATAATCTCTTTGAAATATATTTTACTTTAATTCAATGCTGAGGGACGTTTTCTGTTGGTTAATGGTTGCAAGATGAGTGAGAAATACATAGAGCACCGAGATGCCTCTGAGACCACTGCTAGAAGCGGCATTGTCAAAACTTTCCTTATATCCAAGTGTGTCAGTGAATGGTACTTTTGCGTTTGTAAACGCACCCTACGTAGTTCCAGGTAGAAATTCCTAGTTTGGGGCAACGTTTTAATTCATAAAAAAATAATAAATAAACTTATAGAAATTGTAGTCTCATTACAATTCTGACTAAGGCTATATTATGACAGCCGATACTTATGCCCAGTACACATTGCATGGATATGAATACTGTTAGACATGGCATATCTAATCACATTCAGCACGACGACGATATTCAATGTGGCATCTACATACATGGATTTGAGATGAAAGCAATTTTGTTTTTTTTTTGTTTTTTTTTTTTTTTTTTTTTTTTTTGCCCTTTCGCAAAAAAAACTATCTAAACTGGCTAACATTATCTGTTGCCGAAAGCCTGCAAGCTGTGAAGCTGTGAGTAAAATCTTAGATACAATTTCCTAGAACATATGTAGTGCATTGTTGGAAAGTGTTGGTAGATTCTGAGTTACAACCTAAGCTTAGGGATTAAGACTTTGCAACAAGGATATAGTGATTGGTGTTCTTTGTTAGGTATTTGAGATTTACCTTGGGTTTCTGGAAGCCTGATGAAAGCAAACAACCAATTGTTCAACATAACCTGCATACTTGTGTGGTCAACTTTCATTGAACAAAAAACTTACAGTAATAATTGTATTAGCTCATGTAGTTCCACACAACTTCCTCAAGATACTTAAAAAATTGTCTTTGCACCAAATAACATAGCAAAAACAATTTTAAACAACACTGTCTTAAGTTGCTATTAAATAACCAATAGGCGCTTTAAATAAAAACTAACGAAACAATGTGACGCGGCATTGCAAAACTGATTAAAAGTCAGACGAGAGAAAATTATGCTTTAATTACTTGATGAATTTATTATAATTAATGAAAGTCTGCACAAGACCAACTTTCCAGCGAAAATATTGTAATCACTTAAGGCAATAAAGGCAATAATTTATAATTATGCTCTTCACATCATTCCAATTGAATAATTAAATGGTCTTTTATTTTCATTAAATTTATCTTTATGTTGAACATTGGAGAGTTGGGTTTGAATAATTATGTGCATGTAATAAAATATTTGAAAAAAGAATCAACCTACTTTAAATGGTAGGAAGCGGTTGAATACAAAATGGCCACCACATCACTGTTAATTTTTTAAGGCGAGTTTGTTTTAGCTCACTGTTTTGTGTATATCATAAGTGATAAAGTATAGCTCAGCCTCTGGCTAGGTTGAGTAAAGATCATCGCATCACGGCTGGAAGCAGCTGGATAAGAGCTGTTGAAAATAAAACGAATGGCATGTGATTGGAGAGGTTTATGTCCAGCAGTGCACTGTTTAGGCTGATGATGAAGTGTCATAGAGAAAAGTATATCAAGCATAGATCAAAACTTCAGAATTCAAATCTACCTAACCACTTCGATATTCCAACCCAGTGTAACCATTCAGCTGTCCATTCCTAATTCCATGCGCAAATTCTCTGAAAGCTGGACTCAGGACTGATCTTGACTGAAAGCAGTCTGAATTATATCTGAGCCAAGTTTACGAGTGCAATGTAAACGGCCGCCGGGATGACCCCGGTATTTGTGTTAGACGTCAAGAACTATTCAACTGTTCCAACTTTTCTCATAATAAACTCGGACCCCGGGGATAATAGGAATTTCTAATTGCATAATGAGGGCTTTGAATTGCTTTGTCAAGAATGGAAGAATTAGGGAATGTTCTTCTTCTTTATAATCGCTCTTGGGATGCACTTAAGTAATCATCATCTTCTTGCCCTTGTCACATGTTACTTGGGGTCGCCACAACAAGTTTTCTATTTTTATACCGTCCTGTCCCTCGTCACGCTATCATTGACTCCCTTTTCTTTCACGTCACTCCTCACACAGTCCATCCATATTTTCTTTGGCCGTGTCCTCCCTGTCCATCCATCCACATTTATATTCATAACTTTTTTAGTAATATTCTTTTTATCGCTACTTATCACATGGCCATACCAGGACTAACGGTTTCCTTTCATTTTTTTTGTCACTGGCTCCACTTTCAATCTTCCTCTAATTGATCCACTTAAATAGTGTTCAAATTAAGGGGCTGAAGTAGGACAGATGACAATCGACATCTGAGGTTCTAAGCCACGCCCACTGTCATCGATAGCTTAGGGGCAAACTTTAAATTGGAGCGAAAAGTATTTGAAAATTAAATACACAAGGCCGACCACAGAAGCCCACATCATAAACGGAGTCTTCCGACGGTTTTTACAAAGATTACAGCGCAAGTTCTTATTTCAAACTGGCGGCTAGCATTTGACATCCTTATTGCTACGGAAATAAAGATCACTAAAATAGGTAATCTACCTAGTGCCATACAAGTCTTTGTCGTGCAAATAGAATAAATATTAAAATTATGTCTGGATTTTTTTTTTGGGTGACATTTTTTTGTAATGGTTTTATAGCCAGACAATTTTATTTTTATTATTTTAATGAATTTTACTAAACTGAAATGGACTGTGTAATGTCACAGATAAAATATAATAGAATAGAATAGAATACTCTTTATTATGTACACCATATAAGTTACAGAAAGTATAGACGAAGAAAACATTACACTGGGTGACACAATTCAAAAAAATATATATATTTTTAGCGACCAGGATGGAAGAACAAATAAAAATAACAATTTGAACAAACTAAAACGAATTTATTTCAGGATAGACTTAATTTTAACAATAGTTCAAGTAATCATTAAAATTCGAGCAATCACAAACAACCGTTTATATTCAAAACGAGTACCAATAACACAAAAACCCGAATAGCACAATATGGAACGAACTTACTGCAAAGTAGCGAAGGTACCGATAACATTACCGTGCGACGACTCAGGATAAAAAGGGGCGATACTCGCTCGAGCGCACGCTTTTATATTAATCGGTAGGTACCACCACTACCAACAATAAGTTCTGCTTATACGGCCTCTCCTGATCTTGCACCGTCCTCGGCTGCACCATGTACTTCTTCGGAAGCACTGCCAGGTACAGCGAGAGCTTGATCGCCGCTTTCGTCCGACTTTGTCCCGTCCGTTGTCGAAGCACCAGTAGAACCAGCAGATGCACCTGAAGGCTCACCCACATCGTCCAGAGTCGTCATCCAGCAGAGGCATAGACGGGTCAGCCACGCCACACGCTGTGATCCGGCTGCAGGCACCGTCTCATCAGATTCCGCATGCTCACCTGGATACAAAATTACATTAAGAAGACAATTCAACAAGACTAAATGAACACATTTCACCATTCACAACTTTCTCTACGTCATCTTTCAATTAATTCACATATCATCTATCAAAAGATTCACACAGCAACCTCACATTCATCTCTTAAAAATTCAAACCCGACTGAGCCCTTTATTTTGAAGGTCTCCGTTGTCCTCGGGGCAGCTCCTTGCACCTCGTGCCGACTGTCCTTGACGACCAGTCTTAGTTATCTGAAACAATGCTTGACGCAGACCGTATTCATACGTGCAAGCCTGTCCAACATGCAGGCCATGGTCCATACATGACAAAAGGACAACTTTGATCAAGTGCAGCGATAAACGCCAAGCGACGAACGCCCGAGTGACTAGTACCACAGCGACTAGCACTTACACTTAAGCAAATGCCTGACACGCAGACCATATTCATACGTGCAAGCCTGTCCAACATGCAGGCCATGTCCATACATGACAAAAGGACAAAAGGATCAAGTGTAGCGACAAACGCCAAGCGACGAACGCCTGAGTGACTAGTACCACAGCGACTAGCACTTACACTTGCACACAGGCACCAACCAGGTGCAACAGTGCACGGCACCAACCAGGTGCAACAGTGCACAAGCTCCGATCAGGTGCAACAGTGCACAGGCACCGACCAGATGCAACAGCGCACAGGCACCGACCAGGTGCGGCAGCGCACAAGCACTGACCCGGTGCGGCAGCTCACAAGCACTGATCCGGTGCGGCAGCGCACAAGCACCGACCAGGTGCACCAGCGCACAGGCACCAACCGTGCACAGGCACCAACCAGGTGCAACAGCGCACACGTACCGACCAGGCGCAACAGTGCACGGCACCGACCAGGCGCAACAGTGCACGGCACCGACCAGGCGTAACAGTGCACGGCACCGATCAGGCGCAACAGTGCACGGCACCAACCAGGTGCGGCAGTGCACAGGCACCGACCAGGTGCGGCAGTGCACAGGCACCGACCAGGTGCGGCAGTGCACAGGCACCGACCAGGTGCGGCAGCAGTTCATACGCAGCACATCTCTTCAATGCGTAGTGAAGGAGCCATACGGGCGGGCCCCGCAAGCTAGAACTTGCCTGTCGACTGGGCTTGTTTTCTGCAAAAACTTAGATCAAGGTTAAAAATACGAGGAGGCTTACCGCCACCCCGAAGCTCTTTGTCGACTCATCTCATAGATAGAGGATCAAGTAACACTTTCTTTATTACAGCTCGGTCTTACCTGACAACGACTAATATTACTATGTGAGGTGTATTTATTATTGTAAGGTTCACACACACAACACAACAACACAACATTCACAGCGTTTACTTTTAGTACCTTATCCGATACATGAGTCAAGTACTGTCCATGTTTTGTGCGAATAAACGTGACACCATCGCGATTTAGTACGGCAGTCCCCATGATAATTGGTTTATTCATACACGACGCGGGTACTATGACAAAATCTATTTCAAGCGCGATATTACTAACTATTAGACTCAAGCTGATATATTCGCGAGCAACAAACTCTTTATCACTTAACAGTTTCAAAGAACACTATTTGTTTACGTGAACCGGAAAAGTAATTTACTACCGCCGATACAAATTCAAAATTCAAATCTTTATTAGCCCTACCTTCTTACAGAAAGAATCAATCTGTCTAGCATTATTACTTCTACCGTCTTTATCATTGATATTACGCCTCTTGGTGCACTTCTCTTTATAATGCCCTGTTTAGCCGCAATTAAAACATTTGTTTTCAGATTTACTAGGGCCGTTAGAATTATGCCTTTTACGCCCGATTTTTCTGGGTTACGATTATCAGACTTACGAATAGGCTTTACACAATTAGCTAAGAAGGAAACTAGGCATTATGACGTTAGGTCAGCATTGATAGCGGCTGCACGTACCTGTACATCACTGATACCGTGAACCACTATTTGAACCATAAGTTCTTCGCTTAACACCATTACGTGAGCGACTGCGATGTGATCGTAAAAGAGTTATGTCATTACGTGAACGCGAGTGAGTCCTGTCACGACGCGAATGCGAACGATTTCTACTATGGCGTGACCGTGATTGAGTTTTACCGTGAGGTGATCGTGAACCATGCTTATGTTTCGCTATTCACTGCGACGGCTACGCCTACCCTCAGAGCGAAGTGGCGTTCTAACTAGCTCTTCAAGTGGCATTTTTATTTGAAATCAACGGTTGTTTGTGTAGGTAACAAGGCTAATAATTATGAGCAAATGAGCTGAATCCAACTTCTGATTTTAGCGACCAGGATGGAAGAACAAATAAAAATAACAATTTGAACAAACTAAAACGAATTTATTTCAGGATAGACTTAATTTTAACAATAGTTCAAGTAATCATTAAAATTCGAGCAATCACAAACAACCGTTTATATTCAAAACGAGTACCAATAACACAAAAACCCGAATAGCACAATATTTAACAACGAACGAACGAACGAACGAACACACGAACGAACGAACGAATATATATATATATTTTATTTATTTTTGTAATAAGGAACGAACTAACTGCAAAGTAGCGAAGGTACCGATAACATTACCGTGCGACGACTCAGGATAAAAAGGGGCGATACTCGTTTTTTTTTTTTTTTTTTTTTTTTTTTTTTTCTACGGGGCATCTCGTAGTTCGGTCAAAGCGACTGACAACTACTTAACCGGGCTTTCCCTGTGGAGACTAAGCTATATAGCCTCCAGCCAGGCACAAATTTCTAAACCTAAGCGACAACGCTGAGGGCTACCCCCTGTGGGGTCGAACCTCGGCTCAGGGCGTCGCTGGGGGGACAACTAAGGCTGGATCTTATTAAAGTGATTCTACCATCCGTTCGGAATAAGCCTACGTGGAGAAGAACGGACAAGAAACTCCAATTTAACTAACTAGAATTTAACTACGGCACAGCGTTTCGCGGGCTGGCTTGTATATCTTGACGGGGACGTCGCGACGGGCCTCGGCGGCGAGGACGGATCGAAGGCGGTCTGTGTTTGAAAATTGTGCTGGTCTCTTTCTTGCTCTCTTGGAGCAGGGTAGTGGCGTCATCGGGGATGGAGAGAGCGAGCCTTGGTCGGCGAACTTTAGAGATTTGGGAGAGTTCATAGCGGGAGACCGCTTGAATTAGGGGATTGCTGTGGTTGACAGCTTTGTCGAAGAAGCTCTTTGAAATGCGCTTCATGAATTGTTGAATAGTGGGGATTTTCAAATCGACATGGAGTTCCTGGTTACGAACGTACCAGGGGGCTCCCGTGATTTTACGGAGGAATCGGTTTTGTATAACCTGAAGCTTGTGAATGTGGTGGGGCTTAGTATGCGCGAACACTACGCAGGCATAGGTCATGATGGGACGGATAACCGCAGTGAAGGTGCGCAGCTTGCACCTAAGTGACAAGCCACTGCTTGCGTTTATCATCCCATGAAGTCTGCCCATAGCAAAGGCGGCTTGCGAGCGCGCCGCCTTAATGTGCTTGGCGAAAGTGAGGTGGTTGTCTAAGGTCACGCCTAGGTACTTGGCTTGCTCTTCCCAGGGGATCGGCTTGCCGTACATAGTCACTGTTTTGGTTGGTCGGGTTTTTGTGGAAAGGCTACGAGGCTTCGAGAAAATGACAGCCTGGCTCTTTTCGGGATTGACTTCTATTCTCCAGAGGCGGAACCACTTGGACAGGGCGTTGGCGGCTCTCTGGAGTTTTTGGGCGATGGCATTGGGTGCTTTGCCAACGTAATAAAGGGCCGTGTCGTCAGCGAATAGTGCCAACTGGCCCTCTTTGGGTTTTGGGATATCGCTGGTGTACAGCGTGAAAGATATAGGTGATAGTACGCAGCCTTGAGGGACTCCGGCTCGTATGGGGTGAGGGGAGGAGAGTTCTCCCTCGACTCTATAGCGGAAAGTTCGGTCCGACAACCAGTCTCGAATGATGAGCACGAGACGATCTGGCACGCCAAGTTTGTATAGCTTATAAATTAAGCCATTGTGCCAGACTTTGTCGAACGCTTTCGCTATGTCGAAGAACAAGGCACCCGTCATCAGACCACGCTGGAAGCCAGCACTAGTGTGTTCAACGATGCGGTGCACTTGTTGGACGCAAGAATGTTCGGCACGAAAACCGAATTGTTCGTCGGGGATAAGACTTTTTCGCTCGGCAAAGTCTTTGAGCCGCCTATAAATAAGCCGTTCGTAGACTTTACCGAGGGAGTTTATCAGACTGATGGGGCGGTAACTGGAAGGCTCCGATTTGGGTTTACCCGGTTTAGGGATGCCTATCACAGTGGCTTGTTTCCAAGCTTGTGGGAAGATATTTTTGCTTAATGCAGCGTTGAAAATGGCCGTCATTAGCACTATTATATGGGCGGGGAGGAGTTTTAACACCTTATTGGTGATGCCATCTGAGCCCGGGGCTTTGTTGGGCTGAAGCCTTTTGATGACCTCCTCTACTTCGTCTGGGGTGACGGGAGGTAGCGGATCATCAGGGTCTTCGACGGGGGGGAGGGAGGTCCTGCGTTCAACTTCAGCGTCTACCATGGCTAGGTGAGCTGGGTCTACTGGTTGGGAGCTGGGTGAGCATTGAATTTCAAGACTGTCAGCCAGACATTCGGCTTTTTCAGTGTTTTCAAATGCTACACTCTTATCAGGGCGAATAAGCGGGGGTATGGCTGAGTCTTCAGCGGAGCGTAATCTCCTCTGGAGGTGCCAGAAAGCATGGTGGGTGGGCTCAAGCTCGCTCAGTAACTTGTTCCATGTCGCAGAACGGTGCTCATCAGTGCGTTCTTTTACAGCAAGCTGTAATTCCCGCATGCGAGCTACGTTTGCGGCACTGGGAAAGTTCCTACGGGCACGGACAGCTGCGTTCTTCTTGGTTATCAACTTCCGTATATCGTCCGGGAGTTTCCCTTGCTGGATGTCCAGCACTGGAACCTCCCTTGAACATTCGTTCAGGACAGATTGTACGTGAGTTGTAAGCGAGTCGATCGCCGCCGTCGCGTCTGCGGCTGTTTCTATGGACGAGGGGATTGAGTCTAGCTGGGGTGACTTTGCGGATTTCAGTTTTTCACTTACTTTCCTCCAGTCGGTGACCTTTTTAGTAGGGGGTGGCTGACCTAGATCTGGGAGGCCTGAGCGGTTGCCTAGGTCCATGCTCACAGGGCGGTGGTCGGAATGGAGCTCGTCTAGCGTATCTATCGAGCGTAACCGAAGGTTAACGTTCTTAAATAACGCTACATCGAGGATATCGGGTCTATGTGCGGGACCATGCGGGAAGTGAGTGAAGCTCATTGGGGCTATGACGTCGTAGTGGAGGGATGAGCTTAGGTCCAGCACCAACTTTCCCCTAGGGTTGGTAGCGGTACTGTTCCAGGCTGGATGTTTAGCATTTAGATCACCCGCTAGGATAACGGAGTCACTTATGCTGAAGAGGGCAGTAAGGTCTTTTTTGAAACCTTCTGGGTTGTCGGGCGATGACGCCGAGTGAGGAGGGCAATAGGCGGAGATGATGGTGATCGTTTGATGACCAGTCATTCCTAGCCGACAGGCTGTGTACTCGAGGCACGAAGTGGGGTCGGGTGGGGTAATTTCGCTGCAGTGGAGCTCATTTTTATAGTAAATGAGAGTGCCACCCTTGTGAGCGCGCATCCTGTCATTGCGAACTAAGCGATAGTTGGCAATTTTGGGATTGCGATGGTGGGGTTTTAAATGGGTCTCTTGAATGAGGAAGATATCCAGCTGATGGTCGCGAATGAAAGTGGCGATCTCATCACGCTGGCTTTGAATGCCATCGGCATTGAAAAAACCTAACCTTAGGGAACGTGGTTTGAGGCAATTAGTTTTTAATTGCGAACCCATTCCCCGTTTTTAAAAACTAGCGAGTCTAGTTCCCTCGTTATCGAGGGGTATCTATCAAATATCTGGAGGCAAGATATTGCGTTAAGCGCGTATGCTGAGTTGGTTAATTCAGCGTGGAGGGCTCGGGCTTCTGGAGTCATCCAGATCGCGTATGCGCTGAAGATAGTATTAGCGATACTGCGATACGAAGTCATGGTGGGTTGGGACAAAGGGCGAGAGCGCTCGCCAACGACGGTGGTGGGAGCCACCTTGTTGGCTTGCGCTGGGGCCGCTGTGGCCGGGAGTGGGCTAGGCACTGGGATGTTGAGGTCCAACAGTGCAGGTATGGGTGGAAGTTGAGTGGACTGAGATGCCACCTGGGCCGGGTTGACGGCCCGGTGGTTCAATTTACCCCAAGGTGAAGATCTTTGTGGGGCGAGTCTTTGGGGGATTTGCGAGGAGGGTAAGCTCTTCGCGGGATTATCGTGCTGCTGACGAGCAGCGAAGTTTTTGGCCGCTCTGGGCGCAAGCTTAGGGGCTTTGGGGCAGCCCCTGTAGTTTGCTGGGTGTCCGACCTGACCACAGAGCACGCAGCTGGGAGGCTCCGTACATTCTGTGCGGTCTTTGGGGCGGGGGCAGATTTTTGTGCTGTGATCGCCTGTGCACTTTACGCACCTGGGGGTGGCGAAACAATTGGCCTGGGAGTGGCCATACAGTTGGCAGTTATGGCACTGACCAACGAGATGCGGGCGGTAGGGTTTTTCTATGGTAATGCCCGACAGGGAGCACACCGTTTTTACCCTGAATATGGGGTTAAGTCCCTCTGTAGGGGTACAGGCGACCATGACCATGTCGTATTGCTTGCCACCTCTTGCCTTGTGCAATCGGTGGACTTCTATTACCGGGACATTTTGGGCTATTAAGTCCAATCGGACTTCTTCTGTGGGGATCTCCTTTGGGATTCGGCGGATCACCACACGGATTGCACGTTCCTCTGGGAGCGAGTACGTATGGAACGAAATGTTCCTGTCTTTAAGGAGGCGAGTTAGCTCGCGGAAATCCCGGGATGTGGGGACTAGGATTTTAATGCCTTGCTGGCAGGCAGTAGCTTTGCTGTAACTGATTCTACGCTCAGTACAAGCGTTGGATACCGTGTTCCATTTCCCTTTGTCTTGAAGGTAAATGGGCGGAGGAGGGGGGAGCTTCCTGGTGGTAGCAGCGGGAGCTGTTACCATCGGGCTCGGGGGGCGGCTAGAACGCTGGGAAGCGTTATTGGGGGCGGGTAGGTCGTCCGGAATAGACGGCTCGGGGGAGGGGCAGGGGGAGCCGACGGGTGACGCAAACGGGGTTGCGACTATCACCGTCTTTTTGGCCTTGGGTTTTGAGGCCTGGGCCGGGGCCTTATTCTTCCTCCTCTTACCACCGACGACTTGAAAGTCGTCCTCGTCTGAGGAGGTGGGGGGAGGGGTAGGGTCCCGCTCTTCGTTAGCGGGGATGGGAGAGTCCTCCATGGGGGAGGCAGGGCGTGAATTAGGCTCTTCGGCCTGGGAGAGAGTGGGGGATCTAGGCTCTTGCCTAGGCTTGAATTTGGGTGAGGGCGACCTCGGAGTGTCCTGGTCCGGGAAGGGCTTGAAAGCCCTGATGGGTGCCTCTATCTGGGCCGAAGTGGTAGCGTTGGGTTGGGTGGCTGCAGCTTTGAAGGCTGCCCCATACCTCTTTCGGAGTTTGGGTTCAGCAAGGAGTATCTCCTGCAGTAGCTCGACTAATGCCGCGAACGACATTGTCAGGGAGTAAAAATCCGGTGAAACCGGGCAAGGGGTAATCTTCCCCGGGTGGATAGGCCCGGGGATGTGTAAAATCCTACCCTCCCAGCCGGGTGAGACTGGGAGGTGAGTACCTCGGTGAGCCCTAAGCTAGTCTTCCTGCACCAATCTTATTGGGTGACAGGGGTCCTAAGGTACCGGTAAACCCACCGAAGGTGGGCCACCCACCACTTGTGTACCAAAAGTCTGGCACGTCGGGGTAGAAACACCCGACCGTGCCAGGTGTGAGCTGTGGAACGAAGCAGGGGTTGACTAGGCTATCTACCAAGGCCAACGATCCTGCTCCCGAATCCAATAACTGCCGTGCCCTGAAGGGGCTTAGCGGGTGCTTGGGTCGACACCCCCTTGGGTTAGTTAACACCGTTAGGTATCCGCCAAGGACCACAAAAGGTGGATTTGAAAATGCCGCGGCGCGGGGCGCGCAGCGGGGAGGCGGCGTGCGGGGGGCGCGTCGGCCGCAGTGACGTCACGCAGGAGCGAGACGAGGCGGGGGCCGGGGCGCTTGAGCGCGCAGCGGTGAGGCGACGAGCGCGGGGCGCGTCGGCCGCAGTGACGTCACGCAGGAGCGAGACGAGGCGGAGTGGGGGGGCTCGCAGCGGTGGGGCGAGCGGAGCGGCAGCGGGCAGCGAGACGACCGCGCAGGGCGACGGCTGGCGAAGAGTCCCGGGCGATACTCGCTCGAGCGCACGCTTTTATATTAATCGGTAGGTACCACCACTACCAACAATAAGTTCTGCTTATAATATAATACTCGCATACAGATGCCTCATCCCATACAAAGAAACCGCGCCGACGTAACTAGCGTTTTTCATCAGACTATACCGATTATTTTTTGTAAATCGATCGCGTTCGGTTCCGATCCACGGTGATAGATAGATCACCATCTATATCCGTGGAACGGAACCGAACGCGATTGATTTACAAAAAAGTAATAAGTATAATTAGTACAGTATGTCGGCATGGTTTCTTTGTATAGGATGAGACACCACTGCTATATTTTTTTAAAGAAACATTTCCCCACACTAGGAATTTCTTCCTGTATCGTGGGTGAGTTTACAAACATTTATAATCACTTAAATATGACATCCAGATCCGGAACAATTATCTGTAGGCCATACAAATATTTATTCCGTGCGGGAATCGAACCCGCGACACGCAGCGCAGCAGCCGTTCGCTCAACCAGTACGCCAACCGTGTCATCTAAGTATAAATTAAATAAGTATAAACTTTATCTATCTGTATAAATAAAAATGCTGTATGTGATTGTAAGCGTATCACTAGAGAACGGCTGAAACGATTTGTTGCTATTGTTTGTTATATATAGAAAGAAAGAAGCACGTTCATATGCGCCAGGCACGACGAATACCAAAAAAAAAACAAAAACAAAACATAAATAGGTACAAAATACAGTGTATGCTTCACAACCACGTATATGTCTCGTATATGTTACTGTAAAAGCCCGCACTACGATGTATTTACCGGTAAAACCTTAGAGTTACTGAGTCTTACTGGTAAAATCAGTCTTACTGAGTCCAAAATCATCATCATCTTCCTGCCCTTGTCCCATGTTACTTGGGGTTGGCGCAACACGTTTTCTTCTTCCATATCGTCCTGTCCACCATCACGCTATAATTGACTCCCTTTTTCATATCACACAGTCCACCTTTTCTTAGGCCGTCCCCTCCCTCTCCATCCATCCACATTTAAATTCATAACTCTTTTAGTAACAAGCGTCTCACTCTCCTCATCACATTACCATACCAGAATTAAATAAACGGTTTACTTTCAACTTTTCTGTCACTGGCGACACTTTCATTTTGTTGTATTATTGTATTAGTTTTACGATTTAAAAAAAACCTACATTATTCATAATAATAATGGTATTTTATTGTTTTTGTGCAGCCATTGTTGGAACAGTGAGACTGCTGGGCAAAGGTCATTTTAGACATTCTTTTCCCGCACCGTCTCGAACCAGTCCTCATGGTACGCGTCCAAATCATCTCGCCACCAATTTCTGGGCCGGCCTCAACGGCACATTCCATCTTCAGGAACCATTTGAGCCTGTATTCGATCTGTTTTTTTTTTTTTAATAAATCTTTGCTTCGTGCAGGAAACGAACCCGCGCCACGCAGCGCAGCATTCAATCGCTCAACCACTGCGCCAACCGCGTGCGTGCGTGTGTGTTTTTACATCCAGAATGCTGCGTAACTCTCTGGCAATCCCCAAGTGCAATTATTTGAGTGACCATCTCTGAGAACCGTAGGATCGGATGAGCAGAATACACATATCGATGAGTTTACTCTTCAGGGTGATTGGTAGATGTATTATTAATAAATAAAAAAATATCAGTGCCGATTTGGAAAAATGATAATATTAATTAATAATTAGCTTATCAATATTAATAGGTTAACAAACTATTATCGTAACCCGTTATTGCAATTGGGATTGTTAATTGCGAGAAATACAGGCCTGATCAATGTGGTGATTCTTGGTGAGCTTTATGTCCACATGTGGACGTCTTTTGGTTGAAAGGATGATGATAAACTATTTCTCACGCATTTGACACATTTTGGCCAGTTCTAGATGCCGTATGTTAGAAAGAAACAAAGATTGAAACAAATGGATACGGAGAATTTTATTAGTTCTGTCATTTCGAGACACTGCTAGCGCGGTGGGTACGACCATTCCATGTTCTGTGTTTTTCCTTCTATTGTTTTTACATAAACGAAGAAGGTTAAAATCGTATTCGACCTCTCCCATATCAATATCATCAATACATCGAAAGTATTTCCAACAGAACTTTCCTTTAACAGAACCTATTTCCATAATTTTTTTAATTTTTGTCTGTTTGTCTGTTTAATTGTGCACGCATCACGTAAAATGTATGAAACCAATGTAAATAAGGTTTATACATAAAAATTGTGTGCAACATGAAGTAATACTTAGTTTTTGTTTCATCGCAATCGGTTCACTCTATCAAAGTTAGATGAATTTAAAGTGTTCAAGAAGTAAAATTATCACAATACACGCAATTCAGATACTCGGACTGTTGAACTCGATATTCGATAGATGGTGCTGTGCATCTGAAGTCATTTTCTGAATGGCCGTATTAAGATTCGCCGCAAAAGATTGATGATCCTAGAAAATCAACCCTATCCGGTAGGCAGTCAGTTAACGGGAGCGAAGCCGCGGGCATAGACTAATATATAAGATTGAGATAGACTGGCAACTGAAGTTTTCATTTTACTTAGCGATCAGCGCCACCTGAACGCCAAACATTGAACTACTCGTAGGTACTATGAATAGCTACTGTTTTATTTTTAACTATTTCGTTTGTTATTAATAGATACTTAAACTGTGTTTTGCCTTATGCATATTTTATGAATGGTTTTAGAAACACAAGTTTAAGTATCTTGGGTAATGGGGTAAAGAGAATGAGAAAAATAATACAAAAATACATTGATTAATTAATTTATTATATTATTACACATTTAATTCAACACCAGTTTGTTTGGGCGCACGGTTGGCGCAGTGGTTGAGCGATTGACTGCTGCGCTGCGTGTCGCGGGTTCGATTCCCGCACGGAACAATTATTTGTATGATCTACAAATAGTTGTTCCGGCTCTGGGTGTTTGTGTATGTGAGTTTATATGTTTGTAAACGCACCCACGATACAGGAGAAATTCCTAGTGTGGGGCAACGTCTTTTTTAAAATGAAATGAATGATGAATGAGTTTGCTTTTCTTGTATCCCAAGAGCCTGCGACGATCTGGTCTTTGTTATCTGACTTTCGTATATGGTCCAAACTGCCTATGGAGGGCCTACCTAAATGTATCACAAACACTTTCACAAAGTACAGTTTATGCTGGAATTTAGGTATTTCTGGAATGTACGGAGGAACGAAGTCCAACCCAACGTAATTAACACAAAAACACCAAAAATTACAAGAAAAATCCGCGCGCGTACGAAAACTCACCGTTGGAAAATTTCTTGTAACGTTTGGTATCAGTAATCTACTCTTGAAATTCTATCATAGTAAAAGTATCTCAAATAATACAAAATTTTAATAAACGTTTTGAGATTAATTCACGCTGTGTTATGAAATTGTATTTTTTTGTGTAGCTGGACTAATTAAAGAAAAATAGCAAAATTAACAATTAATGTAAACACACGCAACCAAAAGTACCATGTGTGCCGCATAGATGGCTCTTTTCAAAATAAAAAAAATCTTCTAAGTTACCAGGGCATCGCCGCGGGCACAGCTAGTTTTAAATATATTTTTTTTATTCATATTGAGATAACATTTGTATTTTCAAAGAGGCTTAAATACTTTTTAGTTATGGACTAAGTAAGTAAACTAAACGACATGAGTCGTTTAAATACAACAAAAATATAGATGTTAGTGACAGCGGTAGTGCCAGAGAATAAAAAGAATACAGACTTTGGCAATATTCCTTGTGATTTCGTTAGTTCCAATTAAACCCACCAGGCTACATGATCTGGCTGCATTATACCTGATATTTTTTTGACAGATTGAATTGACGAGAAATAAATCGAATTTTTTTTTGCATTTTGCGGGAAAAAGCGACATATTACGTCCACCTAGCAACGCCGCAAAGCGGTCACTGTCGAATTGCACTGGATGGAAAGAGAAGCACGATGGAATTTGTTTTTTTTTTTTTATAAAATATAAAATTACTTCAAAATAGTGAATGAAACGTAATACCACACTGAAGTTTTGCGTCCTGTTATGAATTTATGATACGTTATTGTTATTAATTGTAACAATTTACGCTTGTCATTATTACTGGATAAAAATTTTGAAGGTCACGGTAAGAGTTTACTTTGCCGTTCAATTGTATCGAGGTTTTTGTGCTTAAACGTGTTTCGGCCACTAAGAAGTTTTCAGAAATATGATCAAGATTAACATACCTTTTTTCCGCTGCCACATCTTTAATAGATTTGGCAAAAAATAAATAAAAGAAAGCCTATTTTGTATGTTTTTCGCTGTGTCACTGCTGAGTATCGTTACTTCTTCTGAAATTTTCACTAGATTTTCTCCATCCAATACGATCAGCACTGTAATCGTAACCAAAATTATCGGATATCCAAAATAGAAATCTATCCGTAACCGTAACCGCAACAAAGAGTTAATCTTATGTAGGACGTTTTTGTGCACAATTGAACAAGGAATAAACTTGCTCTGAGCACAAATTGCAGTAAAATCAAAAATTTACGGGCATTCAGCGAAAATCTTGTTTTTGGGCCCTTTGTCAGATATTTTTTTGCTCCTTTGCGATTTTTATGGCCTTTTCAGGCAACGTTACTACTACAATAATTAACGTTATTCCGGGTCAAATACTTACATGATTTATTTCGCAGATTGGCCTCTAATTGCAGTTATTTTCCTGAGGCCCTAGACAAATGACATTCTATCATTGAAAGCGTATTATCAAAAAGGCAAAATTGTATGGGATTGATAAGCGATATCGAAAAATTACGTGTTCAAGCCCTTACAATCCATTCGCCATTCCAAACCATTCATTCATTTTAATTTTGCCATGTCGACTATCGCCTTCGCCGCTGGTCTAATAGAATTGAATTTGAATTAAGAATCTAGTAAACAGTGCTTAAACTAACATAACAAAAATTATAACGAAAATTTATTTAAGTGTAAAAACAAAAAGAAAGTTTTAGTGTAAATAATTAGAACAAGAAACAGTTTCACTTCTACCATATACAACTTTTTATATAGGCATAGCCTACGATAACGAGTGAATTTAAATAAACAAAGCATTAACACACTTGAGAATTTCGAAATTGTTATCTTTGAAAAATGCCTAGGACTAATTTGAAGTCAGACTGTTCGACTTAACTTACTCAAAATAAAAAAATTTGAAAAGAAAAGTGAATTCTAAAAGATGGTCGCTAAAGAAAGATTGGATATAGAGGGATTGTTAGCTAAATTTAGTTTATTTAGTCCTTATTATATAAAGTTTTTCTCTATGTTACTATTTGCGGCAGTTACTAACGCGTTCTATAGTGTTAACTATGTGTTTGCGGCTTCGGATACAAGATACAGGTGAGTATTTTGTGACCTGCTGGGTCGTCTTTTGTTTCATTGTCTGGAAATTAGAGGAGGAAGGAATTTAATTGAGTAGAACATTTGAAATTAGTATTATTATAAAGCGGTAAAAAATAATTTTGGTACAGGACTATATCACACATCACTCATCATCAGCCTATTAATGTTCCCACTGCTGGGACACAGGCCTCCTCTCTGTGAGAGGGAATGGGCCGTTATCCACCACGCGGGCCCAGTGCGGGTTGGTGGATGTCACATGTCTTTGAATTATTGGTTCTAGGACATGCCGGTTTCCTCACGATGTTTTCTTTCACCGTTTTGAGAGCAATGGTGATGAAATAATTTAGCGCCTCCCTGGGCTCGAACCCACGACCTACAACTTGGAAGTCGCGGCCGATACCACTGGGCCACCACTGCTCACAACTATAGGACTATATAGAACTATAGAACTATATAAAGTTCTGAGTTCTAACGAAAATAATTTCAATTAAAGAAAGCCACACTTTCACTTTGTGATATACGCTAATATAGCATTAAAATAGGCATTTGCTCTACAACACCTTTGTGTTTCGGAAAATGAATGAAAATCTTTATAATATTAGTATAGATGAAAACTGTCGCCAACTTTTTATGGACGCCAGCTTCTGTAAAGGTGAATTTTACTATCATGAAGAAACAATATGTAATTTCATTCCAACAGATGCAAATATCCGAACTGTGAAGACACAATTTTAGAAGGTGCATTAAACTTTACTCTTGAAGATAATAGATGCTCCCGGTTTCCTTTCATCAACGATAATGGTACTTGTTCCTTGGACAACTTTGACATAACAAGGCAAGTGAACTGCGAGGAGTGGCTGTATGAAGATGTTAACTCATTTGTGGGAGAAGTAAGAATAAAATTCACTAATATGTTTTTTAATGTTTGTCAAAACATGTTATGAGAGTCGGGGAAGTTCGCTGGTTGCGAGATGCACTCTGTGCAAATTTTCACTCTATCCGTGTAGGTGATGGTCGATATGGAAAAATAAGAGGGATTAGTGACGTGTCATTTCTATTAAGCTTCACATACTCGTATGACTTTATTTTCAATTACGATGCTTACGTTGATAGGATTTCTCTAGAATCTAGAGCCTATGGGCCGGTTCATGTGTTGTCGACGCTTAGGGGAAGCCTATCCAGCAGTGGACATCTTTCGGCAGAAATTATGAAGAATATTCTTCATATCTATGTAATTGTAAATCTGTAAGATATTATGTTTTTTAGTTCAACCTGGGCTGTGAAGACTGGAAGAGAACCTTAGTGGGAACGGTACACAATTTCGGCTATATGATTGGATTACTTGTAATGGGTCCTCTGGCTGACAAGTAAGATATACAATCCACACTAATAATATAATCGCGAAAGTTATTATGTCTGTCTTTTTGTTACGTTTGCACGCCTAAATGACTGGACAAATTTGAATGAATATTGGTTATACATACAGGGTTAACGGAAAGATGTGATCATAGTTTAAAAACTGTTTCTGGCCATGTTTAAGAGCAACATTCTCTAAGGAAGTCATAGACAATTCACATTAAAAAAACCAGCCAAGTGCATGCGGACTTTGCACATTTAGGGTTCCGTACCAAACCGCAAAAACAAGTTGGTTTTAATAGATAATATTAGGAAATTTCAAAGAAATTTCTTAGTGCGAGTTTTTTAACGTACTCACTCGTGATAACGTAAACGATCTCTTATGTCGAAATGTATACAAATAAAGAGGTTTTGCCTTGCCGTCACCAGACGGCGCTTATCCAGTTTCAATACAAATTGGCGTAAACGTTAAGGCGATTGAGCGTGAGTAAAAACTCGCACTAAGGCCTCTGGTGACGGCAAGGCAAAACCTCTTTTTTGTATACATTTTGACATAAGAGATCGTTTACATTATCACGAGTGAGTACGTTAAAAAACTCGCACTAAGCACACGGTTTACTAATTGACGTTTACAAAGCGCGTGAGACAAAACTCGCACTAAGCCCACTCATAATTAACTATGATTCATATTCTATTGTTCTTTTTAAGCATATCATTACTCCCTCGTGCGCAAACTGCCTGCATGCATAAATGGGTATTAATCGGCTGGGCACGTGTAGGTACATAAATTTTCTTATTTTAATTAATTGCCTTGAAGTAATTCATCCATATCATCAAAGGCTGAAAATAATTTATTCTTGCATTTTAGAAACAATTTTTGAAAGACAAAACAACACACGATTTAAGTTAAGTCTTGTTTATTATTATTTAATAGGGTCGCCTTTGATACATACTTCACGTGATGGTAAGCAATTATGTAGTCGACGGTGAAGCACGCTTGCCTCGAAATACTCACTACGAAGTATTCACTCTTGACTTGAAGACCCCCAGGTTGTAGCAGGAAACAGTAACTTTGGCAGGGAAATCCACTCTTTAGCTGTACTCACAATTAATATTTCCGATGTCCCCATGTACCGATGGTGTATCGACATACGTCTTATAATCCGATATTTGAACGGGCAGTTTAAATTGTGCAATTCCAGCGCATACACAAGCAGAAACAAATTAAGATATACTTTTATAGACATCATAATTATTATAATAGACTCCCATTTTTCTTCTAGAATCGGTAGAAAGAAACTGATAATAATAGCAGGTATAACCTCAGCGTTCATGGGCCTTGGCAGGAGCATAGCACAGTCTTACTGGATGTATGTAGCTCTGGAGCTGATTGAAGCATTGTTTGGGGATACTTATTCTTCTACATTCATGTTAGGTAAGTTTCAATAATAAATGAGGGACTGATTGGTTTATAAAGAACAAGTCGTTTTTTTTTTTTTTTTTTATTATTGATAGGCTCGCGCTTGACCACTATCTCACCTGATGGTAAGTGATGATGTGGTCGACGATGTAGCCCGCTTACCTAGAAGAAACCTATTGACTCTTGACTTAAAGACTCCCAGGTTGTAGCTATCAGGAAATACAGACTCCGGCAGGGAATTCCACTCCTTAGCTGTACGCATTGCTGTACACATGCTTCCAAGCATTGAAAAGACTACACAAAATACATAGCAATTGTATCTTTGGGCGCACGGTTGGCGCAGTGGTTGAGCGATTGACTGCTGCCATGCGTGTCGTGGGTTCGATTCCCGCACGGAACAAATATTTGTATGAACTACAGATAGTTGTTCCGGCTCTGGGTGTTTGTGAATGTGAGTTTATATGTTTGTAAACGCACCCACTATACAGGAAGAAATTCCTAGTGTAGGGCGAAGTTTAAAAAAAATATATCTAATAAATTGATATGTCTGCAGAGAGGGAGTTAATAGCTATAATAATAAATAATATTGGACCCTGTTCCCGATACCGGTGGGCTACTATTTTTGTATTTTTAAATGTTTCATTTTATTTTTTATAGAATAATATTTAAAAATATAAAACTGTAAATAAAATTAATAAATGGACTTCTTACTCCTTTATTTAAAGAAAAAATCTTCACAATCCTTTAAAATTCAAACTTAGTTAACATGAATACATCATAAATATTAAAACGCACTTCAAAACCTCTCGCTCTTAAGATTAATGTATTCTCTTCAAAGCACGACAATGTCTTATAACTACTGAAGCAACTTTCCAGGTGTTGAAATGGTAACAAAGGAGAATCGCGTCTCATTCATCACGCTAATGACAGCAAGCACGTCTATAGCAGGTATATTGATGGCTCTCATAGCCTGGGCACTGCCATACTGGAGGCACTTCCTCAGAGCCATTTATGCACCATCCTTGCTATTTTTATTATTCGCCTTTCTGCTAGACGAAAGTCTCAGATGGCTTTTAATCACAGGGCAAAAGAAAAAAGCTAACGACATCATAAAAAATGCAGCAAAAATAAACAACATGGATATAATTAACATCGATTTAGATGATATAGAATGCGAGAATGGAAGTACTGAAACGAATTGGATAGCCCTGTTCAAAATGACAGTTGGTTCAAGAAAGTTGGTCCTACGATTCGCGGTGTGCGTATGTATGTGGACCACAGGACTGTTCAACAAGTACACTTTGTTGATAAATTCAGTAGAGCTGGAAGGGAATAAGTATATTAACTTTGCTTTGACGACATTCGTGGAACTGCCGGCTAGTTTTGCTATTGGATTCTTGTTGAAGAGGTTCAAAAGGAGAGTCCCGTTGATATTTTCTTTTCTGCTGACTGGAGTATTTTGTATTGGGCAGTCTTTTGTGCCAAAAGGTATTAATTATGCATTTTTAATTACAAATAGTTTAAGTTTAAGTTTTTTATAGTTCTCCTTAAAAGGAATTTAAAATGAAAAAGCCTTAGGAACTGGTAAAAGAGTTGTATAACTATTTTGGTGTGTAATTAAGTATAGACTATCGATCTATCTATTCAGCATAGTGTTAGATGTCAATGATGCGATAAAATTCGTCCGTTAAATATAATGTAAATATTTTATTTCAATATTTTTCTTCTAGGTCACATAATACTATCAACATCTCTATTCCTGGTTGGCAAGTTCATGGCCACCATATCATATGCCATAGTATACTTGTACACGTCGGAACTGTTTCCTACCTGTACAAGGAACACGATGCATGCACTCTGTTCATCTTTGGGACGAACTGCCGCTATGGTGGCACCGCAGACCCCTTTAATGGTAAGTATTGCTATGCCTGAATAGCTTCATCATCATCATTTCAGCCGAAAGACTTCCACTGCTGAAGACGCCCTCCCCATATGTCACCAGATCGATCAGTCCTATGCGTCTCGCATCCATCAGATTCTCACAGTCTTAATCAGATTAGACTGTGAGAATCCTAGTAGGCCTCCTTCTAGGTGGACCCACCTAGAAGGAGGCCTTCCAACGCTGCGTCTTATGTGTCTTCAGGCATAGCATTAATCACAAAACAAATATTTTTGTAATAAATAATGGAACAGCAGGGTAGTAATGTCAGCCAATATGAGTCAGCGTTTAATTCATTACATACGTCATGTACATTGTCGAGCAGATGAATATTTAAACATACCAAGCAATGAATTAAAATCCTTTGGATTCTGTTAGAAAGTGTGCAATGCAGTGGGCAATTTTCTCACACTTGTTTAAAAGTAATTTGTTTTAAAAAATTACTTCTAAACAAGTGTGAGGAAAATGCATTGGTATTGCCTTGAGTCCTACGGCTCCAGGAGAAAAGCGTGACGCAATAATACAACAACACGCTTTAAATAAAATAGATCTAAAATTGTTCTAACGATCTCTTTGAATCGAGTTGTCGCATTTTGCCATAGTGCCAGTTTGTGGCAGGATTTTTAAAGAAGCATTTTTAGCCAGATCCACCGTTAGGCTTTTCGGCAACTTATTAGATCTGTGGGGAGCAGTGGTGGCCCAGTGGTATCGGCCGCGACTTACAAGTTGTAGATCGTGGGTTCGAGCCCAGGCAGGCGCTTTACTTTGTGTAAATTATTTCATCACCACTACTCTCAAAACGGTGAAGGAAAACATCGTGAGGAAACCGGCATGTCCTAGAACAAAAAATTCGAAGACATGTGACATCTACCAACCCGCACTGGGCCCGCGTGGTGGATTACGGCCCATTCCCTCTCACAGAGAGGAGGCCTGTGTCCTAGCAGTGGGAACATTAATAGGCTGATGATGTGATGTGAAGTGATTAGATCTGTAAAAATATAGTTTTATATTTTTATAAGCTGTTGACCGTATACTTTTCTTCAACTTCTATATTACAGATGCGATATTTCTACGGTCTACCTTCAATCTTAGTTGGAAGCTTATCCTTGATAACTGCAGTGGTTGTGATAACGATGCCTAATACGGCGGAAGAAGTCCTCCCAGACACTGTCAGGGAGGCGGAAGCTGTTGGTGATAAAGAAACAAATGATAAGTATATTACGACCACTAGATTCTGAGGTGTTAATAAAATATTGTTACAAAAGTCTACTTGTTTCAACAGGCTAATAAAGATTTTTTTGTTGTACAGCATTTACTTTATTTACAAAACTAGCTGTGCCCTACCTACTTACCTAACCTACCTTCATACCTACCCTTGCTACCTATCTACATAGTACTTAACTACCCTACATATCTACCTATTATTTTTCTAGGATCATTCTTCTGCGGAGAATCTTAACACCGCCATTCTGAAAATGACGTAAAGGGTACAACACCATCTATTGAATATGGAGATCAACTGTCCGAGTAGCTGAATTGCGTGTGTTGTGATATTTTATCTTCTTGAATACCTTAAATTCATTTATCTTTTGATAGAGTGAACCCATTGCGATGAAACAAAATCTAAGTAATTACAAGTTTCGTACAATTTTCTACGTATTAAAGTTATCTACATTAGTTTCGTACATTTTACGTGTTGCGTGCACAACTAAACAGACAAAAATACCAAAAAAATATCCTTTAACACCCTGGCAATTATTTTGCAATTTTTTTCGATGTACAAAAACGATTTTTCTACAGATTTATTATATGTATTGATCATTGATTAATGATAATAATTTAGAGACAGCTAGCCGTTCGTCAGTGGTAACAAAACCAGTATCAGCTGTCCTCATATTCTTTTGAAACTCTGCTTTTCATTAGGTCAGCTCAAGATTACAACAAATAAACCGTTGGTTTTTGAACCTTTAGAAATACACGGGTTTTTATTAATCTCTTATCCTTGATAAATAAAAAGGGTTTTAAAAACTAATTAGTTAGAGTCTGGCAAACGAAAGTAGACACTCGAATTATTTGCAAACTTTTTATATGGCAATGCTGTAATAATGTCAACATCATTTTTTGGTGATTTGTTGTGGTCTTGATAATAGCATTTGTTAAGTGAAAAATGAATAAAACAATTAAAAGTGGATTACGGGAGATGTCGTTTCGCATGATGTTCAAATATCAAGAAAAACATCAGGAGAAAGACGTCGAATTCAAACATAAACAAGATTGTTTACGTGTGATGTTAGATTTCATAAATTAGAATGACGCTAATAAGTTGAATAAACCAAAATTATTATAGAATACTGTTGTTTTTTATTGAGATTGATACATAATGTCTTAAATATTACCTACCTCAATTATCTATAGATAATTGAGGTAGGTACCTCAATTATCTATAGTAATTTATTCAGACGAAATAAAATAAATAATTCTAAAGTTTTAAATTCGGTTATTCCAGGTATGTCATACTAGTTTTGGGGTTGCTATGCTAATATTATTTAAATTTTCCGCGCTTTTTCAGTCTCTACTTTCGTTTGCAAGACTAACATTGAATTTGTAACCAAGTTTTTGTAAATAATATCGAAGCAAGTTATAAAGTGCAGTGCAGTGGTGGCCTAGTGGTATCGGCCGCGACTTATTAGTTGTAGGTCGTGGGTTCAAACCCATGCAGGCGCTTTACTTTGTGTAAATTATTTCACCACAACTGCTCTCAAAACGGAGAAGGAAAACATCGTGAGGAAACCGGCATGTTCTAGAAACAAAAATTCGAATACATGTGACATCCACCAATCCGCATTGGACCCGCGTGGTGGATTACGGCCCATTCACCCTCACAGAGAGAAAGCCTGTGTCCCAGAAGTGGGAACATTAAAAAGGCTGATGATTATGATGAAGTTATCAAGACCCAAGCCAGAACTGTAGAAGCCAGTATTTATCAACAAAAATTGTATTTTATTATTCTTTATCTACTCTCATATTACGTTAAGAGAGTAGATAATATTCGAATTATATACTTCAAAACGAGTTTATATTGACATACTTTATAAATACAATACCGAAATTTAAAAATAGAATAGCACTTTTTCTCTCCAAAATAATGCTATAAAACATTTTTTTTCTATTACGATGCACAATTCCAAGAAGTTATTAATCACTAAGGAGTTTCCATCAATTGTTTATTTTAATGCCATAATTATAGTACCTATTATAAAAAGATTTGGATCCAATTTTTACTTGTCTGTGACAATGCCCGCTTTAGGCTTAGCACGCACTGCGATTTTTATTCGCGCGAATTTTATCTCTTTCTACCTGTTCATAGAGCTCAAAATATTCGCACGAATTGAATTCGCGCCGCGGTGCGGTGGATTCCGTGGAATGAGAATGGGCGGCAAAATTCGCGTGGATAAAAATCGCAGTGCGTGCTAAGCCTTAGCGCATGCGCGGTTAATGCGGTGATGTGCTGAATTTCATGAGTTTTTTAAATTCTTGCTTAAAAATGTCTGATATCAGTGAATGTTAAGAAAATTTGACTCCGCGCGATATTATAGATGCGGTGAAGTAAATGACTCATAATCTATTACCAGCAAAGTCGAGAAAATTATATGATAAATGCTATCACGACTTTATGGCATGGAAAATGCAAAAAAAGGTATTTAGTAGGTGCAATCCCAATGCATGAGTTTAGATAAAGTAGTGAATGAAACTGCACGTAACTAGGTATTAAAACATTCGTTTGAATACTAATAAAAACCGAGCCGTAACTCATGTTTTAATACTTACGCCTTATTATGCAACAGTTTCATAAACTACTATTACTTGTTTAGAACATTACATGTAAACAGACGTGCACGTTGACAGCAAAGTTATTTTCAAAGGTAAGACAACCATTGTATTCACATAAGTATGAGTAGTTCTGGAATGTATATTTCAATAATACAATTGAGATATTATGTTGTGACGGCGCAGTGGCTGAATACCATATAAGTCTGAAATTCATCGCATTGAGCCAGATTGGTGATTAATGCTCGTACCTTCTCTGTATGAAAAGAGGCATTTGCCCGACAGTGGGACAGCAATAAGCTGGTATTATTATAATACAAATAGCTTTTGACAGGAGCTTAAACCGTGTGGGTGTCGGGCATGCACAAAACCAGACCTTCCTCATGAATCACTCTGTTTATTGTCGAAAACGGCATGGAAATCCGTACAGTAGTTTTTGAGTTTATCGTGAATAGACAGACAGTCGGGCCGGGGGACTTTGTTTTATAATATGTAGTGATTGTAATTGTAAGACGTTGGAAGGACTCTTACTAGGTGAACCGATGACCTGGTGAAGGTTGCGAGGTTCCGCTGGATGCGAGACGCACGGGACCGGTCAATGTGGTGACACTTGGGGGAGGCCTATGTCCAGCAGTGGACGTCTTTCTTCTGAAATAATGATGATGATAATGATGTAGGCTTAGGAGTGAAAGCAAGTGTCCAATTAAAATTACTTCAGTTTACTTGGACTTCGACGTTATAGGTAATCAGGAAGTTCCTATTTTCATAAACAATCAACATTTATGCCCTTGAAGCATAAACAAGCACGTTCTCATTAGGTACAGTCACGTGCATAAATATGTGACAATTCAATACTTGAAACATTCAATGTGTTTAATTATGAAGGCGAAAGTTTGTTAGTGTGTTTGTATGTTTATTACTCTTTCTGATTTTGATGAAATTTGTCACAGAAATAGATTATAGTCTGGGATGCACATAGGAAATACTATAAATAGACATAACATATCCATTAACATATGTTCCCTTGGGATTATTGTCGACATTCACGCAGGCGAAGCCGCTGGCTGAAGCTAATAGTCTATAATCTATAATAAATATTATGAAGAGGAAAGATTTTTTTGTTTGTTTGTTTGTACCGAATAGGCTCCGAAACTACTGGACCGATTAAAAAAAATATTTTACCAATAGAAAGCTACATTATTCCTGAGTGACATAGGCTATTTTTTAATCCCGAAAACGGGTCCTGTGGGGTGGTCCACGGGAGCGAAGCCGCGGGGAACAGCTAGTAGTGTATATTTTACGATGTTTACGATAAAATTGGTATTAAATATTACGTAATTACCGTCAGCGCGTGCATTCGCTCAAAGGTTTTTATCCTCGTGAACTAATCGGAAGACGTTGCGTTGGAAGGCCACCCACTAGGTGGACCGATGACTTGTGAAGGTTGCGAGGATCCGCTGGATTCGAGACGCACGGGACCGGTCAGTGTGATGACACTTGGTGGTGGCCTATGTCCAGCAGTGGACGTCTATCGGCTGACATGATGTTGAAAGAAAGAAGAAACAAAGAAAAAGTGTTTATTCGCCACAAAAACGACATTCAAAATTTTCGACACATTAAATTAAACCCTTAGCGACATCTTAAAGTATCCAATATTAGTAAGTATTTAGATTGATTGATGATTCTTGTGACAAAACGGGTCGATCATCAAAGTTAAGCCACGCTTGACGAGGTCGGTCCGTGGATGGGTGACCATTTCAACATACCGAGTTTCCTCCGTGCCTCGGAAAGCACGTTAAGCCGTTGGTCCCGGCTGTTATTTGAAGATCTTTGACAGTCGTTACGGGTAGTCAGAAGCTTGAGATCTGGCACCGGTCTTGCCAAGGGGTACCGTGTTACCCAGTTACAGTTAGGGTAGTTACTGGGTTGTGGAGGTCAGATAGGCAGTCGCTCCATATAAACACTGGTACTTAGCTGAATCCGGTAAGACTGGAAGCCGACCCCAATATAGTTGGGAAAAGGCTAGGCAGATGATGATGATTCTTGTGACAGTACCTAAGTTAGGCTACGTCACGACCTAGTCAAACTATGTTCTGTCATAGACACTGCTAATCAGTAATACATAATTATATGCAATGTAGCTCTTAAGATTATATACGTTCCAATTAAACCATGCTTCCACAGCAAATTATCTGAAACACAAACTTGTATTTACCGTTGCGAAAGTAACATTTATTTAAGATTAAACTCTATGTGGTAGAATTGAGGTCGTGATTAAAATGTGACAGGAAATTTTGCATGAAAATTTAAGTTTGTAATCGTGTTCTTGTTTCGTATTGCAATTAAATTGTCATCATTGTATTGTAGACCGTTTGACTGAAACATTAAAGTAACTGTGATGTTTTTATTTTAAAGTGCTTGGAAAAAATATTGGTAAGTACTCAAGATATCATACTAATGTTAAAAATGTAAATGTAAGTTTGTTTGTTAGGCTTTCATGCGAAAACTACTTAACCAATCATCATGAAACTTTGTACACGTATCCTTGGAGGTATTAGAAGTAACATAGGATACTTTTTATTAAAAATAAAATTAAAAAATTACGAATGGTATCACTTTTTCCGCGATAACTGACATTCACGCGGACGAAGTCGCGAGCAAAAGCTAGTCCATTAAAGTGCTAAAATGAAGAATTTCGCGATAAAAAATAGTGTTTTTTTACATTTTACTATGGAATAGTTTTAATTTTCCAGTGATCATTCTGATTCTGCGTGTTTCCTAGAAGCAGCCCGTAGGTCCTACTAGGTAAATATAATTTTCACTACAGTTGTTAAACATGGCGTACTTTCAGAGGCTATAATTATGATTCGAAAGTTAAATCTTACGCATAGGCATCTTTCTGTTACGCGGTCGTGACTTTTGTTTATAAGCTCGATCATTATGTTTGCAGTTTAGTTTTAAATTTATAAGTCAATTTAAAAAAGTTTAGTAGCAAGGAGTTTTCAAACATAGAATAAAATGGGATAGATTTTCTACGAGGAAAAATGAATGATTCCGTACGTTTTAGCATTGAATTCTCAAAAGTCTTTTAAATGGTTGTTTAAAATATTTAATTACCAGTTTTAATTTAATTATTTTCACATCAACATTTGTCAAAAATCGAATAGGCTGTAAAGGATGTTTTCGTTGAAAAAAAAATATGTCCAGTTGCAAAAACGCGCCATAAGTCAATTTAAAAAAGTTTAGTAGCAAGGAGTTTTCATACATAGAATAAAATGGGATACGATTTTGTACGAGGAAAAATTAATGATTCCGTACGTTAGCATTGAATTCTCATTTTTTTTTAAATAGTTGTTTAGTATATTTAATTACCAGTTTTAAGTTAATTATTTTCACATCAAAGTTTGTCAAAAATCGAATAGGCTGTATAGGCTGTTTTCTTTGTAAAAAAATATGTCCAGTTGCAAAAACGCGCCATATTGAAAATTTTATTTTTTGTGAATAAACAAATCTAATTCTTTGATTTGTTTTTACTGTTTCTCACAACTGTATTGAAAAACGTCGTGTGATACACGGGTGTGTAGGTTGTTGCAAACTCGTGTCATTAAAAACCCTCGCCTTCGGCTCGGGCTTGTTAATGACAGCTCGTTTGCAATAACCTACTTTCCACCCTTGTATCACAATTTACTATAATTATTTAGTTAAGAAAAACTAGGGATAGTGTGACTTCAACATAACTAACAATATGTGAGTGTTCCGTAAGAACAATTTTGCCATCTTACTAATATTATCACACTTATATTATTAAAGCGAAAGTTTGTGAGTGTGAGTCTTTGTATGTTTGTTACTTCTTGACGCTTAAACGGCTGGACGAATCTGGATGAAATGTCACAGAGATAGATTAAAGTCCGGAATACGATACTTTTTATCCCGGGAATATGTTCGGGATAATTTTCGACTTTCACGGCAAGACTTAACGACAAGAATAAATTTTAATTTATAATACTTATCTATCTCAATATTTTTACAGAAATGATCGAAGGCAACGAAGTATTCTTAGAGACGGTAGCCCCAGCAAACGAGGAAGATAAAGAAGATTTAGTTTTAGAGAAGATATTGTCAAAATTCCGCCCCCTAGGCCCATATTATTTGCGGTTTATGCCCTTCCTGATTTTTGCTTGTATGAGCAACGCCTTATATTGCATGAACTATGTTTTTGCTGTTATGATTGTGGATTACAGGTAAGTTATAGTAAAATTTGTATATCTTTCTTGTCGTGGACGTAAGACCTCGCCTCTCGAGCTTGAGGTCGTGGGTTCGAATCCTGGCACGTACCAATTTGACATTTTCAAATTCATATGTACTTTCTAAGTTTATCTTGGATCACAGGCAAAGGTGAAGGAAAACATAGTGAGGAATCCTGGACTTATGTAGTTAATGTAATTCTGAAATAGCTAAGTCAGAGTAGGGTTCTCAGAGGCTGCGTAACTCTGACACCAGAGGTGGACATCCTCATACGAAAAAGAAGAAGTAGAAGTATTTCTTTTAATACTACAGCCATATGCTATTTGCGATTATTTGATAATTTAATATTAATGTTGGAGGTAATCTAGTATTTCGAGATCATTGTAGACCCTGTCTGATACTCTGACCATGTCTGATACAAAATCAAAACGGTAGAATTGAAGACACGATGCTCGTTCTTTCTGCAAACCCAGGGCCAAGAGGCTCATCAGCAATGCTGGTCGAGTGGTGGTATCACGATGGTATACAGGTCGAGTCTAGGCTCCAGAGCCTTGAACATCGCCGCCAATTTGCCAGTCTGTCGGTTTTTTATCGGTTACATTTCGGGGAGTGTGCGATGGTACTGCACGAACTAATTCGTCCTAGCCCGTTCCATCATCGGACTACAAGACGTACTACGATGCGTCATCGGTACATGGTGGACATCCCACCCATACGCACCAAACGTTTTGGGAATACATTTATTATGCGTACAGCGAAGGAGTGGAATTCCCTGCCGGAGTCTGTATTTCCTGATAGCTACAACCTGGGAGCCTATGAATAGGCTTCTTCTAGGCAAGCGTGCTACATCGTAGACCACATCGACGCTTACCATCAGCTGAGATAGTAGTCAAGCGCGAACCTATCAATAATAAAAAAACATGCAGTTTTTACGCATTCCTGTAATGCGTGACTTTATGACATACCCTAATGCGATATTTAGGTCCACCTATTTGGGTCTTAATTATAAAACCGGTCAAGTGCGAGTCGGACTCGCGCACGAAGGGTTCCGTACCATTATCGCAAAATACAGCAAAAAAACACGTTTGTTGTATGGGAGCCCCACTTAAATATTTATTTGTTATAGCAGCAACATAAATACATAATCTGTGAAAATTTCAGCTGTCTAGCTTTCACGGTTCATGAGATACAGCCTGGTGACAGACGGACAGACAGACGGATCGCGGAGTTTTAGTAATATGGTCCCGTTTTCACCCTTTGGGTACGGAACCCTATCTAAACTAGGAAAAACTATCTAACAATACTAATATTACTACTAGATTAGTTTAAACATTAATTAGCAGATTCTTAATTAAAATTTTCGCTGGACGATTTGAATTTAAATTTTTCCAATTTGTGTTTTTTAATCATACGGTTATTATGTTTTTATAAATGTTATTTATATTGGGGAATACAGATGATGTATATTTGAACATGCTACATTTGCAGTTGTCCGTATGCTATCTATTCTATTGTCATTCATTCTATTCTATGACTAAATGTATTTTCTTTCTTTCTATTCGCTCCATTTACAGTTAACAACTATTTATAGCGCCTAGTTCTTCACTTAAATTAGTTAGCAGTTAATTTCCATAGTTATCAATGAGTTATTGAATCGAATGGCCAATGAACCTCACACGTTTATAGAAAAATAAAGTGTGTTTATATTCCAGCATGCGTAATTAGATTTACTGAGAATGTTGCTCCACAAAAGGGGCAGGGTAGGATAATGCCAAGAGGGAAGTGTGGTTTGATGCGAATGGATAGAAATAAGAAATGAATATGTAAGGAGAACGACGACGCCGATGGCACGGTTGGCGCAGTGGTTGAGCGATCGTGGGTTCTTTTTGCCGCACGGAACAAATATTTGTATAGCTTACAGATAGTTTTTCCGGGTCTGGCTGATCGTGTAAGTGAGTTTAAATGTTTGAAAACACACCTACGATACTAGAGAAATTCTTTGTGTGGGGCAACGTTTTTATTTTGGGGGTACTGTCATCTGAAAAGTTGCATGGGTGTGATACGGAGGAATGAGGGAACCGGTGAATATGAATTTAGATGACGAAAAGAGTAGGGAAATGCCAAAGAAACAATGGATGGACTGTGTGTACCCTGCCTACTCTGCCTACCCTGCCTACCATGCCTACCCTGCCTGCCATGTCTACCCTGCCTATCCTGCCTACAATGCCTATCCTGCCTACCCTGCCTACACTGCCTACCCTGCCTATCCTGCCTACCCTGCCTACCCTGCCTACCATGGCTAACCTGCCTACCATGCCTACCCTGCCTACCATTTCTATCCTACCTACCCTGCCTATCCTGCCTACCCTGCCTACCACGGCTACCCTGCCTACCACGGCTACCCTGCCTACCATGCCTACTCTGCCTATCCTGCCTACTCTGCCTACCCTGCCTACTCTGCCTACCCTGCCTACTCTGCCTACCCTGTCTACTCTGCCTTCTCTGCCTACCCTGTCTACTCTGCCTATTCTGCCTACCCTGCCTACTCTGCCTATTCTGCCTACCCTGCCGTCTTATTTTTTTTTTGTTTTGAACGTACATCGTCAAACCGTGTAGTAATCGCCAGACTACGTTTATATGGAAGAATGCTCGTCTAGTGTAACCTTAAGGATAATAATAAATAATAATAATAAATAACGTTTATTGGTTCAAATAAATTATGTTAACAATATGAACACTGTCACTTAAACTAGGTTAAGGTACCTGTGCTATAAGCAACAGTAACAATTCGTGGTTGATCTACTTGCTTAAAAATATCAATTGTGCAACAATCCGTTATTATCATAAATTATTAAAAATTAATTAATTAGGTATTTCGACATAATCAACTTTACAGTAAACAATTAAAAAAAAAGTAGAATAAAAGTAACTAAAAGTAGAATATTTGGATGAGACGTGTGTGTGTGTGTGTGTGTGCGTGCCTGCGTGTTTTGGAATGTATATATGTGTGATTGTAGGTAGATATATAGGCATGTGCTTGTGTTGAAGGTTACCCAGGAACACTTAAGAGGTTTTCAGTTTCTTGGTAATTCAATACAACCAGCAAGGTTTTAACTACTTTTTTAAATTTAAAATGCCGTATTTTCTTTAGGGAAACATTTTTACTAATTTTATTGTAAATGTAGGGAGCTATTATATAAGGGAATCTTTTTGCAAAAATTGTTTGATAAGATAATGATGTTGATATTTATTTATTTATGCACACACAAAACTCTTAACGACACGATAATAGGATAGAATAGGACCGATGGACCTCTTTTTTTCCGCACTTATTTGGTCCGTTGTGCGTGCAGGCCTCCTCTCTGTGAGAGGAAATGGCCCTAATCCCTGATATCACATGTCACATGTCTTCGCTTTTTTGGTTTTCACACATATCGTTTACTCACGATGTTTTCCTTCACCTTTTTGAGAGCAGTGGTGATGAAATAATTTACACAAAGTAAAGCGCCTGCCTGGGTTCAAACTTCAAACCCACGACCTACAACTTGTGAGTCGCGGCCGTTATCACTGGGCCAACACTGGTCATCATGATGATTTATGATATGATTCTCATTTCCAGATGCAAATACCCAGAATGTGGCAACAGCACATTGTGGTCACAATCAGCGGTAAACCTGACTCATGACACATGCCATAAGTACCAGCTCATAGATCAGAATGGCACATGTTCGGTGGATAGCTACAATGTGCCGAATGTGGAGACTTGTAGGCAGTGGGTCTATGAAGAGCCGCTAAGCTTTGTGGCTGATGTAAGTATATACATCTTGAATCTTCTGTACTTTGAATAACGGTATCTTGCCTAAATAACAGCGCTGCCTTTTGGTTGAATCCAGACAGTGAAGCTCCAAATCGTCACTCTATTGTTTTCGTAAAAATAATAAACGTTAATTCAAAAAAATCAAAAACCCGACTGCTTAAGAAGCGAACCAAAAAGACGTTTAACCAAGAAGAAATCATGCTGTGCAGTCGGAGGATACATCTGGTTTTGGTCAGTCAGCTCGCGAATTTGTATCCTTTTATTTATAACGTTTTACTTTTTTTTTTCGAATTAGGTACATTTAAACATATAAGGACCGGAGGGGGAGGCCTATGTCCAGCAGTGGACGTCTTTCGGCTGATATGGTGATTATGAAACATATAAGTGTTATATATTTTTGAAATCACCTCGTAAAAGCCCGTGATTCACCATACGGCGGGTACGAAAGTAAACAAAATTTGCCCCCCACAATATGGCGCCCAAAATCCGCCATTATTCTATGTTATAATGTAGCCAGTGTCACTCGCAAGATCAAGACGAAACGATTGACGTGAGAATCATCAAAATCGGCCAACGCGTTTGGTCTCTAGAACGCCACATAGGAACACACATACATACATAGACTGATAAACACATTACCCTCCTTCGGCAGTCGGGTAAAAACTTTCTCCATTAAAACCTCTAAATAAGGTCCTAGGTAATAAGGTAAGAATTACTTTAGTTCCAGCTGGGCTGTCAAGATTGGAAGCGAGCATTGGTCGGGACGGTCCACAGTTTCGGATATATGCTTGGGCTGCTGCTATTAGGACCAATTTCTGATAAGTAAGTTCATTAATCTCTGATTATACTTAACCAATTAGAGACCTACTTACCGTTAATTCAATTGATTAAATTAAAGTATCGACGTCAAAAAATATAAGTGACCCAATTAATGAATCTTTTTTAATGAATTTTGGGCGCACGTTTGGCGCAGTGGTTGAGCGATTGACTGATGCACTGCGTGTCGCGGGTTCGATTCCCGCACGGAATAAATATTTGTATGACCTACAGATAGTTGATCCGGCTCTGGGTGTTTGTGTATGTGAATTTATATGTTTGTAAACGCACCCACGATACAGGAAGAAATTTCTAGTTTTCTTAGCTGTCTTAACAGTTATTTACTCTTTAGAAAGAGGTAAAATTGTATGTTTGTTTGTAAGAAGTACTGATCTTTGGAACTACTGATTCAAATCCGAGAGTGGCTCTGGGATTGGATCCTCTTGGAGGATGTTTTATTAAATGTATAAAAAAATCAAGTGGGCTAAAATCATTTGCTTTCCATATGCTTCATATCTTTGTAAAGAGATTGACCATGAAAATATTAACTAAAATTAATACATTTAATTCCAGGATAGGTCGAAAAAAGCTGATAGTCTTCACTGGAGTGATGGGTGCCATCATGGGGCTCGCCAGAAGTGTGGCCGTGTCTTACTGGGCCTATGTGGCGTTTGAACTGGTGGAGGCTTTGCTGGGAGATGTTTATTCTCCCAATTATATGTTAGGCAAGTACTTCATTATATATGCGATAGCTATACTAGCTCGATGTGACCGGATTTTCGAGACCAAATTGTTTATTGATTATTATTTACTGGTCATCAGAGAGCTGACGCAAGAAAAGAAAATAATTCTGGGTCGCTGGCATAATAGTAAATTCAGTTCAAAGCACTCAGTATAAAACAATCTGTATTCATTCGAATTTTGAGTTACGAAATTCGGAAAAGCAGTAATTTTTCAAGAAATGGCAGCAGCAGCATGGCGTTGTTGCTACTATTTCATGGAGAATTACTGCTTGCTGTTTAAAAGCACTAGATGTGATCAATATGTAATCTTTCTGCCAAAGTATAATTATTTATTTATTAGGGCCGAAAGAGAAATAAACAAGGAGCGTGCGCGCAGGAATCCAGGAACGAACCATACCATTCCCCGTGGCTCCAAAGCGCGCCAATGCCAACTTTTGCAATTCGCACCACAAAAAAAAAATTGAAAAATATTATCTATTTGAATATATAATATTTTTTTAACTTCAGTTGCAAAAGTTGGCTTTTATAACTCCTTCTTCAGTTACCAGTTAGTCCTTCTTTGGTTTAAATCAAGAGTGAATAGGTTACTTCTAGGCAAGCGTGCTTCACCGTAGACCACATCATCGCTTACCATCAGGTGAGATAGTGATCAAACGCGAGCATATACCTAGATTAAAAAAAACATCACCTATGTGGGCCCGTTTTTAGACGTTGTGTGCCGCTGAAACCGTTTTAATGTTTATGTAACAACAACAAAACCCTCTTCTTAGTCCGCATTATTATGCAACTTCGGAACCCTATTACTGCGCGTGGCCCGACACGCACTTGGCCGGTTTTTTATTATTGTTAAATATATATGTCCAAAACTACTTTAGATTTTTAGGTATACTGTGTTCGACTGAGTTAATGTAATTTATAAAACAAATAACAGATTCATGTTGAAATAATTTACGGTAACCCGAGAAGTGATTATAGTCGTGTATTTTATGGTACTTTTTCTACATAATCTAAGCACGTTCTTTATTTTTAAAGAAAGTGTAAACCAGACAGGAAATTGTGAATTTTTAATTCGAGTTAATGGAGTGTGTAATGTGTTGTCTAATTAATTCATGTAGAACATAGTAAACATTGCTGACAGCCTGTACAGCGGACAGATGGGCGAGTTTGTTTTCCCAATTTATAGAAATAAGTTCCGCATTAATGTCGGGATATTTCGCTTTGTGATAGTTATACCTAGGTACAGAATGGCATTTCATAGGAGTACATTGCATGTTGAGGTCTATAAATACGGAAAATCCTCCGATGGTGGGTATCAGCCTGAAGTAGTGACGTACAAGATACAGTCTGTAAACAAATCAAGTATTCGTCCAAGATTATGCCTGATGTTATTGTATTGGGAACCGTTAATTACTGATATAAACTTTAATATGAGCTGGCTGCTTGAGGTTGAGCTATCTGCCACTGCATAACTGCCCTGATCTAACCACTTTATATCGGGCAAGTTGAAATCTCCAACAAAAATAATTGTAGCATGTCAAAGTATAGCTTGTATATTACATCATTTGTACGAGGTAAAAAAAAAGAAAAGAAAGAAAAAGTATGTTAATTGCCACAAAACGACATACAACCATTACATTACAAGAACAAGAACAGTGGTAGTAGATTTTGAAAACCCTTACCGATAGTATTAGTCGTTCTTAAATTATGTTAGAAAAGTAGGACGAGCTCGTGGCTAAATAATAACAGCCGCACGGGTCGATCATCAAGGTTAAGCAATGCTTGACGAGGTCGGTCCGTGGATGGGTGACCATTTTCAACATACCGAGTTTCCTCCGTGCCTCGGAAAGCACGTTAAGCCGTTGGTCCCAGCTGTTATTTGAAGATCTTTGACAGTCGTTACGGGTAGTCAGAAGCTTGAGATCTGACACCAGTCTTGCCAAGGGGTACCGTGTTACCCAGTTACTGGGTTGTGGAGGTCAGATAGGCAGTCGCTCCATGTAAAACACTGGTACTTAGCTGAATCCGGTAAGACTGGAAGCCGACCCCAATATAGTTGGGAAAAGGCTAGGCAGATGATGAAATTATGTTAGAAAAGTAAAAAAAAGGAAAAACATAAATGAAAGCAGATGCATGTCGTGGGGGACCCACGGCTCAGCACTATGCGGTCGCCTAGGACGTGACGTACGGAAACCAAGGTCTGTAGCGCATGTAAAGATATATACAAAATACTTAAAAAAACACAGTAAGATATTAAAAATAAACTACTTAAAATATGTTGTGAATAAAAGGAATGCAGGTATCAGAAATACCGAGGAGATGCATATACGGCACAAGATTGACAAAACATAAAGTGCGGGTATTACCACGTTAAAGATATCTAATTGAACCACAAGCTGTGACACAAGCGTGGGCAAATTGTGTCACCTTCGCCAACGCAGCATGACTATTAAGACACCCCCACCTTCACGTTTATTCGTCGCTGATCGATCTCGATCACATCTGTAGATAGTGTTGCGGTCGTCAATAAACTCGCTATCGTGAATACTAAGAATGAGCCAGGTATCAGTAAGTATGATAACATCATATGAACACGACATGATGCTCATATAAAGCGTATGCAACTTAGTACGAATTCTTCTACAATTTTGGTAATATATTACAATTTGATTAGTAGCCATAGATAAAAATCCGTCCAAGTGCGAGTCGGTCTCGCGCAAGAAGGGTTCCGTACCATTATCGCAAAAAACGGCAACAAAACACGGTTGTTGTATGGGAGCCCCACTTAAATATTTATTATATTCTGTTTTTAGTATTTGTTGTTATAGCGGCAACATAAATACATCATAAGTGAAAATTTCAACTGTCTAGCTATCACGGTTCATGAGATACAGCCTGGTGACAGACAGATAGATGGACCGCGGAGTCTTAGTAATAGGGTCCCGTTTTTACCCTTTGGATACGGAATCCTAAAAACCGTTAACGCCTAAATAAATTAACACAGCAATATAAAACATTACGGTATACAATTTGAAATCTTAAGTTAAATGGAACCGGAATATGTAATACATGTTAGATTTATTATTAGCCATAGTTTATTTAATTTTTTGTTTTTAGATGATTAGATGATGCCCTGAGCAAAATGGCTATATGATTACATGTTATAAACATTAGACGGTTCACATTATAAATAGAATTGCTTCTGATATAAAATAACTGAAAGAGTAGATAAAATAACACGAAAAAAACAAAGTGTATGAATCTAATAGCATGCAGACATGGATAAAGCAAACATTCACAAATAGAAACACAATGTATACACAGATTAAAATAGGTCCAAGAAATGCATTGAATGAATGACAAACAGGTTACAGTATTAAGAATTTGTCTTCTCATTAGCAAAAATCCTTTTGAGATCATTTTCCATGCGCACAGCAAATGCCGCGCTGCCATCTCTCTCTCGCGTACAAGGATCGTGGCATTTTTAATCCAAACGTTTTTAAAACCATGTTTTCTAGTGACTTCTTAACATTCCCGAAATAAGGCCTTATTTTTAACCAACTTACCAAAAAGGAGGAGGTTCTATGTTCGACATTATGTATGTTTTTTTTTTTTGTTTATGTTCACCGATATCTCAGTCGATTTGTTTTTTAGAAAGAGTATGTTCCGAAATTGGTCCCATTTTAGTTTGGTGAAGATCTGATGAAGAACTTTGGAGATATACAACAGAACTCTTCAGTAAATAACGGCAAGTCAATCTCTCGGGATTGCTGCAATCGCATGTCTGTTCATTGTTTATACCATTTCATAAAATAACATCACGCCAGTACGCTCTTAAGAGGTACGCAGATCTCTTATTTCACTGGTTATGTTAAAGTTTCATGATATTCGGGTAATCTATTCTGGCGTTATAGGTAGGTACCTTACTAAACAACTTGCCTATTAGGTAGATACAACTAAAAAGTGAAAAATCTAAAATCTTTTTGCACAAAAATACTACCGACTTCCAAATAAAAAACTACAAATTGAAAATAACTTTATTTTTATAAGTCGGTGTCCATAACGCAAAAAATTGGTACCTACGAAAGACACCGACTTCCAAAAATAAAGTTATTTTGTGAAGTCGGTAGCATTTTTTTGCAAAAAGTTTTTTTTTTAAATAAGATGTTCATTGGACAGTTCGTCGGTTTTGGGACTCCTCTTTTTCCGGTAGGCGCTAAGTAAGTTGTCGCGAAGTTTCCGTGATTTCAGTTTAACTATTACGTTATTTGGTTTATTATCTCCTTGCACCGCGTGGAGACCCTGTTTATAGAAATTATGTCACTATGAGATACATGAAAACTGACAGCCGTTCCAATAGTTTGTAACATAGTTAGCAAATTTTCATTGCGCTTATCAGGCGAGCTACAAATTACACTGGCGTGCTTGCTGCTTCATTGCATCAATTATTACTATAATATGGAGACTTCTTTAGATAACTTAACTGATGTTTTCTGGAGATCTATATGGGACACTTCGGCTGTATCTGTTTCTAATCTGACGTAATGCGAATATAATATAACTTGACAATGTTTCAGGTGTGGAAATGGTGGCCAAAGAAAACCGAGCTCTCTTCGCGCCCCTAATGATTGGATCTATGTCAATCGGAGGCATGATCATGGCTTTAATCGCCTGGCTGATCCCCTACTGGAGACACTTCTTAATAGTCATTTACGCTCCAGCGTTGATCTTCGTCTTCTATGCGTTCTTCTTAGACGAAAGTGTCCGATGGCTTCTCATAAAGGGAAGGAAGAAAGAAGCCAAAACTATCTTACGAAGAGCTGCAAAAATCAGCAATGTTTACGTCGAAGAATCGACGCTAGACAAAATTGAATGCGAAAAGACTGATGCCAGTGTAAACTTGATCTCTCTTCTGAAAATGACAATCACTTCAAAAACTATATTGCTAAGATTTTTAGCTTGTGCTTGTGCTTGGATTACGGCAACATTTAACAAATATGGTTTGTTAATAAACTCAGTGTCTTTAGAAGGGAATAAGTACGTGAATTATGCGTTGACGTCGTTCGCTGATCTACCCGCAAGTTTACTGTTGATGTTCATCTTAATTAAGTTTAAGAGGAAAAAGCCGTTGATATTTTCGTTTTTGATGACTGGCTCGTTTTGTGTGGTGCAGTCTTTTGTACCAAAAGGTGAGTTGTTGCATTTTATTTAACTTTACCTAATGAATACGGTGATATTATAAATCGCTAAATTAGCCACGGTAAATATTTGCCAAATACCATTTCAATTACCAGATGGACAGTGGTAACCAACACCGATAAACATATGAAAGGGGTTCCTGTCACGTATGTTTGAGTCATCGTGGCCCACCTCCTTGTCTGTCCTTCATGGCCGACCATCTGCACCGTTCTGGATTTGATCGTATCGAATGACAGAGCTGTCCAAGTAGCTACATACAGGTCGGACAAAATCTGAATGGTTGAGACTATATTTTGAGTTAATCACGAAGGAAAAGACACGAAAGAAAAATAATCCTGAATTTGTAATTTTACCAACGTCTTTAATTCTTGAGAAAGCACGTTAGATTGTATGAGAGAATAGACATCTGCTCGGCTTGCCGTGATCGATATCAAAAGCGAGATTGTGACAATAGAGATATATTCTAGATCTAGATTTTAGACCCACGCTTTTCACCTAACTCTTCTTCTTCTAGGCTACCCTGTTATATCAACATCACTGTTCTTCGCGGGTAAGTTCACTTCGGCCTTAGCATCGGGCACAGTATACCTGTATACCACAGAACTGTTCCCGACTTACACCAGGAACACCATGCATGCACTATGCTCTTCTATTGGAAGGATTGGTTCTATACTTGCACCACAGACTACCTTATTGGTGAGTAGAAATAAAATATTCATGCATATCGATTTCTTACCTACTTAAAGACAATGATATCGCCTCAACTGGATATCGTACCAATAGTTATATTTTATAAAAATATTAATCACCATTATGCCTTGTGAAGTGAACTTCAAGCGAGCTATCAATTCTTAGCAATTATTGGGATGATAGCTGTCTTGGAGCTTACTATCATAAAATAACTACCCACCATCATCTTTATCTACTTAGTCTACTAGTTACCTTCCTCAGGGGTCAAGGTTTCATTATTTTTTTGTAAATTTTGATGCTAATAAACAATGTATTTAATTTAAGTCTTCTCCAAACTATATTGTGGTTAGCTTCCAGTGCTATTCATTGAGCGTTAGCCAGTTTGCTGTTACCAGTAACTACTTCAAGGAGCAATCAATATAATTTTTATTCTTCTCCTTCCTCTGTTATATATTTGATATGTTTTATTGTATATTACGTAATATTGTATGTATATATTGTAAGTTATAAGGTCTAAGTAATATTATTTTTGATATTTTGTACACTGGCAGCCCTAAATTCTTCTCCTATCGTTCAGTCCACCCAAAGGTTGTCTGTAAGATATTGCCTAGTGCGATAAGACCTGTACGTTTTTTGTGGTGTACAATCAATACATAGTATAAAACAAAGTCGCTTCCCGCTGTCTGTCTGTCCCTATGTATGCTTAGATCTTTAAAACTAGGCAACGGATTTTGATTCGTTTTTTTAATAGATAGAGTGATTGTAGAAAAAGATTTATATGTATAATACACGCGGGCGAAACCGATGGCAGAAGCTAAAAAGTATGTAATAAATATATACTTGTATTTTTGCTCTTTGTCATGATTCGTAATGACTCGACAAAGCATCTGAAGTAGGTTGATCATCTATATACCCGACATATATCTTGACTTACCTTTTGTCGTTTCCAGATACGTTTCTGGCCAGGATTCCCATCCCTGATCATCGGAGGCTTATCCCTGACCACAGCAATGATTGTGATGATAATGCCAGACACAGCAGAAGATGTACTGCCTGATACGGTGCAGCAAGCCGAAGCACTCGGCACCAAACGTTTGAGTACTAGGGACAGAAGCGCTTCGAAATCATTGTTATAAGCTGCTTCTTCATATCATGTTCATTAATTAATTACTAAAATTTTGTGAGGCTAGTTTGTAAATGAGTATTTACAAACTAGCCATGTCAGACAATCATGCGACTCGCTGAAGTCCAGAAATGTGCTTATGAGTTGCTTAGAAGATTTGTATTGAGCGGGGTGAACATTGTAAACGATCTCTATTTTTTTAAGGTAGTCAGGTACATGTGGTTTTGTGCAACCCTAATGTTTAATGAATAAATTGATAGCAGTATTTTTGCCAATATTGTTATGCAGTCTCATTTGTAAAAAACGAACCATAAGATAAAAAAAAACCACGTGATTAGTTTAAATACTGATTTAACTTTTTAATTAGCAGATTCTAAATTCAAATTCTCCACAGAAAATTTGCATTGAAATCTATTAATCAGTGCTTAAACTCAACTAAATCATATTGATGAAAAGTGTTTATAATAAGACCTAAAATTACTGCACAAGTGCACACTGTGTTGTTGTCAAAGATGTTTTGTATTTTATATTGTTATCAATAAAAACATATTATAGTATAAACTCGTTTTAATAAGAACTAGAACTTGAAACCATGCGCAGTCAGCAAGGTAAGCAAGTAACCTTGCTGACTAACTAAAATATTTGCCACTAAACGAACTTAATCAATAAAGGTGCTGACATGGCCAAAGAAAATAAAATACCGTTCGTCTTTAAAATAACTGCTTGGAGAATGATAAATGAACTTAATTGTTTATTTGGTTGTAGGATCAATCTATGGCAGAACCTTGCTTATAATATCTATGGGCAGAACTGAAACGATCACGAAATTTCTTACTTTATAGAAAGCTACAGAACCGCTGTGAGCCTTAGCTAGCTTACTTTTGATTCCGAAAAAAAATACTGATCTTCGCTAAGCTAAGCGGGCAAACGCGCAAAAGGAGATAAATAATGTTCTAAAGATATCATAGTTTAGTTAAGCTGTGCAGGCTAAGGTTAATCTATGGACACGCCAGTGTTCCCGCCAAGACAAGTCACTACACTTTACACGAAATAATTCGTCGTATTTTCGATTAGACCTCGTTTCTGGAGACTCAGGGCAACGCGCGTCGCGATGGTTGGCGTGGAAACAGAGGTAGATTAATAAAACAATAATGGACATGTATTTATTATTTTGACACGTAAACATAAAGTGATGAAGATATAATGCGTTGAAATATCGTGTTACGCCATTAGTACACTTTATACTGACATAGTGAAGTCACAAGCCCCTCACTCCTGAACTTTGATGCGCTTTATATTTGTATTTTTTTATTGATTTGGTAAAGCAAAAATTCCTGGCCAATATTATTTGATTATCTCGCTGACGGTCTAAATAGAATTAATACTTTTATGCCAGGTAACATCCCTAATACGACGCTGCATGAGAGCGTTTACGGAGAAGTGTTGGCGTTTTTGAAAATGCAACGCGCTGCGAGACGCCACGCTGCACGCGACGCGCGACTCCCCGCTTCTCCGTAAACGAGACCTTAGATTGTCGTCACACAGCTGTTACTTATTTATTCGATGTAAACATAGTTACTACGTAATACAAAATAGACAATGTATTGAGTGCTTATTATGATCAACTTAACAATATGGTGGCACATCAAAATGCCAATAATGACATGAATTTATCAGCCATTGTGGTGGATATTGAAATACCGTGACGGAAGTCCCAAACAAATAACATTAAAATTTCGCGAAAAACATGAATTTTTTTCGTAAACTTTTATCAACTATCCAATGATACCTTTCCAAAGATGATAATATCGCTTGAAAGGATTTGACTACAAAAATGGTGACTACTATTGTTCAAATAATTTCGAATAGATACAAGAGAATGATAACAATGGTGTTATGGTAGCTGTGACTAAAGCACAATACCTTTTTTTGCGGCCATAATAAATGCCTTGTTAAAGAGGTATTTAAAAATACGAAAACATAAAAATTTACAATGTTGAAACAGTGACAATACGCGTGTTACGCGTGTAATTGACGACAGCTACTCTTAGTTCCACATGGTTTGTTTTCAAAAATGATGTCTTAATAAATACTAGAGGTAGACTCGCAGGGCTTAAGTCGAATATCGACATTACTCATAAAAGGTAAATTTATATCGTGGAAAACGTGTCAACGGCACTGGTAAGTTTTAGAGAGACCTACGTTTAGCAGTGCACTGCGATAGACTGAGTTCACTGACTGACGTTGACCAAGTATTTCAAGAAGAACAATTTATTATGACGTGTAAAACCGAAACAATTCGCGCTAACAATGAAACAATACCAAAAAAGTACATAAGCTATTTATAATGACTTAATACTAGTACCCCGTGTGGTAACACAACACACAAGTCGCCCCAAAATTGTTAGTGACTGACGTAGAATTCAAGAATAATCTGTGACTTTAAGAGTACGCCAAGCTGAAGGCTGTATTCGCTTATTATTTTGCCTACCGATAACTACAACACACAGCGTACTCTATTCAATACAGTACTCGACTTTTAAAACAATGATATGAATTAGTACAACATTACTCGCGGCAAAAATAACATCTTCGTAGCTGCAGTTATGGAAGCAGGAAAAGAAGAAGATAAAGATTTATCAGTCAAAATCGAAGATGTTAATATAAAGTGTAGAGAAAATGAAGAAAATAAACCCGTAGAAAGAAAGAAAATGGCTTCTTTAAAAAAAGATGCTGTAATAAATACAAAAGACGAAGTGACGGATTTAGAAAGTTTGTTGCGTGAATTAAAAATATATGGGCGATATCATTTGAAGTTTATGTTTTTAATTGGAATGCTAGCTTTTGGTAGTATGTGGCATAGTGCTAATTATGTGTTTGCAGTTGAAAACGTTGGTTATAGGTAAGTATAATTATATTTTTTCTACTTCACATAGAAACCTCTGGTACCTTTAAGTCATATAAAGCCTTGTTTACTGAATGCTAGGTCTAAAAGTGTGCTAAAATTGTTACTATATAATGCTATAAATTTAATCTCAATACAATGCTATTAAAACAGATGTATCAAGGTAATAAGATAAAATTCCGACGAATTGAGAACGTCCTCCTTTTATTTGAAGTCGGTTAAAAACTACTTATAAGAACTACTGGTTTTCATAATTAACCTTAGCGATTACTAATAGATTTGGCAAAGTGTTAACTGGATTTTATTTAAAACATAAAATCACGACTATTCTCCCTAAAGGTTTAAGCAGAGGTATGTACCTGTAGTACTTATATTTATATACACCCAAATTTTGACAGTAATGTTTAAATCCGACAAGCCTATTGCTATCAACCGATTTCAAGTTCAGACTCCGGGTTGCTACTGAGAAATTCCAAGAGGAAAACCCAATAACACTACCTGACGCGAGATTTGAACCTTGGATCTTAAACTTAACAGTACCTAACGCCTGTTTTTTTCTCTTTCAGGTGTAAATACCCAAACTGCGGTTTTACAGAGCTATCTAATATTAACTTGAACTCAAGCTTTGACTACAAATGTCTCAAATATGAACTATTTGATGATAACGGTACATGTGATGAAGACAACTTCGATGGATCAGCTGCTACCGATTGTGATGAGTGGGTGTATGAAAGGCCTGACAGTTTTGTTGCTGAGGTAAGTCTATTATTTTTGTAACAATTTGTATTTATCTAAAAAGCAAAGTTTTGTTGTTAGTTATATTTTAAGGTACGCAATACCTTAAAATATAACTACTCACATAGTTTACAAGACTGCAGGGTAATTTCGAGGCAGAACACAATGAATGGCAGTATCTTTCATTTTGACAATGTTCATTGCCTGATTTGCATTGTCGAGCTGACGAATTTTCAAATATATAATATTTTTATTGACACAAATAAAACGGTTACATCAACGTTTACACATTTAATTTAACCTAATACATTATATCATTCACGACATTCGTATCTCTAGTACTACTACTGTACTACTTCAACTGTACTAATTAGTAATTTTCTTCGAGATGCTTTAGATTGCAATAGTAAGCGTGACGTAACTGGTGCTGATTTAGGCCAGTTACGCACTAAATGTCCGTGTCTGAGATCCGTGTCTGTGATTGGAGTTCCGAGCTCAAAATGTTCAGAATTATGCCAGATTATGCCGAATTCGGGTGTAGTGCGTAAGCTTCCCTAAAAGAAGCACTACGGCTACTTTGGCATCAAAATTTCACGGACACGGATCGGATGTAGTGCGTTACCACCCTTACTGTTGACAGCCAAGAACAGTAAACTCCACTACTGAAATATTTTTGTTAACGACATGATTACTACGGAAGAGGGAAGTCCGTATCGCTCTGTAAAGCAAAGGAGGATGATACAGACTTTCCTCCTCCGTTCGACATTCGACCAATCCATTTGCCAAGCATGGTGAACAGGCTATATTCGATCAAGGTTACGGAAGCAATTTGTTAGTGTAGTCTTGTTTGTTAATCGATAAAAATAGCTAGCTATACGAATGTCTAGTTCAATGCCAGAGAAAACTGAGAAATTGTATTGTTGTTACGTGACTATTTTCATTTTAACCTGGTGAGATTTAATTATATCTTTCGTATAGTCTTGAATAGATTTAACCATTATTAATCAATACGATCACATTTGGCAATTATTAAGATATATACTATCTATCTAAACACCGCGAGAGTCCAAAATTTAAAAAGTTTAATTAAAAGGGAAAAAGATTCAAGCCAAGGATTTGTTTTTGCCTTTGTTTCCCGGGCCATAATAACGAATCGATTGTCACCATTATTCATGAAATTCGGATGAATAGTTAAGTCGCTACCGAGTAACTTATGTAAATACAAACATACATACAAACATAGACTGCAAAAATCATAACCCTTCCTTTTGGCTTCGCCGTAGTCGGGTAAAAAAACATCTGTAGATGCGACATGATGTGATGTGACAGCGTCATTAACAAGTCACCTCCTTTTCGAAGGTTTTTATTGTAGCGACACCTATCTATTTATTTATTTAAAAACAATTTAAATTTACTAAAGCGTACAGCAAGCAAACAACATAACAATTACCTCATACGAATTTAAATCACAAATATCCTGCATCGCTCAGCGGTTTTCGCGATTTGATTTGATTTTTACAACAGTTCGAAAACAACCGTCGGGCAGTTGCCCGGACCACTCACCAGACTCAACACCTGTCTGGTCGGACGATCCTCGCTTTTCAATGGAGACTGCGAGACTTTACACTTTATTTCGCATATCTAAATACTGGCTTCTGCCAGCGGCTTCGCCCGCGTGAATGTCGAAGATTATCCCAAGGGAAAAATATTTCCGGGATAAAAATAATCCTGTGTGCTATTCCAGATTATAATCTATCGCTGTGCCAAATCAACATTTCATTCAGATCCGTCTAGCCGATTGAGCGTGAAGAACTAACAAACATACAAACACATACACACACACTCACAAACTTTCGCCTTTATAATATTAGTATGATTAACTTAGCAATAGATCAATCATCGATCGATGACATTGTACCTTCGGCGTCTCGGTTGATTAGTGTGGTAAACCGATTCATTCATCGATGGCATCAATTTATAAATAATTGTACGATTGAGGTTTAATACCTGAAGGAATTTTAATGCGTCAGGGGTAACCAATTAATGTAGTTGTCTGCACCTTTTATTGTAGAAACTTCACGATAGCTGCTTTGCAAATCTCTTTCTCTCATTACAGTTTAATTTGGGATGTGATGACTGGAAGAGAACGCTCGTTGGCACGATGCACAGCGCTGGCTACATGATAGGACTGTTCTTCGTTGGTCCTATATCAGACAAGTAAGTAGCTGTTACACAATTATCACACCATAATATTATATCATGGCTGTATTCCCCGGAGAGAGGTGTGAGTGAGATTCAGCAGAGATATACTTACACCTAAATTTCGCCAGTTATGTAGTAGGGATCGAGCTTAGTCACATCAACCGGATCTAACGGGGCTACCACTGAGAAATTCCAGTAACACTGCCCGACCCACAGCATAATTGCGTTATTGAATTCAGCACGGCAAAGGTTTTGATCCTATGAAAGAGTATAACGAATTCTCTTTAAATAATTAGGTATTGCCGAACATTATTGAACGCTTTCATTGCCGAAGATACTCTTATTGAAATTGTCCAAAATTTTTAGCAATGTTTACTTAAATATTTAAAGAGTATTGTCATATTCTTTCATGGGGTCAAACTGTTTGCCTTGCTGAATTCATTTACGCAATAAGGCTGTAGGAGAATCAAATCCCGCACCTCACGCTCAACTGTAGCGCTTGTGACCACGCCGCGCTGGTAAACCTCGAGGCAATCATGTCATTTTTATTCATCGTTGTCTAATATAATTATTTATATATTTTCAGCCTGTTCTATCCTACTGCAGGGCAAAGCCAACTATTTCTTCATTCCAATCCTCCCGGCCTAAGGCAACTGTTTATGTTTTATTTAAGCCAAACACCTTTTAGAAACTACCTAATTATCTTCATTAATATCCAAATGTAGAGTTCGTGGAGTTTATTTCGTAATTTTCACTGGACAACTTACGCACGTCAATTAATTCGTTCCATATCATGTAAATTATTTGGAAATACTCGTGTATGAAGTGATTTCAATAGATCCCAAGGTTGAATGAATTAAAACCGTAGATAAAATACATATTCTTTCAAAATAGTTCTAACATAATACGTATGTGCGTATTAAAGACGCTATTGAGCAAAATAAAGGCTCCAAGGCTCACGAAACTGAAGACCGATGATGGCAGGATCGCATCCGCCAAACCGGAGATTCTGAGGGAGATCGAGACATTATCTGGGCAGTTGTAGACATCAATCAGCAAACCCGTTGCAAATCTAGCAAACATCCCAAGAGATACTAGAATGACCCGACACTATACCGAAGACATCCCCGACGTCAGCCTGTACGAGATTAGGAGGGCTCCAAAATAGTTTAAAAACAACAAGACTGATGCAGGTGCCGGAGGCGGGTGATGACGGAATCACGGCCGAACTCCTGAAGGTGGGTTGTAAACCGATCCTTAAGGCCCTTCAGAAGCTATTTGATTCCGTCATACTCTGGGGCAAAACGCCACAGGCATGGTGCAGGGGTGTGATGGTACTCTTCTTCAAGAAGCTGAAGAGCTAAAGGCCCATCTCACTTCTTAGCCATGTCTATAAGTTGTTTTCAATAGTCATCACGAATCGCCTCGCACGCATGTTTGACGATTTCCAGCCTCCCGAACAAGCCGGATTTCGAAAAGGCTTTAGCACCGTAGACCACATAGATACATACGCTGTGGCAGGTTATATAGAAGACCGAAGAAAGCTGCCTCTCTGCTTAGCGTTTGTGGACTACGAAAAAGCCTTCGATTCGATCGAGACTTGGGTGGTACTGCAGTCTCTCCAACGGTGCCAGATCGACAGATCGGTACATCGAGGTGTTGAAGTGTTTGTACAAAAACGCCACCATGTCAGTCCGTCTTCAGGATCAGACCTCGAAACCTAACCTTCTCCAGTGCGGTGTAAGACAGGGAGACGTCATTTCTTCGAAACTGTTCTCTGGAGAACTGATGCTCTGGAGGACGTCTTCAAGGTTCTGGACTGTAGGGGTAGGCATCAACGTTATGGCGAGTACATCACTTACCTTCGGTTTGCCGACGACATAGTGGTCATGGCTGAGACCATGAAGGGCCTCAGTACAATGCTCGATGACCTCAGGATAGCTTTCGGAAGAGTGAGTTTTAAAATGAACATGGACAAAACCAAGGTCATGGTGAATGCCCATGTAATAAATGATTATGTCTACCTGGGACAAACGGTCCAGTTATGTAGGTCTAACTTCGAGAAAAAGGTCAACCGTCGAATCCGACTCAGCTGTGAGGCGTTCGGGAAGTTGTGCGGTTTCTTCTCATTCAATTTACAGCATTTTCTCAAGACAAAAGCCTATGACCAGTTTGTGTTGCCAGTAATTAACTATGGGACCGAGATGTGGTCGCTCACAATTGGCCTTATCAGAAAGTTTAAAGTCACCCAAAGGGCTATGAAGATGGCTATGCTCGGGGTTTCCTTGCATGATGAGGACCAAAGTTACCGACATAGCCCAAAGAATTGCGAAAGTGGCGGTGGGCAGGGCACATTGCTTGCAGAACGGATGGCCGATAGGGCCAAAAGTTCTAGAATGGTGACCGCAAACCGGAAGACGATGCGTTGGAAGGCCTTCCACTAAGTGGACCGATGACAAGGTTAAGGTTGCGGGAATGCGCTGGAAGCGAGACGCAAGGGATCGGTCAATGTGGCGACGCATATGTCCCCCAGGCGTCGCGACGCGTCGCGATGCCTGGGGAGTGGGGGAGGCCTATGTCCAGCAATGGATGGCTTTTGGCTGAAATTATGATAATGATTACGGTACGTAGGTAGACGAAGGAGAACTTATACAAAACAACTCATTATGTTATGTTTATTACCGTGGTAATATTTTCATAATAGTGATACAGAATTACAATAATCGACAAAGAAATTTGGTCGATTATTGTAATTCTCATGATCGTCAGTGTCACAGTAGGAAGTCTCAGTTATTATTATATTGCAGACAAACAATCTGCCTCGCCTTTCCTTAACTACATATCAATAACCAAATAACCAAACTGGGTGGTGCGACGACAATATAAAGAAAGGCGTGTGTCCGCGGGGCGAGTGAATCTCCTTCGCCCGCGCAATCTTGATATTGCTAATGATTTACGAGGTGCACTTTCTTCTATTCAACCCAGAACTGGGCGTCTTGTCATAATTGGGGTAACTTGCATTCAAACATCCTCTACCCTTCCTGTCTTAACATCTTCCTTAAACAAAAAAAAAAAAATATCTTGAGAATTTTTGTATTTGACTGTTTGATACATAAATAAAAATATTAAAGTGCGGGTCGTGGGTTTTTTTTAGTTGTAGGGAGGCGTAAAAAAAAACCTTTGAGAATCGAGTTGGGGTTTTCACGTCGTTGCCGAGAAACCCAGTAGTTGTAGAACTTTGTTTAACACCAAGCCACTGTTATGTTCCAAATATTTATTATGGACACAGTTTTAGGTTGCTGCTAGTACCTGAGCCGCACTTAATGTTGAGTTACGTGAACACGCAAATTAGCGTGTGTCGTAGTTACGAGTGAAAGTTTGAATCTTGTTGCTGCTAATTGCTTTAGACGGTTGTTTGATGAGGGTCCACTTCTTATTTTACCGTAGACATGAATCTCCTTCAGTTCAATATCCTCCGTCCTCTCTCGAGTCCTGTTGGCCGTGGAAGAATTGCTCTTCTTGCGTACTTGTTGATAATATCTTCTTATTCGCCACACTATTATAGCGCCGACGATTCCTCACACCAGCAAAGTGCTTGTAGCGTAGTTGCCAATGTCGTGGACACTTAACTCGTAAGGTAGGGCTCTCTGAGATATATATCATAAGATAAGTTGAGTGTTATGTACTCTTTATAAAAATAACCTCTTTTTTTATGAAATTTACTTGGTTTAAAGTTAATAATAGTTTATTCACACCAAATAGCGTGAATCATCGTGATTAGCATTGTATTATTTCAAGTTGTTTAATATGACGTTAAGTTTTTTGGACAATGATGCGCAGTTTATAACAATCATAAACCTTTTAGCTAAGTTCATTCAATTCAGTTCTTGATTTTGACAAAATATTTCAATGCTAGCTTTATATTAGATTCATGGTATGTGTGACACCTTGCCCTACCCGACAGTCAAAGTCAAAGTCAAATATATTTATTTCAATTAGGCAAATAAGCGGCACTTTTGAACGTCAAACATAGAAAAATTAAAATTTAAAAGTAATAATAATTAATTTGGAGTAGCGGGGCAGAGTGACTAAAGTGAATGTTCTTACTCATCATCATATCAGCCAAAAGACGGCCTCTCCCAAGCGTAGCCACATTGATCGGATCTCTACATTTCCAATTCGATCACGCAAGGAAACTCCGAGCATAGCCGTCTCCATTGCCCTTTGGGAGACTGTAAGCTTTCTGATGAAGCCCATTGTAAGCGACCATGTCTCAGAGCCATATGTCATCACTGGCAACACACACTGGTCAGAGACTTTCGTCTTGAGACACTGTGGTAAGTTGGACGAGAAGATACCGCGCAACTTCCCAAATGCTTCCCAGCTGAGTCGGATTCGACGTTTGACCTCTTTCTCGAAGTTGGCCCTACCCAATGGATGGATGGTTTGTCCCAGGTAGACATAATCTTCTACAACTTCGAGAGTGATGTATTCACCATTGACGTTTTTTTATGTCTAGCCCTCTCCAGTCCAGAACCTTGAAGACATCCTCCATTGCGGCGATGAACAATTTCAGAGATATGACGTCTCCCTGTCTTCCACGGGTTCACGCGGGTTCCGAGGTCTGATCCTGAAGTCGAACTGACATGGTTGCGTTTTTGTACAAACACTTCAACACTTCGATGTACCGGTAGTCAATTTGGCACCTGTGAAGGGACTGCAGTACAGACCAAGTCTCGATCGAATCGAAGGCTATCTCGTAGTCCACAAACGCTAAAAAGAGAGGCAGAAAAACTAAATTAATGAACTTTAGACAGCGTATACTAACACTAACTAAACGTAAATTTTAACAATCAACCTATTGAAGAAACAGACACTACAAAATTTCTCGGCGTGTATATTAATAATAATATGACTTAGAAACCACATATTGAACAATTATGCAAGCGAGTGCATGCATGTAAAGTAAACACTAGAACACTCATAACGGCATATCATGGGCTTGTTGCGTCTGTTCTCAGATATGGCATTATTTTGGGGGCTCTCCAACAACAAAGATCTTATTTTTAAGGCCAGAAACGGTGCGTTAGAGCTTTGTCCGGTTTATAATCTATTTAGAGTTGTGTGCCTTTATTTAAAGAGTACAGTATTTTACCATTGCCATCACTGTATATATCTGAAGTAACTGTCTTTGTGAAACCGAATCCTGAACTTTTTGTGTTAGCATCTAAAGCTTACAATCGTACTCAACGAGATGAAAGTTGCCTCTGTTTTCGTAGAACTAATACTGCCTTAATTTATAAGAGTATTTTTCATATGGCACCAGTCCTTTATAATAAGTTGCTGAAGGAGCTAAAAAAAATTCTCTTGATTTGTTATTTGAAGATCTTTGACAGTCGTTACGGGTAGTCAGAAGCTTGAGATCTGACAGCAGTCTTGCCAAGGGGTACCGTGTAACCCAGTTACTGGGTTGTGGAGGTCAGATAGGCAGTCGCTCCATGTAAAACACTGGTACTTAGCTGAATCCGGTAAGACTGGAAGCCGACCCCAATATAGTTGGGAAAAGGCTAGGCAGAAGATGATGATCCTATGTCTAAAATGTTATTATAAAGTCTCAGATTTTCTAACAGATAAATTTAAAAATAAAAAATAAATAAATAAATAATAAATTGTTACATATAATTCTAATTTGACTTTTATTCAATATTATATATGTACATACTTAAACACTAAACAAAAGTAAACTTTACCAAAATTAAAATTAAACTAACTACTTACACTATATACAAAAAAAAGGTACACTTAGGCGTCGAAGTACTCATCCACATCGCTGTCATCCGGGAACGTGCCCAGAAGACTGGCAGCATTGCCACGTTGAATGGCAATGCTGATTCATTGCGCAAAGAAAGAGCCAGCCCTCTGGTCACGCACAGTGTCGATCAGTCGGCGAGAGATCTCCTTAAAAAGGAGACGTGCACTTGGGCCCCATGACTTTGACTTCATGACATTCTACAATAATTATACTATAATATTAATGCTTGTCTGACTGTAGAATTTATTTTGACATGGAGTTTTACTTGTTCTTACTTTTTGATTTCCTGTTGACATTTTAAATTTAATGATATTGCCTATAACTAGAATATCATTAGGCTGAAATGAATTATTGATAATCATAATAATCATCATATTTGCACGCCACAGTACGTGGCAAACATGTCTGAACATGTGTTTTTTTCTTTATGTTATCCTGCATGCATGTTATTGTATTCTTGTATGTGTACACATGTTTGATTAAATAAATGAATATGATTATGGAGTAGCGTGTTGTTGTTTGTGTTGTTGTGTGTTTTTTTTCATACGCGGCGTTCGGTTACATTCATGTCTCCTATCCGTTTCTCCGCTCCGTTCCCTCGCTCTGCGTCGCTGCTCTATTTCTCATCTCTGCGGCCCCACTCCACTTATATATATATGAATTTCAAATATATATAAAAGCAGTGCTAGTTAAAACTAGCTTTCAAATCCGTGACCACTAAAACGGAGCGGAGTTTTTATGCAATTCGATTGGTTGTCTCCGCACATCTTTGTCCGCTCCACGCGCAGTGGACAGGCAGCCTTATAATCATTGTTTTTAAATTATTTCAGTGACTTAACTTTTCCTATTCCAGGTTTGGCAGGAAGACTGTAGTTATATTCACGGCAGTCGCTTGCGCTATAGTTGGTTTATGTAAGAGTGTCGCCTTCTCCTATTGGATGTACGTTGCTCTAGAGACCTTAGAGCCTTTACTGGGCGACTGTTATTCTGCTACTTTCACACTAGGTAATCAATTTATGACTAATAAAAATAAAAAATAAATATTTACTTAGGAATATCTACGCTGAAAAAAACATAGATGACAAATAATGATGATAAATTTTCGCATTTTTCCATAATATAAGTTGTTTCATAGATATTTCCTCTCCATTAATTTACTACCAACGAATTGAATTTTCGTAGGGGACCATAATTTCATTATTATATATGAATAAGGACAGTAAATATGAATGATTAAAATATCCGCAACATTGTGTATTACATAATTAAACTTACACAAAACAGAACAGCGTAAATTACATGTAGAAGTCAAGTATCAAAGAGCATGTTTTTTTCATCGGAATATCATTGTGTAAGTACCTATCTAAAATTCATCTCGAACTATTGTATATTTCAGCCATAGAAACGGTCACAAAAGAACATCGCCCTCTAATCATATTTGTACTCAGCTTGTTTACAACTTTTGGAGGAATGACACTGGCTGTTATAGCCTGGCTTGCACCAAACTGGAGGGTCTTTCTAATAGCCATATATGCACCAGGACTTCTATTCATCTTATATATATTCTGGATGGACGAAAGTGTAAGATGGTTACTAAACAAAGGCAAGAAAGACAAAGTTGATAACATGATCAGACAAGCAGCGAAGACGAACAAAATAGTCATAGATGAGATAAAACTGTCCAACTTGAAATGCGAAGAAAACTCCTCAAATGTAAGCTTGAAGACTTTGGTAAAGATGACGTTTTCTTCAAAGAAATTGTTTTTAAGACTGTTATGTTGTATTTGCATGTGGTTTACTGCACTATTCAACGCTTACTCGTTGCTAATAAACTCAGTATCGTTGAAAGGCAACAAGTATCTGAATTATGGGTTGACAGTTACGACCGGATTACCAGCAAGTGTGATCATATTGTACTTACTGATGAAATGTCAGAGAAAAAGGCCGCTGATATTCTCGTTTCTGCTGACTGGAACCTTTTGTATGGCGCATTCGATTATACCGACAGGTATGTAAGAGATATTATTAAAAGTAAAGCGTTTTTGGTTTTAATATAAAACCTGTGGCTTACAATTTTTGCAATTTAATATCCCACAGAAAATGAGTGAGTCGTGATTATAACGCCCAGTTGATTTTTTTTTTCAAAATTAATGTCACAAATGCTATATAGGCTATTCATTTAACGCTTGATAATTACCCACATTAATATTAAATAGTTTTTGTTCAAGAAACTGAAAATATGAGTTTGTACCACATTTCTTAATGTACTATAATCATTAGCATACTCATCTATATTAGCACGTCATTCATAAGTTGTTTTGTAGTCTACTTCTACTAATTTCGTAATATTTACTTTTTCAGACTACGCCTGGCTATCCATACTACTCTACATTTCTGGCAAGCTCTGCTCATCTGTGGCCATACGCATCGTTTACGTATACACTTCGGAATTGTTTCCTACATATACGCGGAACACTATGCATGCATTATGCTCTGCTCTGGGAAGAGTTGCTGCCATCATAGCTCCGCAGACACCTTTGTTGGTAAGTTCTTAAAAATATGAGGATTCTGATGATGCCAGTTGATTTAGATTTGCTACTCTTTAGCATATCCGACTTAGTAAGTATATTTCATTGACGGGTCCAGGAATGGGCATCCATACAACCAAAAATATATGGCTGTTGTTGTGTGTGTTATTCACGATACTTCTTTCTGAAAACACTTTTTGAGAACATGCCCGGATTTGAACCCACAACCTTAAGCACGAGTGGCAAGGTAAGACCTTGGACCAGCCACTGGACCATAATATGTAAAAATGTTTTACAAAAATAACTGTATGTCGGGTTTAGTCAATAGTACGGACGTAAAGTCAAATCACAAGCACGCCCCTAGCGGCAATCAAGAGCAACTACGCATTGGCGCGCTTTTTCTAACCGCTTGCGTAGTGGGGACAGCAGAATAGAGCAGTTGAGTACTGACAGCCGTAGAGCTAAGACGTGGTAGAATCAGTGTCGATCCGTAATATTAGTTAGCAAGAGTGTAACTTGTGTCTATTTGAATAAACCCAGTGTATCGAATAATTTATGTGATTTCATTTGCACGATTATACCCACTGACCTGCCCCCACACGATGTCTTAACCTAAGGGAATACATCCTGACTTCCCGATGGTTTACATCTATCGGCCAGCCTTGATGCGTCGTGTATATTAAATTAACGCCGCGACTTATAAGTTGTAGGTCATGGGTTCAAACCCAGGCAGGCGCTTTACTTTGTGTAAATTATTTCACCACCACTGCTCTCAAAACGGTGAAGGAAAACATCGCTGGGCCCGCGTGGTGGATTATGGCCCATCACAGAGAGGCGGCCTGTGTCCCAGCAGTGGAAACATTAATAGGCTGAAGATGTGATGTGATTAAATTATCGCATTTAAGTATCCAGGGAATCTGATGTTTTCGCAGAAACTCGGCGTAAAGCAGTAAAGACAGCTTCAGTAATTTCGAGAAGCCCTCAGACAGATTCCAGTGTCACAACAAAAACCCGTCTTGATTTCCTGGAAATTCTGATTATCTGTTTAAAGCTTACTCCCAACAACATCGACAGCCAACTGCGTGACTAGTTTGCTTCAGTATAGGGCAGTCCATATCAGGACCACGGTAATGGTGTCATTTGAACACGTACCTAATCTATGCTATACTTATAACATAAGAAAATGCTTCTTCCACTTATTTTTAATATCTACATATCGCATTGTCATTAACAGATTCATATTTCCCATTGCAGATGGACTACTGGCCAGGTCTCCCATCTCTTATCATGGGCGTCCTATCCATACTAACAGCATGTGTAGTGACACTTCTACCAGATACCTCGGATGATGTGCTGCCTGACAACGTGGGGCAGGCAGAGGCAGTGGGGAAGAAGGACAAAGATGCTGGGGTGTGCCCTAATTGGGCGAAGAAGGAGAAACATGTTGATATGAGTTCTAGATTTTAAAGATTGAAGATGATTTGTTAAGTAGCCTAAATATATTAGCTTAAGGAATACGTTTGATTTTATATTTTTCGACGATCAAAATTATACTAGTGTCCACCCTATTGAGGGTCGTGATTTGTCGTTTGTAAAAATCAGTCTTCCTTCACCGATTTGGGCCATTTATGTTTGTCTTTTGCGTTGTGAAGAGCATCTTGCAGTTTGGTAATCAACGATGTGCGGACTTGGTCCATTTGATTGGACTACGACCACTAGTACGTTTCCCTTCGATCTTGCTAGTACCTAGGTGTCTTGTTAATACAGCTGCTAGACTAATTGGCAATGAACAAAACTTTTAAAGCCCTGCTGTCTTAGGGCTGTTACGCACCAGATCCGATCCGTGTCCGTGAAATTTCGGTTCGTAATTAACCGTAGTACTTCGGAACCGAAATTGTAAGAAAGCTTAAGAACATACATCCGCACTCTATCCGTCATAATCTGTCATCATTCAGAACATTTTGAACTTGGAACTCAAATCACGGACACGGATCTCGGACACGAGCGTGTAGTGCGTAACGGCCCTTTTACGTGATTATTTAAACTAGCCAGAAAGACAGGGCAGCCTGCAGTCAACCTGGTAACAGGCATAATTGGTAAGACTATGCTTAAATGACGGTAACGACATGCCTATTATTCATAATATTTAACAAATACCGGAAGACTTTTAAAAGATTAGTAATATAGGGGGTGAAAGTACTCATGAATGGGAACAATTTTCACTGTCAGATCAATTCTAAAATATGAGAAAAATTTGCTCAATACAGTTATAATCTTTTTTGTTACGATTTTAGTTCGTCCAAGCTCCCAGCGTTAAAACTGTTCAGACCCTGAAAATCGGCAATGAATTAAAGGCCATCCCGTAAACACCCTCATTGAAAACCTTGCAAAGTTCTACTCAACACAACCCACAAAATAGTAGGTACCCCAGTAACAGGAATAACTTGGGAAATAAACTATAATATGGAAGGAATTCTCGTCACGTTTGATTCTCGGTTGAAATGAGAAGGCGACTATATTGAATCGGCTTTCGGTGTCAGCGCAACCCGAACTGTACTTACTGTACCGTTATTGTGGGTTAGAAAATATTTTAACTTGTTCTATACTCATTTTAGGGCTCCGTTTGGAACGGAACCGAACCCTAAAAATTAGTATAGAACAAGTTAAATGTTTTTTTCCGTACCTACACACATATATTTTACTAACAAATACTAATATTTTATGACATTTGGTATGTTCGAAGTCCGACACGCTCTTGACCGGTTTTTAAGAAATGGAAACTGTGTAGCTGGTACCTATAGCAGCAAGGTGAGAACAATTGTGACTGTAATATCAAATTACCTATAGGGGGAGCTGGCAGAGTTATTGAGCAAGCGTATTCAGTGTGAAATGTTGATGGCGACTCGCTAAGACATCGAGAAAATATCTGAGAATTTTCAGAGAGAAGCCATTTGGTGTGGCATCCACTTTTTGATTTCTAAAAAGGTCATGTCAACGTGCAGAACCGTTTATTTTCATTTGGACAGGCAAAACTGTCGAAAACACGGTGGGCTTCTCCCATAAAGGTAACTTTAACAAATGGTCCAAATCATCAAACATCAGTGGTGACAAATTGATATTGACAGAGCCTCTATTTCATTGCACTTTTGGTAATGATAATATTACCTACCAATGAAGAACAAGTTTATAATTTTCAAGATTACGCGACGGTGTTGGTCGGCGAGGGAACAGTCGAGTGGTCATAGTCTCATACTTTTCAATACAAACAAAATAAAAATGCCTGACACGTTCCTAGCTCGATCGTGGTATGATATGATGTAGTGGGCAAAATTAAAAGAGTGAATTTCGCAATTCAGATTCCATGAAAGTTGCAAGTCACTCCCCTCAACATCAGGCGTAAATCCAATAAGTTCATCTAGTAGCACGTCAATTTTAAATTACACACCAATTCGAAACTCCACTTCAACAAGCTAAGACCTAATCACGATTTACCTAACCACAGCCTTCGGCAACAGAATATGCCGTACAACGAAAAATAAAGAAAATGCATCATACGTGCTCCTAATACCTACGGATTCTAAGCTGCAGTGAATCATGCTCGCTGTCACGGAGTAGATTGAGTACAGAAGGTTAGCCTCGAGGGCGAAAACAAGTGCACGCACACAGACAGACTCGTGCCTACGAACATATTTTTTTTTTTTTTTTTTTTTTTTTTTTTTTTTTTTTTTTTTTTTTTTTTTTATTTGTGATGGGTTTGCTCTTGACTCTAGTCTAGGTCAAAGGTGACAGAGACAGAGTCGACGATGGAGCGAGCTTACCCAGAAGAAGCCTGTTCACTCTAACTTTGAAGAGATTCGGGTTGAATGCGTTCGGAAACACAGACGCAGGTAGTGAGTTCCACTCATTCGCTGTGCGCATTATGAAGGATGATTGGAAGCGCTTGGTGCGTATTGGTGGAATGGCAACAAGGTAAGGATGGTAACTTGCAGTGCGTCTAGATGTCCGATGGTAGAAGGGGGCTGGTGGGATGAGGTCGTGGAGTTCTTGAGCACACTCACCGAAGTACAGTCTGTAAAAGACCGACAAGCAGGCAACCTTGCGGCGATGAGCCAAGCTGTGTAGCTTGGCATCCGCCAGCTCAACGTCGCCAATGAGCCTCTTGGCTCTGCGTTCCACCGAGTCAAGCGCGGCAAGCTGATACTTAGCTGAGCCATCCCAAAGGTGGCTGCAATACTCCATGCAGGATCGGACTTGCGCTTTGTAAAGGGTTAAAAGCTGTCCAGGCGTAAAGTATCGCTTCACTCTATTTAGGATGCCCAGCATTTTGGCCGCAATTTGAGCTTTGTACTCAATGGAGGCGCCGAAGTTGAGGCTGGATGTCAACTCCATGCCCAAGAGCTCGAGCCGATCAGTCACAGGAACAGACGCACCCCGAAAAGTAGGAGTTTGATCGAAGATACTCCTTTTTGCGGTAAAAAGACACGCCTGTGTTTTGGTGGCGTTAAAGGAGACCAGATTGTCATCACCCCACTGGGAGACAAGGCTTAAGGTCAAATCTGTCCTTTCCACCATAGCCTCTCTCAAGGAACGAACATATAGCACAGCCATGCATTTATCGAAGTATAATTTTCACATTGTAAGTTTCCTGTCTATAAAAAGTAGTGGACCGTAATCATGCCCAGTGCGGCTTGGTGGCAGTCTAATTTCTGCGAGCTTTTTGTTCTGGGACATGCTGTTTCTCACAAAATGATTTAATTTACAGTTTTGTACACAGCAAAGCAAGAGCAGTGACGATGTGATTGTTTACAATGACAATTGCACAAAGTAATATGAATACTTGCCTGTGTTTAAACCCATAACTTACAGATCTTAAATTGGGGCCGTTGCCACCGTGCCATGACTACTCTTCAAGCATGGTGATCTAAAACTGCGTCAAACAATTGACAGCCGCGAGTGCTTTTGTACCTGTTGTACATTATGCTTCTTTATGCGTGCGTGCGTGGTCACTCGTTGTACGAAGCCAGTCTTCTGTAACATATCTACTCCGTGTCACAATGCTCCTGTATTCGACCGACAGCGTGCATTCGCGTCACGGACGAACGAAGGCGGCCGATTGAAACTAAGCTATATTGGAACGGTGAATTTGGCGTATCTTGATGTGGGATTTGAGATGAAAGCGGTGGGAGATAGGGTTTTGATTACAATTTGAGGGTACTTAATTGTATCTCGAGAGCTTGAAATTGTTTCGAGTTATGTACTAGGAGAAATAAGATAAGATTTTGCTGAAAAATATTGATAAATGGCGTTACAGAGCCTTGAATTTAGTAGCGTGTTGAGTCCGATATGAGGATGATAATATTTTTGACAAATGCATCAAAATACTTGTGAACTAATATCTTGTCTTTTACTTAAAAGACTTAAATCTTGTGTGGGTATTTCAGCGGGGATGGCGATGTAAATAAAAATGCTTATTTAAAGGGTTTATTCACCCAGGTGTATTCTCATATCAAATACACAGTTACGAAAATAAACACAGTATGCAGAAAATAGTTTACAGAACACAGTATAAAGAATATTTTAGATCTTTGGCGTTTCGAACTTCACCTCATTGATGATCATTGAATAAGTATAACTTTCCGATAAACTTAAGCCTTACGGATAATCTTACTGGAGGAAGACTACCTAAATTTACTTCTGTATCCACTGATAGATAAAGTACAAAAAAAAAATTAAGTACGAAATTAATCTTTTGGTACCTCATGCAGAATTATTTCAAATGAGGAATCTGCTACTATGGGAACAGATTTCAGCCTTTTTTTATCGAACATGCTTTTACTCGCGGTACACGGTCAAACTGAAAAGGTTTGGCTTAATAAAATAGTTGCATTATAATTGTAAATATTGAATTCCATACTGGATTCTATAAAATTGGATGACTGAACACAATCTAGAAATTAACTTCAATAAAACTAAAATAATTAAGAATCAAACGAACTTACCTTGTGAAGTTTGATTCCAATTATGCGAGGGTCTCAACCGAAGACGATTACAAGTTTACTTGCAGCAGTACATGCGAAGGTGCTGTCTTTGCCACACTTTTAGATACTAATAGCTAAAAAAAAAAACATGACGCAGTGTTCTGTCTCGCTCCCACCGCCCGCACGCGGCGTTATCGGTCCCGCTCTTTATTCATTAATTTTAGAGACATATCAGCTTCTAGCTGATAACCTAATATATTTGAATTTTCCTTTTTGTCTGTAAGGGTTCTCATAGGGATGGGTGGGATTGTAATCGTCTTCGGTTGAGACCCTCGCATAATTGGAATCAAACTTCACAAGGTAAGTTCGTTTGATTCTTAATTATACTTCGGCTCTCAACCGAAGACGATTACAAGTTTACTTGCAGATGTTTAGAGTAAGTATTATGACAAAAAAGGGAAAGCAAACATTGTGGTAATGTGATTCTCTTTACTAATCATTCAGGTTATAACAATAATTAGATATCTAAACATTCTACTTATTCATCAGACTTTTATTGTTAGCTGCATCCAGTTACATCTATCCTGATCTTAACTAAATTAGTCAATTCGATAGGTGTACATGATTATTAATTATAATATTCTGAAGTCTGAATTTATCTTCAGTTGAATAGTAATAGGCTTGCGCCCTCTAACATGAGACTTAAACATAAAATTTAAATTATGAATGTCGTTAGTGTGAGAACACCTCTGCCGAGCCCTATGGGGAAACCGAGGTGTGATGTTAAGATAATTTCTTGTCTCAATATAATTAAAGATTATTAAATATAGAAGTAGCGAAATCATTGTTAACTGGGTTAATGACATCCCTGTTATAGTACTTTAAGAAAACATTAGAAGTATTACTCCAACCTGCGGCCCTCCGTACCACTTCCAGGTTTACACCCAGTGTATGCGCGGCTGACGTAGAGGCGTGGCGAGTACTGTGGGCTCCAAATATCGATATATCAATGCCACTATCCTCTAAAACCTTTTTGACCCAGTGAGCTAGTGTCTGCGAACATACCTTTTTATGAGGTTTTCGAAAGCTTATGAACAAGTGGTCGTCCAATTGATTGTGTTTGAGACGTAATGATGAAGTCTTATCAATGTAAGCTTGAACAACGGTAGCTGGACATATAGATACATTTTCGCGAATAAAGGGTAACCTGATAAGGGGTTGGAGGGTCCCAGGTCTCGAGGTTTTAATTAAGTCGGATATTTTAATTACAATCGTATCATCTTCAATACTGATATTTTTTAATCTGATTAAACTTAGTGTCTGCATTCTTTGCGCAGAAGCTATTGATAATAAAGCAATTGTTTTTCTTGATAAACATTCAAGTGTTATATCTGTATAAGGATACCAACTAGACACATAGCTCAATACTTTATTAGTGTCCCAAGTGGCTGTGTACTTAGGATTGGGAGGTCGTAACCTGTATACACCCTTCAGGAACCTATTGCTACAACTATTTAATGTGATTTCTGTACCTAAAATAATTGAGAGCGCAGATCTGTGTGTATTTATCGTATTATAACTAGCCCCTTCGTTAAATTTTACTGTTAAAAAGGAAATCACTTGAGTACTAGTGGCTTTAAAAATGTCATAATTATTGTCTTGACAATAAATAAGCCAAGATTTCAGGGTACAGTTATATTGATTAAAGGTTTTTGGTGCAAATGAAGCCATTACGATACCCAAAGATGTCTCCGGAACACCTCGATTTATCATCGCTTGCCTGATAATCTCGCTGCCATTAAGATAAGGTCTGCATGTAGTGGATGGTGTGTTCTGAAAGGAGAATACAACAAATCTTGATCGGGTCCAAAAAATATTATATCTGATATTATTAATTTGGTCCATAGTGGGTACCAAGGTTGTGAACGCCAGTAGGGTACAATAAGTATACCCTCTGCCTTATCTCTAATTATTTTTTGCAAAACTTTGGTTATAATGCTGAAAGGGGGAAAGCCATAGAAGGAAAGGTCTTTCCAGTTAAAAGTGAAGGCATCTACTATTTCAGAATGAGGATCAAGCTTCCATGAGGCGTATCTTGGACATTTGTAATTTTGTGAGCTAGCAAAAAGATCAAAGTTGGGTTCACCTAGTTTAATTATGATTTCCAAGAATGCATACTCAGCTAGCTCCCATTCGGTGTCCACATTAACTTTACGTGATTCCCTATCAGCAATAATATTATCCGAAGATTTAACATAAGAAGCAAATACATGAATTTTTCTAAGTTCACACTACTGCCAGATATTGCGGGCTATTTCATTTAAATGTGGATGTTGTAAACTATTAATATGCATTCTAAGTTCTGATTCAGTCCAATTCCCGTGTGAACTTTCATTACCGCAAGCTATACCCCAACCAGTGGTTGATGCGTCGCTGTATATTTCGAGACAATAATCATTACTACGAATAGGACATATTGAATTTTTAATGTTATTTTTCCACCAATGGAAGTCCTGTTTCAATGAATTTGACAATGTCATTATTCTGTTATAGTCATATGAGTTACCCAGAGCTAGAAATTTTTCTCTTTCAAATAATTTTGTATAAAGCCATCCATAACTGACTGCAGGGCATGCAGAAGTCAGTAGGCCTATAAATTCAGCAAAGTACCTGATTGAGCATTTGTTTAAATTTAGAAATTCTATGGTTTTGTTTAAGATTCGATGTTTCTTCTCTTCAGGAAGATAAGTAGTCAAATCTACGGTATTGAAAATAAATCCTAAAAATTTGCATTCTGTCATTGGCGTTATTTGACTTTTATTGAAGTTTATTACAAAACCTAAAGATTGTAAAACATTCTGTGTCTTTTTAATATTGTAGGTACATTCATCATAGGATTGTCCAATACATAGGAAGTCATCTAAGAAATTAACTGACATCAAACCTCGACATCGTAGATATTGTAGAACAGGTTTTAACAGTTTGGTAAACACAAATGGGGCAGTACATAGACCAAAGGGTAAAACATTAAATTGGTATAGTTGTAATTTCCATTTAAAACGTAATTTCTTTCTATCATTAGTATTTATAGGTATTAAAAAATAAGCGTCCTTTAAATCTAAAGTTGCCATAAAATTATTTTTATTTAATAATCTTAATGCTGTTCTGTAATCTTCCATTTTGAAGTGTTTAAGATGAATAAATTTATTTAATTTTTTAAGGTTTAAAATAAAGCGATGTTCTCCGTTAGCTTTAGGTAATGTGAATATGGGTGATATAAATTGTCCCTCGCAGGGCTCACAGGTTCAGGGCTCAACTTTGATTTTAATAATCCTGTGATACAATTATCAATAATCTTGCATTCCGCCATCGATTTACGGGAATTTTGGGGAGGAATAGTTTGTACAGGTTCTTGCTCAAACGGTATACTATAGCCTCGAACCCATGATAAAATTATAGGATCACTGGTTATGCGACGCCAGTTATGATAAAAATATTGCTTTCTACCTGCGACTGCTACCTTGGTTAATGATGTCAGCGCTTCCTGTTCCGCTGGCGCGCTGAGCTGGTCCGGTTCTGGCGGTACGAGTCTGGGCGGCGATCCCGCGGCGCTGTTGCTGGCCTCCGTGGCGCGGGGTTCCGACGCGGCTGGCCGGCTGCTGCTCGCGGAACCCCCCTCGCGTTTAAAGCCCCCCTTGGGTATTGTGTTGTCGGAGGCTTATACGGAGCGCGCTGAGTAGTCTTCATTTCCAGACCAGATTTGGAAATTGCTTTGGCCGATTTGAGGTGTTCAGAAAGGTTGGCACCGAATAAATCAATGGCAATGAATGATCGATCTTTGTATTCTTCACAATTTCTCGAGTATCTTTATTCAAATTGTTAATGACGGCATATCGCCTCGACTGTGATTCTCTGTAATGACAGTCACACAGGAGTCGTCCAGCACCACTTAATGGTTTTATAATTTCCTGTGCGTGTGGTAACGTGTCTTTAGAAGCTGACAAAGCCCAATTAAGGACTATACCTATAGCTGTTAAGCAGCTAGATAATTGATTCTGCTTGTATTGGCTAAACAGATCTTTTTTAATATTAAGGGCTAACAAAGCCGCCTCAATGTCTAGGTTAAGTTTGGGTGCATTCATACTACTACAGTTTTCTGCCGGTAATAAGTATTGTTTCATTAATTCCAATTTTATTTCTTTAGGTAACCCATTACTTAATACCTGTGTCCATCTAGCAGCAATATCCTTATGTAAATCCTCCCCATGTTCCTTCTAGGTAGATGGATCTTCACCTAGTATCATTAAAATTTGAGGGTCAAGTATTTCTTCAGTTTTCTCTGGTTCCGTGACGACCAAAGTTATCGCTTCCTCAGCAGCCGACGGTACGATCGGTTCCGAGAGTACCGGTGCGTGTACATCAAATTCCCTCAAATTTACTTCCTCGTATGGGATTTCTTCACCTGTAAATGAGCATCGTTATAGTATTTTAATGTCTTGGATACTCAACGCGATTTACGCGGAGCAAGACAATTAGGATCTCAATATGATTCACATGGAGGTTGGATAGATTTATGTCACCTCAACACGATATACGTGGAGAAAGGAATTAAAACATCTCACACCATGGTCGTCACTGACCAAGTTCCCAAACCAAAACGTAGCTTGAAATCTTCGACACGATTTACGTGGAGAATTGTACTGTCCTCTACACGATTTACGTGGAGGAAATACTTCTTAAATTGTTTCGCATCTTCAAACAGATTTACGTCTTGAATAAGGTCTTATCGTCAACACGATATACGTGGACAAGGGTTTAGGTATATTATTTACCGTATAACATTACAATAAATTATACTTTTCTCATAAGTTATTAAATGCGGGTATACCGAAAAAAAAATAGTGTAAGAAAGTAGTTTGGGACACAGTCTATAATAATAATGATTAATAATCAGCTAGCCCTTTAGGTACATACCTTGTTCGTCCAGACATTCAACATTATTTGCGTCTTTATAACCAGATAAACTTTCAAAATAAGAACGATCCTAAGATGATGAACTACTTCGTCGGTATCTTTGCAGTTTACGCTCGAGTTTTTTAACCTTTTTTCGCATAATATGATAATAATCATCACTATCCTTAGATCGCGAACGCTTTCGTTTTCCCATTTTAAACTTCGATGTTTCTATACTAAATAAACTAAAAACAGAGATAAAATTTGAAACAGTGTGACTCCGACAACACGAAAACACGTAATGAATAAAGAGCGGGACCGATAACGCCGCGTGCGGGCGGTGGGAGCGAGACAGAACACTGCGTCATGTTTTTTTTTTAGCTATTAGTATCTAAAAGTGTGGCAAGGACAGCACCTTCGCATGTACTGCTGCAAGTAAACTTGTAATCGTCTTCGGTTGAGAGCCGAAGTATAATTTCATTCCACCCTCGCCAAAAAGCACCACTATATATAAACTTTAGCTTTAAAAAAAAATAGAATTAGTTGATGATTTCACCCTACTAGGCCTAAACATTGTTAAACACAAAAATTGGAAGTCATACATCCAGAAAGTAAGAGCAAAAATATCTAAATTCTCATACGCCCTCCCCGATATAAAACACTCGGACAGCTCTATCATTTGCCACGTTCAAATCCCGTAAGGTGCAGGTGGTCGGGCACGAAGGGCAGACAAGGAGGTGGGCCATATCTTGCGAAGGGGCCCCACATTGGCACTGTGTTTTGGATGGGTCTATGATATTCCATTTGGCCAGGTTGCTTTTGCAGCGGCCAACCTGGGTCCGCAATCGGTTTAGGGATTTCCAGATTGGCCACTGCTGTTCGCTTCCAGGGGGCAGATTCTCTGCCGGAGTGATGAAGTGTGGAGGAGTAGGGTGTATATGTTTCCATAATTCACATCTCTCGTCAGTTGCGCTGGCTTTCGAGGAGGTCGTATGTCTCAAGAAGCTCTTCCGACTCTTCAGGCGCGCAGGTTGGAGTTGATGCTCATATAGGGGGTGCCGAGTGTCCCGTTCCAGTTTGTCCTTCTCGATGCGGCTGGCTACTTCGCGACGAACTTCTGGTGGAGCTATACCCGCCAGAGGGTACAACATCACAAGTGGGGTTGGTTTCAAACACCCAGTTACGATGCGGCAGGTGTCATTTAGTGCTATGTCGACTTCTCTAGCGTGAACGGATCGATGCCACACTGGGCATGCGAACTCTCCAGCAGAAAAGGACAGACATAGACCAGATGTGCGTAGTACTTGTGTCGATGCTCCCCAGCTAGTGGATGTTAGGCGGCGAAGAATATTGTTCCTTGTCCCGACTTTTTGCTTAGTTTTTAAGCAGTGGAATTTAAAAGTCAGGGACCTATCCAAGGTGATGCCCAGATAGCGAGGTTGAGCACAGTGCTCTATGGCAACACCTTGCCACGGGATTTTAAGCGTCCTATTTGACTGACGGTTGCGAAGATGGAAAGCACAGGATTGGGTTTTAGATGGGTTTGGCCTTAGAGCATTTTCGCCATAGTACTTTCCGAGCGTTTCCAAAGCTTCCGTTAGTATTTCTTCGGCCTCTTCAAAAATGGGTGACTGGGCGGCCAGGGCAAGGTCATCTGCGTATATAAAATGTTGCGTTAGTGGAGAGCTAGGCTGGTCGTTAGTTTAAATGTTGAAAAGGGCCGGAGCTAGCACGCTGCCTTGAGGTAGCCCGTTTTTTTGGCAACGCCACCTACTTTTGGTGTTTTCAAGATGTGACTACACGTCATTTATCCCAATATTTTAATATTTAAAACTGCACATTGCCAGCCAGATGTGGAGAAGACATTGAGACACGGACCTTCGGGTTTAAATTAGGGTCTGACAGGCAACCTCATAAACTATGAAATTCTACCCACTTTAAAAGGATAATTGGACCTCTTGTCTCTTTCATTATTGTTAGAAAGTCATGGGAAAGGATGTCGATAGTGTAGATTCTATAAGAATTCTAAGAAGTTGCCATATGGGAACGATAAGCCTTGCCGACGGTCCCAAGACTTAGAAATTGCACACAAAAACGGTCATAAATTTGACCTTCGCAGCGTTGCCTAACTGTGGGAAGTGGAGCTCGGATTGCGGGGAGCAGCGGGGAAGTGACGCGGGGAGAGGGTAGTGATTTTGGGTGCGCGAGAGCGCAGGGGACTTGACTCTAGGCAGGGACATAGGAAAGACCGTTGGTGAAGAACGATAGGTTACGGGATTATTTAGAATCACGTGTTAAAGCGAGCTATGGAATCAACAATCAAAAGTCGTGTCGTGGTAGTAATCGTGGTAAAGAGTTTAATTATTGAGCTTGTTATAATTTATTATAATTTTGTATTAAGATGAGGTTGAGGCACGGACAGGGCAAGAGACTTGACGCTAGGCAGAGAGATAGAACGGACGTGTTGTGAGGATCGAAGTAGGGCGTACGAGTGATGATTTAGAGTGCTAGAGAGTGATAGATGGTGAGTGCGTGACAGTATGGATGGGTAAGTTTTAATTTAATTGTTTTATTACATAGGTAGGGCCAATCACTAATTTACCTTTTGTTTAATATGGCGTGACCTTGTAACTACTTCCTAATCCACACCTTGGCAGTTAATTGTCAATTGCGGTTGGTTATAGGGACACGGCGAAGCTTTCCGATACACTATACTCACCCTCATGCCTTACTTACAACTATGCAAACAACTCATTTGACTATGGACTAAGTGACTATGATCTTTTAACTGTCATAACACACTCATGGAAAGCAGACCCGTTGATATTCACCAAATGTAAAACAGGCTATGGCCGATCCGAAAGGAATAGTAGGATGACCAAACGCAGTTGATGAGTACTGTTTCCTATAAGGTCTAGCTCAGAATAACTTGTATAGGGATTGCTGCCGCACATTTCGGGAGAGGGGTAGGCTTCACACGGTAGGCTCCACAAAGAACCACAAACTAAATCGTCTAAGTACGCTAGGGAACGTGTCTCGTTAAAACCACACCAAGCCAATTGTAGGCAATACTGAATCGACATTATTTAGCGAGACACGATATTGGATGGGAGCCGCTCCGAGCCGCCCCGTATATCCACGAAGTGGGCAGATTAAATGAAATGTGAAATGACGATTTAATCCATTTCGGCGTGCAGCAATACCGAACACAATTGGTTCTGCTACAGACTGAGTCTACGGAACGCTTGCGCTATTCTTTGTTATCGTCGTAATGGGATAGGATGCCGTAAAGGGTGCTATTCAGAGCTGTACGCGTTTCAGTTATTTAAACTTAACTGGTCTTACACAATTTCAGATGAACGTCGGAGTTCTCTGACTTAGGATTGTGTGGGACCGTTGTAAAGAGTTTAGGGAACGTGAATTGCTAGAATCGTTGCAGTGTCCAAGTAGTGGTTCTGTGCGAGTAGACCTAGTAATACATGTATGACGAGGCAACAGTCCATGTCACTAAATGGGGTATTCAAACGTTGAATAAATAACGTAGAGTAAAGTGAATAATTAATATACAAAAGCGCGAGCGTAACGTTCCTATCCTAGCCCTGTCATTATATAATGCACTTTGCAATCCCTTTGTCTAAGTAACTTCATACATCACTATTGTTTTACTAATATAGTCCTTATGACTAACAGACAGAAAAGTGTGCTGGGAAGTTTGTTTCATCATTTCTTCTTACCAGCAATTACACTAGGAAATGATGTCGGGATGGGCGATCTATGGGGCTGTCTTTAGGTGAGTTGATTAGATCAACCAGTTACTTCTAGAGTTAAAACTCTCTGCCAAATTAGTTACTTATATTTGTATTAATACTTGAATGTATATTCACTATATGCGACCTTCATTCGGTCTTTGATTTAAATACTCTATACATTAGTGTAAAGAGTTTCTCACAAGCTTTAGTTAATTGTAACAATTTAGCGTTTATATCCCTTTAGTTATATTTTTATCCTTCTAAACCACTTCCAAGTTATAATTTTATAACTGTGAATTCCAAAACAAAACAAAACCATAATTTGGAATTCACGTGTACACGGTGGAAAGGCGCCCAAGTCAGGAAGACGAACCTTACAAATCTGTGCGGCTGGTTGGGGCACAGATTCTACTTCTTCAGAAGTAGCCGTCCTTTAACTCTAAATCAAAGCATTTAGGAAAAACGAAATTTTTATCAGTCTAGGGTCGGCTAGGTACAGTCACATGTGGTGCCGTGACCAGGATTCTCGTCATTAAATGTACTGACTAACGTCAGTACAACGAGAAAGAACAATAATGGGTTACTATAAACACAACACAACGTAAGTTTCTATTATTTATTAGGCACAAAAGGAGTTACTACGGTTAAAAATACTATAGATGGAATGTATTTTACGAAAAAATAACACAACGTAATGTTAGGGTTACTTATAATTGTTAGACGATAAAAGTCACAATAGCTATATAGGTAATTGTCTCATTATGTTAGTTGCAATTTGTCAACTACAGGTCGCGGGTTCAAGTCCCGAATGATTTATTTAGTTAAGAATATACATGGATTCTATAGTCATGAATATGGGTTCAATTCCCGCTTGTTATACTGGTTGACGTGTGATTAGAATCTAGTGTCTGTACTACTGTGGGTTTGACTCCCATAAACACTTTGATAATTTAAGTGTGGCTTCATTTATTCGGTTTCAAAGCTAATGTAGTCAATGGGTTCGATCCCCTGCTAATGTGAGTTCGATGTTATTTATGTTTATGTAAGTAAAAGATGATTGTTGGTTCCAAAAGCTAATAAATAATCAGGGTTCGATTCCCTAAAACGTGATTTTTGTGTTTGACAAGTTGTGCAAATGTTACATAGTACGTACATGCGTATTTTAAGTAATGAAAAGATTGATTGTTGGTTCCAAAAGCTAATAAATAATCATGGGTTCGATTCCCTAAAAACGTGAGTTTTCAAAACAAAGTGCACGGGGCACAGAATGACCACATCTGCGTCCGCCTTTTTTGCGTCGACCCTAGCCAATTGACTCCTTTGTTTTTTTCGTTTTTGTTTATTACAAATACAATTGACTGACCGGGACAGGAAAAAAAAAGAGTCACTCAGACATTACAATGTGTTAATTGCGAGTTAGCCTCGCACACCAAGGGTTTCACAAGATTTTATTGAAAAAAATCTTGCTCAAAATTCTTAAGCTCAATATTATTTAATTTAATAAGCAATCGCACTACAGAATAGTCCGGTCAAGTTAGCTCATTTAATTGGGTAAGGAAAACAATAATTAGCATAAAGCTAAAAATTTGTAGTTAAACTAATTTACGAAGTAATTTAAAATGACTCGTTTGTATTTGTCGTTTTATTACACAAAGGGGCTGGCAGTTACTAGAAAAAAAAAAACAGTCACACGAGCCCTGCAAGCATTATCAGATATAGATTTTGGAGATAGTATTTGCGTATTTGAGTGTACGGAGAAAGCTGAGTACATTTCCTTAGTTATTATAAGTATATTACTAGTCCCTAATATATACAAAACGTAAAGATGACCATAAAATTACCAAGAAGGTACGTCAACATAATAGTAGAATACTTCACTAAACACTGCCGACTCGACAGAGTATGTCATGTTATAAGAGAATAGATACTTGTGTGGCCTTATTTCAAATTCCAGGATACTCAAGTCATCACATAGCTACTACTACTCTATGTCTAGTCCAACGGTGTGTGAGTTCTTCTTGGCCCAGAGCTTCACCCAGGCGACTGACACCAGCTGAATCCAGCAGATGCTGTAGTGTGGTTCCAGTCCCTAAGATAAGTTCTGCTTTAATATAACGCGATGCCTCAACGGCCGCGACACCTGAACCAGGTGTGAAACAATAGGAAAACAATTGTTTCCTAATTATGACCCATGAGCTCATAACCGATAGTTGGAACTATGGCAAGTTACCAATAAGACTCGTATTTACAATCTGAGGGGGGCATGATTCTGACTTTCCAATGCATGTCCTCGTTAGGAAGGTAAACTTATGGTGTATAGATTGATATTTATTGTGGAGAATCTAAGGTGGCTACAGTTTACATATGACTTTCAAACCTTTGTTGGATTATTAGAAGTCTCTGATCTCTTAAAATCAGTCTGATATAACTCTCAAACTCGTGTTAGAATTCTAACAGCTTTGTTTAATTTTAAAGTTTGATGTTGTTGCTTGTTCGGTTTCAGTAATGCTTTCCTCTAAGGTCATAGGGGGGTTTTTCCATCTTATTGGTATAAAATTCTAATAAGCACATGTGCGAACTATTTCAGCTACTCCTGAAAATGAATTCGGTGGCTGACTCAGCATTAAGGTGCTTAAGCAGAGACCGTTGTACAACGCAGATCGCCGACCAGCGCAACTGCGATAGGCTGAGTTCAGAACGAGAGAGTACCGTAGTTAGTACTAGTAGGAGTGACTCTGGTATGTAAAATTAAATAATAAGCATGCACAGGTCTTATTAGATCTTTTCTATCGAGATTAAAATATTTCAACGAAATATAAATTAAAATACAAAAGTATTGTAATGATTGAAAGCTAAGAAGACTGAGGTAAGAAAAAAAAAAAAAACATACCTGCAGGTCTATTGAAATTAGTTATTTGATAATGAAATGGATAAGTGCCGTTATAAAAGAATTATTCAGATACAGCAATTACGTATCGGCTGATAGAAGGTAATATTAGGCTGTGTTATGTGAAATTAAACTATAAACATGCACAGATTTATACGAATTTTGTTATTTGAATATGACAACAAAATTCGAAATAGGCAAAATAATTGTGACTCGAACGTAGATTCTGATGTTACTGCGTAATCATAGCAGATATTGAATCTTATTGGATTGATGATCCAACTAGAATCATAATAACTAATTGAACCTAGCACCTGAGTACGAGGTTATAATCTATGAATGTTTTATGTGACAACAGAGATCATCCTATTGTGAAAGCTCATCCGCTGTACTGCGTCACGCGTCTGATTTTCAGAGGGGGGAATGTGACTACACGTCATTTATCCCAATATTTTAATATTTAAAACTGCACATTGCCAGCCAGATGTGGAGAAGACATTGAGACACGGACCTTCGGGTTTAAATTAGGGTCTGACAGGCAACCTCATAAACTATGAAATTCTACCCACTTTAAAAGGATAATTGGACCTCTTGTCTCTTTCATTATTGTTAGAAAGTCATGGGAAAGGATGTCGATAGTGTAGATTCTATAAGAATTCTAAGAAGTTGCCATATGGGAACGATAAGCCTTGCCGACCGTCCCAAGACTTAGAAATTGCACACAAAAACGGTCATAAATTTGACCTTCGCAGCGTTGCCTAACTGTGGGAAGTGGAGCTCGGATTGCGGGGAGCAGCGGGGAAGTGACGCGGGGAGAGGGTAGTGATTTTGGGTGCGCGAGAGCGCAGGGGACTTGACTCTAGGCAGGGACATAGGAAAGACCGTTGGTGAAGAACGATAGGTTACGGGATTATTTAGAATCACGTGTTAAAGCGAGCTATGGAATCAACAATCAAAAGTCGTGTCGTGGTAGTAATCGTGGTAAAGAGTTTAATTATTGAGCTTGTTATAATTTATTATAATTTTGTATTAAGATGAGGTTGAGGCACGGACAGGGCAAGAGACTTGACGCTAGGCAGAGAGATAGAACGGACGTGTTGTGAGGATCGAAGTAGGGCGTACGAGTGATGATTTAGAGTGCTAGAGAGTGATAGATGGTGAGTGCGTGACAGTATGGATGGGTAAGTTTTAATTTAATTGTTTTATTACATAGGTAGGGCCAATCACTAATTTACCTTTTGTTTAATATGGCGTGACCTTGTAACTACTTCCTAATCCACACCTTGGCAGTTAATTGTCAATTGCGGTTGGTTATAGGGACACGGCGAAGCTTTCCGATACACTATACTCACCCTCATGCCTTACTTACAACTATGCAAACAACTCATTTGACTATGGACTAAGTGACTATGATCTTTTAACTGTCATAACACACTCATGGAAAGCAGACCCGTTGATATTCACCAAATGTAAAACAGGCTATGGCCGATCCGAAAGGAATAGTAGGATGAACAAACGCAGTTGATGAGTACTGTTTCCTATAAGGTCTAGCTCAGAATAACTTGTATAGGGATTGCTGCCGCACATTTCGGGAGAGGGGTAGGCTTCACACGGTAGGCTCCACAAAGAACTACAAACTAAATCGTCTAAGTACGCTAGGGAACGTGTCTCGTTAAAACCACACCAAGCCAATTGTAGGCAATACTGAATCGACATTATTTAGCGAGACACGATATTGGATGGGAGCCGCTCCGAGCCGCCCCGTATATGCACGAAGTGGGCAGATTAAATGAAATGTGAAATGACGATTTAATCCATTTCGGCGTGCAGCAATACCGAACACAATTGGTTCTGCTACAGACTGAGTCTACGGAACGCTTGCGCTATTCTTTGTTATCGTCGTAATGGGATAGGATGCCGTAAAGGGTGCTATTCAGAGCTGTACGCGTTTCAGTTATTTAAACTTAACTGGTCTTACACAATTTCAGATGAACGTCGGAGTTCTCTGACTTAGGATTGTGTGGGACCGTTGTAAAGAGTTTAGGGAACGTGAATTGCTAGAATCGTTGCAGTGTCCAAGTAGTGGTTCTGTGCGAGTAGACCTAGTAATACATGTATGACGAGGCAACAGTCCATGTCACTAAATGGGGTATTCAAACGTTGAATAAATAACGTAGAGTAAAGTGAATAATTAATATACAAAAGCGCGAGCGTAACGTTCCTATCCTAGCCCTGTCATTATATAATGCACTTTGCAATACCTTTGTCTAAGTAACTTCATACATCACTATTGTTTTACTAATATAGTCCTTATGACTAACAGACAGAAAAGTGTGCTGGGAAGTTTGTTTCATCATTTCTTCTTACCAGCAATTACACTAGGAAATGATGTCGGGATGGGCGATCTATGGGGCTGTCTTTAGGTGAGTTGATTAGATCAACCAGTTACTTCTAGAGTTAAAACTCTCTGCCAAATTAGTTACTTATATTTGTATTAATACTTGAATGTATATTCACTATATGCGACCTTCATTCGGTCTTTGATTTAAATACTCTATACATTAGTGTAAAGAGTTTCTCACAAGCTTTAGTTAATTGTAACAATTTAGCGTTTATATCCCTTTAGTTATATTTTTATCCTTCTAAACCACTTCCAAGTTATAATTTTATAACTGTGAATTCCAAAACAAAACAAAACCATAATTTGGAATTCACGCGTACACGGTGGAAAGGCGCCCAAGTCAGGAAGACGAACCTTACAAATCTGTGCGGCTGGTTGGGGCACAGATTCTACTTCTTCAGAAGTAGCCGTCCTTTAACTCTAAATCAAAGCATTTAGGAAAAACGAAATTTTTATCAGTCTAGGGTCGGCTAGGTACAGTCACAAAGATGTACTTGGAAAATACGGTTATTTAGGATGGCGCTGAGAATTTTGACAAAACCTGTATCTTTTGTGAGTTTGCTGAATTTTAATAGGAGTTTTTTAATGTTAACTGTGTCATAGGCTGCTGAAAGGTCCACGAAAACAACACCTGTGACATTGTTCGCCTCAAACCCGTCCTCGATGAATTGCGTAAGCTTGAGGGTCTGGTTGGTGCACGACTTTCCAGGCCTAAAGCCAGCTTGCTCAGGTATAAGATGAGGTTCGATTACAGGTGTAAGGCGAAAACTGCACTAGTAACGCACTACGCGTACGCCTACGCATGGTTCAAATACGGTGTCATCTTATAGGATACTAGTTGTCCCACGCGGCTTCGCTCCCGTCAACTGGCTACGTACCTACCCTATCCTACCTACCCTACTCTACACCTACCCTACGCCTACCCTACACCTACCCTACGCCTACCCTATGCCAACCCTACGCCTACCCCACACCTACCTTTCACCGACCCAACACCTACCTTTCACCGACCCTACACCTCCCCTACACCAACCCTACATACATGATTGCATAACTGAAACCGTTTACGCAGCGCATGCAACGGAAGCCCTCAAAAAAACGGACGCCCTGAATATTCTTTCCCGTTTTTGTAACATTTTTCATTTATGCTCCGCTCCTATTGGTCGTGATGTTATATAGCCAATAGCACTCAGGAATAATGTAGCTTTCTACCAGTGAAAAATTTTTTAGAATTGGATCATTAGTTCCAGAGATTACCCCCTACATACAAACTTACAAACTTACAAATTTTACCTCTTTATAATATTAAATTATATATATTATATATTATATTATTTCTTTTATTTATTCTCGTTCTTACTTTATACATTTTTAAATATTAATAAAAAGAAAACTTAAAAACATTTAAAAATATAAAAAATAGAGGCCAACCGGTATCGGGAACAGGGTCCAAGCTACCGGTGGTTAGGGCTTCAGAGACAGGAACCTCCTCACAATGCGAACCGTATCGAGAAGTACTGCCTTCTGTATCAGACCCTTGATCCAACCGTGTAATGACAGCCTCGATAGATGTTCATCGAGGCTATTGGCCATCAGGCCGTTGGCCGTAACGACAATCGGCACAATGATCGCCGAGTCCACATCCCACATGTCGACAACCTCGTGTGCTAAGTCGAGATACTTGATTTGTTTCTCTTTCTCAGCTTTCACGAGGTTCTCGTCATGTGGGATGGTGACATCGATTATCATTGTGCGGTGCGCTAATCGGTCTATCACCACTATATCCGGCTTATTGGCAACAATAGTCCTATCAGTGATGATAAACCGATCCCAGTACAACGTGACATGGTCATTTTCGGGAACTGGGTCGGGCACATACTTGTAATACGGTACCTCAGAATCCACCAGATTGTATTTCAAAGCAAGTTGCTGGTGAATAATCCTGGCCACTTGGTTATGTCTGTGTAAGTACTCGCCGTTAGCCAGGCGAGAACAACCAGAGATAATATGTCTGATGGATTCACCAGGATGGTGGCATGCCCGACACACGTCAACCGTCCCGTCCTTCATTATATGTCTCCGGTAGTTATTCGTCAGGATAGCTTCGTCCATAATTGCACAGACAAAACCTTCAGTTTCCCCGAAAAGGTCACCGAAACGTAGCCAGGATACGGACGCTGGAAAATCTACATCGGGCCCATGGAGAGCCCGATAGAAGCGCCCGTGTAGCTCCTTGCCTTGCTATACCTCATTGCGTTCATCAGTCGATAGTATTACAGGCTTGCGCCAGTTCTCTTTAGCCATGGACAACGGGGTGAGTCCCTTGTCCACTGCGACCACATCCCGGTGCATACCCACTTCAGCATTTAAAAAGTATTCTCTGAGGCTGCACACCTCGCGGTTGTGAAGAGTCTTGGCATTTAAAAAGCCTCGACCCCCACACTTCCGCGAGATGTACAGTCTCATCACCGATGATCGTGGGTGATGCATCCGGTTTGCGGTCAGTAGTGTCCGGACCCTCCTATCGAGGGCGTCGAGCTCGGTCTGAGTCCATTTGAGTATGCCGAAAGAGTACATCAAAACCGGCATGACCCAACTGTTGAAGGCACGCACCTTATTTCCGCCCGACAAAAGGCTATTTAATACCTTTTTCAGGCGGCCAAAGAAACGCTCCTTCAGCAGTTGCTTCATGTCAGTACTGTTGATGCCCAACGCTTCCGACATACCCAAATACTTGTAAGTTTCGGTCGAGGAGAGGTGTCTAAGGTGTTTGGAATCAGAGAGTTGAATTCCCTCGGATTCCATAATCTCCCCTTGCTTTACATGCATGACTGCACATTTTTCCACACCAAATTCCATCCTGATGGAGTTACTGAAGGTTTCAGTTACCTTCAGTAGCTCCGTCAGTTGGAATTTATTGGGGGTAAAGAGTTTCAGATCATCCATGTAAAGGAGGTGAGATATGACCTGACCACCTCTTCTCAACCGATAGCCTAGTCCTGAATCCTCCAGCAGTGTACTTAGAGGATTCAGGGCTAAGCAGAACCAAAGTGGGCTCAAACTGTTGCCCTGAAATATTCCCCGCTTAATCCATACAGGCTCATCATCCTCCTGAATCGGTCGACATCCTGGATATCGAAGGACTGTCTTCCATTGCCCCATACATGATTCAAGGAAGGTGCATAGAGTTGCATCTATTTTGTACAACTCCAGCACCCTCATGAGCCATGTATGTGGCACAGAGTCGTATGCCTTCTTGTAGTCTATCCAGCATGTCGACAGATCCTTGCGGGATCGACGAATCTGCTGGCTTATGGCCATGTCGATGAGGAGTAGCTCCTTAGTGCCGCGGGACCCATTCCTACATCAATTCTGAGAGGTAGACATTATTGAGTTACTTTCAATGTGTTTATCAATTTTTGCTCTCAGGATGGATGTAAGAAGTTTATAAACCGTTGATAAGCATGTGATTGGTCTATAATGCTTGGGTTCCGCGGGACTACCTGTCTTATGGAGCAGATGGGTAACGCCTGTTGTTAAAAACTGCGGCAGCGACCCAGACTCTAAGCATGACTGGAATTGAGATGCCAGTAGCGCGTGTGAGCTGCTATACCATTTTAGCCAAAAGTTATGCAGTCCGTCCGGACCCGGAGACTTCCAGTTCGGTAGCGGACGAACTGCTTTGGCTACATCAGATGGGCTGATGATTACGTTTTCTATTTCTGGTATAGCTTCACACACGCGCTCGACATCACGCATCCAGCCACCCTCAGTATGACAGACGGGCACCGACCAGATGCTTCGCCAGAATGTACTCGTGGCGACATCATCCGGGCGGCACACGTCTGTCACATTTTGTTCAGGTCGCTTCCAAGCTCTGTATACCCACCACTCATCGCTCTGGAACATGCGATTCTGCGAGTACCGGTCAACCCGTCGCTTATACCGCCGAATACGGTTTGCCCATGCACAACCTTTCTGTTTCAGGAAGTCGATGCGCTCCGTGACACGGGAAATGTATTCTCGGGGACTAACTCCAGTCCCCGAAAACGCTCGCCTCACGAAGCGCATCACACGTGGGCGTGTATTGCCCTCCCTGAAACAGTATAGTTTTCCGATGAGTACCCTGGCCCCATCGATACGCCGTTCGATCCTGCATTGCCAGGCTGGTACGGCAGGCTTTGGTCGAATAGCCTCGTTTGGAAACTTAACGTTGGCTTAACGACATTGGCTTAGCGCCCTATTCTTTTTGTGCATAGGCAACCGTGGTAATCGGGGCCTAAGTTCAGACGAAGTGGACCTATACTCACGAAGCGCATCCTCCAGTGCGCTCCTCAATCTTTCGTTGCACTGGCTACTTACTGTGGCAACCCTATCATCTGCCTCATCGTTAACAAGATTGGACCGCGGCGGGATCACAATAGTGGCTGGTGGTGCCGCGGTCTGTGACTGGGTTGAGACGATTTGGTTGCTAAGCACTTCAGAGCGTAGCCTATCACGTGCGGCATCATCCAACCTGTGATTACGCTGAATGACCCGCACCTGATCCGACAATCGTTGGGCCGAGACGTTCACGGTTGGTTCTAGGTCCCGAAACAGAGACAGCATCCTAACACGGTACGCAGTGAGGTTAGTTCCCCCCTCTGTAGACCCGTAATATGCGCGCATGACGTTTTCATTCATATTATTATTATTATTATATTATTATAGTATAGAAAAGCACTGATGATGCACCCACGCTAATTACCCTAAAAAAAAAAATAACTATTAAAAATCTTAGTAAATATTGAAGTCACCGATAGCTGTAAACCCCACTTTCAGGAACTAAAGATTTTACCCTTACGCTGTCTTTACATATTCAAAGATTGTAAATTTGTGCGTATGTACCCAGAATTCTTTACAAAAAGAGAGGACATACAAAAGAAAATTAATTTAAGACATTAAAATAGACTAAACTTACCACAATCGCAACTAAACATGCACTCCAATAGTACCTTTAATTGTCATGTCCATAAAAAATTATAATAAGTTACCTGAAATAATAAAGAATTCAAATAAATATCTTTATCAATAAATTGAAGCTCTTCCTTGTTAGCAAATGCTACTATAGCATACGCGAATACCTAAATGATCAAGCCGACCCTTAAACAAAACTTTTTTTTAAATAAATATGAAGTGTCCAATAAATAACTTGCCTTAAGAATAATAAATATTAAATACGTAATAAATAAAAATATTAATTAGTAAATAAAATAAACATAAATAATTTAAAAAAAAAATATGATGTGTACTATGTTACTAAATAGCTAATAAATACGCAGTATATAATTTTGAAACAATAATTATAATTCTAAAATTCAATTCTGTATTAATAGAACTTTCTAATACTTAACCAATTATAAAATTTATCACAGTAAACATTCGTTGTTCTTCCTCCTCTCTCCTATCTATGATGTCAAAGTCAAAGTCAAATATATTTATTTCAATTAGGCCAGTAAGCGGCACTTTTGAACGTCATACATATATGAATTAAAATTTACAAGTAGTAAAAGTTAATTCTACCGTGCATTCGGAAAAGTAGCTTGTTATAGAGAAGAATGCACAAGAAACTCCATACTTACTCTTTTTAAAAAAAAGGCGATTTACAATATTTACATAAGTACATACATTAATAAATTCACATATGTGAGGACTATGTTCCCAAAAATAGCACTACACACTATACTACGTACAGGTATAAATATGAGCCCGACAGGGTCCATAACTGTGACTAATATAGTTATTTCCCTAAGAACTATATACATTATGGAACGCAATAAAGATTTGAGAATTGAAATAAAAACGAAATATAAGGCTACTGTATGGCCCTTTAGAACTCTTACTAGGTAAAATATCCTCCCCTGCAATTGAAAATACCAAATTCATTTTAAGCACAGAATGGCCGAAACTGCAGCAAAATCAAAAAATAACATTTTGGTTTTAGAAAAAGACTGTTCACTTAATGATGGGGTTTCAAAGTAGGACCAAAATATCTGGAAACCTATCAAATAATAAACTATACCACAGATAATATAATACTAGCATAACTGTACGTAAGAAGTAAATAGTACAATATCAACAATCCTAATTTTAACTGAACACAGACCGTGATAGCAAGAATAAATAATAATGAAAAAGGGTTAAAACTGTTTGCAAAATTATTTAGAATTGAAAAGATAAGCTTATGGATAAAATAATGAATGATTTGTTAGAGTTGTTTGGTTAAATAAAATTCTGTCAAAACAAGTCAAAGACGGGCCTCTGAATCTTTATGATCAAGCTACGATCTGCGACCTCTGAGTTTGATTTGAGTTAGCAAAATGGATGTAGAAAAAGGCCTTGGTTAATGGCTATGGTTTGAGTTGGTTGATTCAATAAATTTTAGTCAAAACAAGTCAAAGACGGGCCTCTGAATCTTTATGGTCAAGCCACGATCTGCGATCTCTGAGTTTGACAGTTTCACCAGAACAAGCAATGTTTTAATATTTTTCTATGATTTTCAGATATTCGCTGGGCCTAGTAAGGCCCGCTCGTCAGTATGGCCGTGATAGCGCTGCTAAATGAAAGTAGTACCACAGACGAAATCAAACTTCAAGGCAGATGACTTAACGGAAACCCGAATTTAGTATTGTTAATGTAAAGATTACTTTTTATTTGAGTATGTGGGGGGTTATTTCAATAAAACCACTCGCAGGCCAATGTAACAGCAAAGGATATTTATTGACTCTTCACAAACGTTATTCTAACACACTAACATACACTATTATAAAATGAAATATATACTACGAGCCTGCGATTACGTATGTACTCGGTATGACCGCCCGATATCGGTTCCGCGATGGAAGCCGACCGTGCAAGCCAGAGAGCGTTCAACTGCCCGAAACCGTTCCGAAGGAAGCGTGTCCGTGCGAGCCGAACTGCAAATGACTGGCGTGCATGCCTTTATATACTCTCAGGCCGCGGCCGGCGGCTGCGGCGGCGCGATAGTGGGGTACGGCGAGAAGGATCACGCACACAGGTATGCGCGCGGTATGGCGTCGTGTGCGGGTAGTGTTACAGTCTCCCCCTCTGTCTCCGATAACGTCCCGGTGAGGTAGACAGGACTTAAGTAGGCGGTTGCTTCTTTGGCGGCCTTCCACGGGGTCGAGGCTTGGAAGTTGTTGCCAGGGCCTCCAGTGAAGTTGGCTTGTTCTTCCGCGGGCGACCTCGCCGGCGTAAAGGTAAGACCGGCTCAGGCAGGGCGGCTGATGCCAATCCTTGGTACGGACGCAGGGCTGAGGAATGATACAACCCTGCAGTCTGGTTTGGAGTGGCGGGATCAGCAATCTGAAAAGAAGATGGTCCATGAATGTCTTTGATAAGATATGGGCCATCTCGACGCGGTGCTAGTTTAGCACTAAAACCTTGTGATGATTTGCTTAAGGCATGAACATCAACCATAACTTGATCGCCAGGCTGATAGTTAGGACATGATTGACGTCTCTTATCAGCATATTCTTTTCGCTTTTCCTCTTTCATCTCCTGTATCTCATGGGCTCTTTTCAATGTAGAGGCCATCATCAATAATTTCGGTGTTATCTCGGGAACAAAATTTTCGTTTTGTACTATCTGTCGCAGATCATGATTTATGTCGTCGATTGTGCGAAGATCTCGGCCAAAAGTTAAGTAGGCTGGCGTGTACCCAGTAGAAGAACAACTAGCAGTGTTCATGGCAAAACGTATGCTTGGCAAATGTTCTGACCATCTGTTATGGTTATCTCCTACTAGTATTGCCAACTGTGTTTTTAAATCTCGGTTGCGCCTTTCGACAGGGTTAGTTTCAGGATGATAAACAGGAGTAAAACCGTGTTTGATATCCAGACAGTATGTCAATTGCTGCATCACGTTACTAATGAATTGAGACCCGTTATCGCTAATGAACCGTCTCGGTGTGCCATACCGTAGAATGATCTCATCCAATAAGACTCTAGCACATTCCTCTGCGGTAGCTTGCTTCAATGCGAATAACTCAACCCATCTACTAGCCAGGTCTTCTACAATGAAGATCCACATCTCATCTTTAACTGTTTTCGGTAAAGGTCCGTACAAATCGAAAGATACGACTTCAAATCTTTGGTTGAGAGCCGTAGTTTGGAGCAGGCCCGCTGGTTTGAGATTGCTTGGTTTGTATCGCTGACATTGGATACAGTTCCGTATATAACTTTCTATTTGGGTTCTCATCCCCTTCCAAAAGTATCGCTTGGCAATTCGTTCAATAGTTTTCTCCACTCCATAATGACCAGCGGAAGCTTGATCATGATACACACTGATAACTTTTCCCTGCTCTTGCTTAGGTACAACTAGTTGAGCATTTTCATTGTCATTGTCTGATGTGTATCTGTAGAGTAGTCCTTGATTCATAAGGTAGCCTTTTGTACTCCAATATTTGCCGTTTTCGTATTGATTTCCTTCTAGTTCGTTAATTATTTTCTCTATGTCTTTATCTTTTAATTGTTCCTCTCTTATTTCTTTTGATTTCTTCCTTGGCATATCAATTATCACACTGCATACTCCACAGTCCTTCCCCGTTGTAGGATCGCAATTAGGACGTGACAAGGTGTCGGCGACAACATTCGTTCTTCCGTTGATGTATTTAATCGTCAGATTATAGGGTTGCAATTGCAGAGCCCATCGTGCCAGTCGACCGGTTGGGGACTTCAATGACATAAGCCACTTCAGAGCTTGATGATCGGTCAGTATAGTGAAATTCGTACCCTCGATGAAACCACGAAATTTGTTCACCGCCCAGATTACAGCTAGTGCTTCTCGTTCTGTAGTTGAATAATTTCTTTCAGCTGGAGTGAGGAGGCGGCTAGCATACTCAACTGGATGCTCAGTTTCTCCCTCCCCCTGCACCAAAACAGCGCCGATCGCGTAATTACTTGCATCTGATTTGATTGTAAAAGGTTTGGTGTGGTCTGCCTGAGCCAACACCGGCGCCGTAACCAAAAGTTTCCGCAGCTCGTCAAACGCTGTTTTCTGTTCATCGTTCCAGATCCAAACAGAATTCTTCTTCGTCAACCGAGAGAGTGGTTCGGTGACTTTTGCAAAATTAGGGATAAATCGCCTATACCACGAACACATTTGCAGGAATGATATCAAATGCTTCAAGTTTGTTGGCGCAGCCATATCCATTATGGAAGCAACTTTGTCTGGATCCGCTTGAAGACCGTCAGGTGTTATATAATGTCCTAAATATTTGACCTTAGAGCAGAAGAAAACACATTTTTCTTTGTTTGCTGTGAGATTGTACTCATTTAGGCGATTGAAGACGTCTTGCAGGTCTCTAAAATGTTCATCTAGACTGGCGGACATGACTATTAGGTCATCTAAATAGATGAGGAGCTTAATGTGACTGAGGAATATATGAAATCTGTCCATGAGGCGCTGAAAAGTAGCAGGTGCATTTCGTAGACCAAATGGCATTCTCAAAAATTTGTACATACCGAAAGGTGTGATGAAGGCTGTCTTTACTTGGTCTTCATCCTTAACATGAATCTGCCAGTAGCCGGCACGGAGGTCAATGGTGCTCATGTAACGCGTAGGCTTAGCACTGTGTAGGAGGTCATCGATACGTGGCAGTGGATACACATCTGCAGTCATGATCGCGTTCAACTGGCGGTAATCAACACAGACTCGTGTACTGCCGTCTTTCTTCGGAACTAGTACGACTGGCGCTGACCAAGGTGAGGAACACGGAACTATAACTCCTTGCTCACACATCTTCTGTATTTCTACCTTCAGGGTTTGCATCTTAACTGGTGATAGCCTATATGGTGGAACAGATATAGGCTTGTGTGATCCCGTATCAATGGTGTGTTCAGTCTCCGTTGTTGGCTTGCCATTGGATACGAATACCGCTTCATTTATCTCAAGGAAATGTTGTAGGCGCCTGGTCTCTTCCACCGTCAGCAAGCACTCATGGCTGCGCATGGAAACAGAAGAGATTTCAGTTCCTGGGAATAGACCAGCAGAATCTGGTGACAGCTCGACATCGGCGTTATTGATGCTCCTACGTGCATCTTCGTACAGGGCATCAATAATCGGAGAGTATCCATCGAATAAGACTGTTCGTGGTCTCTTGGGTGGAGTCGAGAATCCTATGGGTATCAATGGTCCATAAGGTCTATCCAAGGCTTGCTCTGTTGCTCCAGGCACAATACAGCCACTTCTCTGAGGAGAATGTGGAGGTGTCATCATTTGCATCGACGGTTCCTGATGCTGTTGCGGGATGAATTTTGCCATACAAACAGGTGATAGTACAGGGCTGGGTGTGTTCATCATGGGTGATTCCATAGCTGGCAAGCACACACTGGATAAAACACCCGCTATATCTTTTGATTCCTCCAGACCCTCAGGATTTAGGTCGTAATTCTTGTGAGGTTCATCAACAAAATGACACGTTCGTTGGGGTAGGTTTAAGGCCAACATAGCATCTTCTATAAATCCTACCCCAAGTAGTGTCCTATTTTCTCGGGCGTCAGGAAAGATCACGAAAGACGTGGTTACGTCTCGGCCATAGAGAGTGACAGTCGTCTTAACTGTAAGTACATCCTGCTTCCTTGGTACTCCATCAGCGAGGGTAACGTACATAATTTCCCTCTCAAAACATAAACCGTTCTGTTCTAGACGTTTGTAAAGCTGGTAGGAGGCAACACTTGACTTAGCGCACGTATCGATGCACGCTATTCCCTTCATATCTTTAATGGTGATGGGCACTGTGGGGCGTGGTCGAACATCAGCAGTCATGTTAGCGGAGCAGAAACAGAAATCAACTGATGCTGTAGACTGCCTGTTTTTACACTTCGGACAGCGACTGCGTATTACTCCTGGCTCACCACACCCATAACAAGCAAACTTCGGCTTGTCCTCGCTTTGGGTGATCGAGGTAGTTTCAGCCTTAACAGCAACAACATTATGCTTATCTGTGTCTTCTCTTGCCTTCTTTCTACAAACCTCAGCTGTGTGACCGGGAAGACGACAGTAACCACAGCGTGTTCTATTTTGTTTTTTGTTATTTTTATGTTGTGTTGTCATATCTTTATCGTGTACATACTCTGATTCTTCTTTTTGTAGTGTAGTGTTCTTTCAATATCCCTTGCCTTTTTTAGTAGCTCATCAAAAGTTTTGATCGAATCCCTGCAGATCTTTTCCCTCACGGCGAATCTAATCTGGCCAAAAATGAGACTGATCTGTTGCTGCACCGTATGTGGTTCTGACATCTCAGCAAGAAGCGCCCGCTTCTTGGCAATGAAAATCTCGGTGGGGGTCTGGTTATCTTGCTTAACACCGACTATTTCCTGATAGATAACGTAGTCTAATTTCTTTGGAGCAAAGGTATGACGCAAGCGTTCCTTAAAAAGTTCCCATGTCTTCACACTGCTTTTAACGCCTTGCCACCACTTAATCGTTGCGTCACCGATCAGAACTAAAGGTAGGCCTTCAAGGGCGTTCTCGTCAGATATCTTTTCCACTTCCTTAAACACTGTGACTGCAGCTAAGAAAGCTTCAACTTCCGCCTTTGATCCTCCAAATTTAGCTGGGCATTGTGCAAAGGTACTCCTCCCTCGTGTACCAGTGGTTATTGCAAGGATAAGCTCCTTAAACTGGCTATCTGACATGTTGATAGCCATTTCTTCAGATGACACGCTTCCAAGTCGAACTGGTCTGCGAGTTGGTCGTGGCCTTAGATATTTTCTATCTTCGGCCTCCACGTTGTGCGCCACTTGTGGGGGGTTATTTCAATAAAACCACTCGCAGGCCAATGTAACAGCAAAGGATATTTATTGACTCTTCACAAACGTTACTCTAACACACTAACATACACTATTATAAAATGAAATATATACTACGAGTCTGCGATTACGTATGTACTCGGTATGACCGCCCGATATCGGTTCCGCGATGGAAGCCGACCGTGCAAGCCAGAGAGCGTTCAACTGCCCGAAACCGTTCCGAAGGAAGCGTGTCCGTGCGAGCCGAACTGCAAATGACTGGCGTGCATGCCCTTATATACTCTCAGGCCGTGGCCGGCGGCTGCGGCGGGCGCGATAGTGGGGCACGGCGAGAAGGATCACGCACACAGGTATGCGCGCGGTATGGCGTCGTGTGCGGGTAGTGTTACAAGTAATATTTTAAAAATCAAAAATGGAAGGTAGATCACTGACTGTTAGTTCATTCAAATAAAATAATTGGTAGCTAAATCCATTAGAAATATTTGTAAAAAGTGATATTAATTACTAATCAAATATTGAACACAATTACTGTATTTTTACAAACTTAAATCTAAAATTAATTGATAAACTAATGTCACCGGTAGTTGTTGCTATGTGACGCCTTTTCATTTGTCTAAACGTATAAATAGGCTAGTTCTAGTAGAAAGAACTCAATATTGAATTGTATTTTGAACTGTGCACATATTCATAAAAAATTAAGTTGATTTACTGTTGGTGTGAGTAATAAAAAGTGTTAACAAGATGTCTGATCGTTATCATTTGAGAACCCTGAGTACTCCCACTCTTACATGTATTTAATTTTAGTCTTCTCCAAACTATATTGTGGATAGCTTCCAGTGATATTCATTGAGCGTCAGCCAGTGTGCTGTTACCAGTAACTACTTAGCAAGGAGCAATCAATATATTTCTAATCTTCTCCTTCCTCTGTAATATATTTGATATGTTTTAGTATATTACAAAATATCAAATATAAAATTACTTAGACCCTATAACTTACAATACATACATACAGTACCAACTTACAATACAGTATGTATTGGGCGATGGGCGGTCTAGACAATCTCTTACAGACAACCTTTGTATGGACTGAACGATAGGAGAAGAATTTTGGGCTGTCAGTGTACAAAATATCAAAAATACTATTACTTAGACCTTATAACTTACAATACAGTATGTATTGTAAGTTATAAGGTCTAAGTAATAATTTCCCTTCGCCCGTTACCTTTGCCGAGAGTGGACGTGTTATCGGTTCTAACAATTATATTATAGTGTGCATACGCGATTCTAACCGTTGGGATTAAGTTTAATGGGGCTAATTTTCTATCAAATTGGTTCACTGTTTTCGTTTAATTTCTAAGCCGCTAATGCTTCGCTAGCTGGCCACGCCCCCGTGCAAGACAGAGACGGTCGCCATAATTGCTGTCCCGCTCGACATCAAGTGCTCGCTAAGTCCACGCTTATCCTGTCCTTGTGACGCGTGCGCAGCTTTTGTGCTACGTGAACTTTTGCATTTATCACCGAGTGCTTCGGTTTAAATTCCGTTACCCTGTTGTTGCGTTACGCTGTGTGATGCCTCGCATGCAGAAGTCCCCACCGGCTTCGTCCACGTTAAACAAAAAGTTGGTTCAAGTTTCGTCTGACTCGGATATTCCACAATCAGTATACAGTGGCCAAATCGAGAATGTAAACATTTCTACACGACACAAGCGTCCTCGCGACGAGTTATCTCCGACTAACGAACTGCAGGACTTTAAACATGAGATTGTGCAGATGCTTGCGACGTGGAAAAAGGAACAGGAATCTCATCTCAAGGCATTTTTGGATGAACAAAGCTCATCTATGATGAAATTGGTGTCCGAAATAGCAGAATTAAAACTCCAAAACACTGCTATCCATAATTCAAATATGGAAATTGAGAAGACTGTCGGATTTATTAACAAACAATATGATGACATGTTGAAACAGATCGATGTCCTACAAAAGGATAAAAAAGTGTACAGAGATCACATTCAAACTCTAGATGAAAAAATCCAAGATCTCCAGAAGTCAACACGATCATCTACTGTCGAGATACGCAATATTCCGCACGTGAAGGAGAAGGAGTCTGCGGCTGAATTGACTGATATTATTATTAAAGTAGGAGCGGCAGTTAACGTACCCGTAAACTCCACGTATATACGTGACATATACAGGCTCCCAGGCAAACCGGGATCTTCTTGCAGACCGATTGTCACAGAATTTACCAGCGTCCAAACCAAATCCGAACTCCTCATATCAGTACGTGACTTCAACAAGAATTATCCTAAGGAAGAGCGCTTGAGTACCAAGAACATAGGTATGGATGGGGACCGACGCCCAATTTATGTTGCCGAATATCTTCCACCGAGTTCTAGAAGGCTGTTCTTTGCTGCAAGGGAATTTGCTAAGCTGAAAGAATTCAAGTTCTGCTGGACCAATAATGGGAACGTATTTCTGCGTAAAATTGAAGGCGCTAAACAAATCCTTATTAAAACGGAACAGACCCTGCGTGAATTGGATGTGAATCAATGACTTTTGATTAATATATTAATGTTAAGTTTTCTCAATTTTTATACTGTATTTTGTAGTCTAAGTTTAGTTTTTCACACACACAAATACACACGTAAGTCTTCCCTATTTTCAACACTTGTGCGTTTTGTAATTACTGAGCATGCGTATATTGTTCATTCCTCAAACATAATTTATAACACATCTCAATCAATTTTGCATAATCCTAGTCCACTCGCATCATTAACTTTAAATTTCCTTATTCCTTATTCTCATGATTTCTGTTCTTTCTGTGACAAGTTTTGGGTTATCTTATGTTTTTTTTTTTATTTTATAAATGGCTAACCTAAATAAAGTAGACCACGAATTAGACTCACTATCTGTAGCTAAATCTTATAAATGTCAACCTGAAAGCTGCATACGGTATATTAAAAATCCAAACAGGGGGTTGAAAGTCCTGCATCTCAACATTCGGAGTATAAATAAAAACTTTGGCGAAATCTCTGTGCTAATGGAACTTCTGGGCTTTCAGTGTGATGTTATTGTCTTGTCCGAATGTTGGTTAAGTAAAATAAGTCACCTACCAACTTTAGATGGTTATACTTCCTATTTTACGAAAAATACTTTCAATCAAAATGATGGATGCGCTGTGTATATTAAATCCTCTATGAAACACGATGTTATAGAACCCGATTTTGTTGATGCCAATTGTCTTATCTGTAATATAGACAGCGTTTCAATTGTTGCTCTGTATCGCTCCCCTTCCTATAAAAACATCAACAATTTCATTGAATGTTTGGATAGGGTGCTCATCCCATCCACACAGACTGTTGTCTTGATTGGAGATATTAATATCGATATCAAGATTGGCAACAACGATACGCACTCGGACGAGTATTTATCGTGTGCTGCTGCGCACGGGCTTCTCCCTGCTCACCTGTTTCCCACACGTATCTCCAATTGTTTGGATCACATCCTCTTAAAAACGAATTTATCAGCCACAGCTATTGTCATTGAGTCGTCTGTAACTGATCACGAACCTCTGCTACTATTTTTGCAAACTAACAATAAGTATCGTAATTTACCCCGTACTAAATGTAAAATTAACCACAATGCAGTTGTAGAAACTATCAATAGTAAAGACTGGTCTCCTATCTTGGCGGTGTTTGATCCAAATAGAGCGGCGGAAGACTTAATAGGTGGTCTGTCTTCTATCATAAAGAATAACACACATGAATATACAGTCCCCAGGAAACATAGATCTCTTAAGCCGTGGATAACTCCTGGCCTGTTACGCTGTATCCGGAACCGTGACCGCATGCACGTCGAATTAAAAAAACATGCTAATAGTGAAATTCTAAGAATAACGTATACTCGCTACCGTAACTTCTGCAACTCATTATTAAGGAAACTTAAGCGTGCGTATGAAAAGGAAGAATTTTCTAAGGCAAAAAATAATATTAGAGCAACTTGGGATGTGGTGAAAAAAGTATCTGACCTTCGTTCACACTGTCCTCCCCCTATTGAACTGTTACATCTTTCTGACACTCCAGGGTCCTCTCTTAATCAGGTCAATAACTACTTTGCTGGTATTGGTGAAAGCCTTGCCACTAAAATAAAACCTGTGTCCGCCACGCATTCAATTTCGCCAACAAATTCAAGTGGCTCTATGGTTCTCCTTGAGTCTACGGAAATGGATGTTGAAGACATCATTCTGAGTCTAAAGTCAGACTCCGCTACCGGTTGGGACGGCATTCCCATTAACATCATCAAGTCCACGAGAAGTGTATTGATCCCAGTCATTACACATGTCTGTAATCTTGCCATTTCGTCTGGTGTCTTCCCAGTAGTCTTTAAAAAAGCCGTAGTTCACCCAGTTCATAAGGCCGGTCGCCGAGACGACATTAACAACTACAGACCTATCTCGGTTCTTTCTGCCATGTCAAAGATCTTGGAACGAATTTTAAACAAGTGTCTCGTCAGCTTCCTCGATGTAAATAATATTTTAGCCCCCAACCAATTTGGTTTTCGGAAGGGTATGAGTACTGAAGATGCTATCATGGCTCTGTCTGACTACGCAGTTAGGACTGTTGACAACAAGCGAAAGTGTCTTGGTATCTTTCTTGATTTATCTAAGGCCTTTGATACTGTTTCTGCGCCGGCCTTACTGAATAAGATGGAGGGCATTGGAATTCGAGGCTTGGTGCTGGATATCTTTAGGGACTACCTGAGGAATCGCACTCAGGTGGTTAAAATTGGACAAAATGTGAGTGAAGAGCTTCCCATTGCATACGGTGTGCCTCAAGGTAGCATATTGGGTCCCACTCTATTCCTTATCTATATAAATGATCTCTGTAAACTTCCCATTCAAAATTGTAAAATCATTACATACGCCGATGATACTTCCCTGCTTATAGATGGAGTAGACTGGGCCCAGTGCTATCAGAATGCCGAGAATGCGCTTACATGTGTAATGGAATGGTTGAGTAACAACCTACTCACTCTAAATGTCAGTAAAACGGTTTATGTGCCATTTGCTATAAGGTCAAATTTATGCCCTTCACCTTCCCTTAATCTTAGAGCCCACATATGTACGCCTTCCACCATTTGTGATTGTCTTGCAGTATCTCAGTCCACTAGTGTCAAATACCTAGGCGTACATATTGACCAACATCTCAATTGGCATAAACACCTGGATGTACTTTCTGGTAGAACTCGAAAACTGATTTACGTTTTTAAAAAATTACGCAAGTCTGCTGATAGGGATACTTTGAGGATGGTTTATTTTGCTTTATGCCAATCGATCTTAGCTTATTGTATTCCAATCTGGGGTGGAGCTACTGAGAGCCATTTTATCCGACTTGAACGAGCACATAGAGCTGTTCTGAAGGTTCTGCTCTCTCGTCCGCTAAGATATTCCACAGTACAGCTATATGCGGAATCTAATGTTTTAACTGTCAGGCAGCTGTATGTCCTCCAGTCAATGCTCCGTAAGCACCATACTCGTCCGTCCTCAGAGCCAACAGGCAGAATTAAATACATGGTTTTTCCTCAGGAGTCGCATAGAACTTCGTTTGCCAAGAGACACTATTATGTCACCAGCACGAAACTTTATAACCAGCTCAATAAAGTGCTAAAAATTTATCCCAATAATAAATATCAGTTGAAATCCAAGTTACAGGCATATCTTCTAAAACTAACTTATCGCAATACTGAGGATCTTCTTTTGGGAAATATTTGTCATATAAATATATAGTGGAGGTTCTTCTTTTTTTGAAAGTTAAATTATGATAATTATTATACTTTCGCATAAGCTCGCACAATCACTCATACTTACACTCGCAGTCACGCACACTCTTTCTCAAACATACACACACTCTCAAACACCCACACACACATAACTTCAGACAAATACACCAAGAGACATACTCTCACTTCACTTAATCACTTCACACTCATCACTCATCACTCACTCAGTCACTTTCATTTAATGCTTGGTTATTTTTATTATTATTACTTTTATTTTGTTTCTCTTGAACTTAATGCCCTAATGGATTATTGTGTATAATGTGTGTCCTATTTTCTTTAAGCACATCACATTGAAGGTACACTGGCTTCTACGATACAGGTATATAAACCTAGTTTAGAAGTCAGGGTTTTTCACTCTGGAACACTAGCTTAAGCAATTTTTAGATCATAATAATGTTATGCATTTATGGAGAAATAAAGATTTATTATTATTATTATTAAATTAATAAATTGATAGCAGGATTTTGGCCGATATTGTTATGCAGTCTTATTTGTAAAAAAAACGAACCATATGATTAGTTTAAATACTGATTTAACTTTTTAATTAGCAGATTCCAAATTCAAATTCACCATAGAAAATTTGCATTAAAAATCTATTAATCAGTGCTTAAACTCAACTAAATCATATTGATGAAAAGTGTTTAAAATAAGACCTAAAATTACTGCACAAGTGCTCACTGTGTTGTTGTCAAAGATGTTTTGTATTTTATATTGTTAGCAATAAAAACATATTATAGTATAAACTCGTTTGAATAAGAACTAGAACTTGAAACCATGCGCAGTCAGCAAGGTAAGCAAGTAACCTTGCTGATTAACTAAAATATTTGCCACTATACGAACTTAATCAATAAAGGTGCTAACATGGTCAAAGAAAAGAAAATACCGTTCGTCTTTAAAATAACTGCTTAGAGAATGCTAAATGAACTTAATTGTTTATTTGTTTGTAGGATACGATCTATGCAGAACCTTGTTTTATATCTATGGGCAGAACTGATACGATCACAAAATTTCTTACTTTATAGAAAGCTACAGTACCGCTGTGTGCCTTAGCTAGCTTACTTTTGAATCCGAAAAAAAATACTGTTCTTCGCTAAGCTAAGCAGGCAAAAGCGCAAAAGGAGATAAATAATGTTCTAAAGATATCATAGTTTATTTAAGCTGTGCAGGCTAAGGTTAATCTAGGGACACACCAGTGTTCCCGCCAAGACAAGTCACTACACTTTACAGACACGAAATGTTTCGTCGTATTTTCGATTAGACCTCTTTTCTGGAGACTCAGGGCAAAGCGCGTCGCGATGGGCGGCGCGGAAACTGAGGTAGATTAATAAAAAATAATACACATGTATTTATTATTTTGACACGTAAACATAAAGTGATGACGATATAATGCATTGAAATATCGTGTGACGTGATCGTGTTACGCCATTAGTACACTTTATACTGACATAGTGAAGTCTCAAGCCCCCACTCCTGAACTTTGATGCGCTTTATATTTGTATTAAAGCAAAAATTCCTGGCCAATATTATTTGATTATCTCGCTGACGGTCTAAATAGAATTAATACTTTTATGCCAGGTAATATCCCTAATACGGCGCTGCATGAGAGCGTTTACGGAGAAGTGTTGGCGTTTTTGAAGATGCAACGCACTGCGAGACGCCACGCTGCACGCGACGCGCGACGCCCTGCTTCTCCGTAAACGATTCCTTAGATTGTCGTCACACAGCTGTTACTTATTTATTCGACGTAAACATAGTTACTACGTAATACAAAATAGACAATGTATTGAGTGCTTATTATGATTAACTTAACAATATGGTGACACATCAAAATGCCAATAATGACAAGAATTTAACAGCCATTGTGGATATTGAAATACCGTGACGGAAGTCCCGAACAAATAACATTAAAATTTCACGAAAAACATGAATTTGTTTCGTAAACTTTTATCAACTATCCAATGATACCTTTCCAAAGATGATAATTATCGCTTGAAAGGATTTGACTACAAAAATGGTGACTACTATGTCTAAATAATTTCGAATAGATGCAAGAGAATGATAACAATGGTGTTATGGTAGCTGTGACTAAAGCACAATAACTTTTTTTGCGGCCATAATAAATGGCTTGTTAAAGAGGTATTTAAAAATATGAAAACATAAATATTGACAATTTTGAAACAGTGATAATACGCGTGTAATTGACGACAGCTACTCTTAGTTCCACATGATTTGTCGACTTACTCTTAAAAGGTAAATTTATATCGTGGAAAACGTGTGAACGGCACTGGTAAGTTTTAGAGAGACCTACGTCTAGCAGTGCACTGCGATAGATTGAGTTCACTGACTGACGTTGACCAAGTATTTCAAGAAGAACAATTTATTATGTGTAAAACTGAAACAATTCGCGCTAACAATGAAACAATACCAAAAAAGTACATAAGCTATTTATGATAACTTAGTACCCCGTGTGGTAACACAACTCACAAGACGCTCCAAAATTGTTAGTGACCGACGTAGAATTCAAGAATAATCTGTGACTTTAAGAGTACGCCAAGCTGAAGGCTGTATTCGCTTATTATTTTGCCTACCGATAACTACAACACACAGCGTACTCTATTCAATACAGTACTCGAATTTTAAAACAATGATATGAATTAGTACAACATTACTCGCGGCAAAAATAACATCTTCGTAGCTGCAGTTATGGAAGCAGGAAAAGAAGAAGATAAAGATTTATCAGTCAAAATCGAAGATGTTAATATAAAGTGTAGAGAAAATGTAGAAAATAAACCAGTAGAAAGAAAGAAAATGGCTTCTTTAAAAAAAGATGCTGTAATAAATACAAAAGACGAAGTGACGGATTTAGAAAGTTTGTTGCGTGAATTAAAAATATATGGGCGATATCATTTGAAGTTTTATGTTTTTAATTGGAATGCTAGCTTTTGGTAGTATGTGGCATAGTGCTAATTACGTGTTTGCAGTTGAAAACGTTGGTTATAGGTATGTATAATTATATATTTTCTGCTCCACATAGAAACCTCTGGTACTTTTAAGTCATATAAGGCCTTGTTTAATGAATGCTACATCTAAGTGTGATAAAATTATATCTATATAATGCTATAAATTTAATCTCAATACGAATTTATCTATTAAAACAGATGTCACACACACACATCACATCATCAGCCTATTAATGTTCCCACTGCTGGGGCACAGGCCTCCTCTCTGTGAGAGGGAATGGGCCGTAATCCACCACGCGGGCCCAGTGCGGGTTGGTGGATGTCACATGTCTTCGAATTTTTGGTTCTAGGACATGCCGGTTTCCTTACGATGTTTTCCTTCACCGTTTTGAGAGCAGTGGAACAGATGTATTAAGATAAAAAGAAAAAAAATCCGACGAATTGAGAACGTTCTCTTTTTTTTTTGAAGTCGGTTAAAAACTACTTATAAGAACTATTGGTTTTCATCATTAACCTTAGCGATTACTAATAGATATCGCAAAGTGTTAACTGTATTTTATTTAAAACATAAAAACACGCCTATTCTCCCTAAAGGTTTAAGCAGAGGTATGTACCTGTGGTACTTATATTTATATACACCCAAATTTTGACAGTAATGTTTAAATCCGACGAGCCTATTGCTATCAACCGATTTCAAGTTCAGACTCCGGGTTGCTACTGAGAAATTCCAAGAGGAAAAACCCAAGAACACTACCTGACGCGAGATTTGAACCTTGGATCTCAAACTTAACAGTACCTAACGCCTGTTTTTTCTCTTTCAGGTGTAAATACCCAAACTGCGGTTTTACAGAGCTATCTTATATTAACTTGAACTCAAGCTTTGACTATAAATGTCTCAAATATGAACTATTTGATGATAACGGTACATGTGATGAAGACAACTTCGATGGATCAGATGCTAACGATTGTGATGAGTGGGTATATGAAAGGCCTGACAGTTTTGTTGCTGAGGTAAGTCTATTATTTTTATAACAGATTGTATTTCTCTATAGAAAGCAAAGTTTTGTTGTTTGCGTACCTTAAAATATAACTACTCACATAGTTTATAAGAGTGCAAAGTAATTGCGAGGGAGAACACAATGAATGGCAGTATCTTTCATTTTGACAATATTCATTGCCTGATTTACATTGTCGAGCTGACGAATTTTCGATTATATAATATTTTTATTGACACAAATAAAACGGTTACATCAATGTTTACACATTTAATTTAACCTAATACATGGTATCATTCACGACATTCGCAACTCTAGTACTACTACTGTACTACTTCGAACTGAACTAATTAGTAATTTCCTTCGAGATGCTTTAGATTGCTATAGTAAGCGTGACGTAACTGGTGCTGATTTAGGCCATTTACGCAGTCATGTCCGTGTCCGAAATCCGTGTCTGTGATTTGAGTTCCAAACTCAAAATGTTCTGAATTATGCCATATTATGACGGATAGAATTCGGGTGTACTGCGTAAGCTTCCCTAAATGAAGTACTACGGCTACATTGGCATCGAAATTTCACGGACACAGATCGGATGTAGGACTCCACTACTGCAATTTTTTTTTTTTACGACATGTTTACTACGGAAGAGGGAAGTCCGTATCGCTCTGTAAAGCAAAGGAGGATGATACCTACAGACTTTCCTCCTCCGTACGACATTCGACCAATCCATTTGCCAAGCATGGTGAACAGGCTACATTCGATCAAGGTAACGGAAGCAATTTGTTAGTGTAGTCTTGTTCGTTAATCGATACAAAATAGCTAGGTCTACGAATGTCTAGTTCAATGCCAGAGGAAACTGAGAAATTTAATTGTTGTTACGTGACTATTTTCATTTTAACTTGGTGAGATTTAATTATATCTTTCGTATAGTCTTGAATAGATTTAACCATTATTAAGGCCGTACCCTAACCAAAAAATCAGCATGAGATATGAGAATTCCTATTACGATAGTGAATACGCCCAGATTTTAGAATAAAATGTTTATAAAATCGGATATTGGTCTTTTGAAAAAAATAAAAATTACAAAACGTTTGTTATCAAATTGTCTATACATTAGTGTTAGTATAAAAATAATTAATGAACACTTTACGAGGAGATGCATGCCATCAATAATTATTTCAAATTTTATGGTTTTGTTGGAAGGAGATTAGTGAAACATATACCTCTTTAAAAAAAAGTGTACAACCATTTTAGAATCAACACTATGTAGAAATTTAATGTAATTTTATTAATTGTTTTTTTTTTTTTTTTTTAGAGTACATAGCTCTTAAAAACTGCACAAAAACGACTAGCGCGGCGTTTTGTTCGGGGAGGTGCCTTAATCAATACGATCACATTTGGCAATTATTAAGATATCTACTATCTATCTAAACACCGCGCGAGTCCAAAAGCTAAAAAGTTTAATTAAAAGGGAAATAGATTCAAGCCAAGGATTTGTTTGTGCCTTTGTTTCCCGGGCCATAATAACGAATCGATTATCACCATTATTCATGAAAATCGGATGAATAGTTAAGGCGCTACCGATAACTGGCGCACGGTTGGCGCAGTGGTTGAGCGATTGACTGCTGCGCTGCGTGTCGCGGGTTCGATTCCCGGCCGGAACAAATATTTGTATGACCAACAGATAGTTGTTCCGGCTCTGGGTGTTTGTGTGTGTGAATTTATATGTTTGTAAACGCACCCACGATACAAGAAGAAATTCCTAGTGTGGGGCAACGTTTTTTTTAAAAGAAAGGAAGAAAAAAGAAAGAAAGAACTTATGTAAATACAAACATACATACAAACATAGACTGCTAAAATCATAACCCTTCCTTTTGGCTTCGCCGTAGTCGGGTAAAAAAACATCTGTAGATGCGACATGATGAGATGTGACAGCGTCATCAACAAGACACCTCCTTTTCGAAGGTTTTTATTGTAGCGACGCCTATCTATTTATTTATTTAAAACAATTTCTTCCTGTACTTTGAGTTTGCACTAAAGCGTATAGCAAGCAAACAACATAACAATTACCTCATACGAATTAAAATCACAAAAATCCTGCATCGCTCAGAGGTTTTCGCAATTTGATTCGATTTATACAACAGTTCGAAAACAACCGTCGGACAGTTGCCCGGACCAGTCACCAGACTCAACACCTGTCTGGTTGGAGGATCCTCGCTCCTCAATGGAGACTGCGAGACATTACACCTTATTTCGCATATCTAAATACTAGCTTCTGCCAGCGGCTTCGCCCGCGTGAATGTCGAAGATTATCCCAAGGGAAAAATATTTCCGGGATAAAAATAATCCTGTGTGCTATTCCAGATTATAATCTATCGCTGTGCCAAATCACCATTTCATTCAGATCCGTCTAGCCGATTGAGCGTGAAGAACTAACAAACATACAAACACATACACTCACTAACTTTCGCCTTTATAATATTAGTATCAATAGATCAATCATCGATCGATGACATTGTACCTACGGCGTCTCGGTTGATTAGTGGGGTAAATTTTGGTGAAGTAAAAACAACCGATTCATTCACCGATGGCATCGATTTATAAATAACTAGCTTTCCGCCCGCAGCTTCGCCTGCGTGGACTAAACGATATTGGCTGTTTTTTTTTTTAGTTCTTGTAGGATATTGCAAATTATTATCCAAACATAGTTTTACACCCGCGTCTTTGTTCGCGTGGACCACGAAATTTGCTCAACATTATTATTTTATCGAATTACTAGCTTTCCGCCCGCAGCTTCGCCTGCGTGGACTAAACGATATTGGCTGTTTTTTTTTTTAGTTCTTGTAGGATATTGCAAATTATTATCCAAACATAGTTTTACACCCGCGTCTTTGTTCGCGTGGACCACGAAATTTCATCATCATCTGCCTAGCCTTTTCCCAACTATATTGGGGTCGGCTTCCAGTCAACCAAGCGGTAAAAAATTTGAAACGAAATTTGCTCAACATTATTATTTTATCGAATTATAAAAATTAGGTGTAAATTGATATTAAATGAGCATAAACTGCACTGCCGATCTCGTAGGATCGATTTCCACGGGGAGATACAAATAGTGGAAGACCACTTTGCTTTCAATTTCTGAATCCTACTACCGACACGATAGAAAATTAATACAGGGGGGCGCAAAAGTTATCATCAGATGGTCTTTAGCTGTGATTTTTTTTAATGAATTAATAACTTTGTTTCTGCTTTTGGATAATATTTATTTGGTGTCTTAATTTATTTTCCATTTAGTCGAAAAAATTATACGGCTAAGTGGCCGTCGCTTCGCCAGAATTGATAAACATTCGGGCCCGTTTATGGCATTTGCCATCACTCTTGCCAGAAATTCCAGCGGATATTATCTTTGAGGGCTTTAAGAGTTTGAGGCTTGTTGACTTCGTCTCGTGACTTTAAAAAAACCCACAGAAAGAAGTCTAGAACAGTTACATCAGGCGATCTTACTGGCCAGTGCAAGTCCGGGTAATGCTGCCCTCAGAATTTCGGTTGCAGCTCGTGCAGTAAGCGCCGTTGCATTATCCTGTTGGAACCATTATGTACTCTAGTTCAAATTTATTGCTTTTAAGGATAGAGAAATATGTTAATCATGACTCTGTGACCTCGTAGTCCACAGTAGTGGTTTAGCGGCCCGATGACGTAAAAAACACACCATGCAGTAACTTCAAAGTTACTACACCCGCTCAAGCGGGTGTAATGACTCTCTCTGGATTATACGCGGATTTTCGGTTCACAGAGGTGATAAGTTTTATTGTTCATATATTGGCAGACCTTGCTCATGATGATTTTCGATGAAAAGTTGTCTTCCTCGTGGTCGCGATTTAGAATGGTTTGACGTAGTTTACACCCGCTTGGTTACCAGCTATATTTTGCATCTGTTTACTTCACAAATTTCGAAGCAGAATTTATATTTTCCGGCATTTGCAAAAATAAAAGCATCTTCTGATAGAAGGGTATCTTCTGATTGGCGCAAAACTCATTAGGCTGGGCGTTGATATATCAGTCGGGACATTGCCTTTTCTATATATAGATAGAAGATAGATTGTACGATTGAGGTTTAATACCTGAAGGAATATTAATGCGTGAGGGGTAACCAATTAATGTAGTTGTTTGCACCTTTTATTTTAGAAACTTCACGATAACTGCTTTGCAAATCTCTTTCTCTCATTACAGTTTAATTTGGGATGTGATGACTGGAAGAGAACGCTCGTTGGCACGATGCACAGCGCTGGCTACATGATAGGACTGTTCTTCATTGGTCCTATATCAGACAAGTAAGTAGCTGTTACACAATTATCACACCATAATATCACATCATGGCTGTATTCCCCAAATTGGTAAGCAGAGATGTACTTACACCTAAATTTCGCCAGTTATGTAGTAGGGATCGAGCCTAGTCCCATCAACCGGATCTAATAGGGCTAACCACTGAGAAACGCCAGTAACACTGCCCGACCAACAGCATAATTGCGTAAGTGAATTCAGCAAGGCAAAGGTTTTGATCCTATGAAAGAGTATAACGAATTCTCTTTATATAATTAGGTATTGGCAAATATTATAGGATGCTTTCATTGCCGAAGATACTCTTATTGAAAGTTTCCAATATTTTTAGCAATGTTTACTTAAATATTTATAGAGTATTGTCATACTCTTTCATGGGGTCAAACCCTTTGCTTTGCTGAATTCATTTACGCAATTAGGCTGCAGGAGAATCAAATCCCGGACCTCACGCTTAACTGTAGCGCTTGTGACCACGCCGCGCTGGTAGACCTCGAGGCAATCATGTCATGTTTTATTCATCTTTATCTAATACAATTATTTATATATTTTCAGCCTGTTCTGTCCTACTGCAAGGCAAAGCCAACCATTTCTTCATTCCAATCCTCCCGGCTTAAGGCAATTGTTTATTTTTTATTTAAGCCAAACACCTTTTAGAAACTACCTAATTATCTTCATTAATATCCAAATGTAGAGTTCGTGGAGTTTATTTCGTAATTTTCACTGGTCAACTTACGCACGTCAATAAATTCGTTCCAAATCATGTAAATTATTTAGAAATACACGTGTAAGAAGTGATTTCAATAGATCTCAAGGTTGAATGAACCGTAGATAAAATACATATTCTTTCAAAATAGTTTTAGCATAATACGTATGTGCGTATTAAAGACGCTATTGAGCAAAATAAAGGCTCCAAGGCTCACGAAACTGAAGACCGATGATGGCAGGATCGCATACGCCAAACCGGAGATTCTGAGGGAGATCGAGACATTATATGGGCAGTTGTAGACATCAATCAGCAAACCCATTGCAAATCTAGCAATCGTCCCAAGAGATACTAGAATGACCCGACACTATACCGAAGACATCCCCGACGTCATCCTGTACGGGATTAGGAGGGCTAAAAACAGTTTAAAAACAACAAAGCTGATGCCGGTGCCGGAGGCGGGTGATGACGGAATCACGGCCGAACTCCTGAAGGCGGGTTGGAAACCGATCCTTAAGGCCTTTCAGAAGCTGTTTGATTCCGTCATACTCTAGGGCAAAACGCCACAGGCATGGTGCAGGGGTGTGGTGGTACTCTCCTTCATGAAGCTGAAGAGCTATAGGCCCATCTCACTTCTTAGCCATGTCTATAAGTTGTTTTCAATAGTCATCACGAATAGTCTCGCACGCATGTTTGACGATTTCCAGACCCCCGAACAAGCTGGATTTCGAAAAGGCTTTAGCACCGTAGACCACATACGCTGTGGCAGGTTATATAGAAGAGTACAACCTGCCTCTCTGCTTAGTGTTTGTGGACTACGGAAAAGCCTTCGATTCCATCGAGACTTGGGTGGTACTGCAGTCTCTCCAAAGGTGCCAGATCGACTACCGGTACATCGAGGTGTTGAAGTGTTTGTACAAAAACGCCACCATGTCAGTCCGTCTTCAGGATCAGACCTCGAAACCTAACATTCTACAGCGCGGTGTAAGATAGGGAGACGTCATTTCTCCGAAACTGTTCACTGATGCTCTGGAGGACGTCTTCAAGGTTCTGGACTGGAGGGGGCTAGGCATCAACGTTAATGGCGAGTACATCACTCACCTTCGGTTTGCCGACGACATAGTGGTCAAGGCTGAGACCATGCAGGGCCTCAGTACAATGCTCGATGACCTCAGGATAGCTTTCGGAAGAGTGGGTCTTAAAATGAACATGGACAAAACCAAGGTCATGGTGAATGTCCATGTAATAAACGATTATGTCTACCTGGGACAAACGGTCCAGTTGGTTAGGTCTAACTTCTAGAAAAAGGTCAACCGTCAAATCCGACTCATCTGGGAGGCGTTCGGGAAGTTGTGCGGTTTCTTCTCGTTCAATATACCGCATTTTCTCAAGACAAAAGCCTATGACCAGTTTGTGTTGCCAGTAATTAACTATGGGACCCAGATGTGGTCGCTCACAATTGGCCTTATCAGAAAGTTTAAAGTTACCCAAAGGGCAATGAAGATGGCTATGCTCGGGGTTTTCTTGCACGATGAGGACCAAAGTTACTGACATAGCCCAAAGAATTGTGAAACTTAAGTGGCGGTGGGCAGGGCACATTAGAACGTATGGCCGATAGGGCCGAAAGTTCTGGAATGGTGACCGCAAACCGGAAGACGATGCGTTGGAAGGCCTCCCACTAAGTGGACCGATGACAAGGTTAAGGTTGCGGGAATGCGCTGGATGCGAGACGCAAGGGATCGGTCAATGTGGCGACGCGTATGTCCTGGGGAGTGGGGGAGGCCTATGTCCAGCAGTGGATGTCTTTTGGCTGAAATTATGATAATGATTACGGTACGTAGGTAGACGAAGGAGAACTTAGACAAAACAACTCATTATGTTATGTTTATTACCGTGGAAATATTTTCATAATAGTGATACAGAATTACAATAATCGACAAAGAAATTTGGTCGATTATTGTAATTCTCATGATTGTCAGTGTCACAGTAGGAAGTCTCAGTTATTATTATAATGTAGACAAACAATCTGCCTCGCCTTTCCTTAACTACATATCAATAACCAAATAACCGAACTGGGTGGTGCGACGACAATATAAAGAAAGGCGTGTGTCCGCGGGGCGAGTGAATCTCCGTCGCCCGCGCAATCTTGATATTGCTAATGATTTACGATGTGCACTTTCTTCTATTCAACCCAGAACTGGGCGTCTTGTCATAATTGGGGTAACTTGCATTCAAACATCCTCTACCCTTCCTGTCTTAACATCTTCCTTAAAAAAAAATATCTTGAGAATTTTTGTATTTGACTGTTTGATACATAAATAAAAATATTAAAGTGCGGGTCGTGGGTTTTTTTTAGTAGTAGGGCGGCGTGACAAAAAAACTTTGAGAATCGAGTTGGGGTTTTCACGTCGTTGCCGAGTAACCCAGTAGTTGTAGAAGTTTGTTTAACACCAAGCCACTGTTATGTTCCAAATATTTATTATGGACACAGTTTTAGGTTGCTGCTAGTAACCTGAGCCGCACTTAATGTTGAGTTACGTGAACACGCAAATTAGCGTATGTCGATGTTTTAGTTACGAGTGATTTACTTGATACTCGTATTGTGTGCAGTACTTTAATAGGCGTACTTTTGCTGTATGAGCATTATTGGCTCGTACATGCTCCCGAGGGAAAGGTTTACATGCTCCCGAGGGAAAAGTATACGTGCTCAGATCACTAGTGTTACAATTCAAATAGACAAATATAAAATATATAAACCAAAGTTATGTAAACAGTAAGCAAGAACTTACATAAAAGCAAATAAATAATGGGCCAATGTAAAAAACTTTGTAATACTGTTCTTTATTAAATACAATTTGAATTTGAATTTAAATAATAAGCATGAAATTACATAAATTTTTAAATACTTAATAATTCAAAGTTTGAATCTTGTTGCTGCTAATTGCTGTAGACGGTTGTTTGATGAGGGTCCACTTCTTATTTTACCGTAGACATGAATCTCCTTCAGTTCAATATCCTCCGTCCTCTCTCGAGTCCTGTTGGCCGTCGAAGAATTGTTCTTCTTGCGTACTTGTTGATAATATATTCTTATTCGCCACACTATTATAGCGCCGACGATTCCTCACACCAGCAAAGTGCTTGTGGCGTAGTTGCCAATGTCGTGGACACTTAACTCGTAAGGTAGGCTCTCTGAGATATATATCATAAGATATGAGGTTATTTTTATAAAGAGTACATAACACTCAACTTAGTGTTATGTACTCTTTATAAAAATAACCTCTTTTTTTTTATGTAATTTACTTGGTTTAAAGTTAATGATAGTTTATTCACACCAAATAGCGTGAATCATCGTGATTAGCATTGTATTATTTCAAGTTGTTTAATATGACGTTAAGTTTTTTGGACAATGATGCGCAGTTTATAACAATCATAAACCTTTTAGCTAAGTTCATTCAATTCAGTTCTTGATTTTGACAAAATATTTCAATGCTAGCTTTATATTAGATTCATGGTATGGGTGACACCTTGCCCTACCCGACAGTCAAAGTCAAAGTCAAATATATTTATTTCAATTAGGCAAATAAGCGGCACTTATGAACGTAAAACATAGAAAAATTAAAATTTAAAAGTAATAATAATTAATTTGGAGTAGCGGAGCAGAGTGACTAAAGTGAATGTTCTTACTCATCATCATATCAGCCAAAAGACGGCCTCTCCCAAGCGTAGCCATACTGATCGGATCTCTACATTTCCAATTCGATCACGCAAGGAAACTCCGAGCATAGCCGTCTCCATTGCCCTTTGGGAGACTGTAAGCTTTCTGATGAAGCCCATTGTAAGCGACCATGTCTCAGAGCCATATTATGTCATCACTGGCAACACACACTGGTCAGAGACTTTCGTCTTGAGACACTGTGGTAAGTTGGACGAGAAGATACCGCGCAACATCCCAAATGCTTCCCAGCTAAGTCGGATTCGACGTTTGACCTCTTTCTCGAAGTTGGCCCTACCCAATGGATGGATGGTTTGTCCCAGGTCTAATAATAATATAATCTTCTACAACTTCGAGAGTGATGTATTCACCATTGACGTTTTTTTATGCCTAGGCCTCTCCAGTCCAGAACCTTGAAGACATCCTCCTGCGGCGATGAACAATTTCAGAGATATAACGTCTCCCTATCTTCCACGGGTTCACGCGGGTTCCGAGGTCTGATCCTGAAGTCGAACTGACATGGTTGCGTTTTTGTACAAACACTTCAACACTTCGATGTACCGGTAGTGAATTTGGCACTTGTAAAGGGACTGCAGTACAGACCAAGTCTCGATCGAATCGAAGGCTATCTCGTAGTCCACAAACGCTAAAAAGAGAGGCAGAAAAACTTAATTAATGAACTTTAGACAGCGTATACTAACACTAACTAAACGTAAATTGTAACAATCAAACTATTGAAGAAACAGACACCACAAAATTTCTCGGCGTGTATATTAATAATAATATGACTTAGAAACCACATATTGAACAATGATGCAAGCGAGTGAGTCGATCAGCTTTTGCCCTACATGAACATGCATGTAAAGTAAACACTAGAACACTCATAACGGCATATCATGGGCTTGTTGCGTCTGTTCTCAGATATGGCATTATTTTGGGGGCTCTCCAACAACAAAGATCTTGTTTTTAAGGCCCAGACAGACAACGGTGCGTTAGACCTATGTCTAGTTTATAATCTATTTAGAGGTGTGTGCTGTATTTAAAGAGTACAGTATTTTACCATCGCCTTCACTGTATATATTTGAAGTGTCTTTGTGAAACCGAATCCTGAACTTTTTGTGTTAGCATCTAAAGCTTACAATCGTACTCAACGAGATGAAAGTTATCTCTATTTTCGTAGAACTTAGCCTAGAAGAACTAGACCTTAACTTATAAGAGTATTTTTCATATGGCACCAGTCCTTTATAATAAGTTGCTGAAGGAGCTAAAAAAAAATATCTTGATTTGTTTAAGCAAAAAATAAAAATGATCCTATGTCAAAAGCTTGTGGCTAAATAATAACGGCCGCACGGGTCGATCATCAAGGTTAAGCAACGCTTGACGAGGTCGGTACGTGGATGGGTGACCATTTCAACATACCGGCACAACGCACGGAGGAAACTCCGTGCCTTGGAAAAGCACGTTAAGCCGTTGGTCCCGGCTGTTATTTGAAGATCTTTGACAGTCTTTACGGGTAGTCAGAAGCTTGAGATCTGACACCAGGTCTTGCCAAGGGGTACCGTGTTACCCAGTTACTGGGTTGTGGATGTCAGATAGGCAGTCGCTCCATGTAAAACACTGGTACTTAGCTGAATCCGGTAAGACTGGAAGCCGACCCCAATATAATAATAATAATAAATTTATTCATAAACTTAGGAATAGATACATTGCACGGTTAAGTGAGACAAGCATTATAGAAAGGTCTTAAACTAGTTAGTGGGTGCAGTACTGTCCTTCTAGATAGGAGATGAAATCACCTGTGTTTAGATGAAACAGATTGCGATCCCCTGTCGTAAAAATAAGGGTTGACTTATATCATGAACATGCTGTCAACATTTCATTATTAAAATCAATTAACAAAATAAAATAAAAAACAATATAATTGGAATTAAATTAAAATGTTAGGTTAGTTTAGTTTAGTAATATAGTTGGGAAAAGGCTAGGCAGAAGATGATGATCCTATGTCAAAAATGTTATTATACTGTCTCAGATTTTCTAACAGATAAATTTAAAATTATCTAATAAATTGTTACATATAATTCTAATTTGACTTTTATTCAATATTATATATGTACATACTTAAACACTAAACAAAAGTAAACTTTACAAAATTAAACTAACTACTTACACTATATACAAAAAAATGGTACACTTAGGCGTCGAAGTACTCATCCACATCGCTGTCATTCGGGAACGTGCCCAGAAGACTGGCAGCATTGCCACGTTGAATGGCAATGCTGATTCTTTGCGCAAAGAAAGAGCCAGCCCTCTGGTCACGCACAGTGTCGAATGTCGATCAGTCGGCGAGAGATCTCCTTAAAAAGGAGACGTGCACTTGGGCCCCATGACTTTGACTTCATGACATTCTACAATAATTATACTATAATATTAATGCTTGTCTGACTGTTGAATTTATTTTGACATGGAGTTTTACTTGTTCTTACTTTTTTATTTCCTGTTGACATTTTAAATTTAATATTGGCTGAAACTAGAATATCATTAGGCTGAAATGAATTATTGATAATCATAATAATCATCATATTTGCACGCCACAGTACGTGGCAAACATGTCTGAACATGTGTTTTTTTCTTTATGTTATCCTGCATGCATGTTATTGTATTCTTGTATGTGTACACATGTTTGATTAAATAAATGAATATGATTATGGAGTAGCGTGTTGTTGTTTGTGTTGTTGTGTGTTTTTTTTCATACGCGGCGTTCGGTTACATTCATGTCTCCTATCCGTTTCTCCGCTCCGTTCCCTCGCTCTGCGTCGCTGCTCTATTTCTCATCTCTGCGGCCCCACTCCACTTATATATATATGAATTTCAAATATATATAAAAGCAGTGCTAGTTAAAACTAGCTTTCAAATCCGTGACCACTAAAACGGAGCGGAGTTTTTATGCAATTCGATTGGTTGTCTCCGCACATCTTTGTCCGCTCCACGCGCAGTGGACAGGCAGCCTTATAATCATTGTTTTTAAATTATTTCAGTGACTTAACTTTTCCTATTCCAGGTTTGGCAGGAAGACTGTAGTTATATTCACGGCAGTCGCTTGCGCTATAGTTGGTTTATGTAAGAGTGTCGCCTTCTCCTATTGGATGTACGTTGCTCTAGAGACCTTAGAGCCTTTACTGGGCGACTGTTATTCTGCTACTTTCACACTAGGTAATCAATTTATGACTAATAAAAAAAAAAAAAAAAAATATTTACTTAGGAATATCTACGCTGAAAAAAACATAGATGACAAATAATGATGATAAATTTTCGCATTTTTCCATAATATAAGTTGTTTCATAGATATTTCCTCTCCATTAATTTACTACCAACGAATTGAATTTTCGTAGGGGACCATAATTTCATTATTATATATGAATAAGGACAGTAAATATGAATGATTAAAATATCCGCAACATTGTGTATTACATAATTAAACTTACACAAAACAGAACAGCGTAAATTACATGTAGAAGTCAAGTATCAAAGAGCATGTTTTTTTCATCGGAATATCATTGTGTAAGTACCTATCTAAAATTCATCTCGAACTATTGTATATTTCAGCCATAGAAACGGTCACAAAAGAACATCGCCCTCTAATCATATTTGTACTCAGCTTGTTTACAACTTTTGGAGGAATGACACTGGCTGTTATAGCCTGGCTTGCACCAAACTGGAGGGTCTTTCTAATAGCCATATATGCACCAGGACTTCTATTCATCTTATATATATTCTGGATGGACGAAAGTGTAAGATGGTTACTAAACAAAGGCAAGAAAGACAAAGTTGATAACATGATCAGACAAGCAGCGAAGACGAACAAAATAGTCATAGATGAGATAAAACTGTCCAACTTGAAATGCGAAGAAAACTCCTCAAATGTAAGCTTGAAGACTTTGGTAAAGATGACGTTTTCTTCAAAGAAATTGTTTTTAAGACTGTTATGTTGTATTTGCATGTGGTTTACTGCACTATTCAACGCTTACTCGTTGCTAATAAACTCAGTATCGTTGAAAGGCAACAAGTATCTGAATTATGGGTTGACAGTTACGACCGGATTACCAGCAAGTGTGATCATATTGTACTTACTGATGAAATGTCAGAGAAAAAGGCCGCTGATATTCTCGTTTCTGCTGACTGGAACCTTTTGTATGGCGCATTCGATTATACCGACAGGTATGTAAGAGATATTATTAAAAGTAAAGCGTTTTTGGTTTTAATATAAAACCTGCGGCTTACAATTTTTGCAATTCAATATCCTATAGAAAATGAGTGAGTCATGAGTATAACGCCCAGTAGATTTTTTTTTTTTTCAAAATTAATGTCACAAATGCTGTGATTGGTTATTCATTTAACGCTTGACAATTACCCACATTAATATTAAAATAGTTTTTGTTCAAGAAACTGAAAATATGAGTTTGTACCACATTTCCTTATGTACTATATTTACAGTGGGATGAGCCGCTCTGCAGGTTGGTACGGAATAACCTTATTAATACGTCTACCAATACTGCTGAGCGTGCCCGCTTGCTGGCTGTGGGTGAGTGGGAGTCGGGCCTCTGGCTTCAGGCACTACCGTCGCCTAACATAGGCACTATGCTAGGTGACACAACCTTCCGACTCGCTACATGCCTGCGAATGGGGCGGTGCAGGTCGGATTGCGCGGCACGCTAGCATTAATGATCTCATCCGTCGTGCTCTTGCCACCGCCGGAGTGCCAGCTATCTTAGAAACCAATGGCCTGGCACGCGTTGATGGGAAGAGACCAGATGGTATGACCATAATGCCTTGGAAGTTGGGTAGGTCTTTGGTGTGGGATGCAACTTGTGTCGACACCCTTGCACCATCCCATCTTCCTAGCACGGTGGGCTGCGCTGGGGCGGCTGCTGCAGGTGCTGAAAACCTCAAACAGAGCAAATACAACAACTTGAGCCGTTTGGGGTTGAAACACTAGGGCCGTGGGGTCCGAGTGCACACCTATTATTTCGGGATATCGCCAAGCGGTTGGTCGACTCTTCACGAGACCAGAGGGCTGGCCTTTTTTATGGCCAAAGAATCAGCATTGCCATCCAACGTGGCAATGCTGCCAGCCTTCTAGGCACTTTTCCTGTTGACAGCGATGTGGACGAATTTTTTGACGCTCCGTAATTGTACATATGTTTATTCTTATTTTAGTTCTAATATTAGTTTGTAAATAAGAATGTATATATGTAAATAAATAACACAAATTGGACTATGTTCTATAATCATTAGCATACTCATCTATATTAGCACGTCATTCATAAGTTGTTTTGGAGTCTACTTCTACTAATTTCGTAATATTTACTTTTTCAGACTACGCCTGGCTATCCATACTACTCTACATTTCTGGCAAGCTCTGCTCATCTGTGGCCATACGCATCGTTTACGTATACACTTCGGAATTGTTTCCTACATATACGCGGAACACTATGCATGCATTATGCTCTGCTCTGGGAAGAGTTGCTGCCATCATAGCTCCGCAGACACCTTTGTTGGTAAGTTCTTAAAAATATGAGGATTCTGATGATGCCAGTTGATTTAGATTTGCTACTCTTTAGCATATCCGACTTAGTAAGTATATTTCATTGACGGGTCCAGTATGCCCATACAACCAAAAATATATGGCTGTTGTTGTGTGTGTTATTCACGATACTTCTTTCTGAAAACACTTTTTGAGAACATGCCCGGATTTGAACCCACAACCTTAAGCACGAGTGGCAAGGTAAGACCTTGGACCAGCCACTGGACCATAGTATGTAAAAATGTTTTACAAAAATAACTGTATGTCGGGTTTAGTCAATAGTACGGACGTAAAGTCAAATCACAAGCACGCCCCTAGCGGCAATCAAGAGCAACTACGCATTGGCGCGCTTTTTCTAACCGCTTGCGTAGTGGGGACAGCAGAATAGAGCAGTTGAGTACTGACAGCCGTAGAGCTAAGACGTGGTAGAATCAGTGTCGATCCGTAATATTAGTTAGCAAGAGTGTAACTTGTGTCTATTTGAATAAACCCAGTGTATCGAATAATTTATGTGATTTCATTTGCACGATTATACCCACTGACCTGCCCCCACACGATGTCTTAACCTAAGGGAATACATCCTGACTTCCCGATGGTTTACATCTATCGGCCAGCCTTGATGCGTCATCAGAATTGGGATTCGGTCGTGCTAATGAGATCACACGTAAAAACAATGCTAGTGAAAATGGCGGTTACATTCTTGCAAAAAAAAAAAACGTGTTGTCAGTTAGAACTGAGGGTAGTCCTCAGTTTTAAATGATGAAAAACCAGTCTGGAGCGGAGCAACAAGAAGGCTAGCAACAACCAAGGAGCTGGACATGTCAAGGAGGAGCGTGTGGACGTGTGGAAAAATCCATGCACACTGATCATTATGCCAATCTGGTGAGTCGTTTTCATTTTGTTATGATTGTGGCCAAGAGTAATCATTATTCAAAATTCTAATTTTGTGTACGGTATGGCGGTCAGTGGATCGTCGGGGAGGCCCGTGTCAGTTCATAATTTCACTTTAGTTACAATCAATAGTCAAGTTTTGGTGTTATTGAAGAGTTATTGTCTATCACTGACAATAACCCTTGGCTGACCTTGGCTGACTATCATTGTTTAGAACGATATGGTGACAGTGACGTACCTACCTTACATTTCAGTCTGGAAATTATGATAATTCCAAATGAAATATTCTGATTACTTTTGTAGTGTAATAGTTTTATGTAGTGAGAATTAACTAAGAAGAAGCATGGTATTCTTCTTTTGTGGTCGTCGGAGGGCCAGACTGTCTAAAAGGTGGTAAACCCTGCCAGGCCTAGAA